>CM068824.1:111271277-112633777 GCA_028554795.2 Sinohyriopsis cumingii | reverse complement strand
TAAAGAGTAGTGGGCTCTACGCACTACACTACTGTAAAAACATATATAGTTTTATCACACACACACTCATAGATATATATATATATATATATATATATATATATATATATATATATATATATATGGGATATTCTTCATTTTTTGTTCCGAAATATTGGTGGTATTCAAGAAAGGCTCCCGGTGCAAGTTCATTCTTATACAGGGTGGTTTGAATATTGATATAGAACCCATTATCAATTGAATATTGATATAGAGCCCATTATCAAACGTAACATTTGTTGTCTATGGCACCTAACAATTTACATGTTCTTTTCCAGGGTGTTACTTTTCAAGAAATCAGATTCGTGTGTGTGTGTGTGTGGTTTCTGAGAGAGATGGAGTTCATACAGTGCGAATGGTTCTTTGTTTTGAATACATGAAATTGGATTTTAACTATAAGCGTATGTGTACAATATCGACTACGGTACAGCCACTTCCGGTGTGCTCTAAATCGTGTTGCTTTATGAAGCTTGTAATTCTAGAAGGTAAATAGTATGGATTCTAAAATACAATAGACTCCCTTCGATTTTCCCCCTTGTTTATCGCTGTTAGCAACATAGCACGCCACAATAAGCAACTTTTACAGATCCAGAGTCCATATTGACGCAACCAATACTTTTATTATTGTTTTTCTATAAAATTAAATGAACTTGATTTCACGCATTGCATTCCTCTATCAGTTATGAATATTTTGTTTGCACCTATCTTCCTGTTTGCCTGACTTCATGAATATGAAAAGCAGTGGCTATTGAAATATCAGCGTGGAGGGTGATATATATATATATATATATATATATATATATATATATATATATATATATATATATATATATATATATCATAGATGTTAAAAACGTTAAAATTAAAATAAAAAACGTAAAAAAACGCATTTTTTTCTCAATAAATAAAAAACGGAAAAAAACGTTCCAGTAGGTTTTAGGCAACACAAAAATCAATATTTTACTTATTTACACGCTACATACCAGTTTTAAAGTTTCAGTGATACAAATATGAAAAAATGTCAAAAGTTTTAAACCGTAGTCCAGATAACGTCGAAAATTTTTTCACTCAATGTCGTTATCACCATCTGACTGATCTGACCACTCTATGGTTTCCTCCATATAATTTATATTTTCCAGCTTTTCCTTTAGGCGAAGATTTGCATGCACAAACGCTACATCTCGCACTCTCTTGCACTGCATACGGTTTCGCTTTTTCGTGTGAATGAAGTCATATAAAAAACGCAAAAAAATAAAAAACGTAAAAAGACGCGTTTTTCGAGGTAAAATAAAAAACGAAAAAAACTTTTTTATCATCTATTATATATATATATAAGAACATTTGCTTTTTTATAGATTTATTAATTATTGTGTGTTGCAAATGTCAACTGCAGTAACAGACACGATAGCGGTAGTATTTATTATATATAAGTTTATCGCGACATTGCCTGGAAATGTTGGAGCAATAAATTCACGCTGGAACTCCCAATCTATAACTTTTGACTACAGATACCTTTAATTTAAATAAAACTGGAATCGCAGAAATTTCCGTTAACCAGCGTTTCCTTATTAGACTGCGAAATTTCAATGGCATACGTTCACCCTTGTTATCACATTAGACATTGGGGTTCTAAGTATAAATTTTAGGTTTCCTGCCCAAAGGTTTCGAAAACTATGGGCCCAGCCTGGACAGCAGAAAAACCTCCGAGTTTGAATGTAACTGAATTTCCACTGTCACTCAGGCAGAAACGATGTTTCAAAAATACCGTCATTTTTGATAGGATGAAATAAAATTTCCATCTCAATGCCTGATGCATCCAATGCAATGCGGCAAGCAACTGCTTTACCAATTAGATCCATGAAGAAGATACAGAGTTCTCACCACATAGAGCCGGTATGGAGGTTCGAACTCGAAACCTGTGAGCTACGGAGAGGTTTCACTACCGGCTGAACTGCCATGTTCTTATATTTGTATCCAATACCAATATTTACAAGAAAACGTATAATGCGTGCACGCCCACACAGGCATGTCTTCGTGACTGATTGATGAGCTAGCATTAATTCCTAAATTTGTCTCTTTTATTTAAATAAAGATTTTAAAATGACAAGTGCGTTGCATAACTTATAAATCAAATATACACAAACCTTTACACAGCATGAAGGAGACCCAGCTTACTTTTTATTTCTTTAATGTGTACTCTCTACAATCATGTTAAAAAATGTAATGCGACTTGAACTGAAAGTTGTGTTCCTGTTTTCCCAAGAATTTATTATCATATAGCACGTATGTTAATAATGCACATACTATGAACTATATTTCAAAAAGAAAATTGCTGACTTTCAGTTTGCCAGTCCCATTAGAACATTATGGTGATTTATCATAGTCCCGATGCAACCTTCTATAAGAGAATGCAAGACTCGCGGTGGATCAATGGTTAGCGTGCCGGACTCGTGACCGAAAATGTGTGGGTTCGATCCTGCTATCGAATCAGCTAGGGTCAGGTACCGTGATGTGTCCTTTGGCAAGGCACATTAGTTCAATCGACTCGGCACTAAATAACCGACTTGCGTTGACGTGTCAGAAAATACCAAGCCAAAACTAATTCTACTTCCGACTTTGGACACAAGGAAAGCATGGTGAACAAATCCCTGTTAAATATAATCTAGGATATCTTGTCAAAGTATATTGAATACAAAATGTGTGACAATAGATATATTACATGCCTATTACTCCTCCCAAAATCAATAATTAGTCCAATTCGATTAGATAGTCCTGAATCTATAGTTTTACAAGCCTGTAAATCTTGACCACACATGTAAAGAATTCTTAGTGTTTGTTTCATGAAACAAAAGAAAAACTATTTACATATGGACACAGATGCTTGAACATTCAAGTCGTATCACTCTCGGTGATTTTTGCTGATATATATTTCTTCTAATTTATATTGTTCGCCATTTTGTGTTCTCCTTTGGATTTGGGAAAGTCAACTTGTTTCGTCCATCTTTGGTCCGTTTTGGAAAAGCTTAATGAGTTCGGCATATCTTGGATATTTATTTTTTCACTTGTTTTTTCTTTGATTCATATGTCTACATGACCAACATTGCTTAATAAAAGTACGATTTTACAAGGAAAATCGTAATACTTTGGTGATGGGATTTATTCTTTAATTTCAGTATTCGAATAATCCAGATTTTACTTTAATTGCATGGATATCATGACATGGAACGTGAAATAACGGTATCGTTCTAAAATCGCTTGCATTCTTAAACAGTCAAATTTCCATGTACCTGCAGCATATGTGTGATTCATTTCCTAATGTCGGTGGCACTTTGAGTTTAAGGTGCCTAATATAACAAATAGTAACACTGTTTTATAACCTGCTTTTTTCAAACTTTTTATTATTATCGCCACGTGGTTTATATCAAACTGCAAGAATCGATCAATGTGGCGTATGCAGCATTGTACTGAAAAGAATATGCATTACTGGTAAAAGAATGAAAAGAAGCCGTCAATAAAACTCATTTGCTTATTTTCCAAGTTTTACTCGTTGATTTATAGAATTTAACATGTTAATAAATAAAAAAAATGTCTGGTCTGTCTCATGTGTACTTTCTGAACATGTCATGACAAGCTTTCTAAGAGTCCTTAATTGTTGACATTTGGCATAATAGAAATCTCCAGTCAATTGAAAGATCTTTTTTATCAATGCTTTCACATTTATCTGATATTTGTATTTTACCGCGGCACAATGGCTCACAGAGGGGATGCACTAGGGACAATTTTGTAAAATATTTTATTCTTGTAATTATATGGGCGTTCGATAAAGCTGTTGGCAGAAGGACATTGGTAACATATAGCCAGTAGTAATTCACCACACAGGTATATTTTTCAGCTTTCGGGACCTTATTTGGTGTAGTTACCATGACAGAAAACTTCAGAATAAGTCCGATATTAAATTTAGATGTAAGCGATCATCGACTCTTCATGAGTGAGGAGCACTTAATGATAAGTACCTCAGAGACACGACTCTCGGATTGACACGCATGCAGTCCATTAATGGAAGATTTTCTGAACGCGTTGTTGATTTAGTAAAAATCTGAATGTGTCAATATTTATCCATTCGACTCTCAGTTAATTGGCCACACAGAGGTGGACGACATACATGAATATATTCAGTTCAATCATCGATATGTCATTGCTCGTACACTTCGTTAAAACAATCGATTCATACAGAAGTTCCTTGGGATCGTGGTTTTCTTAATTTAATTTTGAACGACAATGAAGCAGACGACACAAAATGTTCTCGTTTTAAAAAGATGTCTTTTAACTATTTGACCAGATCGATTTCGGAATAAGATGAGCACTTCGTGGAGTGACAGCTTGTCCTTGTTCCAGTTGCAATTTATATTTTACTCTAAACAAATTACAGACGACTGTGACACGCCATCTTAGATAAAGTCATTTCGCTTACATGAGGATTTCCTCCTCATGTGGAATATGTTTAAAGTTAGAAAAACTTTTACTGTCGCTAGAAGGTTTTACAACTCCATACAATGACTTTCTTCAGTATTGAAATTATTAGACAAAATAACAATTATTTGATTTTTAAACTGGCGACTCAAGCAAGGCTTTACAAGACCGCATTTTCCCAGGCAAGTGCTACTTGAAACACATCTGTGAGAGATTTTTCAGCATTCCGCACTATCTTAACTTCTATACTGAAGGTAAGCTTGTTATTCTCCTCCTCCTCCTCCTCCTCCTTCTCCTCCTCCTCCTCCTCCTCCCTAAAACCGAACGATGACGTATTGACCATTTTTTGCTAAAGTGACCAGTATACAAAGGTATGAGCAACATTATTAGAACCAAAGTGACCAATCTGCAGTGAGGCAGAGTTAGGGAAGTGTCCCTGTATTATTATTATTATTATTATTATTGTTAGTAGTAGTAGTAGTAGTAGTAGTAGTAGTTTACAGCATAAATCACACTGATCTGCATAATTAACATAAATCTATCATTCAGACTGTTAGTTGTATGTAGTTTATATTTTTGAAAAGTGATGAAGTGAATTTTTTTCAAGGACCATTTTCATATCGTTTATATGAATGTTGTCAAGATGCATGTAATTACGTCATTGGCAAAATCATTCTTAAACAATCCGCTTCCGTTGATTGTCTCCTGCTGTCGGGTTTCAAGTCCAGCATTTGAAATGTGAACGTTAAGAAGGGTGACAAAAGGTTATATTAGCATAGCACCTATAATTCATTTACTGCGCATTAGGTGCTCCTAAAAGCTGTACTATCACATTACATTCTTTAGAAACTCATTTAAATATGCAGGTCATGCTGTATTAGTGTACCAGTTAAATTTTGGAACTCTTGTTTTGGTAATGATACATTACCACAGAGTAAGCTTTAAAAATATGTGATATTGGGTTAATGTGTGTTTTTCCTGGGATAGGTCAGAATTCGGTATTTCAGTATACTTACTCGGCACAATTTAGAATATATCGAAATCGAGACATACATTATGGCCTGAAATATCAAAATTCACTAAAACTAATGATATACTCAATCGTCAGCTCAAGGTCCAAATACAACGGGTCGATTTGCCCACATTAAGTAAGCCACGTAGCAAGGTAATTTTTGAAATTCAATACCTCTTCTGTTGTTCCACTTGGAGTAAATCAATGAATTATAACCAAGATAAACTTACTTTTGAGCTATGCATACAAGATGTTCGCTTTGTCATATTTGACAATATGGACTTTTCTGGCAAATGAAGCAATTATCAATAAAATAAAATTTATTCTGAAATGGATGAACCTCTTAATAATTTTTGACTGCTCTTTTGAGGGTATTTGGAAGTGCCTGCCGACACGTGCAATGGGATATCTATAATTACCGATGGATTGTATTTGCTTCGTCCTTTCGTAAGTTAGTCTCTTGAGTGTCCTGTTTGGGATTTTGGTTTCGAGGTCAACAAGATAATCAACTCGAAGCTTTATACCAACATACGGAACGAAGAGACAGATTTAGATAATCATAACAAAGAATAACATTTTCAAAGTATTGGATTTTAATTTGGATCGCTTGAAATGTACTCTTAATCGCTACCATCCCACCCCAAGTCTCCTTCTCTCTCTCACTCTCTCTCTCTCTCTCTTATGGTCAGGTAATGCTATGCTCTTATCAAGATCATGTGAGATTTGTAAAATAAATTGATTAATGGTCATGAGTCCCAAATACAAATCTATTCTATTGATGAGGAGAAGGTTGAATTTTCCAGCAACAGTTTGCATCTTTTCCTCTGAATGGCGATTTTCATATTTTGCTGTAAATGGCATATTAAATGCATAAATCAAATAAAGTATTATTCGTTTATAAAGAAAATTTGACTCTGGTAATTGTTTCCAAGAAGAGAATTGCTAACTATCCAGCGCTTAACTCAAGGACATACCAATAATAATAATAATAATAATAATAATAATAATAACTTCTATAAAAAAACTGTTTCAAATATGTGTATGATACTTTGAAAATGCTTGAGAGAATAAGTAGAATTTTATAAGAAGTATTTCATTCATTTATAAAGGAACAGTAGAGGTTGTCTAGTCAATGCTGCAAATGAAACATACAACGAGATAATTTGTAGACATTTAAATGAAAGGTGGAAGAGAAACGAAGAATCATACAATCATTGTCAATGTTAGAGGTGGTAGTATTTCCCAATTATCGGCATATATTGTAATTTGCACGGCGTATCATTGATTAAGTACGAGTCACATGGGTTATGTGTGCGCATTTACTCATTTTATATTAAATATAAATTGTTTTGTTAAAATTTAACACAAATTTTCTTTAACCAAGGTCTATTCAATCCTAATTATTGAATGTGCTGCACCTTAACTGTCACCAAGAAACTTCCAGACAAAAATTATCTATCGTTAGGGACTTTTACAATGGTGGTCATGTACTAAACTTGGGTCAAGATAAGAGCGAGTCGAGTGGAATCTTCACAATCGAGGGTAATACGAATGTGTTTATCAATATGCGTAGCTTTTATTGTGACATCATAGCCCGTGTTATTCAATCCGGATTGTACTGGATTACACCTTTAGGTTCATTTCTTCCAAAAATATATACGTACTTTTACATTGATTTTGCCTCATGTACCTCTCAGTGCGTCTTATCCTTCCAAAGGAATATGGATGTATACGAATCCAAATGAAGCGAATACCTGCAACTTAAAGGTATGCAGAATTAAATTCTAAAAAATGACATCCATTACTTAAATAGTCTGTGTTGAATGCCTACATGACCCGTGTACCATGTACTATAGTAAACTTCTTCCAAATGATAGTTTAGCCAGTTCACATAATAAACTAAAAGATGATCACATGTTGTCACGTGACATCAAATACTGGATTTTTGTAATTCTATCTGTTTTTCTTTTAGCTGCATTTGACAACAGTTATACTGATCTTTTGATAACATTCATAATACTAGCCTGACAACATTCAGACAAATTAATTTCAAATGAACAACACGAACAAAGTATAAAAATACGGCCAAAATGCAGATAAATAATGTGTACTGGTTGCTTTAATGTTGAAGAATTTGTACTTTTAACAACAATTGGTACAATAATTGAAATTACAATAGAAGCATCACTGTTCAAGACCATACATATGCAACGCGTGCGAAAAGTAGGGTATGCTTTATCTATCTCCTCAATGATAAAGTTAACCATCTTGAACGATTCAACTTTTCAAATGATTTTCTTTTTCTACACAAAGGACATGACTTAAAATAAAGCCCTTTTATCTACCCAATTAAATTTAACATTACTTTTCACTACTCGGGGTACACTCGTAAGTTAGCTAATATAACCTTTGTTTCGATTCAGATTTCTATTGATCTTACTTTCCCAATTTACTTACGAATTAAACGGAATATAGCGAACGCAAATTTGATATGATATGAACGTTACCAGTAAAGATGAAATGGGTTCTTCATAAAAGCAGACAGATATTTGTAGAGCGAAATATATTAGAAAACTTGTACAGCGTTCACATAAATTCAAAATATTGAAAGCTAAATGTTTGAATAAGGAACAGAAAGACTCTAAAACATCAGAAGATGTGCAAGCACACTGCTGGAAAGTAAAGATACAAATTCACATAGTTCATACAGCACGATGCATTACTTGATATGAGGTGGCGTATTTACCTTAAGTACTTTAATCATCTGGGTCAAGTGCAAAGTTGTTTCATTTTGTAAAGCTGACGAAATGATAAAAACCCATACAAAACGTACTGCTAGAGACTAACAAAATCAATAATCCCTAAACAAAAACGGCAAAGCCCTTACTATATTCAACAAAGCAATGTCTTTAACGTATGCAATAATCCAATACCAGTATTTATTTAACTGTTAAATTAATAAATGTCATATCTTGCTACCTACATTAAATGTTGAGCGAAACAAACAATACACTAATTACTCTGTTGAGCATGTAGCATATAAATCTGGTCTCACAGGTGCATACAACATGCGTTTGACGACGTTCGTTTTACGATGCCAATAGGTCCACTGCAAAACGTAGATATTGGAGAAGTTATCAAACTCAATATTTCATTATTACTTAGTACACAGTCGACTACCTCCAATCGTGTAAACTTTAATCTGATAAACATTTGTAACTATGTTGAGGGAAAAGGAAAACCAAACCTCGTATTGCTACAAATTATTTAACATTTTGAGGCTGGTAAATAACACAGGTTTCTCCCGCAAACAAATATCGACTGAAACAAAACAACATCAGCAAAATCTATAATGCAACATTAAAGTCAGCTTTTATGGTAGCCTACAACATATTTTTGAACACGTTACTGAGGTTTAAAATTGGCCCATTAACAACTATCGAGATTGACGAACTTATAAAGCTGATTATTGCAGCTTCTTTTTGCCAGTTCAAAACTGACTACCTAATAGCACATGCACTTTTAACTGAACAAAAGTTCTATTCAGTACATGGCTCATCAGCTCTGATGGAAGTGTGACTATTTTTGGACCAAAGGATAATTACAATAATTATGTTTCTAAAAATCAAGGCAAAAACAATATGTAGCATCCATTAAGCAATTTGGTGAAGCCAGTTAAAGCCACAATGGTGTAAAACCGCTTAATTAAGATATGCAGACACGTCGAAGCCATTAAAGCCCGTTACCACTTTAAAGTATCTAAGTTGTCCTTTAGTGGTTAGAAGAACGAGTGAAAAGACACCAACTGCTTCGTAGCCAGATGTACACTTTTGACAACCGGACGGTGGTCTCTCACCGAAGTATCCGACAAAGTGCACATTTGGTGTAATACTGTCGTATCTTCCACTGCTAACGATGGAAGCAGGGTAAGGTATGCATAGCACACATTCTAAGTTTTTTTAAAAAGATTTCTAACAGGAATTGCGACACATTTAAGAGATTATAGTCACTCTGGTTCACCTTTATATATCGAGACAAAACCAGATGAAACACTTGCCTTACTAGGTCAAACAACTAATATTGACTTGATCAAAACATTAACCCCACTTCAAGTTTAGGTTACCCTCTAATCCAGCTACTAATCGTTCTGCATGAAGACGTCATGATATACAACGCGCAAAACTTTAGAACATACTAACTAGAATGATATTAAGTCATCAGGGGAACAAGACGATAATACCTGTCAACTGTTGCACACTACTATAAGGACTAAAGAACTAAATGAGCTTAATTGGTGTTTTTGATACTGCCTAAAACAAAGTGGAGACTGCAATCCAAACAAGTTTTATAAGGCAGCGAAAGAAAATTGTCTTAGTAGCTACAGAAGGCCTGTCAAACATGTTTTTTATGTTTTCAGTTTAAGTACAACGTTTTCAGAAGCAACAAGGTATTCTGTGACGAATAATATAAACAGAGAAATTAGTTAGTGTTGGAAACCTTGACACTAATGACCATTCTATCGCTCTTGAGTCGATTCTTTCATATGATAATAGATTCCATAGTAGTGGTCTCAGGTTAGGTACCTTTTGATATTTATTTTCATAAAGAAAAACAAAACAAAAAAAAAAAAAATTTGGATGCCAATAAAATGTGCATTCATTCAAGACAATAAATTGATATTAATTATGTTGTATGTAATGTTAAATACACGTGGACCTTATAAGATGATAATTTGTGGTGTAACTAATTATGGATAAACTATGTTTGCACTAGACGTGATAGAGCCTGAATACTGGGACTATTTTTATTACGTTGTATGCCCAACTTTTATGTTTAATAAGTGGTTATTCAGAGAAGTTAAAGTGATGGTAATAATCTCTGAAGATAAATTGATTAAGCTCATAAAGGTACTAGTTAATGTATATAAAAGTTTAAAATCACGATTAAAAATAGGTACAAATTTAATTCATTCTGATATTTCTTAAATTGAGCCAAATATGTTAGCTACATTATCTAGCATCTTTATATAGTTTTTTCGCGTTTTGGTATTCTGATAATTTGTTGGGATATAGAAAATGTTAAAGTTCTTTTATAAAATATTTCTGTCCGTGATTCTGTTTATCTGTTTTTTTAAAAATCTAGAAGGAAAAGAACTTTGAAAAATGATTAACGCATGAACATGCTTTTGTCATTAGTTTTCAGCTAATGTAGCTGATTTGATATAGTGTCTGTTAAGATTGTTTTTGGTGTCAGCACCTAACCGTATTTATTACATATTAAATGCATTGATATTTTCACAATGATTTCTATTTTTACAGAACATTTGCCAAGACAATGTTTATATTTATCCAAATTGTGTTTTAATGATATATGATGCTTTTTTCTCGAGTATTTAAGACTGATTCCACATTACGAAAGGAACATTTACAAACCATATTTTACCATCGATACAAACGTTCTTATTTTTAATCTATTCAGTCAAGTCTATGTATGAGCTTTGTATGAGCGTTGATGCATATATATGTGCAGTAATGAATGTCCATTCATGTCAAACAGCTATTTTGTAATTTAGCTTATTTTCTAACCAAACGTATTATGCATAATGTCGAATAAACGCGCCATAACATTATCCATTTCACTTCTATTCAATATATTTAGCGTCCTTAACCGCTGGGCGTTTTTCTTTTTTACTTGTTTTGGTATTAGCAAATAACGTATGACAGTTTTAATTTTTAATTGTTAAAGTGTTATATTTATTTGGGAATACATCAATAATAGTAAGAATATGTGATTTTAGTACAATGATAAACGACATGGACTCAATTAATAAAGTTGTTGTTGTTGTTGTTGTAGGGTTTAACGCCATTTTTCAGCACACGATAGGCTGTACATGGCGGCCAGTATAAATGGCGGAGGAAGAACACTGGATAACCCAAAAAAAGAACCACCGACCCACGAGTAGCTACTGGCAAGCCTTCTCACATACCCACATTGGCTGAACAATTAATAATAAAGTAATTTGTCTTTCATATTCATTTATCCGTCATTTAAAGGTGTTCCTCTAGAAATGTGTCTATTATGAGCTCTGTCCTTCTCTGTAAGGCTTAAGAGCATACTTACTCCTGAAAATAAAATAAATTAGGTTTAGCGTCTACAGCTTTAAGAAATAAATCACCCTATAACACTTTAATAGAAGGCGTTCAACATCTCCTCGCCTTTATACTTTATGTGTGTAAAACTATATCCCGATCCGTATGTACTTTTGTTTTATTCAGTTTGATTGGTTGCTTACCTTAGCTGTTAATTGCCAAACAAAAATCTGACTAGATTGGTCTCCCCTATTTTGGACCAAACCGGTTCTGATACAAAGTACACTCCAGTTATATGGCGTTGCATGTGTTATATTACAAAAATAAAATTTCTTAAACAGTTTTGGCTCTTGAATTCACTCATTATTATTTTTCTCTGGCGTGTACAAATATAAAAATGTGAGAAATATATATGATAGAAACAACCACGCGAACATACGGTACAAAGTTATGTGTTTCGTATATTAACCATCAAAATTATAGTTATTGGATCGGCTTTAAAGTTTCACATTAAAATTTAGGTACTGCAATTTTGATGAAGTTCTATCCTTTGACTTTTAACATCGTCTTCTTGGAAAAGGCCCATTAATATTAAATAATAATTATTTGAGTGACGTTGCTTCTTTTTAAATTTCAAGAACATAATATGCTACTTTCACATTGCTATCGATCTCGAGCTGGTTTGTCTTCAGATTTAGATACAGAACTTCCTGAAGCATCTTGCCGTCTACACAACTGGCAGTCCCTTAAAGTCTTCGATGATCCACCCAACAGCCCCATTGGTGAACTGCATGCTTAAACTGTCGACTGTATTATGTATTTTGTATGAGGACATTGTCCCTGTTTTTGTTTTAAAAAAGTCCATGGGTCTATATTCTTTTTTAGCTGGTAAAATCACGTACCTTTGAGATGGAAGTAAAGAATGTGAAAGTATATCGGACACATTTACACTAAGAGTAGGAATTCATACATACCGATAAGTCAAGTATAGATAATTTATGAGACCGTTCGTTGATTCTCAAGGAAACAAAAATCTACAGGGTACGTAAGCACACTGCGAGTTTTGTTCCATTTTCACGTGACCAAACAAATCTATTGATTATGTCGACTTCACCTGTTCAAATTTGACGATTAATACTAAAAATTGATATTGCTAAATAATATTGACATTCTCGAAACCCCATATTCATAGACGTTTGGCAGGCAAAACTCCAGTTTTTGGAGAGATTTGCTTTACCACGTGTCATCCCAATTCCCGACAGTACAGCACGACGGGCCTTATTGCTCCGATCACGTAAACCAAATAGCGGTGTAAATATCATTGTATGAATGCGATATTTTCTCCCTACTGCTCTACAAGTCTTCTGTAATTCTCTATTCATTATTATTATTATTATTATTATTATATATATATATATATATATATATATATATATATATATATATATATATATATATATATATATATATATATATATATATATATACATACATACATACATACATATTATGCCTTGATATTGTGAAAATATATGCAAGATTGACGATATCTACAACAGATCTGTTTCTTTTTTATCGCATCAACTTCGTCAAAAAAGAAAAGAAAATTTTTTAATTGCTGTTTTGACATGGACTGAAGTCTTTTAACAGAATGTCGGTAGTATTTACTGTAGTAAAAAGTCTCTAAAATGTAGCATATACAACAGTCGCATGGTATTTACTGTAGTAAAAAGTCTCTAAAATGTAGCATATACAACAGTCGCATGGTATATTATGTTGTTCAGCGATAAGCTTAATCTTCAACTTGGAAAAATGTATAAATGAACGATTTTAAATGACAAATTAGCTCGTGTTAATTTTATGAAAACCAATCGCATGATAACATGACTTGTAACGTCTTAACTTGTTTTAATGCACTTGTACTATCAAATATATGCCATGGATCTATGAAACATCATAAATTCAAATAATGCATGTATAATTCAGTTTTTAACGAGCACGTTTATCTTTATTTCTGTTATTTTCAGGAGCCGTTCCATGTTGAATGGAGACAAATATGTGGGCTCAGACGAGGCAAGATGTTGGCATAGCTGAAACTATAGTGCTCAGCTGTGTCACATTGTGCCACATGTGGGCTTCACATTAACATCAACACGTCTGCAGGAGTTGTGCAACGGAATCACATTATGCCACATGTGGGCTCCACGTTAACGTCGACACGGCTGCAGGACTTGTGCCACTGTAGAAACATAATGCTCGAAAGGAAAATTGCATTATATGGAATTTGCATTATTATTGTTTACATAAATAAATTATTTATTACCAATATGACATTAAGACAAGACTCGTTGAATACGGGGGATATGAAAGGGTAATGTCATTTTCAGGAACATTGAATTATTCAAAGCCTGTGATCGTATAGCAATTATCTGTTTCGCTTAATTGTGATTGGACTGGATAACAGCGGTCACATCATTCTTTTTTATCAAACCTTACAGTCTACGAACTGTATAATATCACATTTGCAAAGTTTGACGAATTAAAATGTATTCTGTCTGAGAGTGTATATAACTGTTTACTCGTTACTATACAACATAGCTTAGCGAACATGACAAAAGTTATTACCATTCTCAAATATCTCTTTCTCAGTTCCCCTCATACAAAAAGACAAGTGTCGGTAAAATCTTTTGAATTCATAATTTATACCTGGAACAGTAATGCTTCCCCCTCCATTTCATACGGTGCAAACTATTTATGTGTATGGTTTACCGGATAATTGTCAACCTCAACTTATTATTGGCACTATAATTGATAACTGCCCATTCACCCGTCTATAGCCACAATAGCTTGTGGGGGTTGTGCGATGTGAATTTATTTCTGCAATTATATCAACAGGAACTTTTAATCACTTTATCACCGTTCAACAGTTGAAGATTACCCTACTCATCGAGGTACGGACTTAGTGTACATGTTCACAGAGTATTAAGTCGCACCATTATGACCCTTCGTCTAAAATCTTTGCGATAAAAATATGCATAATTCACCTGGCAGAAGAAATCATCAGCTATAAACAGCTAAGGCTCTGGCAATTTTAGTGATGTACTAATTAATTGCGTACTTTTCTGGATTTTTCATATCTTTAAGAACAATAAAAAAAGACCAAGAAATAATGATTTGGTAACATAATGTAGTTAACTCTATAATCCAAAATTTTCTGGTAGTTTTAAAATAGATATATGTCTTCTGTAAAAGAAAAATCCTTTGAATTAAACCTTAAAAGACGTTCAAAATAAAATTTAATATATGTGCCCTCATTTCAGATATCACAGGAAAGGATCCAACAATCGTTCTGTAAACTGGGTTTGGGTGGGGTTTGATTGGACAACATACATACATACATACATACATACATGCATGCATGCATACATACATACATACATACATACACGGCAGTCGCCTGGAGAAAAAATGGGTTCGCCATGTTCGCATTTGTCTAACTCCAACATTAAGACTTGAGTTGGTTCCTTCGAAACAAATATGACAGATGTTTTTTTTCGCTCACGTGCATATGGTTTACATAATGTAAATTTGTTTCAGTGGACAAAAAGAGACTTAAATTTTCCTGGGTATTTTCGGGCTGTTTTTAAATTTGTTTTAATCTGTTTCATGTCTACTATTACTGTATTGTTTTCCTCTCCGATTCGCATTTGAATGTCTTGATTTTTAAACTCTAAATCGAGTGAACGAATGTTAAATGTGATTTTCAAGGTGTATATGATTTTCTCTACAAGAAACCCGGGCTAGGTAGATCTGTGTAATATAATAGTTACAGAATAAAAGCTGCATTGTCCTTCTCCTTTCAAAGGTCTACACCTCCATCTTGCTATGAATTAGACCTCCAATAGTTTCAAAGAGTGATATAAAGGAAAATAGGACAAGTTCTTTACACAGCTTTACAAAAATTATTGAGATAAATTTAAGCGTCAAAATTTCAATGAGCAAATTAGATGTACCTGGCACTCGGGACTTGTGTCAAGTTACACGCTTTATGTCAGCAGAGTTAACATTTGTTGAAGATCAACAGACCGATTCTCTATAGAAACCACATATATTACGCACGTTTAGTGTTTTTCTTGGTGAACCATATGCGCACAAGAACATATACAGCCAATTTAGTTTTTTGAACACAATTAAGGCTTTTAAGCTAATGAAGGATTATCATTATTGAATACTCTGTATTCTGACCCATTTCATACTAGCATTACAGCCAGAATTCCTTCTATTCTTAAAATACCCCGGCCGAGTTATACCAGAGACTTACAAAAATGGTACTAACAGCTGCCTCGCTTGGCGTTCAGCATTAAGAAGTTAGTGTTAGGACTGGTCGGCCTGGTGTCAGGATAATGTGACTGGATGGGACATCATGATACATGTCTGCGGCATGATGCTCCAGTGCTAGACATCACTATTAACTGGCACATTGCAGACATCGTAGCGATATGACTGAAAAATTGTTAAAGTTACGTTAAAAATCAAAATCACATCACACATCACTATTCTTAAAATGGGTTTTATTATGCAGCAAATAACCAAAACGTTCACTTAGAATTGACAAAGGTTGCGATTAAAAGGACCAGGCGAAGAAACAAAAAGTGCACGTAATCTGCAGAGATGTATGAATATATCTATTTAAGAAAGAAAACGAAATAAATAAACAGACTAAATACATGATTTGCTTAGAATCAATGTCCTGGAATCCCTCTCTCTTTGGAAAAGGAAACAAAACATAAGGAGAAGTTTTAAAAATTGTCATCCTATTTTGAGGCTAAATAAAGTACCTAATAAGCAAGTTGTTTCTTTACGTAAATACTTTATAATTTCTACATTGATTTTTTAAAACATCTTTATCCTTGTCACTGAAAGTTTGAACGACGACATCGATGCTGTTAGCATCTGAATTAAATATTTAGATAAAGAAAATTTATATGTGAGACAAAGTAATTACTGTATACTGGAGAGGAGTGTCTGAATATGACTTTGGTCCATCCGCTTTCTTGAAAGCGGCGTAATCAGAGGTAGCCTCAGAATAGAATTAGAAGCTATAAAACCAGGTTATCATTAGCCTGTGTGCCTTCCACTCTAAATAAGTATTTTTAAAAAGCAAACACAAAAGAGAGACAAGACAAACAATAAACACAAACAGAGTTGAAATTACAAATGTTTACATGGCTATTTCTACCGGAATAAAAGCTTGAAAATGTTATATGTTTCAACTACTTGGCTTCAGCTTGACTGATGATGCTGTGTATCTATTTATATCGACCAACAAATGGGTTAGCCATATCACCATATGTTTTGCTATGTAAATTGGTATAACCGTAAATTATATCTCGGATATTTCATAGTTTTAATAGTAATTACAGACGAGTCAGTGACTAATGAGCAAAATGAGAAGAAAAAAAAATGTTTAATTGTAAATATACTGGCTGTAAAGAGATAATTATTTTATTCTCGCGAGGTTGTCTTTTCCTAGGCTTCTTGATTGGTAAGCTTGGATTCAGTTTTTATGGTGGCGTATCTTATAAGATTCCATTTCTTTCCTGGTTTCGGAACACCAATTGATGTCGCGAGCAATTGCAATTAGTGTTACTTAACTGAAATTGTGGCCAAAGGGACATCCTCGTCAGAGCGAAAATAACGCCAATCACAAGCCAAGACCACCCTGCAAATCTGGTCTCTATGGTGATAAAAGCTGCAATGCCTGTGAACATTTGTATCGACCAGCACATTCTCTAGCACAGCATCGAGTGAACAATTGAAAGTACTTAGTCCAAACAGAACGTGCAAAACATTAAAATATGTGGCCTTCAGTATATCAGAGAAAATGAAAAGATCAATCTTCACAAATCTAGTTGAATGACAAAGAAACTGGACAGAAGTCCAGCTGCAGAACAATTCTCTTCCCCATGCCACACTTTCAAATGAAGAAATGATATATTCACCCGAAGAGCATCCATAAACTGATGATAAAGCACTTGAAGGAATTAAGCATGGATATTTTTCTGAGCTTCAGTTACATTAACTAATTTTTCTATGTATTATCCGGCATATGGACACACACACACACACACACACACACAGATATATATATATATATATATATATATATATATATATATATATATATATATATATGAGAGTCAACATTTGCAGGACAAGAGGATGAAATAACCCGTTCTGACAGACAACATTAAAAAGTATTTGCTGTAGTTATCACAATGTAATTGATTCGTATACGAATGAATTTATTTGTTTGTTTTTCGTTTGCTTTTCTTTATTCACTTCCGCATTTTTAACGTTGCGATCTCGCATATAGTAAACAGAAAATGTATTGGTCCAGAACGCGAACACTGCTGATGTCACGTGTGTCTTCTTTGCTGTTTTCAACGTGCGTAGATAAGGGATGGGCACGGGCTAAGCTAACGTGGTTATGATGTACATTATTATGTACAACTTATTATATCTGACGAAAGTGTATCAGACGTCAACAATAAGGACACGGGATCACTCAAAATAAAAGGTTCAGTGCTCGTTTTTCAGCTTTTTTACAGCAAACCAATTCAACCAACAATTCATCTAAGACGGAAATAGTCTAGACCTATCAACATGCACATCTACTAAAAGCGTAACATTGTCGGGTGCAGGTCATCTGGCTTGTTTAGTTCCAGGCAGAGGCGCTCATTTCTGCCATTGAACAAGTAAACTATTTTCAACACCCACTCCCTTTTTGCCTAGTAATGCAAAGTCACTAACTAGAGAGAGTCGGAATGTGAACCATCACCGATTCAGTACTAATTTCTTAAACCGTCGGCGCGTTCAACAACTCATAATTAACACTACCGCAAAGGAATCATATGAAACTTTTCACCCTGTACGATTTAAGGATATCGGTATGTGTCTTTTTAAACACAAAGTCAATACCTGGTTTGGTCGGGCAGAGACCGCTGTAATATATTTAGCCTTACAGGCTTTTCTTGTTTGTTCAGGTAACCGTACGTTAAGGGGACAGTTTCGTGACAAAACTTATTGTATCGTACTATTTAAGTAAAGTACTGATCCACTTGTACTTTAAATTGCTTTGTTACTATGGAGGGTATATCCGTCCGGTCTACTTCGGAGAGAGTGGATTATATTCAATTTTGATTGGTGGCTATTGTTTATTTCACTCCAGGGGAAATAAATGCTGGCAATTAGTACTGGCGTCATCGTTACATATTTGCCTTTTGCTCAGTTGTTCGATCATTGTTCATGGATTTTTCTCAATTTCTTTGAGACAGACTTCGAATATTAGTGCTGTATTCAGTTCAGATGATGCCACATATTAACAGACAAAGTAGGTCTCCGTTACCTACTGTTAACGCTCCATTGATTGCATTGAATACTTGCATTAGTTCTGTTTCGCTAACAAACTATTAGCAAAAGTAGGTTGTAGTAATCTCCTTTTCGAACTCAATCGATCACCGACAACTTTGTACATACAGCATTGAAATAATTTCATTCATTTACATGTACTTCAGCTTCCCAAACACTGTTGCATGTTTGTGTCTTACACTTAATGTGTACATTTATTTTTTTCACTTATTTTAACACCTATAAAAATTAAACTGAATTCTCAAAGACCTTTACTTGCTCATGCGACTATGTCGAGTGTTTTTCTTATGAAGCTGCAATGGAAGCGAGACATAACATTTTCACAATTTCCTATTTGTATATTCTTAGAACAAGTGTGAAAGAAGAGAAAAAATCTTTAATTTCGATTTTTTTACAGTATGGGAAATACTGCTTTTCTGGTGTGATGTTTCACTGCACAGCAAACAGTAACAACTCAGTTTCTTGAAATTTCAATAGCGTTCTCTGAGTACTTTTTACTTAAAGTACCATTGATTTTCATGACTTCCATCTTGAAATGTGACATCTGCAGATTTGCGACGTTAAATTGTGGGTTTAGCGGGCATCTAAATTGTGATATCATTGCTATAACAACAAAACAAAACACAACAGCAGCAACAAAGACCAGAAAAACCTACCTACCCCTAAATGGACATTATACTCCATTTCACTTATACCGAATAAAAAGGGTGTCCCATAAGTACTGATTAAGGTGACTATTATACATAAAAGATGATGATCCGTTTTGATATTTACTAGTAATTATAACAAACAAAAGCAATGATGACACCTTTTTTAACACATCCCTTATTTAAGTTACGCTTCTCTTTCAAACCATGTATTACGTCTCAGACAAGTCCCTGATTTAAGTTAAGCTTTTTTATCAAGCCATGTGTTACTTATTAGACAAGTCACTGCTTTAAGTTAAGCTTTTGTTTTCAAGCCACGTGTTACGTCTTAGACATGTCGGTGATTTAAGTTAAATTTCTCTTTCAAGTCATATATTACTTCTTAGACAAGTCCATAATTGATGTTAAGCTTCTCTATCAAGTCATGTGTTACCTCTCAGACAAGTCTCTGATTTTAAGGTAAGCTTCTATTTCAAGCCGTAAAGAATGTTTATTGTTTTCACAGCTTTATAGATCAACATTGGTGTTGTTTTGTAACCATCTAAGACATTTCGAAAACTAGTGTAATGGTACAAGTCCAGAAGTAAGTCTTGGCCGTGGCAAAGGCTTAAGGCAATTAAAGCGGATTACGTCCCGTTCCTGAGTTTGTTTTTCAAAAAACAAATACCCAACGGGACTTTTCAGGACCACCAACTTCTCTCGAAAAGACATAGTATTCATTTTACCAAAATCAATTAAAACTCAAAATCCCTTGTTTTGCTCCATGATCTACGTGTGTGAATGCGTGAGTGGAGGTCCTTATTCTAAAATATCAAAATCAAGAGACACTTACATTTTCTATCTGATCTATTCTGGTACAAAATTTACAGTCCAATTCACAACACAACAGTTTAAACGCTTCATAGACTTCTTCTATGTCTTTTTTCATTCTTTCTGTTTTTAAATATTTTAATTTCTTCACTTTCACAGTTTTTTCTTCCTCTTCGTCCTCACTTTTTCCTCGTCTTCTTTTCTTCTCTTTTTCATCTTTTTTGACGAGGGTTCCTCTTCTCCATGTTCTGATTCCCTCTATTCCTCTTGCTCTTGTTGTTTTTAGAGCATTCTGAACATCAATGTCCTTTCTCTTGACAATGATAACTTGTATCTTGACTTTTGTCTCTTCTGACACCTGTCTTGCTTTTTTGACGGTCTGGACACTCTGTAGCCCAATGTCCTTTCTTCTTACAGATCTAGCAAGTATCTTTACTTTTATCTCAGAAAGAGGTGGAGTAGTCCGTCGGCTTGTCTGAAGAATACTTTCGCATGACACCTCGCAAAGCTCTGATCAAAAGTTCGATCTGTGTGGGCTCTTCCATCGTTCTGGTCGGGTTGAGAGTGAAACGAATACTGGAAAGGAAGACACTGACCATTTATATAGGGAAAACACTGGTCTGATATGGCTATATGGACCCAAGGCGTTTAAAATGTAGTCATTTGACTTTTTGCAGTCAAGATGAATCAGTAGCATCATTTCGTGGAGAAAAGAGAAGAAAGTTACAGCAAGCGAGGCATTCCTAAAATGCAGAAATTGCCAGGCGTCTTGGCTCCACGCTACGCCTTGAAAGTGCATCCTCAAAGAGGTGTCTCGATGCAAAGATTTTAAGGATGGAAAATACATTCACGTCTATCATCACTTTAAACATTTCGATGATAGTACCGTATCGCACAAACATTGTGGATCGATATTTGAGGGATCTTTGGCCTCTAAACCCTGTATGAATAAAGGACAAGAACGAGTGCATTGCCCTGCTTGTCAGCGCACTTTTGTCATCCCTGCCTGTTACCAACATCTGAATCCGCAAGGTTCACAAACGAAAATTTCTTGCCAACTCCTGAGATTGTGCCCTACTTGTGGACAAGGCATATGTACCAATAATGCCAAGGCACACGTATGTTCAGGAAAGAAACAATGTAACATTTGTCACCAAACTGTGGACTTGGAACACGAATGCTACATTCAAAACTACAGTTCCAAACAAGAGGAGGAAGATAACCATAAGAAAGGGAATTTAATCATTTTCTATTTAGAATGAATGCAAGAGGCCGGCATTCACATTCCCAATTTCTGTGTTGCTCATCGAGCGTGCAAGAAGTGCATCCAAGAGCCCTTCTTTACTCATTGCCTTCACTGCAGCAGAAGTTCTGGAGGACGTGAAAAAATGTTTCGGGGACCGAACACGCTAGCCGATTTCGCCCAATGGATCTTAGAACCATCGATGAGACGTGGAGCCAATGGGACATCGAAAGGTACGACCTGCCATGGTAATGGCTCACAGTTTCTCTGGGCAGTTTCTTTTGAGATACTATACGGACCAAAGTACCGAACGTCCTAAAGTCACTTTGAACGGAGCCACACTCATTTCCATGCAAGTTTAACAAATACAGTTTAAAAATTCGATGAGTTACTTGGCCATGCTTTTAAGTCGAATGCATAAAACGTTTGGAATGACAGAAATTAACAAAGGCTCTTTCTACACTTTTTCAACACCGAAGCCAATCAACACCCCGTTCTACCCTATTTGCCTGAGGCTTACGACTACGACCCCGATAACATGCGTACCGAACAACGAGAAGCTTTCTACGCTTGGTACCAGACTCACGCCTCGGACCCCTTCGACTTTCAGGAAGAATGGTTAAAGTATTGTCGTTCCGACGTGGTCATTTTACGGCGTTGCTGTGGAACATTTCGAGAATTATTCATCGACCCTTTGAAAGTAACCCGCACCATCGCCAAGGCGTGTTTCTTAGTGTATCGCCAAATATTCATGCCCGAAAACACCCTGGCTGTCATCAGCCCTCAAACGACCAACTTTGTCAAACGTCAATACTTGATCAAAGCCGTACGATGGCTACGTTACTTGTCAGACAAGGAAGACAAATGGATCCAACATACCAGCAACGGAGGAGGCGAAAAGATCATCGGAACGTATTATAAAACCCCAAGATCGTGTTCGAGTTTAACAGTTGCTTATTTCACGGATGTCCCTCTGCTACCCTGAACGTGACACTAAAATCAGTTTTTACAACGGACCATGGAAGACTTGTACCAGGCCACTTTTCAGCGGCGCCTGAAGTTAGAACGGCAAGGATACCGAATGGTGGAAATGTGGGAACACGAGTAGGATCACCGTTTCAAAACCGATCCCGAGTTTAAACCAATCGTGGAAAGTTATAAGCTGGTGAACCCATTGAAACAGCGGAATAGTTTGTACGGAGGACGTACAAATGCCACCTGTTTTCTGTACCAAGCCGACGAGGAGAAAGGAGAAGAAATCAAATACTTGGAGTGTGTTCATTGTATCCTTACGTGTGCAAATAGTGTCGTTTGTCCGCAGAGCAGCCGCGATTGCTAACGGAACACATCGATCTGGAGAACATTCGACAATACGAAGGATTGATCAAGTGCAAAGCCTTGCCTCCAACCGACTTGTACCATCCCGTTTTGCCTCACCATTGCCAAGGAAAACTGAAATTTCCCTTTAGCCGTGCTTGTCCCGAAACGTGCAACAAAGACCGACCTTGTCAGCACACTCAGGAAGAACACGCCTTGACGGAACGTGGGTCAGCGCGGAATTGTTTAAAGTTCTGGACCTGGGATACCAACTGTTAGAAGTGTACGAAATTTACCACGTTCCCAGGACACCAAAATACCACAAGGGCGACAAGACACAGAAGTCAGCAGCTATCATTCACGGTGCCACACTCCCGAAGACGAAAATAAATTCAAAGAGAAATACTGGGAGCGGGAAGGCATCACTTTAGAGAACGTGGAGAAAAACGAAGGAAGGCCAAAGTGATGTTAACTTGATTGTGGGGTAAAAAAGCACAACGACCGTGTTTACCAAACACGGAGTATTTGATAGAACCTTCCCGTTACTTCCAGATAATTGACGACAAAACCCGAATACATGAAACACGTGGACGTCATTTGTGAGGACTTATCTTATTCAATTGCGAAGAAGAACTGAACTTTGTAGAAGCCTACGAATTCGGAAATGTCGTCATTGCGGATTATGTGACGGCCCATGCTCGCTTAAAATTGTACGAAGCTTTAGAACTGTTAGGGGTTCGTGTCCTGTACTTTGACACGGACAGTTGCATCTACATCGATCGCCTGGGTCAATGTCACCTTGACATTGAAGGAGACCGTTTAGGAGCCTGGACGGACGAAAACCCCGACGACAAGATTCTACGTTTTGCTAGTGGCGGTCCTAAAAATCACGGCTACGAATACCGGGACAAACAAGGAGCCGTGCACACGGAGTGTAAAGTGAAAGGATTGACTCTCAGTTATCGCGCCAGTCGAGTAGTGAACTTTGGCGTACTGAAAGAAGCTTTGCAGTCTGGACAGGATTGAAACTTTAAAGTGATTAACTACGAGCCGCACAATATTATACGTTTACCCACAAACCAAATCGTCAGTCGACCCTTGGAAAAAAGTGTATCAAATCGTGTACCACAAGCGAGTAAGACTTCCCAATCACTTGACTTTACCGTATGGACATGCCGGTATAAAAATAGTTTTAATAGGTTAGTCGCCAACAAAAAGGATGACTTCGACACAGCAAGAATTGAGCGAGAGGCCCACTGAGAACTCTAAGTCCAAATCATACCATTTTCTTGTCTTCTTGCTTGACTGTTGTGATTGTACCCGTCGGTCGGAAACGTTTCAAAAATGGCCCACATATAGGCAACGATTATCGACTTCCAATGTTTTAGCTAGATCAGGACTTGTCTACTTGAGACATAAGGCTGGATTGGGATACAGGGTACAGTGTTTCAGTTGTGGTCTGAAGTTGCAAATGGATCGATGTATCTATAAAAGATTCAGCTATTCTGGAACATACTCAATGATCTCCGCACTGTCCTTACCTTTCTATAGCCTTTCCACCCATCACACTACGTTACAGGTATGACGGTACCATAGAGAAGAAATACATTTTGTCCAGGAAGAAAAAAAGGAAAACTTCCAAAACTAGGCACAAAAAGGAACTACGTACAAGCTCGAGACTTCATTACGACTAGTACAAAAAGGGACAACGTCAAAGACCGATAGTTCATTGTAACTATCAAGACCAAGCAAGAACGACGAATCCTTTTAAACAGAGATCATTCAAGAATGAGGATTCTCAAGTGGAGTGCGATGCTGTGCCTTAACGATTCTGTACCACATCATGAGAAATATGCTATGACTACTACTCCTACTACAACTACCATACCTACTATGGAAAGTGATGTTGTGATTGTCAAACCTGACGGATTCGAAACCAATGCCACTCGTTATCATTGACTCTTTTTCATGCTGGATGTCAACTTCCACGCTAGACCATGCGTCTACTGCCCTACGGATGTCATCCAAAAATGAGCAAACTCCTGTGGATTTCACCGTACCCTCATCGAACCGAGCCTGTGAAAGACGAATATTCGTTCCCTGTGCATTTGCCTGAATACAGCAACTTTGAAAGTCGATTCCAAACGTTCCAAGGAAAATGACTTACATATATGGGAGGACCTACCCCCGAAGAATTACCCAGAGCCGGATGTTTTTACCTGGGTACAGGAGATAAAGTCAAGTGCTTCAGTTGTGGTGTTTCACTTCACGAGTGGAAGCAGAAAGATTCAGCTGACCTGGAACATGATCGATGGTCCCCGGATTGTCACTGCCAACCTTTAGGGCGACGACATCAGAACACATTTCCCGAGAGCTGGTCAAAATACAAGTTTAACGCAAAGCACAATTGCATCCGTCAGGTCACCGATTTTGGAACCACTGGTACCTGAACATTGTAAGAGCACTGATTCATTTCAAAGCGTTTTATTGGTCAAACATTGATTAATCGCGTGAGATTCATGAAGTTTTGGATGCCACTCATTCTACATAAAAGGTAATCCTAATACACCGAATTCCAACGGAAGAGTTAGAGGATTACCAAAATATTTTACACCAAGAAATCTTGGTTCAAGAGGAAACTTCTGTACGACGTGCGGTGTGTGAGTTAGTGACTAAACAAATTTGGTACGGAACTAAAATAAAACCGATGATGTTCAAAATGTACACTTATTACCTTACACCAAAGTGGGTATAAAAACTTGCTAACATGCCACGACCTCTATCTCTCGTGATACATCTGAATACGTGGAAGGAAATCAATGCCACTATTGAGACAGTGGAAGATTACCAACACTTATTAGGAGAACTGTCTCCATTGAATTGAGGCCGTCGTGTAGTGTGTGTCTTATTGACTTCCGTTCTGGGATTTCGTTTACCATCCGATTCCTTGTGGACTCTTTACAAACAATACTTACCATTAAATAAAACATGAAAGTGGTCCCTTTAAATGAGCACTTGAAACTCATTTTGTTCAAAGCCTTGCTTTTTCATCCTGATACTTCTCGACCTCTACGGGAAAAAAGATTCGTCAACTTTTAGGTACCAAAGATGTGTATGACGATGTGTGTGTAACTTGTGACTTACACCCTCATTGGACAGATGTACTTGACTTGAAAAATAGGGGTTTCGAGGCTTGGACCAAAGAAGTGACCAATTATGCTCAAGAGTTGTGATCCTAAATTAAAACGTTCAGTGAAAAAAAGTAACTTTTAAAGCTGTGTTAGTGACAATGCTAGAAGAATCCGTCACCGAGGACAACCACTCCCCTCAGGGCAGGACTGTCATGGACATTCCCGAAAGACAATTCCAGGAGAACCTCAGTGTGACAGTACCCAATGAAGAGACGGTAAGAACATTACAAACTGTCTCTAGGACACATTGGCTACCAATACTATGTTGTAAAGTGACTCGATTATATTCCACTTTGACCGTTTTGATGCGTATTTTATCTCAGTACTTAACCATTTGTCTTTCATGTTTTTCCGTTGTAAATTGCAATAAATGTGTCCTGAATAATTGTAAAACTCTTCTCTTGTCTGTCTTCGTGCCAAAAGTGGCATTCCCTATATTATGGCTACATATGTTGTCTCTGCTACATCTTCTTTCACTTTCAAAGTCATCGATGAACACTTAGACTGTGCTAGGTGGGAGGCCTTGTATCTTCGCCGTCCCTTTAACATGTTAATGGACAAACCCAGTGGTTCAGGAAAAACCGAATTTGTGAAACGTTTGATTGAACATAAATATCATTTGCTCGTCCACCTCAACGGATCGTGTGGTGTTACAAAGAGTAGCAATCATCGTACAGTCCCTAATTCCCTCAAAGTCCTCCCTAAGATAAAACCACTCCCAAAAACGCCAAACCAACCCAAAGAAAAAAGGGTAACGGTGTCAAGACCAGGTCACAACACCAAAAAATAGAAAGAAAAATTCATCAGAAAAAGAAAAGCCTCCAGAAAACAGTTTGTACCCGCAAGACAGGTACTTTGGCCATCACGCAACCTTACATTCACAAATCACCACCTGCAGCGACTGTGACCGTGTCTCAAGTATCCACAGGTTCTTCCACTTTTCCGTTGTTGGTGATGCCCGATAAACTCAATTTGACACCCGTTCTATCTCATTTGATGAAACAATCGAAACCCACGTTTCCAAGAACTTCTCCTCCACAGGTGACACCCACCTCCTCCTTAACCGCAGTGGCAACTATTCACAAAGTAGCTGCTCCCAAACTCAAAGTCCAAGAGAGATCGGACATGTTACAGAGCTAACTGGTTTTGTCCAAGCAAGAACTGTCCTGATTTAGTTCGTTGCGAACCCCTCCACGACGTGTGATGCCTATCATCAAGTTGAAACGACGAAAAGACAATCAGTGGCGACGCATTAAAGTATACAAACGACTTGTCACGAAAGTAGGGTATCAGTGTTTTTGTGCTCCTGAACACCTAAAGATGACAACCCCCAGAAGCCAACCCTCCTCTAACCCCAAAGGAAAGAAAAGGAAAATAACTTTCTCCTCGTGTATTCAAACATGGGGACATGTTGTCCGTCCTGTCCAAAGATTCACCTATGTTAAAAATATCATTCAAACAGCCTCCAAAGACGTCATCGATACCGTATGCAATTTGTTTCAACGTCTTGAAAGGCACGATACCTTTGTCTAAACAGCAGAAAAAATGCTTGCCCAAACATCGTCACGTTCTTCAACAAATGGTTCAAAAGAAAATACCCATTCGTCAAAAGAAAAAGATGTTGGTTCAACGCGGAGGAATGTTGCACCTGTTGTTAGGACCATTGCGGAAAGGAGTATTGGGAACAATGATGGGAGGACTCATGGGAGCCAGATAAAAGGGACCAAGAAGATAAAAGGGACCTCTGAAGTCCAAATATCTCAGACGTGAAAAACTGAAATCGAATGGAAGAACGAAAACTGGTTTTATTGCCTTACAAACGATAGCTGCAATACCATCGTTAGCAAGAACAATGGACCTCGCATGTACCTCCCAATCCTCAGTTGACTGAGATGTCCCAGTTACAACATGAAATGCAGTCGTTGATGGGTCGCAACAATTCATCATTAAACAGAAATATCGCAAAAGTACGGTCAACTATCGCAATGACTACAACTCTTTCACCAGAAAGCTTTAGACGAAACAGCTCTACCAACTCTGAACGATGTTAAGACCTTGATGAAAAGTCAGTCACCATCACCACCACCACACTCCTGCGGTCAACACAGACTCAGCCCCACGATTGCCTCCCAGTCCTAGTAAGATTACAGCGTCCTTGTCGACCCCTTGCCCCACGCCCCAACGAGAAAAACTTAAAAGCTTGGGTTAAAAAGATGATGTCCAATCCTCCTTCGAGAGAAATGAAAAAGAAAGAAGGGAAACCAAAAGTGAAAAAAGACAAGAAGACCAAATCCATCCCATTACCACCTCCACCGCCACCACTACATTCGACTTCTACTCCCGTGGAACATCGGACACGTAAAGCCGTTTTCAAACCACCATCTCGCCACAACCAAAGTAGCATCAGCGAAGAGTGGGTGACGTATTAAAAATGGAGAAGGTGTTAGCCAGCATTTACTACGATCCGTCCCATCCTGCAGGTTACTGAGGAGTTCAGAAATCGTATCGTGCTGACAAAACCCGTCTGAAAAGTCTCCGTTGACCTCAGGTGCAACAATGGTTACAAGAACAAGCAACGTACACATTACACAAACCCATTCGACGAACATTTCCAGAAGTCGCAACCGAGCGGAGGGCATCGATCATCAATGGCAAGACGATTAAGCCGATGTCTCTCATTTGGCCATGTGCAATCGTGGCTACAAATATTTGATTTGTGTCATCGACGTCTTTCCTAAATTTGTCCGGGTCGTGCCATCGACTTCCAAATCGAGCAGTGACTTAGTGTGAGCCCTCCAACTGGTGTTCAAACAAAGCGGTCGTCACCCTCTTCGATTACAAGCCGACTAAGGCTAGGAATTTCTGAACCAAGCTTTCAAAAAAAGAATTAAAAGAAACATGTCATTCATTTTACATCACCGAGAATCCCGAAACCAAAGCCAGCATAGTGGAACGTTTTCAACGCAATATGAAAGAACGTATGTGCAAATATTTTACGCATCAACACACTCTCAAGCACATCGACGTCTTACCACACTTGGTTCAAGCGTACAACCTATCTTACTATCGAAGCATCGGACGTGCCCCTCAAGAAGTGACTCCCGACAACAAAGTGACCGTTTTTGAGTGCCTGTATGGTACGTCCTCGAGAGTGGCTGTCCCCAAGAAATGTGGAGTGCTGGCAACAGGAAATTAAGTGTGTATAGAATTATGATCAACAACAACCACTTTTACTTAACGTTACCCAGTGACCGTTCCATATAGGTGTTTCCCCACAACACTGTGTGCTGTTACATGGCCAAATTATTTCAGGATATCCAATTAGATCATGAAGCCCATTGGAAAGTGGCTTTGGTGGAAATCATTCACCCGACAGAAGTCCTAAATGTGTTTCTAAATCAAAACACGTTTACGGTCGAAGTTTCATGACGAACAAGTGCAATAACACTTGGATGATCGCGCAGCTGTAGGTTACTCTATGAAAACACAGGACCCCAAAACTAAACGGTTCACCTATCTGTTGTCCATTCCTTCAGGCTATTATTTTAGTGGTCAACATCTGCTGAACACAACTGCTACCAAGTTCAATGTACTGTTTGGCAAAGCCTTGGACAAAACCATAACAAGTGTCACGATCGAGTACAATAAATTAGCTGGTCGCCTGCTGATTAAATTGTTAAAGGACAAAGTGTTGGTCATTAAATTTTGTCCTGAATTGCATGACATTTTGGGTGGAGACCTAAAGATAATTAGGTTTAAAAACGAAATACCAGCCATTACCAGTAACTTGGATTTTGCGAAATATTGTCGATTCCCTGTAGAAATGAACCAAGGACAAAATTTGATCTTTGTGTACTCCGATGTGGTGGATTCAACGTGGTGGGACACACCTCCGTACAGTTACTGAGTGTCATTCCTATCAAGGTGGATTCTGGCACGAGCACTGACGAGGACTGATGAAACACCTATCACGTTCACCACGAATTTGTACATCCTCATGATTTGCCCATCAGCAAGTTATATTTTGACGCTATCAACATTGCTATAAAAGGAGATATGGGACAAACTATTCCATTCACCAAAGAGAAAGTCAAGGTGAAACTCCATTTTCGAAAACAATTCTCTAACGACCGGTAAGTCATATATCTAGTGTACAGAGGAGTCTCTCGACAGCAATGACATGTTTTAGGAAAAATGCTGAAACCGGTCTTTCCTTCGGTAGCCCCAGTTTTGAAACCGATGGTAACACGGGGGTTGCACGCCATTAAAGATGTTACGTTGATGCAGGGCAAATAATTTCTCCAAAATGTCATCCTCGACAAACACAACCCTAAAGACGCTTTCTTGAGAGCAGGCAAAAATGTATTGCTGAAAACGGACAAAGACATTTTGGGTCTACGAGAAACTCTGAGTCAGGCATTCCTATTCCTGCTTCACTGACGCCAAAGCAAGGACAAGGCAGAAAGAGACGACGATAACACCCTTTCAGAAGCCTTCACCCTCATAAAACTAGAAAGACTAAAAAAGAAGAACTGTCCGAGACTTAGACCTTTTTAATTATTAAAAAATCACAGAGAGACAAAGAGAGAAAAATTAAAACAATAAAATGATGCACCGAGAGTCTGGCGCCTTTTCCAAGTTGGAGCTGGATCTGTTTGCCATGCCACCCACTATGATGACGATGCAATAATCCGATTGGTCGAATTTTATTCCGTCTCCTTTTTGACGGATTCAGTTTCCATCGAGTTTGAAATCAAAGGCCAGCCCGAAGATTACATTAATCTGAATAGCAGTTAGTTGTATTTGAAAGTTAAAGTGATCAAAACAGACGACACCGCTCCAGAAGCCGATGCTAGAGTAGCTCCCGTCAACATTTTCTTGCATTCCTTTTTCAGTGAAGTGCATTTTTATTTGAATAACAGACTGGTCAGCATTAGCATAGATACTTACCCTTACCGAGCGTACCTGGAAAATCTCTTGACGTACGGATAAGATGCTATGAACACTCATCTGGATGCTTGCATGATATGAACATCTGACACAGCAGGCGATGACAGCAGATGATTATCCTCACAATGTATACTTTACCGACAGTCAAAAGAAATTCCTGAAATGATGTCGTTTAGAACTGATGGATCGTTTGCATTTGGACACGTGGTTGCAAGAGAAGTATTTGCTAAAGGAAGTGGATATCCGCCTGAGACTGAATCATAGCAGCATCGCTTTCCATTTCATGGCCCATGCCAACGAATACAAACTATTATCCAAGACGCCAGGCTCTACGTGCGTCGTATTATAAGGTTATCTAAAGCTGGAAACGACATCAGTCATACTTTGAGCAGAACGACCGCTAATATCCGATACGACGCGTGGAAGTGAAATCATTCGTCATTGCCTCTGATAACCAAAACGTTTAATCGTTAGCATCGTGAGCGCTGCAGCCCTCAGCTGAGCCCACGATCAAAATCTATTTCAGTTTAAGCACTACAGCGTGTCCAAGATCGAAGTCAGTCGCGATGGCAAGGCCTTGTGTACCAGACATTTCGAACCTAACTTTGCCCAGAAGAATTACTTGCGGTCTTACTTGTCCCTGTCCGAAGCCACGGGACAGCTATGGACCAACACCAGTCGTGGCATTTCGTACGACGATTATGCAGGAGGTTACACTTTGTGGGCCTTTGATTTCATTCCAGACCAAGGCAGTGACGAGGGGCACTTCCAGCCTATAAAATCATCTTGTCAACTGAATGTCATCTTGTATGCCGAGTTCGACAATACGATAGAAATCAACAGTTTGAGAGAAGTCATTCTAGAGTGTTAGAAGCTACGGAAATGGAATGGGAGGATACCCTGGAAGTAGAACTCCAAGACAAAGACGAAAAGGACATAGTGATGAAGTCCAGATGGTCAGAACAAGAACAATATTTAGTTTCCTGTTTCGCCGAACACCTAGCAGAAGAAATTACGGAATTAATCGAGAAAGATTGCTATGGATGTCAAAACGATCATCTCAGTCAAATTCAGCACGCTAAATGTCTGATGCTGAGTCAAGAAGAAAAATTGGATGAGTATCTGGACGAAGCTTGGAGTCTCATCTCTGAAGAAGACGTGTTGCATTAGTGGTCTAAAGATTTGAGTGATCATTCCTCCCCTCCATTGATGACTCTAGAGATCCATCACATCGAAGCTCTCTTGGCTCAGAGTGTGGAGACGAAACGAAGAAACGGTTACTTGCCAGACCTTTTAAAGCAAAACATTCCGATCGAACTGATAACTTATCATTACCTGTAAAGAAATAAAACAAGAACAAAAAGCACAATAATAGATACCTGGGAACTTTATTACCTTTTGAACCACAGTTCGTACACTGCTTCTTGGAATCCTGTTGTGTGTGGTAAAGATGAACTGCCTCATCGCAAACCTCAAGATCATCAAGCTTTTATCATCAATACGGACGATAGTCATCTCCCAGGAACCTATTGGGTCACCGTCTACTTTCCTAAAAAAAAGGGTTGTGTTGAGTATTTTGATACGTATGGATTGATACCTTTGGAAGACGACATCATCGACTTTATGAGAAGAAATGCCCAGACGACACGATTCAATAATGTAAAATTACAAGGCAAAGATTCCATGGTGTGTGGACATTATTGTGTGTATTTTCTTCATCAACGCAGTCTTGGATATTCTTTAGAACATTTAGTGACTTATTTTGATCGTCATTCTTCTAGAAACGATGACAAAGTAGATCGATGATTTTGTGACCATTATGGTTATCAATGGCCCAATGACTTCCATCAGTGGCAGTCTAGCTTCACTTCACAACGTTGTCAACTTGTCAAAAATAGGTTGTTATTTGAAAAATGTTTGTTAGTTTATTTGATTGTATGAAACAAATTAATTGTTGGTTGTTAGTTATTTGAATAAAAATTTGTGTTTTAAAAAATGTGTTTGTCGTTTGTTTTCAATTTTTATGATGATACGTGCTCTTTGACTACTCTCTATCACTCTCCCTCAAATCAAACTATCATAGCGTTCAGACTCTAAACATTGTAGCGACACTTTCTATTGCACCAGTGCTTGAACCATATAAAGCGGGGTAGTCTCCAGTCTGACAATCCATTGTTGACTCATCCTCCTAATAAGATGTGTTTAAGACTAGCGAAGCTGAACGAAGCTTACGTGAATTTACATCGTGTCAGTTAAAGCCTGACACCAAAGCCTGAAGAGATAGAGAATGTCTGAATGTTGAAACTGACCGAAGACCTGCTAGAAGGGCTCTTCAGAGAGGAAATCAAGAAAGAAAGAAGAATGGACGGAGACGAACAGGGTTAAGAAGCAGAGAGAGAGAGAGCAGAGACAGAGAGAGAGAGAGCAAGAGCATCAGCTGCACGAACCAGACAGAGGTTGTGTCGACTGCCGTGTACACAATCATAAGCAATACAAGATTGCCATAACTCACTGTCCACATAAAACACCACCTTTCAGAGCTACCCCAATACTCTAGGAAAGCGATACTAATTCAATTGCCAATTGTTATGTTAGCAAGTTTAAAAATAGAAGTGTGTCTATAAGCACTTCGTTTCCATTACTTGTAAAAACATGATCTGTATGTGTTTGTAATTAGTGATTGTATGTAAACAGTGAGTGGTTCTTTTAGGTCCGCGCGTTCCATGTTTGTTTTGGGGTGATGATATGGGTCTTGAAAGTTTTGTATCAGGGGATATTTTCCTTCACGTCCGCGCTTTACAAATATAAAGGGAGCGCTCGTCAGTCTAGCTACCCATCGTTGATTCGTGAACTACGAAAAATGAGCAGCAGACTAATCAAGTTTCTGGAACTCCAGATGCACCTGGAATATGTCAGACGCTTCCTGGACGAAATGGCCATGGAGGCGATCCAGGAAAGTGCTAGGATAGAAGAGGAGGAAGAAAAACAGAAGAAAGAAGAGGAGAAGGAAAATAAGAGAGGGATCCTACCTCACCTGATGCTAAAAATAGTGTGTGAGGTGAAGCCAATGGTCAGTACACCTCCACAGGCAATAGCAACACCACTACAGCCACGTCAGCTACAGCCACTGCCAGAACCACAGCCTTTACCACCAGTAGCAAGAGTCGTAATCCCACAAATGGAAAACTGGGAGAAGAAGATGCAAGAGCAACCACATTAACAACAACAACGTCATCCCCGTGTCTGGCATAGAAGACAAAGACAGAGAGAACCAATCTTCAAAAATCCAGAAACTGAAGATTTGGGTACTGAGGCCAATCAAGCTGCCTCTGCACTCATAACCACAACAGTGAATTGGGACAATAACTGGTGTAGGCGATGTGTGTGCGGAGCCCGGCCTGTAAGATGTAATCACTAACAGGTGCATCTGAAGTTCCGAAAATAGCAGCCCTTTTCAGGGCTAACCAAATCTCTAGAAAAGAGAAACTGATCAATTGCCAATTTGAATAAATGTGGAGTAGTGTGATTATAAAAACTCACTCCTTTACGGATGTGAGAGTGTGTGTGTTTGTGTGTGTGTGAGAGAGAGAGAGAGAGAGTGTGTGTGTGTGTGCGTGCGTGTGATAGTACGTTTGTGTGATAGTTGGGTGAGTGTTTTTTATCCTTCCCTTCTGTGTGGATAGTAAAGTGTGTGTTTTAATGAGTTCGCATACGTTTGTATGGATAGTAGATATTGTGATTGTATTTTCTTCTTCTTCTTTCCGCAAACGTTTTTGATAGTAAATTTTGGGTTTCTTTTTCCCTTCCCGTGTGTGGATAGTATATTTGGTTTTGTTTTTCATCTTCCCGTGTGTGGATAGCATATTTGGGTTTGTTTTGTTTCTCCTTTTCGTTTGTGGATAGTATATTTTATTCTCCTTCCCGTGTGTTGATAGTATATTTGGGTTTGTTTTGTTTCTCCTTTCTGTTTGTGGATAGTATATGGAGGGGGGTCCTTCCCCTGTGTTGATATGTGAAGTGCGTATAATGGAAGTCAAAGCGTTCGTCGTTCGCGCCATTACTACCAGCAGAAGAACTTATGCACCTGAGAAGAGAAGAGCAAGATCACCAGAAGAGATATTGAATTCAAAAAAGGGTAAAACTCCGATGAACGGGGTATCCAAGGCTAAAAACACAACTATGGCAATTATTAAGACAACAACAACCAAAACAATCAGGACCCCCACCAAAACAACAAAGCAAATAACGGCAACCGCACAATCAACAGTAGGTAACACCAAGGAAGGGACAAAACAACAAAAAAGACTGAATAATCTAACAACAACTGGAGATAAACAGGCAAAAAATCAATACCATCTTACAGATCAAAGCCTATTCATTGCCAGCAACAGCTCCAAACAACTCAATATAAGTACTATTAGTTTAGCATCCATTCTAACTAAAGATTATGCTGGAGCCTTCGAAATCATCCGAACAAGATCGAATTATATCATATCAGATGTAGCACCTCAAGGCAAGTGGCAAAATATATGGAGATACAGCAAATAGGCACGACCAAAGTCAAAGTAACAAGGCATAACACGCTCTCCAAAAATACTCCAAGCATAATACAGCATGACCAGATAAGAATAAGAAAAAGGAGGAAAAACCAGATGCGATTCAAAAAATTAATACTCAACAAATATTGATGATTGGACCCAAATCAACTACAACATACAAAAAGGTCATTAAACTACATCAAAAATTGAATCACCTAAGTAACAATGATATAGCCTTAGAACTAATAAACCACGGAGCTGATATATCAAGAGCTTACAGGTTTAAACCACGGACAACTGACCAACATCATCCTATTAGATTTCTATTAAATTCCACCATTTCTCGTCTACTTTGATGGCCAATCATAACCACTTTTGGAATTCAATATCAAACCTCGCTTCTGCAGTCATTGCGAGTCATGGGGACACCAAGCCAGCAGCTGCAAAATAAAAAAGATGCGTCACCTGCGACGGAAACCACAGTAGCAAACGCACATACTTAGGACAAAAATGTGCTAACTGCAACATCCCCACCATCCTATCTCCAAAGATTGTCATTACACCAGAAGAGAAGAGGACATCATAAATACAATGAAAGAACAAAAGCTGCCCTATGTCACTGCCAAATCAACTCTCCTAAACACTCCATGCATGAAAAGGAACCAAAACCTCAGATACCTGCTATTACTGTGCCAAACCTCAAACAAAACCCCAAACCTGCCCCTACCCAAACCTGCTCTCATCCAAATAATCAGCTGACAACAGGAACCACTCTCTTGCCCTCTAGCACAAATATTAAACAGGTGGATCCTAAACCAAAACAAGTAATCAAAATTAATAATATTACTACTACTAAACCAACCATATCAGACATATCGACCTTCGTTCGGGAGGTTCGAAAACAAGCAAAAACTGAAATTGCAGATCCACGACTACGAAGCAAAGCAAGTAACAAGGGTGAAAGCAATATAGGTAACACAAGTGCGCCCCCGCATGAGGAATTCTCACATGACAGAATTATCCACTACTTAAAGGACCTGACTGCGGGGATCACTAACATCTCTCAAAATTATCACATACTCTGTATCCCATTCTTCAGGTTATTATCTGATTTGTTGGAAAAACACCTCCAAACCAAACACTAATTTGGCTCTATAATTTACTAACATAATAAATTATAACAACAGAAATGGTTACAAATGGGAAAATGAATATGGTAATTTGGTGATGGAATAGCCGGGAATTAAATATTAATAAACCGGAATTAATGATCAAACTTCAACAATCTAAAATTAAAGCTGATTTGATAGTCATTCAAGAAACACTTATCCATCAAAAAACTAAAAATATACCAAAAAATCCCAGGTCACTCAGCCAGCAACTTCACTATGAGAGATAACGAGCTAAGAGGGGGTGGTCTAGCCATTGTTGTCAGTGATTCACTCCCAAATACATCATTCCAACAGCACCCTGTAGCCACAAACAACCCCAATAATCCCACACCCCTTGAGTACCAATCGATACTCACCCATAATGGGCAGTTTTTATTTGCAATTTTTAACATTTATGACCCGGGCAAGCCTCATGCCTTCCCCCCCCCCCCAACTATGCCCAACGCATCAGCACAACAAATGAATACGTGATATGAGGTGACTTCAACGCCCATAGCAAAACATGGGGAGGAAAGCATTAAAACAAGAGAGGCAAATTAATCGAAGAATGGATCACCAACAATAATCTGGTCATACTAAATGATGGTACTAAAACCAGAATTTCACCAGTGGATGGATCACTATATGCAATTGATCTAACAATTTGCACACCCATATTAGCATATATATCTAAATGGGAAGTAGATAGAGATACCACGTTGGGTAGCGACCATTTCCCCATTATTATTATTACCATTAATTTTACCAATCATGTTGCCACTTCCTCCAAAGTCTCAAAGTGGAGACTGGACTATGCCAACTGGCATTCTTTCAATTTCTTATTCACCGGAGTAGCTAAAGCCAGCTTACGGGACGACGACATTAACAAATACAAAAAAAAAAATCCTTGAAGTGATCAATGCAGCCTACACTAAAAGTATCCCCACTACTGGAACCAAAAACACCGCTAATGCTAAAAAACCAATCCCATGGTGTAAAGACGAATGCAAAAATATACTCAAGGAAAAAAGAAAGCCCTTAATAAATTTCGCCATACAGGTCATTAAACTGATTATACAAACTACAAAATAAAAGTAGAACAAGCAAAAAATAGCATTAAAAGAGCAAAGGAAAAATCTTGGCAAAAATTGTGATCCACCCTCGAAATTAACCAATGCAACTCAAAACAGGTTTGGAATAAACTAAAAGCAATGCAAGGCGCAAATAGTAACAGTATTCCAAATATCAAGGGTGCAATAACTGACAAAGAAAATGGATGACAACTAGCAATACACTTTGCTGGAATGAGCAAAAATGACAATCATACAGCCAAATTCCAAGCACATAGAAAAAAAATAGAATTTACTATTCGGAAATTGGGGAACTAAACGATACCGGATGTACGGCGCACCCCCTCCACTGAACCCGATCCTCCTTTGCTACCTCCAGTCATGTGCCATCTAGGTGAGTGCGTGTGGACCATTCCCACTCACCACTAGCCCCGTGAGACATAAATGTCTTGAAATCAGACCAATCAAGCAGCACCCCTTAAGTGCATTAATACTTTGGGGGAAGTGGCACCAATCCGTACCCCTCGAAAAAATCAATCATTCCCAAATGGGAAGTGAAAAAAAGTCGTACATGTCCGCAAGGGCGAATACGACTATAATCAAACCGACCGACCGACCTACAGATCGTTCGCGCCATACAAGACCAAATTGTATAATTCATTTGGGTCCCGTGGCATATAAACATCCCAGGTAACGACAAGGCCGGCCTAGCAGCAAAGAACGCACAAAACCAGTGAGTCACAATACCAAAGCACCAAAATCCAATATCAAAAACCATCAATGGATCATTAACCGAATTAAAGCAGGAAAAACCCTACTTGTAAGTAGTATGGGGAAACATGTCCTGGCTAATTGTGGAAATGGAGCAAAATGTCCCAACTGCGTTGCTGATGAAGATCTTCAGCACGTTTTCAACATATGCCCGAGATATGACGAACAAAGGAAAAAACTAACCATCATGTTAAAGAGAATTGGCTCACTATATACCTACCCCGAACTACTTTATCAAACTAAACCCAACCCCAATCAAACAAATGATGACATGTTCATCTTCCTTAAAGATAATGACAAATTTAACAAGATATAACCCAACCTATTATACACAGACTGACTCGACACTTCATAAATCCTATATATAATTGCAATTAGCCACTTACTCAATCCAATCACCCATCCGCTAGTTTCATGCATTGAAACAGGTGGGGAAGTGGGTGCGGAGGTAGTAAGTGGTTTACCGCGATACGCGGGCTGATGCTGCACCTGCACCCATCACCCACTACGGAACCCTGGGTGGTTATACAAGCAATGCAGTTTAGTGACAGATTCAGAAGTAGGACATAGCCCAATACCCATTTATACAATATGTGATTACTACATTTCCGGACATCCTTCTTGGAGTGACTGGGTGGGAAATTACGGGCAGAGGTAGCATACGGTTTACCGCCCAAGAAGGGGTATGTTCCACGAAATGCGGGCTGATACTGCACCTGCACCTATCGCCCACTTCAGCGCCCCGAGACGTCCAAATGTATAATCAATTAAGCCATGCAATAGGTGATCGTTAATTAATTAAACCATCAGTACTCATACTAACAACTTCTCTCTGCTCTATCAAACAACTTAAGGCATCATGAACCGTCTTAAAATACACGAATTAAAAATGGCCAATAAACCTACATATTATAAGGTGGCTTAAATCCCAGCCATCAGGGCCCGCTGCACAAAAAAGGTTAGAACTATTAGTTTTGCCCGTCACCCCTGCCGGGGTATAGGCCGCCCACAAAAGATCGCCAGAGGCTTCTGTCCTTTGCCATCCCTTCAAGTTGACTCCAGGTGTGACCCATCTAAGTGATGTCCGCCTCAAGGTCGCGTTGCCAGGTTTTTCTTGGTCGTCCCCTTCTACTCTTGCCTTGAGGGTTCCATTTCAATGCCTGTCTGGTAATGTTGGTTGGCGGCTTACGTAGGGTGTGTCCTATCCAACCCCACCTTCCCTTCTTGATCTCGTCCTCTACTGGAAGCTGGGAGGTTCTCTGCCACAGGTTGGTGTTGCTGATGGTGTCTGGCCAGCGGATCTGAAGAATTCTTCTTAGGCAGCTGTTGATGAAGGTCTGAACTCTCTTTACGTACGTGAAGGACTCCACCTCTTCCAGGGGACTTCCCTGCAGTGTGACTGGGTTGTTACTGGCATAATTGATCTTGATGATCTTGGCCTTGTCTTTGTGGATGTTGAGGCCAATCTGTGCTGATGTGGCTGCCAGTATGTCGGTCTTGTCCTGCATTTGCTGCTGACTATGAGACAAGAGTGCTAGGTCATCGGCAAAATCCAGGTCCTCAAGTTGACTCCACAATGTCCACTGGATCCCATTTCTCCGCCCATTGGTGGACGTCTTCATAATCCAGTCGATGGCGAGAAGGAGCCTTGCCTCACGCCAGTCTGCACTAGGAAGCTGCCTGTGTGCTGTCCTGCATGAATGACTCTGCAGGACATTCTGTTGTAAGTGTTCTTGATCATGTTCACCAGCTTGGTTGGGATGCCGTAGTGGCGAAGAAGTTTCCAGAGTGTCTCTCGGTCCACGCTGTCGAATGCCTTCTCATAATCGACAAAGATAAGGTAGAGTGAAGAATTCCACTCCAACGAGTGCTCGACTATGATACGAAGAGTATCTTTTTGGTCCGTACACGATCTGTTCTCCCGGAAGACCGCTTGCTCATCTCGTAACTGTGGGTCAACGGCCTCCTTCATCCTCTCCAAGAGGACCCGGTTGAAGACTTTCCCTGGTACTGATAAGAGTGTGATTCCTCTGTAGTTGGAGCAGATGCTGAGGTCGCCTTTCTTTGGGATCTTGATGAGGTGTCCCTCCTTCCAGTCAGTCTGTATTTCTTCTTCCTCCCAGATCTTCTCAAAGAGGTGGTATAGCATTTCCACTGAAGCATCTAAGTCTGCTCTGAGGGCTTCTGCTGGGATGCCATCAGGTCCAGCTGCCTTGCCATTCTTCAGCTGGGTGATGGCTTTCCTGATTTCGTCTCTGGTGGGATTGTCACAGCTTATGGGGAGATATGCATTGGCTGGGTGGATTTCTGGGGGATTTAGTGGGGCTGGCCTGTTCAACAGTTCTTCAAAATGTTCTGCCCATCTCTTAATTTGGTGTTCTGTACTTGCTATGGTCTTTCCCTGCTTGTCCTTTACGTGTCTCTCTGTTTTGCTGTACTTGCCAGACAAGTTTTTGGTGCAGTCGTACATCTTCTTCATCTTTCCACTTCTTGTCGCTTCTTCTGCCTCTGCTGCCATTCCTTCAACATAGCTTCTCTTGTGTATCTTGATGCTTCTTTTCACTTCTCTGTGGGCATCAGTGTATTCTTTTTGTACTTTTACTTTTTGTAGTTCTTGTCCTACTACTATTTACTGCTGCTTTTTCTGTTTACGCTTCTGGATTTTGCGCAATGTTTCAGCTGAAATCCATTCTTTCTGTTGGTGCTTCATGGGGCCTAGTATTTCTTGGCATGTTGATTTTATTGCCTGTTTAACTTTCTGCCATCTTTTGCTTGCATTGTCTTCTTCATCTTCAAGAAGCTCTTGTAGCACTTGGTACTTGTTGTTAAGCGTCAGTCTGTATTCTTCTTTAGATTTTGCATCTTTCAATAGGCTGATGTTATACTTTGTTTTCTTCTTTTTGGTGCACATCCAGTTCTTCTTCAGCTTAAGTTTCAGCCTTGCGACAACTAAGTGGTGGTCAGATGCCACATCTGCTCCCCTCTTCACCCTAACATCTTGCAGGGATCTTCTGAACTTCTTGGCTATGCAGATATGGTCTATCTGATTTTCTGTCACATGGTCTGGTGATGTCCATGTGTTCTTGTGGATTCTCTTGTTGGCAAAGATGGCACCCCCAATGACCAGGATGTTCAGTGCACAAAGGTCTGCAAATCTCTCTCCATTTTCGTTCATCTCGCCCAGGCCATGTATCCCCATGGTTTGTTTATATCCTGTGTTGTCTGACCCAACTTTGGCATTGAAGTCACCCATGAGGATGTTGATGTCTTTGTCTGGGAAGCTCTCTACTATATTCTGTAGTCTGTTGTAAGACTGGTCCTTATCTTTTTCTTCACTGTCATTTGTTGGAGTGTATGATGTTCATCTTTATTTTCTCCTTCTTGGTCCTAAACGTTGCTGTGAGGATTCTGGGTCCATGTGGTCCCCATGCTATCAGTGCATTATATGCTTGCTTTGACAGCAAGAGCCCCACCCCCTGTGTATGAGGTGCATTATTTTCCTCATGTCCTGAATACAGTAGCATCTCTCCTGTCATCAGTCTTCTTTGTCCGGATTGAATCCATCTTGTCTCACTAATGCCCAGTAGGGATAGGTTGTAGTTCCTCATCTCTGCTGCTACCTGTGCTGTTTTTCCTGCCTCATACGTTGTCCTCACATTCCATGTTGCGATGTTAATTCTCCTGTTTGATAGAAGGGTGGTCTGCTTTAATGCTTCCGCGGGCTCGCGGCTTTCACCACATAGCATCATAAATCTTCCAGAAGAAGACCCTTCCTCCCTCAGGCTTTATGTTTCTGGTTTTTCTTCTGTTGGCGTTTATGTAGCAAGTTGGGGTTTTACAGGGTCGGGTTGCTAGCCCCACGCCCAACCCTCCTCCTTTTACACCCGGGCTTGGGACCGGCCATGGTGGAGTTAAAAAAAAAAGTTATAACTATAAGATGACTAAAACCCAGTCATCAGGCCCCCCGCACAAGGCAGAAACACCGATTATTAGAATATAAACCCCAAATATTATTCGATTAAATAAATATCCCTTAAATAGACTAGGAACTTCATCATGTCATCTCTGTCTTATTCTATAAACAGCACAAATGATTTTCCAAATTACGAATACGGCAAAACGATGCCATTTACTGTTCGGAAAATGGGTAACAAAAACAAAACGATCCCGGATGTAGGGCGCGTGCCTTCGACTCGGTCCGACATACCTTTGCCACTGCCAGACATGTACCATATTTGTGTGTGCGGTGTGGGTTATTAACACTCACCATGAGTCCCGTGAGACATCAATGTCTCTAAATCGGACTAATCAAATAGCAATTCCTAAGTGCATTAATGCGTTGGGGGAAGTGGCACTATTCCTTTTCCCTCGTAAAAATAAAATAGCCTCAAACGGGGCACTGACTAGTCGTTAATGCCCATATGGGCACAAACGACTCTAATTAAAATGACTGACTGACTGACTCGTTCGCGCCATTCAACATTGAAAAAATGAAGATGGCAATGGATGTATTTAACATTTTGAAAGACAGCTGGTATTGTATGATGGATGGAGCCCATGTGGTGGAAAGGCTTGCAGACGAATGGAAGTTTCAAGGTAGTCTAGACTTTGTGATCAGTCTGAAAGTAGCCAGTGATATGCTACAAAGAATGATAGAGGAGAGAGTGGAGAAATTAAGATGCTTCATTCAACCTCCGCATGTGAGAGTGAGAACCTTGAAGGAGGCACTAGATAGTGTCATCAAAGTCAGATGCTTTTCAGAAGAAATACTGAATTTGACAGAGTGGTCAGTTATGAAGTGTGGGCTAGACCAACTAAAGAAAGCTGAAAAAAAAATGATGAGAAAGTTAATGAAAGAGGAGGTGAAAAAGATTAAAGATAATTGGGCATAGGAGAGAAAGAAAGAAAAAAAGAGGAGTTTGAAACACTGAATAAAAGCTGGATGAAGGTGCATGAGAAATTTAGATCCATGGGACATCCTGACTGGATGCCAGAGAATGAAAAGAAGAAGAAAGAAATCATTGAAAGTGAGGAAATGGTGAAGGAACTGGAGAAAATAAAAGAAGAAGAAGAACCCAAAGGCCCTTTTCATGGCCACTCATATGCCTCGAAAAGATTTGCTTTCTTGCCTAAAAAATTTTGTCGGTTGTATAGTTGTTTGTGTTTGTGTTTGTATTTTGTATGTTGTATGTGTTATATAGGTCTATATCCCGCCAGTCCCGTTCCCGCCAAGCGTTCTGGTGTTTTGCCCGGCTGTTTGGTCCGATTGAGGTCAGCTCCTTGCAACATTGTTACCAATCTTCAGTACCGTGACGTCATCTCACCTGTTCCATTCCTACTGTCCCTATATTAATGATAAGTCCCATTGTCCACAGAAGGCACCACGACCTTTTTGACTGGATTTTCCATTGTCCCTGTAAATCTTGTCCCCTAAGGTACCACGATAATTTTGACTGGATTTTCCTTTGTCACCCTATCGTCCCTATACTATTTACTATATCTGCCATTTTGAAGGAAAAGAAAATAGCTCTATACTTGTATTGCACAGTGGAGAAAGAGCACAGTCAGCAACCAAGAGGTTGATGAACCGAGGAGGCTTGAAAAGACAGAAAAGGACAGATAAACGGAAACGGCGATATATCAACATCAATGATTTGGGAAAGATACTGTCCTTCCAGCAATCTGAGGTCGATCAATCATTCGATCATATGATTACAGTTGTTTTATCAGTATTACAGAACAACTAATTGAATTTCGCATAGATTTTGTAACTCTATTTCTGTCAAGTTCGATTTCATTGTGTTTATGTAATTGATTAAATTGTTATATTTTACAGACGGGAGCGCTCGTGTTATTCTATTCTATATCTATGTTATTCCATCCCTTTTTTTCATATTTTATTCTATTGTGTACTCGATCCGGGCAATAAACCGTGGTCGATCATCTCCTAGATAACGATGACCCCAAAACCATAATAAGTGGCGAAAGATCACACATCACCACCTCCCGACACCTAGACTGGTTACACTTTTCACTACTTTGTATTTTCTTTTTCTGGCACAAACATTCTACGAGAATAAAAAATAAAGAAGTTAACGTAATGGCTAAACATGAACAAATTTACATTTGTCATCTTTCTGAATACAAATTCAACTCTTTGCGCTTGACTATAAGATTATTTAATGGGCACAAGGACAAATAACATACGTAGAGGTCACATTTTCTATACCCCGTCCCAATACTTCGGGAAAAAAAGAATGTTTGAGTCACTACCATGGTATTTTTATGTTCAATATTATTCTACCATAAGAATGTGAAAGGATTTCGTTCAAGAAATGTTTAATTCGGGGTGATAGCTTTAACAAAATGGAATTTACGTTTATTATCATACGCTTCCTTTTATTTGACAAATATCAAGACATAGACATCACTTCAAAACAGATAGCCCATCGTGGTGGCGAATCACGCACACGTCGTCCTTAGTGCTTATAAATAATGGACACCCATTACAATTAAAATGTATTAATAACTACAAAATCATTCAAGTAAACTCACGAGCTTCATTCATCCAGCAATAAATATAGACTTATTCTGCACCCTGGGTCAGTCCTTGTTTCTGACCCGTGTACATTATACGTCACTGTTTCTAGGATAGTCGCACCTTGTTTAATTATTCACGTCTAAACCTTCATTTCGAATGCTTACTCGCCCATTTTGAAAAAATGCATGGAGATTAAATATGCCACCATTCCAAGCAGTCCTCGTAATAGTAGTGGTGATGGTACTAGCTGTCGTGGTTGTTGTTGCTGATTTTGTTGATGTTGTTTTATTCTGTTGTAACAGCAGTAGTCAAGTTAATTATAGTCGGTGTCATAGAAACTCTAGTAGTAGTAGTAGTAGTGACGATAGTAGGAGTAGTGATAATAAAGAAATAGTATTCACAGAAATAAGTAGCAGTAGTTTGGTTTTGGTTGGTGTTGGTGCTTTACGGCACAGCAACACAAGTGGGTTATTTAGTGCCGATGCAAATGTCGTACATTGCCCAAGGACACAACGGTAGCTGACCTACACTGGTCTGATGGTAGGATTCAAACTCGCACTCTTTCGTTAGTGAGTCGAGACCGCTAACCAATGATCCACCGGATAGTGGTTGCACTGGCTATGACTGTTTGTTGCAAAATACGTAGTGCGTGGAGACTGAAATAGATTAGGGACCTGGATATTTTTTCAGCTAATATAATGGATATAATAGTTTTTTTCTCTCTCTTTAAATCGGAGCAAGAATAGCTTGAAGGCCCCTCACCTGTATGATCAATTATCCATGCTGCTTAAAATCGATTTGTAAAAACGAAAATGATCCACGGTAATGATCAAAAATGTCCTATCTACTGAAAAAAAAGTAATGTTTGCATATTTATTAAAGAAAATAAAGCACACACGGAGGCAAATTAATCTCTAGTGTCAAACTCTAGAGCTGAGAGTCACCTGAACCATCGTTTGCAGTACAAGGGAATAAACTAGAACCTGTCGATGTATTTCTTATCCTGAGTTGTCTCGTGGCAATATTGCGATTAAGACAAAGAACAGTCATTTGCGAATAACATTATTATCAACAAGTCTTTGTACTAAGAACATAAAGATATATGTCATAAATGTACTGAACGCATCTAATACTTGTAGACGTATATTTCAGTACATGCACGTGTACTATATTGCATACAATTTGCATGTTTATCGTATGAGGAAGAAAAGCTCAGTAGTCCACTACAATAACCTCAACGTTAACCCAGTCTAGATTCTTCCCAATCTGACTCGACAGAAATATTTGTAACTGCATATTCCCTCTTCCTATCAATATTCTCTCTCTCTCTCTCTCTCTCTCTCTCTCTCTGAGATATATCAAACCATATATAGCGGGGGTTGTTGTTGTTGTGGGGTTTAACGCCATTTTTCAGCACACGATAGGCTATACATGACGGCCAGTATTAATGGTGGAGGAAGAAGCCGAGAAAATCCCAAAAAGAACAACCGACCCACGAGAAGCTACTGGCAAGCTTTCTCACGTACCCACTTTAGCCGAACCCGAGACTCGAACCCACGCAGACAGAGGTGATATGGCAGTGATCCGTAACGGAGAGCGCTTTAGACCACTCGGCCACTCGGGGCCCCCGCCCGGGGGGGGGGGGTAAGAGGAGGGCAGGAAAAACAGAAGAACAGACATGCAAATGATATGGATGCAGCCTCCTATAGTGTTTTCTTCAGAATTTATCGCTGATATGAACAAGCTTCAATCGGAGATAACGATCAGAAATAATAAACGAAAAGAAGACAAAATGGAAATGTAAAAGAGTAAACTAAGACACTAACTTTTGTAAAGAAGACATCGGCTAAGGACTACAAAAACCAACAATAATAGATGCATTGTCTTTTGAGTAAGTCGATAAAAAGCTCGATCACTTGTTGCGAAGCAAAGGTAACTGCAATATAACGATAGTAAGAATGGGCCTGTTTTATTGTTTACGTTAACCCTAGCGAACTTGCTTGACAATGCTCCATAGCAACCACGCTTAAATAAATAACTTACTGCTACCCGGTTGAATGATTTACAAACGATTTAATTGAGCAGAGTCCGTTTTCCCATACCAGTCTCAACACATTTCAAGTAATACATACCGTTGTCTATTATGAACTGTATTGAACAGTGCTTCTCACAAATAGAGAGCTGGTAGTTTAGATCATACTTGTTAATTCTAATCCCAAGTTCAAAAGAGCGAGACCATGGCATTTGGCCTACAACTTCACTCAATATGGTGTGTGTGTGTGTGTGTGTGTGTGTTTAGGATTTTTAACGTAGCCTTAACAATTTTTCTGTCATATCGCTACGATGTCTACAGTGTGGCAGTTTATAGTGATGTCTAGCACTGGGGCATCATCACGTAGCATGATGTCCCACCCAGTCACATTATCCTGACACCAGGCCGACCAGTCCTAACACTAACCTCTTAATGCTGAGCGCCAAGCGAGGTAGCTGTTAGTACCATTTTTGTAAGTCTTTGGTATGACTCGGCCAGGGATCGAACCCACGACCTCTTGCTTTCGAGGCGGAAGCTCTAACCACATGGCCACCGGAGCGGTCGCTAATATGGTAAAAATAGACCAAATAAATCTTATTTTGCATCATGTTACATTCATTGCATTATCAACATATGGCATCGTAATGTGCTTAATTTTTTTATAAAAAATTAAGTAAAAAAATAAATAATTTTTTTCCAGATTTGAATATTTCGTTCAAACTTCTATTGTTCTTTATGTTGTTCTTCAAGTATGATATTGAAACAAAGATGAAACTTTGCAATGATGTATCGTCTGATCATAATAAATAACATTAAATCTGTGCAAATACATATTAAAGTTACTATCCAATTTTAAACAAATCATCATTTTTCTATATATTTGAGATACTTTAAATTAAATGCGTCAAGAAATGAAAGTAGTATCAGTGAGTACAGGTATCGTTTTTGTATAAGAACAATAATTTTTTTCATAGTGGCATTTTTAAAAAGTTCAGTTCGCTTAAAATCCGATTGATCTTTAACCGACAGCTTATATTATTACTTCTTGCAAGAGAGATAACTTATGAATTACATAACTGTGACCGTGTACCAGAGAGAAATTAAATATCCTTTTACAAACATACAAAAAAGTGCATTTAAATGTTGAAAGGTACAGCTTCGCTGGTCTAAGTGGTTAGAGCGTCCGCCTCAGATGCGAGAGGTCACGGGTTCGAACCCCGACCGAGTCATACCAAAGATTTATAAAAATGGTACAAACAGCTGTTTTGCTAGGCGCTCAGCATTAAGAGGTTAGTGTTATGACAGGTCGGCTTAGTGTCAGGATAATGTGAGTGGGCGGAACATGATGTTACACGTCTCCGGCATGATGCCCCCGTGCTATATACATCACTATAAACTGCCGCACTGCAGACATCGTAGCGATTTGACTGAAAAATTGTTAAAGCTACGTTAAAGATCCAAATCACACACACACACACACACACACATACACACACAAACATACACGGAGTTTGAAAAGGATTATTTCTTATCTTTCAATGATTGTGAAGTAATACAAAAATTAGTAGAACTGTGCCATATTTAATGAGCATCTTTTGTTCAATCCGACAGCGGTTTGGAGATAAATATTGGATACTGATTGGGTAAATATGAGGACAAAAGAAAGCAACCGTTAAACAAAAAATAACTAATGTGCAATTTAAACATTTGTTTGTAAATAGTTTTTTTCTGGAGAGTTTTCATAACCAACACTCTAACTGCCAAGCATCTTGATATGTATATCTATCTATACCGCATCTAACGTTTGTCCATGATTGTAGATTGTAAGGCAAGGGTAATTTTAAAACAACATATTACATATTTAACTTTTGTCCATGGTTGTATATGATACTTTGATACAACGATAATTTGTAAACAACATGATTACATGGATTTGAGTTCAGGACATTATTTGTTTGTTTGTTTTTTTCCCTCGGAAAGCTTTATTCCCTGATCTTTGTCAGGTTGTTTGCTAAACATTATGTCAACATACGTGACATTGTTTGCCAATTTGATGGAAATTTCCAATGAAAATGGCCTAAATCCAGAGCATGTTTGTGCCAGGTGACAGTCTGTTTATGAGCTTAAAGTAAACCAAGTCAGCTCTAAAAATATTTTTAGTTGTGTTCCGATATAATTTGAGTGGAATCGTTTATTTAAAAATTATTCATTGGAATTATAAGTGCCCATTGACAATTTGGATTAAGTCGCTATTTTCAAAAAAATTGATTTTTTGCACAGTTAATATTCAAGAAGAATTACACTATATTTCAAATTTTGTATTGGTATTAAACGCTGCAAATGTTGCCGATAAGGTTTTACAACAAAACAAAAAAAAAAAAAAACACCGGAAAGGCATACAATTACGAATATGTCTCTATGGAACACTTATATTTGGTAACAGACCGTTCAAAATTATTTTCTTTTTTCATGACATCTGACTTATCGATTGGTATAAACCATTTTACAAATCTCCTAGAGATAAAGTTTAAATGGTAGACCTATCTAATACTATTTCGACGAATGATGCATTGGAAAATAAGGAAACACAGCATGTATTATGTTTTGTATAACGAATTCTTAAATAACAAACAAATTAATCAACATTTCAGGGATGTAATAGCTGTTTCTAGGTGGCACAGTTTTGATTTGCAAGGTGTCAGTCGTTTTGTGGTCATGCTGTATAGATGGTCCTGTTTTGCACTAACACTGGCCAATGCATTACCGTCACTTTGTAGTTTGGGTCATGTTGTCCCTTTTAGTTTGTATAGAATACAACCAAAACTGGCATGCAACTGAAAATTGAATAACGACGTTGTTAAAAAAAATGCATTTTCCTTTTAAGCTCTACTTTTTGCTATTCCACGTCCTCTTCTATCTCAGTCCGCGCGGGTTCGAGTCTCATGCTCGGCCAATGTGGGTATGTGAGAAAGCTTGCCAGTAGATGGTTCTTACTGTGTGATGTTTTTGTGGGTGGGTGGGTGGGTAGACGATACAACTGTACATTAGAGATTCACTTGCTGATCTAAGTTAAACAAATTCATCTATCTCGTTTGGGTGTTCATTTTTAACATGCCAGGTGAGATTCCACAGGCCCCTGTTCGGCGAGGGCAATATGGACTCTGTCTAGGCTTACTGGCTTTTCATGTAGGTAAAAATGTAACTTACTGAGTGTCACTAAAAGTAACTAAGAGCAACTAAGCTGATTTATGGAAAATACTACCTTAACTAATTTAATTAATTATGGATATATCAGAATAACTGATATAAGATACAAAAGATTATTATCGACCATGAAACATTGTTGCACCAGTAATTACATTATTTTGCGACAATATTTGTAAAGAAAGCTGAGAAAAAGAATCGATGGATATCTGAGCACGTGTGCAAATAAAGCAAAGAAGAGAACCAAACCTAACTGACAAATCAGGTTTAACAACAGACATATGAAAGTTAAGTATAAATACCAATTGTTAACGGTGGTGGTATAGTGGAAAGAGAAAAGAAAAAAGCCACAAAAACAATCATACAAAGAGATATATTCTGACCAATGGTGTGCATATCCACAACAAAATTGCAAGAAAAAAAGTTTATTAGACTAAACTATTTTGGCTTTACATTTAACATAATGATCCTATTCTTTGTTCTATAAATTTCCTTAATCTAAAAGGTACATTGAGGTTTGTAGTCTTTAGCAACTCACACGAATTTTGTACTATTAACACTGAAAAACGTAGCGAAATTTAGCGCCCATATATTATGATGCGCAATAGTAACTTTTTATTTCAGAAATTTAAAAAAATTTCCATCCTCCAATTTAAACTGGTAGGAAATGATTCATTGACTGGACTTTGTCAAATTATTCTATTCTTTTCTGCCATACTAAAATTATAAGATTCTTAAAAATATCCATTAGGTCCTACATTTAGAGGAATCGGAAGGACTAGCATGTTTGTACTCATGCTTTAATCTCATTGTGACACTTTTCTGTAGCCAATCAATATACTGTAATGATTGACTTAATCATACATTAGTTCAACCTAAATCACACAAAGTTTATTTGATAAAGGAAAACTACTTAAAACTGAATATTCAATTAGCAGCATCGTGTAAGATACTTCTATAGAATAATATTGAAAATTTAAATCAATTTTCCAGTAACAAGTTTAGACCACGTTAGAACCTGTCAGTTTCTCGGTGGAATAGAAATGTTCTAATGCAGGTTGGTAATATAAATGTGTAGAATGAGAGGGTGGAGAAACTATATAATTAAATGATACATTCATACACTAAAATCTATCGTTCGTGACTCTCTGAAATTGTGTCAATGTTGACTCAGTTTATGCATAATACATCGGTAAAAATTAACCCTACCGCATTGAAGGATTTCACGCATAATAAATCAAGGAGTTCCTCGTGCTTCATGTACACCTGTAGATCATGAGTAGATAGAAACAAAATAGACTAATAGATTCACAACTTACTCCAGGTAAAAATAGATCATGATCATTTGAAAAGAAAACGTTAGTAAGTTCATTGCTAATATTTTGAAACTAACAATGAGGAAATTGTAGAAAAACAAGCAATAATTACAATTGGAGTTAACGTGGTTACAGACGGAAAACGTCCAAAAACAAATTTATTTTATCAGGAGAATAAAAATGTTGAAGAAAAAACCTGACAAACTTTTATTTAACAATGGAATGATAATCTGTGCTGACTTTGAATGTAAGGAAATTAATGTAGAAATGGTTTTGTTCTGTGTTATTTTTCTTCAAAGGAAGCACCCCACCCACTTCCTCTCCATCAATGTCAAAGTTGTTGTTACTAGGGATACGTTAGACGAAAAAAGTAAATAGACTTCCTGAAAAAGGACATTAAACCTTGGGCAGAGACATCGACCAGCGGAGAGCCACTGGCAAGGTTTCTCACATACCAATGTTCGCCAAGCCCTAGACTCGAATCCACTCAAACAGAGGTGCGATGTAGGGGATCTGTAAAGGTTAGTGCCCAGGTATGTGAATATGTTCAAACGTCAAAAAATGAAGACTTTCAGGTTGTATATTGCCATTATGTTGCATTAAACGTATGCAGCCATTCATAGGTAAAGAGGTAATAACACACACACACGCACGCACGTACGCCACAGAACAATACAAACGGGATATACGTTTTTTCATGATACGCATCTGGAAATTATTACAGGTTATTGGAAATGTTTAATAAACGTACTATACTTTCCAAGAGAATTTTAAAGGACGTCCTACCCATGAATAAAAAAACTAAATTCGTAACTAGAAACAAAACCCAATATTGGATCTTATTCAAAAAATAGCCTTGTTGACGGGTGATGTTAGATGTTTTACTGATAAAACAATAAACATCTTCGATTGGAAATATTTAACCGGCATTACTGTGGTAAATAAGGGAATATGCAAAGCAGTTTTCACTCGAACGTGTAAAGAGTTAGCTTGAAACATAATGCATGTTCAGCGAAACAACACGAATTGAGAAACGTATTTTTAAGACTTATCAAAATACAATAAGCATGTGTTCATCAATGAGCTAACTGAAAACAACCCTGATTGTTTAGCAATACTGTAAACAGTAGAGATGAGATAAGTATAACACTAATATTTTAGAAAGTTTGCGATTCATGAATTCGTCTTTGGAGACATCAGGATCCTAATGATCAAATGCCAACATTTCAAGAAGTATTAAAACATGTTGAAGGCATGGAAGAACAATTAACTGAAAAGAATGTGTATCTGTACATCATTTGTATTGAAATATTTTATGAATCCAGATAACAGCCAATTGATACATTTCATTCATACTTGAAACTGAAAATTAACAAAAGAAAAGAGTTAAACATGCGAAGATGTAATGGAACTAAAACTGTTAAGTGGCTACCGTGTGATGACACTTAATGCTCCGTAATATTCTGGGATAGTTTCGTCCTTCCCAGACGAAAAGCTACCGTGTGATGACACTTAATGCTCCGTAATATTTTGGGATAGTTTCGTCCTTCCCAGATGAAAAGCTACCGTGTGATGACACTTAATGCTCCGTAATATTCTGGGATAGTTTCGTCCTTCCCAGACGAAAAGCTACCGTGTGATGACACTTAATGCTCCGTAATATTCTGGGATAGTTTCGTCCTTCCAAGACGAAAAGCTACCGTGTGATGACACTTAATGCTCCGTAATATTCTGGGATAGTTTCGTCCTTCCCAGACGAAAAGCTACCGTGTGATGACACTTAATGCTCCGTAATATTCTGGGATAGTTTCGTCCTTCCCAGACGAAAAGCTACCGTGTGATGACACTTAATGCTCCGTAATATTCTGGGATAGTTTCGTCCTTCCCAGACGAAAAGCTACCGTGTGATGACACTTAATGCTCCGTAATATTCTGGGATAGTTTCGTCCTTCCCAGACGAAAAGCTACCGTGTGATGACACTTAATGCTCCGTAATATTCTGGGATAGTTTCGTCCTTCCCAGACGAAAAGCTACCGTGTGATGACACTTAATGCTCCGTAATATTCTGGGATAGTTTCGTCCTTCCCAGACGAAATCTACCGTGTGATGACACTTAATGCTCCGTAATATTCTGGGATAGTTTCGTCCTTCCCAGACGAAAAGCTACCGTGTGATGACACTTAATGCTCCGTAATATTTTGGGATAGTTTCGTCCTTCCAAGAGGAAAAGCTACCGTGTGATGACACTTAATGCTCCGTAATATTTTGGGATAGTTTCGTCCTTCCAAGAGGAAAAGCTACCGTGTGATGACACTTAATGCTCCGTAATATTCTGGGATAGTTTCGTCCTTCCCAGACGAAATCTACCGTGTGATGACACTTAATGCTCCGTAATATTCTGGGATAGTTTCGTCCTTCCCAGACGAAAAGCTACCGTGTGATGACACTTAATGCTCCGTAATATTTTGGGATAGTTTCGTCCTTCCAAGAGGAAAAGCTACCGTGTGATGACACTTAATGCTCCGTAATATTCTGGGATAGTTTCGTCCTTCCCAGACGAAAAGCTACCGTGTGATGACACTTAATGCTCCGTAATATTCTGGGATAGTTTCGTCCTTCCCAGACGAAAAGCTACCGTGTGATGACACTTAATGCTCCGTAATATTCTGGGATAGTTTCGTCCTTCCCAGACGAAAAGCTACCGTGTGATGACACTTAATGCTCCGTAATATTCTGGGATAGTTTCGTCCTTCCAAGAGGAAAAGCTACCGTGTGATGACACTTAATGCTCCGTAATATTCTGGGATAGTTTCGTCCTTCCCAGACGAAAAGCTACCGTGTGATGACACTTAATGCTCCGTAATATTCTGGGATAGTTTCGTCCTTCCCAGACGAAAAGCTACCGTGTGATGACACTTAATGCTCCGTAATATTCTGGGATAGTTTCGTCCTTCCCAGACGAAAAGCTACCGTGTGATGACACTTAATGCTCCGTAATATTCTGGGATAGTTTCGTCCTTCCCAGACGAAATCTACCGTGTGATGACACTTAATGCTCCGTAATATTCTGGGATAGTTTCGTCCTTCCCAGACGAAAAGCTACCGTGTGATGACACTTAATGCTCCGTAATATTTTGGGATAGTTTCGTCCTTCCAAGAGGAAAAGCTACCGTGTGATGACACTTAATGCTCCGTAATATTCTGGGATAGTTTCGTCCTTCCCAGACGAAAAGCTACCGTGTGATGACACTTAATGCTCCGTAATATTCTGGGATAGTTTCGTCCTTCCCAGACGAAAAGCTACCGTGTGATGACACTTAATGCTCCGTAATATTCTGGGATAGTTTCGTCCTTCCCAGACGAAAAGCTACCGTGTGATGACACTTAATGCTCCGTAATATTCTGGGATAGTTTCGTCCTTCCAAGACGAAAAGCTACCGTGTGATGACACTTAATGCTCCGTAATATTCTGGGATAGTTTCGTCCTTCCCAGACGAAAAGCTACCGTGTGATGACACTTAATGCTCCGTAATATTCTGGGATAGTTTCGTCCTTCCCAGACGAAAAGCTACCGTGTGATGACACTTAATGCTCCGTAATATTCTGGGATAGTTTCGTCCTTCCAAGACGAAAAGCTACCGTGTGATGACACTTAATGCTCCGTAATATTCTGGGATAGTTTCGTCCTTCCCAGACGAAAAGCTACCGTGTGATGACACTTAATGCTCCGTAATATTCTGGGATAGTTTCGTCCTTCCAAGACGAAAAGCTACCGTGTGATGACACTTAATGCTCCGTAATATTCTGGGATAGTTTCGTCCTTCCAAGACGAAAAGCTACCGTGTGATGACACTTAATGCTCCGTAATATTCTGGGATAGTTTCGTCCTTCCCAGACGAAAAGCTACCGTGTGATGACACTTAATGCTCCGTAATATTCTGGGATAGTTTCGTCCTTCCCAGACGAAAAGCTACCGTGTGATGACACTTAATGCTCCGTAATATTCTGGGATAGTTTCGTCCTTCCAAGACGAAAAGCTACCGTGTGATGACACTTAATGCTCCGTAATATTCTGGGATAGTTTCGTCCTTCCAAGACGAAAAGCTAAGAATAATATCACAGTTATTATTATACAGTTTAGGTACATGATTATGAGGTACGCCTAACAATTAAAAAAATAGAACTGGAAACCATTCAACATAAAGATAAATGCATGATGATAGAAAGCGGATATCTGGAGAAATAAACATGAGATTGTTTGGATACGTACAGTTAAAAACAAACATTTTGAGAATTATGATCTGTCTAAATAAGATTGGTTTTTACGTATCTCGGGGCAACCCGTCTGCATTTGGACGATGTCACGGTATTTGATGACTAACACAAGAAGAAGAACAAACATGTGTTCAATAGAACGTAGAAGGGCGGCCCAATAGCTGTAAAAAGAGTTTTATTTTATATATAAATTTGGGAATACGAAAAGAGTTACACTGTATTGTCCCCGGAAAATATGATACCTCCCCCAAGAAGAAATGTCTGATCTACAGAAACAATTAATATGAGAAGGGAAAGAAAATATGTCAAAAGCAAAAACAAGATATGAGCTTTGTACGAAAAGATATAACGTGATTAGCTACGAGAATATCAACTATATGAATTTAGGCCTGAAATTCGAAAAAATACGTACCGATATTTGGTATTAAGTAGCGATGAATTGGAGTTTCAGATTTTAATACTGATCGAATCGCGCTTTATGTCTGCGTTCTATACCCAATGAGTGTTCCCATTTTTAAACTTCCATGAATATACGATCAATCTCCGCTCGCAAACAAAACGCGAGCGCACTTTGCACGAGTGACAATACAGATCAGACTCGAAAATACAAATAACATACAATCTTGACCTGAAGGTGTTAGGTAGCATGGATGACCCAGAAGCGCAACATCATTACTTGTGGATGAAAGATTATCATCGAATGACTTGCCAGCACAGCTAGTTCCTTGGGAAAGATTTCTGTCTACGCTACATGCATGTATTTAGCAAATTTCATCTGTTGGACGACCATGTTTTTTTCCTGCGGAAAAGTCTTCGAAAAGCCGCAGCGTATTATCATGCCAGTAACCGGCAATACTGTTTTGCAACTCAGCACGATGAAATGAAAGATGAACGTTCCATTTGCCATTTGCGCGGACTTTGAGTATGTGAATGTTTCTCTGAAATCTTCACTTTCCGCGAAAACCAAACGTTTAAAGGATTAAAGTTTGTCGGATTAAACACACGTTGCTAAACAAATCCCATTTCGGACTTGCAATACGTTCGTCAGATGCGACTGATCGATTGAGCCGCCAATGATGTGCCTGGGCAAGGAGTCAGTTAAGGTGTTTAAATGATCTCTCGAGGTTACAGAGAAATGTTTTCGCAACAGCTTTCATCGCCCGCCGACTTGACCGTGAACCGCGATAACAGTCGCGTTTACCGCATCGATATATTGCTGGATCTCTGAGAGAGATTTTAGCTTCACTGATGAAACGTTCGTGATCACTGCCACACCACTTGCGCGTACAGAGGAACTGCACATAGCGCATACAATCTACAACAGAAATTTACCCCGGCAAAATGACAATACAGATTGTGTTCCACACCCTGCATGGGTATGGTGGTCGCTTAATCATGCAACATATCGCAATGATATCGAATTCGGTAATAAGTGTCATTCCCAGCGAAGAATTTGTGGAACGGCGATGAAAAGTGTACGACACTGGGATACGTTCGAGAAAGCCTAGAGGCGATGGATGACGAAAACTACGGGGATACAAAAAAAGTTGCCAAAACAACAGAGGCGGCACGGCAGATGATCTCTGAAAAGCCCCTTTAGTTTGTTGATATCATACCCAAGAACTGGAAACAATTAATGTTGGAGTATGAGCTAACCGGAGATACCGGGTTCCTCAAAAAGGAATGTAGCGGATTGATTTCGGGATTGCACTGGACCTAAAAGTCATGTATAGAACGGTATGCAAAGAAATGACCAAGCCAAAGAAGACACACAGGAAGCACCCAAAAGTGGAAAAGGTCTTGATGGAACACGCCGTGAAACCCAGTAAGAGAATCTTCAACTCTCGTGAATGGTATATATCTGCAGGGTTCCAATGTTTGTCGGTAGACCAGTAAAATGATCAGTGAACTCATGGACAGGTTGAAAACGCTCATGGGGTCAATTCGCACCTGCAACAATCCGTTATAAATGAAGCCATCTCATCGGTTGCTCAATCGCCATATCATGGGTCCAGGGACGTTTCGCGCGTTGATGACATCAATGATATATGCAATACCGATTGATAGTTCTGAAGAAACATTCCTTCTGCTAAGCATGATCAATGCTGCGATACAGCTTGTCGTGGCAAATAAAACTACCGGCGTTACCTCGTCAACGAAGATGCATTCCACGCGGTATTCCAACGCCAGTTGCTGCGGGCCGATTCCGCACATTTGATAACGCGCAAACGTCGATGCATTCTTATTACAGCTATCATTATATCCGATCTCAGCTGTCTGGGGGACGTGATCTGGACTTACCCTGTGCGCACGATATTGAGTAAATTAATTATGAGATCTGACGGAGGAGTTCGTTGGTGATTTCAAAATTTTCATATGCGTCCACGAGCCCACATTCAGCTCCTCCATATAGATTGAAACTTCAAGCGGCTAATATCGTACAATTGTCGCTTAAAGCTGCTCTGGGTTGTCCATTAGCGTCCGAGATTCCTACGGATCGGATACCATATCGTTCCAGAGATTGTCAGTATCACCTCGACAATTCAGATTAATCTAACTTGTGACGCTTAGAAGCTGAAGTTGTCGTTCACATGTGGAAAGTGTAGCGATGCATGGTTACATATTGTTCGGATTTTCCCCGAATACACCCCCGAGTGATATGCTGGCGATTACTCTGACGACACCTGTGTATCTTCCATGCAACAATCCACGACTGACGCACGTTCCTTTTTCCCTCGTGATCGCGTTAGTACCGCAGCGGAAAAACTTTGACGATACAACTGTACATTAGAGATCCATTTGATGCTGAATACAATAACAATCGTACGCATGCGTGTAAGACCTATTAGTGTTATCAACGTGAGACACCCCGTTAACGTGACATATTACAGAAATGCGGATTTATTAAAACGTATTCGATCTCCAGCGTTTCAATAGCTTCATGGTCGATTACAACGATTAGTGACAAAAGAAGCGTAGTTCTAAAGGTTCTACTTGCGTTCCCTTCTGCGGTGACAATGTTACCGTCGGCTGGTCAGTCATCAATGAACCTGCCCAGCTACGTCTAGCTGAGTTGGCACAAGCCAATATCAATATACTGGTTGCAAATTTAGCAGTTGGGAGCGGACTACGGTTGTGGACTGGCCGCAAAAGATATTAGACGAAACTAGTAATATATAAGCAATGGTCCAATTCAAAGATGTACCTGATACCACTGAACTTGGACGAATAGAAGTTCACGTGCACGACATGTCAAAATACGTTCTCCCGTCTGAAGCCGTTTTGAAAATTGATGGAAAAAGTATACAAGCTGACGGTAACATTTCAGCCGACAAGGCCAATGATGGATTTCTCAACAATGGCATCGTGGCGTTGTTCAACAGCGCAAGATGCAAGATGTCTCACGGACGGAAAGGAAATTAAAGCATGTTTGCAAAACGTTGATATTTGATATTGCAGCGACTGTATTGGGACTTGTTCGTTACAACAACAATAATTCGAGATCCGCTGGCCCAATCATGATATTTCACAAGGATGTAGCCGACAATGCAGATCATATACAGCATGTACGCAGGTGAACTCGAATTATAGCAGGTGTAGAACCCGTAATTACCGGTTTAAATGAAATTACAACTTTGGATTTGCACAACGTACAAGTCAACTTCGTGGAGTCCAATTTTTGCTTTCGTGTGCGATCTCCTCAGTAATATATTCGAGTTCTAAAGAAGTTTCTACAGGGTTACTAAGCTAAATAGCCAATCGTGTTGACCCAAAAGGGCAACAACAATGATTCAACTTGAATTGATGGTGGTGCTGCTGGGCAAGTTGAGCTGTCGAAATTGATAATATGGATGTCTGTGATAATCCTATCGGTGTCTACAGAAACACCGTTTTGTTGTGTATGGACTCTGGAATCACGTCAACGTTATCAGCACACCGTGACATGTGTTCTTGGCGTTTCAGACTATGAATCGGGTGGGTGGCGGAAAGACCAGTAGTGTGATAATAGTGTATGAAGTTCCTTTTCCTTTAAGCGGTCATCAGGAACCCTCCTAACAAATTCTGCTTGATTTCGAAAGATATCACAAGCTATGGTCGCATATGAACCAGGCTCTGAAGGTTGACACAGGTATGCAAATTTCCCAGCATGACTTCACTAATTTGTACCAGAATTATTAGATTTCGCTGGAGCACGTGGCCTGTTTGGCAGTGTATGGAAAGCGTAAACTTTAATGCTCGTGTTACTGCTGCTCCAATATCCGGTTATATATGCATTAATGTGATCCTGTCAAAGTAAGGTTCTGTTGTTGGAGGGCACACGTGACCAAATGAGGGTCATTGACGCTCTTGGTTATCTCGGAATGGCTATTATTTGTTTCTTTATTTATATAGCATCAATGCACTGTCTATTTAAAAAAATGCTTCCAAGTAAGGGACATATTATTTTCTTTTGAGACGATCCCTTATTTTGTTTACGGACATTTTAATACTTTGTCCCTTCATATTTGGTTAATGTGAACAATAAAGTCTTCAACAATTAACCATAAACTCAGACATATTCGACGTTGTCGAACTGATAACAAATCATGTGCGACAGAATGCGGACATGTCCAACAGCTTTGATACGGCAGGCATGCGTCTCATTTATTCATCCATTTATTTCAAGACTTTGGCATTGTCAGGATGAGGCAACATGGTAGGCAAAAGAAAAACGACGCCACCATTCTTCCCAACACACCACAGAACACTCGAAAATGCTAACAAGTTCTATCAATCTTATGACACAAGTCCCCAAATGACGTCATCTAACGTTGCCAACAACGTCTGAAAGATGAATACGAGTGTCAGTAGTATACTCTTAACGACCTGAAAGTAATACAATCGATTATTTCCAAAAATAATTGCTCAATAAAATAAATATTTTAGATCGGTGTGTATGTACCATATATTAACTGTACGAATACAAATCAAAGTTGAATTAGAACGCAACTGACGAAATAATCTGTAATAAACTATATAATTAAAATAACGTCCGCTTTAGATCTGGCATGGCTGATTAATACATGGCTGTTGCTCTGGCTATTCAATGTCCTCATCCAACATACTGCATATGTTCAGGTTAAAAATTAGACCATGAGATCTGAATGAATCCGATTTACAATAGATGCCAATCAGAAACGACCTCTGGTTAACAAGTTGACCTAACTCCTAACCTGTTGACTTGTATGTATAGAATACATTTTACTTTCAAGGCACATTACAATGCCATTGAAGCGGATCATAGTCAAAATCGATTGTTTTGTTTTGACATTATCAATTGATCGGTGTTTAAATACCAGCTCTGTAAACATTGTAAAGCATATACAAAATGTGAAACGGCACACTTATATTCTATCATCCAACATTCTTATTTATTTATTTATTTATTTATTTATTTATTTATTTATTTATTTATTTATATTTATTTATTTATTTATTTATTTATCCTGCCGCTATAGGCAGGAGAAAGAGTGGTTGGATTGCTTGGTTGTTTACGGTACTTGGATATTTATCTCGACTACCTTGTTAGAATCGATGAGTAGACAAGTTTTAAATACAACATGTATAGTTGTATCCGTTTGTGGTCTAATATAGAGCGGTCGTTAAATCAATACACAACAAGGTTATTGTTCATTCGTGTTTTTACCGGAAATTTAAACAACGCACTGAAATCCACCAGAATGGTGAAAACTGTGAAGTCACTGGTATGTAGCAATTCTTGAATTCTGATCGGATGTCAAATAGTAGTCCGAATGACTTTAAATTCCTTGTTTTTTTAGAAAATATTTTGATCATTTTATATTTTGCGAAAGATTGGGTGTGAGAACAAATGTGCACCATTGGCTACTTGGGTTTCTTAATTTATACGAGCAAATCTTCACGGTTGTTCGATAAAATGGTGTCTATGAACACAAAGCTATTTGTTAATACACGTGGCTTTCCGAGCAATGTTTTTCAAAGAGTTGGTATTCGGGAGAATACAATATATTTATGAGACATCTCATATTAATACGAGCAATTAATACATTTACTCTTGGTTTTACCATCGGGCACAAAGAAATGCTTCCACTGGTGGGAATGAGTAACCTGTCTGAAAAATTAAAATATGTGTCCTCTATGATAAGAAAATAGGTATTAATGCAACGTCCACGGCAAGGTGGGGCCTGGTGGGTAGGTGAGTTCAAAGCTACAAAGTGAAGCTGTATAATGTATAGCTGCACCATGTCAATCAATCTTAATAGCACCACCTGATTTATTTACCTATAATAGCAGATTCACATGCTGTTGTCAGGTAAAACTACTACAAAGTGTTTCAGAACGCATGTTTATGGGGGGAACACTCTGACAAAGTAATTGGTTGAATGGTTGGTTAGTTGGTTGGTTTTAACATCACTTTAGCACATTAATGACCATGAGCTAATTGCCTTTTCACGTGACATATGGATGCAACCGACTAGCACTCGGCTGGTTCGGTATCGAACCCGCTATCCTTGGATTGTGATTCGACCTAGTTCCATCTGAGCTACTGCAGCTGCCATCCGATTATTTAATACCTTAAAACTTGATAGCACAAATTTATTGATTGAAATTAATTTAAATTCGGAATTAGCTTTCCATTTGACATTAACAAAAGTTATGTAAACATTCTAAAACTTTTCTGCAATTATGAAATAATAGTGGGCGGAGCTTGAAGGAAATAATGACTTATCATATTAAATAACATAATGATGGTATAATGAGAGGAACTCATGAAAATGGGGATGTGATATAAGAACCATATTTGACCAGGGTAATGGTTGATATTTTATTAAATATGCTTGCAAATAAATAATCGTTGCCGATTGATATCTGAGATAGACAGACACGTCTGAACCCATAAGTGCTCGTACTCTTGTTATCGTTTACATTAAAGCATGAAAACGTATCAGTGCGGGATTTGCGAACAGTTTTGTTGATAATTGTATATATTTCCAAACCATTTGGTTGATAATTGCAGTATTCACTGAGTAAATCAATGTAATAATTATACAGTATTAACGATTGGTCCAATAAGAAAAATAAATGAGAAAAAAAAAGAAAAATTTAACGACCAAATAAAACATTGATCTGACACATAACAAGTAAGCTAAACAAGATTCTACATCCCTATCGTAAGATTTATACCAAATTTGTATTATTTTGTTTAAAGACAGATCTCGAGGAAGATCTGACAAGTGCTGGTTCCATCTTGGTTGTAGTGTATTTCCACGCTGAATGGAATCGTGATTGCCATACAATTACTCATGAAATCAAGGTATGTAAGAGCAGACAAGAATATCTTCACATTCGGGAACTCATTTCGTTCAGTCCACTGGAAATGGACATAGAACACAATTAATTGTACTATATGTTCTCTACATTTGTTTCTCAGTACTGACCTTTCCACTGTATGACAATCAATGCAAATCATATGTTAATATAAAATACCTTCAAAGATGACTTCACGGTGAAGTTCTTGTCCTGCTTTTTTTTTTTTTTGAGATGCTGGACTGTCAACATAGCAGCATATAAACAGAACACAGATTTCACTTCCGGATCATCACCAAGGCCTTATTACTCACTGTGCACTGTCACCAAAATACACACAGACAACAACACCCTGAGCTCATATAAATAAAACTCTTCTATCATCAACAGAATGAGAGAGGAAAAATTGTTCTAAAAATAGACTAGAACTACATTCATGGGTACTGAACTGGAAGTATTAAATGTGACCCGATTCCAAATTAGAGGCTAGATGTTGTAATTGTTATTCAAAATGGCCGCTAGCGCCTTGCATGCTTGAGGCAACTGCTCTGGACTTTTGTCCCGTTTCTCATGTCAAATATGAACGAGTATTTTTTTCTTCTGAGTAATACTGCACAGCCCTGGGAGTACATTATTAGCCCGAAAACACGAGTTCATGACATACAAATGCAGTAACCTTTTTTATTATATACTCATTTCGTTTTCCTACCTAACGCTTAATATTAAAGGAATACACTACAAGGAACAATGTAATTGAATTTATGTTGCATTCCAAAGTAAATACGCAACCGTAGATTCATCAATACACAGTAACAATATTAATGCGCACATAGCACCACCCAAGAACCTTTGTACTTCGCCGCACTCGATATTAGTTTAAAAATGTTTTCGTTCTGGTCTACTTAAAATTTAATTTTTGGGTCATATTTTGAATGAATGCACATTGCAAAAAACGTATGCAGTTAGTGTGGAATGGACGATGTGTGTTTTTCTGTTGATCCAACTCAATTACGTTTGTTTCTACTTGTGTTGAACTGGATTTCTTTCGTCAATTCAGTACAGTAAGGAGAAGTTTAAATTCAGGTGGAAATGTATTTGAAATTACAGTACAGTTTCGGCGTGTATCAGGTTTTCCATGACATGGATCATGTCATTCGGGTTTGCAGAACTAAGAAAGTATATTTTGAGGACATTCAAGTTGCATAAATTTAAATATATTTTTTTACCAGCTAAAGACGACATATGTTTATGCCCAGTCACTTGCATGCCCGCTGTTGGGGGGGGGGGGGGGGGGGCAGCTATGACCTGTATCATACAGTACATGTCTTATATCGCTAGGCTAACATTATACAAAAATAGTTATACGGGGAAAATTGCAAAGCAGCTGTCGTGTGTCAGTCCATTTAGCCAGTGTCGTGTGACAGTCCATTTAGCCAGTGGAAATAACATTTTTTCTTATTTATGGCTTTTTAGCTCTGAGTCTCTTAGTTTCCTACCAAAACCATCAAGAGCAGTTTTTTTTTCTCGAATTTAGTGTTTTGACTGACTTGTAAAAATGATACGTGTCTGATAGATATGCAATAGCCATTGGCTTCAGTATACTTTTCTATGCTATAGTGTTTAGACCCTATAGAGCACTGGTCATAGTATGGATCATTCTATTTGCGAAAAGTTACGAATATTTCTCCTAAAAACTGTTTCAAGGATCAGAATAGTATTTTCAATTAATTCATCTCTCGTATTTGTTGTTGACATAGCGAATATCACGTTCATTCGTTGCTCATTTGAAAGTTTTATTTATGATTCAATGAACTCGTCAACATAGTTAACCTAATCATCTGCTTCAAATGGACGAAACAGCTTGATTAGTTTATTCACAAGCAAATGTAATAAATCGAAAGTTTATTCACAGACAAATGTAATAAATCGAAAGTTTATTCACAGACAAAATGTAAGAAATCGAAAACTAAAGAGTCTGCTACGTGAAAGTACGTTATTTGTTTACAATAAAAGTAGTTCTCAATACACTATACTATTTTTAGACACACGTGTCGTGCAATATGAAACAGTGCAATATGGACAAATACCGAACTATTCAGACAATGCAAAGTTAACAAAGAAAAAAATGAGCTTTTAATTATAACATGGTTGATCTGTACATATTGTGCGTAAGTATATTTATGTTTCTTTTCTATTTAATATAATGTGCGTAACTGTCAATGTGCGTTTGTGTCAACAAAACGAAACCTTTGTTGTAGCTGTTTAACTTAACAAATTCGACTCGACTATCTCCTTTTACCATATAAAGACGGTGGAAATTAGTAGTAGTAACATTTTTAATCGTTACTTTTGTGAACATATGCATATCTGACAATTCAGAAATTATTAATTTCCAATGTGTGTTGAATTCTTTGACTTTCAGCACAACATATCTAGTTTCAAAACTTACGGAGAATTTTCGTTAAATCTGTAGTCTTCTATTTCTCCCCACAGACGAACTACAACCAAATATAAGAGAAACATCATTGTATTTGCAGGAGCTGGAAGCTGATTACTCTGACGTTTTATTTTTGAAGGCAGACGTAGACGAAGCAGAGGTATGCCGCGACATATGTATTTAAAAAATATACAGTGTTGTTAGACTTACAAAAATGGTACTAACAGCTGCCTAGCTTGGTGCTCAGCATTAAGAGGTTAGGACTGGTCGGCCTGGTGTCAGGATATTGTGACTGGGTGGGACATCATGCTACATGTCTGCGGCATGATGCCCCAGTGCTAGACATCACTATAAACTGCAACACTGCAGACATCGTAGCAATATGACTGAAAAAATCCAAAATCATACACACACACATACACACAGTGTTGTTACTCACTTCCGTCCGCACTTCCTGTCACGTATACAGCTTTTAAAGGACTTCATGGATTTTACATAAATTGGTATGAGTCTTCATGTTAAGAAGACCTATGTTACGTTGAATTTTCGTATTTATTATTTTTTTATTTGTATTATTTTTTTTTTATTTTTTGTTTAATCCTTAACAGTTATTCTTAGTTGCTGGAGTCCTTATAGTAAGTTCTTTACAAAAGCTTGTGCATATACTTTATTCAACCCTTACACAAACATATATATATTGATTGTAACCCAATCAATATACTCTATATTTATTTGTATACAAATCAACAGAGTATATTTATTGTCTTACAATCAAAAAACTTCTTTAGATATTGATTGGTAATCATATTACACTGAAACTGTATTAACTACGGCATAGTTATTAATAAATCTAACAGATTTTTCTTTGTTGTTTTAAGATTGAAATACAATAAATATTACATAACTTTGAATTTGAACTTACACTTGTGAAAGTGTAGCTTATCATGGACTCTTTACCATTATTTTCTCGCTTCCCAGCTTATTTTATATGAAGCTTTATCTATATCAACGCTTTAATAACAACAAGCCCCCCCCCCCCCCCCCCGCCGTGACTTCGATTGAAATTTAAGTTAAAAGAATGTAACTGCACAGACCTTCCTGCACTCCAACACTCGCCCGTTTTGCCGAAGAAGGCATATGGCAGACTTTACAAACCAATCTTCGGGGCCCTGAGTGGCCGAGTGGTCTTAAGCGCTCTCCGTTACGGATCACTGCCTTCTCACCTCTGTCTGCGTGGGTTCGAGTCTCATATTTGGCCAATGTGGGTATGTGAGAAAGCTTGCCAGTAGCTTCTCGTGGGTCGGTGGTTCTTTCCGGGGTTTTCCAGGGTTCTTCCTCCATACTGACCGTCATGTATAGCCTATCTTGTTCTGAAAAAATGGCGTTATACCCTACAACAACAACAACAACAAGCCAATCTTCAGAAATTATTGCATTTCGCTTCGATATCAGGTTCTAGCAGCTGTTATTAAAGGTCAGGATCATTTGTCGAGCAAGGGATCTCACTAAAAATGGACACGAGTTTGCTTTTTAAAGATCGAAATGCGCAGAAAGCAAGAACAACGAATGCTATAAAAACACAGACATATCCAAGCGAAATCTTAAAAAAGGAATAACGTGGTTTAAATACCATCAACCATTTTGTAAATCCGCCTTAATTTCGTAGACTGTGTTGCAGATGTTAGACCACCTTGATCTAATCTGTCGCAGTAATCGATTGCACTGGAATTCATTCATACCGTCATACAAATATGGTGTATGTGTTAGAAGTCCTGGGGATGACACAAGATCTGGTCTAAAAGTCCACTAGAAGACTCGCGTTATCTATTGATGGGTGAGTTTCACTTCCCTGCTTTAAAAAATTACCTATTTTTGTAAATTCATATTGTTCCGGGGAAAATCAAGCAATATATCTCTTCAGCTTTAATACGTCACGCTTTATAAGTCTTCCATGACGTTGAGGCTTCAGTTCGAAACTGAATTATTTGGGATATTCAAAACTGAGAATTCTTGTATACCACTTTTTATTCACAGAAGACACAACCACGAATTTAACACACAAATCTCTTTTATATTTTATAGGATGTGGCGGGAAAATACGAAATTTACGACATGCCGACATTCAAGTTTTTCCGATATGGAACTCTAGTATGTTGTTTTTTTCGCTATGGTTCCATTATTTTTATATGTTATTAGAGGTGCATGGAATTACCAGCATATCAGTTTACCGCAGTATTTTGTTTTCTTTTGATACCTAACACGGTACTTTTGCACTATAATGGTACGTTAGTAGTTTCCATCAGAAAAGAATTTACAAAAATTCCTGAGTAATCTTGTTACGAATTTAATAATATTAACAGCAAGTTTTCACTTTACATAACAAACTAATTATATTAAAACAATTCTACAAACTAGTTGTATTCGTCACAAATTTTAATTTTCAATATTACAGTTATAATTATATTTATGATCCTTTACTCGGATGTTTGACAGGTGTCGATGTGTCAACTTGGTGGCCAAATGGAATATTGTTAAAAATAATCGGGCCAAATCCAACTTCTGGAAAAAGTTCGTAGTTATCTGTGAGATATCCCAGTGGGATAATTTTGAGTTCATTCATTCATTTATCGTCGTTTCTTTAGTTAGCCTTAGTCTGCATATTAGTTGGCACGTGTAGAGATATTCTTACATTACATAGTTTAAATATATAAGTTCTAAAACTATATTTGAAAATATAATTGTAAAATCACCCATCAATGAAAAACGAAACCAACACATTCTCCATCAACTGCTAAATTTTCAGTATGAATTTAAATAATAATTTTGTTCCTGTTCTAGTAATATATATTAGTAATTTTAGATAGAAAGAATTCAGAAACTATGTTCCCATCGTCTGCCGATGTTTTCACTCTAAATAGACCTATAAAAAATTAATCCACCTAAAACTGTTTACTTACTTGGCAAATAATCGAATTAAAGTTATTAAAAGAACCTGAATCTGAGAGAAGTTTAGAGAATTAAATTACCAGCACTCTTAGCACCGACTCTTATAACATCTCGACCACGCACACATCATCATAAAAATGATGTTAAGTATCGGTGGTATATTCATCCGTGCGTAGCTGACACACTCACATGTAATACCCTATAATTATTTCTGTATACCTTGATTGCAGTATTAGGAATCCGGAATGTATTGTACAAATGAGAATTAATTACTAGGTCGACATGCGGGTGTGTCTACTACGCACAGATGCCTATAACATCATTTTTTGGTGATGTGTGCATGGTTGAGATGATATAGAAGTCGGTGCTTACTGGCAAGGCGATGAATGCAGTTTATCCGCAGACCCAGGTTCGAATCTCCGTACGGTACGAATTAAAATTCTCTAACCTGCATGATAATGCTATTTATTTGTATTTATAAACGTTATGTTACTATTATCAAGCATTATCCTGTTGAATCCACAGATAGTACTTACCGTTCTCTGTGTGTGTGTGTGTGTGTGTGTGTGTGTGTGTGTGTGTGTGTGTGTGTGTGCAGGAAGGGGGTCCATTGGGGTGACACCATATATATATTAAAATAATCTAAGATCATTTTTTATTTACAGATTAACGAACTTACTGGCGCCAACAAGGCACAGTTGAAACATTTTGTGGATACCCTCCGTTAACTTAAAATGTTGCCCTTCTAGTTCCAACAATACATAAAAAGTGCAGAAAAGGAGAGAACTATTTGGAGCTATTCTTCCCACCAGTTTTGACGTTCAATTAGTCGTGTCAAAATATGCGTCAGTGACCTGATGTTTTCTAGGTACTGTTGTGTTCCGCCAAGTTTCCGTTTGCTATGTTCTTTATATTGTGAATTAAGAAAGCTTCTCGACACAAAAGAAATATTCATTGCGTGATACTATGAGTGATATAGCTTTGGGGTTGGGGCTGTGACAGTCGATGGGATATGAACTTCGATGCCTATAATTGTTTGATGTTTGATCTATCGAACAGAGTCAGTAATTTTTAGAATTCGCGTGAAAACAGTAGTGTGGTTACAATGTGAGCACTCGGTCAGTTGTCGTTATGTACTGTATCTTTACATTGTAAAAAGTTTAAATTGTAGTCAGGAACATCCCCGTATATCGAGAACCAGGGAATATGGTTCTAATTTCCTCTGACTTTTGACATAACGTTTGTGGCAGGCCAGAACGCATTACTACAGACAAATTGGAAATTTACGAAATCCAACGGTAGCCTTACCTGCATGAAATCCATAGCAAGATGGTTTATTTTCGCAGACATAAGAATTAAGACATAATTTGTCTCCTTAATAAGCCAGCACGCGAGCCTACAACTAGTGTATATAAACTGGACCTCTCGTTTGCCCATTTCTTACTTACATCGCTTGCTCACGTGATCCAAAATCTTGATGTCTACATTTTCCTATAAAGAGAGAAGCTCGATGATGATTCGAATTATCGTCCATATGTTTTAGCAGTTCTACAACGCAAGATGGTGTTCAATACTTGATACTCGGCTCGTATATCGTCTTATTCTTGTTCAAGAAAAAGTATCTTGGAAATTAAATGTCTAAGAAGATGAATATTTACCATATCAACTTCGGACAGATATGGTTCAATAATGTGTCTCTTAATTATGAAAACCCTTGCGTCAAGCGACTATCAAATACTGCAACATCGCGGTCTTTGTGATTTTCAACTTTTCAACAGGGAATGCATCCAGAACTTATACCATAACGTAACTGTGCAAATATCTCTGACGGTAAACATAGGGTTTACCGTTTTGCAGTACAATGAGGCAGTGGCGTCACGGGGAGGGGGGGGGCGGGGGCTGACCGCACCGGGGGTGACATCAAAATGACTGTCTATAATTTCTTTGAATTTCTTAGCAGGAAAGAGGTCCAGGGGGTGACACCATGATTTACGCACACGACTGTCTATACAAGAATCATAATTTTGTGCAGGAAGGAGGTCCATGGGGGTGACACCATGAGTTACCGCACCAGGTGACACAAACCTTAGTGACGCCACTGCAACGAGGTGATCCAGTCACCTATTTTCCCCTCCATTTTCTTTTTTTTCTCCACCCACCCACCCCCGTCCAGAAATAGCATAATAACAACTCATAATGGCAAGCATTTCTAACAGAATTAAATATTTGTTCAATACCCTTGGTTTGCTTTTAACGTGTAAATGTGCATGACAAAATCTACTGCATAATAAATAGCCTTTATTTATGTATGAAAAAATAACTCGAGTTACTTGATGCATTGGGAAGTCATTGCATCTAATGTTTATAAATATGAATACGGTATCAAAGCAAGATTTGAGTGATGATTTTACTGTGTATTGTTGTAAGAAAGGTATTGTCACGTGTAACACATTACTTTTTTCTATCTCTCCATTTACTATTTATCCATGCTAAACAATTATAATAGGCCCTTGCAAATACTTATAAGTTTGATTTCGTTTTATTTCCATATATTTATCTTACATGCTACATTTGTAGGGGAAAATATGAGTGAGTTTCATGTTTGCTTGTTTGTTTTATGTTTGTGAACCATACAGCAAGATGTCAGAAGTCAGATAAAACGGGTAGATTCTAAGAATGTTTAGTTTACATAAAGAAAACCATCGTATATAATAAAGTCTGAAATGAAATCATATCTATTCTACTTTTTTCATTTGAACTATCATTGGCGAACACAACCTTTTTTCATATATATTTCTTTTTACTATGTAAACTGGAAACAAAAATCATTTCATCTCAATATTCAACCATTCGAAACATTCTTTTACTATTATAAATGTCATGACTATTTTAAGATTATGCGTCTAAAGCCCTTGGAAGTTGGTAAAAATTTAAAATATACAGTTGTTCACTGTCATTTGGGAGTTAGTAATTACGTAAAATATACAGTTGTTCGTTATCGTTTGGGAGTTGGTAATTATATAGAATACATATGTGTTCGTCGTCAAACGTGCATTATGTTAATATGCCATGATAGGCTTTAAATCTGCACAGTCTGTGTATGTCATTAATAGCTTTAGATCTGCGGCTTCAAAACTCTATTTTATCAAGGCTAAGTTGTATTACCTATCCTTTTATGGTCTGTCCTGATATCAAGGTTAGGTTGTATGGTCTGTCCTGTTATCAAGGTTTGCTTATGTGGCCTGACCTAGTATCAAAGCTAAAAGCTAAGTTACATGGTCTGTCATTGTATCAAGGCTTGATTATATGGTCTGTCCTGGCATCAAGACTATGTTAGACGGTTTGTCCTGGTATCAAGGCTAGGTTATGTGGTCCTTCCTGGTGTCAAGGCTGGGTTATATGGCTTGTCTTGTTATCAAGGCTAGATTGTATAGCCAGTTTCAGTATCAAGCCTAGATTGTATGACCTATTTCAGCATCAAGGCTAGGTAGTATGGCCTGTCCTGGTATCAAGGCTAGATTATATGGTCTGTCCTGGTATCAAGATATAGTGATATGGTCTATCCTAGTATCAAGGCTAGGTTATATGGCCTGTCCTAGTATCAAGGCTATGTCGTATGGCCTGTCCTAGTATCAAGGCTAGGTTGTATGGCCCGTCTTAGTATCAAGGCTAGGTTATATGGTCTGCTCTGATATCAAGACTGAGTGATATGTGGTCTATCCTATTATCAAGGCTAGGTTATATGGCCTGTCCTAGTATCAAAGCAATGATATGTGATTAGTCTTAGTATGAAAGCTAGGCTATGTGGTATTTCCTAGCATCAAAGCTAGGTTATGTGGTCGGTCGTAGTATCAATCTAGGTTATGTGGTATGATCTACTATGAAAGCTAGGTTATGTGGTCTGTACTAGTATCAACGCTATGCTATGTGGTCCTAGTATTTATTTGCTCTGAGAACTCTGGCAGTGAAGGCGAAGTCAGCTTTGTTGGATTAGTTTTATCCCGTCTTTTACTCATATCCAGTCTAGAAAGTAACCTAACAATTGGCTCATAATGTAAACTCAGTGTTTACATTATACTGGAGTAGTGAAGGGGGGCACTTTACGTACAATGGGAATTAGCATTAAAAACACCCTTGGGGCACTTTACGTACAATGGAAATTTAACATGGAGAAAAATCGTGGGGCACTTTACGTACAATGGGAATTTAACATGGAGAAAAATCGTGGGGCACTTTACCGACAAGGGGAATTTAACATGGGAATAGAGTTTGGGCTTGTTTAGGGACAAGGGGAATTTAACATGGGATTTTTTTAAAAAAAATTTTTAAAAAAGGGGTAGGCAATTCAAAAGACTATCTCTTTTCGAGAAATATGGCTGGCCCTGAAAAGGGCCTTTGGTTTATGTTAATATACCCTTAACATAGAGGGCATTTGCGACATCTTCTTTTCCTCAAACTTCGTCTTACAGCAGGGCCATACATCAGAGTCCTCTTGAGGCAACCTTGTCTCTCTATATAGACTCTTCTTATCCACAGGCTGCTGTTGGTCCTGTGGACAACGGTCCACTTGGCTCGGACATACATGAGCATGTCCGTCCTGAACATCATTGTTGACACAAGGGTTGAAGATTCAACGTCTGTCCACATGTTGAGGCTCCGAGAATAGGTGAATCAATGCAGTGAACGGCGCTTATTTATAGGGACAGGAAGGATTGAAACGGATTGAGTTCATTCACCAATCCAAACACGCGTTACAGAATTCAGTCAGTCCGCATCCAATCGTAAGAGTGCAGTATGTGACGTCACGTAGTCTATATAGATTCGCTAGCGCTTGTGTGCAGTCAATCTATGCGACAGTGATTCAACATGACGGAAACTCAGAAAACGATCCATTGGGGTGCACCAGCAGGAGAGACTGCCCAAGGGAACTCGGACTTACTTTCAGAAGAAGTGAATTGGGATTTTGTGGATTTTCTCTCCTCGCAAGAATTTGTTCCGGAACCTGCGTTACCTTCTTCATTACCGCAAGTGGAAAATTTTAGACAGAGACAAAAAGAAGAATTGGAGAAATTTATACAACGACAAAAGGAAGCGGAACAGGCTTTTCTCCTACAGCAACAGCAACAAGAAGAAGAGGTAAGAAAAAAACAACAGCAGCAACAGCAAGAAGAAGTAGTAGCAGCAAAGAAACAAGAGGGTGAAAATCAAACGGTCACGGTACTGTTGGACATTTTAGCGGAGTTAAGAAGTCTGAAACAAATGTATCAGACTTCATTATCACGACCGAAGAGAATACGACCTTCCCGAGCTAAACACGTCAACCCTGTGACTAAGCCTACCGTACCACCCTTAGTGATTTCAACCCAATCATCATCAGCATTACGCAGTTCAGAAGTAGGCCTTGGCCGTGGCAAAGGCATAAGGCAGTTAAAGTTGATTGGTTAAACTCACCCTTTCACCATGAAGAAAAAAGGCCCTTTTCAGGGCCACCCACATTTCTCGAAAAGAAATACAATTTCAATTTGCCAATAACTCAAAAAAAACCCCACCCATTTTACCCTTTTAGTACGTGTCTGTGTATGAGTGCGTGAGTGTACGTTCTTATTTTAAAATCACAACTCAAAGACACTTACCTTATATCATTCATTTATTCTTTTCTCCATTTTTTACAATCCAATTCACAATTCACAACACAACACTTTAATGAAAAGTTCATTGACTTCTTCTTTCTCCTTGTTTAGTCTCTCTGTTTCTTGAATTTCTTCACTGTCTTTTCCTCATTTTCTTCCCTTCTTCTTTTCTTCTTCTCCTCTTTCTTTGCCTCTTGTAAATAGAATTGTCTTTTTTCTTCCTCTAAAGAATCCCTAACTTCTTTCGAAGAATCCCTCTCTTCTTCTGAAGAATTCCTCTTTTCTTCTGACTCCTCTTGTTTCTTTTTTGGGCAATCTGGAGACCAATGTCCTTTTTCTTTACAATAATAACAGGTATCTTGACTTTTGTCTTTTTTAGTCCCTGTTTTTGTTTTTTTTTGACGGTCTGGACACTCTGAAGACCAATGCCCTTTCTTCTGACAGATATAGCAAGTATCTTGACTTTTATCTCGAAAGGAAGGAGAGTAGTCTGTCGGCTGGTCTGAAGAGAATTTTCTAATGACCCCTCGCAAAGCTCTAACGAAACGTTCCATCTGGTCAGTCTCTTCCATCGTTGTGCTCGGCTTGAGAGTGAAATGAATAGTGAAAGGACAAGACACACACCCTTTTATATACGCTGGTCTGCTATGACTATAAAGTAGTTTATGGTGTTTGAACTTGAGTCATTTGACTTTTTGCTTTCAAGATGAAACGATCCCATTCATTCGAGAAGAAAGAAGAAGAAAGTAAGAGGCAGAAACGTGATCTATCGCCTCGAACCAGGGCTGAAATCTTGGCACAAATTCATGCCAGTGATTTTGAAGAGGACATGAGTGAACCAGAATTTGAAACCTCTAAACCAAGTTTACCACCCTTAGTCAACCCTGAAAAGTACTATTCCATTCGAGAGACGGAAAAGCGCTCCTCTAGAAAATTTAGAACCACGGCTTACAAATACACGGTGAAGTTTAAAGATTTCAAGGCTGAAGTACCGTTAGAGAAAGCAGAAGTGTTCATCACTGAGGTGTGGGATTCTTTGCTCACTGCACTCAAGCAACAATGTCAACCCAAAGAAGACGATCGCTTGAGACTTTCCATACAACACGACGGTTTGAAATCCCCTGTTTGGATCGAGTTTAGCACCCCTGCAGAATTGACCGCTTCCAAAATCATGGACAAGATTCAACACGTACAACAATCTAATGACCAGTTTGACATCACCGATGGAAAAGCCACATTGGACATGACCCACGTCTCTCCTCCTCAAGGGACCGGACGCAAAAAGATGTTATTGGTGGACGACCTTCGCAACACCAAAAAGAGTCTCGTCCTAATTAACAACCCTCATGACCAGATGTGTTTAGCCCGTGCCATCGTGGTGGGACGAACCTATGCCAACAAGAACGACACGGTAGAATGGAAAAGAACCTGGAACACTATTCAACGATCCGATCGAGCCAAACAACGAAGCGAAGCAGAACTCCTGTTACAACAAGCCGGACTGTCCAAAGACACACCCTGTGGCATTCCTGAGATGCAAAAATTGCAAGATGCCCTAGCTCCACGATACACCTTGAAAGTGCACCCTCAAGAAGTGCGCGGACCTCTGTTGTTTCGAGGCCAAGACTTTAAGGACGGAAAATACATTCACCTTTATCATCACGATGAACATTTCGATACCATTACCAGTATCACCGGATTCCTGAAATACAGTTATTACTGTGAGAAATGTGACCATGGTTATAACAATCGAGAGCAACACAAGCATTGTGGATCGAAATGCACAGGATGTTTGGCCTCTTCACCCTGTCTGAGCGAAGAACCAGTGCCTTGTTCAACTTGTCTGCGCACGTTTGTCAGCCCTACCTGTTACCAACAACATCTGAAAACGCAAGGTTCACAGAAGAAATGCGCTTGTCAACTGCTGAGATTGTGCTCTACGTGTGAACAAGTCATACGTACCAATAATACCAAGGCACACGTATGTTCAGGAAAGAAAAAATGTCACATTTGTCACCACATCGTGGACTTGGAACACGAATGTTACGTGCAAAAATACCAACCCCCACCAGAGAAAGAGGACGGTCACAAGAAGAAAGGCAATTTCATCTTTTTCGATTTCGAATGCATGCAAGAGACCGGCATTCACATTCCTAATTTCTGCGTGGCTCATCGAGCGTGCGAGAAGTGCATTCAAGAACCTATCTTCAGTCATTGCCCTCACTGCAGCAAGATACCCGGAGGGCGTGAAAAAATCTTTCGGGGACCAAACACGTTAGACGATTTTGCCCAATGGGTCTTAGACCCCGTCGACAAGACGTGGAGCCAAGAGGACATCGAACGTTACGGAGATTGTCATCGTCATGCCACGGTGATGGCTCACAATTTCTCCGGATACGATGGACAGTTTCTTTTGAGGTACTATACGGAACAAGGCACCGAACGTCCTAAAGTGACTTTGAACGGAGCCAAAATCATTTTCATGCAAGTGGGACAAGTGCAGTTTAAAGATTCGATGAGCTATTTGGCCATGCCTTTGAGTCGAATGCCTAAAACGTTTGGAATGACAGAAATGGCTAAAGGGTACTTTCCACACTTTTTCAATACGGAAGCCAATCAACACGCCGTTCTACCCCATTTACCTGAGGCTCACTATTACGACCCCGACAACATGCGTACCGAACAACGAAAAGCTTTCTACGCTTGGTACCAGGCTCACGCCTCGGACCCTTTCGACTTTCAGGAAGAAATGCTAAAGTATTGTCGTTCCGACGTGGACATTTTACGGCGTTGCTGTGGAAAATTTCGAGAACTGTTCATGGAACACGGAGGGGTCGATCCTTTGAAAGAAGCTTGCACCATTGCCAAAGCGTGTTCCTTAGTGTATCGACAACGATTCATGCCTGAAAAGACCGTGGCTGTCATCAGTCCTCAAACGACCCACTTTGTCAAACGTCAATACTCGGTCAAAGCCCTACGTTGGTTACATTACTTGTGCGACAAGGAAGACAAGTGGATTCAGCATGCCCGCAACGGAGGGGGCGAAAAGACCATCGGAACGTATTCGGTCGATGGCTGGGACTTAGAAAACCCCAAGATCGTGTACGAGTTTAACGGTTGCTTATTTCACGGATGTCCCGTCTGTTACCCTGACCGTGGCACTAAAAATCAGTTTTTGCAACGAACCATGGAAGACTTGTACCAGGACACTTGTCAGCGGCGCCTAAAGTTGGAACAGCAAGGATACCAAGTGGTGGAAATGTGGGAACACGAGTACGATCACCGTATGAAAACCGATCCCGAGTTTAAACGCCTCGTGGAAAGTTACCAGTTCGTGGACCCGCTGAACCCGAGGGATAGTTTGTACGGAGGAAGGACCAATGCCACCTGTTTGCTGTACCAAGCCGACGAAGAGAAAGGAGAAGAAATCAAATACTTGGACGTGTGTTCGCTGTATCCCTACGTGTGCAAATATTGTCGTTTTCCCGTAGGGCACCCACAATTGCTGACGGAACACATTGACCTGGTCAACATTCGACAATACGAAGGCTTGATCAAGTGTAAAGTTTTGCCTCCCACGAACCTCTACCATCCCGTCTTACCTCACCATTGTCAAGGCAAACTGATGTTTCCCTTGTGCCGTACTTGTGCCGAAACGTGCAACCAAGACCAAGCTTGTCAGCACACCCAGGAAGAACGGGCCTTGACGGGAACCTGGGTCAGCGTAGAATTGTTCAAAGCTTTGGACATGGGATACCAACTGTTAGAAGTGTACGAAATTTGCCACTTTCCCAAGACACAACAATACTGCAAGGGTGACCCTACTCAGAAAGGCATTTTCGCCGACTACGTGGATGCCTTTTTGAAACTGAAACAAGAAGCCAGCGGCTATCCTTCCTGGTGTCACACTCCCGAAGACCAAATAAAATTCAAAGAGAAATACTACGAACAAGAAGGCATCACTTTAGACCACATCGAGAAAAACGAAGGCAGGCGATCGTTTGCCAAAGTGATGTTAAATTGCTTGTGGGGTAAAATGGCACAACGACCGTGTTTACCCAAGACGGAATATTTGACAGAACCTTCCCGCTACTTCCAGATGATTCACGACAAAACCAAATACATGAAACACGTGGACGTCGTTCGAGAGAATTTAATCTTGGTCAATTACGAAGAAGATCTCGACTTTGTACAAGACGACCCTTTTGGAAATGTCATCATTGCGGCTTACGTGACAGCCCATGCTCGCTTAAAATTGTACGAAGCTTTAGAACTGTTAGGGGAACGCGTCCTGTACTTTGACACGGACAGCTGCATTTACATCCATCACCCGATTCAACATCACCCTAACATCGAAGGAGACCGTTTAGGAGCCTGGACAGACGAGCATCCCGACGACAAGATTCTAAGTTTCGTCAGTGGCGGTCCCAAAAATTACGGCTACGAATACCGGGACAAACAAGGAGAAGTGCACACGACGTGCAAAGTGAAAGGACTGACTCTGAATTATCGTACCAGTCGAGTGGTCAACTTTGGGGTATTGAAAGAAGCCTTGCAATCGGGAGAGGATGGAAACTTTAAAGTGGCCACCTATCAACCGAACAAGATTGTACGTTTACCCACTCACCACATCGTCAGTCGACCCTTGGAAAAAGTCTATCAAATTGTATACCAGAAGCGAGTTCGACTTCCCAATCATTTCACCTTACCGTACGGTCACGTCGGTATTGGTCTGTATATAAAAAAGGAACCCTAGGCAAGATCGATAGTTCATTGGGACTACCAAGACCGAGCGAACAAGATGAATACTTTGAAAGAGGCATCGTTCCAGTTTGGGGATTGTAAAAAAGTTGTATCTTCCTCTAGTGTGACTAATACTGGATGGATAAGACCCATGCATTGCGACGGAAAATGTCCGGAAGGAAACTGCGATTGTCCATGTGGTTACCATTGTAATTGCGTAACGGAGTTTGCAGACGAGTGCGATTGTGAGCCTTGCGATGGGACCGATGCTGTACCTTGTGACCTGAGCGATGCCGTAAAGCATCATGGGAACTTTAGTACCCCTATCATGGAAAGTGATGCTGTGCGTGTCAAACCTGTGGGATGCGAAAGTGATGCTGCTCGTCCTCTTGGACATTTTACTGGGTTTCGTTTTAAAGGGGAATGTCCACCTTCACGTCTACCCCCTTACGGATGTCATCCAGCCCTGAGCAAACTCCTACCTATGTCACTTAACCCTCATCGAAACGAACCTGTGAAAAACGAATATTCGTTTCCTGTGCGTTCGTCGGAATACTGTGACTTTGAAAATCGTCTTCAATCGTTCAAAGGAAAATGGCCAAAGTATCTGGGAGGACCGACCCCTGAAGAATTAGCCAGAGCCGGATTTTTCTACTTGGGCGAAGGAGATAAAGTCAAGTGCTTCAGTTGCGGTGTGTCACTTCACCACTGGGAACCGCAAGATTCGGCCTACGTAGAACATGCTCGATGGTCACCGAATTGTCATTACTTACCTTTAGTGGGACCGAGACATTGAAGTAACTTTTTACCATAATAATCTGTTCATGGATACTTTACAAGAGAACATTCGTGCTTTGCCTGTGGAGTTGAGAGAACGCATTTATCGAGAACTGGTCAAAATACAAGTGAAACGTAAAGAACAATTGCATCCGTTACGTCACCGGTGTTTGAACCACTGGTACCTTCAGGCTATACAAGGACTGATTGAGTTAAAAGTGTTCCATTGGACAGACATTGATCAACGACCTCCTGGTTATAAAAAGGAATCGTTTGGTATGGACGATTCTATCTACTACATTGTAAACGTACTGCATCGAATTCCAGAGGAAGAGTTAACGAATTACCAACATCTTTCACGCAATGTCAACTTGGTGAAAGAGGAAACTTCTGAACGAATTGTAATGTGTAAATTAGTGGTGAAACGATTTAGATTCGACAATGAATTAAAACCATGTTTGTGCAAACAGTACATTTCTTGTGTCAGACCAAAGAGGATTTAGTATGACCTATTCATGGATACTTTACAAGAGAACATTCGTGCTTTGCCTGTGGAGCTGAGAGAACGCATTTACCGAGAGCTGGTCAAAATACAAGTCAAACGTAAAGAACAATTGCATCCGATACGTCACCAGATCTTTAACCACTGGTACCTGAATGGTATAAGAGAACTGATTCGTCAGAAATTCTTTCAATGGTCAGACATTGTTCAAAACTTTGAGGTCGCTAATGATCGACATGTTCATGATTATGGTTACTTCGAGATTCACCTAGTGCAACGCATTGAGGAAGACAAGTTAAAGGATTACAAACATATTTTACGTGGAATCTGCTTAGCGGAAGAGGAAACACCTAAACGAACTCTGACGTTTCGGTTACAGTATGCAAGATTTAGATTCCCTACTGGAGAACGAAGATCTCTGGCTAGAAAGTACGTGTATTGCATCCAAAAAAAAGAGAATATAAAAACAGGCTGCCATGCCACGGTTTATGTCACATGTCATCCAACAGATTCCGTGGAAGGAACTCAATGACCATATTCAAACCGTGGATCATTACCATCGATTATTACAAGAACTGTATCCATTCAATTTGGGACGACAAGTGGTGTGTGTCTTAGTGACTTGTTTTTTGGGATTTCGTTTACCAGCCGATTCTTTGTGGACTCTTTACGATCAGTACTTACCACCTCCATGGCCTTAAATGGTCACGAAAAACTCCTTTTGCTCAAAGCCTTGCGGTTTCATCTGGATACTTCTCGACCTCAACAGGAAAAAAAGATTCGTCAACTTTTAGCTACCCAAGACGTGTATGACGATGTGTGTGTAGCTTGTGACTTACACCCTCATTGGACAGATGTTCGTGACTGGAAAAAGGGGGGTTTTGAGGCTTGGACCCAAGAAGTGGCCCAGTATGCACAAGAGTTGTTCAAGGAAAAAAGTTACTTTTCAACCTGTGTTAGTGACGGTGCCAGAAGAACCCGTCACCGAGAACAACCACTCGCTTCAGGACAGGACTGTCATGGACATTCCTGAAAGGTCATTCCGGGAGGACACTTGTGTGACAATACCTCATGTAGAGACTGTAAGAACATTACACACTGTCCCTAGGACATCTTGGTTACCCAAAACATGTTGTACAGACACTTGTTTATATTCCACTTTGATCGCTTTGCTGTGTTTTATATTCCTGTACATCACTATTTGGGTTGTATGTATTTTTGTCTTTCGTGTTCATATTTGAAACATTCAATAAACGTGTTCTGAAAAAAGTATATAAACTCTTGTCTTGTTTGTTTTTCGTGTCACAAGTGACATTTCTCACACCATGGCTACCTCTGCTGTCTCTGCTCCCTCTTCCTCTACTGTCAAAGTCATCGACGAACACTTAGATCGTGCCAGTTGGGAGGCTTTGTATCTTCGCCATCCCTTTAACATGCTCATTGCTGGACCTAGCGGTTCAGGCAAAACCGAATTCGTCAAACGTTTGATCGAACATAAACATCATTTGATCGATCGGCCCCCTCAACGGATCGTGTGGTGTTACAAAGAGTGGCAATCGGCGTACAACCTCTTGCGTGAAAGTCAAGGCGATTCCATCGTGTTTGTGGAAGGCATTCCTAAAGAAGACGATGGCATCGTCTCTGACTCCCGTCTAACCCATTTGGTCATTTTCGACGACATGTTAGGAGAAGACGAAGAAGAAATTAAATTGTGGTTTACGCGCAAAGGGCATCACCGTAATGCCAGTGTCGTTTACATCACCCAAAATTTGTTTCAACAAAGTAAAGCCCATCGCACCATCAGTCTCAATGCACATTACGTGGTCTTGTTTAAAAGTCCTCGAGATAAATCGCAAGTGCAAGTCTTAGCCAAACAGTTAGGAACGCCTTGGCTGACTCAGGCGTACGACGATGCCACTCAAACTCCACACGCCTATTTACTCGTCGATTTGAAACCTACGACCTCCGAGGATTTGCGATTTCGTACCCACTTGTTTCACCACTGGTGCCAAGACGGAGGGCCTGTCCTGTACACGTCTCCGTCCTCGACTTCATTTCACTCCCCATGAAAAAAATCTATAAAAACCTCAGACCCTTTTTCGTCTGTCTCACACAGTGTGAACATGACGTCCCTTCAGTCGCATCTTCCCGTCAAATTGATTCGTGCCTTGTATGGCATCAGTCGAGAAAAAGATCCACAAACACGAGCTCGTGTCTTAGAAGCTAGTCTCAAAGAAGTCTTACGATGGTTCACGGTGACGGCACGTCAATTACTCCAAGGAATCATTCAGATTCCTCATCAAACCCAACGCTTTTTCGATCGAAACAAAGTCGCTTTGGTCCAACTGGCCGATCCCCGCATCGACACTCAAACCAAAAAGAAATCATTTTGAAACCTGGAGGGAGCGGTACTCTAGGAGGGGTCATCATTCGCTCACTCTTAAGATGGGATCCTAATGCCCCCAAAGTTATCCCCAAGACAAAAGTCCAACGAAGCCCCAAGAAGAAAAAGAAAAAGACCAGGTCCCCAAGAAGAATAACTTCTCCAGTGGCAGGACCCTCCTCTTACCAGACACCACCACCATCACCCCGGAAAAAGAAAAGAAGCCCCCAGAAAAAGAAACAGAGAAAAAGTCCCCAGAAAAAGAAAAGTCCACAGAAGAAAACTAGTCGCAAGAGAGGCACTTCGGCCAGGACGCAACCTTACACTCGCAAACCACGACCTGCCACGGCAGTGACTGCGTCTCCGGCATCCTCACGTTCGTCCACTTCTCCGTTGATGACACCCAGAACTGAAGAGTACTTGGAGACGTTGATCACACCAAGAACATCTCCGTTGATGACCCCCAAAAGAACTTCCCCAGTGGCAGGACCTTCCCATTTAGCGGCAGTGGCTGCTGCTCACAAAGTACCTTCTCCTAAAATCAAAGTCCATGAAAGATCGGGCATGTTACAAAGTTTACTGGATTTGTCCAAGCAAGAACTGGCTCGATTTAGTCCGTTGCGTACCCCTGCACGACGTGTCATGCCTGTCCTCAAACTGATACGCCGTAAAGACAATCAGTGGCGACGCGTTCCAGTATAAAAAAGGCCTGTGACCGAGTCGGGTATCAGTGTTTTTAGGTGCTCCTAAAGACTCAAAGATGTCACCCTCCAGAAAACCCCAAGGAAAAAAAAGGAAAGGACTGCCACCACGTTTAGCCAAACATGGGGACATGTTATCTGTCCTGTCCAAAGCTTCTCCACCCCTACGAAAAAAACTCATTCAAACGGCCTCCAAAGAGGTCATCGATACCGTGTGCGAATGTTGTTTGAACGTTTTGAAAGGCACGATCCCTTTGTCCAAACACCAGAAACAATGCTTAGGCAAACATCGTCACGTTCTTCGGAAAATGGTTCAAAAGAAAATTCCCATTCGTCAAAAAAAGAAGATGTTGGTCCAACGTGGAGGCATTTTACCTCTCTTGTTAGGCCCCATACTAAAAGGAGTCTTGGGAACCATGTTGGGAGGACTGATGGGAGCAAGATAAAAAGGCCCTCGGAAGTCCCAAGATCTCAGAATTCACCCCTGACAACCCCATGGAAGGACGAAAACTAGCTTTAGTGCCTTACAAACGATGGATGGAATACCATCGGTGGCAAGAACAACGCACCCCGCATTTACCTCCCAATCCCAATTTGAGCGAGATGTCCCAGTTACAACACGAATTGCAATCCTTGATGGATCGCCAAGATTTGTCCGAAACAGAAAAATCGCAAAAGTATGGTCAACTCTTGCAAAGACTGCAACTCTTTCACCAGAAAGCTTTAGACGAAACAGCTTTACCCACTCTAAAAGATTTTAAGACCTTGATGAAAAGTCCAGCACCATCATTACCACCACCACCACCACCACTACCATCCCCAAGGGTTACCAGAGATGCTACCCCACAAAGACCTGAGGAAGAAGAGATGCGCGAAGTGTTTCAAACACCGTCAGCAGCTCCCATTTCGAGTAAGATTGCAGGATCCTTGTTGACCCCGTCCCCCACACCCCAACGAGAAGAAATGAAAGCTTGGGTTAAAAAGATGATGTCCACGCCTTCTTCGACAGAAGTGAAAAAGAAAGAAGGGAAACCAGAAGTGAAAAAAGAAAAGAAAACCAAAGTCATTCCATTGCCACCTCCACCTCCACCACCACTACCTTCGACTTCTACTCCCGTAGCCCATCGGACACGTAAATCCGTTTCCAAACCACCCTTTCGTCCCACCCAAAGTAGCATCACCGAAGAGTGGGTGACTTATTAACACACCAACACAAAAAATGGAAAAAGTCTTAGCCAGCATTTACTACGATCCCTCGCATCCTGCAGGTTACGCAGGAGTTCAAAAATTGTATCGTGCTGCCAAAACGCGGCTGAAAAGTCTCCGTTTACCTCAAGTGCAACGATGGTTACAAGAACAAGCTACCTACACTTTACACAAACCCATTCGACGCAAGTTTGCCAGAAGTCGCACCCGAGTGGAAGGCATCGATCATCAATGGCAAGCCGATTTAGCCGATGTCTCTCATTTGGCCAGCTACAATCGTGGTTACAAATATTTGTTTTGTGTCATCGACGTCTTTTCCAAATTTGCCTGGGTCGTGCCCTTGACTTCCAAATCGAGCAGCGAGTTAGTGCGAGCCCTGCAACGGGTGTTGAAACAAAGCGGTCGTCACCCTCTTCGATGGCAAACGGACAAAGGCACCGAATTTCTGAACCAAGCTTTCCAAAAAGAATTAAAGAAACGTGACATTCATTTTTTTACCACCGAGAATCCCGAAACCAAAGCCAGCATCGTGGAACGTTTTCAACGCACTTTGAAAGAACGCATGTGGAAATATTTTACGCATCACCACACTCTGAAGTACATCGACATCTTACCGCACCTGGTGCAAGCGTACAACCAATCTTACCATCGAAGCATCGGACGTGCCCCGCAAGACGTGACTCCCGACAACGAAGTGCTGGTGTTCGAGCGCCTGTTCGGTACGTCCCCGACGAGGGCTGTCCCCAAGAAAAGTGGAGAGTTGACCGTAGGAGATTGGGTGCGCATTGGCAAAACCAAACGCACTTTCGACAAAGGTTACTTACCTAACTGGACGACCGAACTGTTTCGCGTCACTGGACGAGTACATGGCCGTCATCCTGCCGTCTATAAATTGGAAGACATGAACGGAGAAGTACTCAAAGGAACGTTTTATTTGCCCGAGTTACAACGTGTCACCAAAAAAGAAGACGACGTGTACGACATCGAAAGCATTCTCGAACGCAGAACCCGTAAAGTGGGCAAACGACGTGTCAAAGAAGTCAAAGTACATTGGAAAGGATATCCACCCAGTTTCGATTCTTGGATCGACGCTTCGCAAGTCATCGACTATAAAAAGAAGAAGTGACCATCATGCCCTTTCACACATCAGACGCAGCTACGTCGACCAGTCCTTCTTCCCCTAGTTCTTCTGTGCAAGATTTACAAAAACAACCCTTGTGGGTGTGGTGTGGAGAACGTGTGCCTAAAACGCAAATCGTCTTTTTCTGCCAAATCTTCGTGGTGTATTGTGTCATCGGGGCAGCCATCGCCAATTTGAGTTTGCAACAAGGAGACAAACAATTGTGGACCATTTTATTGAGCAGTTGCATCGGTTACCTGCTTCCCAATCCCTCCCTGAAATTCTCCTCAAACGGGAACGTTGTGTCCAGTGCCAGTGTCAGTGCCAGTCACCACTCCAACAACCACAACCAGAACCCCATTTTGGGCGGAGACACGCCTCTGACATCCAGTAATATCCCCTCGGACAGCCACAGAACTCTGGAATTATGAGTCACCAAAACCAATTTTACTTAACCTTACCCAGTGACAGTTCCATGGAGGTGTTTCCCCACAACACGTTGTGCTGTTACACGGCCAAATTACCTCAAGCCATCCAGTTAGATCACGAAGCCCATTGGGAAGTGGCTTTAGTAGAAATGATTCACCCGACCCAAGTCCACAATATCACTGCCCAGCAAAATTGGTTTAAGGTGGAAGTTCATGACAAACAATTGCAAGAGGAGTTGGATAAGATTGGCACATCTACCAATAAAACCTATGATGACAAAACTAAAACGACCACCTACAACTTGTTCATTCTCCCAGGCTATTATTTCAGTGGTCATCATTTGGTCAGCGCCATAGCCTCCAGGTTTAATGGCGTGTTCCATAAAGCTTTGAGTAATGTCCAAAAAAGTGTCACCCTGGAATACCACAAAATAGCTCGTCGCTTTCTGATGAAATTTTCTGAGGGATCCAAAAAATTCATGTCTTTCTTATTTTGTCCTGAATTGTTTGACATATTGGGCGGTGACACGGAGATGAGAATGGCCATGATGAAGAAAAACGAATTGCCAGTCATTTCCGACAACGATATTTTTGCGAGGTATTTTCGTTTACCGGTAGAACTGAACCAAGGACTGAATTTGATCTTTGTGTATTCCGATGTGGTGGAATACAACGTGGTGGGACACACCTCCGTGCCGTTACTGCGTGTCATTCCTTTCAAAGTGGATTCTGCCACAAACGCTGACGAGGAAGGTGGAAACACTTATCACGTTCACCGCGAATTTGTCCATCCTCACTATTTGCCGGTCAGCAAGTCGTATTTGGACACGGTCAACATTACTATAAAAGGAGATTTGGGACAAAATATTCCATTCACCAAAGGAAAAGTCACGGTGAAACTCCATTTTCGAAAACGGTTCTCTCACGACTCGTAAGTCATGTATCCAGTGTACCAAGGGGTGGCTCGACAGCGAGGACACGGTTTAGGAGACATGTTAAAATCGGCCTTTCGTTCGGTGGCCCCGGTGTTGAAACCGATGGTAACACGAGGATTGCACGCCTTGAAAGATGCGGCACTGACACAAGGCAAAGAATTTCTCCAAAATGTCATCATCGACAAACAAAACCCTAAAGAAGCCTTCATGAGGGCAGGCAAAAATGTCTTGCTGCAAACGGGTAAAGACATTTTAGGCCGACGAGACACACCTATAAATGCCCTGCACGCTACCGAATCAGGCATTCAGCAAGGACAAGGCAGAAAGAGACGACGCAGAAAACACCCTTTCACCAGACTTCAAGCGAGAAAGGCCAAGAAAAGAAGAACCGTTCGAGACTTAGACGTTTTCGATTATTGAGGAAGAACAAAAAAAATGATGCACCGAGAGTCTTGTGCTTGTTCCAAGACGGAACTGGATATGTTTGCCATGCCCCCCACCATGATGACGATGCAAGAATCCCAGTGGGTGGAATTTCACCCGGTCTCCTCATTGACCGATTCCGCTCCCATCGAGTTTGAAATCAAAGGACAGCCCGAAGATTACATCGATCTGAATAGCAGTTACCTGTATTTGAAAGTCAAAGTGATCAAAACTGACAACACCAATCCTGGAGCCAATGATAGGGTAGCGCCCGTCAACAATTTCATGCATTCCTTGTTTAGCGAAGTGGACTTGTACTTGAATAACAAACTGGTCAGTAGCAGCATGGATACTTACCCGTATCGAGCCTACTTGGAAAATCTCTTGACGTACGGAAAAGAAGCCAAGAACACTCATCTGGATGCTTGCGTGGTATGGAAACCTGACACGGCAGGTGAGAACACGTTTAGCGATACAGCCCTGACAGCAGATGACAATCTTCACAATGTGGGGTTTAACACACGTAGAACTAAAATTCTGCAAGGGCGAAGTTTAGAACTGATGGATCGTTTGCATTTGGACATGTGGTTACAAGAAAAGTATTTGCTGAACGGTGTGGATATCCGCCTGAGACTGAATCGTAGCAGTGCCGCTTTCCATTTGATGACCCATGCCAATGAATACAAAACTGTTATCCAAGAAGCCAAGCTCTACGTGCGTCGCGTAGAAGTGTTACCTAAAGTGGGAAACGATATCAGTCAAACGTTAAGCAGAACAACTGCCAAGTATCCCATACGACGCGTAGAAGTGAAAACGTTCACCATTCCTGCTGGACAGCGATCCATGATCGAAGATCATCTGTTCCAAGGACAGTTACCCAAGCGTTTGATTGTTGGTATCGTCAAGAATACAGCCTTCAACGGAGTCCACAACGAAAATCCTTTTGAGTTTAAGCATTACAATGTGTCCAAGATCGAAGTCAGTCGCGATGGCAAGACCTTGTGTACCCGACCTTTTGAGCCTAACTTTGCCCAGAAGAATTACTTGAGATCGTACTTGTCCCTGTACGAAGCCACCGGTCAGTTAGGAACCAACACCAGTCACGGCATTACGTACGACGATTATGACGGAGGCTATGCTTTGTGGGCTTTCGATTTCACTCCAGACCAAGGCAGCGACGAGGGACATTTCCACCCTATAAAATCTGGCCAGATTCGAGTGGAAATTCAGTTTGCGAGTGCACTGGAAGCAGGGAACACAGTGAACGTCATCCTGTATGCAGAATTTGATAATACGATAGAAATCAACAGTTTAAGAGAAGTCATCCTAGATTACTAGAAGCCATGGAAGACTGTTATCCCTCTTTACCTAGTGGAGAAACTCTGGAGATGGAATGTAAGGAGACCGTGGAAAAAGAAGAAGTGATCATGATGAAATCGAGATGGCCAGAACAAGAAGCCCATTTAGTCTCCTGTTTTGCCAAACACTTGGTCGACAAAATGACGGAATTGATCAAGAAAAATTGTTATGGATGTCAAAACGATCATCCCAGTCAAATTCAACACGATAAATGCCTAATGTTAAGTCAAGAAGAAAAATTGGACGAGTATCTGGACGAAGCTTGGAGTCTCATCTCGAACAAAGACGTGTTGCACCAGTGGTATAAAGACTTGCGTGAACATTCTTGTCCAGCATTAACCACTCAAGAGATCCATCGTATCGAAGCTCTCCTGAATCAGAGGGAGGAAACAGAACGAATAACCGTTTATTCGTCAGACATTTTCAAGCAAAAAGTCAGGATCGAATTGACAACTTATTATTACCTGTGAAGAAGAAAAAAGCACACACAAATCAATGGATACCTGGGAACTTTATTACCTTTTGAACCACAGTTCGTATACGGCTTCTTGGAATCCTGTCGTCTGTGCTAAAGATGAACTCCCTCATCGCAAACCTAAAGACCATCAAGCTTACGTGATCAACACGGACGACAGTCATCTCCCAGGAACCCACTGGGTAGCCATCTACTTTCCTCAAGAAGGATGTGTGGAATATTTCGATTCGTACGGATTGCCCCCTTTGGAAGACGATATCATTGACTTTATGAGAAGAAATGCTCAAACCACCCGATTCAATAATGTGAAATTACAAGGCACAGATTCCTTGGTGTGTGGACAATATTGTGTGTATTTTCTGCATCATCGCAGCCTGGGCTATTCCTTAGAACATTTAGTGACTCATTTCGATCCTCGTTCTTCTGCTAGAAACGATGTGAAAGTAGACCGATGGTTTTGTGACCATTATGCTTATCTTTTGTCTCAAGCTAGGAAACGTAGTGTCCATCAATGGCCTAATGATTTCCAACAGTGGAAATCACAATTTCATTCACAACGTTGTCAGCCTTGTTCAAAGTAGTTAGTATTTGAAGAAAAAATGTTTGTGATTTGAAGAAAATTGTTTGATGTTATAGTGTTGGATTATTGTTAAAAATGTTGTTGTTTAGTGTTAAGTGATTTTTAAATAAAAAATGTTGTGTTTTGAAAAAAAAATGCCTTTGTCTTTTGTTTAGCTATAAGAATGTTGGATTGATGCTCTTTCATTTCTTACTATCCCTCTCATGAACGTTGCGGCTCGAAAACCGTGTGGGGGATGTTTTCCTTCACGTCCGCGCTTTAACTTTAAGAACCGGTTTGTTCCCAGTCTAACCATCCATTGTCGACTCATCCTCCTACGAAGATGTGCTCCAAACTAGCTAAGCTCAACGAAGCCTACGTGAATTTGCATAGGGTCAGACACAGTCTGATACCGAAGCCAGAAGAAACAGAGAATGTGAGAATGTTAAAAATCACTGAAGACCTAATAGAAGAGCTCTTCAGAGAAGAAGTGAACAGGGAAAAAGAAGAATGGACAGAGAAGTACAGACTTCAGAGACAGCAGCAACAGCAGCAACAACAACAACAACAACAAGAGCAGCAGCAACCTGAAGCTGACAGAGGCTTTGTCGATTGCCGTATCGACACCAAAGAGTTCTTCTTCTCTTTCCGAAGAAGCAGACCTATCGCCAGAAAGTCTATCCTCAGAGGACATCGCATTCTTAGAAACTAAAAAAAGAATGCCATAGCAAAACAAAAAAACAGCCCTTTTCAGGGCTACCCAATACTCTAGAAAAGAAATAACGATCAATTTGCCAATGTGTGTAAGTAGAGTAGTGTGAAAATAAACACTAACTCTCTCTTAAAAAATGTGAGGGTATGTGTTTGTGTGTTTGTGTGTTTGTGTGTTAGTGTTAGTAAGAGCTAAAAGTAAGTTGGTGTGGATAGTAGATTAAAATGATATATTATCTTAGTGTTTGAGGTGTATATTTGGGATTAGATTGGATTGCTTTGAGTATGTGGATAGTCTATTGAAGTGATTTATAAAAAAATTTTACAATAGTGATGGGTAGAATAAAAAGTGAGTGAGTGTTTCTTTTAGGTCAGCGCGTTGTTGTTTTTTTTGGTTCATGATCTAGGTAAGATGAATTTTATGTTATTAGGGGATGTTTTCCTTCACGTCCGCGCTTTCAGTATAAATTGAAAGTCGTTCGGCAGTCCAGCTACCCTTGTTGATTGATCAACACCAAAAAATGAACACGAGACTTGAGAAACTGTTGGAGCTTCATGTGCATCTGGAATATGCCAGGCGCATATTAAATGAACTGGCCGCGGAAGCCATTGTCGAGGAGGGAAGGATAACAGAGGAGGAAAGAAGAAAGAAAGAAGAGGAGGAGGAAAAGGAGAGAAAAAATTTCAAAATCCCAGAGAGCGAAAATTGGGATTCTGAAGCGACATATCCTGCCTCTGCTCTCTCCCCCCAAAAGGTAAAAAGTAACTGGGGGATAAGATGCGTATGTGGCGCCAGGCCTGGAAGGTGCCACCATTAACCAGGTGCCCATGAAGTTCCAAACAAAACAGCCCTTTTCAGGGCTACCCAATACTCTAGAAAAGAAATAGCGATCAATTTGCCAATGTGTGTAGGTAGAGTAGTGTGTATATAAACACTAACTCTTTATTAATAGTGGAAGTGTATGTGTTTGTGTGTTGGTAAGAGCTCAGGTATGTTTGTGTGAATAGTAGATTATGGGTTTCTTAGCAAATGTGGAGAGTATAGTTAGGGTTATATTATATGAAATGAGAAAGTGGGGGATGTTTTCCTTCACGTCCGCGCGATGTTCGGTCATCATCTAGGTAAGATCCATTTTATGTTTTAGGGGGATGTTTTCCTTCACGTACGCGCTTTTCGTATAAGAACCCACAGTATTCGTCGTTCAAACCATTCTGCAAAGAATAAAAAGAAGATGGCGTCAAACCAAATGGACAAATTACAAACCTTGCAAGACGTTTTAGACAACTTAGGAATAATGGAACAGATGCTAATAAGACTCGTTGAAGACCATTATTCCTATAGTCCCCATCGTGTAAAGATGGAAATTAACAATTTAAGGAAAGCAAAGGACAAGATTAGTGGTGTCATGAAAGAGATCAAGGAGGAGAAGGAGGATGAAGAGGAAAAGATAAGAATAAGAACATGGAACGAAAAAATTGAAAAAGAAGAGGAAAATGAGAAGAGGAAGAAAGAAGAAGAGGAGGAAGAGAAGAAAGAAGAGAAGGAGAAAAAAAAGAAGAGAAAGAGTGTTGGAGATAAAATAAGAAGTTGGTGGAGGAAAAGAAGAAATTAGAAGAAGAAAACCCAAAGGCCCTTTTCAGGGCCAGCCATATTTCTCGAAAAGAGATAGTCTTTTGAATTGCCTACCCCTTTTTTAAAAATTTTTTTTAAAAAAATCCCATGTTAAATTCCCCTTGTCCCTAAACAAGCCCAAACTCTATTCCCATGTTAAATTCCCCTTGTCGGTATAGTGCCCCACGATTTTTCTCCATGTTAAATTCCCATTGTACGTAAAGTGCCCCACGATTTTTCTCCATGTTAAATTTCCATTGTACGTAAAGTGCCCCAAGGGTGTTTTTAATGCTAATTCCCATTGTACGTAAAGTGCCCCCCTTCACTACTTACTGGTATAATTGTGTACACTTCTGTAATTATAATGTTCACTTTCAGCTCTGAATATTTTGTTTCAAGGCTGCTACCGTCAATTGTCATGCGGATACAAGAAAGGTTGAATTCACACTGCCACGTTTGACACTTGCTGTTTTCTCTTTGAATTGGCATAAAATATGTATTTATTGTTCAGCTGTTAACTGTCCTTGCTTGACATGACAAAGATATTGAAGGACTTTTCGGCAATGGATTAAAAATACAAATCTTCCCTCATGTATCATTACCGCCATCCGTCTGTCAAAAATTTAGTTACCTTTCAATAAATGTTGAAAGACTTTTGGACTAAAATTTAACATTGTCCGTTAGATTACAACCGTCTTGATGGAGTTCAATATTCAAATTTGGGGTAAGTTATAGTCCCTGTTACACTGAGTCATGATCCCTTTGTGACTTGGGAATGTGCCGTTTCATCATGAATTTATATATATATATATATATATATATATATATATATATATATATATATATATATATATATATAATATGCTCAATAAATTTTTCTGCTATTTAACTTTTGAAGGACTGGATTGAAATCGAAACAGGTCTCGTGTTTTATGTTTCTAAGCCCAGGCTATCTTCGACTTACCTTGTCTTGATATGACTTAACTATGCTGCTTATGACGTCACAAGTTCTGCTTTTCACTGTGCACCCTTTGGATTAAAACTAAACTGGGATAGGGCTGTATATTTAAAAGAATATTACCACACTGATGTTTTATATCTGTTTCTGTATTAAAACAATCCGATTTATGGCCCTGCTGGACTAAGAAATCTATGGTTTCATCTGACTGACCCATAGTTTCTTCGATTGCGCTATATTGGCAGGGAATCCGTGTTATATGGCCACATTTCGAGTTTTAAAAACATAACATAAAACTATTCATGTCTTCTTTCTACAACATGTAACTTTGTGACCAATAGACATGCAGTTTTATTCATATGTAGCGTTTATGACGTAATGTACCAATGTGACGAGTAGTTCTATAAAAATCTGCTTACACTGCGAGTCAAAGCTACCGACAAAAGTAATCAATAAGCAGCTGAAGGTGGCGAATGTCATGGTCACTTTAAAGATTGTAGAAAATGGAACTGGTTGCATATCTCGCAAAACTAGTTTCTACCTGTTCACAGAAAATGGCCACATAGTCTCCAAACATCTTGAACACAACATTTCAAGTCAGACTTTAAAAAAATCTGTGTGTGTGTGTGTGTGTGTGTGTGTGTGTGTGTGTGTGTGTGTGTATGAAGGATATTTGGATTTTTAACGTAGCTTTCACAATTTTTCAGTCATATCGCTACGATGTTTGCAGCATGGCAGTTTATAGTGATGTCTAGCACTGGGGCATCATGCCGCAGACATGTAGCATCATGTCCCACCCAGTCATATTATCCTGACACCAGGCCGACTGATCCTAAGACTAACCTCTTAATGCTGAGCGCCTAGCGAGGCAGCTGTTAGTGACATTTTTTATAAGTGTTTGTTATGAAACAGGGTTTGAACCCTCGACTTCCCGCATCAGAGGCATACGCTCTATCCGCTAGACCACCGGAGCGGTGACTAAAAGTGTAAAAAAAAAATTAATATGGGCAAAAACTAACTATGCATATGGGTCCAACTAACGAAATATCAAAATACATAATTGCAGAATTTCACAGTTGTCAAGGATTCTGATCATCGTTTTCATAATTTAACAACTCATTCACGTGCTCCTGAATCCCACCTGGTTTCACTATGTTACAAGCAAAGAAGATTTATTAAAATTTGACTTCGTGGTCATATGCTCAAAGTTTGGCTTTCAATGATGATTTTTCTTTTAAAAATGTAATAATAATAATACTGGCGCACCATTTGCATTCCAAAACCCTGCGAACTCCATTCAACCCCCACCCCCGCTACTTCGTATACCGTCATGTTTATAGTAGAGCATTTTGCAATATATCGTGATATGTGTGTTTAACGGTTTTTGTTTGACTGAATGCATTATAAACTACTTTCCTATTATATTGATTGATAATAAACGGCGTGTTGGGTTTCTGACGATCATCGAAACTATTTTAGTAACCATTGTGTTGATCATAGGGTTGAGGGGGTTGAGGTCAATAACTCAAACAGCCCATTTCAATTATGAATGCTCTACTATTATCATTCGAGAAACTCTACTTTATTGAAAATCAATCTTGATTGTATGACTATGTAAACAAGAATAAATTATCTCTCTGTCTCTGTCTCTGTCTCTCTCTCTCTCTCTCTTTGTATATATATATATATATATATATATATATATATATATATATATATATATATATATATATATATATATATATATATATATATATATGTATATATATATATATACACACTGCATGGCAAGGAACTTTATACCAGGGTTGTATTGACACAATAAGCATTCTACCGATGCAAAAGTAAGTTACTAATAAAAGTTACTAATATAATAGATACATATATAGATACATATACATATATACATAAACATATTGTTTTAGTTATTGCTGTTGATTTTGATGATAATGAGCTAGAATTACCGCCGTTTCGTTCCATTCAAAAACTGTACTTTTTGAGTGATAGCAATTGGTCATGATTGTTGTTGTTGTTGTTGTAGGGTTTAACGCCATTTTTCAGCACACGATAGGCTATACATGGCGGCCAGTATTAATGGTGGAGGAAGAACCCGGGAAAACCCCGGAAAGAACCACTGACCCACGAGAAGCTACTGGCCAGCTTTCTCACATACCCACATTAGCCGAATCCGAGACTCGAACCCACGCAGACAGAGGTGAGATGGCAATGATCCGTAACGGAGAGCGCTTTAGACCACTCGGCCACTCGGGGCCCCAATTGGTCATGAAAGAAAACCCCAAAACAAGTGCACCGTGAACGGCATATGATGTGCCTACTAGGTGGTTATTAGTCCTGGTTCACTCTAGAGAGTTTTGCCAGTGAGTCTCATTTACCTGAACTTATGGTCAAAGTATGTGGTCTGGAACTAGACTTAATGTCCAGAAAATATTAGTTACTTATTAGACTTACTATGAGCCTGACACTGACTACAGGATCTATATGCTTTTTTATAACTCTAAGTGCAATCAATTTCCACAAATCGGTTATGGCTCTAACTCTGGTAAAGAATATTATTCTGCAAAACCCAGTTCTATTTTGTCATAGTACTGTTTACTAAGGGGTTTTATTAAATTCAAAAGCAATAGGTCTCTTCCATGCCTTAAGTACAATCCCTCCGCAAACCTTGGTCAAGGTACGTGATCTGTAACTAATGTCATTGTGCAGAACCCACGTGTTCTCTTCATGACGGTGAACTTGTCCTAAAACCTTATTGACCTAAAGTCAATAAGATTTTTTTAAAAAAAAAAAAAACTCTGAATGTAAACCATCCATAATCTTTTGGCGAAGCTACGTTGTCAAGACATAGTTTAACCAACACTTGTTTTGTAGAGCTAATGTTACTTTGCGGAATCATTTTTTATCCTTCACAATCCAATTAATCCTTCATCTTGGACATAATGACCCCCAAATCTATAAAGTTAAACTTACATACATAGTGTGGCTTCACTAGTTACTGAGAGACTGAGGACGTAAAAAATCAATTGAATATCCCTATTTGGGAATAATTATTGAAATGAAAGTCTAATTAATGTATGAAAGATATATTACAAGTATATTTTATCATAATATAAAGAACATCACATAATCATCAACAATAATAATAATAAAGAACAGTAAATAATCATATTTGACCAGACAGAAGGCTTAAGAATCATTATTTAATATGTCTGACTGATGCCGTCTGTATTCATTTATTTGTATTGCCATAACAATGGACATACTATGAACTTTGCAATATTGTGTAAATTATGCTAATATTCATGGTTTATTTAGTTTTTAATTTTTAAAGTATGCAAGTCATGTATCACATTATCTGTATAGCCCAGAGGAACAAAAAGGTAACGGTGTTCGTTTCCTTCTTTGCTGGATATGTTTGTGACAATTAACCATCTGCCTCGGTTAACTTTCACCAGCCATAACCTGATACCGCAGAATGCCGATTATCTGGATTGTTATCTTGTACCGATTTCCATGTCTCTTGAAAGTGTAAATCTCTAATTCCAAATTGATTGTCCGCACAACAGTAGTGATGAGGGTGATGGGCATTCCAGACTATTTAAAAGAATAAATAAAACGAAAATATCGTATCTCTATAACATATTATTTCTGAACCACTCATTTTATTTAAAATAAATACGACCTGAACATCTTATACTATTGTGACATGTTACAACTGCACCAGTAATATTTTCTATATTTAAAAAATCCACCCCATTTCCTAGACCAGTATCTAATCTCTTATATAGTGAAGAGAAGTTGAATCAAACTAATGTTTGGACTGTATACGAAGATCATTCAGACTCCAACACAATATATTATTTATTGACTTACATTTGCTACTATGTGTTATAGCAGAAATAGAGACGTACATTCCAGAAATGTATTATTTATAGCTTATGGACTAACATAGATATTTATTTCATCTACTGTGCGTGGTAAACTTTCATGCAAATATAAACGAAACCACTCTTTATTCACAAAAATATAAATACTTTACTTCATTATATTTAAATCGTCTTACTAACAATAAATGTAGGCTTGAAGTGCAGGTATTACATCAAAGACCGACAAGAAAGCAATCATGGAACTTTGAAATTATACCTCGCTCATCGATTTGCATGAGTACTGATAACACAGACTAAAATGTCAAACCTATTAGAAACTTAATCAATATCCCGGAAGCTTTCGTTGTTGTCATAGATCACTCCAACACAAAACTGATACATTATGCATTCTATAAAACATTTATTGTTGTGTTTTTAATAGAACCAGAAAACAAATTAAATATGAAATATTGTTAACTATTAACGTAAATCTTCAGGCTTGAACACAACAAAATTAAGCTATGTATTTATTATCTGTTATATAACATCCTTACCGCATTATATTTAATTGGCCCAACTAACAATAAATATCGGTTTTCTGGTGCGGATATCCTACATAACGGTAAACTAGTAATGGAGTGTCATGATACTAGAAACATAGTTTCTCTTTTATGTACCAGTTCTGCAAATTTCCTAACTGAAGGCATCGCTTTGTATCTTAATATAAAAGAGCACGCATGGTATTTGAAATTCCAGTTTTATAGCTTTGTCGGTATGAGCCTTGTATTTCAGATCGAGAAATTCACAATTTGCATCTTGGTTCCTCCGTACTATTTTTCCATACAAGTTGAGAACCATCTTAGTATCTAAAACTGGTCACTAAAAAGAGATCAAAAATAAAGTTCGTGGTCCAAACAATAGTTCTGACTGGGTCTAAACAAGATTGATTAATTTATTGGATTTAAGTGGCGTGCGCACAAATGTGCATGTGCCACTGGTTAATTCATGCATAGGAGGATGCTAATTGTTTCTTGGGGGAAGGAATTAGAGCCACATCCCCCAGGCGTTAATGTGCTCAAACAGCACTGTTAATTTAGCCTCGGGTCGTGGGACAATTAGTCCCTAATGACCTAAATGGAGGGTTTCCAGGAGTGGGAATGGATCCAGCACACACTCATGTTCTCAAGAAATTTGTCAGTCGGTTCAACTGATCCAGGTGTCTACCAAAGCAGTATGTGACGCCCATTGCGATTGGTCGCTACTATGACGTCACATCGGGACACCTGGGTTTGACGGGTGGAAATGGTTTCACATCTCCGTCATGGTACAGGAGGTCCGGGAGAGGAAAGGTACCTGGTAGCAAACGCAAACGCACAGAGCCCTCAAATGCCAGCCCGTACATAACCAAATCTAGTCCAGCTATTTTAATGGACAATTAAAGCACCAATCATGTGTAAGCCACATGTGCAATTAATCAAATCAAATAAGTCAAAAATGATTACTTAATGAAGTTAGAATTTTGTGTATAAATTGTACATAATTTCTCTAAAATATACCAATCAGTTAAGTCAAAATGACTCAAAAATTTGTATCACGCATAAGCGATAAGTAAAGTAAGAATTTTTTATGGTGGTATCGAAATGATCAAATTAGAACTATAAATAGAGATGTAATCAAAAGCAGTTCAAGGCCAAAATGGTAACTGCATACCATTCAGGCAATATCGATAGTATACATGGCCTTTTCACACCTGAGTGTATCGCTGAAATCTTCTTGGGTCGTCAGCTGCACGTCAGGGTCACAATTCTGAGTCAGCTCTACTCCAATGGTCTTCGCGGTGGCCTGACCCCGGCTAGCCGTAGAGTGATGCCTTCCCGTCTGGACCATAGGAGTTCTTGCAGACCCTTTTTTGTGACTATCTTGGCCGATTTCTTTGTTCAGTTGATTCTACCCACAGCTGTCCTGGTCTGGCCTCCATTGACTTCTCGCTGGTGGTGTTCCAACCCGATAGAAATGGTAGTAAGTGTTGGCCTCGTAATGAAGTTCTTTTGCTTCATTATGTTGAGATAGGTTAGTAAGCGTTCAGCAGCCTGCTATGCTACCCACTGCATACATCTGTCCTTGTAGGGCTGGTGCCAATCCCTCTAGTTAGCTTCATTGTTCATTGGCAGCATGTGGGAGAACGTTGCTCTTGCTGTGAGCTTCCACCCTTTGTTCTGTTAGCCCCTAGAGAACAGCGCCGATGTTACCTGGCCGACGTCTTTGTCCTCAATGGAATGGAATGAATGTTAATGATCAGGACATGTCATAGCTGAATGACAAATAATCATAGAACTAACTTGCTAGAAACGTAGCAATTGATCTATTGAACGTGAGATATATATAAAAATCATTGCATCACTTATGCAGAAAACATGACAAAATCTAGTGTACGTAAATAAACCATTTAAAAAAGCATGTAAGATCTAACACAAAATTAATCTTATAGCTAAAATACTTAAAGCGTGATACAGTCTGCACAAAAAGCAAAAATATAAAAACCCGGAGCGTAGAAATATTATTCTAAGTGGATCGTAAGTGGTGGAGTTATAATATAGTCTACTGCCAGCCACAGAAGATTTAGATACTGAAGATGGGATTTCACAAAACACCCAAGACAATATAACATTTTTTTGCAATTGTAAAATGTAGCAGTGAAATATACATCGAAGAGTTTGCTTTTTAAATAAATCAATTACGAAGACTTTGATATTTGGTCTATTGATGACAAAGAAAATGAGAATAAAATGACTGGCTCATTTAATATGTATACAGACAAGAAAAGGATTGAGATGTATACGTGTAGAAAATGCCAACATAATAATAAAATTTTGAGACGTATACATATACAAAATTTCAACATAACAGTCAAAATGTTCAAACAAAAAAAAGCATTTAAACAAGTGCAGAATATAAAGTGGCATCAATTGGGATACTCTATGAACCATACTTGAAAAATATCATCATCTTCAAAATTACTAGAGATATTAGAAGTCTTTTGATCAAAACTCCATGTCATGATTAACATCCATTTCGAGAGAGTAGTGACAACAGCCGGCATGGCACCTAAATTGGATGTAAAACTGTCACCATTTAATTAAGGACCAACTAGGTCTCATACCATGTCGATTGGTTTAAACTCCACGCTGCTATAGCCACGCCTTAGTGAGTAGTGATAACAATATTTTCAAGACAGTCATAACTGTGGCCATATTGAGAGTTAGTAATTTTCATAAGAAATCTCCAGATGAAAGCTCTACCACTGTGGCCATATTGAGAGTTAGTAATTTTCAAAAGAAATGTCCAGATGAAAACTCTACCACTGTAGCCATATTGAGAGTTAGTAATTTTCATAAGAAATCTCCAGATGAAAACTCTATATCAGAGTGACTTTCTTTTTCAGAGGAGAAGCCTGAATAAGATTTTCAAGATGGCCACATATTGGATGTCAGATCATCACCATTTTCATTTAAGGTCAACAAAATATTAAATGTGACGTGCGCAGGCCTTAAAATATGTAACAGAAAGAAAGTGAAACGAACAACCTTAGTAAAATTAACATGCAATTTATTTCTCTACAATATAAAGTGAACAATAAAGGCAGTTTTTGTACATTAAATTCCAAAAGAATCCTACTGTTCTATCAACAGTCCAAAAATTAAAAATGTTCCGAATGAATTCCAAATGTATTGAATCTCCTGATTTAAAATATTTATGCAATCCACGGTGTCTTTGAATGAGTTCACAATATTCCAAAGCATTATGTTATACCAAAAGTCAATGAGCATTTTAGTAATTCTAATAAATAATTAAAATAAATAACTTCTCATGAATCCTATCTGATTTCCAAAACACAGCTGTTAACTCTGCTCAGAATATATTTCCGCATACTGACCTAAACAGAAATGAAATTATTTGCTTATCAAATCCATATTTACACACATTTTCACCTGACCTACATCGTAATAGATTGTGAAGATTTCAACAGAAAACATATTATAAATGTAAACAAGACTGGCATTGAACTAAAATACTATGTAAACATTCTGCTTACAACTTACAATCACGAACAAAAGTTAAACACATACACTATATATATCACTATATATATATATATATATATATATATATATATATATATATATATATATATATATATATATATATATATATATATATATACATACATATATACATATATATACACCTCAACATATTGCAAAACCCAATATCAAAGACAAGCATTCATTCTCAATTTTGGAATTTATATGGTACATATTTAAAGTTTATTAGAAACAAAATATCATACCGTGCCATTTTGTCTTCTTTAATAAATACTCCACTAACCCCTACATTACTTGCATAAAGAAACATTTTAAATAATTTCCTGAAATTTGATGATGAAAGAAATGATGCACTTTTAAGTATGGATTTTAATTTTTCCAAAGATTGCAAAGATTCCTGACATTTGTCAGACCAATGAAACATTGATTTTTTTCTCAACAAATTTGTCAGACGTTCGTTAATTATGGAATAATCAGAGAAAATGTTCCGATAATATCCAACCGTACTCAAATATCATATGAGTTGTTTTTCCTAATAGGCATTGGGAATTCAGAAATAGTCTTGACCTTGACCTTTACAGGCTTGACTTGACCTTCTCTGACAATGTCTTAAAAACGTGACATACAAATGGCAAAACTCACTCTTACCTAAATTAACCACCAGATTTGCATCACTGCGTTGATCCATGGATTATATAATGGTTTTAAAGTGATCTTTCCATGTATCGATGTAAATAATGATGTCATTGATATGCACGTCACAAATGTCAAAACCAGATATAACATGTTAATTAAACGTTGGAATGTCGGCGGAGAATTCGTCATTCCAAAGATAATCACCTTATATTAATAATATCCAACTGGAATTTGTCAGAATTATTGTAAACGGTCAAATTTGGTGACACATTTAGAAATTCCCAATTTTGTCCATGCAATCCTCTATTCTTGGCATTTGAAATGAATCCGTTTGTTGGGACTCTTGACTCTTCTATAGTTGGTACACATGCGAAGTGTATTATCTGGTTTAGACACAAGAATACACGATGAATCCCATTTGCTTTTCTCAAGTAAATATTGAATTTCTTTCTTCAAATATTCTTGTTTGAATGGAATCGTCCCATAAGGATGCTGTTTCACAGGTGTAGAATCTACAGTCGCAAGGTCATAATAAATTGTACTTGTTGTATTGGAAGTGCTCATATTAATATAATAGCTATTTGAGATCGTTTCCTTTCTTTTGTTGTAGATGTGCAAATTTCTAGACCACATTGTTTAATATTTCTGCATTCCGAATTTTGGTTAAACAAAATTCACTACAGTCAGATTACATCTCATCGTTTACATCATCACTGTGTGTGAAAGGTACAATTAAATTTATTGAAAAACACATTTCGGGTCCAGCTTGTTTAATATTTTTTAATTCCGAATTTTGGTTAAACAAAGTTACTACAGTCAGGCTGCGTGTTTGAATAACTAACATTGCTATCTCTATTTTTTAAAAAATCCTTAAAATATTTCTGTGACAAAGTTGTTTCTGTTTCCGTCTCCCGTGAGTTTTAATGATATACATTAAGTCGTTTACTTTCTTTTCAGTTGTATAAAAACCGTACAATTTAGCAAGAAGTGGATTTTGAACCATGGGCTAGAGAGCCAAAACTTTACCCCCAAAACTTACAATTAAAACCAAATATATAGACAAGAAGATTTATCTTGAATCTTCATTTGAAAACGGTTTCTCTTTTAATAACATCAATGGTCCATGAATAGTATGTCCGAAAACCAGTTCAAAAGGACAAACGCCCATGGATTCTTGAACTGTTTTCCTAACAGCAAACAAAAGCTAACAAATATCAAAATTCCAAACGTCTTCTTTATCAAAGTAATATCTCCAATATCTCCAAATCAAGTTTTTCAAAGTTTTATGAAATCTTTCCGATTCCTATTGACCGTCAAAGTGACAGGCAGAATATTTAAACTCTTGGATGAATAATTCATGCATAACCTGTCGGAAAATTCTAGTCATAAAATTTCGCCCGTGATCAGCTTGGACAGATTCAGAAAGGCCATCAAGTCCTAAACAAACAAGTTTCCAAAGATTTTATATTGGTTTCTTTGGTCTTAGGTAACGGATTGACACATTCATCAAATGCATGAATAGATTTCAGATTAACATTAGATATCTTCTGATTATGTTTCCCTACCATTTGAGAAGTATGCCAAAATTTACAGTATTTATTTTAATTCTCATTAAATACAAATTATTCAAGATCTTGTGATAAGTCTTACTGATTCCTAAAGGACCAGTCAAGGGAATTTCATGGATTAGACTAAGATATGTCCTATCGATATGACATCAAAACGACAACTCGACAGCTCACTGACCAGCGGATACCTCGGGTGGTCTCCTATTCTCATAACCACTTCATTTTTAACAAATACCAAACAGGTACTTCTGTGGCTTTAATTTCGAAAATAGCCATCTGAAACAAACACGAAATCAAAGGATCTTGTTATTTTTCGTCAATGAGTGATTATTGTTTGTGACCCTGATTAGTATAAAGAGAATGAGTAGTAAAAGGAGATTCACTGTGATCCATACCTCTTAATTTATCCATGCCTGGTGTAAAAATGACCTCGTCAAAAGCTTGAATAATAAAAGTGTCAGTTAAAGGAATAATTTCCTAATCAATACCATTCTCAAGGACTCGTTTTGCCATAACTCTTATAACTGCACAAACGGGGCATAAATGCGGGATCTTTTTCAATAGGACTGACTTTCTGATCCAAACATGGCTTGTTATTTATAAATGGATGGATCACAACTCCGGCTAGATCACTGCCTAGTAATAAATAAATACCCTCGATACGTAAAGACGTCACTTCTCCAACAGTCACAGGTAACACTGGACAACAAATTTTTACAAAAGTCATGTTACTGAAATAAAATTAGTCAATTCTTATCAATTTTTATGTGCTGAACACGAATATGACAGTCAAATTGCAAAATTGGCTCTAGTTTTTTTGTAATCTGCAAGAAATTAATGTTTACATAACTAAATGCATTCCAGTAGTAAAAGGTCAACTGTAATAGCCTACCTATAAAAAATCAAGTCATTGACTACATCTTAGATTTCTTCGCCTGTCTCTTGTACAGCTGTTCGGGAGCATCTCTGAGGAGTGTCCAGCAGTAGTCAGCCAGCATTGTAGTGGACCATTTTCCCTGGTATCTTTGTTCCATTGTTGCGATATCTTGATGAAAACGTTCGCCGTGTTCATCACTAACAATACCACAGTTGCTAGGAAAGAAATCCAAATGGGAATGAAGGAAGTGAATCTTTAGAGACATATTGCAGCCAAGTTTCTTATACTTCATCAACATGTCTTCTACTAGTTCCTTATAGTTTTCTGCCCTAACATTTCCGAGGAAGTTTGTAGAAACTAGGCGAAAAGCATTCCATGCTTGTTTCGCGTCACCTTCCAGCAAGTTGTTGAACCGGTCATCTTTGAAAAGCTCTCGAATCTGAGGACCCACAAAAACTCCCTCTTTAATCTTTGCTTCGCTGAGTCGAGGGAATTTTTCATGCAGGTATCGGAATGCTGGCAAAGTCCGGTCAATGGCTTTCACGAAGTTCTTCATCAAACCTAGTTTGATGTGAAGGGGTGGTAGCAAGATTTTCTGAGCCTCAACCAGAGCTGGGTGTTGGATATTCTTCTCTCCAATGGCTACATTCTGCCTGTGAGTCCATTCCTTCCTCATGTAGTGCATTTCCCTTGCTCGGCTATCCCACTCGCATAAGAAACACATGTATTTTGTATATCCTTGCTGCAGTCCCATTAAAAGGGCAACTACCTTCAAATCACCACAGAGGTGCCAGCTGTACTTGTTATACTCAATGGAATTCAGTAGCTGCCTTAAGTTATCGTATGTCTCTTTCATGTGGACAGCATACGCTACTGGAATAGATGGAAGAATGTTTCCATTGTGCAAAAGCACAGCCTTGAGACTCAGTTTCGAAGAGTCCACAAATAGTCTCCATTCTTGTGGGTCATGAGTGATTTTTAAAGCATTCATGAGGCCCTCAATATCGGAACAGAATATCAGATTACTTTCCTTTCTGAAGAAAGGCTCCAATTGCTGGTGGCGCTTTCGATATGCAGTAATTGTGACATCTTCTTCTAGAAGATTCCATTGTTGGAGTCTTGATCCTAGCAATTCTGCCTTGTTCTTTGATAAGTCCAAATCATGAATCAGGTCATTTAGTTCTTCCTGTGTTATTCTGTGTGGGGTTGATGATGCACCACAGTGAAAATCTGGATCACTGCATGCTGATGGACCAGGAGAAGAACAGGTCGACTCACCTTTGTCTTCGTCAGATGAATCAAGAGAATATTCTGCTGGAGGTTCTGGAATAGGAAGTCCCTCACCATGTGGAACTGGTCTCAATGCAGACGGAATGTTTGGGTAGACTATTCTCGACTTCTTTCGCTTCGTTATTCCGCCGGAAAGAGGAGGAACCAAGCAGAAGTAACAGTCATTTAGGTGGTTGCTTGGCTCTCTCCACACCATTGGGACTGCAAACGGCATTGATGACCTTTTGCAATTCAACCACTGTGAAAGCTGTGTTGTACATGTAGCACAGCATATATGCGGAGCCCAAGGCTTGTCTTGGTCACCAACCTTGCATCCGAAGTAAAGATGATATGCCTTCTTCACTTGAGAATTGATACTTTTCTTCTGGTTGGCAAATGTCACTTCCCCACAAATATAGCAAAAATTGTCCGCGGTATTAACACACTTTCGAGGCATTACTGTTCTTTATTGTACGTAAATGGATAAAATAATAAGTTTTATGTAACAGTAGCTTGAACTGTCTCGCACAACGTCTAAAATATTTTAAATGCTGAACCTATCTGATTGGGCTTTATATAGTACACTGCTTACGTCAGCTTCAGCAGCCGCCTGGCATTAGTATAATAGGCCTACACATGTCTAGTACACTGCTGACGTCAACTTACTTCAGCAGCCGCATGGCATTAGTATTGCATTGCATCAGAAAATGATGCAATCAACTGTGGATGATGTGAGCATGATGGTATTATGCAATGTTACATCATTATTCCGGATGTTGCTGCAGTCCTACTGGAGAAATTTACACAGTGAAACAGAAAATGAGGTATATGAATATCTTCAAAACGAGAGCCAATACAAATTTTTCACGGTTATATTCGTGTTCGGCACACCAAAATACTACAGATTAGGGCCTTTTCAAGTCAGTAATGATTTCACTGTTGACCAGTGTAATGGGACTAAGTCTGTTGACACATTTGCACAGTGGAAAGGAATATTAACAGAGATGCACTCTACTCCCAGAATAAGGAAACTTTCGCTAGAAGAAATCTTCTCAGAAAAAGGCAAAGCATCTGCTAATAAAAGACTCTGATAAGATCATGTGTTCCTTATAATTTTAATAGGAATAGGGTTCGCGTAATCACCAATAAGTATTATATAACCTATCACTATGAATGGTTCATAATTCTACATGATAAAATCCAACAGTGGTTCGTTTGACCCAACAAATGTATTGCTTTCAATATATGACCGTGACCTTGACTCCTTTGAAATAAGAGCATATAGAATAGCTCTGTCTTGATTATGTTGCTTAATTTTCATCCTGTAGCGATCAGAAATAACGTGCTCTTTCTTCTTGCAATAGGTGCACATAGGAAGAAATAAGGATTTCTGATTAGTTGGATCAGAACCTTGAGTCCTAAAATTCGTGTCAGATTTGGAAGTACTCGTATGAGACTGAGATGGGTTTTTTAACGAAAAGCTTCTGAGAAGAAGGCTTACTGACAAATGAAACTTTGTGAGTCAAAGAATAATCGTCAGCTGTACGAGTTGCATTTGCTAACGTCCCCATTGCTCACCAAGGAAGTTTTTAACGTCACTATGAACGCAGTTCTTCAACTCTTCGATTAATATGAGTTGCCTTCAGATAATTACAGTCTTGACCAGCCTTCTCACCACCTATCAAATAAGTGTTCTCTTTCTCATGCACATTTGACATGGGTCTCTTCAGTTTCGTGTTTTGCAGTTCCTAAACGTTTATCGACATGCCTCAAGTACCAAATAATAACCCTTCAATATACATTCCTTAATGACATCATAATCGTTATACCGACAGTGAAATGCAGACTTCACGAGCTCTGTCAGTAAGTACACTTTGAAATAACCGAGTCCAATGCTCTCTCTTTGGCATTTTAATATTTTAGCATTTTTTTTCAAAAGAACAAAATATTTTTTTATTTCTTTTTCTTTAAAAGTGGGTAATAAGTTATTATTTCTAGCAAATTCAAAATTTTAACTTGTGTGTAAATGGGGAAGTTATTTCCTCTTGCCAGTTCTACTTGTTTCAATCTAAATTTAAATTTCCTTTGCCATTTTAATCTTTTTCTTTACATTTTTATTCCATCACTTCTTGTTGTCATTTGCACTTGTATCTCTCTCTCTCTCTCTCTCTCTCTCTCTCTCTCTCTCTCTCTCTCTCTCCAGCCGCATTTCTCTTTCTTCTTTCTGCATTTACATTTGTCTCTCTTCTATCTCTTTCTGAAGCTGAAGCTATTCTTATCTCTATTTCTACCTGGTGTTTTAATTTCAATTGTATTTGTTCTATGTCAGAGCCATATAGCGACTTGCTAATAAAACCCAAAGCACTATTATCCAAAATTATATTCTACCAATTACTGTAGCAGAATATGTTTTATTTACTGCTTCGTTAAAGAAGCCTTCACCTAAGAAAGATCATATTTTCTAGCAAGCTGGAGCACTTCGTCCTTTTTAAGGACTCGAACACTTCTCGTGTAGGATTTAAAAGACAAATTGATGACCTTGTAAATGCGTGTTGGTTTCACTATAGATTTCTCAAATATGTGAAATTATACCTAAGAGTTAGAAAGTCAGAAGCAAAGTGAATTTCAATTTTAAAGACAAATTTGATTTTTCTGAGATATATTAGAGAAATTCATATTCCGGACGATCCCCACCCCAACCCCCCTTCCTGTTACGACTCTATGGTCTTAAAATAATTAAAAAGAAAAGAGCTAAACCAAACCAACATGTCTTGAAAATTTCAGCAAATAATTTATTTCCGTAGAATAAGACTGAACATTTAACCAAATGAAGCTTACAGTATTGTGAATTGAATCTGAAATAGTCGTAAACGTCATATCACAAGTCCAGCTGTATGAGATTCCAATTCAATTCCAGTCATATTCCAAAACAAATCATATATTGAATGTATTGATATGCCTGTAGTCTCGAATGTGCTTAAGTGCAATTGGCCTGGAATGTGGTGACGTGTTTGTCGTCTTTGGATGTATCACAATAATATAATCCAAAATGTCATTGTCTGAATTCCCTATAATTCCAAAGTAATGTTTTAGTCCTAGACTATTATTGAATACTTTGTAGTTCAACTGAACAATAAGTGAATAAATAAATCCACCCAAATTAAAAACTGAACACAACAATTAGACTGATTCTCCTTCCAATGTTTAGGCCAAAATGAATAATTTTTCAAGTAAACAACATTATCTAAAAAGCCAAGATACACTAATAAAGAAACGACGAAAGTCAGTTTTGTCTCTAAAACATTCAACGTTGTCAACACGTTTAGGAATTTCCAAGTGAATAACAAATATCATACAATCAGATACAAATAAACATGCTTACTTCCATTGATAATGACCTGAATATACAAATAAACATGCTTACTTCCATTGATAATGACCTGAATATTTAATATATACTCAATGAGAAATACTACCTATGTATTATATTGTTTGAAAAACATATAATTATTGAAAAAAGCCAACAAGCGATACAAATTAAATACACAAAACTAAAGGTTCATGTTAATTCTCTGAATAGTTTAAGAGTAGCGATAACAAGCTTGTTCTACCTGACGGACGGGCGACGGACCATCCCATGTGTTCTGATCGATTATCAGTAGACCTAATAAAGTGGTAATGTTACAGATGTCAAAACAAATAACATAGGCAGAAGAGGGTTGTGCTGAGGTTTTAGAATTAGTTACATGTGTATGGTGTATTAACTACTTTGTATTTGTTAAAGGATAGCATCGTTCAAAATTGACCAAGTTCAAAGCATTTCAATGCTAGTTTGAAACAAACCCTTTAAATTTATAACATAAATGTATTCACACCATTGTGATCTTGTATTCAAAACAATGGTGATCAGTGGTTTTAAGACTAACGTCAACTTTACAACTATATCTTTAAGACATCAAGTAAAAAGTTGATAGTGAATGTTTTGGTGAAATTTAGAAATTAAATAAAATAGATTGTTTATTCTTGTGCCATTTTATTAAATATATTTACATATTGCTAAACGCCATAATGTGATATATTTGATACTAGCAGTTACAATTAATTACAATGTATAGTTTCTGTTCACCTTTGCTACCATTGGTCGTGCATCCACTTTGTTTTACATCTAGGGAGAAAAAAGAGGATCGCCGACCCTTTCCTAGTGAAATAACTGCATGCTGTGCTCGTTTGAAGTCGTGTGTTCAAAATGCATCGTGTAATGACGAAAGTGGGAACTTAAACCTTAAATCTTTCGTGACGTTTTAATACTCGTTCAGTGTTCTCTGCTGCTTCTGTTACTTTCATATTTATAACTTGTTAGGTTTCCATAACTGCTGCTGCTTCTGTTACTTTCATATTTATAACTTGTTAGGTTTCCATAACTTTAGGCGATTTTCCACCAGAATGTTCACCCTGTTCCTCGCGATAGTTCTTATGACCCAAGGAATGTAAAGATTTGACAATAAGTCTGAGAATGAGACTGTTTCAAACAAACATGGCATTATTTTAAACGAATACCAATTATTCGATATCCGAATTTTATGCTGAACCTACACTTCTTCACTGGTCGTAAAAATCTTATAGCAAAGAAACTGCCAGGCTTTTATCTAAAGAGGGGGACTCTCTCCTAGTCATCGAAAAAAGTGGGAAGTAGGGGAAAAAGGGAGGAGGAAACGGCCATAGTTCAATATTTACAAACCACTTAAATATCCGTCACTCTTTATTGAGTGCTATCATTTTCGAGTTTAAAATCACTCGAAGCGTTTCCATTAACTCCTTCCCAACTCCACTAATCTGATATACTTCAAAACTAGAAAAATCGTTGTCATAATCGCTATTATCAGCCAGTACTTGACCAACGAAATCGTCTTCTGAATACGAACCGTTTTGGGAGTCAGCTATTTTTTCTTTTCAAGGTAGCCCGTAATTTAAACAAACATTTATAAAACTTATATGATGAATGCATGGTTCAAACTACGACAGAAAGTTGTTCCAAAGCCCAATAAACTAATCAAATTTACTTTAACAACCATTCACGTTAAGCCGAAGAACACGGATGTGTTGACAGTTGCCCATCTGAAAATAGACTTAAGTAGCGACGAGGGCCACGTGACCTCTACTTGCGGCCGGACTATCGTTGCGACAAGTACTTTAAGGATTAACTGTTGAATAAAACTTGTATTATGCGCCGAGTACATTTTTATATGCGCGAGTTCTTGCACATCACTGCTCTCGAAGTGCGCGAATTTGAACAAAATTTGCACTAGAGCGTGCTGGCAGCTCTCTATTGTTGTTCAACGGAAGATCATTCGATATGAAACAGATCCCTCGTCTGCCAGCACTCACAACACATATACACACAAACTAAAAACGTATCCCTCGCCTCCCAGCACTCAAACCACATAAACACACAGGCTAAAAACCCAACCCTCGCCTCCCAGCACTCACATCACATATACACACAGACTAAAAACCCATTCCAAATAACTGTATAACAGCGTTAATTAAATTTAATCCACAAGGAATAATCATTTAAAGCAGAAACCCTAAATTGGCTGAAATGCAATTCTTCTATTCATTCACCCAAATAACTGTATAACCAGCACATGCATGTATGTATGTATGTATGTATGTATGTATGTATGTATGTATGTATGTACAAAAAACAACTAGATTCATGTGAAGACATTTTAATCTGGAAAGTGATTGCTAAGTATAAATGAATGTACGTACGTACGTGTATGTGTGATAAACTTCAATCAATATAAATATAACAAACTATAATTAATATTTTTCATAATATTTACCTAATTAATTAGCTTCTTGCTAGTATAATAAAGGTTCTAACTGAAAACAGTAGAAGTATCACACTTTAAAAAAACATGTTTAAAAATATTTACATAGTAATCCTTCACAAAGTAAATAATAAAATAGGATGCATTACAAGTTTCTTACTGGTTTCTGTGGTCATTATATGACGGCATATATACGCCATTATCAACGAGTAGACTTTTGAGCTGTAATGAATACCTTGCTTGACCAAACATTTTGATATGTACGTATCAACGGTGTCAGAGCTGGACAACTTGACAAATTATCGCTCTACATTTTACTTTTTTAAGAGGCAAATGCATAGACCTGATGCTGTTTTGTGTTCCCTACAAATTGACCCTATCCTTGATGTAACCAGCGATTAATGTAAGTTAAAATATTTTCATGTTCATAAGAAAGAATAATTATAGTACATGAGAAAGTCTAAAATCATTCGTTACATGTACTACAAAGAAATATATTCCTATTTAAGGTTTTTTACAATCATATCCCTTAGTTTGGTTTCATTGGACCCAACTAGTTCATCTACCTGAAAATAAAAAAGCAAAGAACATCTATGATTTTTGATTATTTATTTCTATAAAGATCAAAGGACATTGATTCTACGACAGTGGCGTACTAATGGGGGAGGGAGGAGCGGTCGGGGCGGTTGCCATAGATGACAGAGTTCCTGCGGTACCAAACCCACGGGTGCCAGAGGTTTTAGGGCGACAAAACCTCTTTCGGCCATCATCGTCGCACCGGGAGCCAATTTCATTTAGTACCTCACTGATCTACGAGTACGGAGTACCCTGTAGTTAAAACTAACGTGGTGAAAAGAGCCGCCCTAACTTTACTTAACAGGAAAATTGTCGCCTAACAATTGGTACTGAATGCTCATTCTCTATGCAGTAGGTCAGTTGTACCTTCTTCAAGACAAATGGCAGTGTAATGTGGATCTGCTTCCTAGATATCAAAACATGCCTAAATTTAACGTGTCCATCCATACAAGGCTAAATATGCGACACTTTCCATTCTACTCTATACTCTAATGAATTCCCAAACTCCCTATGCCTACTACTAGCACTCAGTTTCACTTCATAATTCATTGAACGTAATTATAAACTGGCAAATAAAGCAAACCAATGGAAAATTATTTTTCAATAGTGTATTAAATAGACCATTGTAACCTTGTGTAACCGTACAGGAATACGTGCAAAATACCAAGCGGCACAGATAATTTGCGTACAACTAATCAGAAAACTGTAACCAGTCGCACGACAACAAATGCACATACTGACACTTTCAGCTGATTCCCACCCCATATATTTCAATGACCATCAAGCACAGCTTCCACGGTTTTCAAGTGTGTAGGCTAAGGTTATAACTATTGAAATCTACAACGTCTAAAAGTTGTGGGGGGGGGGGTAAATTAGCTAGAACTTAAGCCATTGTTGGGATTTATAGAGACGGTAAGCTTGTTTTTTGAATGAATTCAAAATAATGGTAGACCGTTATACAGCAGTGAAGAAAAACATAAGCGTGGGAATGGATTGATGAGTTCATGACCAGCTGTTTCAAAAGGAAAGACATTATTTTCAACTATTCAGCCTTGCAGTGCCAGCATCTCTCTCTCTCTCTCTCTCTCTCTCTCTCTCACACACACACACACACACAGACACACACTTTATGTTACATGCTTACAAATGCACATTGCCATTTGATGCTGGCCATGAATAGCTATGGGTCTAAATTTTACGCGGCCACTTTATTCGATATTTGTTGAAACTCGTGCTCGAGTCTTTGCTGTTGAAACAACATCAACTACAGCTTCCTTTTTCGTTTTCAGAAAGATTTTTCACTTATAGTAATCACAAGCAGCCCCCCCCCCCATGCTTCCGCTTCCGCTTTAAAAAATGTATTTGCTGTCATCTTTAATCAACCCGAATTGATTTAATTTTAAGTGTCTGTATCAGTTCGTTCATTAATGAGTTCAAAACACAATGGCGACAATCATTTCAATTAGGGCACATGTACTATATGGTCATATAGAGACTATTCATGTGAAAATGTAGTGAGGTCAGTTTGCCATTTGTCAGACACCTGGTTGTCGTCTTCTAATTGGCTGTATACAAATTACAGATATCAACTGCTATTGTGAATGTATTCCTACACCGTTAGGCAAGGTTAGAATGGTAAAGTTTTATACAATATTTCAAAGAATATTTATTATTTTGTCTTTATTACATGTAGAATTTAGTTATGAGGGCTTATTATTTTTAAAGATGAACCCCCAAAACGATGTACAAAAATTGTATGATCTGTTTCGTGGATCACAGAGTTTGCACAGCGTTTTATCGATTCTTTAGTTAATGAACGTAAAAAAAACTAAAATAGAGGCCAATATTTACATAACTTAACTATTTCTAATTCAATCGGCATTAAATATTCTCAAAAATGTGTCTCTAATATCGTAGCAAAATTGTCGAAACCTAATAAAGAAACGAACAAATCGGTTCTAAAGAAAATGTACTTCTAATATGTGAACGTGTTTATCCTACTTTAGACCAACCGATCTTTTTCACATAGATGCTAAAAGGGGATCATCTCCTTCATTTCTAGGAAGACATCGTCTGCATTTGCAAATGCATCAGTAAAATTAACGACTTCAAAATATACAGCTATAGCCGCCAGTTAAAAAAATAAATTTTCACAATGTTTTAGAAACTTCCTACCCATTTTCATTAATTTCAAATGTGAACACAGTCTTAATCAACATCTAAGGTCACAATGAACTACGGGGAGTAATGCTTTTATCTTTACAGTTGCATCAAGGTACAGAATCTGTGCATCTCCATCATTTTTTAATTTAAGAAAATCAAAAGTCAAGTTAAATTATCTAACTGCCATTGGTGGGAAAATATGTCTGGCAAAATCTGAATATGTGTTGCTAAAGTTGATTTTAAAAATCGTGAGTATAAAAATAAAGAAAAGTTTTGTTTCAACTTTGTGCATAAAATGGCGATAAACTGAATGAATATGTACAGTATGTATGATACTGAATTACTTTGAAAGTACCGTATATAATCGCTAAAATTTCAAATCCGACTGCAAACTTTATATACCCAGATTTGCCGCCATATATTGTGCCTGAACATGAGGGTATATGGAGTTTATTTGCAATAATCAGTAGAACAACAAACAAACAAAAAAACAACAAAAATAAAACAATGACTCTGACCTGCAGACGCATTATGTGACAGCAGATCAGGTTTGCAGTTGTACTCGACTTAAAAGCTAATACTGACGGTAAATCAAGGATCATGAGAACTGCTCTATCAAGACGACGCTAAAACCTTAAAAACCTAAATCAAACTAGACTTGAACCCTGGCATATCAAAGAATATTTAAGTCATACATATATATTGTGTCTAACTTTTATGTGGGTACAGTAATCGACAGACCAGTTACATTGTATCAGTTTTATGTGGATACAGTAATCGACAGACCAGTTACATTGTATCAGTTTTATGTGGATATATTAACTGATAGACAAATTACACTGTATCACAGTTTTATGTGGAATAGTAACTAACAGACACGTTGCATGTATCTCAGCTTTAGGTGGGTACAGTAACTGATAGAAAAGTTACATGACTTTAAAAAAAAGAATGTTACAAACACAAACTCTAAGCATTGCTGAGTGTGAAAGCACCGTTACAGACGCTGCACGAAAATGTACTCCTCCCCCCCCCATCTAGCCTTCACTTTAAATGAGAAACAAATAAGAAGTTTTTTGTTCAAGTTGTTTTGCCAAAATAGGTTCCTCAGAAAGGCCAAAAATTAAACCTGTAATCAATTTCTCCAGGTTTCTGAACATAACCTCAATCGAACCACTTTTTATCGGTGCATAATTTTTCACATAATGATATTCTAATTAGGTTTAATACTCGACGTGATGCGTGTAAGAGTACCCTGTCCAGTACCTAACAAGAAAAAAATATGATACAATTCACTACACAAAAATCACATTTGACACGGTTATTGTAGCAGCCATATTGGGTGATCAACTGGCACTAGGTTTCATAAGAAATCTATTGGTGAAAAAATCCATGCTGATATAGACATCCATTTGGAAAGGAATAGAGATAACATGTTTTCAAGATATGACTCTCTATTCCGGAGGATTAACAATAACAGGATTTTTAAGAAGGTCGCTGTGGTGGCCATAATGACATCAGGTCGGCATCGTTTTCATTTAAGACCAATATACGTCATATGTCTTCTAGTACAAATCCCGCATCAATATGACGACAATAAAGGATGTCAGGTCAGCACCATTTTCATTTAGCAACAACTAAACATCCTATTAAGTCTTTTAGGGCAAACCCCATTGCGAGACAACCATCCGTTCTGGAGGAGTCGCGATAATAATATTTTCAAGGTGACTGGCATGGTGGCCGAACTGCATGTGCGAGCAACACCATTTTCATTCAGCACCAACCAGACCATGTGATAAATGTGTGTACAGTTTCAAGACAGTCCTCCAATTAGTTTAGGAATAGCGACAACAAACTTGTGCTAACGGACGGACGGGCGATGAACAATACACTATGTCATAGGCTCTTCCGGTCATTAACCAGCTGAGCTAAAAATAAAAAAATAAAAAAACAGCAACAACAAAAAAAAGGGGGGAGTTGTTAAAGCTCGAGATTCATTAGTTAATGCCCAAAACAGTGAGGCTAAGATAAAAGTATCTAACTAGATGCTTCCGTGCAGCTTCGTAATAAATACCTACAGCATTTAACTGTACTCGTCAAGACGACAAGCGAAATTATGGAAGTATGATTTTCTTGGTAACCAATATCCGTACGCACGGGATTTAAGTTTTCTGTGAGTTGAGATAGAAAATTTACAGTTTTAATTGTTCCATTAGAAATTCAGGGACATGTATCGTGGTAACTTGCTAAGAACTGCTAATTAATCAATTTAAGATTATTTGATCAGAAACAAATCTTGGACAATAATGTTGCCTAATTGGCTAAGAATAGCTGCATTCTAATTATCTAATTGGAACAGGTGATAACATTGGAAAGACACTCGATGGCGTTAGTTACACTGCATTGCATAGCATTTGTATGCTAGAAGAATTTGTTGATTTTAGCTTAATTTTCGTCATCAGCGGACATGACTTGTAGGTAAAACTGGTTGCCATGATTAATTTCACCCTAAACCAAATATATTTGACACTAAATGTTGAGGTACACTTACCTACCCATCGATAGAATCAACACAACTACTAATATTTTTGACCTGGATGTGTCGTCGCATAATATGTCAACAGATCATGGTCAATGCTGCTTGAATGAAATCACACAACAGAGCAAACTGTAAACTACCGCCGTTGTAACCCACGGCATGTTTGAATTTATAATGTTCACATATAGTATACTCGATAAATTTCGGTACAAAGTCTGAATACCTTCTCTCCGTTTTTGTAAAACTGGAATGTTGGCATTGCAGCGATCCCACATTTTTCTGCAACTTCCTAGGAAAAGAGAAAATAAAACATTGGAAAACGAAACAATTATTACTACTTTAAGTGTAAGACCAAAGTTATACAACAATTTCTTAATATTAATTTTGCATGTGAAAGCAATTACAAAAACGTGTTTTGAAAATATAAATTTATTTACTCCCAAACTTTAATTCGAACTACCCTATCGACTGAGAAAAGGAACATATAATAGTTAATTCAACTTTATTTTAACAGTCGGTTTTCCATAGTTTCTTGTGGCTTTTACGTTTGACAGTACCTAGCAGACACACACATCTGATGACGTGATCGAAACAAAGATCCCACTCGAACTGTTGTGTTTCTCATGTAATGCTAAATTTCAGGACAGTTTATTCCGAAGTCCATGTTTTGGATAAATCTTCTCAAAATGAATAGCAAAAAAGACATGACTTACCCCCACCTCATCCACATCTACTTTCAGGTAAATTGCGTCAGTGTACTCTCGTGACATTCTCTGAAATAAGTCCAAGAGTTATACCACTATAAGTACTAAGGCATCAAATGTTAGTCATGTCTATCACTACTATCGAATCGGACTGGCTGCAGTGTACGCTTCTGCCGCGCCAACAGAAACAAAATTCATCAGCAGCGACAATTAGTTTACAGCAGAGTGTTTAGTTCCAAGATATTGTATTGCTAGTCTTCTCAAACTGACAACAAGAAAGAAACTCTAATACGAATGATCGAAAGAAACTGCAATAACTCAGGCAGATAATATACATGCATGTTTGAACTGTAACAAATCATTTGATAAAGAAAGGTGCAAAAATCTAACAAAAATCATCAACGCGTGACGACAAACGACCAGTACATATTGATCATAGTCGTAACATTTTTCATTAAATGGAAACGAGGCTTGTTATACAACAAGTGGTATATCGTAACATTCTACACAAATGGTTTATTTATACCTCATATAGATACATATACCTATGTTCCAACAGAGTTTGATTACAGGAAACTGTAGTGACGGAGGAAGTTAACTCTTCATATCCCTTCCGAGCGTATCGACTACAAAATGTAATGTGGTTCTACAGGATATGTAGCTCTTCACAGTTCTTTGCAAATTGTACATTTGCTTCTTTTTTTAGCTTCTATTGTCATTCCTACTTACTGAATAAATAAAAACGACACAATTATGATTTAAGCATGAAAGATGGTTGAAGTCAATTAAGTAGAACACTACAAACACTGCATGGCTAGCAGTTCAAACACGGCTATTATATCACCGGCGAGTACAGTGAAACATGTGGGGAAATAACCCAAGCAAAATGACCAACCAACATAAGGTAAATTCAAGCATTTAAAGTTACGGTTTATCAAAGGCGTTGTTATGCTTTATTTACCACTGCTATTGACAATACCATTCTCTCTCTCTCTCTCTCTCTCTCTCTCTCTCTCTCTCTCTTGGTCAATTAGTCTGTAAGTTTTAGCATCATACATCCGGCCAGAGAGAGAGAGAGAGAGTAAACTGAAATGCTGCCTATGCAAACAACATAGACAGAGAGAAAGAGACAGGACAAAAAAATTCAGACATTTTAATGATTAAAACTAACATGTTCCAGATTCTTATAATTGGTTATAAAACAAAACAAACAATAAGATTGCAGTATGTGTATGGCAAGTAATTCAACGTTCGGCCGACTCGTCTCCACAGGCTGTTACAACTTGTATCATTGGTGCCGTGCTACACTTCAGAAAAAACCCAATGGAAACTGCGCACATATCATCATAAGGACTCGGGTTCGTCTAGGTTACTAGGTATAAGTTCATGTTGAAGGTCAACATCCAACTCAAATTATTTTATTCTCTCACTCCACATGTTGTTCCTTACAGCATAAGAGAGGGATAACAGGGAAAGCAGATGGGATTCTGAGAAAATAAACATTTCTAACATGTTCAACTCATGACAAAACGATAATTTTCTTCTTTTATTCATGAAATGCATCGATTATCGAAAGAGTTTAAAAGCCATAGCCTACTGTTGACAAATAAAATAATATGGGTTTCAAAATATTGGTATTAATCAATTTGTTATACCAATAATATTAGTGTATTAAATTGTGATTCGCCCATGGCGTATGAATACCCATATAATTATGGTCTGAATAGAGGGTTGTTGCTTCTGTACTCTCTATATCAGTGATTAATTTCCACTTATTATTCTTAAGAAAATAAGAAAATAATGAGAAAAAATATTTACCATTTTGTAATGAGCATCAAGAAGAAACAACTGCTATAACTACATGAAACAAGTCAGTTTTTTCAAAGTTAAGATTGCGTGTATGCTGCAGTATACTCCTCTTCATTAGCCAAGGTTCCGATATGTTAACCTTTCTACACCATGGCGGATCGATACAATATATAAGTATTTTACACTAGCAACATCTATTACATTTCACCAGTTACCTTCGTTAGTATCTAATGCCAACTAAGCAATAGCATGTAACAGCGGTGCATTTTAGACTGGCAAAACTATTGCAATTAAGAAGTATACTTTGTAAGTTTAACATCGAAGTACGACTTGGTATCAGAAAAAAATCCATTACACGTGTATTTAACAGAAATATTGTATTTGTGCAAACACGCATGCAGTGAAAAATCACTTATTTTTTATGAGTCTATTCTAACTTTTTGCTCCCCTTTTCTCGATCATGTACGAACAGTGTTCAAATTTGAACTACTTGATTTTGATTGGATGCAGTGGCCCGAAGTACTGATATATCTGATCGATCTGCGAACGTGTAGATATGTTAACATATCGGAACCTTGGCTAGCGAAGATGCGATATACCGTGACTTTTGGAAAAGAATCGCACCGACTTGATTCATGTTGTTGCAATAGTGATTTCTTCTGGACTACTTTAGACCTACTGCCTTACAGTAAAAGTCTTGATTCATGTTGTTGCAATAGTGATTTCTTCTGGACTACTTTAGACCTACTGCCTTACAGTAAAAATCTTGATTCATGTTGTTGCAATAGTGATTTCTTCTGGACTACTTTAGACCTACTGCCTTACAGTAAAAATCTTGATTCATGTTGTTGCAATAGTGATTTCTTCTGGACTACTTTAGACCTACTGCCTTGCAGTAAAAATCCAATCATGCGGATGATTAACACCCTTTTATAAGGGGAGGTTAGAATATATATATATGTACACTCTCTCTCTCTCTATCTCATCGTCGCTAGACAAGGGTGAATATCAATGGCATATTGTTAATGACTTTGACATAGATCAACTGTAAGAAAAATTACTGTTTGAATAACCTCTTGCTGGTTCGTCATGTCGCTTAAGCTATTCGCCAACTCGTTTTGATGTACCCGCCCGTTATCTAATGACCACGCTTTCATTATTTGGGAGGCTAGCCATGCATTGTTTGTAGTGCTCAAATTTCTTCATTTAAACCATCTTTCATGTTTAAATCATAAGCCTACCTTTTCATTTATTGTCTTAATATAAATAGAAGCTGTGAATTGAAACAAAATGACAATTAAAAAAGGATTGTGAATATCTAAAATCGATGCAGAACTACATTTTGTAGCGATCAAACTAGGAAAGGGATGTGAAGAGTTCACTCCTTCTGCCAATACAGTTTCCTGGGGACAATTTCAAAAAACCGTCGGAAAACAAGTATGTATATTTGCATGTGGTTCTTTGATATGCCACTTGCATACATTTTTCGTTATATATATTCAAACATGCATGTGTGTGTAGTGAATACAATTTGGAAATGCACAAGGAAAATATCAAAGTGTGTTACATTCTGAGACCTAAAGCAAGGTCTATATCAGAGTGCAGTAATAATATACAAACAACAATACGTCCCAGGATAAATCACCGACCAAAGGGAAGCTTCTGGCAAGCTTTCTCACATACACACGATGACTGAGTCTGCGACTCAGACTTGCGCAGACAAAGATGATCTGTATGTGATCTGTAAAGGCGATATATATATATAGAGAGAGAGAGAGAGAGAGCGGAAAAGCAAAATTATAACAAGAAGGACATGTCAAGACACGGGCCTATTATCTGTTAAACCTGAATAGGTCGAATGAGTTGGGATGCAAGCTACCGACATTATAGCGCTGTACATATAGGTGTACGGTTTATGGTACTGATAGTCTTTTCTTTACCCAGACTCGTTCGATTTATTCATATAGGCCTATATGCTAAATGAACAAGTATCAAACTATACACACCAGTGACTAATCACATAACACTCACTGATCATACAGGATATTTTGTTATTTAATTTTAATGTTTTCCAATTCCCCTACTAGAGTGTTACTGTCAATTTAGAATATGTGTCATACACCCTGTAGCAGCATTTAAAAGATATGTCACTGAAAAACACGTGTACTTGAAAAGGCACTTGATATCTCTCCAACATTGGTAAGTTACATGTAAAACAGCTCTCTCTAAAGTAACTGCTGAAATCTTCACTTTGACCTTCAACATACTGACCCCAAATCAATAAGCAGAGTCAATTCATTCGCAACTTCGATGTCAATTCTGCGGATCAAACCTCGAAAGTATTTCAATACCTGCCACTCGGACTACCTAGGTCATTTGCGAAACAAGAATTAACCGGGAAGTTACGAATGATCTAACTAGTTTTCAATTCATAATCCCTCGGCTAATCCTGAAGTTGATCCAATAATAGACCATGGTATCCGAATATTTGGGGTTTTATCTTTAGCGGACAAATTTCCGGCGAATAAAGGTTATCATTTTTCTGTACATTACTGCACCGACATACATCTGAGGGACACTTTTGTCTCGCAGATATAGCCGAAGTAGTTCCCAACGAAAGTAAAATGTGAAACATATGGTCTTTAGCCATTACCTTCAGGCCAATAACAACAATAAAAATCAGCTTTCTTTCTTAGGCTTAACAAACAGACATGTTACAAGTTAACAAAACCATTTATAAAGGAAAAAAATAGTGTTGACGTACCTCTAGTTTGGGCGAAATAAAGCGGCATGGCGCACACCAAGTTGCATAGAAGTCAACAACTACTAGCTTGTTTCCTGCACTGTGCAACAACTGCTCAAAATCTGCCTTAAATTAAAGATAAATTGAAAACTATATTTATTGTTGGATTTTTTATTTTATCCAACGGTCAAAGAGAAAATATTCAATATCAAGCGATGAAAAAAGAATTAAGTGGGGTTAAAGGCAACATTCCCTTTTATGTGTCTTTTTCAGTACTTGCCGGCGTGAGGCGTTGTGTGGATTAAGAAGATTAGTTCTTTCTTGCCACCCATCTTTTTTAAAATTATTTCGCACTCCTAAGTCAAAAGGTAAATAAAGTATAGGTGTCAATACAAATGTTGAAATGCTAACATATATATAGTTAGTTAGTTAGTTAGTTAGTGACTGAACGAGTCTCTACACAAAAAGTAGCCACTAATGGACAAAAATGTGGTCTTAAATTTGAACAATCGCATCAAGCGTAAACGGATACGACACTGTAATATATTACGGAGCCATGGTAACTCAGCTGGTAGAGCGTTGGCCTCTTAATCTAAGAATGCTTGCTCGATACTCGCTCAGGCCAGGCCCTGGTCAGCTGCCTCAGTGTGAGCTTGGGAAAGTACTTAGCTCCGATTTCCCCTGCATGATATGGCCAATAAGGTGTTAAAAGTGCCATTGAAACTAACCAACCATAACACTCTTTAATCTCTGCAATGTTATATTTTATTTTGTTTCCACCTATGTTTCTCACCGTAGTTACTATTAAGAACATTGTTAATCATATTACTCTACATTATTGTTAAAGCTATGGATGATCTCTCCTCTACAACGATTCTGTTAACACCCACTGAACAGAGTCACAAAACCTGTAAGGTATTTCTGGGCCACTCCCAGAGAGAATTTCCAACACTTCTGTAATGAATGTGTGTAGAACCAATGAAAATCCTTGATATCACATGAACATAGTCACTGGGAGATATATACCCTAGTAAGTAATGCGTGTCAAGTGCTGCACCTCTACAATGGCACACTCACATTGAAGCTTCGTGCTTTTTACTGAAATATTTTCTGATCTTTTCAACCCAACCGGATATTATATATTTATAAAAGGGTAGAAATCTTGACATCCATTACTAGCTTAATCATCTTTTATTTGCAACCGACGTTATCTGTCACATCCGATTTAAGAAAGTTAGATAGTTATTATGCCCACGCTTTTTCGAGAAATGCAAGTAGGAGAAAATAACACCCAATCACACTCAGTCGTAACTCCAATGTATTGCCTCTAAGGCTTCCCAACTGTTACTACGTTATTTATCGAGAACAATAAGGGTTTTATAATTGTATATTTTGGATTATGTCAGCCCTTGTATTCAAAATCGTTTAAATTGTCAAAGACAGAATGTGAGACGACGACAAAAAGGGACACACATTAACATTTGGTTAAAAATGACCAAGATGGAGAATACAAACGTGCAGCGTATGACAGCGGTTCGAGTCTCAGTTGAAAGCTTTATAGACGCTTTCAACAAATCGTACTTTGCGTATGGAAGAGTGATTTCCATTACCAATTTATACAGGCCCGGCCCTAGGATGTGCGGGGCCTAAGGCAGCAAGCGATGAGCGCGGGGCTCCAGGCAAAAACAATTTGCATTGCGGAGTTGATTTCCTGAAAGCGCGGGGCCCAAGGCGGTTGCCTCGTTTGCCTTGCCCTAGGGTCGGGCCTCAATTGATACGTCAAACGAGGAATTATGCACTGTTTATTTTAATAATGTCATACGTGATGTTGATACCGCCTGAAACAATTGTAATTTTATTTTAATTACTCTATCTCATTGAATGAAAGATAGATCCGTGTCATTGATGACTTATTTATTCTGGCCTCTGCCATTCATAATATTGAGATTCTCAACTAGACCCATTATTTTGTTAATGCGCGTGGCTGCCTTTTCATGTGCGGCAAGGGCAGTGTCCAGTTAACTAAATGTATATGTTTTCGCAGTGTCCGCTTAAGTACATGTTTATGTATACGCGGTAACAAGCGAGTTTCACAGTGTATATATCTGGTGAAATCTACGAGGTCGCCACCAGTGTATTATTTACTCTTTCTTGTGGGGTTTTTTTTGGGATGGAGAGTAGTATTGATGACTTATATATATATATATATATATATATATATATATATATATATATATATATATATATATATATATATATATATATATGTGTGTGTGTGTGTGTGTGTGTGTGTGTGTGTGTGTGTACAGTGGTATTTTCCCCACTCGTCTTATTTGATTAAACACGGAGTTCATAGATAACCAATACACGTAGTTACGACAAATAAGACAGGATGGTTTAAAGCAAGTGTCTCAAACACTCGGCCCGCAGGCCGCATGCGGCCCTCCAACCAGTATCTTGTGGCCCACATAATGATTGGGGTCACAATGTGAAATGAGAGATAACAAACGTGGTGCGGTCCTTGGGCCATCAAAAATGCCCTCATGCGGCCTTCAGGGTGGTTTGAGTTTGAGACACCTGGTTTATAGAAATAATACAGATTTGGGTCAGTTCTCCCTATAAAGCAGTGAGATTTCGAGATCATTATTTGTTAATGCTCGTCTGCCGATTAAAAAAAATGACACGCACATCACGCTTTATCTAAAAGTAATAATTCATCGATTTAAAAGAAAGAGACAATATACACATGTGACTTTTACCAAAAATTATTAAAACTGTGATAGAAAGAGTGTTATTTAATTGGGTATATAAAGTTCTGGCATGATTTTAATATTCAGCAATGTCTCAAAATGAATAATAAAGCTACAAAAAAATTGGTAGTTTGCATAAAATTTATCAGGTTCCTAAATAAAAGCAAACCAAATTGGTGGCGCTCTACAGTTTCGTATTTTGTATAGGGTTGAATTTTTAAAGAAAAAGAATGTCCCCAGTTTCCGTCACTGATTATACTGTTTTCTTTTTAATAAAAAAAATAATGTACAAATAGTGTTCAAGCAACGTAAACAATTATGTCTGTTTAGGCCTTGGTAACTGCCTTTTGATTTGATGAAAACTATTTGAACACCTGGGTAGTTTATCGGAAATTAAATTTACTTTAAAAAAAAAATAACAGTATACATCCATTTCCTTCGAACATGAAGGGAAAAAAAATGCACACAACCGAGCCACCTGTGATATTACCCTCACTCTCCACTCCCGTTTGCATGTTGATCTCCCCCCCCCCCACCCCCTGGACTGGTTACCCACTTTATCAAATTCTCTTCTCACAGCATTCAGAGAGAGCATATGAATGAAAGGAGAGCAATCTGTAAGGAGCGAAGATAAAAAATGAGCGCCAAACAACTGGAAAGTTTCATACAGCAAGTTTTCAGTACAATTATATGGTTAAAATGATGTCCTCGGAAACGGGTCCCGTGCCACGGTCTCCATGTTTATGCCCCAACCCCATCCTGTCCCTAAATGATAACACCCCGATTTTATTTTTGTGTTAAATATCGACGATATGTTCCAGAGTTCACAGAACAATACCATCAAGTCACATTTCAAGGCGCAGTTTGAACAAGCGTGTTCTTGCAAAACGATTAGCATTAAAAATAGATTTTAAAAGGTTATTTTTTATATTTAAAAAAATAATAATTCTATTGTGACATAGCTTGTACGGTCTATGCATTTACCGAAGAAGCAGTCGCATTCAGCTCTAATTAATAATTTTTTTAGTAAAAACATATCTATGATTCTGTGATATCTATGGAGCGGGAGGGGGGATGGATTACGGCCCCATAAGGGTTGTTCAGTCGTGTACCTCATGTGACGTAACGAATCACTACCTCATACCTAAAAATAGAATGTAGTCCCAGCTTAGGACAAACTTTACAATATGCTGGCTCAGAACCATTACGTTTCACTGACAGAAGATGATGTTCCTGGTTGAAAATTACCTTATGCTTTGATAGAAAATCACTCAGTGGTGCAGCTAAAATGTTGTTTACAGTGCAGAGATCTCAGCATCAGTAGAAATCTAAGCGATTTGTTCAAAAGGTATGTAAAATTCAGTGTGTATATAGATCATTTTCAGATACTATTTTTAGCTGGCCAAACCTATCCCATAGCCGCATCCGGTACGGTCATGCGCATTTGACGTAGGGCAACTCAAATTCGTGTCTTGATATTTTCATAATTCACATCTGACACACACTTTGGGTCCTTATATCTTTTACCGTTTCCGAGGACATCATTTTAACCATATAACTGTACTGAAAACTTGCTACAGAGTTTGTTGTACTCCATTCTTCTTCTTCTTCTTCTTTTTCTTCTTCTTCTTCTTCTTCTTTTTATTATTATTATTATTATTATTATTATTATTATTCATCTGTCTTTGCAGGGTCCGACAATACACAGAAGCAGGTAGCAGTCAGTCCATTTCTGTATTTGTTGATGGTGGTAAATGGTATGATCTCAAACTGAAGAAACGTCAAGAGACTGAAGCACAGCACCAAGACATGCCTAAAGCTTCAATTCCCCCTTTCAAAGGATGGAATATTTTTCCTTCAGTTATTTTTCCTTCAGTTGATCTTCCTAAGCATTTTAATGCAGGACACGTACATCATCACATTATAGAATCAATGCAGTTTACAGGACAAACCCAAAATACTGAAGAGAATGAGAACGATGATGATGTGCAGGACTTACATAGAGCTAAACCTTTAAATAGAGGAAGAAACTATTTCAAAAGTGGCCATATACAGTCAATGAAAGACTGCGAGAAGAAATGTACATTTTATTTAAAAGCAAACGTCATGGCTTCTTATGTAACGAGTACTATGTATGCTACAATGGTACAAATTTCTAAAGACAGTGGGTTTGTTAGAGATGCCTCCTGTACAAGCATTGCATCTTCAATGGGCAGGTGTAGCCATGTTTGTGCTTTTCTTTTTGCAATACTGGACTATATTGAAAAGAATGGGACTGATGCTCAATCATGCACATCAAAATACTGTGAATGGAACAAGGAACGTAAAAGATATAAGGACCCAAAGTGTGTGTCAGATGTGAATTATGAAAATATCAAGACACGAAATGTCAGTGATGTCATACGGAATGATCCAGCACAGCATACAGTCAGCGAACTCCTCTGAAAGCTGCCACAGATCTGTTAAATGCTACTGAAAATATGTGGCAGTCCATCCTTTGTAGACAATATGCAGACTATGAACTAGATGCGGAATCAAAAGCACTTATGTGTGTAAAAAAGGAGCGCTCTTCTCCAAGACATTTTGTTACCTGGAAGCCCTTACCGACAGGAAATTATAAAGGAGCATGGAAGTGCCGAATGGTATTTGGAGAGGCGCGTCAGGGTCACAGCCTCAGTGAGTAAGACTGTCAACAGCAAGGAACCCACAATCTGCTCGCTGCATTTAAAATAAAATTTTGTGGGAGAAGGCTTTAAGGTCTCGTGCAATGTTATATGGAATAGAGAATGAAAAAAAGTGCATTCACAGATTATTTAACTGAATCTAGAATGGAAACTGAAGGATTTTCTACAGTGAAAGCAGAATTATGGGTCAATTCAAAATACCCGGAACTTGCTTGTAGTCCTGATGGATTAGTTTTAGATCCTGGAGAAGAAAATAAGAACGGACTGCTTGAAATAAAATTTCCACAGATTCTTCTGGAAAAAGATATTAAGACGTTTGATGAACAATTAACCAAGAAGCAACAAAGTGGTTTCTCTCTGCTAAGATCCAATGGGCATATTGAGTTATGAAAAAATCACGCATATTACTTTCAAATTCAAACACAACTTGGTATAATCGGACTTAAATGGTGTGACTTTGTGGTATGGTCTGATATACATTTTGAAAAAATAAGAGTTCAATTTTACCCATATTTTTTGGGATCACTTTCGGAAAGGCTAATTTCATTCCATCACAAATGTTTTTGTCCAGAATTCTTTGAAATGAGAATTCCAAGAAAGCTGATGCCAAAGAGTTTGTGATAAATAATCAGGAGTGCAGATAATTCATTTCATTAGGAAGAATCTTGACAGCAAGAGAAAGATAATGAATCAATCAATTTAATATTGTACAAGACGACTAATACAAATTTAAAATAAGGATGTATTTGTGGGAAAATGTTTAATGAGGTACAATGTGATATTTACATTGACATGTAGTGTGTGCCTATAACAAGCTGAAATCTGATTAAGACTATATTTTAGTTTTCAATCAAAGTATCATTATTGTGATTTATATGCCAATAAAATTAAACTGTACAAAAATCAACTTCAACAATTATTTTTCATTTCTCATTCATGGCTGCCTATAAATTATTGGAATACCATTGGCAGATAATCATTTTACAAGAGGTTCCTGGAAATTTACAAGACAACAAACAACATTAACAATCTGAGTTATTATTGGTTTCAGACTCAGTGGCATGGTCTTGTGTAATAAATGAAAGCTTTTCACTCTTTCGATTGCTCCTTCCACATGAATTCGATATTTACCACTTCTTAGGTTAGTGCCTCCTCATGTGCAGTGAAAACCTTCATGTCTCTTAGAAAGGGATAAATAATAAGTTCAACTTGAATCTCATTAAAAATGTTCTTGATATTAAAGCCCCTATCTCCCATCACAACATCTACAGGGTTCAAATATTTCAAGAATCCACATTAAAGTACAATTTTCTTGTCAGACATGGACCCTTCAAAACACTGCTTACATACATTATTGCAATAATGGGGGCAACAGCTATGAGTACTTTGTAAGTTGAACGGGCTTTATAGCTGGAAAAGAGGTTTCCTTATCTTTGAAAATTGCTTGATCGCTGAACAAAACATTCTGTGCAATCAGTTAAACATCTTATATTCTTGTAGTTTTTAAAGGACCTGTGCATTGTTTACTTCACACGGCATCTCTCTGCAAACATGAAATCATTAAAGGGTAAAAACTGGGTGTACAAAAACTGGACCCATGTTGTTATAATATTTGACATAGCAGCCTTGCTAACACCAAATCTGTAGGCTAAGTCCTGATTAGCAAGCCCAAGTTTAAGACGCATCAATGTCATTAGTAAGACATGTTTGGGTGACAGGCGACAATTTACACCAGAACTAACTTTCGATTTGCTGCCTTTGATGTACTAATATTTCAAATGTTCGACAGCAGGGCTTACGATGTCACGAACATGACAAGCCTGTATAAAATGTACATTTCTGATCATCTTCAATTTCTGACATGTCCAAGTGGGTCTGGCAATTATGCTACTGTATTTTTTTGGGTATTTCTAATTCTCGTTTTGATGCACTTTGAGGTAACAAACGAAGCTCCGATTTCACAACTTGTTCTCATTTTGTAACAACTTGTTCTCTAATCTTAAACTAACATGATGCATATGCTTGGATATTACTGTCTGGCATCCAACATCTAGTGTGCATAGCAGTTCATTCACAATGACACTGTCACATGTGCTGTCGTTATCTTGAGAGCTCGTCATAAGTGGGATGGTATCCAGTTGTCATGGAGAGTCCACATCTACAAGAGGCATCCCTGGGCTACAAGCCAAATCAAGCAGTGCTTGTGTTACACCCTGTGTGTCCAATTTCAGCTGCTTCTTAGTCGAAATATTCATGTCTCTCTCACTGGGTGGTTTTCTCTTGGTGCAGAAACGTCAAAACTGTAAAGAAAAATAAATCGGTAAAAGAAGGAATGAGATCAGAAATGGGAGAGGGTGTGTGGTGCATGCTGATGGCAGGTAGTTTAAAAAAATACTAAACCTTATTCTCAAGCACACACACACACACACACACACACATCGGTGTGGGATCCAAAAATGCACGTGATACTCCAACTGCACAAGGTTATTACATCATCAATGATAACTACAAAGTTTTGTGAATTCCATGAAGCAATTATGGTGGGAGTCATAAAATTTGATGGCAAGAAAAATGAATGGACAAATGGAAACTTAGTTGGGTATCACAATTTTCTTATATTAACTTGGTCAATTCGGAATATAATTATCTACACGTCAAAATGACCCAATTAAACAGTTCAACAAATCATGTAAATGTGTATAGTATACACACTAGAATACACCCACCCACATTGCAGAATACTTTTATCACAGGACAAACGTCTTAATAACACATTCATATGCACATGCAGAGTTTCAATATGACAAGTTTATTTATACGTTTCCAAGGAAACGGTATGTGCAGTAGCCTTGTTATGTGTTACCGACATGTATACATACATAAACACTTACCTGTAACGGCGATAAAGTCGTGGGCGTAGGGTCGGGATGCTGCTCACTGGGTCCATTCCCACCAACGAAGTAAAGAATACAAATAAAAGTGTCCTTTGTGACTTTTTCATCGTCAAAGTTTCCCTTCCGCAAGCTCTAACCCATCGACGACACCTGTTAAGATCTTTGTTTAGGTTATAGAATGAAATGAAAGTAATTCTCTCCGTGTAATCTTTATTGACATATATAGAGCCACTACGGAAAATACCATAAAAAACAGTGTCATACAACCATTATTAAACGTAAAAACAAATGGTATCGCTTTGAATACGATGAAAACAACAAGAAGGTGTACTGAAGGCTGTGTCTATGTTTGTCCGAAAACAATATGATGGACGGCGCAATGCCTAGAGGGTAAATGACATCATACGATATTTATAGCAGGCTGAATATCCCTATTACATGTACACCATACATGTCAACACAGGCTTGCTTAGCTGTCCCGAAATAGATTTTTATGATCTACCCGACTGTACCCTATAACCCTACCAGTCTAGCATATAAATATAATATATATCGTATTTAATTGAAGTAAACATAAGTATAATAGAAAACTTACCTTGTTTTGTACTACTCGCACCATCTTGTTCCTTCTTTTCTTCAAGCCAGTTAAGTCCTGTCTGTTCCGATAACAAGTCAACTCGTACTGTTACAATTCATGTTCACATGATCAGCTTACGTTGTCAAGGTCAACGTTTACTAGGAATGCATTAAAGCCGCCTAGCGGAAACTGTCGTTGCCATGTTGAGCCACATATATAGCACTCTAAGTACGACTTATAACGGAAATACCTAACGCATAGCCTACTTAACTCACTAGTCATTTGCAACCCAATCTCACCTCTAATCTTTCCATTTCCGGACACGTTGGGGCATTTCAACATTACCCTATGGAAGACTATCTGAAACTCAATCACATGAACCCAAACCAAAACGATATATTTGGATCCTACCCTGGAAACGTTACACAAAGTGCATTTCTAGTGCACAGTAATTTTAAACTAGAAGTGCAGTTCAATTTACTCACTGTCTGAATAAGAAAGTGTACTTATCTAAACATTCTTCCATGATTAGTCTCTCATTATAAATATCGCTTTAAACAATGCTGTGTATAAAAGGCATTGACGTCATTGATACGCGCGTCACAGTTGTCTAGACCAAATATTGACATGTTAATTAAACGTTGGAACGTCGGCGGAGATATTGTCATTCCAAAGATAATCACTTTATATTGATAAATTCCATCTGTAATTTGCCAGAATTATTGTAAACGGTCAAACTTGGTGACACGTTTAGAAATTCCCAATTTTGTCCATGCAAATCCTCTATTCTTGGCATTGGAAATGCATCCGTTTTGTGGGATTCCTGGCTTTTATATAGTTAGTACACATGCGAAATGTATTGTCTGGTTTAGACACAAGATTACACGGTGAATCACATTTGCTTTTCTCAAGTAAATATTGAATTTCTTTCTTCAAATATTCCTGCTTGAGTGGAATCATCCTATAAGGATGCTGTTTCACAGGTGTAGAATCTCAATCGCAAGGTCATAATAAATTGTACTTGTTGGTATTGGAAGTGCTCATATTAATATAATAGCTATTTGAGGTCATTTCCTTTATTTTGTTGTAGATGTGCAAATTTCTAGACTATATTGTTTAATATTTCTGAATTCCGAATTTTGGTTAAACAAAATTCACTAAAGTCAGATTACATCTCATCGTTTATATCATCAGTGTGTGGGAAAGGTACAACTAAATTTATTGAAAAACAAATTTCGGGTCCATTTTGTTTAATATCTTTTAATTCCGAATTTTGATTAAACCAAAGTCACTACAGTCAGAATGCATGTTTGAATAACTAGCAGTGTTATCTCTATATATAAAAAATTCCTTAACATATTTATAAGGCAAAATTGTTTGTTTCCTTTCCGTTACTCGTGAGTATTAATGACATACTTTAAGTTGGTTATTCTTTTTTTTTTCAATTGTATAAGGACCATACAATTTAGCCAGAATCGAAGTTATAGGCAAGAGAGCCAAAACGTTACCCCAGGCTGAAAAGTCCTTTCCTGTGTATTTCTGTCATACAATAATTTCAATTTTAGTAGTGTGAACATTAGTTTTTGCTACTTCAAAAGCCTTTGACAACTTACAGTTAAAACCAAATATATAGACAAGAAGATTTCACTTAAATCTTCATTTGAAAGAAGTTTCTGTTTTAATAACATCAATGGTTCACGAATAGTATGTCCGAAAACCAGTTCAAAAGGCAAACGCACATGGATTCTTGAAGTGATTCCCTAATAGCGAACAAAAACTAACGAACACCAAAATTCCAAACGTTTCCTGTATCAAAGCAATACCTCCAAAACAAGTTCTTCAACGTTTGATGAAATCTTTCCAATTCCCCTTGACCTTCAGACTGACAGGCACAATATTTAAACCCTTGTATGATTAAGTCATGAATCACTTGTTGGAAAATTCTGGACAAATGATTTGGCGCGTGATCAGCATAGACTTATTCAAAACGGCCAACAAGTCTTAAACAAAAACGTTTCTAGAGCTTTTGTATTGGTTTCCTTGGTCTTAGTCAGGGACCGACACATTCTACCATTATTCAACTAAAAAGTTCATCAAATGCAAGAATAGGGTGCAGGAGAACTTTCGATATATTCTTACTGTATTTCCCTACCAACTGAAAAGTGTGAAAAGATCTACAGTATTTATTTTAATTCTCGGCGAATACAAATTATTCAAAATCTTTGCGATAAGTCTTACTAACTCCAAAAGGACCAGCCAAGGGAATTTCATGGGTTACGCTAAGAATGTTCTGTCGATATCACATTGGAACGAAAACACGATAGCTCACTGACCAGCGGGTACCTCATGTGGTCTCCTTCTTCTCATAACGACCCCATTGATCCATGCCAGAAGCAAAACTGACCTCAATAAAGCTTGAACAATAAACAGAGCTGCACTCTACTCATTAAATAAGAACACTTTCACTAGAAGAAATCTTCTCAGAAAAAGGCGAAGTACCTGCTAATAAAAGACTCTGATAAGATCATGTATTCCTTATAATTTTAATAGGAATAGGATTGGCGTAAACACTAGTAAGTGATATAGAACCTATCAACATGCATGGTTCATAATTTTCCATGCTAAAATCCGACAGTGGATTGTTTGATCCAACAAATGTTTTGCTTTCAATAAATGACTGTGACCTTGATCCCTTTGAAATAAGAGCATATATAATAGCTCTGTCTTGATTCTGTTACTTAATTTTCATCCTGTAGCGATCAGAAATAACGTGCCCTTTCTTCTTGCAATAGGTGCACATAGGAAGAGATAAGGATTTCTGATTAGTTGGATCAGAACTTTGAGTCCTAAAATTCGTGTCAGATTTGGAAGTACTCGTATGAGACTGAGATGGTTTTTTTTAACGAAAAGCTTCTGAGAAGAAGGCTTACTGACAAATGAAACTTTGTGAGTCAAAGAATAATCGTCAGCTGTACGAGTTGCATTTGCTAACGTTTCCATTGCTCACCAAGGAAGTTTTTAACGTCACTATGAACGCAGTTCTTCAACTCTTCGATTAATATGAGTTGCCTTCAGATAATTACAGTCTTGACCAGCCTTCTCACCACCTATCAAATAAGTGTTCTCTTTCTCATGCACATTTGACATGGGTCTCTTCAGTTTCGTGTTTTGCAGTTCCTAAACTTTTATCGACATGCCTCAAGTACCAAATAATAACCCTTCAAGATACATTCCTTAACCACATTATAATCAACACATTGTTATATCGACATGGAAATACATACTTCACGAGCTTTTTCAGTAAGTACACTTTGTGAATAACATAGTCCAATGCTCTCTTGGGCATTTAAACCTTTTAGCAATTTTTCAAACGAAGAAACTATATATTTATTTCCTTTTCTTTAAACGTGGGTACTAACCTATTATTTATAGAAATATCAAAACTTGTGTCTAAAGGGGGAAGTTATTTCATCTTGATGCTTCTAATTGTTTAAATCTTAATTGAATTTTTTTTCTTTCCCTTTATCTTACTATTTGGGTTTGCATTCCACCACTTCTTGCTTTCAATTGCACTTGTCTCTCTCTTTCCTTTTGCTGCAGCTGCATTTCTCTTTCTTCTTTCTGCATTTATATTTGATATGATCTGAATATTCAATCTATACTCATAGAAAAATATTACCTATAAATTATATTGTTTAGAAAAAATGTCACTGGTCATATACATTATTAACTTCATTTTGGACAAAGTTCATGTACAAAATACAGATAAACATAACATATAATCACTGAGAAAAGCCAACAAAAGATACAAATTAAATACACAAAACTGAAGGTTCGTGGTAATCCTCTGAATAGTTTATGAGTAGCCATAACAAGCTTGTTCTACCTGACGGACGGGCGACGGACCATCCCATGTGTTCTGATCGATTATCAGTAGAGCTAATAATGTGGTAATGTTACAGAGATCAAAACAAATAATGTAGACAGAAGATGGTGTGCTGACGTTTTAGCATTAGTTACATGCGTATAGTGTATTAACTCTTTTGTATTCAAAGCATTTCAATGCTATTTTGAAACAACTCCTTTAAATGTATAGCATAAATGTATTCACACCATTCTGATCTCGTATTCAAAATCATGGTGATCACTGGTTTTACGACTAACGTCAACTTTACGACTATATGTTTAATATGTAAAGTAACAAGCTGATAGTGAATGTTTTGGACTTGTCAATTGTTGGTGAAATTTAGAAACTAAATAAAATAGATTGTTTATTTTTGTGTCATTTTATTAAATATGTTTACATATTGCTAATCGCCATGATACGAGCAGTTACAGTTAATTACAATGTATAGTTTCTGTTCACTTTTGCTACCATTGGTCGTGTGTCCACTTTGTTTAAGATCTACGGTGAACGAAGTAGATCGCCAACCTTGCCTAGTAACAACAAGTCATGTGTTCAAAATGCATCGCGTAATGATGAAAGTATGAATATGGACCTTAAATTTTTCATGAAGTTGTAACACTCGTTCATTGTTCTTTGCTGCTTCTGTTACTTTCATATTTATAACTTGTTAGGTTTTCATACCTTTAGGAGATTTTCCACCAGAATGTTCACCCTGTTCCTCGCGACATTTCTTATTACCCAAGGGATGTAAAATTGTGACAATAAATCTGAGAATGAGCCTGTTTCAAACAAACATTGCATTATTTTAAACGTATATCAGTTATTCGATATCCGAATTTTATGCTGCAGCTACACTAGTTCACTAGTCCTAAAAATCTTATAGCAAAGGTACTGCCAGGCTTTTATCTAATAGGGAGGGGTTCCCTTCTACTCATCGAAAAAAGTGGGAAGTAAGGGTAAAAGGGGAGGAAGAAACGGCCATAGTTCAATATTTAATCAACACTTAAATATCTGTCACTCTTGAGTGAGGATCATTTTCGAGTTTAAAATCACTACAAGCGTTTCAATTAACTCATTACCAACTCCACTAATCTGATATACTTAAAAACTTGAAAACTCATTGTCATAATCGCTATTATCAGCCAGTACTTGACCAACGAAATCGTCTTCCGAATACGAATCGTTTTGGGAGTCAGCTATTTTGTCTTTTCATGGTAGCCCGTAATTTAAACAAACATTTATAAAACTTCTATGATGAATGCATTGTTCGAACTACGACGGAATGATGTTCCAAAACCCGATAAACCAATCAAATTTACTTTAACAACCATTCACGTCAAGGGGAAGAACACAGATGTGTTAACTGTTGACCATCTGAAAAAAAGACATACGTGGCGAAGTAGTGAAGGGGGACGATATACGGACAATGGGAAAATACATTACAGACCCCCACACCACCCCGGGACGATATACGGACAAGATTTATACGACCAAGGGAAATCTCAATCAAAAACATATTGGGACTATATACGGACAAAAGTATTGGGACTGAATAGGGACAATACAAATGGAACAGGGGAGGTGAGGTCACTGTACTGACTATTAGCAGCAATGTAGCAAGAAACTGATCTTAATCGGGACCAAGGAGCGGGAAAAAAAACTAGAACGCTTGGCGGGAACGGGACAGAAACAGAGATAACACAGACAATATACAGTATACAAAAAACTATACAACTAACTATAAAAACTTAGGCAAGAAAGCAAATCTTTTCGAGGCATATGAGTGGCCGTGAAAAGGGCCTTTGGTTTTTTGTTAACATCATTCCGTTAACATAGAGGGCAACACATGGGTCTTCTTCTCTTCCTCAAACTTCTTCTGACTGCTGGTCTGTAGATGAGAACTCGCTTCAAACAGCCTTGTCTCTCCACATAAATTCTTCTTTTCTAGACGCTCGTATCGGTGATCCAGATAATTGTCCATGATGCTCTCACGTACATGGGTAAGTCGGAAAGAAACAGCATTGTCGATGCGAGAGTACATGATTCTACGTTTGTTCACATCTTGTGACGAGAACAGGTGAAAGGAATGAGCTGAATGGGGCTATTTATAGTGGAAGGGCGGACCGAAACGGATTGAGTTTATTCACCAATCCAAACACGGGTTACAAAATTCAGTCCCAACACGGGTCAGTCATCCAATCCGAAAAGTGCGGACTGTGATGTCACATTCCCTATAGAGATGCGCCAGCGTCTGTGTGCAGTCAATCCATGCGACACAGTTTTCAAACATGACGGAAACTAAGAAGACAATGAATTGGGGTGCACCGGCCGTGGAGACGAGAAGCGATGGATTATCAGCTTCTACCAAAGTTAACAGAGGCTTACTTCCAGAAGAGGTCGATTTTAATTGGGATTTAGTCGATTTTCTTTCTTCTTCGCAGGAATCTGTTCCGGTACCAGTATCTTCGCCACCTTCTCCACACGTTGACGATTTTAAACAGAGACAGAAAAAAGAATTGGAGAAATTTGTACAACAGCAGAAAGAAGCAGAACAAGCTTTTCTACTTCAACAGCAACCGTGAGAAGAAGAAGAGGCAAGAAGGAAACGACAGGAAGATGCAGCAGAGAAGAAACAAGGTCTAGGAGAGAAAGAGAATAGTGAAAGCCAAACGGTAACGGTACTTTTAGACATTTTAGCAGAGTTAAGGAGTCTGAAACAAATGTATCAGACTTCTTTATTACGACCCAAGAGAAAAAGACCTTCCCGAGTCAAACAACCCATCCCTGTTACTAGGCCTGCGATACCACCCTATGTGATTTCTACCAAATCATCATCGACAGGAGCCAGTTCAGAAGTATGCCTTGGTCGTGGCAAAGGCTTAAGGCAGTTAAATATGATTACGTCTCGTTCCTGAGTTTGATTGTTTAAACAAACAAATACCCAACGGTTTTTTTTATTCAGAGCCACGCACTTTGCTCGAAAAGAGATATTATTTAAATTGACAAAATCAATTAAAACTCAAAAGCCCCTTTTCTACCGATGATGTTTGTGTGTGAGTAAGTGAGTGAGTGAATGCGTGAGTGTAGGTCCATATTATTAAAAAATCAAACAGACACTTACGTTTCCTATCTGATCTATTCTGGTACAACTTTTACAATCCAATTGACAAATGAACACAAGAATTTAAAAAGTTCATAGATTTGTCTGTTTCCTCACTCATGTTTTTTGAATTTCTTCAATTTCACAGGTTTATCCTCCTCTTCTTCCTCACTGTCTTCTCGTCTTTTTTCTTCTCATTTTTCTCTTTCTGCACGTATCTGGGTTCTTCCTTTATGGAGGGTACCTCTTCTTCCTGCTCATAATCCCTCTGTTCCTCTTGATCCTGTTGTTTCTTAGTTCATTCTGAAGACCAATGTCATTTTTCTTGACAATGATAACAGGTATCTTGACTTTTGTCTCTTCTGACACCTGTTTTGCTTTTTGACGGTCTTGACACTCTGACGAACAATGTCCTTTCTCCTTACAGATATAGCACGTATCTTGATTTTTATCTCGAAAGGAGGGGAGTAGTCCGTCAGCTTGTCTGAAGAAAATTTTCTTATGACATTTCGCAAAGCTCTGATCAGAAGTTCGATCTGTGTGGGCTCTTCCATCGTTCTGCTCGGTTTGAGAGTGAAATGAATGTTGGAAAGGAAGACACACACCCTTTATATATACGTTGGTCTGACATGAATATAAAGTGACCCAATGCGTTTAAAATGTAGTCATTTGACTTTTTGCAGTCAAGATGAAACGATCGCATCATTTTGTGGAAATAGGAGAAGAAAGTAAGAGGGAGAAAAGTGATTTATCGCCTCGCACAGTAGATAAAGTCTTGGCACAAATTCATGCCAATGATTTTGAAGAAGACATGAGTGAGCCAGAATCCAGACCCAGACAGTCTACGCCCACCCAAAGTTCACCACGATTAGTAAATCCTACAAAGGACACCACATTCGAGAGACGGAAAAGCGCTCCTCTAGAAAATTTAGAACGACGGCTTACATTTACATTTTAAAGATTTCAAGTCCAATGTAACACTGGAGAAAGCAGAGAGCTTCATCACCGAGGTGTGGGATTCTTTGTTAACCACTCTGAAACGACAATGTCAAGCCAAAGAAAACGATCGCTTGAGACTTTCCATTCCTCACGACAGTCTGAAGTCCCCCGTTTGGATTGAGTTTAGCAGCCCAAAAGAATTGACACCTTCCAAAGTCATCGACAAGATTCAACACGTGCAACAATCCAAAGACAAGTTTCACATCACCGATGGAAAAGCGACACTGTTCATGACCCACGTGTCTCTCCCCAAAGGGACCGAACAACGCAGAAAAGTGTTATTGGTGGACAACCTTCGTAGAATCAAGCGTAATTAACAACTCTCAAGACCAGATGTGTTTAGCCCGTGCCATCGTGGTGGGACGAACGTATGCCGACAAGAACGACGGTAGAATGGAAAAGAGCTTGGCAAACTATTTAAAAATCGAATCGTGCCAAACAACGAAGAAAATCAGAACTACGGTTACAGCAAGCGGGGCTATACAAAGACACATCCTGTGGCGTTCCTGAAATGCAAAGATTGCAAGACGTCTTGGCTCCACACTACACTTTGAAAGTGCACCCTCAAGAAGTGCGCGGTCCTTTATTGTTTCGAGGCAAAGACTTTAAAGACAGAAAATACATTTACGTCTATCATCATGATGAACATTTTGATGTCATCACCAGTATCACAGCATTCCTAGGATACGGTTATTATTGTGAGAAATGCAACCAAGCATTGTTTGGCCTCTCAACCCTGTCTGGACGAAGGGCAAGAACGATTGCATTGCCCTGCTTGTCAGCGCACTTTTGTCAGCCCTGCCTGTTACCAACAGCATCTGAAGACGCAAGGTTCACAGCAGAAAAGTGCTTGTCAATTGCTGAAATTGTGCACTACATGTGGACAAGCTATACATACCAATAAAGTCAAAGCACACGTATGTTCAGGAAAGAAACGATGTCACATTTGTCACAAAATCGTGGACTTGGAACATCAGTGCTACATTCAAAACTACCATTCCAAACATCAAGAGGAAGACGATGACCAGAAGAAAGGCAATTTCATCTTTTTTTATTTCGAATGCATGCAAGAGACAGGCATTCACATTCCTAATTTTTGCGTGGCTCATCGAGCGTGCGAGAAGTGCATCCAAGAGCCAAGAGGACATCGAACGTTACGGAGACTGTCATTGCCATGCCACGGTTATGACTCACAATTTCTCGGGACACCATGGACAGTTTCTTTCTTTTGAGATACTATACGGAAAAAAGTATCGAACGTCCTAAAGTCACTTTGAACGGAGCCAGAATCATTTCCATGCAAGTGGGACAAGTACAGTTTAAAGATTCGATGAGCTACTTGGCCATGCCTTTGAGTCGAATGACTAAAACGTTTGGAATGATAGAAATGACCAAAGGCTACTTTCAGCACGTTTTCAATAACGAAGCCAATCAACACGCCGTTCTACCCCATTTGCCTGAGGCTTACGATTACGACCCCGACAACATGCATACCCAACAACGAGAAGCTTTCTACGCTTGGTACCAGGCTCACGCCTATGACCCCTTCGAATTTCAGGAAGTAATGTTAAAGTATTGTCGTTCCGACGTGGACATTTTACGACGTTGCTGTGGAAAATTTCGAGAACTGTTCATGGAATACGGAGGGGTCGATCCTTTGAAACAAACCTGCACCATTGCCAAAGCCTGTACGTTAGTGTACCGCCAACGATTCATGCCCGAAAACACCCTGGCTGTCATCAGGACGACAAATGGATACAGCATACCAGCAACGGGGCAGGCGAAAAGACCATCGGAACGTATTAAGTGGATAGTTGGGACTTAGAAAACCATCAGATCGTGTACGTGTTTAACGGTTGCTTATTTCATGGATGTTTCCCTTTTCTACCCTCATCGTGGCACCAAAAATCAGCTTTCACAACGGACCATGGAAGTCTTGTACCAGGCCACTTGTCAGCGGTGGTCGAAGTTAGAACAGCAAGGATACCAAGTGGTGGAAATGTGGGAACTCGAGTACGATCACCGTTTGAAAACCGATCCCGAGTTTAAACGCATCGTGAAAAATTATAAGTTGGTCGACCTACTGAACCAGCGATACAGCTTGTACGGAGGACGGACGAATGCCACCTGTTTGTTGTACCACGCTGACTAGGAGAAAGGAGAAGAAATCAAATACTTGGATGTGTGTTCGTTGTATCCTGACGTGTGCAAATATTGTCGCTTTTCCACAGGGTACCTGACATAACACATCGATCTGGACAACATTCTACAATACGATGGGTTGATCAAGTGCACAGTCTTGCCTCCCACCAACTTGTACCATCCCGTTTTACCTCACCATCGCCAAGGAAAACTGATGTTTCCGTTGTACCGTACTTGATCCGAAACGTGCAATCAAGACCGACCTTGTTAAAACACCCGGGAAGAAGGCGCCTAGATGTGACCGTGGGTCAGCGTAGAATTGTTCAAAGATCTGGACCTGGGATACCATCTGTTAGAAGTGTACAAAATTTACCACTTTCCCAAGACACAACAATACTACAATAGCGTCGAGACTCAGAAAGGCATTTTCGCAGACTACGTTGATGCCTTTTTGAAACTGAAACAAGAAGCCAGTGGCTATCCTTCCTGGTGCCAGACTCCCGAAGACCAAAAGAAATTCAGAGAGAAATACTGGAAGCAGGAAGGCATTTCTTTAGACCACGTAGAGAAAAACGAAGGCAGGCAATCGTTTGCCAAAGTGATGTTAAATTGCTTGTGGGGCAAATTGGCACAACGACCGTGTTTATCCAAGACAGAGTATTTGACAGAACCTTCCCGCTACATCCAAATGATTCATGACACAACCAAATACATGAAATACGTGGACGTCGTTCATGTGGACTTGATCTTAGTCAATTACGAAAAAGAACTGGATTTTGCACAAGCCGACGAATTTGGAAATGTCATCATTGCGGCTTACGTGACATCCCATGCTCGATAAAAATTGTACGAAGTTATAGAACTGTTAGGTGATCGCGTCCTGTACTTTCACACGGACAGCTGGATCTACATCGATCGCCCATGTCAACCTCACCCTGCCATCGAAGGAGATCGTTTAGGAGCATGGACAGATGAACACCCCGACAACAAGATTTTAAGTTTCGCTAGTGGCAGTCCTAAAAAGTACGGCTACGGATACCGGGACAAACAAGGAGAAGTGCACACGGAGTGTAAAGTGAAAGGATTGACTCTCAATTACCGCACCAGTCGAGTGGTGAACTTTGGCGTACTGAAAGAAGCTTTGCAGTCTGGGCAGGATGGAAACTATAAAGTGACCACCTACGAACCGAACAAGATTGCACGTTTACCCACTCACCAAATCGTCAGTCGACCTTTGGAAAAACTATCAAATCGTGTACCACAAGCGAATGTGGCTTCCCATTCACTTCACTTTACTGTATGGACATGTCGGTATAAAAAATGATTCCAAGAGGATAGCCACCAACAAGAAAGATGACTTCGACACAGCAAGAATCGAGCGAGAGACCCAATGACAAGTGCAAGTTTAAACCATGCCATTTTCCTGTCTTCTTCCCTGACTATTGTGATTATGTCCGTAGATTGGAAACATTTCAAAAATGGTCCACGGATAGGGAAGGATTACGTACTTCGAATGTTTTAGCTAGAACAGGATTTGTCTGCTTGGGACCTGAGACTGGATTGGGATACGAAGTACAGTGTTTCAGTTGTGGTCTGAAGTTGCGAATGGGTTGATGTATCTATAAAGATACCATACTAGATGATCTCCGCACTGTCCTTACCTTTCTATGGCTTTTCTACCCATCACACTGCGGTACATTTATGACGGTACCTTAGAGAAGGTAGTACCGTTGTCCAGGATGATAAAAGGAAGACTTCCAAAACTAGACACAAAAAAAGAAAGATGTACAAGCTCGAGACTTAATTACGGCTAGTATATAAAAGGAAATCGTAACTACCAAGTCCAAGCGAGAAAGATGAATCCTTTTAAACAGACATCGTTCAAGTTCGGTGATTCTCAAGTGGAGTGCGAGTCTGTACCTTGGAATGAGAGCAGTGCCGTACGCTGTGATCTCAGTGATGCAGTAAAGCATCGTGGGAACTTTGCTATAACTACCTACTACTACTACCATTACTGCTTGAGAAAGGGAAGCTGTGCGTATCAAACCTGACGGATGCGAAAGCAATGCCACTCGTTATCGTGGACTCTTTACTGGTTTTCATTGTGGATGTCAACCTTCACGTGACACCATTCAGCTACCACCCTACGGATGTCATCCAAAACTGAGCAAACTTCTGCGGATTTCACCCTACCATCATCGAAATGAACACGTGAAAGACGAATATTCGCTCCCTGTTTGTTTGCCTGAATACTGCAACGTTGAGAGTCGATTCCAAACCTTCCAAGGAAGGATGGCCTAACTATCTAGGAGGACCTACCCCCGAAAAATAAGCCAGAGCCGGATTTGTCTACTTGGCTTCAGTTGCTGGTGCCACTACACCAGTGGGAATAGCAAGAATCGGCATACTGGAACATGATCGATGGTCTCCGAATTGTCACTACCTACCTTTAGTGAGACGACCTCAGTAATCCCTGGATGGACAATTTACAAGAGAACATTCTTGATTTGATGGTCAAAATACAAGTGAAACGCAAAGAACAATTGCATCCGTTACGTCACAGGTGTTTCAACCACTGGTCCCTGAATGGTAAAAGCGGACTGACTCATTTCAAAGTGTTCAATTGGTCGGACATTGATGATTCGTGTGAGATTCATAAAGTTTTGGATGCTACTCATTCTACTTACAAGGTGATTCTACTACACCGAATTTCAACGGACGAGTTAGAGGATTACCAAAATATTTTACACCAAGAAGTCTTGGTTGAAGAGGAAACTTCTCTACGACGTGTGGTGTGTGAGTTAGTGACTAAATCATTTTGGTACGAAACTATAAAAAAAAAAGATGATGTTCAAAAAGTACACTTATTACCTCCAACAAAAGAGGGTATATTATGACATGTTCATTGATAATTTACAAGAGAACATTCGTGGTTGCCTGTGGAGTTGAGAGAACCCATTTGCCGAGAGCTGGTCAAAATTCAAGTGAAACACAAAGAACAACTGCACCCGTTACGTCACCGGTGTTTAAACCACTATTACCTGAATGGTATAAGAGGACGGATTCATTTGAAAACATTCCAATGGTCAGACATTGTTCAACTGGACGAGGACCAGAAGACTTTTGTGTCTACTCATCCTACTTGTTACATGTTGGTCATACTACAATGAGTTCGAGAGGAAGAGTTAGATGATTACCAAAATCTTTTACGTTATCGAATTTTGTATTTAGAGGAAAATTATATGCGATGTGCAGTGTGTGAACTAGTGACTAAACAATTTACATTCGTCACTGGATCATCTCTGAGCATACGATCATGTTTGTGCAGTAGAGACCGACCGAAATTCGGTTTCGGTTTCGGCGCCGAAAGTTGGCAAATGGCCTCTTTCGGCATAGTTTCTGTTTCGGCCGAAGCCAAAAAGGTAGCTTTCGGTTTGCTTTCGGTTTCGGCCGAAACTGATATTGACTTTCGGTCATCAGCCGAAGATCTATTGTAACTTTCAGAACGCAACGCTAGTGCTGAGTCTATTACTCTGCTTGTCGGCCGGTCAGTCGGCGCTAGGCAATTCTAGGCACTGTTGCATTTCAGTCTACTCGCGTGTTGAATACAGAGATTTCGAAGTCTGACAATATTGATAATCTCAGTTATTTAAACTGTAGCGAGTTAATCTGTGTCAAGTAGAAAATTGAAGTTAATAATAAACGGATTAGTTAATCACCGCAAAGAATGTCGAAAAATGCAGTGTGGGATTACATCACAAAAATCGGTTCTGATGCAAGCTAGGCGCAGTGCAAAGAATGCAACAAACTGTTATCACTTGGCAGCGATAAACCAAGACTTCAGACAGTTTCAGACTTGAAAGGTCATCTGGCCAGCTGCCACACGGAGCTTCATGATACGTATCTCAAGAGGTCCATGAACGACGGAGCAGAGCGTGCCTCGAAAAAAATGATGATGGAAGAGAAGGCGACTAAACATGCCTTACCGAATTTTGGGCAGTCGTTCTTGACATCAATGGTCGAGAGCAGAATGGTCTGGCCTGATGACCACGTTGCAGTTCAGAGAATTGATAAGTGCATCATGGACCCCTGATCGTTGTCGTCATGTTACCCTACTCAGTTGTTGAAGTGTAGCATTGCATCATGACCCAGGCCTATTTAATAAATCTTGAGTTCGGCAGCTTTGGTTTATCTTTCGGTTTCGGTTTCGGCCGAAGGTGTAGTTAAACTTTCGGTTTCGGCTTCGGTTTCGGCCAAAAGTCAATTATAACTTTCGGTCTGGTTTCGTTTTCGGCCGAAACCAGAAATTTTGTTTCGGTCGGCCTCTACTGTGCAGAAAGTATACTTATTACCTCCGACAAAAGTGGGTATAAAACGAGCTACCATGCACAACCTTTATCAGAAGTGATACAACAGATTCCGTGGAAGGAAATCAACGAGAGTATTAAAATAGTGGATGATCACCAACATTTATTACAAGAACTGTGTCCATTGAATTGGGGTAGTCGTGTGGTATGTGTCTTAGTGACTTGCTTTCTGGGATTTCCTTTACCGGCCGATTCCTTGTGGACTCTTTACGAACAATACTTGCCACCAAATAAAACATGAAAGTGGTCCCTTTAAATGAGCACGAGAGACTCATTTTGTTCATGTCTTGCGTTTTCATCTGGATATTTCTCGAGGCTTTATTCAACCAACATACGTGAGAGTGGTTAGCTTGAGGAAGGCCCTAGACAATGTAACGAAAGTCAGGTGGTCTTTTTTAGAAGACATACTGCTTTGGGCTGAGTGATCCTTTGTGAAGTGGGGGCTGGACCAGCTAAAGAAAGCAAAAGAACTGATGAGAAATGTGCTGGAAGAAGAAGTGAAGAAGATAACAGAAAGGTGGTCTAACGAAAGAAAGGACAAAGAAAACAGGAAATAAAGGGAGTTTGATAGACTAAATCAAAACTGGATGACGGTGCAGGAATGGTGGAAGAACTAGAGAAAATAGAAGAACCCAAAGGCCCTTTTCAGGACCACTCATATGCCTCGAAAAGATTTACTTTCTTGCCTAAAATATCTTTAGTTTGTCGTATAGTTGTTTGTAAAATGTGTATTGTCTGTATTATCTCTGTCTCTGCCCCGCCAGTCCCGTTCCCGCCAAGCGTTCTTGCTTTTTTCCCGCTCTCTGGTCCCGATTGAGGTCAGTCCCTTGCTACATTGTTGCTAATAGTCAATACAGTGACGTCACCTCCCCTGTTCCATTCATATTGTCCCTATACAGTCCCATTACTTTTGTCCGTATATAGTCCCAAGGAGCTTTTCACTGAGATTTCCCTTGTCCGTATATCGCCCCAGGGGGAGGGTCTGTAATGTTGCGACAAGCCCTTTAAGGGTTAGCTGTTTAATAAAACTGTATACTGCACAGAGTACATTTTTATCTGCGCGACATTCAACTAATTTGCGAAAGTTCTTTGACATCATTGCTCTCCAAGTGCGCAGATTTGAACAAATTTTGCACTAGAGCATGCTGACAGTTCTCTGTTGTTGTTCAACGGAAGATCGATTCATTATTCGATCTGAAATAGATCACCTCGTCTGCCAGTACGCACACCACATATACACACAAACTAAAAACCAATCCCTCACCTCCCAGCACTCACACCACATATACACACAGACTAAAAACCCATTCCTCGCCTCCCAGCACTCACATCACATATAAACACAGACTAAAAACCCAACCCTCGCCTCCCAGCATTCACACCACATATACACACAGTCGAAAAACCCATCACTGGCGGATCATCGTACAATCTGACTACACCTTTTACTGCTTTAAATCAGATAAACCTGCTTTTATACCAAAATAATTCAAAGCAGTATTTATATTCAGTACGATAAAATGAAATGGTAACAGTACTTTTAATTATATTGACTCGGTAATTTATTAACGTGTACTCCTTAGTTCTGCATAAACTATTGTCACGATGGGGTGACTGCCTTTAGTTCCTTCAAATAACTGTATAACAGCGTTAATTAAATTTAATCCACATGGAATAATCATTTAAAGCAGAAACCCTAAACTGGCTGAAATGCAATTTTTCTATTCATTCCCCCAGATAACCATACAACCAGCACATGTATGTATGTATGTATGTATGTATGTATGTATGTATGTATGTATGTATGTATGTACAAAAATCAACTAGATTCACGTGAAGACATTTTAATGTGGAAAGTGATTCCTAAGTATAAATGAATGTACGTACGTACGTGTATGTGTGATGGACTTCAATCAATATAAATATAACAAATTATAATTAAAAAATTTCATAATATTTACCTAATTAATTAGCTTCTTGCTAGCATAATAAAGGTTCTAACAGAAAACAGTAGAAGTATCACACATTAAAAAATGTTTTAAAATATTTAAATAGTAATCCTTCACACACAAAATAACAAAATAGGATGCATTGCAAGTTTCTTACTGGTTTATGTGGTCACTATATGACGGCATATGTACGCCATTATCAACGAGTATGCTTTTGAGCTGTAATTAATACTTTGCTTGACCATACATTTTGATATGTAAGTATTAACGGTGTCAGAGCTGGGCAACATGACAAATTATCACTCTACATTTTACTTTTTTAAGAGGCAAATGCATAGACCTGATGCTGCTTTGTGTTCCCTACAAATTGACTCTATTGATGATGTAACCAGCATTAATAGAAGTTAAAATAGTTTCGTGTTCATAAGAAAAAATAATTATTGAACCTAAGAAAGTCTAAAATCATTCTATATGTACTAAAAATAAATATATTTCTACTGAAGGTTCTTTACAATCATATCCCTTAGTTTGGTTTCATTGGCCCCAACTAGTTCATCTACCTGAAAATAAAAAAGTAAAGAACATCTATGATTTTGGATTATTTATTTCTATAAAGATCAAAGGACCTGATTCTACGACAGTGGCGTACTAATGGGGGAGGGAGGAGCGGTCGGGGCGTTTGTCACGGGTGCCAGAGGTCTTGCGGTACCAAACCCACGGGCGCCAAAACCCCTTTGGGCCATCATGGTCGCCCCAGGACCCTATTACACTTAGTACCTCATTGGTCTACGAGTACGGTGTGCCTGAAGTTAAAACTAACATGGTGGAAAGTACCGCCTTTACTTTGTTTAATAAATTTCTCGCATAACAACTGGTACTGAGTGACCATTCTCTATGCAGTAGGTCAGTTGTACCTTCTTCAAGACAAATGGCAGTGCAATGTGTACTTGAGACAAGGATCTGCTTCCTAGATGTCAAAACGTGCCTAAATTTAACGTGTCCATCCATACAAGGTCAAATATGCGAAACTTATCCATTACACTCTATACTCTAATGAATTCCCAAACTCCCTCTGCCTACTACTAGTACTCAGTTTCACTTCATACTTCTCTGAACGTAATTATAAACTTGCAAATAAATCAAAAGAATGGAAAATTATTTTTCAATAGTAAATTAAATAGACCATTGTAACCTTGTGTAACCGTGCAAGGAATACTTGCAAAATACCAATCGGCACTCGTAATTTGCGTACAGATAATCAGAAAACTGTAACCAGTCGCACGACAACAAATGCACATACTGACACTTTCAGCTGATTCCCACCCCATATATTTCAATGACCATCAAGCACAGCTTCCACGGTTTTCAAGTGTGAAAGCTAAGGTTATAACTATTGAAATCTACAACGTCTAAAAGTGTGTGTGTGGGGGGGGGGGGTAAATTAGCTAGAACTTAAGCCATTGTTGGGATTTATAGAGACGGTAAGCTTGTTTTTTGAATGAATTCAAAATAATGGTAGACCGTTATACAGCAGTGAAGAAAAACATAAGCGTGGGAATGGATTGATGAGTTCATGACCAGCTGTTTCAAAAGGAAAGACATTATTTTCAACTATTCAGCCTTGCAGTGCCAGCATATCTCTCTCTCTCTCTCTCTCTCTCACACACACACACACACACACACACACACACACACGGTTCCATGCTCACAAATGCTCTTTCTCATTTGATGCTGGCAATAAAATCTATGGGTCTAAATTTTACGCGGCCACTTTATTCGATATTTGTTCAAACTTGTGCTCGAGTTTTTGCTGTTGAAACAACATCAACTACAGCTTCCTTTTTCGTTTTCAGAAAGATTTTTCACTTATAGTAATCACAGGCAGCCCCCCCCCCCCCCCATGTTTCCACTTCCGCTTTAAAAAATGTATTTGCTGTCAGCTTTAATCAACTCGAATTGATTTAATTTTAAGTGACTGTATCAGTTCGTCCATTAATTAGGTCAATAAACAATGGCGCCAATCATTTCAATTTGGGTACATGTACTAGATCAGGGGTGGGCAAACTACCGCCCGCGGGCCGCATGCGGCCCGCCAAGGGCTTTCATGCGGCCTGGGAACAAGTCATCATTCGCACTGACTCTGTTTATGTTACTCTGTTTATCAAATAAATGTGCTTCTTTTGAAGTTTAAGTTTAAGTTTTCAAATATTAACAACTGAAAATTAATTAGATGTTATTTAGAAAAACCTTTTGTTTTTGCTATTTCAAAAATTAATTATTTTAGTTAATGAACTATGCGGCCCGCGACAAGGTGTAAATTTGTGTATGCGGCACTTGCACTGGAAAGTTTGCCGCCTCTGTACTATATGGTCATATAGAGACTGCTCATGAAAAATGTAATGATCATATCCAAGAATTTTAATTCTCTTGTCTTTATTTCATATAGAATTTAGTTAAAAGGGGTGACACGTTTTCTTAAGTATGAACCCAAAACACGATGCGGAAACATTGTATTGTCTGTTTCGTGGATCACACAGCGTTTTATCAATTCATTCGTTAATGAACGTAAAAAATAAAACAAATCAGTTCAAAAAAAATATACTTGTAATATGTAAACGTGTTTATCCAAATTTGGACCAACCAATTTATTTTTACATAGAAGCTTAAAGGGGATCATCTGCTCCATTACCAGGAAGCCCTTGGCTGCATTTGCAACTGCATCAGTAAAATTAACGACTTAAAAATATACAGATATTGTATCAGTTTATGTGAATATAGTAACTGATAGACAAATTAAATTGTATCTCAGTTTTAGGTGGATACAGCAACTGATAAACAAGTTATATAACTTTAAAAAAAAAATATACTACAAACACAGTCTTCAAACATTACTGAGGATGAAAGCTCCGTTACAGACGACGCACGAAAACGGACCCCCCCCCCCGCCTTCGGTTTAAAGCAGAAACAGATCAGAAGGGTTTGTTTTGGTTCATGCTGTCTTGCCTTAAATAGGTTCCTCAAAAAGGCCTAACTTAAACCTGTAATCAATTTCTCCAAGTTTCGGAACTTAACCTCAATCGAACCACTTTTTATCGGTGCAAAGTGGGTTTTTTTTACATATTGATATTCTAATTAGGTTTAACACTCGAAGTGATGCGTGTAAGAGTGCCCTGTCCAGCACCAAAAAAGAAAAAGAAAAAATACAATTCAATATACCAAAAATTACATTTAAGACAGTTATTGTAGCAGCCATACTGGATGATCGACTGGCACTAGGTTTCATAAGAAATCTATTGGTGGAAGAAGAAAAAAACTATTTTTATATAGACATCCATTGGAAAGGAATAGAGATAACAATATTTTCAAGATATGACTTTCTATTTAGGAGAATTAGCAATAACAGGATTTTTAAGAAGGTCGACGTGGTGGCCATAATGACGTCAGGTCCTCGTCGTTTTCATTTAAGACCAAATAGACGACATAAGAAGTCTTCTAGTGCAAATTCCGCATCAATGTGACAGCAGTAAAGGATGTCGGGTCGGCAACAGTCTCATTTAAAAACAACTAAACATCCTATGAAGTCTTTAAGTGCAAACCACGCATCAATGTGACAACCATAAAGGATGTCGGGTCGGCAACAGTCTCATTTAAAAACAACTAAACATCCTATGAAGTCTTTAAGTGCAAACCACGCATCAATGTGACAACCATAAAGGATGTCAGGTCGACACCATTTTCATTTAGCAGCAACTAAACATCTTATGAAGCCTTTTAGTGTAAATCCCGATCAATGTGACAGCCATAAAGGATGTCGGGTCGAAAACAGTTTCCTTTAGCGACAACTAAACATCTTATGAAGTCTCTTAGGGAAAACCCCATCGCGAAACGACCATCCATTCAGGTGTGTCGCGATAACAGTATTTTCAAGATGACTGGTGCAGCGGCCAAACTTGATGTGCGAGCAACACCATTTTCATTCAGCCCCATCCAGACCATGTGATAAATGTGTGTCCAGTTTCAAGACAGTCCTCCAATTAGTTTAGGAATAGCGACAACAAACTTGTGCTAACGGACGGACGGGCGACGAACAATACACCATGCCATAGGCTCTTCCGGTCATTAACCAGCAGAGCTAAAAAAAAACCACATGGACTTGTCAAGAGTCGCGATTCATTAGTTAATGCCAAAAACAGTATGGCTAAGATAAAAGTATCTAACTAGGTGTTTCGATGCAGCTTCGTAATAAATACCTACAGTATTTAACTGTACTCGTCAAGACGACAAGCGAAATTATGGAAGTATGATTTTTTTGTAACCAATAACCGTACGCACGGGAATTAAGTTTTCTGCGAGTTGAGATAGAAAATTTACAGTTTTAATTTTTCCATTAGAAATTCAGGGACATGTATCGTGGTAACTTGCTAAGAACTGCTAATTAATCAATTTAAGATTATTTGATCAGAAACAAATCTTGGACAATATGCTTGCCTAATTGGCTAAGAACAGCTGCATTCTAATTATCTAATTGGAACAGGTGATAACATTGGAAAGACACTCGATGGCGTTAGTTACACTGCATTGCATAGCATTTGTATGCTAGAAGAATTTGTTGATTTTAGCTTAATTTTCGTCATCAGCGGACATGACTTGTAGGTAAAACTGGTTGCCATGATTAATTTCACCCTAAACCAAATATATTTAACACTAAATGTTGAGGTACACTTACCTACCCATCGATAGAATCAACACAACTGCTAATATTTTTGACCTGGATGTGTCGTCGCATAATATGTCAACAGATCATGGTCAATGCTGCTTGAATGAAATCACACAACAGAGCAAACTGTAAACTACCGCCGTTGTAACCCACGGCATGTTTGAATTTATAATGTTCACATATAGTATACTCGATAAATTTCGGTACAAAGTCTGAATACCTTCTCTCCGTTTTTGTAGAACTGGAATGTTGGCATTGCAGAGATCCCACATTTTTCTGCAACTTCCTAGGAAAAGAGAAAATGAAACATTTGGAAAACAAAACAATTATTACCACTTCAAGTTAAACGTCCAATGTTATGCAACAATTTTCTTAACATTAATTTTGCATGTGAAAGCAATTACAAAAGCGTGTTTTGAAAAATAGAAATTTGCATACTCCCAAACTTTGATTCGAACTTTGGAAATGAACCTATAATAGTTTATCGAACTGTTATTTTCAAAGTCGGTTTGCCCATAGTCACTTATGGCTTCTACGGTTTACAGCACTTAGCAGACACGCACATCTGATGACGTAATCGAAACAAAGATCCCACTCGAACTGTTGTGTTTCTCATGTAATACTAAATTTCAGAACATTTTACTGCGAAGTCCATGTTTTGGATAAATCTTCTAAAAATGAATAGCAAAAAAGACATGGCTTACCCCCACCTCATCCACATCTATTTTCAGAAAAATTGCATCAGTGAACTCTCGTGACATTCTCTGAAATAAGTCCAAGAGTTATACACCTGTAAATACTAAGGCATCAAATGTTAGTCATGTCTATCACTAGTATCCATTCGGACTGACTGCAGTGTACGGTTTCTGCTGCGCCGACAGAAGCAACATTCCTCAACAGAGACAATTAATTCATACAGTAGAGCGTAACAGTCCCTACCTACAATACACTGTACTGCAAGTCCTCTCATACTGCACAAATTTTGTTAGTTTCTCCGTACAATAAACTGTAATAAGAATGCATGAAAGAAACTGTAATAACTCGGGCGAATATATATGTACGTTTGAACGTAGGGGCCCCGAGTGGCCGAGTGGTCTAAAGCGCTTTCCGTTACGTATCACTGCCATCTCACCTCAGTCTACGTGGGTTCGAGTCTAGGATTCGGCTAATGCAACGTTTCGGAGCCCGTAACTTCAGTTTGGTACAATGTAGAAAAGTCAATGATGGCTTGATGGATAGAATAATATCTCAGAAGTAAAACAAGCCAAATAGTGTGGACGTGTGCCTTTAAAGACGGAAATAGCAGAAGGAAATCCAGGGTCATAGGTGGAACGAAGTATTTGGAAGTTCCGTACCTTCTCTCTTATATATTATGATAGAGAGGGTCCTGTCAGAACGGGTCATGGGGGAAAATCTAAGGTATTTTTGTCACTCTGTATGATTGTTTCCTTTATATTATTGGTTTTTTCTTTCTTTCTCAACGTCAAGCTCGCGTCGAGCACCTGTGGTAAAATCTCTCTCTAAAGTAACAGCTAAAATCAAGACCTTGACCTTCAACACACTGACCACAAAGCAATAAGCAGTCAATTCATTCGCAACTTCGATGTCACTACCGCGGATCAAATCTCCGAAGTCTTTCAACACCTGCCACTCGGACTACCTAGGCTATTTGGAATTGGGTCACAATTAATACTTCCAGTTCAGTACCCACTAATGTAGTTCTAGTCTATTTTTAGAACATTTTTTCCTCTCTCGTTTTGGTGGTGAGAGAAGAGTTTTATTTATGCATTTTTGGTAGGGATTTAAAGGTAACAGTTTATTCTTGATAATATGAGCTCATGGTGTTGTTGTCTGTGTCTATTTCAGCGACAGTGCACAGTGTGTAATAAGACCTTGGTGATAATCCGGAAGTGAAATCTGTATTCTGTTTACATGCTGTTATGTTGACAGTCCATCATCTCAAAAAAGAGCAGGTCAACCTTTGACAATAACTTCACCGTGAAGTCATTTTGAAGGTATTTTAGATTAACATATGATTTGCACTGATTGTCACACAGTGGAAAGGTCAGTACTGAGAAACAAATGTAGAGAACATATAGTAAAATTATTTGTGTTCTATGTCCATTTGCGAAACAAGGATTAACCGATAAGTTACGAATGATCTAACTAGTTTTAGTCGGGTTCCCTGACCTCTCTCCACTCCGTTATGACGGAGTGGAGAGAAGTCAGGGAACCAGACTAACTAGTTTTCAATTCGTAATCCTGAAGTTAATCCTGAAGTTAATCCAATTGTAGGCCAAGGTATCCGAATATTTGGGGTTTTATATTTTGCGGTAAAATTTCCGGCGAATAAACGTATCATTTTTCTGTACATGACTGCACCGACATACATCTGAGGGATAATTTTGTCTCGCAGATATAATAATAATAATAATAATAATAATAATAATAATAATAATAATAATAATAATAATGAGGACTTTGTATAGCGCCTAATCTTTAGAAGCTCTAAGAGCTTTACAACATTAGACAACACATATAAGATTATAAAAAAAACATATAATAATATTATTAAAGAAACAAACACCATGAAATTAGAAATCATAAAAAACATGCTGAAAATATTTAAGGTAGGATACATTATTAGGTCTTTAAGTTTGTTCTTGCAGTCGAAATAAGTGAGTTTTGAGAGCACTCTTGAATGGGATCCCTGTGTATTTGTGTCTAAGTTCAGTGGGCAATTCATTCCAAATTGCTGGGCCCTATTGCCGAAGTAGTTCCCAATGAAAGTAAAATGTGAAACATATGGTCTTTAGCCTTTACCTTCAAGCCAATAACAAGAATACGAATCAGCTTTCTTTCTTAGGCTTAACAAATAGACATGTTACAAGATAGCAAAAACATTTATAAAGGAAAATAATAGTGCTGACGTACCTCTAGTTTGGGCGAAATCGAGCGGCATGGCCCACACCAAGTTGCAAAGAAGTCAACAACTACTAGCTTGTTTCCTGCACTCTGCAACAACTGCTCAAAATCTGCCTTAAATTAAAGATAAATGAAGAACTATATTTATTGTTTGTTTTGTATTTTACCCAACGGTCAATGAGAAAAGATTCGATAGCAAGCGATGAAAAAACTGAACAAAGTTTTAATATTCAACAATGTCTCAAAATGAATAATAAAACATGAAGAAAAAAAAAATGCACACAACCGAGTCACCTGTGATATCACCCTCACTCTCCACTCCCGTTTGATAGTTGATCTCACACCCACACCCTAGACTGGTTACCCACTTTATCAAATTCTCTTGTCACAACATTCAGAGAGAGCATGTAAAGGAAAGGGGAGGAATCTGTAAGGAGCGAAGATCAAAAATGAGCGTCAAACAACTGGAAAGTTTCATACAGCAAGTTTTCGGTACAGTTATATGGTTAAAATGATGTCCTCGGAAACGGGTCCCATGCCACGGTCTCCACGTTTATGTTCCACCCCTCCCTGTCCCTAAATGATAAAACCCCCGTTTAATTTCCGTGTTAAATATCGACGATATATTCCGGAGTTCACTGAACAATAACAAGTCACATTTCAAGGCGCAGTTTGAACATATTTTAAAAGGTTATTATTATTATTATTATTATTATTATTATTATTATACATAAGTACGACAAATAACGGAAATGAGACTTGCAATACCTAACGCTTAGGCCACTTAATTCGTTAGTCATTTGCAACCCTATATCGCCTCTAATTTTTCCATTTCCGGACACGTTGGGGTATTAAAGCATTTATATATATATATATATATATATATATATATATATATATATATATATATATATATATATATATATATATATATATATATATATATATATATAAACAACTAATAATCATATTGTGACATTGCTTGTACGGTCTATGCACTTGCCGAAGAAGCAGTCGCATACAGTTCTAATTAATAAATCAGAAAGTGAAAACATATCTATGATATCTATGGAGCGGAGGGGGGGGGGGGGCGGACCCATATGTATATATTACATGTACACCACACATGTAAACATAGGCTTGTATAGCTGTCCCGAAATAGATTTTTATGATCTACCGGACTATTACAACATAACGTTGATATACCCGAAATCCCTACCAGTCTAGCAGATAAATATATTATATATCGCATTTAATTGAAGTAAACATAGGTATAACAGCAAACTTACCTTGTTTTGTACTACTCGCACCATCTTGTTCCTTTTTCGAACCAGTTAAGTTCTCTCTGCTGCCATAACGAGTCAAATCGTACTGTTATCAATTCTTGTTCACGTGATCAGCTTACGTTGTCAAGGTCGATATTTACTAGGAATGCACTAAAGCTACCAAGCGGAAACCATCGTTGCCATATTGAGTCTTATATATATATATATATATATATATATATATATATATATATATATATATATATATATATAGTACGACTAATAACGGAAATGAGACTTGCAATACCTAACGCTTAGTCCACTTAATTCATTAGTCATTTGCAACCCTATCTCGCCTCTAATTTTTTCCATTTCCGGACACGTTGGGGTATTTCAGCATTACACTATGGAAGACTATCTGAAACTCAGTCACATGGACTTTATAATGAATGTCTTGCCACTTATGTGAAAGACCATATGGGGTTAACATTGTCAGCCCGTCCTTATGTTACATTTCGGTTTGGTGTTTGCGTGCAGTGCCGGATTAAACCATGTAGAGGCCCTTAGGCTGTCGAAATCTTGTCCCCCCCCCCCCTTCGCAAATTATCTTCTAATAGGTCTTTAATTATGCCAACCAACAATTTTAATAAGCAAGTTATTACGCAAAACATATATTACCAATTATTAATGTTATTAAACAAATTAACATGTTATGTTTTTAAGCAAAAATTATTTAATATTATATTGATCCGTTGTCGCTGGGCCCCTAAAAGGCGTGGGGCCCATTGGCCGGTGCCTACTCTGCCTATATGGTAATCGGGCACTTTTTTCGTGTGCAGCTCCTAGAGAAGCCAGAGGGGAATCCTGGGATATGGAAGCGAGAGAGTGAGGATCGTCTGCCTTAAAGATGAGTGCGAAACAATGGGAATGTTTTCTGGTGTGAATTTGTTTTACAGTTATGTGGTTAAATACATGGGGTTCTTTCCACATACGCCACTCCTACTTGTTTAAGCTCACGCCACTCACCCAAACCAAAACGCTACTTCTGGAAACAGGCCAGGCTCTAGGATGTGCGGGGCCCAAGGCAGCAAGCGATGAGCGCGGGGCCCCAAGCAAAAAAACTGCATTGTCTGAAAGCGTGGGGCCCAAGACGGCTGCCTCGTTCCCCTTGCTCTATAGCCGGGCCTGCCTGGACACCTTACACAAAGTGCATTTCTTGTTCACACTAATTTTAAACTAGAAGTGCAGTGCAGTTTACACACAGTGTGAATGAGTGATCTTATCTGAACATTCTTCCATGATTAGTATCTCATTATTAATTTAGGCGTAAACAACACTTTATGTAAGAGGCATTGATGACGTTATAGCGATCAGTTACTTCCTAGCACATATGGTATGTACGGGAAGCAATATTATTACAGTCGAGATTTCGGACTAACAAAGATCTAAAACACAGATATGAAAGTATATTTACTGCTGACGTTAAGAATTCGCTGTCCAAATAATAAGTAGACTATCTCGCCAAGCGTTACATTTTGATTTGGGAGGAGTTATCGTTAACAAAGACATGTTCGAAATGACATTGTCGGAGGTCGTGATAATGTGCGATACCCACTTCTAATGGTTTAGGTTATGTTTATCTAGGAGATGATCGACCACGGTGTTATTTCCCGGACAGAGTAATTATTAAAATATGAATGTAATGAATGGTTGTTGTTGTTGTTGTTGTAGGGTTTAACGCCATTTTTCAGCACACGATAGTCTATACATGGCGGCCAGTATTAATATTGGAGGAAGAACTCGGGAAATCCCCGGAAAGAACCACCGACCTTCGAGAAGCTACTGGCAAGCTTTCTCACATACCCACATTGACCGAATCCGAGACTCGAACCTACGGAGACAGAGGTGAGATGGCAGTGATCCGTAACGGAGAGCGCTTTAGACCACTCGGGGCCCCTGTAATGAATGGAACAACATAGATCTGAGCAGATATATAGAATAGATCAACACGAGTCGTCGTTCATAAAATATAACAATTTAATCAATTACATAACAAAATGAAATTTAACATGACATTTGAATGATTCACTTCCTCTTAGAAACAGAGTTAACAAAATTTATGCAAAATTCAGTTAGCCGTTCTGTTACACCGATAAAACAAATTTCATCATATAATCGAGTGACTGATTGAACTCAGATTGGCGGTATGTCAGCATCGTATGTTTGCTTCGGTTAATTCCAAATTACTGTTAGTGATAAATCGGTGTTGGGGTCTCTCTCTCTATCTCTCTCTCTCTCTCTCTCTCTCTCTCTCTCTCTCTGAGACCCGAGTGGCCGAGTGGTCTAAAGCGCTCTCCGTTATGGATCACTACCGTCTCACCTCTGTCTGCGCTGGTTCGAGTCTCAGATTCAACCAATGTGGGTATGTGAGAAAGCTTGCCAGTAGCTTCTCGTGGGTCGGTGGTTCTTTCCGGGGTTTTCCCGGGTTCTTCCTCCACCATTAATACTGGCCGCCATGTATAACCTATCGTGTGCTGAAAAATGGCGTTAAACCCCACATCAACAACAACAACAACTCTCTTTCTCTCCAACCTGATGAAAGTCAGATCTTCGCTGTCCAACGTGAAGATTTGACAGCGACACCTTATGGGTTATATTCTGGTGACCTCTGAATCAGCTAATGGAAATGAAGCTTCCAAAAAATGAATCAGATCGTTCGGCACACATTGATACTAATCAACCACACTGTTCAGTCTCCCAAACGCGAAGATACATGACTTCGAAAGATTGGCTGATAAAATGTGTGATTATGGTTATAAAGTAGGTCACCAAAACATGACTCCAAAGCGGTCGCAGTCCGATCTTCAAGTAGGACAGCAGAGATCTGATTTTAATCAGTATGTCTCTTACTCTAGACTCTTCGGGTCAAAAACCACCTTGGTTGTAGACTGCGCTCTTTTCCACTGTGCAGTGCAGGTATGGAGCTATTTGTTCAAATAAAATATAATACACAACCTAAATATGTGTCACGTTTATTCTGGTGGGATCAGACACTGTTCACACTCTGTCTTACGTCAGATATTGTCTTATCAAAATGTAACAGAACTAAGATATGATCAGTTCGCACACGGATCTGATACACAAACAGCTTATTAACGTGATTTCTATGTCTTTTCTGGCGGCTATTAGCATTCCTAATGGAACTATGACATAATTAGACCTCTTAGATAAACAAGTAGACACCGCTGTTGGGTGTAAATTACCAGCTGGTTATGTCAGTCGACACACGTTCTTAATTCTAACACCATCGATTACGGTTGGAAACAATTCACAACTTAATTACCCAAATGAATTAATGCACTTCACTCTTTGCCCTAACTAGATTCCTTGCTAATTAGCGAGTCATTAACCTACATTTCCAGACATAGACAATTCAATTCTTAGCATACATAATACATAGTTTAAGACAAATAAATTAATTCTCACAACTCGTATCAGAGTAATGTATGAAATTTCTACAATACATTGTTTCTACTGCATACAAAAGCACTAAATCGGAACACATTCATATCAATAAAATATTGTATGACATCATAGAATACATGAGTCAAATAAACGTCAAGACAAATGCATGCTAGCTTCTGAACTATAGGAAACAAGAAAACTTAAAACGAATAAATTCAGCAAATAATTGCAAACTTGCACACATGCATATTGTATGTGATTGAGACGATACCTTTGTGCTTTCCGAACCTTTGCTCGCTTATCGTCAGAGAATTCCCACTGTTTCTTCTTAGGTTCCTGGTCTCACAACTTTTCACACACACACACACACACACACACACACACACACACACCGTTCCTTGGACGATTTATTTAACGAGAAAAATACTTTTTACAGATTTTGTTGTCAGTTTTTCCTTTCAGCAGAAAAACTAGGACTGCCTTAAACTTAGTTTTATGAAACTTAAATCGTGAAATTTCGTCTGGGGAACATACACCCTCGTTTAGCTAAGCAGGATTAACACTTTCGCTAATCGCCAAAAATGTTAACACTCCCACCAAAGTCAGAATAGTTCTCTTTAGACGGCCTTTATTAATAACTATTCTGGAAAATATAACTTTATAAGAACTGTTTTAAATGGCCAAAGAGTTCTCAGAATTTTCATTGGCTTGTCTCAACTCCGTCATTCTCCGCTATTTGTCCTTAGGTTAACGTTGGTCGTTTTCAACTTTCTGTCCGTTATCGAAATGACTATAATTACCCCCTCCCCACAAGAGATGTTAACCATTATGAGCTGCCAAGTTACTGCTAACCTAACCCATACATCAATCGTAATTGTTATGTGTCACGCTGACCTGGTCAGAATGTACTGCGGGGTTATATTTACAAAAGTTTGCAGCATTACAGATATGTTTTTACTTCCAGCACTGTGAAAACTGTAAACTGATTGGTGAATCAAATGGTCAATTGAAGACGACCCCGTGTTGGTAATTCTGACTACTGCGTCCCACATCCCGTGCTCGTGATGGTCTAAATGGATAGTTTCGTAATTTCGAAAACAGATGTCATTGTCCCAATAAGCATGAGCCTTGTATGTATAAATTCACATGGAAACTAAATCTGCGAATTGGTTTTCATTTGCTTTACGTTAGGCTTGAAAATGGATACGCATGCTTGTATGTTACCGTTGATATTTAGACTAGCAGAGGAGAACAACGGAATAACTTGGACTTAAAATAAACAGCCAAATTGATCTACATTTGTTTCTTATTACTGAACATTCCACTGTCTCAAAAGTTCCTAATAAATCATATGCTAATCAAAAATACCTTCAAAGAGGAACTCGGGTGAGGTCTTTGTCATGGGTTATTCGGCATTGTTTGAGAGGTCGAACTGTAAACAAAGTACCGTGGAATCGGCCACAGATTTCACTTTCGGATCAGTATCAGTGCCTCGTTACTCTCTGTACACTGTTGCCAAAATACACACAGACAACCACATCATAATTTTCATATTCTAAAGAATAAACACATACCATTAAATTATTATCAACTATGCCTAAATCTAACCCTTGTATCACCACCAATATGACAGAGGGGAAAAAAGCTCTAAAAAATAGACTGGGGCTACATTCGCGAGTAGTGAAAGGGGTGAGATTAGCGTCAATGGGAATTAGCATTAAAAACACCCCCCTGGGCGAGATTAGCGTCAATGGAAATTTAACATTAACCACCCTGGGCGAGATTAGCGTCAATGGAAATTTAACATGGGCAAAAAACCCTGGGTAAGATTAGCGTCAATGGAATTTAACATTGGAGAAAGGAAAAAAAAGGAAATATTGAGATTAGCGTCAAAGGCATTCGAACAATGGAAAAAAAAAAATCGATTCTAGGGACAAAGGCAATTGAACATGGGGAATAGAGTTTGGGTCTGTCTAGAGACAAGGGGAATTGAACATGGGAATAAAGTGTGAGTTTGTCTAGGGACAAAGGGGAATTGAACATGTTAGAAAAAAAAACTATTTTAGGGACAAGGGGAATTGAACATGGGATTTTTTTATTTTTTTTTAAAAAATTTTATAAAGGGGAAGGCAATTGAAAAGTCATTCTCTTTTCGAGAAATATGGCTGGCCCTGAAAAGGGCCTTTGGGTTTATGTTAATATTAATATTAACATAGACGGCATCTGTCACATCTTCTTCTTCTTCTTAAACTCCTTCTAACTGCAGGTCCATACACAAGTACCCTCTTGAGGCATCCTTGTCTTTCTATGTAAACTCTTCTCATCCATAAACTAGTATCTGTCCTATCAACAACAGTCCACTTGGACCGGACATACATGAGCATGTCCGTCCTAAACATCATGGAAGACACAAGGGTGGATGATTCAACTGTGGTCCACATCGTGAGGCGACGAGAACAGGTGAATCAATGCAGTGAACTGCGCTTATTTATAGGTAGAGGAAGGATTGAAACAGATTGAGTTCATTCACCAATCCGAACACGCGTTACAAAATTCAGTCAGTCCGCATCCAATCCGAAGAGAGCAGTCTGTGACGTCATGTGGTCTATATAGATTCGCTAGCGCATGTGTGCTGTGAATCTATGCGACAGTGATTCAACATGACGGAAACTCAGAAAACGATCCATTGGGGTGCACCAGCAGTGGAGACCGCCCAAGGGAACCCGGACTTACTTTCAGAAGAGGTACATTGGGATTTTGTGGATTTTCTTACCTCGCAAGAATTTGTTCCGGAACCTTCGTCTCATTCTTCATTACCGCAAGTGGAGAATTTTAGACAGAGACAGAAAGAAGAATTGGAGAAATTTATGCAACGACAAAAGGAAGCGGAACAAGCTTTTCTCCTACAGCAACAGCAACAAGAAGAGGTAAGAAAAAACAAGAAGAAGAAGTAGCAGCAAAGAAACAAGAGGGTGAAAATCAAACGGCTACGGTACTGTTGGACATTTTAGCCGAGTTAAGAAGTCTGAAACAAATGTATCAGACTTCTTTATCACGACCGAAGAGAATACGACCTTCCCGAGCTAAACACGCCAACCCTGTGACTAAGCCTATCGTACCACCCTTAGTGATTTCAACCCAATCATCATCATCAGAAGTAGGCCTCGGCCGTGGCAAAGGCTTAAGACAGTTAAAGTTGATTGCTTAAACTCACCCCTACACCAAAAAAAGGCCCTTTTCAGGGCCACCCACTTCTCTCGAAAAGAGATAGCCTTTCAATTTGCCAATAACTCAAAAATCAACAAAAAAAAAAAACATTTTACCCTTATAGTACATGTCTGTGTATGAGTGCGTGAGTGTAGCTTCTTATTTTAAAATCAAAACTCAAAGACACTTACCTTATATAATTAATTGATTCTTTTCTCCATAGTTACAATCCAATTCACAATTCACAACAGAACACTTTATAAATTACGTTCACTTCTTCTGTTTCTTTTTTTACTCTCTCTTTGTTTTCAATTTCTTCACCGTCACAGTCTTTTCCTCCTCTTCCTCCTCACTTTCTTCCCTTCTTCTTTTCTTCTCCTGTTTCTTTTTCTTCACCTGGCTGCTTTCTTCCTCTGAAGAATCTCTCTCTTCTTCTGAAGAATCCCTCTTTTCTTCCGACTCCTCTTGTTTCTTTTTTGGGCAATCTGGAGACCAATGTCCTTTTTCTTGACAATAATAACAGGTATCTTGACTTTTGTCTTTTCTAGCCCCGGTTTTTGTTCTTTTTTGACGGTCTGGACACTCTGAAGACCAGTGCCCTTTCTTCTGACAGATATAGCAAGTATCTTGATTTTTATCTCGAAAGGAAGGAGAGTAGTCCGTCGGCTGGTCTGAAGAGAATTTTCTAATGACCCCTCGCAAAGCTCTGACGAAACGTTCCATCTGGGTAGTCTCTTCCATCGTTGTGCTCGGTTTGAGAGTGAAATGAATAGTGAAAGGACAAGACACACACCCTTTTTATATACGCTGGTTTGTCATGACTATAAATTAGTCTATGGTGTTTAAACTTGAGTCATTTGACGTTTTGCACTCAAGATGAAACGATCCTATTCATTCGAGAAGAAAGAAGAAGAAGAAAGTAAGAGGCAGAAACGTGATCTATCGCCTCGTACCAGAGCTGAAGTCTTGGCACAAATTCATGCCAGTGATTTTGAAGAGGACATGAGTGAACCAGAATCCGAACCCTCTAAACAAAGTTCACCACCCTTAGTTAACCCTGAAAAGTACTATTCCATTCGAGAGACGGAAAAGCGCTCCTCTAGAAAATTTAGAACCACGGCTTACACCTACACAGTGAAGTTTAAAGATTTCAAGTCCGACGTACCATTGGAGAAAGCAGAAGGGTTTATCACCGAGATGTGGGATTCTTTGCTCACCGCACTCAAGCGACAATGTCAACCCAAAGAAGACGATCGCTTGACACTATCCATAGATCACGACAGCCTGAAATCCCCTGTTTGGATCGAGTTTAGCAGACCCGCAGAACTAACCCCTTCCAAAGTCATGGACAAGATTCAACACGTACAACAATCTAATGACCAGTTTGACATCACCGATGGTAAAGCCACACTGAAAATGGCCCACGTCTCTCCTCCTCAAGGGACCGGACAACGCAATAAGGTGTTATTGGTGAACGACCTTCGCAGGACCAAAAAGAGTCTCGTCCAAATTAACAACCCTCAAGACCAGATGTGCTTAGCCCGAGCCATCGTGGTGGGACGAACCTATGCCAACAAGAACGACACGGCAGAATGGAAAAGAACCTGGAAAACTATTCAACAATCGGACCGAGCCAAACAACGAAACGAAGCAGAACTCCTGTTGAAACAAGCTGGCCTGTCCAAAGACACACCCTGAAATGCAAAAATTGCAAGATGTCCTAGCTCCACGCTACACCTTGAAAGTGCACCCTCAAGAAGTGCGTGGGCCTCTGTTGTTTCGAGGGAAAGACTTTAAGGACGGAAAATACATTCATGTATATTATCACGATGACCATTTCGATACCATTACCACTATCACTGGATTCCTGGGATACAGTTATTACTGTGAGAAATGTGACTATGGCTATAACAATCGAGAGCAACACAAACATTGCGGATGGAAATGCCCAGGATGTTTGGCCTCTCCACCCTGTCTGAGCGAAGGACAAGAAAGAGTACATTGTCCTGCTTGTCTGCGCACGTTTGTCAACCCTGCCTGTTACCAACAACATCTGAAGACGCAAGGTTCACAGCAGAAATGTGCTTGTCAACTGCTGAGACTGTGCCCTACGTGTCGACAAGGCCTACGTACCAATAATGCCAAGGCACACGTATGTTCAGGAAAGAAAAAATGTCACATTTGTCACCACATCGTGGACTTGAAACACGAATGCTACGTGCAAAAATACCAACCCCCACCAGAGAAAGAGGACGGTCACAAGAAGAAAGGCAATTTCATCTTTTTCGATTTCGAATGCATGCAAGAGACTGGCATTCACATTCCTAATTTCTGCGTGGCTCATCGAGCGTGCGAGAAGTGCATTCAAGAACCTATCTTCAGTCATTGCCCTCACTGCAGCAAGATTCCCGGAGGGCGTGAAAAAATCTTTCGAGGACCGAACACGTTAGCCGATTTTGCCCAATGGGTCTTAGATCCCATCGACAAGAGGTGGAGCCAAGAGGACATCGAACGTTACGGAGATTGTCATCGTCATGCCACAGTGATGGCTCACAATTTCTCCGGATACGATGGACAGTTTCTTCTCAGATACTATACGGAACAAGGCACCGAACGTCCTAAAGTCACTTTGAACGGAGCCAAAATCATTTTCATGCAAGTGGGACAAGTGCAGTTTAAAGATTCGATGAGCTATTTGGCCATGCCTTTGAGTCGAATGCCTAACACGTTTGGAATGACAGAAATGGCTAAAGGGTACTTTCCACACTTTTTCAATACGGAAGCCAATCAACACGCCGTTCTACCCCATTTGCCTGAGGCTCACTATTATGACCCCGACAACATGCGTACCGAACAACGAGAAGCTTTCTACGCTTGGTACCAGACTCACGCCTCCGACCCTTTCGATTTTCAGGAAGAAATGCTAAAGTATTGTCGTTCCGACGTGGACATTTTACGGCGTTGCTGTGGAAAATTTCGAGAACTGTTCATGGAACACGGAGGGGTCGATCCTTTGAAAGAAGCTTGCACCATTGCCAAAGCGTGTTCCTAGTGTATCGACAACGATTCATGCCTGAAAACACCGTGGCTGTCATCAGTCCTCAAACGACCCACTTTGTCAAACGTCAATACTCGGTCAAAGCCCTACGTTGGTTACATTACTTGTGCGACAAGGAAGACAAATGGATTCAGCATGCCCGCAACGGAGGAGGCGAAAAGACCATCGGAACGTATTCGGTCGATGGCTGGGACTTAGAAAACCCCAAGATCGTGTACGAGTTTAACGGTTGCTTATTTCACGGATGTCCCGTCTGTTACCCTGACCGTGGCACTAAAAATCAGTTTTTACAACGAACCATGGAAGACTTGTACCAGGACACTTGTCAGCGACGCCTAAAGTTAGAACAGCAAGGATACCAAGTGGTGGAAATGTGGGAACACGAGTACGATCACCGTATGAAAACCGATCCCGAGTTTAAACGTGCCATGGAAAGTTACAAGCTGATGGACCCCCTAAACCCGAGGGATAGTTTGTACGGAGGAAGGACCAATGCCACCTGTTTGCTGTACCAAGCCGACGAAGAGAAAGGAGAAGAAATCAAATACTTGGACGTGTGTTCGTTGTATCCTTACGTGTGCAAATATTGTCCCTTTCCTGCAGGGCACCCACAATTGTTCACGGAACACATCGACCTGAAAAACATTCGACAATACGAAGGCTTGATCAAGTGTAAAGTTTTGCCTCCCACGAACCTATACCATCCCGTCTTACCTCACCATTGTCAAGGCAAACTGATGTTTCCATTGTGCCGTACTTGTGCCGAAACGTGCAACCAAGACAAACCTTGTCAGCACACCCAGGAAGAACGGGCCTTGACGGGAACCTGGGTCAGCGTAGAATTGTTCAAAGCTCTGGACATGGGATACCAACTGTTAGAAGTGTACGAAATTTGCCACTTTCCCAAGACACAACAATACCACAAGGGTGACCCCAGTCAGAAAGGCATTTTCGCCGACTACGTGGATGCCTTTTTGAAACTGAAGCAAGAAGCCAGCGGCTATCCTTCTTGGTGTCACACTTCCGAAGACGAAAAGACATTCAAAGAGAAATACTATGAACAAGAAGGCATCTCTTTAGACCACATCGAGAAAAACGAAGGCAGGCGGTCGTTTGCCAAAGTGATGTTAAATTGCTTGTGGGGTAAAATGGCACAACGACCGTGTTTACCCAAGACGGAATATTTGACAGAACCTTCCCGCTACTTTCAGATGATTCACGACAAAACCAAATACATGAAACACGTGGACGTCGTTCGCGAGGATTTGATCTTGGTCAATTACGAAGAAGATCTGGACTTTGTACAAGACGACCCCTTTGGAAATGTCATCATTGCGGCTTACGTGACAGCTCATGCCCGCTTAAAATTGTACGAAGCTTTAGAACGGTTAGGGGAACGTGTCCTGTACTTTGACACGGACAGTTGCATTTACATCCATCACCCGAGTCAACAGCACCCTGACATCGAAGGAGACCGTTTAGGAGCCTGGACAGACGAACATCCCGACGACAAGATTCTAAGTTTCGTCAGTGGCGGTCCCAAAAATTACGGCTACGCATACCGGGACCCACAAGGAGAATTGCACACGACGTGTAAAGTGAAAGGATTGACTCTGTGAACTTTGGAGTATTGAAAGAAGCCTTGCAATCGGGAGAGGATGCAAACTTTAAAGTGACCACCTATCAACCGAACAAAATTGTACGTTTACCCACTCACCACATCGTCAGTCGACCCTTGGAAAAAGTCTATCAAATCGTGTACCAGAAGCGAGTGCGACTTCCCAATCATTTCACCTTACCGTATGGACACGTCGGTATTGGTCTGTATATAAAAAGGAACCCTAGGCAAGATCGATAGTTCATTGTGACTACCAAGACCGAGCGAACAAGATGAATACTTTCAGAGAGACACAAAACAAGTTTAGACAGGCACAATTCAAGTGTGGGGCTTCTGAAGTGGAATGCGATTGTGAGCCTTGCGACTTTTCAACCTGTGTTAGTGACGGTGCCAGAAGAACCCGTCACCCAGGACGGGACTGTCGTGGACAGGCCTGAAAGACCCTTTCGGGAGGACACTTGTGTGACCTTACCCCTACTATAGAACTGGTTAGAACATTACCCAAAACATGTTGTACAGACACTTGTGTTTATTCCACGTTAATAGTTATCATGTGCCTTTTATCCTTATACTTAAGCCTTTGACTTTTATGTATTTTTGTCTTTCGTATTCATGTTTGAAACATTCAATAAACGTGTTCTGAAAAAAAGTATATAAACTCTTGTCTTGTTTGTTTTCGTGTCACAAGTGACATTTCTCACACTATGGCTACCTCTGCTGTCTCTGCTCCCTCTTCCTCTACTGTCAAAGTCATCGACGAACACTTAGATCGTGCCAGTTGGGAGGCTTTGTATCTTCGCCATCCCTTTAACATGCTCATTGCTGGACCTAGCGGTTCAGGCAAAACCGAATTCGTCAAACGTTTGATCGAACATAAACATCATTTGATCGATCGACCACCTCAGCGGATCGTGTGGTGTTACAAAGAGTGGCAATCGGCGTACAGCCTCTTGCGAGAAAGTCAAGGTGATTCCATCGTGTTTGTGGAAGGCATTCCTAAAGAAGACGACGGTATCGTCTCTGATTCCTGTCAAACCCATTTGGTCATTTTCGACGACATGTTAGGAGAAGACGAAGAAGAAATTAAACTGTGGTTCACGCGTAAAGGGCATCACCGTAATGCCAGTGTCGTTTACATCACCCAAAATTTGTTTCAACAAAGTAAAGCCCATCGCACCATCAGTCTCAATGCGCATTACGTGGTCTTGTTTAAAAGCCCTCGAGATAAATCGCAAGTGCAAGTCTTAGCCAAACAGTTAGGAACGCCTTGGTTGACTCAGGCGTACGACGATGCCACTCAAACTCCACATGCCTATTTACTCTTCGATTTGAAACCTACGACCCCCGAGGATTTGCGATTTCGTACCCACTTGTTTCACCACTGGTGCCAAGACGGAGGGCCTGTCCTGTACACGTCTCCGTCCTCGACTTCATTTCACTCCACATAAAAAAATCTATAAAAACCTCAGACCCTTTTTCGTCTGTCTCACTCACAGTGCGAACATGACGTCCCTTCAGTCGCATCTTCCCGTCAAATTGATTCGTGCCTTGTATGGCATCAGTCGAGAAAAAAATCCACAAATACGAGCTCGTGTCTTAGAAGCTAGTCTCAAAGAAGTCTTACGATGGTTCACGGTGACTGCACGTCAAATACTCCAAGGAATCATTCAGATTCCTCATCAAACCAAACGCTTTTTCGATCGAAACAAAGTCGCTTTGGTCCAACTGGCCGATCCCCGCATCGACACTCAAACCAAAAAACAAATCATTTTGAAACCTGGAGGGAGTGGTACTCTAGGAGGGGTCATCATTCGCTCACTCTTAAGATGGGTTCCTAATGCCCCCAAAGTTATCCCCAAGAAAAAAAGTCCAACGAAGCCCCAAGAAGAAAAAGAAAAAGACCAGGTCCCCAAGAAGAACATCTCCAGTGGCGGGACCCTCCTCTTACCAGACACCACCCCGGAAAAAGAAAAGAAACCCCAGAAAAAGAAAAGTCCACAGAAGAAAACTAGTCGCAAGAGAGGCACTTCGGCCAGGACGCAACCTTACACTCGCAAACCACGACCTGCCACGGCGGTGACCGCATCTCCGGCAGCCTCACGTTCATCCACTTCTCCGTTGATGACACCAAGAACTGAAGAGTACTTGGAGACGTTGATCACACCAAGAACTTCTCCGTTAATGACCCCAAAAAGAACTTCCCCAGTGGCAGGACCCTCCAATTTAGTGGCAGTGGCTGTTGCTCACAAAGTACCTTCTCCTAAAATCAAAGTCCATGAAAGATCGGGTATGTTACAAAGTTTACTGGATTTGTCCAAGCAAGAACTGGCTCGATTTAGTCCGTTGCGTACCCCTCCACGACGTGTCATGCCTGTCCTCAAACTGATACGCCGTAAAGACAATCAGTGGCGACGCGTTCCAGTATAAAAAAGACCTGTGACCAAGTCGGGGGTATCAGTGTTTTTTTTGGTGCTCCTGAAGGCTCAAAGATGTCACCCTCCAGAAAACCCCAAGGAAAGAAAAGAAAAGGACTACCACCTCGTTTAGTCAAACATGGGGACATGTTATCTGTCCTGTCCAAAGCTTCTCCACCTCTACGAAAAAAACTCATTCAATCGGCCTCCAAAGAGGTCATCGATGCCGTGTGCGAATGTTGTTTGAACGTTTTGAAAGGCACGATCCCTTTGTCCAAACACCAGAAACAATGCTTAAGCAAACATCGTCACGTTCTTCGCCAAATAGTTCAAAAGAAAATTCCCATTCGTCAAAAGAAGAAGATGTTGGTCCAACGTGGAGGCATTTTGCCTCTCTTGTTAGGCCCCATACTGAAAGGAGTCTTGGGAACCATGTTGGGAGGACTGGTGGGAGCAAGATAAAAAGGCCCTCGGAAGTCCCAAGATCTCAGAATCGACCCCTGACAACCCTATGGAAGGACGAAAACTAGCTTTAGTGCCTTACAAACGATGGATGGAATACCATCGGTGGCAAGAACAACGCACCCCGCATTTACCTCCCAATCCCAATCTGAGCGAGATGTCCCAGTTACAATACGAATTGCAGTCCTTGATGGATCGCCAAGATTTGTCCGAAACAGAAAAATCGCAAAAGTACGGTCAACTCTTGCAACGACTGCAACTCTTTCACCAGAAAGCTTTAGACGAAACAGCTCTACCCACTCTGAAAGATTTTAAGACCTTGATGAAAAGTCCAGCACCATCACCAGTACCAGTACCAGTCCCACCACTACCAGTGACCAAGACAGAGAAAGGAAAAGAAGAAGAAGAAGGGTTTCAAACTCCACCAGAAAAAGTACGCAAGTTAACAACACCACCTACCTCCAGAATTGGATGGATTAAAAAGATGATGGCCACCCCTTCTTCATCACAAGAGAAAAAGAAAGTGAAGACAGAAGTGAAGACAGAAGTGAAATAAGAACCGATATCCCCCGCTCAGATATCCTCCTCTTCAACACCTATTGCTGGTCGCACACGCAAAGCATTGCAATCCAAGAAAGTACCCCAAGAGAAAAAGAGTAGCATCTTCCAAGAGTGGGTGCCTTATTAACACACAAACACAAAAAAATGGAAAAAGTGTTAGCCAGCATTTACTACGATCCCTCGCATCCTGCAGGTTACGCAGGAGTTCAAAAATTGTATCGTGCTGCCAAAACGCAACTGAAAAGTCTCCGTTTACCTCAAGTGCAACGATGGTTACAAGAACAAGCTACCTACACTTTACACAAACCCATTCGACGCAAGTTTGCCAGAAGTCGCACCCGAGTGGAAGGCATCGATCATCAATGGCAAGCCGATTTAGCCGATGTCTCTCATTTGGCCAGCTACAATCGTGGCTACAAATATTTGTTTTGTGTCATCGTGCGTCTTTTCCAAATTTGCCTGGGTCGTGCCCTTGACTTCCAAATCGAGCAGCGAGTTAGTGCGAGCCCTGCAACGGGTGTTGAAACAAAGCGGTCGTCACCCTCTTCGATGGCAAACGGACAAAGGCACCGAATTTCTGAACCAAGCTTTCCAAAAAGAATTAAAGAAACGTGACATTCATTTTTTTACCACCGAGAATCCCGAAACCAAAGCCAGCATCGTGGAACGTTTTCAACGCACATTGAAAGAACGCATGTGGAAATATTTTACGCATCACCACACTCTGAAGTACATCGACATCTTACCGCACCTGGTGCAAGCGTACAACCAATCTTACCATCGAAGCATCGGACGTGCCCCGCAAGACGTGACTCCCGACAACGAAGTGTTGGTGTTTGAGCGCCTGTTCGGTACGTCCCCGACGAGGGCTGTCCCCAAGAAAAGTGGAGAATTGGCCGTAGGAGATTGGGTGCGCATTGGCAAAACCAAACGCACTTTCGACAAAGATTACTTACCTAACTGGACGACCGAATTGTTTCGCGTCACTGGACGAGTGCATGGCCGTCATCCTACCGTCTATAAATTGGAAGACATGAACGGAGAAGTGCTCAAAGGAACGTCTTATTTGCCCGAGTTACAACGTGTGACCAAAAAAGAAGACGACGTGTACGACATCGAAAGCATTCTCGAACGCAGAACCCGTAAAGTGGGCAAACGACGTGTCAAAGAAGTCAAAGTACGTTGGAAAGGATATCCGCCCAGTTTTGATTCTTGGATCGACGCTTCGCAAGTCATCGACTATAAAAAGAAGTGACCATCATGCCCTTTCACACAGACGCAGCTACGTCGACCACTCCTCCTTCACCCAGTTCTTCTGTGCAAGATTTACAAAAACAACCCTTGTGGGTGTGGTGTGGAGAACGTGTGCCTAAAACGCAAGTCGTCTTTTTCTGCCAAATCTTCGTGGTGTATTGTGTCATCGGGGCAGCCATTGCCAATTTGAGTTTGCAACAAGGAGACAAACAATTGTGGACCATTTTATTGAGCAGTTGCATCGGATACCTGCTTCCCAATCCCTCCCTGAAATTCTCCTCGAACGGGAACCACGGGAACCTTGTGTCCAGTGCCAGTGCCAGTCACCACTCCAACAACAACCACAACCAGAACCCCATTTTGGGCGGAGACACGCCTCTGACGTCCACTAACCCCTCGGACAGCCACAGAACTCTGGAATTATGAGTCACGAAAACCAATTTTACTTAACCTTACCCAGTGACAGTTCCATGGAGGTGTTTCCCAAGAACACGTTGTGCTGTTACACGGCTAAATTACCTCAAGCCATCCAGTTAGATCACGAAGCCCATTGGGAAGTGGCTTTAGTAGAAATGATTCACCCTACACAAATCCAAAACATCACCGAAAAGCAAAACACTTTTGAGGTCGAAATCCTGAACCAACAATTACAAGAAGCCATGAATGACATCGGGTTTTCAGGGGACACAAGACCATCCAACAATTCACCCTTCAATATCTACACCTTGAAAATTCCGGCAGGGTTTTATTTTAGTGGCCAACATTTGGTGGACACCATTACTTCCAGGTTCGAGTTAGCCTTTGGCAAAGCCCTGAACAGAGTCAAAAAAAGTGTCACCCTGGTGTACCATAAAGTGGCTCGTCGCTTACTGATGAAATTTCAGGATACCCAAACGTTGTCCATCAGTTTTAATCGTGACTTGTTTGATATTTTAGGTGGAGACACAAAAATGGCTCCAAATTTTAAACCGAAGATCAACAGCAATATGGAATTTTACAAGTTTTTTCGATTCCCTGTAGAACTGAACCAAGGACTGAATTTGATGTTCGTGTACTCCGATGTGGTGGAGTATAACGTGGTGGGACACACCTCTGTACCGTTACTGCGTGTCATTCCTTTCAAAGTGGATATTACCACGACCAGTGACCAGGAAGGTGGAAACACCTATCACGTCCACCGGGAATTTGTGCATCCTCATTATTTGCCTGTCAGCAAGTCTTATTTGGACACGGTCAACATTGCTATAAAAGGAGATTTGGGACAAAATATTCCATTCACCAAAGGAAAAGTCACGGTGAAACTCCATTTTCGAAAACGGTTCTCTCACGACTCGTAAGTCATGTATTCAGTGTATCGAGGGGTTGCACGACAGCGAGGACACGGTTTAGGAGATATGTTAAAATCGGCCTTTCGTTCGGTGGCCCCGGTGTTGAAACCGATGGTGACACGCGGATTGCACGCCTTGAAAGATGCGGCACTGACACAAGGCAAATAATTTCTCCAAAATGTCATCATCGACAAACAAAACCCTAAAGAAGCCTTCATGAGGGCAGGCAAAAATGTCTTGCTGCAAACGGGTAAAGACCTTTTGGGCCGACAAGACACACCTATAAATGCCCTGCACGCTACCGAGTCAAGCATTCAGCAAGGACAAGGCAGAAAGAGACGACGAAGAAAACACCCTTTCACCAGACTTCAAGCTAGAAAGGCCAAGAAAAGAAGAACCGTTCGAGACTTAGACGTTTTCGATTATTGAGACACTGCAACAAAAAAATGATGCACCGAGAGTCTTGCGCCTGTTCCAAGACGGAACTGGATCTGTTTGCCATGCCCCCCACCATGATGACCATGCAAGAATCCCAATGGGTGGAATTTCATCCCGTCTCCTCATTGACCGATTCCGCTCCCATCGAGTTTGAAATCAAGGGACAGCCCGAAGATTACATCGATCTGAATAGCAGTTACTTGTACCTGAAAGTCAAAGTTCTAGATAAGGATGGAAATGCTATAGACACTGAGCCAGTAGCTCCCGTCAACAATTTCATGCATTCCTTGTTCAGCTCAGTGGACTTGTACTTGAACAACAAACTGGTTAGCAGCAGCATGGATACTTACCCTTACCGTGCCTACCTGGAAAATCTCTTGACGTACGGAATAGACGCCAAGAACACTCATCTCAATGCCTGCGTGCTATGGGAACCTGACGAAGCGGGCGAATTTGATAAAACAGGTCTTGAAGCTGACCCCAAATCAAAAACAACCACCAATGAGGGATTTGTAGAACGAAGAAAGAGAATCATAGGACCCAACCAAAGTTTAGAACTGATGGATCGTTTGCATTTGGACATGTGGTTGCAAGAAAAATATTTGCTGAACGGGGTGGATGTCCGCCTGAGACTGAATCGGAGCAGTACCGCTTTCCATTTATTGGCTGATGCTGGCGAGTACAAAACCAAAATCCAAGAAGCTAGACTCTACGTACGTCGTGTGGAAGTGTTACCTAAAGTAGGTAACGACATCAGTCAGACGTTGAGCAGAACGACCGCCAAGTATCCGATCCGACGCGTAGAAGTGAAAACTTTCACCATTCCTAGGGGACAGCGATCCATGATCGAAGATCATCTGTTCCAAGAACAGCTACCCAAACGTTTGATCCTTGGTATGGTCTCGAATGAAGCCTTCAACGGAGCTATCACTAAAAATCCTTTCAACTTTCATCACCTCAACGTGTCCAAGATTGAAGTCAGTCGCGATGGCAAGACCTTGTGTACCCGACCTTTCGAACCTGACTTTGAGAAGAAGAATTACTTGAGATCGTACTTGTCCTTGTACGAAGCCACGGGACAGTTAGGAACCAACACCAGTCACGGCATTACGTACGACGATTATGACGGAGGCTATGCTTTGTGGGCTTTTGATTTCACTCCAGACCAAGGCAGCGACGAGGGACATTTCCACCCTATAAAATCCGGCCAGATTCGTGTGGAAATTCAGTTCGGAAACAGAATCGGTGATGATGATGTAACGTTGAACGTCATCCTGTATGCAGAATTCGATAATACCATAGAAATCAACAGTTTGAGAGAAGTCATTCTAGATTACTAGAAGCCATGGAAGACTGTTATCCCTCTTTACCTAGTGGAGAAGCTTTGAAGATGGAATGTGAGGAGACCGTGGAAGGAGAATCCCAACACAAAGACGAAAAGGACATCGTGATCAAGTCGAGATGGCCAGAACAAGAACAGCAATTGGTCTCCTACTGTGCTACATACCTGGCAGACACAATTACGACATGGATGAAGCATGATTACTATGGATGTCAAAACATCAGTCAAGAAGAAAAATTCAACGAATATCTGGACGAAGCTTGGAGTCTGTTTAAAAAAGACGTATTACGTTGGTGGTATAAAGACTTGCGTGAACATTTCTGTCCTCCATTAACGACTCGAGACATCCATTACATCAAAACCCTCTTTGACAAATTCAAAGAGAAAGTCGAGATCGAAATTGATCACTTATTATCAGCAAAAGAACATTTAGTGACTTATTTTGATCGTGATTTTTCTAGAAACGATGAGAAAGTATATCGTTGATTTTTTGACTAGTATGCTTATTTTGTTGTCTTAAGCTAGGAAACGTAGTGTCCATCCATGACTCAATGACTTGCAACAGTGGAAATCACAATTTCATTCACAACTTTGCCAACCCTGTTTAAAGTAGAGTGTAAATTGAAAAAAATGTTTGATGTTATATTGTTGGATTATTGTTTAAAAAATGTTAGAGTTGTTGGTTAGTGTTAAGTGATTTTTGAATAAAAAATGATGTGTTTTAAAAAAAATGCCTTTGTGATTTGTTTGGCTATAAGAATGTTTGATTCATGCTCTTTGACTTCTTACTATCCCTCTCATGACACTCATTGAACATTGCGGCTCGAAAACCGTGGAGGGATGTTTTCCTTCACGTCCGCGCTTTGACTTTAAGAACCGGGTTGTTTCCAGTCTAACCATCCATTGTCGACTCATCCTCCTACGAAGATGTGCTCCAAACTAGCTAAGCTAAACGAAGCCTACGTGAATTTGCATAGGGTCAGACACAGTCTGATACCGAAGCCAGAAGAGATAGAGAATGTGAGAATGCTAAAAGTCACTGAAGACTTGATAGAAGAACTCTTCAGAGAAGAAGTGAACAGGAAGAAAGAAGAATGGACAGAGAAGTACAGACTTCAGAGACAGCAGCAACAACAACAACAGCAGCAGCAACAGCAGCAGGAACCTGAACCTGAGAGAGGCTTTGTCGATTGTCGTATCGACACCAAAGAGTTCTTCTTCTCTTTCCGAAGAAGCAGACCTATCGCCAGAAAGTCTATCCTCAGAGGACATCGCATTCTTAGAAACTAAAAGATTGCCATAGCAAACAAAAAAAAAACAGCCCTTTTCAGGGCTACCCCAATACTCTAGAAAAGAAATAACAATCCATTTGCCAATGTGTGTAGGTAGAGTAGTGTGAATATAAACACTAACTCTTTTTTATAGTGTGAGGGTATGTGTTTGTGTGTTTGTGTTTGTAACATCTCACGTACGTTGGTGTGGATAGTAGATTAAGATCATGTTTTTTTTTGGCTGTTTGAGGTGTGGGGAGAGTAGATTTGGGGGGTTTGATTGAATTGTTTTGCGTATGTGAATAGTATATTGGAGTGATTAATGAAAAAAAATTTTTGAATAGGAATGGGTAGTATAAAAAAGTGAGTGTTTCTTTTAGGTCCGCGCGTTGTTTTTTGGTCATGATCTAGGTAAGATCAATTTTATGTTTTTTAGGGGGATGTTTTCCTTCACGTCCGCAGTTTTAGTATAAATTGAAACTCGTTCGGCAGTCCAGCTACCCTTGTTGATTGATCAACACCAGAATGAACACGAGACTGGCGAAACTGTTGGAACTTCATGTGCATCTGGAATATGCCAGGCGCCTGTTGAACGAACTGGCCGCGGAGGCCATTGTGAAAGAAGGAAGGATGAGAGAGGAGGAGGAAAGAAGAAATAAAGAAGAGGAGGAGAGAAGATACAAAGAAGAGGAGGAAAGAAGATACAAAGAAGAGGAGAGAAGATACAAAGAAGAGAAGGAGAGAAGATACAAAGAAGAGGAGGAGGAAAAGGAGAAAAGAAGAAGAAATTTCAGAATCCCAGAAACCGAAAATTGGGATTCTGAAGCCACATATCCTGCCTCTGCTCTCTCCCCCAAAAAAGTAAAAAGCAACTGGGGAACAAGATGTGTATGTGGCGCCAGGCCTGGAAGGTGCCACCATTAACCAGGTGTCCATGAAGTTCAAAAAAAAACAGCCCTTTTCAGGGCTACCCAATACTCTAGAAAAGAAATAACCATCAATTTGCCAATGTGTGTGTGTGTGTGTGTGTAGGTAGAGTAGTGTGAATATAAACACTAACTCTTTTTTCATAGTGCGAGTGTATGTGTTTGTGTGTTTGTGTTTGTAACTGCTCACGTAAGTTTGTGTGAATGGTAGATTATGGGTTTCTTTATTGTTTCTTAGCGTATGTGAAGAGTATAGTTTGGGTTTTGTAACCGCTCACGTACGATTGTGTGGATAGTAGATTATGGATTTTGTTTATTGTTTCTTAGCGTATGTGGAGAGTATAGTTTGGGTTTTGTAACCGCTCACGTACGATTGTGTGGATAGTAGATTATGGATTTTGTTTATTGTTTCTTAGCGTATGTGGAGAGTATAGTTTGGGTTTTGTAACCGCTCACGTACGATTGTGTGGATAGTAGATTTGGGTTTGTTTTAATGATTTGCGTGTGTAAATAGTAGATTTGGGGTTTGTTTATTGTTGCTTCATTTATGTGGATAGTATATTATATGAAATGAGAAAAGTAGGGGATGTTTTCTTTTACGTCCGCACGATGTTAGGTCATGATCTAGGTAATATCAATTTTATGTTTATTCCTTAGAAAAGTTACTCACAGAGATCAAAGCCGAACTTATCAACAACCACCACTACATCGTGGATAAAATAACACAGATAATAAGCATAATAAGCAAAATCGAATCAAATTTGAAGTTAACATAATAACCCTCAACACAAAACAATCAATAAATGACCACCCCAATAATGGATTATACAACAAACCGGAACATTATAATATGGCAATGGAATGCTAGAGGCTTAATAAGTAATATCAGTGAACTCAAAGCCAAATTACAAAGCTTAGAACACAAACCAGATATTATATGCATTCAAGAAACAAAAATAACAAGTAGAACCAAACAAATACCCAAACTCCCAGGATATGCCCCAGGTCACTTCAAAAATCGAACCACGGGACAAGGAGGTGGGGGTTTAGCCATCTATATAGCAGATAACATCCCGAATGTAACAACAATAACCATAACACCAACCCCAGGTAGCAACGAAGCATTCGAAATTCAGTCCCTCATAATTCATACAGGCAAGGGTCAAATACAAATATTCAATATTTATGACCCAGGGGGAACATCAGGCACAGCTAACTTAATTACTTACAAACAAATAAATGATCACAAACGAGTAAATCAGATCGTCATCTGTGGAGATTTCAATGCCCATAACGAGCTATGGGGGGGGGGGGGGGGGCGGTGTGACGGACAAAAGAGGCAAATTGATTGAAGAATGGACCGCAGAATCTAACTTAGCCATTTTAAATGACGGTACAAAAACACGCCTTAACCCAGAAAACGGTCTCATGTCCGCCATCGACCTCACCATTTGCTCGCCATCAATAACCCAGGTGGCGGACTGGAGAGTGGATCAAACTGACCCCTTGGGCAGTGACCACTTTCCAGTAATAGTCACCCTGCAGATGACGGTCCAATACAACTCGCTAAAAAGAACCCCTAGATGGATATATTCAAAAGCAGATTGGACCTCATTTAATGAAACACTAAGCAAAATAGACACCAAAAACATAGAAAATGATAATATTAATAAATATTACGAAGACCTGATTGATACCATACTAAAGGCAGCCACCACTAACATACCCAAAACCAGTGGTAACCCACATAAACAAGGAGTCCCATGGTGGAATGATGAATGCAAACAAGCCATCACTGATAAGAAAAAAGCCCTCAATAAATTCAAACGCACTAAAAACTCTATTGATTTCACTATATATAAACAAAAGGAGAAAAACCTTAAAAACATAATTAAACAGGCAAAGGAATCAACTTGGCATAATTACTGCACGAATATCAATATCACAACTAGTACCAAACAAGTCTGGGATAAGATTAGATCAATTAGAGGAAAGACAACTAACACCACTCCAAAAATAGCTGGAGCCATTACTAATAAAGAAAAGGCTGACCGACTAGCTCAGCATTTCTCAGATATGAGTAGCAACACCAACCACACCCCAGCATTTCAATTACATAGGGACAAAGTAGAAAGAACCCATAGTAATCTCTTTAAAGACCTCGGTCCCAAAGTCTCGAACCTAAATAAAGACATTACAACTTACGAATGGGACCTAGCATTGAAAACCAAAAACGAAACTAGCCCAGGGGAAGATCAAATAGGATACACAATATACAAAAACATCCCAAATAACATTAAACAAACAATTATTAAATTACTAAACCAAATATGGACCTCAGGCAAACTACCCGATAAATGGAAACACGCAATAGTAATTCCAATACCCAAGCAAGGAAAAGACCCTAACGATATTAGCTCCTACAGACCCATTTCCCTAACAAACAACATTTGTAAGATCATGGAAACCATAGTCACCAACCGACTCAAACACCACCTAGAGAGCAATAATTTAATCTCCGATAATCAATGCGGATTTAGAAACAAAAGATCCACCACGGATCAACTAATACGATTAGAAACCGCAATTAAATTGGCGTTCAACTCCAAACGCAAAGCTGATAGGAATTTAATTGCAGTATTTATTGACCTCGAAAAGGCATTCGACCTTGTATGGACCAAAGGCTTATTAGCCAAACTCAACCACTACGCCATCACAGGTCGAATGTTTAAATTCATTGAAAACTTCCTCGCTGACCGTAAAATATCAACCAGAGTCGGCGACACCTACTCTGAACCACACACACTTGAAAACGGTACACCACAAGGGAGCGTACTCAGCCCAACCCTTTTCAACATCATGATTAATGACTTGGACACCAACTTAACATCAAAACTAATTGAACTCTCACAATTTGCTGATGATAGTGGATTATGGAGAGCAGGAAACCCCTCCAACCACAAAGTAATCAGCGATATTCAAACAAGTTTAAACAAAATAGGGAAATGGGCTGATAAATGGGGTTTCAAAATATCCCATGAAAAAACCATAACAGTATTATTCACCACCAAACGTAAATTACAAAATCAGTTTCCCAAACTCACCATCCAAAATCAAGAAATTAAATTCGTAAATGTAGCACGATTTTTAGGAATGCATTATGACTCCAAGCTAAACTGGGGACACCACATAAACGAACTAGTCAAAAGGTGCAATAAAGACCTTAACCTCCTTACAACCCTTAAAGGAACCACCTGGGGATCCAATCAAGAAACCTTACTAGCTTTATATAAATCGTTAATTAGATCTAAACTAGATTACGGATGCCAAATTTACAACTCGGCACCGCAAAATAACCTCAAAAAACTAGATAGCATACAAAGAAAGGCCCTAATTATTTGCACTGGTGCACTACCATCCACATCACTAGTGGAACTTCAAATCTTAACTGGAGAACTGCCGCTCCACCTTAGAAGACAAGAACTCACCCTCAGATATGCAGCCAGGCTAACAACACACCCCGACACACACCCCACCCGGCTAGCTATAAATAAATGCAACATACCTTTTAGAACTAAATTATCACAAAACATACCAGCAGGGAAATTAGTCCATCAATTAGTTGAACAACTTCCTATAGACAAACTCCAAGCAGAAATTGCAAATCACTATGACAAAGAACCATGGATAAATATCAACCCCACAGTTAACACCCTCATTACGAAATATGGCAATAAAAACGAACAGGAGCTCAAACTAAACACAATCTGTACAGAAGAAATCAACTCAAAATATTGCAACTACATTAAGATTTACACTGATGGATCCAAAATTACAGAACCACCCAGAACAGCAGCAGCTTACGTAATCCCCGAACTTAACATTAAAGTAGGACGAAGACTACCTAACCTCTGCTCCATATACACAGCTGAATTCTGGGCCATACTTGAAGCACTCAAATGGATCAAAGAGAACAAAATACCCCAAGCGGTAATAATAAGTGACTCGCTAAGCGTCATAAACTCAATACTTAATAACAACACCAAATCAAGAGAAAACTATCTTAGGCAAACTAACTAACTAACTAATTTTATGTCTTAGGGGGGATGTTTTCCGTCACGTCCACGCTTTTCGTATAAGAACCCACAGTATTCGTCGTTCAAACCATTCTACAGAGAAGATGGCTTCGAACCACCTCGATAAATTTCAAACATTGCAAGACGTCCTTGACAATTTGGGCATGATAGAACAAATGCTAGTACGACTCAATGAAGACCACTATTCTTATAGTCCGCATAGAGTAAAAATGGAGATTAACAACTTAAGAAAAGCAAAGGACATGATAAGTGGTGTGATGAAGGAAAAAAAGGAGGAGAAGGAGGATGAAGAGGAAAGGATAAGAATAAGAAAATGGAATGAAAAAATTGAAAAAGAAGAAGAAAATGAGAAGAGGAAGAAAGAAGAGGAGGAGGAAGAGAAGAAAGAAGAGGAGGAGAAAAAAAAAAGAAGAAAAAGAGTGTAGGTGAGAAAATAAGAAGTTGGTGGAGAAAAAGAAGAAATTAGAAGCAGAAGAAGAAGAAGAAGAAACCAAAGGCCCTTTTCATGGCCAGCCATATTTCTCGAAAAGAGAATGACTTTTCAATTGCCTACCCCTTTATAAAAAAAAATTTAAAAAAAAAAAAAATCCCATGTTCAATTCCCCTTGTCCCTAAAGTAGTTTTTTTTTTCTAACATGTTCAATTCCCCTTTGTCCCTAGACAAACCCACACTTTATTCCCATGTTCAATTCCCCTTGTCCCTAGACAGACCCAAACTCTATTCCCCATGCTCAATTGCCTTTGTCCCTAGAATCGATATTTTTTTTTCCATTGTTCGAATGCCTTTGACGCTAATCTCAATATTTCCTTTTTTTTCCTTTCTCCAATGTTAAATTCCATTGACGCTAATCTTACCCAGGGTTTTTTGCCCATGTTAAATTTCCATTGACGCTAATCTCGCCCAGGGTGGTTAATGTTAAATTTCCATTGACGCTAATCTCGCCCAGGGGGTGTTTTTAATGCTAATTCCCATTGACGCTAATCTCACCCCTTTCACTACTTTCGCGGTTTGTGGACCAAATGTAATAATTGTGACTTTAGCCCTATCAGGCCAAACTATGTCAAATTGTTATATTTGCGTGCCACACCTATTTTAACTTTACACGCTAAGGTCTTTTTGACTTTCATTGTAAACAAGGTTGTGACAGCTGTCAGAAAATGTGTAGTACTGATGTTGCAATTTGTGTGCCAAGTTCCCTTGAGATGCCAAAACTAAATCGGCTATATCTTCCTAATAGTATTAAGTTTTCCACGGAGGGAAAACTTAATTATAACGCAAGATAATTTCAATCTGAAAGTATGTTCAAAATATAAAACATTGATAAATTAAATTTTAATAGAATTTTTAATAAACAATTCAGTTCAGAAAACTCAATGTCTGCGTAAAATTAAATTTTCATAAAAATTTTAAAATTGAAACCGACACATTTAAGATATTATAGACACCAAAGTTGACTAATGAATGGTATTTAAAACAAGTGGTAGCTTTGGTCCTTAGAACGTATAACATCTTGTCAATGGTAGTGAAGCAAGATGGCTTACAGTTATTTTTCAAGAGAATGCAATAAGACTGTTCAAATGCATATAAATTGCACACACTAAATACACAATGACAAGGGCTACGTTCCATACTTCTTGTGTCGGGTACTCTTCCAGTTATTCGTAGAAACAATAGCGCACTCAAATTTCCCATTTGACTTTTCAGTTTCAATAACCACAAAAGGTGTCAGTGTAATAGGAAAATACAGCCACATGTAGGCTTTACCTTACTGAACAATCGTGTTGATCTCTCTCACAAAAACCTTAGCCAAGTCTTTTAGGTGTTATAAATCAGTGTAGTAGTATGTACTCATCCTGATAACTTATGGCGGATACAGTGGACATGTCTTAATGAGACCTCAATATCAACACCTAAAAAGATGTAGCATGTTTCACGTAATCGTAATATGTAGGTAAATGAAGTTAAAATATCCTTGATATGGCAATTTCAAAATGACATTAAGGGTGCAAGAACAGGAAAAACATTGAATTTAACATAGTGATACTCAGAAATGTGACGACATATGCATGTTTTAAAGGGGTTATTCATCACAAACATATAACACATTTCTGGAAGTATGTTTATCCGATTATGTTAGCCATTCACAAGCTAAATAACCAATAAGGTACACTAGCTACCTTAAAGGTTAATACAATGTGGGAATGATGAGGTTTGATCGTTGGTGCGACAATTAGTACATACCAGAATGAATGGAAGTTAAGTGACATAAAAGTTTTGGAAAAACCGTTCCGGTGGCTTAAGTGGTTATAGCATACGCCTCTGATGCTGGAGGTCTCGTGTTCGAACCCCGGCCGAATCATACCAATGACGTATAAAAATGGTACCAGCAGCTTCCTCGCTTGGCGCTCGGCGTTAATAGGTTAGTGTTAGGACTGGACGGCCTTTTGTCACAATAATGTGACTGGTTGGGACATGATGCCACATGTCTGTGGCGTTATGAACCAGTACTAGACATCACTACAAACGTGCTTTGGCTAGCAAACGATATAATATATCCGGTATAAACGCTGGAAAAGAAAATGTCCTCTATATATTATTTGTTCCCGTTATTTAGTTATTTAGTATAGTAACAGTATTTTTATATACTGCATTTTTTATACAGAGGCTGCTCAGTTATTTTGTTAAAAATCATTTCTCTTGTCATCTCCTTTCAAAAACATACTGAACATTACCTGTGTACGATATTACGGATTACGGCTGCAATTTTTTTTTCAGGTGGCAGGTACCATGATACCTTTTCACTGTACCACTACTTCGATAGTTTCCGACATTAAGCAATGTATGGAAATTCTCAAGTAATCTTGTTACGAATTTAATGAGAATAATGTTATGTTTTCATGTTTCATGAAAAATAATTCTAAAAATTATCAATATTTTTTACAAGATAGATGTATTTGTTTAAAAAATTGCTTTCAAATAATACAAATGTGCTCATAAGTTTGACACGTGTCACGTATGCCAACGTTGCGGCAGAATGGCATGTTCTTAAAGATATTCGGGCCAGATCCAACTATTGGAAAATTTCGGGTTAAAAATAGAAGAAAAATATGTCGTTTTTCTTCATTTATTCAATATTATATCTTAATGCGTTAAGTACATTATTCTTTTGTGAGACACAGAATCATCCTAATGTTTTCAAGAGAACTGTTGTTTTCTGTTTTGAATTTTACGTATTTTCCTTGTCCACTAAATATTTTCTTGATTACAAATGATAATAATATTTTAGAAGAAAAACTAAAATAAAATAATCTACATTAATTAGAAAGGAAAAGGAGACAGTTAGAAGAAATTTGTACCGAAAATGGATGGGATAGAGCAAGCTCTAGATCAAAATGGATTGAAGAAGGGGAAAGTGTTTCAAAATATTTCTATCATTTGGAAAATAAAACCTATGCAAGTGAGATGATGCCACATTTAGCTATGGAACAATTACATTAAATGAGCTGGAAAGTTTAACATAAACTAAATTATATCGTGAAAATTTATATTCGTACCACAATGTAGACACAACAGATATTGAAGCTTTACTGAATTTTAAAGACAGCCATAGATTGGATAATATACCAAAAACACCCATGAATGTTCAATTACATTAACAGAAACAACATCAAGTCTTAAAACATGCCTAGTAATAAACAACATCAAGTCGTAAAACATTACTAGTAACAAACAATAGCAAGTCTTAAAAACATGCCTAGTAATAAACAATAGCAAGTCTTAAAACATGCCTAATAATAAAAATCCAAGATAAGATGGATTTACAGTCGAGTTCTTGAACAAGTTTTGGAGAAATATTGGTTAGAATTTTGTAAGAGTAATAATTTTGCCCACGACAATAGTGAGCTATCATTAACTCAAAAAGGTGTTATAATAAGTCTCCATAAAGGTGATAAGACAATACAATTTTTAAGAAACTGGAGACCCATTTCCTTATCTTAATATGTCATATAAACTCTTATCAGCATGCATTCATTACAAATAGACTTATCCGATTCGGCCCCGATCCCGTCTGTAGGCGTGATGAGGCTGTACCCTACTTCCAAGCTCTGCAGTATCAAGGTCATTTAAGATACACCAACGTGGGTGGTATTAAAAAAAAGCAGACAGATATAGCTCTAAAATTATATAAAATAATCTGGAAGTTCTAGTTGCACTACAAAATACAGAGAGAAAAACCTCATTTTTTTGACCCGGTTTTTTTTTCACCCAAAATTCGCTCGAGATCGGAATGCGATTTTGTGTCCGGATTTTAGACCCTTTGGCCTCAGCTCTAATGCATACCGGTCTTAACTGCACACTGACAGGTGAACCTTTGCAAAAACCATGATAAGGTGGGCATTTGGAATAAATTGCGGTTTCCATACGAAAATGATGGGTCCATTAAGAAAAAAAAAAAAAAAAAAAAGTTCTACATTTTCTACATTTTAGCAAGGATTTCAAAGCCGTACCCATCTCTTCTGTAAAAAATATCTAATCTTGTGTCAATGTACTTGGTTATTTTCACCACGTTTCGAAATCTAGAAAGTGTGTATACAATGTTGCGCTCTATCCCCATACATTTTTCTTTGATGTGCAGAAATATTAGCCCATTTGTTTCGGAAAAATCCAAATATCAAAGGAATTTTTTATATAAAAAAGCCCACAATGTCTAGTTTCAAAATATGCAAATGACATCACTATTACCCAACATGGCACAGAGCAGTCCCTCAAGTCAGCTCTAAATCTTATCTACCAATATTTTAACCTTTCGGGGCTCAGTATAAATAATGAAGAAAAAAAAAACTAATTGCATATGGATGGGAAGTACAACTAGAAGTAGTAAAAGTTACTGGCAATAATATCATTTAGATTGGAGTACATCTTATTTCACGTATCTGTGTATTTTATTCTCAATAGTGTTAAATGACATAGTCAAGTTAATTATGAAAGCTAAATTAGAGTAGTAAAATCGTTACTTTTATAGTAGTCAAAAGATCAATTACACCGCTTGGAATAATTGTAGTTGTGAAAAGCTTGGCCCTATCCCATATTAACACCTGTTTCTAAGTTTACCAAACCCACCTAAGGCCAAGCTTCAAGATTTAGATGTACTTTTCCATAAGTTTGTATGGGGTGGAGGAAAAGTTAAAGTCAAAAGGAAAGTTTTATGTAAAGAGTATTTTGAAGGTATAAAAAGTATAGATGTAATGATATTTGTACACTCACTGAAACTCACTTGGATGAGAAGACCTGTCACCTCTAAACCTAAATGAAAAAAGATTTTAACAACTTTCAAGCCAAATAAGACATGTTTTTCACTTTTGCTATAGATTTTAACAACTTTCAAGCCAAATAAGACATGTTTTTCACTTTTGCTATAGATTTTAACAACTTTCAAGCCAAATAAGACATGTTTTTCACTTTTGCTATAGATTTTATGACAATGTTGAACAATACTTTGAATGCATTCTGGATTGATGCATTTGCAGCATATGTTGAATTACATAATAAATTTACTGTAGAAAACTCGGAGGATTTCTAAACAATAATATAAAAGTCTGAAATTCTAGTGTTATTTACATGCTCTGGTTGAAAATGGGAAATTTGGATGTAAATGATTTAGTCAATGAAAATGGTTCACGGATTAATATAGATGATTTTTTTAATAAGTTTGAAATGCGTGTCAACATCCTAGAGTATCAAAGCATGTTCAGGCCATTCAGTTAAATTTCTAACAAACTTCATATAAACATTAATTCAAATATACATGTATGTTGCCCAGTTTTTTTTAAATACAGCAAGGAAGAGTATACATCCAAAACTGAAAGTTAATACTTCTAGGTCAACATCAGTATTGCAATGAAATTAAGAATATGAGTTTATAGATGAGAGTGACTGGAAGCAATACTTTTTCTTGCCTTTTAAATTAACTTACTACCCTAAATGGAGATGGCTTCAGCCTAAAATAATGCATAGAATTGTACCAACAAGTATATTTTCGAACAATATTGGACAACTCAATACAAGCATGTGCTCTTTATGGAATGACTCCATGGAGACTTGATCTCATCTTTGGAACTGTTCCAAAACTGAGTCATTACAAACTGGTTTTATTGAGTGGGTAAGGAGCAATTGTAATCATCTGTACACTTTGCAAGTTTCAAAAACAGTGATCGCTCTTCTTTTGTTCCAAATGAAATCATACATCTATAAATAAATTTAAAACAATGAAACACCGATACAACCTGGTTTATTTTATTGTTGGGTATATATATATATATATATATATATATATATATATATATATATATATATATATATATATATATATATATATATATATATATATTATAAAATAAACAACACCAACACGTAGAATCTACAACAAATAAGCCCTTTTACAATAAAAAAGAATCAACATTTACACCTTCTAGTGGACGAGATATTTATCTCGATTTTTATATTGAAGCAACTAAACAAGAAATTTTAAATAGCAGTCCTAAAAGAAAACATTTTACAAACATATCTAAAGAAGAACTAAATTCTTTACGTAGCTTATCGCAAGATGAAAGTATTATTATTAAAAAAAGCGGATAAGTCTAGCACCATAGCAATAATGAATAAGGAGGATTATATTAAAGAAGTAGAAAGACAATTAAATGATGAAGAATATTACACAAAACTTTCCTATAATCCTTCTGAAGAAACGAAAGAAAAAAATAAGCCAATGTATTAATCAAATCTCTGTATACAGTTGTTCCATGTATGATGAACTAGATATCTTCCCAAATAAAATACGCACACCTCAGTTTTATATTTTACCAAAAATACATAAAACGGTTGATAAGTCACTTCCTTTAGGATATCCAGGTAGACCCATTATTTCTACATACAACTCAATTGCAAATAATATATCACAATATATTGATCACATTTTACAACCACTAATGAAATCACTACCTTCATACGTCAAAGATACTTTTGATTTCATTACCAAATTGAAATCTTTACCGAAACTAACTGAAAATTCATTCCTTTTTACACTTGATGTGGTTTCACTCTACACGAATATACTACACAATGATGGTATCGAAGCGTGTAAATATTATCTTGAAGATAACGAATATACATATAAACTATCAAAAGAACATATTTGTGATTTGATAAAACTTGTGCTCGAAAATAACTTTTTTCAATTTGGTAATACAAACTATCTCCAAAAAAATGGGAACAGCAATGGGTAGTCCTATGGCACCTGCTTATGCATCTTTATTTATGGGAAAATTAGCAAATGATTTTCTAAATAAATGCCTCTTAAAACCGGATGTATGGTTAAGGTTTTTAGACGATATCTTTATGATTTGGAGTTATTCATTAGAAGACCTTTATTACTTTATAGACAATTTAAACAAATTACTTCTAACAATAAAATTTACATTCAATGTCTCTAAAACTAAAGTTTAATTTTGGACGTTGATGTCGTGAAAAATGAAAATAATGACATTACTACCATGGTTCATGTTAAAAACACGAATATTCATTAATATGTTGAATATTCTTCATGCCATCCTAAATCATGTAAAAATGGGATACCATATAGTCAAGCAAAAAGATACAGAAGAATTATTTCGGATGACGCTGTTTTTAAATCATCTTTGACAGAGCTAGGTCAGCATTTTTTAAATAGAAATTACCCTACTGACATCATTAATGCTGCTTTCCAAAAAGTATCTTCTCTTACACAGCTTGAATCTTTACAATATAAAATCAAAAGTAGAAATGAAGATATCGTTCCTTTTGTTATTGAATATAATCCAAGTTTGCCTAATATAGGTAAGATTATCAATAAATAATGGGATTTATTAAACTTATCATGTAAAGCAAGTGTTAAATCGCTACACGAAAGCAAACCCACACTTGCTTATAAAAGGACTAAAAATCTTAAAGATTTCCTAACTAATTCCAAATTAGAAAAACCATCATATAAAATAGGATCATCAACTAAATGTAATAGACCTAGATGTTTACACTGTTCATTTATTAATGAAAATACTTCTTTCAATAGCAATAATAGGAAAGAAACTTTTATTATGCGCTGTGGTATTAATTGTGCAACATCAAATGTTATTTATTTGATAACATGGAAAAAATGTGGCATCCAATATGTTGGACAAACCAGTCAACAAATATCTAAACGTATGAACCAACATAGATCAGATATAAAAAATTATATCGATCAATCATTTTCATCTCATGGTGCCGCACATTTTAACAAAAATTCCCATACATTGCAAGATTTCTCCTTCCAACCTATTGTTAAAGCTGATTCTGAAATGAAACGTCTACTAAAGGAAACCGTTTGGATTCACCGTCTTAATACGGTATATCCAAAAGGTCTAAATTCAAAAACACTATATGACATTTAGTAATATTTTTTTTTATTTATTATATTTTTCTGAATTATGTCCCCTGTTTACAATTAGATAAGAATATTTTATATTATTTTACTTTGCAGAAAATCATAACTGGTAAAAGTACAATCTAATAATATAAAAATAAGTTTACTAATTCTTTAAAAATGAAAGCAATTTGTAAATTAATTTTCTTTATAATACGATTAATTATTTATAAAATACTTGATAGTAAGCGTTATGCACACCATATTTTTTATTATATAAATTGAGTTATGATAGCCTATATAACAGTTGTAAAGATTATATTAATATATATATTCTATATATTTCTATTTATAATTTTATTTTTATTTTATTAATATTTTGATTTCTTTATCTTTTCTATTTATTTATTTTATATACATCTAATAAGTGTGCATTATACATAATACAAATATTACTAAAGCTCGTTAATTCAGACTCCGTTTATTCGGAAACCTCGCTATCCGGACATAATTAAACGGGAACGGACGGAATTCCTAAACGTTAATTTGCTCCGTTAAACAAGAAATCCGTGTTCCGGATCCGGAAATCAAAATCGAGGACCAAAGTGTAAAATTAGTTTAAAACTTGTATAGATAATCCGGAAATAATCTGTCCAAAAATAAGCAAATTCGAAAAATCGTATATGAAAAATACAGTCAGTTGGATAATACAGATTCACCTACGCAAATCTGGAGGTGTGTCAATGTGTCAATCTCTGATTGGTCAAATGTTAGTGGTATGTTAATGATATCAATTGATAACGCGATCATGTGTGTGGAAAAACTAAGTAGCGTCACCATATTGTAACCAGCTATTGTATAAACAATTGTTTTGGCTAGTCGCCGACGGAGGTGTTAATAATTAAATAAAAACACTTGGATTAAATCGTCCACGCTTTTTGACATAACATATGGCAAATAAATTAAGTGTGTCATTAAGCCTCTTTGTTCGTTTACCAATTGTACGTAACAATCAGTTTATTGATGGCTGTACAAATAAAGTTGATTGATTTAAGTTTGGACAGTATAGGGCTTCATTTCCGAATAAAATGGGACGTCTATTATCAGCTCATTAGCAGCAATAACAACTGTAAAATACGACTGATACAAATGACTGCATTTTATTAGTTTACCATAACGCATTTAACAGCGAGATATCAGTTTCTATTCGTTGTACTTTTAACATATATTATGGCGACACCATCAAGCAAGCGTAGATGAGTAGAACCAGCCAAGGACAGCATTGCAACATTAATTTCATATTTTGAGCAGACGTCCGCAATATTCACCAGTGATGACATAAAACATAATAGTAAAGCCCTTGAGAATCTATGGACACTATCAATAATCACTGCAGATAGATCTGCCAAAGAATCCAGGCAAACAAAGATTACAGATTTCTTCAGGAAATTGACATCATAAATGTATGTACAGTACATACATTTACATGTACATAGTGTGATGTGTTCGATGTGTTAATTGTCTGAATTTATATTTACAGTACATGTATGTACAAGTGCATGTTATACTAATGTGAAATAAACACAAGTCGATAGATGTATTCATTAATTTATTTCAACCATTATTGAATATACAGCACATTTACAGCTAGCATATACATGTACATGTATACGGTGTGATGACATCGTAAAATAAAAATATGCATGATTGAATTATCCGGCAAATTCGTTAATCCGGACATTCGCCGGCAATTATATATATATATATATATATATATATATATATATATATAGGAGATAAATAATAAGAGAAAATAATAATTTAAAGGAAAACAGAATGTAAATATTGTCAAATGAGTAAAGAAACTAGTTACTGTATAAAATGTGTATTAAGTGAATGTTGATTCTAGTAGTAACATGCCTATGTGCATGGGCAAATATATGTATATATTTCTGGATGTATGCGTGTGTACGTATGTATCTGCATGTGTGTATGATTATGTGTGTGTGCATGTATATAAATGTTTACAGGAAGAAAATGGTTTAAATAAATATACTTTATTATAGTTTGCGCTCTCTCTCTCTCTCTCTCTCTCTATATATATATATATATATATATAAGTAGCCAATATTAAATACTGTATTAGGTTTACAATTAGAATATAATACTATGTACTAGTGTTAAATCGTTATTCACTGTACAATAACGCGCACTTATAATAGGTTTACAGTCAAAACGACCTCAATCCGAAACGTACCCAAGTCAAAACGTGGCCAAACCGAAAGGTACCCAAATCAGAACGCATCCAGACCGAAAATTACCCAGGTCAAAAGGAACTCAAATCAAAACGTATCCAAATTAAAACATTACTCACACTCGCTTTATATAATGACATAATTTTAGTGTATTGCGTTTCATATGACACTGACCGGCCTGATGAGCAGTGGAAATCGGCAGAAGCAATGGAACTATGTTAACTTATGATCTAGCTCCAACGCCTATTACGAAATACGCTTTTAAGTTAAGAAGTCTCGTTTGAATATATTTATGTTGGTTGTTGTTGTTGTTCTAGGGTTTAACGCCATTTTTCAGCACAAGATAGACTATACATGGCGGCCAGTATAACTGGTGGAGGAAGAACCCTGGAAAACCCAGGGAAGAACCACCGACCCACGAGAAGCTACTGGCAGGCTTTCCCACGCATCCACGCTAGCCGAGCCTTGGACTCGAACCAACGCAGACAGAGGTGAGATGGCAGTGATCCGGAACGGTGAGCGCTTTAGACCACTCGGCCACTCGGGGCCCCTTTATGTTGGTGTTTTCACGTGGAGAAAATTTACCAGCCAATTGATCTGAACCATGCCTGATGACTGCTTCATGTGTTTTAACCAGTACTCAAATGCACACGCTTCATACAATTGTTAGCGTCAGTTTTGAAAATTAATTCCATTTTAAATATTTCGCAATAGAAACAGACACATTTGATGACTAAAAACTTCTTTGACATTTATAATTGTTGTTGTTGTTGTTGTGGGGTTTAACGCCATTTTTCAGCACACGATAGGCTATGCATGGCGGCCAGTATTAATGGTAGAGGAAGATCCCGGGAAAACCCCGGAAAGAACCACCGACCCACGAGAAGCTAGTGGCAAGCTTTCTCACATACCCACATTGGCTGAATCCGAGACTCGAACCCACGCAGACAGAGGTGAGATGGCAGTGATCCGTAACGGAGAGCGCTTTAGACCACTCGGTCACTCGGGGCCCCTTTTTTATAATTAAAAAAATAAAAACAAAAAATTTCGACTGCGTCTTTATTTGCACTGCGTTCCATTGCGTATTTAAGTCATATCAGCTTGTAACATCAGTAATACTCGGTTGCTATGACAATTAACTGCTCATGATTAAAAAATGCCAAAAATACAGAGAACAGAAGCACCATCAGTTAAACTGGATTTTTGTGATATTTTTTGATTTGAGTCAACACATATTTTCAGTTAACTTGTCCGTAAAAGATACATTTGATTAGACCGCTTCGGTGGCCTAGTGGCTAGAGCGTCCGCCTCGGATGCTGGAGGTCGTGGGTTCGATCCCCGGTCGAGTCATACCAAAGACTTACAAAAATGGCGCTGAGTATTAAGAAGTTAGTGTTAAGACTGGTCGGCCTAAATGTCTGCGGCATGATGCCCCCGTGCACTATAAACTGTCACACTGCAGACATCGTAGTGATATAACTGAAATATTGTTAAAGCTACATTAAAAATCCAAATCACACACACACACACACACACACACACTTTGATTCATGTAATAACTGCATAATGCAAGACAATTGTCGGCAAGTGGACTATATTTTATGATAATTATTAGCATCTCTGCTGAACGTTACATTGGATTTGGATGGATAGTAGGTGTTTAATTTAGGAATACATGCAGCTAAATTTTTATATTACTCCTTAAAATCAATAGTATTTAACAAAAAGACGTAAAGCATTACTGAATATTCAAGCTGGTAAGCTGCGCAGTTTCCCAACCCTAACCCACTGCTAACTATAAATGGGAAATAATAAAAGAATACAACATATTTTCTCGTTTGTTGAATCATTGTTTTGTATTTACCTGCCCTCTCTGACACGTGTCTTCCTCGGGTGTTGGCATCCCACTCAAAGTTTCGCTGCCTATTTATAGCAACAGCTAAGCTAATAAATTGAAGCTTAAGTGTCAACGATATCTTTTTTATTTCTCTAACGTCAGTACAATGGCGTTTACCGGGTGTCTGCTATAGTGTAAGCCTATTCGTCTCAATTTAGTTACAGTGTTTAGATGACAATTTAACAACAGTCAATATCCTCACAGCAATATCGTCTGCTGTAAGGTACTGACTATTCAATTTAATTATCGAGGTTTAAGGGTGTGTGTGTGTGTGTGTGTGTGTGTGTGGTGGTTGCGATTTTATTTTGAACCGGGATATTTTATGTTCTTTTATCTCAAGACAGTTATTTTTTATTTTTACGGATATAGTATTGTATTATTTTCCTAAAAAATCATATCAGGATTATTTTTCCAACTATATTGGAGCCGAAAAGGTCAACAACAACAACAAAACCACCAAGGACCTTGCCTAAGAAAATTAAAATATCGGAATCTAATATAACTATGGTATACAGCTATATTATACCGCGGTACATAATTATTCGTTGCACCGAACACTGCAGAATTAGCTCGGTAAATGTCCACTCCTAGATTCTATTAAATACAAAGTTACGAGTTACGAATGACCACCGAGGAGACGAAATGTTAATCCTTGCGAATTAGCACAGTTTTATTTTTCGTTATGTCGGGCTATCTTGAATACGATTAATTACAATTTCTCTTGTGACTGCCTAGTTCGCCTATATGGTCGGGCAAGGTATGTGCCAATGTGAACTTATATTTCACGTTTCATGTGACTTTTGTTAAGTCAAAACCATTTTCTGGCACTTATGTGCAGGAACAATTTGTATATACGCGAAGATAGGCTGAGTTTTAAGACTTAGAAATATTCTGATCGAGCGCAAGTTAAATTTTGAATATCATGAATTTTAATGAAATTATGTCGTTTTTAACATTTTCTCAATATGAAAGATATGAGGTTATTTTCAAACAAGCTTTACAACGGGCAGCAGGAAGAAAGCACTGGATCATCAATTCGGCTAAATGAGCGATGATATATTCATTTGTTCTTTTGATATCTTCCTAAATCAAGGTCTGTTTGATTTTCAAACAGCCTAAAGTGTGGAGCACAGAGAGTGGTTGATAAGTAAACGTGCATCAGAATATATTACAGAAATCATAAACAATACTTGGTCATTTTACTGAAAGTGGCTGAAGCTGGACCAACTCGTATAACCGGAGAACTGTTTGACTGGCTATGTAAGGACAACAAACACTATGTCTAATGTGTATCATGTTTTCAAATATTCTCAAAGTACTGGCAAAATGCCGGCCCCCTCCGGAGGCCTTAGTGGTTAGAGCGTCAGCCGATGATGGGGAGGTCGCTGGTTCGAACCCTGGCCGAGTCATAGCGAAAACTTATAAAAATGGTACTTGCATCTGCCTCGCTTGGCGCTCAGCATTGAGACTCCTATTTAAGAGGTTAGTATTGAGACTGGTCGCCCTTGTGCCAGGGTCATATGACTGGGTAGGACATGATGCTATATGTCTCCATGATGCCCCAGTGGTAGACATCAATAGAAACTGCGGCACTGCAGACATCGTAGCGATGTGACTTGAATTGTTGAAGCTACGTTAAAAATCTAAATCACACACGCGCGGGGTGCAAACAAACCACAACAAGGAAGGATCGACATAATCTTAAACCTACTTAATACCGTGTGAATAGAATCACAAAACAAGAACTATTACAAAATTTGGTTTAAAAAAAATTAATCACAAAGGACATGCCCATAGTAGCTCACTTGATTGGATTATTTTCCAACGACATTAAAAAACATTTTCAATAGTAACGTAAGCGATAACAATAACAAGACTAGGCGGTGTACATTTCAATAGAACCAGCCCATAGCAATGCTTTATCTTCAGCTTTACTGGCTAGAGCACACTTGTTGAACAATATATAATTGCAATTGCACATTAAATACCAGGGCAAACAACAGCGTATATTTCTCGCCACAGCTTTAAACATGGCGCAAGTGGAAAAATAAACATGCAAGGATTGATTACTCTTTTATTCAGTCGGACTATCTTAAAAACAGTTTGTTTTTATTCAATTCTTTTCATTACATAATAGGTACGGAAAATGAGCTGAATTGGTCTTCTGCATTTTTCTTCGTAAATGCATGGCTAGCTTTTACATTTGAAAAACAAACGCATCTTGGTCTGAATGTGCATTGTTTGAATTCTTAGAAAAGGGAGGATTTTGAATTCTTAGAATAGGGAGGATAGAGTGTCTGATTGAAATTTAAGGGTACATCAATATATTAAACATTACTGAGACAATTTGAGAAAATTGCGTCGCCCACAGACACCCCAATGGCAGACCAAGCCTAGGATTCGTGCGTGTGTCTGTTTGTGTGTGCGTCTAGTTTGGAGTTTTAACATACATTTAACAATGTTTCAGTCATATCGCTGCCATGTCTGCAGTGTGGCAGTTTTTAGTGATGTCTAGCACAGGGGCATCATGCCACGGATATGTAGCATCATGTGCCACCGAGTTGCATTATCCAGACACCAGGCCGACCAGTCCTTACACTAACCTCTTACTGCTGAAGCGGTGCAGCTGCTAGTACATTTTTATAAGCTCTATAAGTCTTTGTTATGATTCGGCCGGGGTTCGAACCCGCGATCTCCCGCATCCAAGGTAGACGCTCTAACCACTAAGGCCACGGGTGCGATCCGAATAGGATTTGAACCACCGCCCTTCTTGGCCACAAGTGCATCATGCTAACTGCTTGACAAACGCGACTTCCACAAGAAGAAAGCTAGCTTATACCGGTGTTATAGGTTTTAAGCATCATTTCCCCACCATTGTTTTAAGAACTTGCACAGATGGATGAATATTACTAATTTAAACTCCTTATTATTAAATCAATTTTATCAAAGGATTTTGTTATTATTGAACTGATAAACATTTTACCACCATTTATCAACATCTTCGGTAGCCAAGGTTCCAATATGTTGACTTAACCACAGCTTGGCGGATCGATACAATATTTCAGTGAATCCCATCATTAGACCAGCCTGGGTTGGGTACAGTTGTGTGCCCTTAGGCAATGCCCGCACTTTACTTCATTTGTAACGTCACGAAAAACCTGTCGTAAAACACTAAACCAAACTAAAACACCATATATAAAACACTTCAAAAAGATAACAAAGCGTGGGAGAGACTGGAAATTGTTTTGTATTCTTTGTCAAAATGGAATCGATCAAGCAATAGAACATAAATGAAACAAAACCTAATAATAGACACTGGTGGAAATTTTGACTTTCTCTAACGCTCTGTGCGCATAAACATGGGTCAGGTATTGCTTTCGTGCTTTGAGATCCAAACCATGGGTCAGGTATTGCTTTCGTGCTTTGCGATCCTAAACATGGGTCAGATATTGCTTTCGTGCTTTGCGATCCAAACCATGGGTCAGGTATTGCTTTCGTGCTTTGCGATCCAAACCATGGGTCAGGTATTGCTTTCGTGCTTTGCGATCCAAACCATGGGTCAGGTATTATCCCTTGAGTTGTGCTTTTAAACTTATGTCAGATATTGTTTTCATGCTTTGTGCTCCTAATTTTGTACATCAATATGGGTCAAATAAGTTATGGCGCCTAGGTCAGAGGCGCCTGTGGACAATGTTCTTTTGCGGTGCCCATACTTTGCTAAGTTTTATTTTAGTTGCCTACCTCCTTCCTCCAACGCGCCCTCTCCCAATATAAGTTTTGTGAAGAATTGCCCCGTTACCCTAATTGTGAAGTGAAATACAACGAAACTTTCAGCTGCAAATGAAAGAAAGAAAAAAAAGGTAAAGAAAATAGACAATCATAATGTCCACAAAACCACCAATCTTATCATTTCTCGATTACTCACGGTCAAAGCAAGTCCTTAATGTTCTATAAAAAAAAAATGCACTTATGACGAAAACATACAAAAGTGGTAACGTACAATGGAAATTGTTCCTTGTTTTCTCGAATTATTGCATTGAATAGATACATTATAGGTTTCCAAAGTAATTAATCTTGCGAATTAAAATATTCCACACTGTGATCGTTGTGCAAAATTACGACCACCAGTGTATTCCTTGATGATAACTGTCATTCGTGTTGATGACATAAATCTGAACGTTTGTTGGGTTTTTATGAGAAAGTTCTTCTTTAGGATACACCACTGGATTCCAATATGCTATGTATGAACTGTGAGTAAGAAGCCAATGAAGATCTTTGTTTTCTAAAGAATTTCATGAAGTTCTCAGTTATTAATTATTTTGTTAGGAAACAATAGCCATCATTTACACTTGACTTGGTCTTTGAAAATATACGTCAAGTTGATAAACTTACTGCCTCTGTGTATAATAGCCTGTCCACATGTTATGTGTCGGCGCCTTTGGTTTAGTTATCATTATCTAGGAGATGATCAACATTGTGTTAATGCCCGGATAGAGTAATTAATAACATAAAATATAAAATTCATGGATCGAATATGACAGATATGAGTAGAGATATAAAATAGACAACACGAGCCCCCTATGTAAAATATAACAATTTAATCAATTTACACAAACAAAATCAAATTGAACATGACATTTTAATTGTACATTTTCTCTAAGAAATAGAATTAATTTTATTATCTGAAATGCAATTAGCCGTTCTGTTATACTGATAAAACAAATTTCATCACAGAATTGAGTGAATGATCGAACTCGAATTGCTGGCATTTCACCATTACCTGGTTGCTTCCTGTCCTTTCCAATTCACTAATGGTGACAGGTCAGCGTTGCTCTATTTCTTTTACTTCTCTGTTTTTCTTCAACATCTTCATGTCATCAACCATAACTTGGTTGTGGTCTGCACTCCTTCACACTGTAGCACAGGTATGGAGCTATTTTTCCTCTTCAAATAAATAATATACAACCTAACTATTTGTCAGGTTTTTCTTCTCCTGGGATTGAACAATATTACCACTATTTTTACAACAGATATCAGCTTATCATCTAATCAACATAACTAAGATAATTGTGGTCAGTTCGCAACCTAATGCACACACACTCTATTATTAAAAAGTTGATGTCTCTTCCCTTAGCTGCTAGCCGCAATAATAACTGGAACTATCACATGACTTGATTTCTTACATAAAGTATTATATCCCACTGTGGCAGTAAAATACTAGATGGACGATATCGGTCGACACATGTCAATTTTTCTTGGTTAAGAGCATTCACAACTTAATTACAGATGAATTAATGGACTTTACTTCTTAACAACATTACTCACTAATTAGCGATACATTGAAAAACAAACAGTAAAATCAATTCGTTGCATACATGCAACATATCATTTAAGACAGATAAATTCTCACAATTCCTATCAGAGTAATGCATGAAATTCCTACATTACATACTTTCTATTACATACAAACCACTAAATCCGAACACATATCAATGAAATACTGTATGAAATTCTTACAATACATGAATCGTATAACATTAAAGACAACGAATGCATGATTACCTTCTGAACTCAAGAAAAACTAAGTATGAATTTAAAACGAATAAACTCAACAAATAATTTCAAGCTTACAACAATGAACATATTGTATGTGATATAGACAATACCTTTGGACCTTTTTTGAGACTCTTTCTATGCAGCTCAATCCCCCCCTCTCTCTCTCCATGTCTTTCAAATTCTTCCAGACCACCGCCCCTTGGACGATTTATTTAACTAGAAAAATTAATTGTTAGTTTCCTCCGAGTCCATCAGATTGCTCTTTCTGCAAAAAAAAAGTTTGGACTGACTTGTTTTGCGAAGGAGATTACTTAAAACCTTGAATTTCGTCTGCCCCCCCCCCCCCCGACCTTTAGCTTAGCAAATCAGGATTAACTTTCTCCAACCACCAAAATTTTAACGCTCCCGTCTAAGTCAGAATAATTCTCATGCCCGTCTTTATTAATAACTATTCCTGGACATTTCATTTTAAGATGCACAAATTTCCTTACTTTGTTGTTATCTTTCTCTACCTGGCCCTATATTAATATGTCAGACCCATATCCAAACGGGTCCTAATTAAAATCCAGTCATGCCCCCAAAAGGAGCTTATTTCATCCTTCGCAGGCAGCATTTTATTGCCAGCCTAGCTCAAACATCAAAGTTAATTGTTAAGTGTCACGCTGACCACGACAAAATGGGATGTGAGGGCATCTAAACAAAATCTACACTCGATAGTCCCCACACCTTGTTGCAAAAGAACTTCGATGCGTTTCGTCTCCTGGGAAGTCAAGAAAGGTAATATATGGTCATGCAAGTCCTTGTGCCACTTTTTCACGTTATTTTCTTCTCAGATGAGTTCATGCCTTTTCCAGATACTCTTCCAACTTGTCTTCTGAATTCATCAAACAGTTGTCATGTAGTTTCTAACTATGATGCTTCATTTGACATTTATAATAATGATCCATATTTGGGTCTGTAATTGTTTCAGTCAAGTCATGAGCAAAACAGGTTCTTCTTGTACTGGCCATCTTGATATCATGGCTGTATTTTTTAACTTTGTGACTACTGTTATTGTTCTGGATATAAAACAAACCCCTTCTTCTATCTCCATACGTTTGTGTTTTATCTTTTCGTTTTTCTTCTAATATTTGAGGATCACTTCTCTCAAACTTGATTTTCTGAGTATTGTCAAATTCTGTATACAAGATGACATTCACTGTTTGCCTGAGCTACTACATACCTCATCTGCGGTATCCAATGTTCCGGTATGATAACCCTATCTACACCTTGGTCGATCGAACATATATATTGGTGCTTTGTCCTGGCGACATCTATAGTACGTAATGAAACTAACCATTAACGTGGTGCATTGTACATTGGCGTAAAATGCTGCAGGCAATTGACCAAAAAAGGATACTTTGGCAGTAATCAAAAGTATGGATGTGTACCAGACGGAAGCTATTACATGTGTATTTGAGTGAAAGGTATTTGTGCAAAGAGGGAATGGCACTGGAAAATGGCTTATTTATCAGTCCATTCAAACTGTGTTCTCCCCCTGTCTCGATCATGTAAGAAAGTTCAAATTTCAGCAACTTAAATTTGATTGGATGCGGTGGCTTGCATTCACAGACCCAAAGCACATACATGTCTGTTCAGTACACCAAGGTGTACATGGGGGTATCACATCGGAACCTTGGCTAGCAAAGATGCTGCAAACCTTAGTTCCCCATGAAGTTAGCCCAATTTTATAGGGTGTAAATGTCCCTCGTTGCAGTCTTAGTCTGTAGTAAAATCAAATCCACACAAAGTATATCTTTCTGCTTAATCGTTGTAAAGTAAAGATGCCATTGCATCTGTTCGTACCTAATTGTTCTGTTCAGATAGCGACAAAAGCTCGCCATCATACATGTATTTATGTGATGGTAAAATGCTATCAGATTTTCTCCTCGTTTGTTAGTCTGGGTTGAAACGTGAACACATCACCACATTAAAAATACACTCACAACAATGGTCGATTTTAAAAATATTTTCGCTTCCCCGCCGAGTTGTGTTAAGAACAGAATCTGATGTTGGTGTCATTGAGTTTAATGTCGTAGGAAACGTAGCGGCTCAATTTCTAAAAGTCATTCCTTTAAAAGTCGATTCTGCTTACGATGAAGGAGGAAATACATATCAAGTTCACAGAGAATTTCTGCATTCTTATCTTCTTGTCAGTATATCATATATGACAGTATCAATATTATAATAAAAGGTGATCCTGGACAAGTTATTGTTGCATTTTCTAAAGGAAAAATCATAATAAACTATATTTTTGATAACGATTCTCCCGCGATCTGTGAAGGATGTACTGTATCTGTTACCAAGGAATACAGTTTAGGAGACTTGTTAAAATCAATTTATCGTACAGTAGCAACCATCCTGAAACCCACGTTCACTCGAGGGTTGCTAGATTTAAAACATGCAACTTTTGATCTAGGAAAATAATTTCACCAAAGGATACTCACTGACAAGTAAAATCATCAAGAAGTCTTATCAAAAGGAAAAAAATGTATTGATTCAATCAAGACCTCCTAGGGTACCAAAACACCCCCTATAAATTCGCTTCACGCTTTTAGCAAAGGTATCAATTCCTCCCCACAGCAAGGACAAGGCAGAAAGGGAAACTCTTCAGACCTCACATACACGTTCAGAAAAAGAATAAGAATAGAAGAACTGAAAGATAATTTGATGTTTTTGATTACTAGCTGGAAAAAAGAAAACTGTTGCACTGAAACTCTTGCGATGTTCCAATTAGAACTTGATCTGTTTGCCATGCCCCAAAGATGATGACAATACAAGAATCACAATGGGTAGAATTTCATTCTGTGTTGTCTTTAACCACCTAACGAATTTGAAACTAAAGAACAGACAAGAAAACAAAAATAACGAATTCCTGGGAGCTTCATTACTTTCTTACAGTTTGTACACAGCTCACTGGAATCCAGCGGTGTGCGCTAAAGAGGGAACTTCCTCATCAAAACCCCAAAACCATTAAGTCTAAATCATCAACATTGACGAGTCGTTGTCTAGCCATTTACTTCATCTCCTCTAGAGACTGATATGCTAAACTTTATGAAAAGAAATGCTGCATCTACTCAACTTCATAAATATGATATTACAAGGTTCAGATTATATTGTGTTTTACAGGATTAAATGATCATGGTTGGGTATTTATTGATGTGTAAATTTTACCTAATCACTCACAAAGTAAATGAAGTCCGAAGGACTTTATGTTAACTTTGTGAGTGATTAGGTCAAATTTACATACCGATAAATAACCAACCATGATCATTTAATCCTTATAATTCCAATTTAAGTAGGGCATACTTTCTTTTCATTCGCCGCTTCACATCTCCCCATAATACATAACCTGTACAGAATCACACGAACATATTGACTACAGTCAGTTACGTTTATTCACACAAACTTCATACTTTACATTTTAGGCAATAGCTACCGATGGTTTCAAGACATCTGGTTCATTTACAACATTCTTGTTCAATTTTTAGTCAGTCCTGTCTGCTACGTCATATGACCATGACCTTATATAATAACAGCTGATACGGAAAGAAATAGTGTGCTAGATTCAATTCCCAATGAAACCTTAAATCATAATGGATTTTATCAATGAACAACATGGAAATATGAACAAAATGAGGGTATCCCTTACTAACATAAAGGTAACAATTAAATAAATTGTATACAGGAATGACATTTTATATCATTCTCAGCTGCATTAATACATGTGAAAACCCGTTCAGTGATCTATTGCAAAATGAAACGTAACTACTGTCACATTTACGTTTATTCGGCAATTTCATACTTTACGCAATGGATACCAAATATAACAGCACAATATCTTTCATATAAAAGAAAATAACATTCTCTTTTAATTTTAGTATGTCCTATAAAGGAATAACATTTTGTATCTTTTTCATCAGCATAAATACTTAACAAAACCCTTTCAGTTATCTATGTGAAACTAAATGTGCAGTTGTTAATTGTAGAGTTGCTCGCAAAACTGGCCATTTATTTGTTTAGTTGCACAGTTGAGTGCTGGAAGGAATTAATGACAACACATCCAAAATAATATAAATTAGAAGAACAATCACCTTTATGATTATATACATTTTTCAATGGTGTTAAGTCATATTGGTGGAGATGGTAGTTTTACCATTTAAAAACGTTATTCATTCTTTGAATAATGGTCTCATAAACATTTGTTTTTATTTTAGTGTTAAGTGGTCATATTCACCATACTGCCTACACCCACACACGTTTTTTAAATAAGCAAACAAAATCAAAATATATGTATAAAAAATTTACCACTGAAAATGCCAATGCCCCATTTTTTGTTTTGTTTAGTAGCCTCTGAGTATTTATTTCAATACCTTTCAAGTCCTCCTCAGATAATTTCTCAAATCTTGGTTTATATCCCTCAGTGGCCTCAAAATTGACTGGCCCAGTTCCCACACTAGTATTGTCGTTGAGTATGGCTAGGGTGACTGAGGTCATGGGGTGCTGTCTCATACCTGCCAATCCTGACAAGTCCGTCTGAGTAAGGCAGTTGATTATTTTCCGTAAGATTGACCAGTTTTCAGTAAGGTGTAACAAAAAACTGCTATTGTAAAGCTGGAAAACGTAATTAAATGTTTGATGCAGTGATGATAAACATGTTCAACTGAAAAGTTTGTGAAGTACGCGAAGACTTTACTTACAAGTACAAATACACAAACTTTAGTTACAAACCATATGCAACTCAATGGCTTGTTGCCATCTCTCAACTTCATGCAATTCTTGGAAATTCTTTTTCCATTTCACATGACGATGGAAATCGTATCTTGTGCCACGCGACATACTCAAATTGGCATGTGATGTCCAATAAACGTAATTGTGTCCTTACCAGCTTTAATTCACAAGAATCTGAATACTCCTTTTTATGGGGACCTGAGTGGCAGAGTGGTCTAAAGCACTCACCGTTCCGGATCACTGCCATCTCACCTCTGTCTGCGTGGGTTCGAAACTAAGGTTCGGCTAGCGTGGGTACGTCGGAAAGCACGCCAGTAGCTTCTCATGGGTCGGTGGTTCTTCCCCCACCATTTATACTAGCCACCATATATAGCCTATCTTGTGCTGAAAAATGGCGTTAAACCCTAGAACAACAACAACTCCGTTTTATTCTTCTGTGTTCAGTATTAACACTTTCCTTAGAAGCTTATTTTCCCTTTCGTCTTAAACATGCATTGCTTTCTGGATGCCATTTAAAACAAATTCTATAATCAATAGTTTGAACATGCACATGCTTTGTTAACATGAGATTTCAAGAAGGTCAAACACACATTCTTGCACTGGTGGATATTTTGTTGACGCTTCCAGCCGCATCTGCAGATGCAGAGCAGGGATTCAGTGAATTGAAAATGATGAAATCTGATTGGAGATGCAGATTGCGCAGCAGTGTATTAAATGACTTGTTAACTATTCACTTCTTAAGTGAAGACATTGCTGATTATGATCCACTGCCAGCTATATATTTATGGAACTCTTGTGGACCGAGATAAAGAAGACCACTGTATATGGAGGACTATTCAGAATTGGATGGAGAAGATTTTGATTTGGGACAAACTGATGGCAAATCAATATAATTTATAATGTGTATAATATGAATCTTTATTGTTGTGTTACATACACGTATTTTGAGGACTAATGGATTTTGCTCCGGACTAGTATGTCTTTTGTCCTGTTAGTCCACTTGACTAGTTGATAAAAAAATTAGTTTCGAACCCTGAAATAGGTGCAGTTTAAAGTGTCTAGGGTGCTGCTGTAAAGTTAGTCAGTTTCCCATACTTATTTCACTAATCCTAATATGAAACCTGGATCCAATCAAACACAGATGTATCGATTATCCAGATTTTTCAGCAACTATCATTTTTTCATAGTTTTTGCTTGTATGTTGTAAGTTCGTATTTTAAGGGTAGACTTATGGCAAAATCATAAGAGTTGGCAGGTCTTCTGTGTGAGGAAATTTATCAATCTCTGTTGTTTTGTTTTATTTTCAGTGTTTGTAACATCCATTGCATTATTGTCAAATCCATTTTCATCTGCTACAATCACTGCTATTATTTCTTTTGACTCCATGTCATCAAATTGTTAAAAGAACTGCAGAAAATTGCAGTGAAAAACCACTGTAATCTGCCATTTTGCGAGACTTTGTAACATACGAACGTCAAATTGTGAACTATGCATTTCAATAAAAGAACATTTGAAAAAGTATAAAAAGGGTATATTTTTAAAGCTGAAACAAACATTTCACAATGTGTCTGCAATGTTTATTTATATTGCAAACAGTACAAAAGTAGTCACATAATTTATCGACATGTACAAAATTCCAGATCAGTATCACATGACCATTTACAACCAATCATATTGCAGAAAATCCATTTCATTTATAAAAATTGGAATTATTAGGAGATAAATAAAGAGGAATAAAGTAGAAATTTGTTTATATATAGTGCAAGAAATGATTTTTACTAATCAGGTATATGAGTTTATTTTGCTATGAATACTGCCAAATTATATGAATATCAAGTTACAAAAATGTCTTCAGTGTACACATCTCATTAAAGCTGAACAAATCTGAAACTGATATAAACACATTCTTGGAAACTACCAACTGTTTAAATTGTTTTTCTTACTACAAACATGAACACAGAATCTCTATCTTGGTCTGTCTAATATTTGGAAAACTTTGGTGTTGATGACATCGTAGTATTAAATACACTCAGTGATCTGGTGGTCTACACAAAAACGAGGACCACTTATGTGCAGAGGTTCCAGAAAACAAACATGCAATGTGTTGGTATGTTTTTATTGTTGATAGAATCCATTACAGCATTTCAAGCAAAACATGTTCAGTATGATGATAATCCAAATTATCCGATGGTAACAATAAACAATGAGATGACATGCTGTATACTTTCTGAATCCTTAGGTTAAAAACTGGTGGACTGTTCAGAGTTGTAGGTGCCATACTGACTGTTCTGGCAGTCAGTAAGTTTTCACATACATAAAGAGTAATGTATTTTTAAAAAAATCACACAGGTTGATTTTTAAAAATTTTAATATTTGAAGTAAATGAACAGTAAGATCTCATTAAATTCCCCGTATATTTTGCTCTTGACTGATGAACATTTTTTTTGGTGGCAAAATTTATATTATTGTTACAAGACATACAAAAGTATGGCCAATAAGGAGAATAAATACTGGTAAAAACTCTTGTATCAACCTACAACATTAACTTTTAAATAAACCATAGGATAATTAAAACAAAGATTTTTAGATGGCTCTTATGGGGCAACATTTCTTGCAAACAATTTTGGTAAATTTTCCCTCCCAAAAAGGAAAATATTAGCAAATTTTGATAGATGTGATTATCATTATGAATGCCAAATAAAATATAAAGGTATTCATCACCTAATAACATTACATCACAAAAGTTGGGGTTTTGTTGTCAAATGTTTCTGTAATAAACTATTAAACACCAGGTTGGCATATATACCTTTCACAGTTATTTTTGTTCATTCCATCCCAAAATATTTCACTGTCTCAGCACAAAACATTTCTAGTACTTCAAATCTCATTTGGTTCACATCTGCAAGGGAAAGCAGGTTCAGTCTTGAATACATGTCATTATGAGACATGAATCCTTATCACAAGGGTAAACATTCAATTTCATGGGAGCTGGCTCTAAGCCACCAAATTTTAGAAAATACTGGACCAAAATTAACAAGAAATGAAGCTATCACACGATACCCAAGCTTATTTTACACATGTACCAACTTGAATATAAATGGTGGACAATGTGACAGAATATGCCTGCACTTGAGATGCCTTCAGAATTGTTAAAATCTGCATACAATATGCATACAATCTGCATACAAAATGAGAAGGTATTGAGAATTTTTTTAATGAGTGCAATTATTTTGTTATCATGACCAGTTTTTATTTTATCTAACAATTATTACAAGCAACAAATCTTTAATTGTATAATCTTAAATAGGCCAACACCATTAAAATGAGGATTTTCTACCTTACACAATAAAAAGATACATGGTTGAAAAGATATGAACCATGAACACAACATCAATTTGTAAGCTATAAATAAAAAGAAGTAAAAAATACCCATCCAGCTGTCTCAATATTATCTGCATTTGAAGACATCAAAAACACATCTGCTCCACCTGAGTTATGACAATAATACAAATATTATCAGTTACAAATTATTGTATCAGCAGCACAATTCTCTAAATAGTATGTATTATATGGGTACAGTGTAAATTCATGTAGATACATAAATAACCCTGATATTTATTTCAGTTTAGTAACCACCTGTCTTAGCTTGTCAACATCAGCACCAGAAAACTCCTCCAGCTGAAAAAGAAAGAAATACAGATATCGAGTCTAACTTGAGTTAGGGAATAACTGTTCTGTTTCACTAAAAATCCAAAGCAATTATAATGACATTCCTAAATGGAATGAAACTATGAATAAAAATAATCAGAATAAAACAATCCTTTATGATTCATTAACTTAATACTGATGTCTTTAAACAAAACCATTTCCTCTATTTCTCTGATCAATAAGGAACAGCCATTACAAAGGTAATACAACTTATACTTTACAATACCATATATACAACTCAATTACAAGTCAGACGCACATGCAAACTGTATAGACACAGATCTGACATCACACGATGCACTTGCAGATCAGGGTCTATGCAGTTTATTAGGACTAGTCAGTAGAGAAAAAGAAACCATGATCAGCTGGTGCATTATGGGATGGATGATCAGGGTCTATGTTGGACCAGACTTACAAGCAAGAATAAATGGTAATAATATTATAAATGTACCCTGACACTTTCAAGGTCAACTTGATTTAATTTCATGACTTAAGTCTTTGACTCGTCAATTGAGATAATATATTTCAAACCATGGTTTTTGAGAAATTAATGACAAACAGATAGACATAATGGATGCAGGGCCATACCCATAAGCTCACTTTGCCTTTGGCCAGCTAACTAAAAATGAATTCATGATAAAGCTACACCCTGTCTACCAGGGTGTGATCACAAAGTTCACAATAATGAAACCGTACTATGACCGTTAAGAGAGTGCTGTAAAGTTACTGGACTGATATTGAAAGAAACCATGTTTCATATCCCTGTCTCAAGAGTATTAGAAAAAGTGAAGAAAATAGGTAAAAAAAAATGACCAGTGATTCTGAACTTGAAGATGAAATCCTGACTGTGATGCATGAGATGTCATCAAACTAAGAAGTATAAGTGGACCATGCTTCATTCCTGTACCTCAGTTTTTATGATATAAAGCAACACAAAAGCAACCTTAAAATATTTTCCTGTGACAGTGACCTTGATGATACAACATTAGTGAATCTTCCAGTGACAATATGCAATTGTACCATGTCTTGTTTGCAATTATGGGTTGGATCTGGGTATACTTGTACACCAACACAAGAAGGTGTGACATGGACCTCATCTGGGGTCCGATCTTCATGGTCAAGGTCAAAACTCAATAATATTCTATATTTTCAGCACACTTTCCTTCTACTCTTTGACTTTAAATCCATCTGTGATTATGGGATGAAATAGTGTACTTGTACATTATCACTGTAAAGCATGCTGCATATCACATTAAGGGTCCTATGTTTAAGGTCAAGAACACAGCTGAAGTTTACATTACAGACATTACTTTATGCTTTAAAGTTATTTGAGATAATGGGAGGAAACCGGGTATATTATATATCATCACTAAAGTGTAAGTCACATACCACAATCAAGGTGCTAACTTTAAAGTCAAACCCATAGCTCAAAATTTTATGTTTTACAATAACCTTTCCTTTTCACGCCATAACTTTATAGCCATTTGAGGTTACAAAATACATACATGTATACCATCACTAAAACATGCATCACATACTTCACTGTGATTATTTTCTTAAATGTTATGGTTGCAGTTCAATATTCTATTTTCCACCAAATTTTAATTTCCAAATCTGTAACTTTTCAGCTCTTTCAGAGTAATAATGCAGTTCGATATACACGTCACCATTAATAGATGGGTACATTATCTTTATTGGTAGTGGGATAGTGTTATATACTGAATTTGTCCACTGCACTTTCCTTTCCACTCAATCATCTTTGAACCCTCTGAGATGATGGGATAAATATTTGTGTATCTATGTCACCACTACATGGTGTGTTGCATACCCCACTGAAGATCCTTTCTTCACTGTCAATAATAATAATGAGGACTTTGTATAGCGCCTAATCTTTGGAAGCTCTAAGTGCTTTACAACATTAGACAACACCTATAACATAAAATATTAACAAAAACATGATATTATTACAAAAAACAAACACAATGAAATTTAAAAACACAAACAACATGCTCAAAATATTTAAGGTAGGGAACATTATTAGGTCTTTAGTTTGTTCTTGCTTTCGAAATAAGTGAGTTTTCAGAGCACTCTTGAATGGGACCACTGTGTCAAAGTTCAATAACAAATTCATTCCACGTTGCTGGGCCTTGGTATGCAAAAGAATGTTGTCCATATGACTTTGTTTTCATAATGGGAATAATGAGTATACAATTGTCAGAAGAGGAGTATAGGTATCTTGCTGGTGTGTACACATGGGTGAGGTTGAATAGGTATGTTGGACTGGAGTCCATCAGCGAAACGTAGGACAGAGAACAAAGTTTTTGTTTGATTCTGGATTGAATGGATAGCAGGTGTAGGGTACAGAGCAGCGGGGAGGTGTGCTCTGATCGTGGTACTCTAAGTATGATCTGAGCAGCTGTGTTTTGAACTTTCTGAAGTTTCTGAAGTAGATATTGAGATGAACCAGACAGAATTGAGTTACAATAGTCCAGTCTTGAAAGTACTAATGAACATACAAGTGTTTTAGTGGCATCCACTGAAACATATCTGCAAATGGAGCTGATGCGTCTCAGCTCAAGATATGCAGCCTTGCATATGTTTATGACAAGTTGGTGCAACGTGAGAGTACTGTCCAGAGTGACACCCAGGTTTCGTACTGATTGTGAATTTAATGTTGGTGTTACTGATATTTGTTGTTTGAGGTAAAGGATGTGACTGAGAAAGTCTTTGTGTTGTGATCAGATTGGTCTCAGTTTTATCATCATTCATCTGCAGCTTGTTACATGTCATTCATAATTTCACATCAGAGATGCACCTCTCTACACCTTGGATGGTAGCATCAACTTCAGTTGGGTGGCTAGATTTGTATATTTGGGCGTTGTCAGCGTACAATTGGTGAGACACTGGATGATCTATGACACTAGAGAGCGGCTGAGTGTATAGATTGAAGAGAACAGGTCCAAGAACAAACCCATGTGAACACCACTACAGGGTTCATACTGAACTATGAATGATAAATTCAAAGACTTCTCCCAAACTTTCAAAGACCACAAACAGAGGTTTCCAAGACCTATTTTTGCTAACATTTTGTATACAGGTTATATGAGAAAACAACGAATGCCAAATACTACAATATTGTTTACTGATTAAAGTCAAACTATAATTAATTTCCTAAAATAGCATTATAATGATCTGGAAGATAGGTTAATATTTGTTATTTTTTCAGAAATATGTAACATACGTGTCAGATTTAATACAGAATAAATTGTTCTGTTAACAGACATCAGCACTGCTTTAAATGCATTATTATATTTGCTTTTTTTCTCTTCAATCATTTTGGAAAGTGATGCCACCACTGTCATCTTTTCCTCTGCTCTTCTCCTAAGAGCATTTGACTATGTGACAAGCATAATGAGTCCTTTTAACTCTGCCTGTTCTGCTTTCTGTACAGAGGAAGCATGTAGGTGACAATGTCAGCTTCAAGACGCAGCTTTTTGCCTTCAAGTTCTTCCACTTCATCCAAGGCTAACTCCCATTTCTTTCCTTTTTGGTTTTTCTTCTCATCCTTCTCCTCTGCTTTCTTCTTATCCAGAAAGGCATGGTACTTATGTCTTGCAGAGGAGGCATATGTCATCATTTCATTGCTAATGACGATTTCCAAAGGTCCACCTGCTTTCCTCATTGTGTCAATGATTAGCCTTTGAGCTCTGAGGCTTCCTCTGCTGAGGTTCTCAACAGATACCTGTTTGTTGACAGAAAATCCTCTCTCCACTGTTGCCTGCCCATGTGACAACAACAACATTTTCTGGAGAACATTCCAAAGTTCAACATATTCCTTTCTTTTAGAAAGGACAGAATAAAACACTTCATCAAGGCTGTCATCTGTTCCAGTGAAGCATTTCAAGGGATGATTGTCCGATTGGGTAACTTCATCCACGCTATTTAGACACAAATTACCATTTAAAAAATGGCTTCTGAAAAAGTGAAATAAAATATAAGGGTACAAACAAACGGGGATGTATAGTCAGACTATAGATACACAAATCAATTTCGGCAATGTGATTTAAAAAAAATTTTTTTTTATACCACTGGGGAATAAGGTCAAGGGTTGGCAATGAGAAATGGGGACATTCCGTCAACTGGAAACTCACTTTTTCATTCTTTTTTTATTTGCCTAATCAAATGACTCGACTTCCTACAGTTAAAGCTTCACAGCACACTTTATCGCCATTTTTTTTAATTACTCGCAATTCAAGAACAACAACTCTTGCTTAACTCTACTATAGTGTACGCATGCGCAATTTGAAACTGTTTATCCGTGAATTGAATTTATTACAATGGATGTTTCTATATTAAACCAAGGAACATTATTATGTAGAACAAAATTTTCGAAATGATTTTTGTCCCTCAAATGTGTTAAATAAACCGACGGTATAAGTAAATTTAAACGGGCCCTCTTTTGCCACATCTCCCAAATCATCAAACTAAACAATATCTTATTTTATACCCAAAAAGTAATGAGTTACCATTATTTTGCCCAAAACTACCAATAGCTTATACTTCTGCATCTTTGTTCCACTAAATGAACAGTACGTAGTTACTAATTTGCAACTTACCTTTGGCATGACTTATAGGACTCCTTCTCCCATTGAAGCCGTCTTTTTACACAATGTACAAAACGCCTTTCGTTTACATAATTTATCCTTTTGCACCCATTCCTTGTATTTCTCTTGTTCAAGCCAGATATCGTTGAAAGAGCAAAGACCTGGCATTTTTAAACACTGAAGATGTAAATCGACTGAACAAATTTTTAATCCTCGAGCATAATACTTTCGCGCACTTTCTACGTAGAGTGAATTAGTGTAATGAACATTTTGATTGGCCAAAGCTGATGGACTCGTCCAATCAAATTGAACGATTCGTTAAAAGAAAGAAGCCAGGAAAACCAGTTACATCCGAAGCTAAAGACCTTAGGCAATTTTATTTGTGACTTCCTTTGATGAAGTGTGTAGCCGTCTTGCTTTGATGAAGAGTGCATGTGCTATTGAAGTCGCCGCCGAGGCCAACTTTGGATGGCCAAACAAAGCCTCTTTTGTTATTGCAGCGGCAATGAAACTGAACGGGTCATCAAAAGAACGAAACCAGGATAACTAGATTACATCCGAATCTAACAACCTCGGATAATTTTATTTGTGATTCTGGAAAGAAATTACAAATTTGTGGGTTTATTTAAATTTTCAAAGACTTTTAAAGACCTCAGGGTAACATGCTCGATTTTCCCAAACTTTCAAGGCCTTGAAAATGCTACCTCATTTTTCCCAAACTCTCAAAGACTTTCAAAGACCGTACGAACCCTGCACTACACAGATTAACTGGGCTGGAGTGTATTCCATTTTCAGACACATTTTGTGTCCTGTTGACCAAGTAGGACTTGAACCACCATAAGGCTGTAACATGAACACCAAATACATGCTAGAGACGGTGAAGTAATATATCCTGATCTACTGTGTCAAATGCTACAGACAAATCAAGGAGAGTGAGGACTGTAATCTTTCCGTTATCCAAAGCAGAGAGAATGTCATTAACTACTTTTAGAAGAGTAGTTTCAGTCTTGTGGCAAGGGCGACATGCAGATTGTACATTGCTAAAAAGACTGTTTGAATTCAGATGAGATACAAGCTGGGATAGAACAACCTTTTCTAAGATTTTTGATATGAATGGGAGATTAGAAACTAGGCAGTAGTTCTTTAAATCATTATGGTCGAGTGTTGGTTTCTTTAGCAGAGGCTTTAAAATGGCAGTTGTGAAAAATGATGGGAATTCCCCGGATAAGAGAGAGGTGTAAATAGCTTCATTTAGTGAAGGTAATACTGGATCTAAGCACTCAAGCAGCAGTGATGTTGGAATTGGATCAAGTTCACATGACTTTGGTGCACTATTCCTCACGATTGTACATACTAAATCCACGGAGACAGGTTCAAATGCTAATAATGGTTGCCACTGAAATTCTGTATCCCAACTGTATGGTGATGATGAGTCAATTGAAATTGTGTTGTCAAGCTTATCTCTAATGGTTTGTACTTTGTCACGGAAGAAATTTGCAAACAGGTCCGGAAGGTCGACTAGAGAGAAGGTAGTAGGAAGTGGTGTACATTTGTTCCTTGACATTAGCTTGTTAATAATCTTGAAGAGCTCTTTGCAGCTGGAACTTGCCATGATCTTAGTACTGTAGTGGGCTGATTTTGCTGCATGGACTATGTGTGTGCTGTTCTTCTTAGCAGCTTCATAGATTTGCTTATGAATAGTGAGTCTGGTGGAAAGCCAAACCTCTCAGCTTTACGGCAGTCTCTTTTAGCAGTGGGAAGCTGGTCCCTAACACTGCTATATGATGTAAACACTTTTGAACTGATACTCTGCACTTGGAGACTGGGGCATGTTTGTCGAGCAATGAACGCAGGCAGTTATTGAGTTGTTCTGCTCTAGGAGTTAGGCAAGTTGTTAGGTTTGCTTGGATGTCATGCATTAGTTTGTCTCTATTTATCATATGGAGGTTTCTCTTAGTAGCAAATAAAGTTGGAGGGTTAGGGACTGATATGTCAAGATGGCATATAATGCAGAGGTGATCTGATGCAAGTTTGTGGGATACCAGGGAGGAACTAGAATATTATCATCAGGTCTATAAAGAATCCAGTCTAAAATGTGACCATGTTTATGGGTGGGTTGGTTAACTGACTGTTTGAGGTTGAAAACATTAATGGAATCTAGGAGTTTTGATGTGTTTGGGTTTCCGTACAGTCAAAGTGAAAAGTGAAATCTCAAAGAATAATCAGGTTGCCACTTATCGAATTTCCATACTCCAGGAGATATGGAAACTGCTCAAAAAAGAGAGATTCAGTCAGCTTGTTTTTTTCTACTAGGAGGAAGGTGGTATAGGCAGAAAAAATGGACTGACCTTTGTTCCAATGTAAGTGTGGTTTGGACTAGTTCAAACGATGTGTGGTAGAAACTGAAAGTTGTGGTGTGATTAAGACGTTTGATCATGGATTTCTTTGTGATGACAGCAATTCCACCTCTGCGAGAGTGGCAGGGGAACGACTTAATGGAGTAACCGGTGGGTCTTAGATCCGCACACTTGGGCTCATCGCCTGATGTTTTTTGCCATGTTTCTGTCAGGAAAAATATGTTGATATTCTGATTGTTGATAAAATTAACTATTTCTGTGTGCTTTTCTGGTGGTCTGACTGATTGGGCATTGAATAATTCAATACGCAGAGGTATCTCTTGGATAGCAGACACAAAGGTTGACAATTAAATAGGGATTTGAATTAGGTTATCTGAATTAATGGTCAAATTTTTAAATTGGTGAGCCAAAATGGGCACAGGGGAAATAACTGGAATTCTTTGTCCTGTTCTATGCCAGCCAGCTTTGAAACAACGTTTCTTTTTTCACTTCCGTTTACATTTAAGTAATGATGAATGTAGTCCCAGTTCGTTTAGTCTAGAGCACAATGTAGTGTGGAGAGCCAAGGAGTGGTCATTTAAAGCAATTAATGAGGGTCCATCATAGCATAAACGGGTGGACTGGTGAGTATCATGTGATGGTGGTAAGTTCAACAACAAAGGAAGTTGTAGCAGTGGAGCAAGGCAGCTGAGAAAAAGTCTAATGGTTCTCGTTTCCAAAACAAGGAGATGAAAAAACACATACGAACTGAACAGCCAATGCATGATGAACACAAAAACGTAGACAAAGACAAGCAACATGCACATATATCATGAAAAACGGCACAAAAAAACTGTGCAGCTTCAACCCAGTTAAGTGATAGCGGCCATCTTGTACAATAACAGCCAATATTTTCAATTTCAGTCACATTCATTCTTCGTTCATTTCTCATAAACAGCAATGATGGAAAACATAAAATATTGAACTGTGATCCTATCTTAATGATAGCACCACAAATGTGGTTTCTAATGATGATATGCAAGTATAAAAGTTTCTAAAGAGTGGAAGACGAAAATGTGACAAATGGAAACACGTATACAATGTCCCTCACTTTTTTTTTAAAAAAAGGGCAGGGAACAATATTAATGCCCAGCATTAATTATCTAAACAATGAAGACCCTTCCATATGTGGCTGGCGATAATTAGTCATATCCTGCACATACCTTATTTCCATTTTTATAAAACTGGAAGGTTGGCATGGCATTTATTTTGCAAGCAGCAGCAGTTTCCTGCAACAGAATTAAAAACTAGTCAAAGTTTCGTATTTAATGAGTACATCTGTATTTCAAAGACTGAGATTATGTAACACATGTATTAAGTAAATATCAACTATGTGTAAATAATGTTGAATGGACTTTTCTCATTTATCAAACTTTGTGTATGTCCTTGATTCATGCACCATGTTTCTCACAACCTTATATGCTTGTCACAGGTCAAGTGACATTTTTTGAGAGAGAGGCATGGTAAACAAATTCTTGTTTCATATCTTTCTTTGGAAATCCATGATCAGAGCTTGTACTTGTGGTCAGATGTAATTCTAGAAGAGTTATCTAAATTATTCACTGGAATTACAAAGTGCTCATTGGTTTTCTGGACTAAAACACTATTTTGAGATTATTGACAACTCATCCAAAAACATTCTGGATTACATCACTGTGGTACGTCATAACATTCAAGATTAATGGAGTTAATCTTGAACATACTGTACTTTTGTAATTGTGTATGGATATTTAGGATTATCTAGGATGCAATTCACAATACTGTAAGTTCCTATTAAATATTCACTTTGTAACTAAAAGAAATAAATGTTAATTGTACTAAAATTTGGATGCTTTCTTTCTCATACATATTTTAAGATCATGGAGTCAAAACAAGCTTTTTCTAAATATTTTTAAGATTTAAAATTATTAAACATTTTAAAGAAGAATGTACCTTGACCTACTGACTGATATATCTGTGCCACCAGCAATCAAAGTGTCAAGTAAATGAGACTGATTCAAGTCTGCCAGTTCCAATAATCGAGTTCTAACTTTGTTACCTGTTGCAATATCAATATGCACAACGCCAACAGATTCTGAAGCAGTTACCAAAGTCTTTAATTGATACTCACTTCATTTTCATCCACATCAACTTTGATGAAACACACATCTTTCATTTCTTCTGCCAGTTGCTGTCAAAGAAATATAAGGAAGCAGATTGACATTGCAAGCTCGATTTAGAAACAAACAATTTGTTAAACTCAGCCACTATACCCCTGGCCACTAGAGGTGAAATGATTCATCGACATAATGATGCATCAATGCTTTTGTTGTAACAATACACATATCAATACAAGTGATGGAAAACTGATACAAAATGATAGTGTTTATGCATGTAATTTTAGTCTTCAGCTGTCATTAAAAAGTGTTATTCTTTACAATGAGAATTCATCGGAGACAGCTGTTGCAGGTACATGCACTTATTTTTGTTTGTTAAAACAAAGAGGATTTGTCAACACCCACTCACCATCTACAAATTAACACCATGTGACATGGTTCATAATATTGCCATCTCCCCCTGCCACAATTCCATGGTAATTATTTTATTGCAACAGCCTGTTTGGCATAAAGCAGTCTGAGTTTCATTGTATCCTTGCCGCTCTATTTTTTATATCTGGATATTCATGTTGGCATATAGGGTCAGAGCCAAGAAAAGTTGAAATTCGCCAAAAACATGCAGTGTCAGCATAGGGTACCACACTAGCAAACTGGAGCACTCTTACATTGAGCCATACCTGCATGAAATCAATAAGATGATTTAATTTCTCAGAAATTGTGAATATAACATTCTGAATGTCTTTAATCTGTTGGTAGGTGAGACAAAACTATAATGTTGATGAAATTTGATCTGGAACTCGCTATTTGCATTTCTAGTCAAGTGGTCGTTAAACTAAATTTTACTGACAAATTATGCCCCAGGAAAAGCACCATTTCGTAATTTGAACCAGCAAAGAAGTTTTACAAACATGCATGTTTAAAATACAGGCTACCTAGAAAACCCCAAATGTTTAATTCCCTGTGTGGTTCATCTTCAGATGACGATTTTGTTTGGCAAATACTGGCTAATGATAGTTATCATGACAATAATTTTTAAGTTAAGAAGCATATCAGATTAATGGAGCTGGTCAGAGTGTAACGGAAATACCAGTGGGTAATTTTGAGCTTGAAATTTATGTTAAATACAAGTCCAATGTATTTTCTGGATGGACAAAAGTAGATCATGCCAGTCAATCACCCTTTCAGCAAATGTAGAAAAGGCAGAATGCCAAGACAAATTAAAATTCAATTTAAAAGTAGAATCCCCTCGAGTACCTGACATAGTCCAGGTACTATATTAAAATTTTAGAAACCGACCTTCTAATATTTTATCTTGTAAACATTTATAACCTTCCAGATTGAAATTTTCCATTAGATAATAGTTTTTATTAGAAAATGCTATGTGTGACCCGAGGTCAAAAAGAATACTATATAATCATGTTATTGGAAAAATTATTCATTCATGCTTTAAGATCTATCAGAATCAATTTTATTATTGTTGTGTCCAGTACTTCATATGGGCTGGAAACTATTTCTTCCAATTATTCAATCCAAGCGATTTTTCATGGAAATAGTGTTCATAAAAAATAGGATACTTGGCCAAAGACATTCACTGGGATTTATAGTGAATTCAAACCTAGTTTTATATTACTGTTTCAATAAAAGTGTTGGTACAACACCATGACACAGGCCCAGACACATCAACACTTTCAGAGCTGGATATAATTTGGATTTCCACTTAAGTTTAATTAGAACTTTTATTATTAGGGCTTGTGTCTGTAATTCGTGGATAACTACCTGACGTTTATTTACTACACTTTCACTTTGTATTTTAGGGAAATAATTATTTGTTGAATTTTACAAATCTTGTCGCTTTTCACTCTTTTTTGTTATTTATTTTAAGAGTATAGACTCACAACAAGATATTTTGATCCAAATACCTCTGTCTGGTGGCTAAAGTGAGTCCTGTATCTGATCAATCTGATTAAAATTAGATCTACAATCTACATGAAGATCTGACGATGACCATTTAAGGGTCATGTTCTGGTGACCTTTGAATTAAGCCACTGGAAATACAGATTTAAAAAATCTGAACATGAATCAAATCATTCAGTACACATTCATGCTTTTCATCCACACTGCTCAGTCTCCAAAGACAAAGTTATAGGACTTCATCTGATTAGTTGATAAAATAAGCAATTATGGAAATAACATGTTATCAGAACATCACCTCAAGCGGTTTCTGTCAGATCTTAATGTAGGACAGCAGAGATCTGATTTTAATCAGATTGGTATCTGATTAGATGGAGCAGATTTCATGGCATAATACAAATCACTGACAACTGTAGTTTGTTCGAAAGTATTGTTATTGTCTTGTCATATCAATAGGTGCTAAGGATATGTCCGTCTGTAATTTGCATACTGAATATACAACCAGTAAATCGGTTAGAGTGTCCACCTCGGATGTGGAGGTCGTGGGTTCGAACCCTGGCCTAGTCATACGAATGACTTATAAAAATGGTACTAGCAGCTGCCTCGTCTGGCACTCAATATTAAGAGGTTAGTGTTAGGACTGGTCAGCTTGGTGTCAGGATAATGTGACTAGGTGGGACATGATGCTACATGTCTGAGGCATGATGCCTCAGTGCTAGACATCACTATAAACTGTCACACTGCAGACGTAGTGATAAGACAAAAACTGTTAAAGCTACATTAACAATCCAAAGCACACACACAGAGCCAGTAAATCACATAAAAAGGCACCACTTACCACTGACAGACCTAAAGATGGAAAGACCATCAATTTAATGTGTTGTATCATAGACAGTGTATCGTGAGTCACACTGATATGCCGCACTGGTGTATCTTTTCACCCCTATTGGCCACCTATCAAATTCACATAAATATATGCTTCATATATTTTATGAAGAAATGTTGAATTATATCATGGTTGTCATATCTTAATATACAGTTAGGCTGACATTATTTTTCATTTTTCCACACACCATGGTGGTGCAGTTAATCGCCGTCATACTAATGGTATAAGGGCAAATGCATACAAATCCCCACTGCAAAACAGCAGGCACTTATTGTACAATTCCAATGCAGAAGGGGACTGGTAGATATTATGGATTGATATCTTGCACAGCCAATGCACAAAGACCACTCCTCAGAAGAGAGAGATGTCAGAGTGATTAACAACCATACATCAATTGAAGAATCAATTATCTTTCATGCAGATTAGATATTAGGATAATAAGTGCCATGCATATGTTATCCATTTCTGTTAAGAAAAGATTAATCTGCTTCTATGTGATGCTTCTATTTTCAGCTGAAAAAAAATGTGTGTGCATTTCTGATTCAGTATGAACAAAGTAGCCCAAGAATTCATGATTCAAGATGCCAATGGGTACCCAGGTACCTGCTCATTGATAATAACCTGGCCAACCAGGTACTTCTTTAAAACAAAGTTCAGATCGAGACACAAAATAACTATTACAGTTTGAGGCTCGTATCCTTGCTTACAATTTACTAGTCATAATATACTATATAATAATACAAGGGAGGACACTTCTCTCCTTTCTTGTACGACCTATTTAAGAATCAATGCAGATATTTCAAGCTAGATTTCGTGCAGTGTAATGAATTTGGTAATGATGCTTAGCTCAGGCATTCAACTTTGTATGCCTGTCCAAAGTTTGGCTTACTATCATACCTTTAATGAATGCCAGACCATTTTCCCTCTACCACTTGACACTGCCATGCCATAATCGTGCCCACTTTATATACAAGTGCAACTCACTGAATGGACTACTGCCCTCTCACTGTCCAAAGGAAAATGACATACTAAACCTATTTACAACTTATTTTTGTATTATTATATAGTACATATGTGATTGATCGTTAAAATGGAAACAATGATATGAGCCACTGTGTTCATTATTAGGCCACCATTTACTTTACTTTTATTTCTATTTATAGTATCACCATGAAACAGTTCTAAGAAAATAGATGGGTTTCTTGAATGTGAAACCACATCACAGATTCATTCTATTTTGATATCACGTGTAGCATACCAGTCTAACTTGAAAATACATGGTGCCAGATAACCTAATAAACAGGCTTTATTGATGTGACTGATGGATGTTATATGACTGAAAATTGTTAGAGAAGAGAAAAAAATTTAAACTGAAAAAACATGTTGCATCCAGAAAAGGGCAAATCAAAAGCACTGTAAAATTCCTGAAATAAGAATTCAACAGTGATGTAATACAAGAGTCATTATTTGTGGACTTCACGACTGTTTGCAAAAGTTAATGTAGACTAGTTAAGTGAGTGTTATGCATAGATAATTTATCAATTTCTTTTGTGTTTATACTCTTGTACTAACTACTAATCCACATGGATTTAGCTTATTGGTGACAAAAAATTTAACTGCAGATCCAGGAAAGTAGCAAAAATAAATATAAACTTTTCACAGGTTTTCTGTAATTATGGCATGCAATATATAGTCTGCTCTTCCTATGCTCAGATTATGCTTTTTGCCACTTATATTAGTAATAATTTTGCTTATGCCTCTCTTGGGGGTTGGCATGTGTGAACCCACAACAAAGCAGTTCAGGTTCTCATTTAATAAATTTCCCTTTAATTGGGTACCTGATCATTACCCCACAGAACTTTCCTTAAATCTGACATCTCTATTCATGATCTGTGTGAAAAGCAGATCAGTGACTTTTGGACTTGTGATAGAACAGTTAGGATTATTTGGGATTTAATTCAGAAAACTAAGTTTTTAATAAAAGTTCACTTTGAAACTTGGAGCGGTGGTTCCCAACCTACCTACTGCAGTGTTAATACAAAGGGTCAGAGAATTCACTGGCCTACAAGTACAAACTGGCATATGAAGGTCTGCACATTTTTAGTGTTAATACAAAGGGTCAGAGAATTCACAGGCCTACAAGTACAAAAATGGCATATGGAGGTCTGCACATTTTTAGTGTTAATACAAAGGGTCAGAGAATTCACAGGCCTACAAGTACAACAACTGGCACATGGAGGTCTGCACATTTTTAGTGTTAATACAATGGGTCAGAGAATTCACAGGCCTACAAGTACAAAAATGGCATATGGAGGTCTGCACATTTTTAGTGTTAATACAAAGGGTCAGAGAATTCACAGGCCTACAAGTACAAAAACTGTCATATGGAGGTCTGCACATTTTTAAAAATTAAGTATGGGTCTTCGCACTCAAAAACATTGGGAACCAATGACTTAGAGAAATAAATTTATTTGCTGATTTTGCGAAACTTGATTTCACATCTTTTACTTAATTCAAGACAATATAGAGTAGTAACAACAATTAGCCAAATTTGATGATGGCCTAAATGTGATAACATGCAATGTTAAGTATCTATAAATTTATTATGTTGTGCATAAACTTTGATATTTACATTTGCTGGGTTCATCACGATCTTTTAGTGATCAAACATGATGGGTGTGTGTGTGTGTACACAGGACTGTCAGCTACTTGCAGACTGGTACAAATTAATTCAAACCCATGTTTTGCTGATGAACAGTAGCTAATTCTAATCATTTCATTATCATATTTACCTGTCAGATACAAAGAATCTTAAAAATTAGTCTCTCAGGGTCCACGAGATTCATTTGTCTATTCAATGTTTACGACATGTTCAGCATGTCCATTTCCAGTTGTTACTATGCTACAGAGGGATGGATAAGAGGCTATAATATAATCCATTTATGATTTATTTGAAAAGTTACAAAAAAGAGCATTGTTTACGAAATATACTATGAGAAATACAAAAGTTATATCTGTTTTGTTTATTTATATGACTAGATAACAATTATTATTTATTAGATGGAAATAGTCAATTTTATATGCACAGGCAGCCAGCAAAACCAATTTGCTCCAAGCCAGACTGATTTGCATATGACCTCTATTGTGACAATGATAAACAGAGATCAGCTGTGTGAGGTGAGGTGGGGACTTGGAGTAGGTGTGTTACAAAGTTGGTAGGTGAATCCTACAAAAATTCCTATTAACTTTGAATTAATTTAAAAAGAAAACTAGGAAAATAAGAAAAATTACATGTTTATCCTTTTGGAGAATTTATATATATTTTCACCGAGTTGATCATTGATTGCATGACTGCCATTTATGTGATTTAAGTCTTTTCTCAGTGAGGCATGTATCTGTTGAGTTTATTCTCATCTTGTTTCTGTACAAGTTTATCATTTTATCTTAAGCCATAACAAATGAGTGTAAAAGGTTATTTCCCCAGAATTCACTCTAAGACTGAAATATCTATTTGATTTAATGATAAATATTACTGAATCAATTTGTATTGAATTTGAGTGTCATTCACTCTGTATTGTTCAAATACATAAAATTCCAAAACAAGGCAAGGGTAAAGTCTCATATTGAGACTGGTACTATGTTATATGATTCTACATGATCTGTGATTCTTGACATTAGAATCTTTTTTTAAAATCTTATCATTTGTATTGTTGATACAAGTGTAATGAATTTATTCCAAATAAATCAATGCAACAAAGAAATTGTCTTTTTGGACTGCAAAACAAAATAAGTGTGGAGGGTTCAAACTCAATCCATTTGATATGGGAAAACGGCATTATGCTACCTTTGACTGTTATATAAAAAGGAAAATCTTCGAGCTAAACATTGGTGCTAAAGCTGTTACTCTATATGCAAACTATTGATATCAAATTCAATACCAATTCTTAAACAGGTCATTGGAGAAATGGGAAAAATTTCCATCTTTGTGTTATTATATATGATACTTATGTAATTTATAGGCATAAGTAAGCAACAGTAGGAGCCCCAAATCAAAGTCAGCAGGGATACAATTACAATTGCAGCAGATTAGAAAAAGAAGTTGGTTTTATGACCAACTTTCATGCTGAGACAGTTTCACAACTTTGAAATGCATTTAGCTTCTTGATTCACAAATATTGACACCCATGTTTCTCTTGAACATGGGTAGATATTACTTGTAAAAACTTGTATATACCACTGTAGCTAAATCGCTACATATGGCTTTAGTTATATTCCATCTCCCAGTTGCATATTGAGTATAAATATTACAATGGCACAAGTATACACTAACAAATTACACATATATGACAACTAACTGAAGAAGTACTGTTTATTTTCAATCTTTTGTTAAAACCCAAACCAGACACGAAATTTTGATTCTTACTTCAAATACGGGGGCAATCCTCTGACATGGGCCACACCAAGCTGCTGTGAAGTCCACTACCACCAACTTGTTACCACTCCCATTCACTATGCTTTGAAACTCGCCCTGAAATAAAAAGTATATGTACAAATGCACAGAAAAATCACTGATTATAACTGTACAGGTGTGTAGTATACTCATGTTTGGGATAAATGTTCAAAGTTAGGACATGGTAGAAAAAAATAATTTATGCTCCATGTCTGGACCTGTGGCAATTTATGTCAATCGCAGATCAGGATTTTTTTCTCTTAGGATGGTTTGATTTAAAAGGGGGTGGTTTAATTTGCTTTACCTGGCAATATTTTTCTGCTGTTCACATTTAAATTTTTTATAAACATACACTATTACAGGAACTACAAAATAAGTTAGTAAGTGAGGCTATCATGAGCCAGCTATTCAAATGCACTATTTGGTTAACTGCTCTGGAGCCTAAGTGGTTAGTGTCCACCTCAGATGTGGGAGGTTGCAGGTTTGAACCCCAGCTGAGTCATACCATCGACTTACAAAGAGGTTAGTGTCAGGACTGGTCAGTCTGGAGTCGAGATAATGTGACTGTGTGGAACATGATGCTACATGTCTGCGGCATGATGCCCCAGTGCTAGACATCACTAAAAACTGCCGCACTGCTGACATTGTAGTGATATGACTGAAAAAAATCCAAATCACACACACACACAGAGGCATCATTTGGAAATCTCTCTACCTATTGCCTAGCCTCAAACTCAATAAATCTGAGCCATAAGCTTCATTTGCATTACACGATAGTCTATACAGTGTGACCCCGCTATAACACAGTAGTTTGGAGCCATAAAACCCAACCGTGTTATAGACCGAACTGTGTTATAAGCAACCAGGTCTGTTAGCTGAAGAAAATAATGCGTGTACCCAAAATAAACTGAGTGTGTGTGTGTAGGTAATAAATGCTGGCGGTACAATATGTGCTTCATTGGCGCAGTTACCATCTTAAATTGATGCATATTAAATGAGAAATATACCTGTAGTGAAAACAGAAAAGACATGTATAATAGTTAAATTTATTTAGAGATTTGGTACATATATATAAATACTATTTATATATATACATGTCTAATGTATAGCATGAATAGTATCAACACCATGTACTCACCCGCGAACCTCATCATATACACTGAATCCACAATACAAGCGATTCCATCGAAAATATGCACACACGAAGTTAATAAAATATTCAATAATTTTGTCAGAAGTCATACTGGTCTGAATTCAGTGGAAAAACAGCAGAATCATGTAACAAACGATGAAGCATATTTACTTTTCAGTATGACCCAAGTTGTAAAAGTTAGTTTGCATTTTAAGCCGCTGTTGGTAGCGTTCGTAAGCATATACTTTTTCCCTACTAAAAGGAAGCTTTCACGGCACAGTTAACGTGTTCCATCCAGTCGCGCTGGAAAATGCAAAAATCCATCAGATTCCATCACTTTTATTTAAGTTTGGTACTGACTTCCTTTGATGAAGGGTGTATGTGTTACTGAAGTCACCTCTAAAGGACAGCTTGGGAGAACCAAACAAATGTCCATTTCTTATTGCGGTGGCAACATCAAATAACTGTACTGCATGATTGAGACTGATCTTTTCCATTTGCTTAGTATGTTTTCATACCAATCAGTGCTTCAAAGATAATCTGTTTCCTTTGAAATTTCAGCTAACTATTTTATCTGGGTACATTTGTAAAAAGGAATTAGCTGTTGTTTGGACTATTCTAGTTACTGTCCCTCCATGCCTATTGAATAAACCAATAAGTAAGATGTAGTTTCCTTTTTTTTTTCTTTTACATTTGTGGTAGCAGTGTGATGCTGCCTTCCACGCATGTGTCTGAAAATTAACAAAGGGTCAATGGACGATAGAGATGCAGGTGTTCTGATGACAGGGATTATTACAAAAAATGTGAGTGTTCTGAAGGATTTAATTCTGAGTGAAAAGAAGAGGAATTTTACTTACCACCATCCACATACAAATGTCAGTCTTTGTAGACATATTAAGTATTAGCGAGCGGCCGAAAATCAGATGAAAGATAGATTACGAGATAATACCTCTTCTGGTTGATCTCCATTACCAGAAATGTCAACAACAAAAAAGCAGATATTTCATAACATACAGTACTCATGCTAGATGTCAAAATAAGCTGATTATAATATAACAATGCACTGTTTAGATGGTTTGTCAATATGAACAAAAAATTTGTTTATGTAACAATAGATAAATTTCAGTGCATTTTATATCCAGTTTGCAGCTTTCTTTCATGGGGGCCTCTGAATTTCTGGTCTCCAAACCAATGGCTGTATCTAAAAGTTTAAACAGCCAACATTGCCAATAAAAAAATCACCTTATGGTATGTTTTGCAGCCAATTAGGAAAAACAATCCAATATTGCGACATTGGCAAAGACCTACAAGATCACAGAATAAACTTTTTATGCGTTAGTTTTTGTACTTTTAAGAAGAATAAAAATACTTTTTCATGTACGAGAAAAGTACATATAAAATTTCAGGAGCCATGCCAATATTGTCTTGTATTATTCATACATGATTTCTTCCCCAAAATAATAATAAAGTTTTTACGTTTTTTTCCGTACTTTTAAGAAAGATTTTTTTTTGTGTACAAGAAAAATACATGTATATGAAATTTCGAGAGCCACACCATAACTGTGTTATAACAGAGCACGCTATAGTGGGGTGATACTGTATTAATACAACCCCAGCAGCAGTAGATCTGTTTATGGTAGTTTGATAATACAAATTGTAAAATCAAGTACAGTGAGATGAAATATAAAACAAAAGGATCAAATTCTGTAAAATATTTATAAAATAACAGATAAAGGTAACATGTAAAATCCTCAAGACAAGACTCTGATATGCAAAAGCTAAGTATATGTCTGATATGTATGTAAAGTCATGCTGACTGTCACAGAATGGTGTAAATGTTGTTCATTAAATACATGTACTCGGGTTTCGTTTCTTTTCGCTGTACAACGATACCCAAGGGTGATTATATATATGGTCTATTTTATTTCGAAATTGTGAGTATGATTTGTCCTATGCCACACGTGCAAGGTGCTTTCGATACAGCAAAACGAAAAGTCTAAAGGTATAAATACGTTACTGCATGTAAAGGGTCTTTACAATACTAATGGTTTTGTCAGCAAGCGGCCTGCTTAAAGGATTCGCACAACTCCAGCTGTAGGGCTGTTCTGAGGGTAGGAATATCCGGGGGTGTCCGGTGTTGTCTGAGGGTAGGAATATCCGGGGTGTCTGGTGTTGTCTGAGGGTAGGAATATCTGGGGTGTCCAGTGTTGTCTGAGTGTTGTCCGTTTGTCCGGAGCGTTTAAGGTGCCGGAGTGTCTAATGTCTAGTGTCCGGAGTATCTAATGTCAAGAGTGACTAAGGTGACCCAGCTGTAGAGCCGTCAAAGGACCAGGGTGTCCGGAGGGTCTAATATCTGGAGTGTCAGGAGGGTCTACTGTTCCGAGTGATCATAGTATTCCGAGGGTCCGGAGTCTGTGGCAGTTGTGAAATTGATTCGTAGGAGCTGTGGAGCGGATATGGTGCACGGGTAACGGAGTGTATCCCCATACATGTATTTTATTAGCTGTATGCTAATTTTGGGTTAGTAAGACCCAGTGTATCATTCAGGACTGGAAAGATAGATGGTATATCCGTTCTTGTGTTTAGCAACATAATTTCGCTACCTGAGCGAATACATTTTTACTATGAGTAAAAAGCTTACATCGTTTACTATTTGAGTGAACTATATTCATCTTTCCATTATTGAATCATTTGTGAATCATTTATCCTGTGGGTTTTTTTGTGTTACCGAACTAATTTATTCGTATTTTTATTTCCATCTGTGCGTTTTATGTTAAATAAATCCAATATTTGGATTATAAATATGCACACATCTCCATAATCTACTGCTCATATAAATCACCACATTGAACCATATATATATGTATCGTCAAAACGTGTTCTGTTGTCAATGCGAAATATCCCACCCGGTTATCTTGTTACACTGACAGCTTGCAGTTTTAATCCACAATAAATATTATTCCATGAATATAAATACTGGATTTGTTATTCTATATATAAGCGAAATAAATCTGGTATTGAAGCCATGCGTCAACAAGTATACAGTACAGCACACATGTTTATATGGAACCTGATGCAACGTGGTGGTGGTCAGTTTGTGGAAAGAATTAAAATAAAGACCCTCCAACATCTCTCCATGCCTCATGGAGTTGCTGTGGTGGCTTGCTCTGCACACCACACTTTCTTGCGGTGTTGTCGATGATGGGCATGGCTTACTGTGTATGACCCCATCAAGTATGTTCTTTAGAGGTTGAGAGATAGAGAGGCCAATTTATCTACATTGTTATCAGAAAATTACATATAATTCCTAGTTCTAATAAGTCCATGTAATAAATATGATGCCAAATGAAATATTAGATAATACTAATGTAGTCGCAATGACTTGAAAACTACTAGATTCTGTACTTTTTTTCATTTACAAAAGGTTGATTAACACCTATTGCAAGAAGTTGATACTTTAACTTTATTCCAAGAAATCTTAAACTTATGCACAGATTTGATGAGACATTGCTGATCTTCTCTTGAACAGTGCAAAGTCATGCTACTGTTTAAACATGAAAAAGTATCCACTGAGGTATCTACATTCAAAATTCCCAATGACAGCTGCTTGTTTTCGACAACAACAAAAAAAACCACTTAATTTACACTGCAGTATGAACCATGTTTTTAGTTCTTGAAAGTAATGACCCAGCCCCGAGGTTGAATGTACGTGTACACATCTACGAACTTGAGTTCAATTCTGACTGCATTTATACTGAATGGAATTGGGGCCAAAATTATTTCATGCATCACAAGATAAAATTTGTTACAAATCATATAACCCTTTGAAAACTTCAGTGATCTTTCCCTAATAAATTAGCTTGGGCAGACGTCGAACAGAAATAAAGATACTGACTATTGTAAACGCTTATAAAACTAGCTTCAGAAGATGTCAATTTCAGCATGGGAAAGATGTGTTTCTAACATGAAGTCATTTGTATGTGCTCATAAAATGATTCCATCATTAACCCTTTACCTCATAGTCTTAGAGCATAGTGACAAAGCAGCGACAAAGTGCAGCGAGCTATAAATAGAACACCTGTTACCTAGCCTACCGCATACGCATAGGCTGCATGTGAACTGTTAAGCAATGTAGTGTATGTTACCTTTAACAGCAATTTTAACCATTTTACATTTTTGGTACACATCTATTATATGTGGAAAAATTTAAGAGTAAAGTCCGATTGTTATAGCTGTGTAATTATTTTTCACTGAAGAATTTTTTATGTGCTTTAAAATCTTGAGAGAACTCATTCACCGTCACGTCACTGAGGCCGCGTGACCAACTGTAGCTGAATAAAATCCGCGACCGCCATTTTGGAGAGTGGAGATTACGACCCAGTTACTTTAAATAGCAGATATCGACCAGTGCATAAACAGTGACCACGTGATCTGACGTAATTGTCATTCGCAGAAATGAATGTAGTATCTAATAGGGGGGTTTTCCCCAAAGGTGGTGCTACAAAAACCAGCTCAAAATGGCTGATGTATACAGCAGGCGTCAAAAGGCGCTTCCATGCGAATGGAGTAGAGGCATCCAAAGATGCCTGCATGAGGTAAAGGGTTAACAGCAGAAATTTGGCAAGTGTTTCTGGTTAATCTAACCTCAGCATATTGTTGAAATGAATAACAATGTGGAAAATTGTCAAATACTAAATGTTCAACAAATTCAAGGCATTCTATGTAGTTGTAACCACATGACCTATTATTCGATTGCTCTTGTCTGGAAAATATAAAAGCAAATTTTTTAATCATGATAAAAAAATAACCAACAAAAATAACCTAATCAGTCATGTGGAAATAATGTGTCAATAACCTAATCATAATACTGATCTAAGACGTTTAATTATTTCAGTGCTGTTTCCTGTTTTTGGCTAGTGGAGCGTTTGTTTATTGAGACAGAAAATAAAATAAACAAAATACATGCAAGCCAATAAATTTCAATAGCATTTAGCCAATTTCTGTAATTGGTATACTGCTTTGCAGCTAAAATGGATTCAGTCGAAGACATGGGATTGATTCCTCATCTCCCTCTCTCTTGGTTGATAAAATGATAGGTGTCAAATTTGCATGTCAAACCGGCTTTACAGAAATAACACAAGACCTACAAGTAGCAGTAATACCAACTTTGGTCTCCATATGCATCTCAAATTGGTTTAGTGCTTTCAAATGCTTATTACAGAATCATCTACTTAACATGAACCAAAGTGCTAATGGACCTATTTTTGAGTACAACTGGCACAATGAATCTTATTTTTAAACAAATCTCTCAAAACTGAATTATCAGAATGCATAGATGCATTTATTTCATTATTTCTGTTACAGTACGTGCAATATGCATTGTTAAGTGTAATATGAAATTCAGCATTATTACACTCTGCAGTATAAAGAATAACAACGAATGATATACGTCAAACAATTTACAACAAAAATGCATTCATATTTCACTGGTGTGAAACAATATTGCACAAGTTCCAATAGTTACCCCATGCATCAGCATGACCGGATCAGGTCAAGTTTGGGTGGGGTGGGGTGTAAAAGTTAAAATGGCCAGAACTTTCCTCAATAGGGTGCCAAAGCAAAAGTATATGTCTCTCTTTCTTCAAAGTGCATATAATACCCAAAAAACACATGCAAGAATAAAATGAGTCAAATTTCAAGTGATAAGTGACTACATTTGAGTGCGTATGTTTTTTTTTTAAATTGGGTTTTTATGCACAGGGGGTGCAATGGGGGTAGGGTCCCTGATGAGTTCTCCTAATATTTTGTACTATTTCTTCTGACATCCAATCACAGGATTATAAAGGTGCGATTTAAACTTGCAGTACATGTATAGTTAAAATTGAACAAGTATGTATACTCAGTCTTGTAACCCCGTCATTACATGATTTGTAAATTCAGAATTTGTTAACAAAATTTAAATATTTTTTATTAATAAAAGTGGCTGTCAACTGGAATTTAATTGTCTAAACCTTAGGATGCATAAGTTGGTTCAGATTTCTTTGAATAAAGTTAAAGTGTAAACATATTGCAAAATAAGTAAATCAACCTTCGCCAAATGTACAGAATACTCAGAATAGACAATTTTCTTTTGTTTTTTTATATGGAAATTTAAATCACTTGATTCTTGAAATGGTATCTGATTATAAATCATGCACGACATTACAGTCTTTCCGTGTACAGACATTATCCATCACCTATTCAAATTTCAATCAGTAAAATTTTGTTATTGACTGCACCATAATTTGAACTACAAGTATTATGTTCAACTCAGCAAGTCATTCGTGTTAGGAACACACCTTTCCAAAGCTGATATTGACATCTTCTGGTGATAACAATTTATAACAAGTGTTTACAAAAGTCACTGCCTTAATTTCTGCTGAACATCTGCTGAAGCCTAGTCTTTACTTGGGAGAAACCATATAAGTTTCTAAAAGGGTGGTGGTGGTGGTAAATGCTTGAAAATTATTGTCTTATTCTAATTTGTGGCATATAAAAAGAACACTATGCCACTGCATGCTTTACTTGAAACAAACTTATCTTGTAATGAATGAAATTCAAAATATACCACAGACAGAAATAATTTAGCTCCATACGATTAAATGGCCAGTCCCATACAGAACAGATGCATTCAGAACTGAATTAGTTTGTAGTTGTGTAAGTGTATATATTCGGTCTCGCAAAAGGTACATTATTGCTTAAGGACTAAACACATGGTTCCCATTTAATTGTAAATTCAGTGTTTAATTTTTGTTGTTTGTGGTTTTTTTTCAGACACTGATGCTGTATGGAATTTAAATGCCAAACCTCAGAGGATTACTATTCATATTTAAATTTTCATATTTAAACAGTAGGACAAATTTACACTGTTCAAGACAAGCTCAACAAGGTGGGCCTCTCATCAAGTCAGTGCACAAGTTTTCTAAAGGTATATTATACAGAAGACTTTTCAAATTAATTTCTATTGTCCATATATATGATTGAAATAAAGGTCACTGATTGGTGAAATGGTATTTGAATGTGAACATGATCCGTTGGTCTTTCCATGGGTGGTCTTCATCGATTAGCTGTTCAAATGTCAATCAATAATGCCGATCAACCGATCCATGGTGGAGATGCCATCGGTGCACCAGAAGAGGCATAGTGGTGATTTGTTAGTATTTTATTGCTTTGTTGCAGAGCGTTATCGTGGAGTGAAAAGTGGAGGGATTAAGTCACCCACTGTGTTGCGTGGAGTTCCAAAAATATATGTGAGCTGTACTTAAGTTGCATTTCAACTTTCATCACTGAATTAACATGTTTCCATGTTGCTATTCATTTTCAGTCGTTAGTATACACTTATGACATTTTAAAAGGAACTTGAGCCCCTTGTAAGTGATGTCCATGCATATTCTATTGTATTTCCTCAAAATTATTTTTTGCTGCATTGTTTACATTGACAATGTTCTTTGCAGTTCTGATAGTTCCTGAAGAGGTATGTTATCAGCCTTCTGATTGGTCGCTTGACACCACTTTGGCAGCAACTGGCTATTTGTGGGTGTTTGGGCTGCAGAGACACCTACCAAAAAATTATAAATACCATTGAATTTCGAGGGTTGGTATGAGCTTCCTATAGAGTTTGTCTCATTAACATATTTTCAAATCTAACCTCTATACCTCAGTGAACTTGACTCATGTTGGAGACAAATATGTCAAATGCAACACAGTTCAGTATCCATACAATGTTCATTGAACATGCAATGAGCATCACTACAGCCCCCTTTGGTAACCACAGAGTGTTTTACAAAGTTCACAGAGAACTCACACCAATGGTATTGTCTCCTGAAGGGATTTCTGTGCTGTGCGTATGCCATTCTTGGCAACAGCCTCCTGTTGCTGGACGGTTTTAATGCCTAATGCGTTACAAGTACTAGAGATGCCACTCTCCAATAATGAGACTGATGGTCTTAGTTTGTTGCACTTCAATTCCACATACTTTTCCAAGCATGATGAACATGCTGATCTCTTACAATATTAAAAGTCAATATAGAGAATCTTCCTTCTGGAAACAAGTGACTGCAAGACTGACTGATTTTCCATATTTGTTTCCTTAGATGGTTCCCACGCTTTTCTAAATATAAATTTCCAGGTCTTTTCCAGGATGAAATTAATTTTTTCAAGGTTAACATACAACCATTACTGAATGGAATTAAAGAACATTTTGGATTATAAAAAACAAGCATTTTCCAAATCTGAAGATGTTTCTCTTTCAAGACTCTCCAAAACATATGTGTCAGAAAAGATGATCATGTACAAAACCACAAAATGAGTAACACAAAACAAATTTGACCATACATGTATTCCCATAAACTGGCATTTAAAGCCATTTCAATGTACAAATCCTAACTTTACTTTGCTGACATGCATTATGTTGCTACATGGAAACAACATAATGAGCATAAATTATTTTGTTTCCTTTCAAACCTTTAATTCTAAAGAATTCGAAAGCAATATGTGTGCATGTAATACAAAGTAAACATTTCCATGCACAGTATGAAAAAACCCCAATAAATGCAAAGTTTTAGACTCGTATCTTGTTACAAAAAAATTTTAACCCTGAAATTATGTGTGCCAATAAAAACTCAAACAAGATCTTTCAACCAACCTAAACTTCTTAAGACAATTTGGTTAAAAATTCCATCATTTAAAGACATTTACAAAAGGGCTGATTTAAATTTTGACAAAAGACCTTCAAAATTATATAATGTTTTTAAACAAGGATTGAATTATCTGTAAAATCAACTTGTCTTCTTGTAGTTCAATAAACCAGTCCCTAAACCGATATCGATACATGCGCTATTATCGTGTATTAATATATGATAAAAGGGATGACAATTTCCATTTTTCCTGCATTCCATTTAAGATCCTAAACCAATGCTTCAAGCTACATGTCACTGTGTAATATTTTCACACCAAAGTTCAGCTCAGAGATTCCAAATTTTTCTAATCTGGGGTTCCGCCAAATATTAAAACTCCATTTTTCACATTTGGACATTTTGGATGGATTGTGGGTTCAGAGCAATTACATATCAAATTTGGAATCTGCTGCCACCATAAGATAGCTTACCAGCGGGCCTAGCAAATTTAAACTAGGTTATATCGACTTATACCTGCATGAACTCGATAGGAAAATTATTTTCTCAAAAATGTCAAGTACTATAATCATTATGTCTTTAATCCGCTGATAGACTAGATGAAACCTGACCCGGTACTCGCCATTTGCGTTAATAGTCACATTACTTCACAAATCTCAAACAACGACATTGGAAGTCCAATAGGCATGTGATAGTTAACAACAAATTCCTTTTCAAAGCTGTTGTACAAAATTTCAATTATATTAAATGAATGTCTGATACCTTTTGTAAAAAGCAGAAAGAACATATAATTCTCAACATATTTATTTCGAGAACAACTACAAGAAACTGGGCCAGTCTGATTCGTCAAGCAGAGCAGTCTGGTTACCTGCTTCGTATGCTCCCTATGTGGGAGAGCACATGTCAACATGGTAATCATGTGATACAACAAAACTCCAAAGTTGGTCTCGGAACAAATATAGAGAATTTTGTGCCCTTTTGTTTTGTATTTTTATTACAACCAGTACACGGCTTTCATTTAATATTTTTTTCTACAAAATTTCAAAATGATGATTGTGAGATTCTGTGTGCTCGTGCGACATGCTATCAAAATTGTAAGTACCAGCTCAAATTTCATCAACGCATTAGTTTCATCGTCTTTCAGCCAATTAAAGACATACAAATTGTTATACTCTCGCAATTTCTGAAAAAATAAATAATTTTCATATTGATTTCATGCAGGTATAACTTGATTTAACGTTTAAGTTTGCTAGCCCATCTGCTAAGGGGCTATGCTTTTAATGCCACCATGTTGGCCTCTTGTGATATTTGACTGGTTTTCATACCTTCCATAATAAAAAAAAAAAAGATGTCGAGCTGTCTTTGAAATGAAAAGTATTAGATGAATCTAATCCACCGAGCTTTTGGATTGTCTCAACAAATATATTTATGGCAAGCACCCAAATGATTCATACTGCAACCTCCTAATATTCTGGTTAGAAATCCAGAAATTAAACTCCCGATCAGTTCAGTTATGACTCAATTATTTAACTGTTTCAGGGGTCACGTTGTGGAGGAAAATTCCTGGGATTTTCCTGACTTTCGTCAATATTTGCAGAATTCAAGAACTTTTCACGGTTGGGAAATAAAATTATCATTTCTTCCAACTTCCTGGTAGAATGGGAACCCTGTTCCATAATTTGCAATTATGCCATCATCTGACATTGATTGCCTTTGATTCAGACCGCTACGATCAAGTAAAGATAGTAATTTAATATAGGATCAAGTAAAGATAGTAATTTAATATAGGAATAGCCAAACTGAAAAGGGTGCTGTAAATTAAACTGCATGTCAGGATTTTCAAAACAGATCAGTTCATATATATCTTCCATTGGTGCAATATTATTGACTGTCAAAGTGCAGATTTGTCAAGCAGGTGTCAATCAGTGCCTCCTACAGTAAATTTGTTATGGACAGCTTGCTTTAAGAAACTAAGCTTGAGGCAAATCATGATTAATTGGGACTGATGCTCCAACCCAAATCTACGTGTGTCAAAAAGAAACGCAAATAAAAATTTCCACATTTCAAAAATGGGTCACATTTAAATTCCACATGTCAAAACCTGAAGCTATGCATTTATTGAAAACCCTGATTAAAATAAAAAAGTATTTTATTAACTTAAAATACCTTCTCACTGTGTATACTGCTGGCAAACATTTTTCACTCCTTCAATTTCTTGCCTGCTGCCTCTTTGCACAGAAGCTCATATTGGTACTTAAAACTGACAGAGAAATTATGCATGTACCTATATAATAAGTATACAGCACACATGAGTTTTTGGTAAATTTAAGCAATGACAAAACAAAAGTGCCTCTTGGAAGTTATACTGTTCACATACCCTACATTTTGTACCACTAAAAAGATTTAAAAAATAAAAAGCATCAAAGATATAAAACAAATGCATACAACTTTGTCATTTTATTCAAGAATTTATAACTTTGAACATGAGGGTCCATAACACTGTAATCTCATTGGCGAGTCAAACCCAATGGTACCTCTCGATGCAAACAGACTGCATAATATCCGTGTCTGGTCATGACAGTATTGATGTGGTCATGTACGCGCATTTAAACAAATTAAATGTTAATTGGTATTTTAAAATTTAATAATCATATAGTTTTAAAAGAGTGTCTTTAATCCTGATTATTGAATGCTCTGCACCATAGCTGTCAATAGGAATCTTCCAAACATTTTTGATCACATAGGTCTTTTACAATGGTGGTCAAGTACTAAACAAGGTAAACAAAAATGGGTCTAATCATTACAAAATAGGGTAATACAATTAATACGGTATAGGGTAATTACCCTATTCATTACAATATAGAGTAGTATAATTTTTTCAATGTGCATAGCTTTCATTGGGACATTTCAGCACACAACACTTAATCCTGTTTGTACTGGAAACACACATCTAGGTTAACCTCTTCTGAAAATTTCCACATACTTTAAGTTTTGCCATACATGGTTGTCGGGACATGCAAAATGTCCTTTGAAAGGAAAATGCACATAGAAAAATCCAAATAAAGCGAATAATCACCATTTAAAGGTATGTAAAATAAAATTCTAAAAAATAAAGACAAGACTTTTACTATACAGCCTGAATCTTGTAGATGTACTTGTAGCCTGAACGCTGGCTTGTGTTGTTTTCACATGCTTATGGATGAATTCTCCTCCAGTTTCAAATATTTTATTAATTATACACTTCTGACAAGTCAACAGTTGTGTATATGTGTGCTCAGCATGTTCTCCATAGTTCGTATTTATCCTTTTATATTTAAAATTGGCATGCATGTAAATGGTACCTTAAAGATGTACTGGCCAGCCATTATTTTAACCAGAATATTTTTACACTGCATGTAAATACAGAGTGTATTATATTCATGAAAACTTATTTCTCAGCATTGAAGTTTTAATCAGAAATTATCAATTAGATGGCAGAGAATATCTTATGAGTGTGCTGGCCAGCCATTATGCATATTTTGATACTACATATAACTGAAGTAATAGCAAAATCTTTTCACGAAAAATAATTTTCCCGCACTGATTATTAAAACAGAAATTATAACTGAGGGGTGGGGTATAAAATTTTAGCTTAGATAAGAGTCAAATTTGTTCTAGAAAAAATAAACAAACAAAAAGGTACACACGTGTTCAAAGAGATGTAACTCCCAAATTTACTGAATTACACTGGACAACAAATTTTTACAAAAGTCATGTTACTGAAATAAAATTAGTCAATTCTTATCAATTTTTATGTGCTGAACACGAATATGACAGTCAAATTGCAAAATTGGCTCTAGTTTTTTTGTAATCTGCAAGAAATTAATGTTTACATAACGAAATGCATTCCAATAGTAAAAGGTCAACTGTAATAGCCTACCTATAAAAAATCAAGTCATTGACTACATCTTAGATTTCTTCGCCTGTCTCTTGTACAGCTGTTCGGGAGCATCTCTGAGGAGTGTCCAGCAGTAGTCAGCCAGCATTGTAGTGGACCATTTTCCCTGGTATCTTTGTTCCATTGTTGCGATATCTTGATGAAAACGTTCGCCGTGTTCATCACTAACAATACCACAGTTGCTAGGAAAGAAATCCAAATGGGAATGAAGGAAGTGAATCTTTAGAGACAAATTGCAGCCAAGTTTCTTATACTTCATCAACATGTCTTCTACTAGTTCCTTATAGTTTTCTGCCCTAACATTTCCGAGGAAGTTTGTAGAAACTAGGCGAAAAGCATTCCATGCTTGTTTCGCGTCACCTTCCAGCAAGTTGTTGAACCGGTCATCTTTGAAAAGCTCTCGAATCTGAGGACCCACAAAAACTCCCTCTTTAATCTTTGCTTCGCTGAGTCGAGGGAATTTTTCATGCAGGTATCGGAATGCTGGCAAAGTCCGGTCAATGGCTTTCACGAAGTTCTTCATCAAACCTAGTTTGATGTGAAGGGGTGGTAGCAAGATTTTCTGAGCCTCAACCAGAGCTGGGTGTTGGATATTCTTCTCTCCAATGGCTACATTCTGCCTGTGAGTCCATTCCTTCCTCATGTAGTGCATTTCCCTTGCTCGGCTATCCCACTCGCATAAGAAACACATGTATTTTGTATATCCTTGCTGCAGTCCCATTAAAAGGGCAACTACCTTCAAATCACCACTGAGGTGCCAGCTGTACTTGTTATACTCAATGGAATTCAGTAGCTGCCTTAAGTTATCGTATGTCTCTTTCATGTGGACAGCATACGCTACTGGAATAGATGGAAGAATGTTTCCATTGTGCAAAAGCACAGCCTTGAGACTCAGTTTCGAAGAGTCCACAAATAGTCTCCATTCTTGTGGGTCATGAGTGATTTTTAAAGCATTCATGAGGCCCTCAATATCGGAACAGAATATCAGATTACTTTCCTTTCTGAAGAAAGGATCCAATTGCTGGTGGCGCTTTCGATATGCAGTAATTGTGACATCTTCTTCTAGAAGATTCCATTGTTGGAGTCTTGATCCTAGCAATTCTGCCTTGTTCTTTGATAAGTCCAAATCACGAATCAGGTCATTTAGTTCTTCCTGTGTTATTCTGTGTGGGGTTGATGATGCACCACAGTGAAAATCTGGATCACTGCATGCTGATGGACCAGGAGAAGAACAGGTTGACTCACCTTTGTCTTCGTCAGATGAATCAAGAGAATATTCTGCTGGAGGTTCTGGAATAGGAAGTCCCTCACCATGTGGAACTGGTCTCAAAGCAGACGGAATGTTTGGGTAGACTATTCTCGACTTCTTTCGCTTCGTTATTCCGCCGGAAAGAGGAGGAACCAAGCAGAAGTAACAGTCATTTAGGTGGTTGCTTGGCTCTCTCCACACCATTGGGACTGCAAACGGCATTGATGACCTTTTGCAATTCAACCACTGTGAAAGCTGTGTTGTACATGTAGCACAGCATATATGCGGAGCCCAAGGCTTGTCTTGGTCACCAACCTTGCATCCGAAGTAAAGATGATATGCCTTCTTCACTTGAGAATTGATACTTTTCTTCTGGTTGGCAAATGTCACTTCCCCACAAATATAGCAAAAATTGTCCGCGGTATTAACACACTTTCGAGGCATTACTGTTCTTTATTGTACGTAAATGGATAAAATAATAAGTTTTATGTAACAGTAGCTTGAACTGTCTCGCACAACGTCTAAAATATTTTAAATGCTGAACCTATCTGATTGGGCTTTATATAGTACACTGCTTACGTCAGCTTCAGCAGCCGCCTGGCATTAGTATAATAGGCCTACACATGTATAGTACACTGCTGACGTCAACTTACTTCAGCAGCCGCATGGCATTAGTATTGCATTGCATCAGAAAATGATGCAATCAACTGTGGATGATGTGAGCATGATGGTATTATGCAATGTTACATCATTATTCCGGATGTTGCTGCAGTCCTACTGGAGAAATTTACACAGTGAAACATAGAAAATGAGGTATATGAATATCTTCAAAACGAGAGCCAATACAAAATTTTCACGGTTATATTCGTGTTCGGCACACCAAAATACTACAGATTAGGGCCTTTTCAAGTCAGTAATGATTTCACTGTTGACCAGTGTTATTGATATAATCAAAGACGGTGAACATCACAATATTCACCCGTTTTGGTTCTATTTACAGGTGCTTGTCGCGAACTTGATGTTGAGAAGAAGAAAAAAAGATCTGAAGGAAAAATCATACAGAGTGCCAAAATACCTCAGATTATCCCTATGACCCGTTCTGACATGGGACCCTCTACAATACTATCTCTTGCATAGTATGGTAGAGAGGGTCATGTGGTTCAAGTAATCGTCTGTGATCTAACAACGGAAATGGAAGTGGGGATGGGATTTGCGATTTTTTCGGGGCCGTAGAAAACAAAATCGAAAAAGTTTACTTACCAAAGTTGCAACAATTTTCACCATTCTGTCTTTCTGACGGACGACAATTAATTAAAAAAAAACACAAGGTTTAATTTATGTGACCTACACCTCTACTTACTACTACACGTGGTATAACTGTACCAATTGCGCAGGTCCAGGTGGGCGGAGGTTAAAGTGTAGGAACATTGTATTTCGAAATAAACAACGAAACTAGCTGTGATTGGTGCATTATGTAAAAGTTGTACTTTCAGTTAGGCTTAAAAAAAAGTTGTGCCTCCTGGCAACATGTGAGATTATGTTAATTCCTATCTAGATGATATTTTGTATTTTTTTATGATTTTTTTAAAATGTGGTACACATATCTGAAACTGTGTCTGTTGTGACTAGATAAATCTTACCCCTGTCTAGTTCCAGCAGAGTTATCTCTCTTAAATGCAATGAAGTACATGGTTTTGTCCTTGTCAAATTGACTATCTAACACTGCTCTCAGAAAAGTGTGTGACATGCACGCTAAAGTAGGATAGAAAATATATTTAATTCCCCAAGCATCAGCATTAAGGTCTATGGAAAAACAATTGGTACCGTGATACCATGTGAGCAAAGCGCGCGTAATCCAGGTTCTGCACCCTAAGGAAACCAAACCACGAGAGAGATCGAGAGAGAGATCTAAAACTTCATGTGACAACTTAACAAAATCTCACATAAATGCTTTCCTTTATGCACTTGTAAACAATTCTAATTAACACTATTTTCATTCATATTCCCACTTTCACTCGCACTTAATCACTTAAATAATACATTTATATCACAGGCGGATTCTTTTCCCCCATAGCATTTTTCGAGAAGGGGGTGGGGTGGCATTCCCTAAGTGGTAGTGTTAATGTTCCAACAGTAGCTCTGGAAGGAACTTATAATGGTTACTAAAGCCATTGATGTATTAATTTTCCTTGGTGTCAGTGCTTTCAATGCTTTCAATATGCAAAATGTCGTGTGGAGGGGGGGGGGATTTCTCTGTTCAATCATTCACTACTATCCCGATATTTATATATTTGGTAATATTTTTTTAATAATGTGTAATGTGATGTAACATGTGTGTTAACCTTGCCCCTTTGTCGTCTCGTTTTAGTCATGCTGCACATAATATTTCAGTTGTGTTCTCTGTAATATGCATCGTCGTTACTGGGTCGTTGCCGAGGCGTTTATGTGCTCTGGCTATCGATCATTTAGCAGAATGATCATCATCATCATCATCATCATCAGTCTCATGACCTAGTGTGGTCATCGAGGCACTGTGCTGCTGAACATCTGACCAGTTCCCTACACTTGTCTCGATCATGTGATGGTGTTACGCACTTCATCATTTGTGATGTGGTCCATGTCAGAGATGCCAAGGATGGTTCTGTAGCATCTCATTTCAAGTGACTGGATTCTTCGTTGTAATTCTGCTGTGTGGGTTCAGGCCTCACATGAGTACAAAAAATTGAGATGACTAGAGCTCGCAATAGTCTGATTTTAGTTTTCAGACAGATATTCTTGTCTCTTCAGATGGGTCTTAGCTTGGACATAGCTGCCATTGTTTGTGCTGCTTTTGACAAAATTTCTGTTCTTGATCCATCTTCGGTGATTATGGAACCAAGATATTTGAACTGGCTCACTGTTTCCAGTTCATGTCCTCTCACTTTAATCTTGGCAGAATGATAGTACATCAAAATCTCAAATGCAATATAACTGGGTAGATTTTGTTAAGATTTTTTGGATACGCTTATCAAGAGATGAAACTATATTGAAAAGGAACAGTGGCATTGGTGGATTTGTTTCTTCATTTAGAGCTACATACATCATGACAGATTATGAATACGTATATAAGCACTAGTGATAAGACACCATCGCGGATGTGTCTAAATAAAACTTCAGTACAACGGTTGTTCCAAATGACTCATTCAAAAAATCCTGGTCAAGGAACATGTTATCAAATCGAATCATTGTTTATTTATAAACCAGCATATCAGTACAACTATGCAAATTTCTTTTCGGAAAATAAAATAAAATGGTTTCTTCGGTATTTTCAAAGGCCGTTATGTATACAACTGTAACTTCTAGTTTTGCCAGTGAGAATAAATATGCGGAAACACGGTACGCAAGAGATATGCTGTCATTTTGAAAAAAACAAGCAGGTCACCGCTACCAGTAATAGCAGAAAAAAGCGGAGATCTCCGTGTTGATCTATGCTTAGTCCGACAAAACACCTCAGATCTGTGTTCTGATACAGCAGCAGAGGAGGTGAACAGACCTTTTGCTGAAACGTCATTTTTGAAAAATAAAAGATCATACGAAAAAAAGAAAAAAAAAATATAAGGTCAATAACGCCAAACCGAAGCCTCTAACTTACCGAGATTTTCTCTAATTGGGTTAGTTTTTTTGTTACTTTATCTTTGTCGGTCGCGTTTTTCTTAAATTTGGATATGTGTTTTGTTTACCCGCCGGACGTTTCATTGAGGTCGCACCTCCTCTGCTGCTATAAATGTAAGAGCAATTAAATCATTATTATATCAATAATGAAATCTTACACTAGTAGACTAGCTCGAGAAAGATTGGAAGCAATTAGAAGATATCTTCCTGTTCTTGATGCTCTCAAACAAAAGCTGCAGGAACAATAAGCAGCACAAGCTGACTATCCAGAAGATAAAGAACAATTTTTTTTAAAACCTGTTACGAAGGTTACTGAAAGAGGTGCAGAAGCTACTTAAAAGATAGCACAAAAAAATCAAACAGACAAAAGAGATTTTAGAAGATCTTCCAACTAAAATAGCTGCCCCTCAACCACAACCAGCCCCTCAGCCACAACCAGAACTTGACGGTGAAGAAATACTTGAAGGTGCTGTTGGTGAAGAACCAGAACCTAAACCAAAAAAAGATAAAAACTAATATAGGTGAAAAATTTAACCCAGGAATTGTTGATAAAATGAAAATAACTTAATGCCATTGATTTAGCTAATTTTGGATTATATTTGTTTAATTACAGAAAAAATACTTAAAATCTGGATATGAATATATAGTTTTAAAAAATGGGGGAAAATGGGTACATCAAGCATATAAAATACTACCCAGGCTAGAGATAATGATCCTGAATTTATAAAATATATAAAAAATATAGATGAACTTGAAAAAATGTATGAGGATTTTCAGAGCAGAAAAAAGTCTGATAGCATTAGAGATTTTAGGACAATTTGATGGTCAACCATTTCCTTTTAGGTAAATATTTAAACCTGAAATTATTGAAGAACTTCAAAACCCCGCTAAATTGATATAGCTGTATATGGATATGACGAAAAAGAAAAATATATGATGCCTCGATATCTCAAAAGCGACTTCCAGGAAAATGGTTTGGTGAGGAATATGGAGCTGCAGATGATTTAGATAAAACTAATTGGAATGATCCAGATCTAATACAATTTGAAAAAGTAGTAAAAGAATATAAAGAAAAGAGAAAAGAACAAGGACTGCAACAAAAAGAAGAGGAAGAAGAGGAAGATTTTTATACTCATTGAAAAACCTCCAAAAGCCGGAAGTGGATTAGGAACTTGTCTTGACAGTTTTCTCATAGATGTTGAGCGATTAGAAACTCTGATCGGAGGAACACGCGCAGGAAATAATACTCCAGAAATCATTAATGAAATATCTGATATTTCCTGAAGATTGTTTACAGGCGGTGTTATGGATTGTAATATTTATCATTCTCTCATTAATGAAATTGTTGATGATTATCACAGCGACTGAAAACAATTAATTAACCAGCATTATCCACAATACTCCACGTGTGCCTGTAATAGTTAGGGTAGTAAACTCACAATTGCCAACGTACAAAACGATCTGAGGAGATGGACATGGTGATGCTGTTCAATGTTTATTTATGAGAATAGCTCCAGAAGCAACACCGATTGCCAAACAATTAGGAATGAAAACTATTGACGCTATTCGCGATAAAGGTACTGGTGCTCTTGGTAATGTTTCCGGTAAAGCATTTTCAGCAATCAAAGATAGATTATCTCGATTAGTACGAAGAAAACCACAACTAGTAAAATTACCCAGCACTGAAATTATGCCTGCAAATATCAGTAAAATAATAAATCAAGCTGCCAATACAATTTTTTTAGCAAAGTTATCTGTTAATGAAGTCGTTCCTACAAAGTCGACTAATGCAATTGTACCGACAAATACAAATTTTATTTCAGGAAGAGGTCTTCGTGTTAGACGAAGATAGTTACCAGTTCTGAAAGATGAATCTATACGCGATTATCAGTATTATTTCTTATGACGCAATTGTACCTGACGTACGAGGAATAATCGAACTACAAGTTCAAGATAAAAACATATTTTTTGCCTGCTGAAGCATTTTTTGAAATAGAAGGAGAAATTGTCAAAAAAGATAATACTGTATATAATGCTAATGACATAGTTGGTTTTGTTAACAATGGTATTATACAGTTGTTTGACAGCGCTACGTACTTGATTGAGGGAAGAAATATTGAAACAATTCAAAAAGACGTTGATGTTGCAAACACCATAATAAAATTTGCAAAATATTCAGATGATTATACAAGTTCAGCTGGTCCGTCAATGATGTTTGTTAAAGATTATTTTGACAGTCCTGACCATAGACCGTATCATGTAAGACGAAAAATAAACTTCGCCGATGACGCTGATGCTAATTTGTGGCCGATGGTTCTTGGAACCAGTCCAGAATATAATTTAGGATTTGCTATACGTAAATCAATTTTAAAAGACGCAAATAGAAGATTTTCACGCGCAATTCCACTGTCAGATATCTTTGGATTTTGTAGAAATGTCAGAAAAATTATCTTTGGAGCCAAACATGCAATTGTATTTATGAGAAAATGTAATGATTATGATGCAATCTGGCGATCTGATGCTGTTGCTAATGATGCTAAAGTAATACTAACTAAACTTTCATTGTGGATGCCAGTAATGACTCCAACAGGTACTGAAGAAGGTGGAAAATCGTTGTTATCATGGTTGACAGTAACTACATGTATTAATGAGAGTAATGTTGTTGGATTATTTACATGGCACATTGAATTACAACAAGTAGTTTTTGCGCCAACACATATATTTATTGCTTTACAAAATAATGTTCTATTAAAGTCAAAAACACATATGCATATGATATTTGACGACCTTGACCTTAGTGTAGTTTCTTTAAGGATAAATGGACATCAAGAACCATCTGAAGATATATTGTTAAAGTTTGAAAATAATCATGTATCACATGCATATCATCGTTTAATGACATTTATGGGTCGTGATCAAAATATAGATACTGGTTTACGAATATCACAGCTAGATTCTAGAAATATATGTCCGATCTATTAGTTATTTATTTTTTAAACAATCCGTTGCTGATATTCACTTTCGAGCTCGTGTAAACCAAGCTGGTGTAAATTATAGAGCAATCACAGTTATACTCAGCGATAAAGAATTGTTACATGAAGGCACTGGCGGGCGAATGGGGGTTATTGACGCACTGATAGAAAACATGTAACATTTTCAGTGAAAATAACATATTACTTATACAAATGTCCTATCATCATGTTAGTGTTAGTCTGACTCCTGGTCAGATTAAAAAGCTTCAATTGAGTTCAGCAAAGAACTACGGAATAAATGTATCACTAAAAAAAGATCAGATCACAGGTGGTAAAAAACCCCTATCATTATCAGAACGTCAACTCAGACAATTCAATAGCGCCAAACAATCAAAAACAGACGTTAAACTCAATCTTTCTGCTGGTGCGGTTAAAGACTCAATTAAAACAAGTTGTATATTTCCACTTCTTGCAGCTATAATAGCGTTAATATCCGCTGCAGCACCAGCGGTTGCAAAAGCAGCTGCACTTGGTACTGTCGGCGCTGCTGGTAAAATGGCGTTTGATAAAGTGGTAGGAAGAGGATTAAAAAACCTACAACAAAAGTCCAAAACACGAATATTACACGGTTTACTGGATTTATCCAAACAAGAACAGTAACGATTTAGCAAATGAAAATACCGCATCGTAATGACCGAAATTGAATGTCAATGGGACCTGCCGACAATCGGAGCAGACGAATAATTCCAGTATAAAAAGAAATGTGCTATACAATTTACTTCAATGTTTTTGCGCTGAAACAAAACGTGTCGCAAAGAAGAAGTGAACACCTTCGTCGTCATCCCAAGCCACAACCTTCTTCCAAAAAAAAGTAAAGAAAAAGGGACTCCCTCCTCGTTTAGCTAAACATTGGGATATTTTGTCGGTACTGGCTTAATCAAATCATCCCATGAGAAAACAAATCAATCAAGAAACACCCAAAGAAACAACGATTAGGGAAAGATCAGAACGGTCTTCGCCAAATGGTAAAAGAGACAACAACCATCAGACAAAAGGATTACAAAATGCTGGTTGACACTGAGAATTTCTACAATGCTCTTATGACCTTTCCAAAAGTGGTTGCTTCTTTGTTATTTTCGATTATTGGACCACATTTTAGGATGGGTATGAGAATAGGAGGATAATAAAGAAGATAAATATGACACCATTTTCTGGAAAGACATCAGTCTTTTACCTCTGGATCTTATGGAACGAAATAAACACTTTAGTTCAAAACAAAAGATGGACGGAACTCTTTCGTCGTTGGTATTAACATAGGATACCTTATTTATCACCAAATCTTAGTCACAGTTACAAAAGAATTACAATCGTTGATGGACCGAACCGATATGTCTGTAGATTACGACCAAGTATTGCAACATCTTCAACTTTTTCACCAGAAGGCTGTAGACGAAAGAACTAAATCTACTCTGTTAGACTTAGAGATGATAGTGAAAAGCGAACGAAATGCCAAAAACACAGACACACCCACATGAATGGAAAAAGACGATACATAAGAAGTGGTTAAAACTCTGTCCTCTCCAATACCTAGTAAGATTACACCTTCCATTTAACACCCTCCCCTACTCCAAAAGAAAGAAAGAAAAGCTTAGATCAAAATGTTGGTGTAGATACCTTTTCAGAAGACTATCAATAGAAAGAAGGGATAACCAAAGTGAAGAAAATTCAAAAAGATAGTCGCCATCCCACAACCGGCTCCTACTTCCATTACTAGTCAAACCTCATTGACAGCAATATTTTAAAAAAATCTAAGAGGTGTCCAACAGTGGGTGACTTACTGAGGAGTAACAATAAGCTCAGTTAAGGCCATGTTGGAGAACTTTTAGATAGCATTTACTACAATCCTGCATATGCTAATTGTTACAGAGGAGTTAAAAAATAGTATCGTGCTGAAAAAAATCAAACTTAACTGTGCTCGTTTGCATGATGTGAACAATGGTACAAGAACAAAGTGGCAGGTATTGATCATCAATGCCAAGAAGATTTAGCGTATTTTAAAATCAGCTTGAGTCGTTTCTTTGTCTTCTAAAAAAAAGTTCAGAGTTTGTACTAGTTTTAAAACTAGGTTGGAAACAAAGTGGTTGTCAACCTCTACGATGACAAATATACAAATACATTGAATTTCTGACCCCCCCCCCCCAAAAAAAGATAAAAGACAAATTAAATTTTTCACGACAAAAAATCCCGAAATGGTCGCTAGTATCGTGGAACGGTTTCAAAGAACTTTGAAAGAACTTATGTGGAAATCTTTTACACATCAACACACTCTCAAACTCCATGGTGTTTTGCCACATTTATCAAAGCTTACAATCAGTCGTACAATCATAGGATCGGATGTGCACCTGAAAAAGTGAACCCTAAGCGAAGCGATTGATTGTTTTAAACGTCACCTAGCACCCAATGAAAGAAATTGTGTTAAACACTAGTGATTGGGTTTGCAATAGAAAATACAGATGCAAATTTGACGAAGGTTATTTACCGAACTGGACAACCAAATTGCTTCGTATCATTGGAAAAGTATGTGACGTGATTTCCCTCTATAAATTGGAAGACATGGAGAAGTGCTAAAATGAACCTTCACTTGCCTGATTTACAATGAGTGACAAAAAAAGGAGGTCGAAAACATTCTTGATAGAAGAACGCGTAAAATAGGCAAACGCTGGCTAAAGAAGCGTAAGTGCGTTAGAAAGGACATCAGCCTAGTTTTGATTCTTGGATAGCGGCTTCAAAAGTCATTGACTATAAAAAAGAACACGAAGTAACCATCGTGCGGTTAAATATAGCAGCTACCAGTAGTTCTCAAAGTTGCTCTCTTCAAGAACTAGAAAAACAACGTATGTGAGTGTGGCGTGGAGAACGTGTCCTTAAAATTCCAATCGTATTTTTCTGCCAAATATTTTTTGTGTATTGTGCTATCGGAGCAGCAATTGCCAATTTGAGTTTGCAACAAGGAGACAAACAACTGCGGGCAATTTTATTCAACAGTTGTATAGGTTATCTTCTTCAAGTCCTTCCTTAAAGTATACTACGGTCAGTAACAACAAGGCTATCCATTTGGCCAATGCCAGCCACCATTCTTCCAGTCACAACAGTTACAGCTGCCCTCTTTTCTTTTGGAACACTGAAAAATCATCTCCTTTGACGTCGAGTGACTACTCGAAAAACAAAACCATCGAGCTATTACTAGTCAATTTTATTTAACTTTTCTGAGTGACAGTTTCATGGATGTGTTTCACAATAAAACCTCATGTTTTCCCACCCACATTACCCCAGACCATACAATTGAATTATAAAGCTCATTCCCAATGGGTTTGCAATAGAAAATACATATGCAAATTTGACGAAGGTTATTTACCTAACTGGACAACCAAATTACTTTGTATCATTGGAAAAGTATGTGACATGATTTCCCTCTATAAACTGGAAGACATGGAGAAGTGCTAAAATGAACCTTCACTTGCCTGATTTACAATGAGTGACATCCCAAGTTACATCGGTGAAAATCATTCATCCTAAGCAAGCCCAAGATATCAACGAAGGTCAAAACACTTTTTTGTCTTCTCCGATCTGTCCAAGTCCAAGGTGGTGGGAATACGGCATCTTTGTCATTCAGATTCATTCCTTTCAAAGTGGATTCTGCTTATTAGGAAGGTGGAAGCAATTATCACGTTCACCCTAAATTTGTTCATCATCATCCTGTCAGTAAATCTTATTTTAACTGTGTAAATATTAATATAAAAGGAGACCTTGGACAAAATATTATATTCTCAAAAGACAAGTCAGTCTGAAACTACGTTATCGAAAATGATTCTCTAGTGAATTACAAAACCACCCAGATGTATCCTGTATACCAAGGAGTTGCTGGACAATCGGTCATGGTTTAGGAGATATGTTAAAATCAGTTATTCATACAGTAAAATGTACCCATCTTAAAGGCGATGGTGACTCGATATTTCATGCTTTAAAGCTTTAAAAGATGCTGCATTTACACAAGAAAAAATACTTTCCTCAAAACGTCCTCAATGACAATGTCCAAAAGAAACCATATTGAAAGCAAGAAAAAAATACGTTGCTTTAAACTGGAAAAACTTTGGGTCGCTTTTACACGCTTTCACACGTATAGCAAAGACATTACTTCTTCCTCTATGCCACAGCAAGGACGAAGCAGAAAGAGACATATAAACATATTCAAATGTCATAAACACGTCCAGGAAAAGAATAAGAAAAAAAAAAAAAAGAAAATCAGGAGCTGTCAGAGAATTGGATGTGTTTGTTGATAACTGATAAAATAAAAAATGATTTACCGAGATTCTTGCCAATGTTCCAAGGCAGAAGTCGATCTATTAGCTATGCCATTTACAATGATAAGACTCCCAGTGGGTAGAATTTCATTCTAAAACATCTTTGACTACCTCAGCCATTATCGAATTTGAAATATGAGGAGAAGCAAGAGATTACTCAGCCTTTATCGAATTTAAAATAAGAGAAGAAACCGGAGATTACAACAACCTAATTAAAAGTCATGTGTAAATGAAAGTCAAAGGTCTGAAGACGGACAACACCTATCCAGGGGAAGATTGCAGAGTAGCCCCAGTCAACAGAACAAAATTCATGCATTCAGCGAAGTGGATTTGTCCCCGAATAACAAATTGGTCAGCAGCATGGATACTTACCGTCACCGATAGTACCAGGAACATCTCTTGGTGTACAGAAAAGAAACAAAGAACGCACATTTGGATGCTTCTGTGGTATGGAAACTTCACACATTGGGTGTTATCAATGACACAGAGTTGAAAGAATCTGACGATCTTCACAATGTTATATTTAACGATCGCCTGATGATAATCAAGTAAAGACACGACTTATAATTGATTGAGCTTCTGCATTTGTACATGTGGTTACCAGAAATATATTTCTTTGGATGGCTTGGATGTATGCTTGAAGTAGTATTGTTTTCCATTTAACGTACAAAACTATAATCGAAGAAGCCAGACTTTACATGCGCATTGTGGAAGTTTTACCTAACGAGGAAATCCAAGGCAAATATCAGGTACCATGAGTAGAAGTGAAAACATGCTCTCTTTTGCCCGAACTTTGATCCAGCATCAAAGATCAAATTTTCCAGGGACAGCTACTCAAACGTTTGCTCATTGGTATAGTCAGCAGTGCATCCGTCAACAGAGCCATTGATCAAAATCCTTTTGAGTCCCAACACTTTAACGTGGCCTAGATAGAAGTCACTTGAGATGGCCAAACAGTGTGTGTCAGACTGCCTTTAAACCTAACTTTGTTTAGAAATAATTACTTGAGATCTGCAGTGTTTGAAGCTACAGAGTCAGTTCCTTATACCAATAGCAGCCATGTTATTTTGTAAGACAGTTGTACATGATGATATATTTTGTGAGATTTGATTTCACTCCAGACCAAGGCATAACATTTCCATCCAATAAAATCAGGCTAGCTTTGTGTTGAACTTCGATTTGCAGTAGCTCCAGCAAGTGAACATCTTGTATGCAGAATTTGACAATGATCCTGGAATCAACAGTTTGAGAGAAGTGATCCTATTCTATTAGAAACGATGGAGCATGAACAACCAATGGAGATGAGAATAATTTTTTGATCATGAACAGGAAGACAACAAAATTACAGTCATGATGTCAAGATGGCCAGAACTTGAACAAAGTTTAGTCTGCTGTTGTGCTCATACCTTTGCTGAAAGAATTACAGGTCTAACTAGAGAACATTGCTATTGATTTTAAATGAATCATCATAGAAACAACACGAAAAATGTATGTTGATGAGTCAAGAACCAAAGATCATATAACGTCTAGAAGAGACACGTACTTTCATCTCCGTAAAGAAACTGAGAAAGTGGTATAAAGACTTGTGTGATTCTTTATCTCTGCTGACTTTAGTTTTAAGCTCATGGTCTCCACAAAAGCATATTTGAAGAAATAGTGAAAACAATGTGTAGCCTGCAGCACCTGACCATCGAGGTATGACCACTGTTACTGCATATGGCAAATCAAATGACCCTTTTAAGTGCCACCCAAATCTCGAAAAAGACATATACTAATCTTATTTGCCATAAAACGTTTGTGTTTTGTTTTGTGTATGTATGTAGTTTGCATAAATCTATGTCGTTGAAAGAAAACTTCTTCTACCCCTTCTCTCTTCTGTGTGATGGTATATTTGTATGTAGGGGTATAGTAGTGTTTATATAAACACTTTCTATACTTCCTTCAGTGTGATAGTATGTTTGTGTTAAAGATTTTGTATATTTCTTCCTCATTCTATTTCATCTTCCCCCCGTTTTTGTGATAGTATATTTGCATGTTTGTGTGAAAGTATTTGTATCAACATTTCCTGCCCTCTTAAATGGATTGTTTGGATAGTAATGAAAAAATCAGGTGTTAGATTTTACACATAGTGTGTTGGATTGTAGATACAAATTTTAACTGTATGATTGCCATTGTATGTCATAAACACTTTTCACCCAATAATACCATCCCCATGTTAAACCTAAGGACCAGTTTAACACAGGATTTCCCAATGATCTCATATCACCTCCTTCATGCTAAGTTACTGCACAATGTTAGATCCTGTATGATCCTGCTCCATTACTTCACAAATTAAATCTTTCCCTCGTGAAATATCGTTGGGTATTCCCGCAGTTGGTGTAAGAGGGGGTGTCTGCTCTAATGAGGCTATGGCTTCCCCCGTTGACTAATCTGACATTGTTGGTTGCTTATTCTTCTTAGCTGAAGAAAATGCGAAAGAGAAAATCCCTCAGAAATGGAGAACCAAACATGAAGGAAAACATCCCAATGTGCAGTACAGATAAGATAGAAAACAAGTTAGGGGGAATTATGTGGACCTAAAGGAAACTAGCAACAGAGGATGATGGCGTATTTTGTTGAGTCCACAAACCTTTTATCCTTTGCAAATACTGAAACGAATGTTAAATGTAATATTTCTTCATGCATAAACACTTAAACAAATGTTACAAGGTTGACAACTTTGTGGGGCAAGACTAGACATCCAATGATCAATACAGTATCATTTTGCGATTGATGGACACTATGTTTCTGAACCAAAGAAAAAGAATATCCATAACGTTCACAAAACCATCTTTGTATTCTTTCATCATTTGTAGAGAACTTAATTCCACAACAAGTCAATAAATGTTCCAGTTTGAATCAGTGAATGTGTTGATGACAAAACTACACACAATATTGTTCATACACTATTGAATATAATCCTTGTAGTTTTATATTAAGGAAATGAGCGTACCTTTCTTCTGTTAAAGTCAATGATAAAAGTTTTCCATAGGAGGTAATGAATCGGAATCAAAATATTCCATACAGTGATCATTGGGAAAGTAAATGGATATCTTGTGGGTTCCTGGGTAATGACTTGTCCCTGTCGATGGCATAAGCTACAGCAGTGATAATATTTTTAAAATGGCCACTGTGGCAGTCAGACATCAAAATGGTACCATTTTCATTTAGAACCATCTAGACATAATACAAGTGTTCTAGTGAAAGCATGATTCTGATATGATGAGCCATCAAGGCCAAAATAAGATTTTCCAAATGTTTATTGTGGGAGATATATTGGAGGTCAGATTGGTGCCATTTTCATTATGACCAATTAGACATCATTCATTCAAAAGAAGTTGTGATAACAAGATTCTCAAAATGGCAACAGTGGTAGCCATACTGGATGTGTGAGGGGCACTAGTTTTATTTTAGCACCAATCAGACATCACCAACAGTTTTATGGTTAAAAAAAACCATGTTCATGTGACTTTTTGTTCAGGAGTAGAGCTAATATGATTTTCATGATGGCTGCTGTGGTAGCCATATTGGACATCATACCAGTACCATTTTCATTTAGGATTGAACAGACATTGTGATGTCTTCTGTTAAAAATCCCATGCCAATATAACTTTGCATTCAGGAGTAGCAATGAGATGTTCAAGATGGTTGCTGTTGAGGCTAATTTGGACATCAGATTATTATTTAGGACCAAATAGATCTTGGGATGAATGTGTGTGTAAACTTTAGGAGGATAACAAACTTGTGCTAACAGAGGGATTACTGATGTCAGATGACAGATGATGGATGTCAGATGACAAACAAAAAATCATCCAATATGCTCCTCTGGTCTATGTACATCAGACCTAAAAAATAATTGTATGCACAGGCTACCTAGTTTTATTTTTGGTTGGCAAAACAAACCAATTATGCTTTTGTTAAAGAATTTTTTTGTTTTCTTGACTCACTTTTGTCTGTTGTTTTGACAAAAAATGCTTAAACTGCTGCTTAACTTAAGCAAAGTCACTCCTGTTGGGTGTGAACACTAGTAAAAGCATTGTATTACATATTGTCTATGTACCTTTTGCAGAGTCACTCCACTCCCAAGATAAGTTGGGGCCTGGCAAATTCCTGCCAAAGCTTCATAATCATGCCCGAGTAATTGTGCTTGTTGTGAATGCTTCACTTTATCCATATCACTTCAATTTCATGCAAGCAAACAATTATCTTAGTATTTCTTTTGTATCAAAATGTAAAGCATAATGTTTGTATGACCAGCCATATATGAAAATGTGACAACATTTTCAAGATGGCCATTGTGGCAGTCATATTATATGCAGGATCAGCACCTTTTTTCATTTAGAACAAACTAGACATCATAAGATGTCTGTCGGTGAAAACCTCATGCTGATATGACCTATCATTCAGGAGAAATAGTGATAACGACATTTTTAAGACAGTGGCTAGCATATTGAATATCCAAATTTCACCAATAGGATAACCAGACAAAAATATCTTGTTAGTAAAAAGAAATCATGTTGATACAACCATTCATTCACGAGGAGTAAGGATAATATTTTCAAGATGGCTAATGTTGTAGCACTGTTCAACATTAGATCAATACCATTTTAATTTTGGGCCTATTCTAACTCATAATAATTTTGTTGAAAACCTTGTAGCAATATTATTTTTTCATGCCAGAGGACTAACACAATTTTTAACATGGCCACTGTTGCATCCATATTGGACATCTGATCGGCATCATTTTCATCTTAGACCAACTAGACATCATAAGATGTCTTCTAGTAAAATCCCCATGGCAATATTACATTTCATTCAGGAGAAGTGACAACAAGGTTTTCAATATGGCTAATGGAATTGCTGTATTGGACATCAAAAAGGCACAATTTTCATTTAGTACCAATTATCATAAGAAGTCCTTTAGTGAAAACCCCATTTTTGATAAGACCATCCATTCAGGAAGAGTGTAGATAACAATTTTCAAGATGGCTACATGGGTTGCCATGCTTCACATCACCACTGTTTTAATTTAGGATCAACTGGACATCAAAAGAAGTCTCCTTGTGAAGCCCCCATATCAACATGACTCTTGTTCTAGAGAAGTGTTGATAAAATTTTAAAGATGGATGCCCTGGTGGCCACACTGGCCATGAGATTGACCCAATTTCATTTAGGACCAGCTAGACATTATAAGAAGTCTTCAAGTGTAAACCCCATAACCATATTACTTTCTGTTCAGGAGGACTATTGATGATTTGCTATGATGGCCACTATGGCAGCCTTACTGGACATCAGACTGGCCCAATTTTCATTTAGGACCAACTAGACATCATAAGAAGTTTATTAGTGAGAACCTCATGTTGATATGACCATTCACTAAGGAGAAGTTACAACATCAAGATTTTTCAGATAGCCACTGTGGCGACTATATTGGATATGTGAGCTGCAAGATGGCCACCATGTTCGATATACGATTAGCACCATGTTCATTCAGGATCAACTAGACAATGGGATAAATGTATGTAAAGTTTCATAGCAATTCTTCAGGCAGTTCAGGATGAATAGTGATAACAAACTTGTGCTAATGGATGAATGAATGATGGATAAAAGACCATCCCCTAAGCTCTTCTGGTGTGTGACCAGTAGAGCTAAAATCTAGAATGCAGACTAAAGGGAAAGAAAAATCTTTTAAACCACTTCACAAAGGACATGTAAAAGTTTATTGACAAAATAAAGCAGAATGAAGTTTATCTTAAGATCCAAGGAGTGGTAAAATTGCATTTTCTACTGAACATCAATTTTGATAAAGATATGAGATTACATGTAATTTTGTTTACTATATTTTTCACAATATTAATGTTTAGTGTGCATGGCATCGTTGTTACAAATGGCACTTGATTATCATGAATGTTTTAGTGTGCATGGCATCGTTGTTACAAATGGCACTTGATTTTCATTAATGTTTTAGTGTGCATGGCATCGTTGTTACAAATGGCACTTGATTATCATTAATGTTTTAGTGTGCATGGCATCATTGTTACAAAATGACACTTGATTATCATTAAAGTTTGCCACAAAACGTGCAATGGATAGAGAATTGATGGCTAGATAAAACAAAGACAAAAACGTGTAATTTTCAATAATTTTATTAATGTAAAGATTAAGCCTGCTAAATGATATAAACTTCCTTTAGCAAATTTGCAAAAAAATAGAAAGATCTTTTGACAAATTTTTGTACACTATTGATAAATATTTAAAAAAACTAAATTGTGTGACTGAAATTTTGATTGAGGATATAACTGATATTTACTTGGGATGTGTAACTGAAATTAATGAAAGGTCTAACAATTCTGAATTTTGAAACAATGCAATAAATCAGTTTCTACTCTGCTTGTTTCTATAGCATCTGTATAAGCTAATGATATTCTGGGCTATTAATAAAATAGTACAGTCTCATTCATAAAGATGTCAGTAAATGTCACTAGACAAAATCAGAAACAAAACATATGAGATCTGCTATACAAGAATGGGCCTAAATCATATATGCATGTACCTAAATGGGTCAAAAATAATCATCAGCTAAAAAGAAGAAAAGAAAAAGAAACATTTTCAAACTTGTTTAAATCAATGTATTAAATGATGTATCATAAAAGAAACCATTCTTGAGGTCATTCAGTAAATCTGAAGAAAAAGTTGCCTAAAAGAGAAGAATTGTCTATGGTTTGAAAAGTTATATTTTAGTAATAAAATTCTTCAAATTTATACCAATAAAATAATTTCATCAACTAAACAGAATCAATCCAACCCCACAGATAAAACTCCAGATCGCTATAAAGAACACTTTCTACAATACTGTTCTCAAAATGTTATAGATACAGCTTCATAATGATAATAGAATTCTGTTGGATATCAAAAACAACTAAATATTTATACAAATATAGGAGGTATTTATCTTTAGTAATCTGTAACAAACAGACTCGATTACATAAGTTACCAAAGTAACATCCATATTTGTATCTTAAAAGGCACACAATAAATTAAATAACATTAAATGAAGGTGAAACCTTGTTAGAAATGACCACACTGTGGAAAATAATAAAATGATAATACAAAACTTTATTTGGTATTAAATAATAACTGCATGAAGTAGGAAATGCATATTTTGGGGGGAACTTTATGTTGATAATTTTAATGGTTTTTGCATCATTAAAATTTTGCAAAATAACAATAACTAACCTGAATCTTGTCACAGTTTCAATGAACAGTTTATGATTAAATTTTTATTTGTCTTTGAATTCAAGTGTGTTTGGCTGAAAATGTGTGGAGTAAATCTACTGAATGGGTCAAACCAAATATGTCCAATGCATGTAACATACAGCATGCATGCCCTGAATAAAGCTTGAAACATACATCAAAATGAAAACATATACCTAAACTGCAGTAATGTTAATTTACATATTCATACATTACATTTACAATAAAACACAATGAAGGCCATTGAAGTTTTAAAGAATCAACTGAATATTTGCATGTACTTGATGTAATATACAATGAACATTTACAATATAACAATATATAAATAAAACTATCACAAATGAAATTTTATTTTTATTTTAAATCAGAAAGAGGAAATGAAAATCATTGTAGGAAGTCATACCTTAAAATTAAGTTACATTTTTCAGGCACATACATTCTCTTTCTCTGTAATATGAAAACAGATGGCCACAAAAAGACCTTGCTGGAGGGACAAAGATTTAACTATATACATGAACAAATATCACAGATCTACAAATATCATAAATCTATCACAAATAAAAATTCCAAATGAGACAACAATGAAAATAATGGTGAGTGAATGATAACATACAAATAAGAGAGATTCAAATATTAAAGCATACAGTATACCTCTGATAAGATAAATATAGTGATAATGACACATGATTCTAAGAATTAAGAACAATTTTACTGAAATATTCCTAGACAGGTAATAGGGAAATTCTGATTAAAACATTGGAAAAGAATTCAAGATGAACTACATGCCATGGGTTTACAGCAACTGATTAAAAGAAAACCTAAAACAAACCCAAAATCAGTTTCAATGTTGATGAGGCAGTATCCTATTCCTTATAAAATTGTCAACAGCTTTCTTAAATATTTGAGACGTGAGGATTGAGTCAATGATATTAAAAACTGTATTTATACACAAGAAGAAACATATGATTTATTAAGTTATTTACTGTTTGTCTCCATGAGTCTCAAGCATCCAATACCCCACTGTGATATCTGTGGTATGAACACTTTTCCAGTACCAGCAAAAAGAATGGGGAAAAAGAAGAAAATCCTGGAATATTGTGAAGCATTATTTTAACATGAGGTAAGGAATGAAGGTGCTGGTATGATTTCTAACCATTTTTGAGACATGAGAATGCCTGGTCTGAAAGTTTTGCCTATTTGCATTAGATGTTTGTTTCCTGTGCTTTTTCTACTTGAAAGGCTGCCCTTGCCAACCATACTTGTGGATACATAGTCAATATGTAAAAGGGAAGCGTTAGTTAAATTCATTGTAATTTAAGTAAGACTACATGAAGCATTTGCAATCTGCCTATGCTGCAAAGCCATTGTAATTTAAGCTAGACTATATAGAGCATTTGCAATCTGCCTATGCTGCAAAGCCATTGTAATTTAAGTTAGACTATATAGAGCATTTGCAATCTGCCTATGCTGCAAAGCCACTGTAATATAAGTTAGACTATATAGAGCATTTGCAATCTGCCTATGCTGCAAAACCATTGTAATTTAAGTTAGACTATAGGGAGCATTTGCAATCTGCCTATGTTGCAATGCTGAAGCAAAATGAATCAACCTAATTTTTTCATATGTATTACAAAACTCCATCAAGAGATTCATGAAAAGCTGTAGAACTAAATTGCTGAATCAGAGGAATAAATATCTTTAATAAAAAAAATGACCGAAAAACAAACTACAAAGTATCCAAACAGCATACATTTTACTTTATTCAGCTGGTATGGTAACTATTATGTTCACTTAAATTTGTGTGTACCCATCGCATGATTAACATAAATTCATTGTCACATTTATTATACCAGTTATAACACACAATAACACTTGGAATTTTCTAAATTTATTACACTCCTGTACACCTGGAACTCAAAGGATGAGATAAAATAGAATAAGACAGATTCTGACAAATATGACTGATAAGACCATTGTGGTTGGTGGTATAGTCATGGCTGTAACAAAGTTTGGCCCATAAATGTGCAAACTTTAAATGTGCAAAAATTATGCAGCTTAAAGCAAAGTGTACTCAGATCATCCAGAAACAAAACAGGCAATTTTGCAAAGAGGCTGAAGTATTTATTTATTGTTTACCACAGTAAAATTTCTCACTGGTGAGCAGTTTACACAGGTTACGGCTATACCAAAAAACACTTGCTGTGACAGTCCTGAATGTTATAAAAACTACGAGGAACAAAACAGCTCCTGATCCTCCAGGTGGAAAGAAATTTGGATTTCCTGAATGGTAAAAAACTCCAAGGAACACAAGAGCATATGATCCTGCAGCTGGAAATTAATCACACAATGTGGCTATATTCCACTTCAACTTGCATTCTCGTTTGTGGTCAATGAATTTGCGAACAGTGCAGTCGTAAGGTATTAAAAGACCTTGCTACCTGGCCGTAACCATGTATCATCTTGCAGAGTCTGGCCTGAAGGCGGTCTAAAAGTAAGAATAATAAAGCATTTCAATGAAAACGCTTCAATTTTCCCTCTATTGTTTATTTCAACTGTCAACTGATTACTACTTGCAATTACAGACACTGCATATGGAGAGATTCTATTACTTTTGGTTCCACAGTTTCAATTTATTTTTCTTTCCCTCTGAATATTAAATAGAGACATAAGATATGCAAATGAAGGTCATACTAAGTCTGACTAATGTTTGAATTTTGTGCCAATAGAAAAAAATGACATAGGTATTGCACTAAGTGTAGTGACGATTCTAAAGAGATGCTGCCAGGATTTTATCGAATAGGAGGGAGCTCCCCCCTTAACACAAAAATAAAGTTAGGATTGCTTTTTTGAAAGGGAGGAGGAAAAGGCCATAGTTCAATATTTACCATATTTTCCAGACTATAAGTCACTACTTTTTGACCAGAAAATCCGGGATTCATCTTATACTTCAATTCGACTTATATATGGATTATGTTATTCAAATCGCTTTATTGTATGTTATGTAATTTTAGATATGTTAAAAAAATCTCCAATAGTATGAAAAATGGTACTGTGGAATGAACGGAAATACCAGTGTTTATTCATGTGAGTCTCTCAACCAGTGACACCTTTATACTTGCCAACAGAAATGTCAGCAGTTTAAATTAACAACTAGCATGAGCAAAAATCAAAACCAAATGCTGCCTAACTACAGGAAGTGTCCATGCATTTACTTATAAAGGATAATCTCATCTGTTGGGAAAGGAGAGGTCAATGTACTTGCAGAGAAAATTACACAGCATGCTAAATGTTCATTCTCTGAATTTAACCTAATTGGAGTCCACATGGATAAAAATATTGTGAATATTGGAACTTTGAAACTAAAGGAGTATGGTATGTATTTTAATAGTTTACATATACTATTTAATTTAATATGTATTTTAATAGTTTACATATACTATTTAATTTAATACTGTTTCCTCTCTCTCTGACAAAAGCTTCAACTAAATAAGGGCAGTAATGCACAACATAGTTTGAAGATGGGCTGGGATATCTCTCTCATACTCCCGTATCATGGCAAATTTTATTTTGATCTTGAGTTGCAGAGGGAAAAATGAAATAGAATACATATGCCTCCCTCCCTCTCTCTTCAGAACAAAATTGTGGAACAAGCATTTTAGCATCAGTGATATAATTCCCTGTCGCTAGTAATCTGAAATAGCATACAGTAATACCGTTAATATTCATGAAATCGGTCATTTCTATATTTCATTCCACATAAGATAACAAATTTTATCATATCTGAAACTCAGTATATGTTTAGGTCAGCATCATTAAATGTAGCTAAGAGTGCATAATTCATTTAAAATACTTCATATGAAATAATTTAGGTACTTTTAGCTACATTTAATGAGGCTGACCAGAAATTCTACTGAGTTACAGATATGACAAAATTTTCAACACTGTGTGGAACAAAGTGAAAAAGAAAAAGCCAAGCTATTGATGTGGTCTCATCTTATACTCAGCATCAACTTCTATATGGATGGATGTAGATTTTGAAAAATCTGCAAATTTGACTTATGCTCTGCTTCAACTAATAGGCCTGTTCCTTATGGTAGTTATGTACATTTTTCCACTGCTCGTATATATGGTCTTTTAGATAATTCTGCTCCAAAATAAGACTTTTAACTAACATAAGCTCTGCCATTGTTTCGCTTTCCTGAATCAGTGTTTTACTGACTACTATGCTAGATTTACTATCTGTTCCATCATGCTGGAACAGGGTTTTAAGTATATTAATATCATAGTCTGTTAGTTCAGAGGTATTTTGATCAAATAAATATCTTTACTTTCTAATTTCACTTTTAGATTCTTATTTATGAAATTTTTCTTAATCCATTTTGGGCTAAATGGGTTTGTAGTACAAGATCCCACAGGGCGAAATTGCCTTTGAAATTGTCTACATGCCATCTGTTTCTCTCCATACAGCATCTACATCAGACTCATATTTAACACCATTTTCAGGATCAAAATCACTTACTGGTAACTCTATCAACACTTTCCCAGCTCCAAAAGCCTGATATACTTCATAAATTTAAAAATAAATTGCCTTCATCACTATGATCAGACAGTATCTGCCAAACAAAGTGATCCTCTAAAAATGATCCAATCTGGGAATCAGCTATTTTGGGTCTTCTAGGTAGCTATATTATAAATGTGCATTTGTAAAATTTCCTTAATGTAAAGTACAAATTATGATGTAATGCTTGTGCCAGGGCCCAATGTGTCAACCAGATTCAGTTCAACATCCATTTGTGTCAAGCCAAAGAACCCAGATGTATAAACAGTTACAAACAAAAACAAGTCATGACATGTGCTACAATACCTCTACTGGCGTGGGTTATGTTACAACAAGCACTTAAATGGGTGAATGGCTGAATAAAAATTGTATACTGCACAGAGAACATTTTCAAATGCATTACTTTAAACTAATCTGCAGAAGTTCTCATGCATCACTGGTCACCAAGTGTGTGAATTCATAAAAACTGTGCATGATTCATGCAATCATGGCAGCATCTCTGATACTATAATTGTTCTTTTCAACTGTCTTTTTTTGCGTTCTGCATGTTGCTTGCAAGAGATAAGGAAGCAGAGCTCATAAGGTTAAAATGCAAACCTACCATCATCAATAAACAAAGCCCATACCAGATAGTTACCAGTCTGAATGATGCCTTGCATACTTTAAATCACACTTATCATCATCAAACAATAAATTCCAAACCAGCTAGTTACCAGTTAGAATGTTGCCTTGCATATCCTGGATCCTACCAACCATCAAACAATAAATTCCAAACCAGCTAGTTACCAGTCAAAATGCTGCCTTGCATACCCTGAATCCTACCAATCATCTAACAATAAATTCCATACCAGCTAGTTACCAGTCAAAATGCTGCCTTGCATACCCTGAATCCTACCAATCATCTAACAATAAATTCCATACCAGCTAGTTACCAGTCAAAATGCTGCCTTGCATACCCTGAATCCTACCATTATCAATCAACAAAGTCTGTACCAGTTAATTACCAGTCATAATGTTACCTTGCATACCATGAATCCTACCAATCAGCTAACAATAAATGACATACCAGCTAGTTACCACATATAATGTTGCCTTGCATACCCTGAATCCTACCTATTTTTATGATTAGACAAATAAGGTTCATATCAGGTAGTTACCATGCCTTGCAAACCTTGAATCCCACCTATCATTATCAAATAATTAAATCCACACCAGCTAGCTACCAGTGAGAATGTTAGTTCATATACATTTTGTTTTAATCTGACCTATCATCATTAGATAATGAAGTCAATACAAATTAATTACCAGTCAGAATGTTGCCTCACAGAACTTGAATTCTACCTACCATCATTAGATGATATAATCCATATAAAAAAATACATGGTCATTTGCTCTAAATTGTCACTCAGATTCATCCCTCAAACAATCCAAATATATTTAGTTGGGCAACCCCCAACCCAAAAGTGACCTGAAAGTCTCCAACCACTACAACTTGAATGGGCATTCAGTCAAGTCCCTTGAGATGTTACCGACTGATTCAAGGGATGGACCAACATAGAATGCACCTTTAAGAACTGATACTGGACACTACAATTGAAAACTCGAGGGGTTTGACCTAAATGGAAAAATCTAAACATCCCATTGCAGTCTTATTAAAATTACAGCCAGTCATCAGTATTTTACCTGATGCAAATTGCTTGCTAATATTAACCCGATTAATAACATTTTATTATGTTAGTGTCTTTATTATTATTATTATTATAATCTTAGAGGCTTATGATATTTATAAAAATGCTATATGCACCAGTTTGATCATCAGGCATTTTGTATAAAATATGACTGTAAAGCATCTGAGGTACTAATTTAAAAGTTTGACTGGTTCCCTGACCAATTCTACTGAACTTAATATGAAATCCATATCTGGATCAATCATGGACAAACCAGTTTCCAGATTTGACTGCAATGATCATACTGTTGTAAAGTTAGCTATTAATCTTAAAGTCTGTAATTTAAGGGTCATTTCATTAAGACTTATGGTTAAATCATAATGATTGGTAGACTGTGTCATGCTAATCACTGAGTACACTATAGTGAGATAGTAGTAAAATAAAAATAATGGAAATCTTTCCAATAAGACTTCCTCTGTTACCTGTTATATCTCTGTTTTGCCATGAACCTGTCCAGTATATCATCAGGATCCTGCAAAGACACATCATCACCTGCAAAAGAAAAACAAGTATTAAACGCTACTGAAAATTCTGCAAACAATTTGCAGATGTTTATGGGTACTCTTTTGTATCGAATAACTATGGCAAACATAAATCCTTCACTTACCTCTGTGCTGATCTGCTAAAACATTAATGCAGGTACATAGTGAATATATATGTCAAGCCTACATATGAGCTTTCAGTAAATTGGTGTTGTATGCAGCAAAATGCATTCATATATCAAACAAAATGACTCTGTGGCCAGCTTTACCTGAGAAACTGACCACATAAAAAACCCATTAACACTGAGGTTAATCTAGGGTGTGGACAGTCATAAAGACGGATATATGTGGATGGATGTTTGGATGGAAGTAGAGATGTATAGACATGAACATGGATGCCAGCTTGCTTCCTATGTTGATCTTCCTCCAATGCAGGCTTAACAATTACTGTAAAATCTGGATAAAAGCTAACACATGAAGAAAAGAACACAACATATATACAAATAATAACATGCAGGCCATCCAGTATTTGTATAGAAAAAAATACTAAATATATATGTATGTATTAAAGAAAACTAAATCTACCATGTATCAAGAGTCCCATGTGGCCCTGATATTGCTCACTAGGATTACATAAATTAACAACTGACCATTTCAATATGCAGGCTTATGCAGTATTGTAAGAACACAACCTATTATTTAAAAAGCCAAAATTAAGTGTAAGTTTCTGTTAAGCCTTCTCCAATTTATTTGAAAAATGCTTTTCAGTAACAAATCAGAAAAATCTCAATCTGAATTCAGTGATGGCCACAAACTTTCTAATTCCAAAACAAAAGAGAGGATTATTTAAAATTAGTTTTCCATACTCTGGAGCCAATATTGAACAATATCCCAAAAAGAAATCAAAGAATCTTTTAGCATAGCAGCTTTTCACCACAGGCATATTAGGTGGATGAGATCTGAGTCTTAATTAGTACCACAAGCCTTATTCATCTCCTCAAGCTACTTTCCTGTATTTCATTTGTATGTCCTATACACGAGTTTAACTTTGCATAGTGAACACTGATAGCAATTTCATCTGTTAGAGTGTTTACAATTTCCACGTGAATAGTGAACACTGATAGTAATTTCATCTGTTGGAGTATTTACAAGTCCCATGTGAATTGTGAACACTGATTGTAACTTCATCTGTTAGAGTGTTTACAATTTCCATGTGAATAGTGAACACTGGTAATTAATTTCATCTGTTGGAGTGTTTACAATTTCCATGTGATTAGTGAACACTGACAGTAATAGAGTATTTACAATTTAGATACTAACATCATCTGTTAGAGTGTTTACAATTTCCATGAGAATAGTGAACACTGATAATAATTTCATCTGTTAGAGTTTACAATTTCCGTGTGAATAGTGAACACAGATAGTAATTTAATCTGTTAGTGTTTATAATTTCCATGTGAATAGTGAACGCTGATAGTAATTTCATCTTTTAAAGTGTTTACTATTAGTAATTTCATCTGTCAGAGTGTTTACAATTAGTAATTTCATCTGTTAGAGTGTTTACAATTTCCATGAATAGTTAACTAGTGTGGGTCTGTAATTTGTATGTACATGACTGGGGGTATTAATGTATGCATATATACTAGAATGTGAGTTGGGGGTGACTGATTGCACTCTGTATATATCTTAAAGGCCTAAAGTAGATTACTGGTATTTTCTGAGCTATCCTTGTTAAATAAAGCCTTTATTTGAATTCTTCTTCTTCTTCTTCTTCTTCTTCTTATTATTATTATGTAAACTATCTCCTAGACTTTATATTATATTGCCTACTTTAAAAGTATCTGATAAAAATTATTTTCATAGATAAAGGCAAAATTAACATGTATAGTCAAGGCTCATAACTGAAATCTTCCAAGAGCTTTACAAGTTAAGTTTACAAATGAAGCTTGACTTTGTGGTCAAAAGAGTTACATGGCTTTCACACAAACTGAAATTATAATGCATGATTTTTTTCCTACTCTTTATGGCCATGGATTTCTATAATTCTTGGCAATTAAATATACAAGTGTTTCAGGAGAAAAAAATAAGATAAAGATTCAAAATACACATTTCAAATAATTTGCGAGACATGGAAATTAGTATATATGCAATAAACAATGCTTATGAATATATATATATAAGAAACTTTTTCAGGCACTTTAACACAGCAATACTAGCAAATGTTAAACTCTATTTCACCAAACATATCACACTTGCTTCCATAAATTTAAAATTTCAATGTCATAAAGTTTTTAGAAATAAAATATACATTAGAAGAAAAGAATAAAATTATAGGTTACTGCATTTGTATGGGAAAATATGAACAATTTTTTGGGATGGAATACTGCACGACCTTGGGAGAGCAGTATATCCATCCGACAAAATGAGTTCATATTTTCCCATGCAAATGCAGTAGCCTTTTTATTATATGCTCATTTTCTTATTCTACCTAAGGCTTAATTATATAAACAAAATACACTACAAGAAACAGCGTAAATGAATGTATGCCGTATTCCAAACTAAATACACAAGTGCAGATTCATCATTACACAACATTATTAATGTGCACAGATAAATTTGAACTTGTTGTGCGCTAGACATAAGTTTCAAAAGAAAATGGCGTTTTTGTTTATCTGAAATTGAAATTTGGAGTCATATATGATACTGTGTACAAATGCAGATTGCAACAAGTTTTCCATTTGATCTGGAATGAATAGAATTTTGTATTTTTGTCGAGTCTATGAAATTTCGTAATTATTGACTGGATTCATCTGTGCAAATTGTGCATGAAATACATCAGACTGAAGCAGCGAGGGAGAAGCGTGTTTACATCTGCAAGTGTGTATTTTTTGTCTCTGACTATTTGAAATCATAATGTGGGAAAAATATGAAGTGTTTTAAATGCAATTATAAAAAAAACGCTATTGAATTTAATGTTTATTTCATTTTGAGTGCAGTAAGGAGGATGTTAAATCAAGCTTGGGAACTCATGACATGGTTCATGTAATTCAGATTTGCAGAACTAAGAAAGTACATTTTGAGGAAATTCAGAATGTAAAACTGTAAGTATATTTTTTGCCATTCTTATTACCAGCTAAAGGAGACAGTTTATGCCTTTATAACTAACATGTTATTTGTAGGTACCCAGCAATTTTATGAAATCTGGCGTCTATCGCCAAAATCCGAAACATTGTATCAAAAAAGTTAACGCGGAATGTAGCAAAGCAGCTGGTATGTGGCAGTCCAACATAAAGCGTCTGCTACACGACAGTACATGATTCATTTACAAAGTAGTTCCTAATACACTACTGGGCACATGTGTCTTGCAAATTAGTGCAATATGAAGGTGTGCAATATCATAAAATACTGAATGATTCTGACAATGTAAAGTTAACAGAGAAAAAAATGAGCATATAATAATTGCATGTACTTACATACAAATATCCATAATAAAGAAAATTCTTTAAATACAAAATTGCACATAATTTAGCCTGCAATTGTACATTGTCTCTAACATCAGTGCACCCGATCAAATGTCAGACATCATTATAGTAGTGTCTTAAAATTGTGTGCATGTTTGTGTGTGTGAGAGATTTGGATTTTGTAATGTAGCTTTAAAAATGTTTTAGTCATATCGCTACGATGTCTGCAGTGTGGCAGTTTATAGTGATGTCTAGCACTGGGGCATCATGCTGCAGGCATTTAGCAGGATGTTCCACCCAGTCACATTATCCTGACACCAGGCCAACCAGTCCTAACACTAACCTCTTAATGCTGAGCGCCAAGCGAGGCAGCTGTTAGTACCATTTTTATAAGTCTTTGGTATGATTTAGCCAGGGATTGAACCCACAACCTCCTGCATTTGAGATGGACACTAATCACCAGGCCACTGGAGCGGTTTCTTAAAATTGTAATGATTCATCAATTTTACAAAGTAATCTTACAGCCATATCTTTTATTCACTTAAGAGTCTTTCTTGTTATATTTCTATTTTATACTTTTTATTTATTTATAAATTAAGAATTATTAATTTTAATCCCTAAATAAGTATTATTTTGCTAATTTTTATAAACTGTTTTACTGAAATGTGCACATTTTTGTATTCTACATTTTTTATATCTGGTTTAGCACCCAGACCCATGCTTTTAAATAATTACTATGGTTTCTTACCTTGTTTTCCTTTAGAGAGAGAAGCACATTAAAAGAGAAAACAAATGGATTACACAGAATATAAATTCAGAACCATTTCTAATTATGATGATTTCATTAATATGTGCAGACCAGGTTCATAATAAAACTCATTTGGCATTTTGATGAGATAAGCCTATTTACTAAGTTCAATAAAAATCTTCTCATTTAATAAAGTGTAAACAAACTCTACTATTCAGATTCAGGATCATCTCATCAATATGCATTGATCCTGCTTATACTTGTACCTAAGATCATCTCATCAATATGTATTAATCCTGCTCATACTTGTACCTAAGATCATCTCATCAATATGCAATGATCCTGCTCATTTTTATACCTAAGATCATTTCAACAATATGCATTGATCCTGATTATACTTGTACCTAAGATCATCTCATCAATATGTATTGATCCCGCTCATTTTTATACCTAAGATCATATCATCAATATGCATTGATCCTGCTTTTACTTGTACCTAAGATCATCTCATCAATATGTATTGATCCTGCTCATACTTGTACCTAAGATCATCTCATCAATATGCATTGATTCTGCTTATACTTGTACCTAAGATCATCTCATCAATATGTATTGATCTGGCTCATACTTGTACCTAAGATCATCTCATCAATATGCAATGATCCTGCTCATTGTTTTACCTAAGATCATATCATCAATATGCATTGATCCTGCTTTTACTTGTACCTAAGATCATCTCATCAATATGCAATGATCCTGTTCATTTTTGTACCTAAGATCATTTCATCAATATGCATTGATCCTGCTTATACTTGTACCTATCTAAGATCATCTCATCAGTATGTACTGATCCTGCTCATACTTGTATCTAAGATCATCTCATCAATATGCACTGATCCTGCTCATTGTTGTACCTATCATTTCATCAATATGCATTGATCCTGCTTATACTTGTACCTATCTAAGATCATCTAATCAATATGCATTGATCCTGCTTATACTTGTACCTATCTAAGATCATCTAATCAATATGTATTGATCCTGCTCATACTTGTACCTAAGATCATCTCATCAATATGCACTGATCCTGCTCATTGTTGTACCTATCATTTCATCAATATGCATTGATCCTGCTTATACTTGTACCAATTTAAGATCATCTCATCAATCAGCATTGAGCAAAAAAACTAATAATTATTTTTTACCATCTAAAAGCAAACAGACAAATAGGTAGTTGTGTGTCATAACACAATTAGCTATCAATAAGTGCATACAGAAAATAAGAACATAACATTTCCAGTAATTTTTAACTTTAGCAATTTTGAAAGACAATATGCCAGGATGCTGCCAAAGTTTGCCAAATTCTGCTTAGCAAATTTTATAAAAGTTGTGCAAAATTTTATTCTATTTTTAGGAAAGTTTGCCATTTTAGATGATGTATTTTAGCATCATTAACATATTAAGTCTGAAAGTTGTTGTTGTTCTTGGGTTTAATGCCATTTTTCAGCACAAGATAGGCTATACATAGCAGCCAGTATAACTGGTGGAGGAAAGAACCCTGGAAAACCCTGGGAATAATCACTGACCCACGAGAAGCTACTGGCAAGCCTTCTCACATACCAACATTAGCCGAGCCTGAGACTCGAACCCACACAGACGTAGATGAGATGGCAGTGATCCGAAACAGTGAGCACTTCAGACCACTTGGCCACTCAGGGCCCCTAAGTCTGAAAGGCCTTCAAGCTCAGATACTTGCAGTCAAATTTCATAATATTGAAGACAGATAAAAACAATTTGTACAGATCTGAAAGCCCTGTCATATTTGGTGAAATTCTATTGAGAACTTTATGAGAAGTTGTGTACAATTTATTTTTAGTAAAGGCAGACATATATCAACATCATCTGCAAAAACTTAAATGCCCATTATGTCAGGATGTTTTTAATAAAATTTGGCTAAATTCTGTTTAGCTGTTGATGAAAAGTTGTTTAAAAGTTTCTATTTTTAGCAATGGCTGCCACAACTAATGGTGGAGCAGCACAATGAACAAATTTGAAATACTTTCAGGCAAGAATGCTTTATGTCAAATTTGATCAATTTGTTAAAAGTTGAGAAGACTATGTTTAGAGGTATATCTACTTTTAGTAATGGCAGTGATATTGTCGATGGATCAGCATTAAGTGAACAAATCTGATATGTCCTGATGCTAAAATATTTTCTGTAAACTTGTGTGCAAATTGGAAAAGTTAGGATTTTTTTTGACAAGTTATAAATTACAATTGTGAATGGGCAATTTACAAATGTATGTATAGGGTTTGATGGCACATCAGTACAGTCCTGTCTTGATAGTGTCTAGTATGGTTAGGCATCCCCAAGGCATACAAAATGGAGGCAAGAAAGGGCAAAATACTTAAAATACAAAGTCAAATATTTGATATAAACTTAACTTTTTAAAAATGTCTAACAAATTGATGTTTGAAATCTAACTGAACATTAACAACATACCGCATAAATATTAATCAAATCCTAACTGCAAGTAATTTTAAGTCTTACAAAATTTCAAAATAACACAATCAAAAGTGAGTATTTGCTCCAACAGTCACTATCTTTAAATATGTTTATTGTTGGGTCAATGGGGAGTGTATGCCTGACACTTGGGTCAATGGGGAGTGTATGCCTGACACTTGGGTCAATGGGGAGTGTATGCCTGACACTTGGGTCAATGTAGAGTGTATGCCTGACACTTGGGTCAATGGGGAGTTTATACTTCACACTTGGGTCAATGGTGAGTGTATACCTGACATCTGGGTCAATGGTGACTGTATACCTAACAATGGAGCCAATGGAGTCAGTGGGAAGTGTATACCTGACACTTGAGACAATGGAAGTATATACCAAACACAAATCAGTGGGGAGTGTATACCTGAAACAAATCAATGGGGAGTGTATACCTGACACATAAGGCAATAGCAAGAGCATACTTGACACAAGTCAATGGGGAGTGTATACCTGACACATAAGTCAATAGCAAGAGTATACTTGACACAAGTCGATGGGGAGTGTATACCTGACACAAAAGTCAAAAGCAAGAGTATACTTCACACAAGTCAACGGGGAGTGTATACCTGACAAATAAGTCAATAGCAAGAGTATACTTGACACAAGTCAATGGGAGTGTATACCTGACACAAAAGTCAAAAGCAAGAGTATACTTCACACAAGTCAACGGGGAGTGTATACCTGACAAATAAGTCAATAGCAAGAGTATACTTGACACAAGTCAATGGGGAGTGTATACCTGACACAAAAGTCAAAAGCAAGAGTATACTTCACACAAGTCAACGGGGAGTGTATACCTGACAAATAGGTCAATAGCAAGTGTATACCTGACACAAGTCAACGGGGAGTGTATACCTGACAAATAAGTCAAAAGCAAGAGTATACTTCACACAATTCAATGGGGAGTGTATACCTGACAAATAGGTCAATAGCAAGTGTATACCTGACACAAGTCAATGGGGAGTGTATACCTGACAGATAAGTCAACAGCAAGTGTATACTTGACATTTGAGTAAAGTTTCCAGTGCATAATCAACAAATGTTGCAAAGGTTACACAGATGACTTCAAGGAGTACATAATGTATGATGCTGAGAGAAAAAGATAACTTACCTCCAATATTCTGCAATCTACGAAGACGGTCCTCATTTTTGTACTGGATCCTGTCCACATCCAGACTGGCCTGTGAACCCATCTGATTGGGATAACTGCCAGGCTGTCAAAATAAGACACTCTGTTTAGTTGAATCAACTATCTAATTACACTCTACCATAACTTGCGAACAATATGGAACAAAAACACAGACCATAGTAAGTGCAATGGTGCAAATCACTGAGGGACCACTGAAAAATTAAGGGGTTTCCATCCCCTTGTACATTGACATTAAGAAGAAAGGGGGAGGGGAGGTCCTTTTTAACGGTTTTAATACTCACTTTATAATTGTGAGGAATAACTGTCAATAAAATGTATACTTTTCTGTATAAATTACTTTTATTTTCAAGATAACCAACCACCGAAAGTTCTTTAATAACATTGCTCCATGATGTTTCAACACACTCACATATGCACCTGTGAAAACATTGTATTATGTCACTGCTTTCACATGTGAATGTGGATATATTTTAGTGTTATTGTTGATTCAAAACAAAACAAAAATTTTTATGGCATTTAGTTATGAAACAGCATCCTACAATGTTGAAGTTCAATTTTAAAAAACAATAGTTTTTTTTTAGTACAATACTGATGCTGTGATTTCATTGCAAGTAATAGTGAAATTTCTTTTCATCCTTGAGTAAACCTCTGAGAGCCAATTTGGGAACTTGTATGCTCATTGCAAACTTTGAAAGTCACTTATTTGTAATGAACCCTATCTGTGAAACAAAGCATTTCATGCACCAGGTACTTATTTTGATTGCTTCCCTTGCTATCCTTGATCATAATTGTGAATTAGTAGGATTAACCACTGATTAGTATTAGATACTTTATGTTACTTTTATAATAATAATATAATAATATTTATAACACTGTACAATGGTCAACTGAAATGAGTTGATCTGACACACTACCATGACCACTAGCTCCTATGTGGGTATAATCTGCATGCCATTTAACTTTTTCTAAAATTCCATCCCTGTTGTCTGATCTGATACAAAAGACATAATTAACATAATAATAAAAGCAGTCTATTTTAAACTGATTGTAACAATACGAAAACACTTCTGTAAATTGGGGGGCAAAACACAGTTGGAACTTAATTAAATTCTCACAATTGCTCATGGACATAGCTGTGAGTTGACCGACACATTTTGCATTCTAATACAAGACAGCATACTGCATTTGCGATGGTTACAATGAAACTGAATTAAAAGTTAGAACAAAAGCACTAATTTCACTTGAAAAAACTTGTTTAACTGGTATTTTTTTCTTAAAGTGCTGCCACCAGTACTGTCAAAAATTGTTATTTAGAGTGTACTCAGAATTTTGTTTTGTAAGAAAAATTTAACAAAATATATGACTTTTTACTGAAAAATGTGAATTTATTGTTGAACAAGCTGCTGTTTTCTATGATAAACTGAACAATATATCAAAGTTTCATTTACCAGTTTTGATCAAAATTTTCTTTAATTAATATATCTGAGGGGAAAAAATGGGATTCAAACCTGACCCTGCAGTATAAGTAGATTTATAAGTTATGCAGGTATGAATTATAAAGAGAAAGGTGTAATGATCCAACTATCCATTTATATACTATAAGATATTTAAACAGCATTGTCCATGACCCTGGCCTTTTAACTCCAAAAATGCAATATGTTTCTTCTTGCTCATGGAGCAAACCTTTTATGAAATTTGTTGAAAAAAGATTCATGTAGAAGACAAATTATCATGTGGAAACTAATCATCATGTAGAAACCAATTTTATTACACTGGGTAACTGTAACCTTGACCTTGGAGCTGTCAATTCCAACATCTAAGGCTTACTTCCTGTTTCACCGTTACGGATCACTGCCATCTCACCTCTGTCTGCGTGAGTTCGAGTCTCAGCCTTGGCTAACGTTGGTACGTGAGAAAGCCTGCCAGTAGCTTATCATGGGTCAGTGGTTCTTCCTGGGGTTTTCCAGGGTTCTCCCTCCACCAATTATACTGGCCGCCATGTATAGCCTATCCTGTGCTGAAAAATGGCGTTAAACCCTACAACAACAACAACAACAACTTACTTTCTGTTTGGTACAAGTGTATGGTTTGATAAAAGTTATTTTACAGAGACTACATCCCTTACATGTAAAACAGTGATCTTGGCCTGTTTACAGTCTGATTTTGCAATTAGCAGGTTTATCCTTGGCTCTAAGTGAATGTCATTCATAAAGTTTGGTTAAGGTATATGGTCTAGAATTAAAGTCACTGTGAAGAAATAATTGTTCTCTTGTAACTGATACTGACCTTTGCCCTTTCAAATCCAAAATCTATCTTTCTTTCTTGCCTCTGGTGCAAGCCATTTGTCAAGTTTGTTTAATGTACTCTGACCACTAAAATTAATATGAACAAACTATCTGTTGTCTCTGAGTCACTCGGACATTGATCTTTGACTATCTGTATTAAATCAAAAGGTTTCCTTTTTACCTGCAGTGTAATCCATCCACAAATTTTTTTCAAGGTTGTCTAAAACAAGTTATTCTAGAAACTCCAAAAGTGGACAAAGAGATAACTGGAAAATGCCATAAAAGAATTTTACATTTTACTTTCTGTCAGGCTTGTTAAATTTCTCAAGCCTTATTTAACTTAAGTTTTAATACGAGTCCTTACCCTTGGACTGATTGGAATTCTTTCTCTTCGACGGTTTCTGGCTGAGTCATTCCTTCTTGGCATATCCTCAAAGTCCTCTGGGAAGTTGTTGACACCATCTACATCTAAAATATGAACCATGATTTATAGTATATTGGACTATTATGTGAGAAATCCTGAAATGAAATGCTAGACTTTAAAGTATTGCTTGTGAGTGTTTTCTTCATTAAAATAATGCATTGAGCTGACCTCATTAGGCTAACTGAATAAAATTGTTGCTTTTAAGCAGTCTGCCCTGAAAAGACTTTTCATGAAAACAACCAAAAATACTGGTTACAATTAATTGCATTCTTTTTCAGCTGAAGACTGCAAACAACATGGAAGGGAATAATAAACCTTTATCCTGCTGAAATATCAACAAAAATTGCTGTGCAAAAGGTGACTAATGGAGGCAACGTCTGTGCTTTCTGGGATATATCCTGTGATGATGTTCCAGTTGAGACTGTATTTTGACTTTTGAAAGAATGCAGTTTAAAATATGAAACCAAATTTTCCAAGCAAAATTTTCTTTGAGAATACTAACCAAATCAAAATACCTAAGGAGAACTACTACTACCTCGCAAATGCAGTCCTGCCAGATACCACTTTAAGCTAAAGGGAGCTGAAAGTTGTCTGCCAACCTATGTGGCGGTCAGGCAGACTGATCTCCCCTTCAGTATAAGGCTTGGTGGCAAAAACTAAGAATGTGTCAGTTACTGCTTCTGCTTGTCACATCCGGCCTTGCAAAAGCCAGAATCTACATGGAAGATAAACTATCACAAATCGGATGAGTTCTCTTTCTACCTTGACAAAGTTCTGCCATTACAATTTGCAAACACTTTTTTCGTCCTCACACATTTAGGTACTTGTGCTGGGAGCTTAAGCGACTTCACATTAAATTCAGGCTATAAATATTTTATGTACATGCAATTATGGGCTCAATCACTAACAGCCTGGCTTCCAGTACGTCAAACCCGACTTTTGCAGGGACCAGTCTAACTCTCATACCACCTCAAGACTCTCATTCGGCACTATGCCATGAATAGTTCCTCACACCTCAACAGATGCAATTTCTTACTCAGCAACTGTCTCGAAGTCACAGTTTCTAATTCAGGGCATTCTAAGAGTTTAGCAAGCAACAGACCTCATCATTCTTTGCTAACAGTCTCAATCAATACAGGGGGCCTTAGCCTCGCCTCATGCATCCAAGATGATGTTGCTTGTCTGCCAGTGACATCATCTATTCTACACTATCTGATGGCATGGGAAGATTCAGCTTTCCAAGTCGCCATTGAGGACATTTTCTACCCATGACCCCGGGAGTTTTGTCCTCCTCCTCCCTCTCCATGAAAACCTGGACCTGAGCTCCAGCATCTGTTGATCTTACGATGGAATGGAAAAGTCTCACTTAAATTACTTATACATTCTGGAGAGTTACAAACATTCAGACCCGCGTTCATCATCAGTTCATCTGTGGTTCTATCTCTGCCACACTCCAGTCTTGCTTTGGGGATGACAAAGCCACACTCCATAACATATGGACCTGATGGGCTTTGATGACACTTGAAGTTAGTGCGCAATATTGTTGCCGTGGCTTCGAAGTTGGACTTTTGTCCATATGGTTATCTTTCAACAGGTAGAACATAGCTTATCTTCTATCACTTCAAATACCTCAGGGCATGCATGGAGTCAATCTCAAGGCCAAGCTAAGAGTACAACCTTTATCCTCTAACCTTCTGCTTAGCAGCCAGATTGAAGAAGTCCGCAAACAAGCCATTCTGGAGACCAATTTCCCTCCCTCCCACAACCACAATATTGATACAGGGATAGTATGGGAAATCAAGACATGAACCTCTGAAAACTGTCCTATCGAAGCTCCACCCAGCAAAAGCCACAGTTTTCTCACATACCAAAGTGGACATAGTACCGAGAGGGTCCTATCATTCATTCTAGACTTTTCTTGGTCGAAAAAGCAAACCAAACTCTGGTCTGGTCATTGACCTAAGCGCCCCCAATCAATTCAGCCAGACCCTTTGGTGCTCAATGGTAACACCACAGCGCATTTAGAATGCCATCCATGAAGGAGACTTTGCCTGCCATCAGAGTGGTCTTAAACAGCCATACCTTGAAGTCCCTATTCACAAGGCTTCCAGGATGTTCCTGCAATTCACCTACATCATATACCAATTCAGGGTACTCTCATTAGGGCTCAACACCTGGGTCTTCAGATGAACTGAGTAGTGGTGCATGTCCAGACCTTTTCTGTGGCAACATGAAGTTACTTGGATGACATCCTGCAGAAACATGAGGTTGATTTAAAAAGACAATGATAACCTTGTTCCCAATCTGGACTTCTCATCACGGAGGAACCAAGTCCAAAGACCTTTGCATCCTGGGTAAGAGGATGTACCTCCCTCCACCTCTTACCTATTCTCTGAAGGTACTATGATTAGGTTAAATATTTAAAGAAGAAACCACTTTTTCCAAGTAAAATGTTTCTTTGAGAATACTTACTCAATCATAATACACATAAAACCTCCTGGCCTCCCTGCTGTTACATCCATATAGTGTGCCTCTGGTATTATAACTGAGTAGTGTACTTAAAGAAGAAATTACATTTCATACTTTAATTTTTTTATACAATTTTTGCTTTTCTTTTGTTCAGTATGCCATGTTGGGCATACATAAAACCTACAGGCACTATACAGCCAGGATTGTGGTGGTATGCCATTAAACCAGTTACATACATATATATGTACGTACATACATATATAAATACATAGATACATACATACATAGATACATACACACAAATATAGGGGGCCCCGAGTGACCAAGTGGTCCAAAGCGCTCTCTTTTATGGATAACTGCCATCTCACCTATGTCTGCGTGGGTTCGAGTCTCAGATTCAGCCAATGTGGGTATGTGAGAAAGCTTGCCAGTAGCTTCTTGTGGGTTGGTGGTTCTTTCCAGGGTTTTCCCCAAGTTCTTCCTCCACCATTAATACTGGCCACCATGTATAGTCTATTGTGTGCTGAAAAATGGCATTAAACCTTACAACAACAACAACAACAACATACACATTTAGTGTGCAAGAGGTGAGCAAAGAAAGGAAATTAACATTAAAATTTTAAAAGTCTGAAAATGTATACTTTAATGAGATATAAATAATGCAAAATATAAATGAAATGTATGATCACAATACAAAATACTATAGCATAATTAAATTAGTCCCTAAATCAACCTGAAAAGAATGCAAACTTTTATCATTATAAGTGTTGCACAGCATTGAATTATTAAAGAAATTAATTAAGTAACTGACTACTTGAAATAAAAATATAATTATATCAATTCCTGAATAGAAAGTAATCAGTACTGATTAAAAATTTAGGAAAAGTAATGTGAAGTTATAATTACTTTTAAATTACCATTACTGTTTGCCATAGTTACAACATAACAGCACAATTAGAATAATGGAGATAACACAAGATCAATGTTTAAGGCTATTATGAACAGCAATCCTTTTTTCCTCATCATAATGTACACACATGTTGTCATTAACGAAGTGTAATACAGGTAATCATAAAAAAAATGTAAGCTTTAATCATGCTGGTGTTAATTTTTATGCAGCAAGATATGTATTATAAAGTAATTTAATGGATCAAGTTATAGAAATATAAAAGTATATCAGTAAAAGCCATAAAATGTTGGTTATACAGTGAACTTCACTGAACCATTAAATCATTAACCTACTTTCTAATACTAATTACACTGTTGCATACTGGACACACCAGCAATACTGGGTTTTTTAATGGTGTTAAGATTAGTTAAATTTATTTTTCTACTGAGCATCTTGATATGAGAAATGTTAGACACAGTGCAAAAGTACAGGACAAAATATCTAACACTGACACTATTATACAGCTTGTAAAGATGTCATCACCTCCCTTCACAACAGTCCTTTATTGTAAGACACTGACACTGATAGTTCTGATGTGAGTGGTTGACTCCCACTATTACAAAACCAGATACATCAGGGTCATTGTCTGACACTGTAGGAGTACCATGCCATCAACATTTAAATGTAATTGTATATAAATGACCATGATAAAACATAAAGCTTATCAGATAAAAAATTAATACTTCTGTATCAAGACCTCTGTACTGAAAAAGGGAAATGTCCCTATCAATTTTATTTGCTATAGCAATTTATCCATGGCAATTATGACAGATAATGAACATGTATCCAAACTGCCAGTCTGTCACTGACAGAGCAGTATTTAAAATAAAATATCTTAATATAACTATAACATGTGTATACATTTTGAAACATTATACTACTTCACAGACTTCACTGTCTTTGAAATATCTGATAAAATATTAATTTTATCTAAATACATGAAGGAATTTATTATGTTTATTCTCTATTTTGGTGTAATTTCATTTACAAATTTTAGTGATGGAACAGGTACATGGAAACGATGAAAGCACCCAATTTTACTGACAGTTTAATATTACGGAAAGTATCAACACGTGAAGTTTCTTGTGTCGAATGAATCTTCCGAGTTCCCCATTCATAAATGTGATAATCAGATGTATAATGGTAAATCAGTGCCATCAAGAAAAATTATATCAGTGACAGTCAAAATCACACAGGAATACACTGAATTTAATACAGGGAAAATCACACAGGAATACACTGAATTTAATACAGGGAAAATCACACAGGAATACACTGAATTTAACACAGGGAGACACACAACAAACCTATAAAAGCACTTCTGGCTTCTAGCTGTGATCGTGCACTTTGCCGCGAGGTTTGTTGGCCAGGGTATCTCCCTCCTACATTGTACCGGCCTGTCCGAGGAAAGAGGAAAGTATGTGTGCAATGTTAGTACTGAAAAATCTACCCTACCTCATTGTACAAGACTGTAAATAAAGTCAGCTAGGTTTAACAGTGGTGTATGCACCAAGACAACGTCTTACTGAGAATATGATGTTTTCATGTCATTGTAATTTTTGTTTGTGTAAGTAAATAGCTATGATTTTAAATGAAAATTCAAAGTTATTTTGCTAAGTGAACAACAAAAGCAAATATTGCAGTAAAAATCTACTGACATTAAAGAAGTTTTCAGGAAGTGACCTGAAGAGAATAGATAAGAATTTATGAAAAAAATCTGCATGTTATAGTGCTTTCAATTTAGACTATAATGTAAATTGTAGGGTTCTTTAGCTAATCCCTAAAAGGTAGTTCCATTCACATTTGGTGCCAATATGTACCAATAAGTTATACAATTTAAGTTTGAACTTAAAAAAGTGAGAGTTGATATTAATGTCAGGCTTTAATTTCATCTTGGATTACTAGATTCTAGACTTAAATTAAGTCCAGGCTTGGATTACTGAGGTCTTGGTGCATAACCATAGCAAGTAGCTGACTGATAAACAGTCAGATGTGTAAACCTGGTTCAATGATCATGACATGTAAGTTTTAAAGTAATTGGAAATTTTCAGTTTTACTTCTTGTCAAGCATCATAAAATCTTGCCAGATGGTAATCATACTGGATACTCACATCAAGTATACAGCTTACACTTAAGTCATGATCCCTAAGCCAGGTCCAATGTCACTCAGATCCATAAAAATCAAGGAAACCATGCCTGAAAGATGCATTGTTAAAGAAAACAAAACACTGTTGGAACTATTCAATATATATTTGCCAAACAAGAAGCCCAAGTAGGCTTAATATCACTCAGCTGGCCTACATAAACCTTAACATAAATTGCAAGCACAGATGGCAAAGTAATCTGGAATATTAGGACGCTTTCATTTGTTGCTTCCACAAATTCTTGACAAACTCGGTTGAGGTGTTTCTGAGAAGAAGTTATGTAAAGGTTTTCCCATTTTTAATAATGGTAACCATATCTGATGACAGACTGGTATAATTTTCACAACTCTGTATGAGAATCACACCAGGTTGCTATCTGTGACATTGGGTGAATTGTGTTGAGAAGTTCTGACGACAAAGTAGCTCTAGTAGACAACAGATGATGCATGATGGACAATATGTAGCGTATCAAAGACCAAATGGTCCTTAAAGCCTGACCCAAGGTTATAAACCATTAATATGGTGGCCATTTTAAGTTTGTTTCTTTGTTTTTGCACGTTTACTGCATTTATCATCAATAAGCTATATACGGTGGTCAGTACATTCAGTGGAGGATGAACCTAGGAAAACATGAAAAAACCCACTGGTACATGAAAAGCTACTGTCAACCTTTTTCAATACCCATATTGGCCAATTAAGCCAAGATCTGAACCCATATGGCCAGAGGTAAGATGTCATTGATCTGTAAAGACGAGTGCCTCATATCACTCAGCCACCAAGGGCACTGTTCATTTTACGACAGATCTGCATTGAATTTCATGAAACTTCATGGCATCATGATACCTGTGAAATTCTGTGTAGTGGTTTTGGAAAAGTTGCTAAAAGGATTTTCTATCTCTAGTAACAGTGACCATCTTTGAAGGCAGATCAGCAGTTGTTTCACAACTCTGTCAAAACTCAGCATGTTACCTATGAAACATGGGCACATCTGGAAAAGGTTTGTCCATGTTTAGTATCAGTGGCCATGCCTGATGGCAGAATACAATAATGTTCATAATTTTGTTAAACCTTAATGTTTAAATACTATTTGTGAAATTTGGACACAATCTGTATTCAAATCTTTTAATAAGTTGTTTTATTTTTTTTAATAATTTTAGTAACAGTGTCCATATTCGGTGGTGGATCAAAATCATTTGCATAAACTTGAAAGGTCTTCATGCCAGGATGCTTTCTGTCAAACTTGGTCAAATTTTTTCAGGCCAATTCTAGAAAAATGTAAATTAAAAGATTTTGGGGGGAAATTGCATCCAATTTTAAAAGCAGATTGGCAGCATTGTACAAACTTGAAAGTCCATTATGGGCTACATCTTTCTGTCAAATTTGATAAAATTCTGTTGAGCTTTTTCTGGGAAGAAGCTGCAAACTTTTTAAAAGATATGTTCTATTTTTAGTAACTGTGACCATTTTAAATGACAGATCAGCATTTGGTGCATCTCATGCCAGAATGCTGTCAAATTGGGTTAAATTCTGCTTAGAAGTCCTTGCAAAATCATTTAATGGTTTTTGTTACTTTTTTAGCTACATCAACCATATCTGATGGTAATTTGGCATCATTTGTACAAGCTTTCAAAGCAGGGTGATAGTTATGAAATTATTTTTAGCAGTCTTGAAAAGAAGATAAAAATACTGATGAATAGTGCATGATCAATGATTGAATATACCAAAAGCTCATGTGGTCCAACAGGCAGGTGAACTAAATATAAATCCTATATGCACAAACGATGGTCATAGTGAAACACATTTTCAAGGATGAATTGTTTAGCTTCGTTACTGAAGGGCATCATGAGGACACATAATTATATTAAAAGCTTTTCTACAACATTTAGGTGAAAGCTAGAGCTGTGTGCTTGTAATGAAATCTGAAGAAAGGCATAGCAAACAGGCATGGTAACCAACTGAGACAATCATAAACATTGATATGTAAATCACTGGGATAAATAGTCTTACTCCTTTCTAAGCAATTCAATGTCATGATATGTGTCAAAATAATGTAAACTGGAATTATGCTCAAAAATAGGAAGGCAAATTCACTTTTAATCTGACTCTGAAAGAAAGTTTTAGCAAACTCTTAAAATACTTCTTGTACCCTCTAACAATGACTGTATCTAACACAAGGACTGGAAACTCCAGGCAGCTGCCAGACATCACCTTCCCATTTAGATATGCAAATGATGTCACTATTGGTGGGTTCAGCAGCAAGATCAATAGCACAGCACAGGTGAATTTGTCCTCAATATGATTAAGGGTAGGAGTTAGGCCTACCTGATTAATGTTTATTTCTGGAAACAACATATTACATAGCTAATTTTTCCTATGATTGTAGATTATATTTCAAGATTATTATTATTTGCAGGTAAACATGTTTACTTGCATTTGAATTCAGTACAGTAGTTTTCCCCACTGGAATTCCTGATGTACATGATTTTTATTAAGTTCTTTACTAAATGTTTAGATATAGACCTGATCTTGTTGACAACTGTTCTAGAAATGAACTTTCTGACCATCACCCTGCTAAACTTATTGTGTCTTAGGTATTTATATTAAGGATGTTTATATTAGAATTACTCATTCCCATCTTAATATCTTAGTGGAATAAGTCTTTTAGTTGTGTTCAGTTTTAATTGGAGAGGATTTATTTATTTAAATTATTCATTGGAATCACCAAGTACTCACTAATATTTTTGGACTAAATCACTATTTGGGGATTATTATGAATTCATTTACAGTCATTTTGAATTATATCATTGTGATACATCAAGACTATTAGCACATCAACACAACTATTACAGGCTACTGTTACATCAGCACATTCAAAATCAGAATTCATTCAGAATCATCTACACTTTTGGACTTGGGATAAAACATTTATGACTATTTGGGATTTAATTTACAACACTGCAAGATCTTTATAAATTTTCACTTTTTATTCAAGGGAAATAAATTATTTATTGAATTTTGCTACACTTGTAAGATTTTGCTCTTTTCTGTTACTTAGTTTAAGACCACAGAGTCATGACAACAGAAGAATTTAGATGTAACTGTATTACATTGGAAAGCACGGTACTTTATCTGATGTTTCCATCTTAAAATTAGGATTTAATATTAAGTTAAATTCAGCACTTAAAGAAACATCAACATTTGACTGACATCTTGATATATTTTTTATTGTAATTGTATAATTGTGACAAAGACAATAACTTCTTTTCACTGTTCTTAAGTCAAACTTGATGTTCAGTTTTAAAGTTTCAAAATGAACAAAAATGAGTAGCAATGCAAATTTAAAAAACAGATTGGGAAGATATATGTAAACTTTTTATTCATGCATCATGTATAAACATTTTGTAAAGTGGTTTACAAAAAGTCATGGGTACAAAAGTGCAATGCAGATTTGAATATTCATCATTTTAGTCTTTTTTTAAAACTTTTTCTTAAAAGTCAACATGATTTACATCAATGCACTCACACATGTTTTCAATAAAGCATGTCTTTATTTTCTAATGTTAAAAATGAATCAGAGGAGCAGTGTGGTTTTCAAACCATGTACCACGAATAAGTTTCTCTGGCCAATAAATCCAATTAACAAACTTACTGTGCCATGGGAACCTCATTTGCCTAACAATATGGAATCAGCAATACATGGTGGGCTAAGTAGGGAGTTTCCAACCTTCCTCTATGTTAGCATCACCCTTTATTAAAGCTTCTCCTGATAAAAAAGCAATCCTGTGAAACTTCTCTAACATATTGAATGATGTACTACTAATACCTTTAAAGAACACCAAGATTTCTTTGAAATACACTGGAGAAAAAAAATGTAGGAGACTGATCTCTTGCAGAATGAAATCTAGTAAGTATCATCAAAGATTAATAAGTTTGGTGGTTATTTTTAAGTAATAAATCTACATTCTTTGCCAAACAGACAAATTATCCCAGTGATAGTAGTGAAAATAAATTATTTGTGTGACCAGTGCAGTGCTCAACACTGCTGGCCCAGGTATTCTATTGAATACTGAATACACTCCAAACATGGTAGACACTATACATTACTTGTACAGAGCCGAGTCACAGTCCACATATAAATCTTGGTCATCAAGATGCTCAGATTAAAACCTTACTGTTTATCCATATAAATAATTTTCCTTCATTCTTTTAGGTCAATCTATGTCATAATAAACTTCCTTGATGAAATTTATATTATTCTTTGCTTCCTTTAAAGATGTAATCCTAATGAAGAATATATATGCCATATTCAGATCAAAATGCAAATTCACTTTAGTGCAAAAAGTCAGTAAATCTCTGAATCACTGGCAATAATGATCAACAGCATTAAACATTGTCATGAAGCACTCTATAAAATGCACTGACAAAAAGCCCCATTGACACTGATACAAGATGGACCAAGTGAATGTTAACATCTGTGTAACTGGTGTAAAAGAGTGCAAGATAATGAAACATCATGATTCAGCGTGTGCAGGATATTGTTTTTTCTGTTGCTCTAATGAAATTAGTCATATATTTTCTAAGTGAGAGTTAACCTAATTTAACTAAGTCAAAATTGACTAAGCTAACTTACAATGAATATATGGTGGTTTGTACAGAACTGCAACAAAATGGTATATCTAAGACATTTACTTGAGGGTGGTTACAAAAAGCACTAAATTACTATAAAAACTTGTGATATAACAACTGTGTTAAAAATAAATTGTATAAAAAGCAACAGTTAATAACTGAAAACAAAATATATGTTCCTCTATAATATTTGTGAAAATGGAAAAATAAATGCTCAAAATAACAAAGTGTTACATATAATATTAAGATGTGGATATTTTTGTTTTAAAAAATAAAACATTGAAGCCAAAGATGTTACAATGCTATAAATCTACAATGATCTAGGAACAAACCTCTGCATGTACACTGAACTGCATTAGCATGCACAGGGCAGAAATTAACTGAATGACAGGAAAGTAATCAATTAGGAAGGAGTAACCAGTAAGTAACAAGTATAAACAAACAAAAGTTTAGTGCAATCAATAGTGAATAATTACATTTTTTGAGTAGATGTAGTGAAATATTTTGGAAATAAAGTGGAAACATTATACATGTATTGTAATGAATGGCAGTGATAAGTGAGAATACAAAGTGTTTCCACTTCATCAGTGAAACATTTCCATTAGCTACTGAAAAAAAGTAGATTTTCTTTTCGTTATATATGTTATTCAAGAAAAACCATCTATTTGGATGGATTTTATTTCTCCGTTAAGTACCAATGCAATTAACAGCTGCATTACTATATCGATGAAAAGAAGTTCCAAACTTTTACAATAATTTTAGGACTGACTTTTACAAATTTAGCTCATATATATACAGTGGAACCCCGCTATAACGCGATGATCGGGGTCCATAAAATCGGATTGCGTTAAAAGCGGGGTCGCGTTAATGCGGGGTTTTACAATATTTAACTTTTTTTCTGAGAACATATACGTGTATACATGTACAACGATCAAAAGTCGGCTTATCATCAGATGAATATTAACTGGAATGCATTAATTAAGATATATTCAAAATAATCAATGGCTAATATATTTATAGGTTATTACTGTGCATTAAAAACATTTACTAATTTTTATTTGTTTGAACGATAATACAGATTGACCGATAATACCAGACTATCGCTATATCATGAAAAGTGTATCAACACCGTATGCTACTGTGCCGTCGTGGCATGCAGTTCATCCATAATGGATGTAATTTCATTGAAAATCGTACAGATTTAAAATATTCAATAATTTTGTAATAGTCTGAATTCGTCGTGCAAAATATAGGATGAACAAAATATTGAAACCATTTACTTGCTGTCTGATATCGTACGGTCATTGCATGCAGCTATTCCCGGGTCTACATACGGTGTCTGTACAAATTTCATACTGCTAAAATTTTATCATATGCGACAACTGCAAGAATAATTAACAATCAACGCATGATTTCAGCGTGCAAATAACTTTTATTTCAGATTTTGTGAACATCAAAAGAAACATGTGAAAACTGCTAAATTAATTGTTGCGCAAAGTGCAAAGTCAGTGTGGTTCCAAATTTAAATTTCATCATTTCTTGAAAAATATATCCAATGACGTTTGCTTCTTTGCCGCGAACTGTTGGGTTCTAGCAAAGTCAAGAATGTTTCTTAATTGAAGGACTTTGATGCTGTCAACATCTTGTGTTTCCAGCCACCTTAAACTTGCTTCTAAATGTACTACTGCTTCAGACACTTTTGGTGGGGGAGTTGGGGTGCCATCGTCATCGTTATCATTATCGTCACTGGTTTCAGGTTCTGATTGTGCAGCTTCATTCTTCCTGCTGACATTTGTAACAATTTCGTCATCTGATATGTGTTCATATATAGGGCAGATGTCATCTACTGAATACCAGTTAAGGATATCATGATGACTGTGCTCGTATTTTTTGAGTGCTTCTTCTGCTAAACGTACGTCGTCTTCAGTGAATCCTGTAAATTCAAGCTCATCGTCACTATCATTTTGTGTCGAGGGCGTAAAAGCTGGCCCAAGACCCTTTAAAAAGCATCGTTCAATGCAGCGTGCAGTGATAGCATCCCAGGCTTTACCTCCAAGGTGACATACTTCTTTTAAGTTGAGTAATGCCAATGATGTGTCGACGGATGCGTTATTATCTGCTACCATTCCCTTTATCATTTCACGGCGATAATTTTGTTTAAATACGGAAATTATGCCTTGGTCAAGTGGCTGGATTTCTGACGTAGTGTTTTTCGGGAGGTACGAAACTTTGATCTTGCCATCACTGCTGACAAGATTTTCCGCTGGGGGGTGGGCAGGGCAATTATCCAGCAGGAGGAGAGCTTTTTCCTCCAGCTTGAGTTTTCGTAAATGAGCCCGAACATCTGGAACGAATGTTTTGTGAAACCAGTCGTCAAATATGGAGCTATTCATCCAAGCATTCTTGCTGTTTGTGTACTGAAATGGAAGTGCCTTCATATTTACATGATGAAAACATCTGGGAGCTTTCGATTTTCCAATCATCAGAGGTCTGACTTTGTGGCTGCCAGACTTGTTAACACAAAATAAGAGAGTCACTCTGTCCTTCCTCTTCTTGAAACCTTCTCGTTTGTGACTGTCAGTCTTGGTTGCAAGGGTGCGATCGGGTAACATTTTATAACATAAACCAGTCTCATCGCAGTTGTAAACTTGGTCGGCTGTGTAGCAACCGTCCTCCAGCAACTTTTTAAGCCCAATCGGGTAGGAATTGGCAGCCTCTTTGTCAGCGGAGCGGATTTCCCCAGACACAAGAACTTGGCTGATAGCGTGCCTTTTCTTGAATCTGTCTAGCCAGCCATTACTCACCTTAAATTTGGAATCATCTCCATTGATACGGCGATCAAATTTCTCTGCTTGGGCTTTCAGAATTGGGCCAGAAATTGGAACACCTTCTGAGCGAGCTTGTACAAACCATTGGTACAAAGCTGAATCTAGGACATTGTCATTAGCTAACTTAACCCTTTTACGCTGTAAACCAGTTTCCTCTTAAGAATGTTGGGTAGACTACGGAGCTTTCCTTCATCTGTTTTCCACCCTCGCAAAGTGGACTCGCTGATTCCTAGATCTCTGGCAAGCTGAGTTGTTGTTTGCCCTTCTTTAGTTGATCTAGGGCATACAGTTTCTCTTTAGCAGAAAACGACTTGCGTTTTTGAACTTGCTTTTCCATAACAGTAAAATATTTTTTTATATAAGCAAACAACGTACACTGATAAAGCTCGATAACTAAGTAATGAAGGCCTGCAATGGTTACGAATCACTTTTTATATAAAACAAAATTAAGCTGAACGGATGTACAATTTCATACCCTTTTAATTTACAGATAATAAAGTGGATATTATTTACTTTCAACTGTTTGTTGTTTGATCACACCGCCAAGCACAGCATACATGTTGGCGGCTTTCGTCCTTTGATGTTTATTAAATTGTGCAACTCTTGTATCAACCACAGCTTTGTCTGCTGCTTGGCTGTGATTGCAGTTAAATAAGAAGCCCGTGTCGGCTATTGTTTGAGCAACGACTGTATACAGAATTCATGGAAGACAATCACAAAGACGATTTACTGGCTTTACTCATGGATCCGTAATAAGTAACACTTCCGATAATGTTTACTTCGGCTTAACAATTCAAAAACCTAATGAAACCAGTTTTCTCTTCCAGAGTAGAATACGGAGCTTCACCACAACCTGTTCAAATTGATAAATTTCAGAAGCCAAGCGTTGTACACACTATTTCTCGTACGTTATATATATAGTATTATTTTAGAATTCATACACGATCACTTCTCCAAAATCACTTAAAGAACCTGGATAAATTGTTAAGTTCCGATCGTTTATTATTAAAAGTCATACGCGAATTCTTCCACCAAATTATAATAAATGTTTTACACACTATTTCTCGTACGTTAAACAAATATTTTCACGGTCCGATAAAAATACACGTAAATGAATTTCAAATTTCAAGAACCATGCCACGATCATATTATTTTAAAAGTCACAACTAATCTCATGCCCAAAATGAAGTTAATTTCTTGTTTTGTTTTTTTTACTTTTCTCCAAATTTTTTTTCTCCATGTGTGAATGAATATACGAAATTTCGGGAGCCATGCTACGACTTCGTTATATCCGAATTCGTGTTATGGCGGGGCGCGTTATAGCGGGGTTCCACTGTATATATATATATATACATATAATGCTTAAAACTGTGCATTTTGCCAAACTGTTGACCATTTTCATGAAAACATTTCTTGCCCAACATCAGGAGTGGTACTTTAAAGCGCAACATCTTTAAAGAAGACTTTAATGATTGCAAGTTTACCCATATGGATTTCAGTTCTTTTTCTTTTTTTCTGCTTCTAAACATGGATTATAAAGCCTTGACAAACTTGCAGTCTAATTCAGTAACAGTCTAGTTCAGTAACAGTCTAGTTCAGTAACAGTCTCGTTCAGTAACAGTCTAGTTCAGTAACAGTCTAGTTCAGTTACAGACAATGCAGCCAAAATTTTATTTCACTTGACTTCACTTTGCAGTCAACACTCATCTATCGCCATAATGTATAGTTGACAATCAGAATCAAAATCAAATGGTCATGTAAGTTCATTAAGTTGCAGGGGTCATGTAGAAATCTATTTTAACGAAGTTTATACCGTAAGCATAATTTTTGTTGCTTGGAGTTCATTTTGCAGCATTTTTTATGATATGTCCTCAATGATTGTCTACATTCTTAAAAAATATTCTAGTATCTGTTTATTCCAATGGAGGATGAGAGAGGAAGGGTTCCCACACTCTTTGAAACAAGCATTTCCATGTCTTTCCAGGTTTTCTACTGGATATTGATTTTGTCAAGATTCACTTAGGGCCCTTACTGAATTGACTAAAAGAGCATTTTGGCTAAGAAAGTGTACATTCTAAAGGTTAGCTGTTTCATTTTTGAGACTTTCCCATAACATCTATATTAGACATATGACAATGTACTAGACCACAGGATCTATCACTAGAAACAAGCATTACTATTGAAATTCATATAAATTGGCATGCAGCTCATTTTTATTTAAAGAATACAAATGTTACCTTTACTCTGTTTAACTGCATTTGATAGCATGAAGAAATTTTTGTTCAGAAAAACGTTGCTTTCAATTTTGACAAGTCATCATAAAAATTATATACTGTTGTATAAGATTAAGGACTAATTTTTTCTAAACAAATATCCACTGAGGCAAGCCTCAGGAATTCGTTTTTCCAAGCACTAATCCTAGTGAGTGGAAACAGGTACTTGTCCTGTTCTGGTATTTACATATAATCTCTGCAATATTAAAAACAATATTTTTCTGAGAATCACAAGTCATTCTTACAACTACAATAAAAAGTTATCCTGGCCCTCATACCTATTTGTTTCTTTTTGTAAAGTTCCTTCTACTGAATCAAAATCTTCACCATCACCACACACCCTCCACAAAACCCCTATGAAAACTGACTCATCTTTACCCCTCATCCTGTGAAATATTAAAACAAACATACTTCCACCTTGTTAAAATGTCTCTTGGGAGACTGAAAGATTTGTTACAATTACCTGTGTAAAAAGTTTCCATTTACAAAGTATACTGGTAAGCGATAGGTGTCATATGGGTTAAACTGGGACTAAATTCATAATTGGTAATTAAGTTTCTGGCAATATGAGGACGGATAGCACCATACGTAAGAGCATGTATTTTTCAGTGTATTATTTTCACTGCATAATTACAAAAAGCAAAATACATCATGACCACGAATATTTTATGTATAATATATAGTTTCACAGGTATACTTTGAACCGCTTTTCTTTTTCACTCTAGAAATGAAAAGTGTGCAGGATGGATGGATGGATTAATGGATGAATAGACAGATGAATGGAAACAAAATTAGATATTGAAGCTCATAATTATTTCTCAATAGTAAAAGTCACATCTAGATTACTCGTCTGATAATATACATATACTATTGCGAGCTCTAGTCATCTCAGTCTTTTTGTACTCATGTGAGGCATGAACCCTGAGAGCAGAATTACAACGAAGAATCCAATCACTTGAAATGAGATGCTACAGAACCATCCTTGGCATCTTTTACATGGACCACATCACAAATGAAGAAGTGCGTAACACCATCAGGCGCGAAGTAGGCCAATATGAGGACCTCCTCACCACCGTCAGAAAGAGAAAGCTGAAATGGTATGGCCATGTCACTAGAGCCAACAGTCTATCCACAACAGTCCTGCAGGGCAGTGTCCAGGGTGGCAGAAGGAGAGGTAGACAGAGAAAAAAGTGGACTGACAACATCACAGAATGGACCAGGAAAAGTTTTGCGGAGACAAAGACATTGGCACATGATCGAGACAAGTGGAGGGAACTGGTCAGATGTTCAGCAGCACAGTGCCTCGACGACCACACTAGGTCATGAGACTGATGATGATGATGATGAAACTTCATAGGGATATACCGAACAGTCACATCTATATTACTTGTCTGATACTAAACAGTCACAGCTAGACTACTTGTCTGATAATATACATATACCAAACTTCATAGGGATATACTGAACTGTCACATCTATATTCCTTGTCTGATACTAAACAGTCACATCTCACTACTTGTCTGATAATATACTTATACCAATCATAGGGATACAATAAACAGTCAAAAAAAGATCAATGTCAGGAGTTTGGCCCTAGAAACTAGAAACCAGATAATGGAAGGATCAGTAGACACATAAATTGGGCAAAAACTTAAATATTACTGAAACTGAAGAAGCAAAAGGTACATACATGTCACCAGTGTAATACATGTATTAAATTTTGCAGAGATAACTTAAACAGCTTTACAGTTTCGCTCCAGAAACAAAAGTATAAATAATGGATGAATGACCAATGAAACAAAGTCATTAAAATATTGAAACTAAAGAACTTTTAACAGAAAAAGGCACATCCAGATCACAAATCAATGTACCAACTTTCATTGCAGTATCTTGAACAGTTTTGAAGTTATGTTCTGGAAAGAAAATGTGACTGACAAATGGACATACGGATGGAAGGATGAAACTCGTTTCTGTATCCTCCACCCTAGCAACAAAGTCAATTTCAACAAAAAAAACAAAAGATTAATCTGAAGGCAAAAACATATGAGAAATAATTTAAAACAATGCATTATGGACTAGTATCTGAAATTTCATATTAAAGCACTGGTGTTGTTATTTTTATTTTTTAGTAAGATACAATGTTTTGTGCATGTCAAGCACAGCACAATCTGGAAAAGACAATTTCAGGTGTACATGTGACAACAGAGATAAATCTAGTGAGTTTCTAACCTTTATCCTTCAGTGTCTGCAGCTGAGCTTCCTGTTGCCTCAACATGGCATCTTGCTGCATCTCTAGGGCTGAGTTTGTCACAGGATTTTCAGGGAACATACTTCTGAATGCCCGCCGTGAATTACCATCATCTACAAAATATAGAACTACATCAGTTAATTGTGTCTTTGATTGCCATTAAAAGCAACTGTGTCACTTATCAAAATGCAAGCTCAATGGGACAGACTAACATAGTTTTCCTGCACTGCAACTTTTACCACCCGAGTCCATACTTTTTTCCAAAGAGATGAGAGGGTGTTGTGTATGTAAAAAAAATTGCCAATCAACTTTATTAACCAGAACCTGAAAGATGGTTTATACATCTAAGACAAATATTTCTAACAGTCATGAAAATTCTGTTCTGATAAATAATAAAAAACAAATCTCTTAGAATCAATTAATAAGCTAGATAGGTGTAGTGTTAATCCATTTACTTTGAATACAAAGTTATGATAAGCGGTATGGGAAATAACCAGCAATATACTTTTGTACTTTATTTTATATCCAAGACTGTATGAAGAGTATTCACTTGCCAGCTTGATGAAATAACAGCATGGGTAATGTACATTCTCCAAGACTGTGAGAACATTGTTTCTGGCTTTTGCTAAGATGTCAAAATGAAAATATCATCCTAAGCCTCAACAGGTAAAGCAATGGAACATTTACATTGATAGATCTGTCTGTCTGTCTGCCTGACATTGCCATTAATCCAGCAGTACAGCTGTCCATACACCTGACACCTGTACTGACTGATTTTATTTCCACAAGTTGTCGTTACTGATTCGACTACTACATCTTGTTGTCAGTTCACAATGAAAGCTTAAAACTAGTGCCACCTGCCGGCAGCAAGGGGAGGTAATGCACAAGAGTTATTACCCTTTGTCTATATAATCTAGACAAAAAAAGATGAATTTTTGTCTTTGAGAGGGCTGGATTCAGGAGGTGGTAGGGCTCATATTCCTAGTGTTAATGTGATTGGGGAACCTATTCAAAGAAGAAATGTAAGCAGTGTTGAAGCTTATCTGACAGAGTCTTCCACATACTAGGTCTCTTGATTCACATGACAAACTCACCTTTAAATTTCAGCTCATTGAAGTCCTGGACATTCCTCTGGTTGGCGTTATCTGATGTCATAGCTCTTGGAGGTATTACGGAAATCTTGTTCATTGCCTTGTCAAAAGCTCCAGGATTTCTATAGAAAAGAGGGAATGTTTAAAATTGCTACACAGAATTTTTTTGCACTACACCGCAAATCATACAAATTGAAAGACACTGACATAATGATGTTCCTATTTAAATATAGTCAAACTGGTTAGGAATGGGATTAGAACAGAAACTAGGAACTGATTATCAGAAGCTGATGATCAATAATATGATCATTTCTATCTATAGCAATTTCATATTCTTCAATCTACCTCCTCTCCCACTACTCTCCCAAGGTCATAAACTGTACTATTTAGCTTTCTATTTACCTACCTAGCAGTGATGGAATTAGCATATTAATAACACAAATAAAGAATATGTGCCACAAATTCACAAATTTCAAATTGATTTTTGAGAAAACAAGAATGTCATAGATTAATGCCTTGTGAACAACAGCCAATACCACGAAGTCGGCCACGGGAGTGAAAGTTACATCACACGTTGAGCAGTGTTGAAACAAAATAAATGCTGCTGAAATTCCCATCCATGCTGATATTACATGTAAAACATGTTCAGTGTAGACTGCACACTGAAATAACTAACTGACCATTTGATTTTATTCATTTCAAACAGTTATGAGAATTTTCCACGCTGGTCTGAACACCAGGTTTTGCATTCATGGTTTTATGTTATAATGAACAAAAAGTCCAATGGAGGTATTTAAAGGATAAAGTTCTAACTAAATTTGTACTATGTTGGTAGATTAAAGGGATAAAGGGCTTACTAAATTTGTACTATGGTGGTAGATTAAAGGGATAAAGGGCTTACCAAATCTGTACTATGGTGGTAGATTAAAGGGATAAAGGGCTAACTAAATTTGTATAATGGTGGTAGATTAAAGGATAAAGGGCTAACTAAATTTGTACTATTTTGGCAGACATATATCACTGATGCAAAAAATCATTATATGGCACAAAAAAGACTGTGAAAAGATGAAGGTCTTCATTTCATACTTGTACAACATATTTTGAATCTAATTTGAGAGATCAACATTCACAATTAAGAAATGGGGGAGGGGTGTTTACAGTAGAAAGGTTACTTTCAATAATAAGTTATTGTACCAATTTATTGTGCTACTCACAAAAATTGGACAGTAATGTTCTTAGAAGTCGTTTATTTTTCAAACTGCTTTCAATGGTTGCATATTGGATGGTGGAACAGTATTAATTATTTCAAACTAAAAGGCCATGATGAATGAACGCTACCCATCAACAGTGATAAAATTAGATCATGATTTGCTAAAGGAGATTCATAACTCTTTAAATTTCTTCTATTTTCTTTACATACAAAGGCCATAATGGATATGAGATTGGAATTCATTTTACAAACCTGGAGGGTTTTATTTCAGAATGACTTCATTAAATTTGGTCAACATGTTTTGCAGCTGAAATTGTTTAAAGATTCTTTGTTTTACTATCAAACGTCATATTGGATGGCAGCTAAGAAACATTAGTTTAAATTGGAAAGGTCTGTATTACAAAATGATCTTTGTCAAATGTGGTCAAAACTTACTGAAAATCAATTTTATAACAGAAGAAGCCTGAAGCTGTTTCTACTTTTGTATTTGATGGCGGATCTTGTGTGCAGACTGTAATGGCTTTTGTAACAGCATGCCATTTGGAACATACCTGCCTCTTTCCAATGAGAGCTGAATAATTTAAGCTCTCTGAAAGAGACTTGAAGATAAAGGTAAAGATATTTCCAAGTGTTTTTTTACATTTTTGGCAGATGAACATCTGATTAGATGAGCAAAGAACAGATTTTTATAAAAACAAAAGGTTCTGAAATTAACACTCAATGACAATTGAACAATCATTGAAAAACCTGCACTTTTTAACTTTTAATGTTATTCCTGTTATTCCTGCAATTTTGTAATGAGAAGATCAAAGAATTCATTAGATTTCATTAACATGAAGCTACTGCATATGCTGTTTTTAGTGATAGCATGTCATCTTGTCATTATGATATTAATTTCTTATGATGTAATAAACAACCACAGGCATGAGGGCAGTTCAAAATTTTTACATCCAAAGTTTTTTCCAAGCATGTGATGGAAAGAAAAAAAATCTGCTTCCTGCAATATCTAGTCAGAATCTGATGAGTGATTTGAGAAAAGATCAAGTCTTTTAAAATGGCAAATGCTAAAATGTTCAGGCTGCTAGTCATGGTAGATGATAAATGATTCACAAAGGATGCAAAGCCAAGCTGTATGGCCAGGTGAGCTGAAATCGTAATCAGTACATTAGAATTCACACATGACTGAGTATTGCAAGCTTTTTCCCCTTAAAGATTAATATAAAAGCTAAATTTGTGTAAATATGTAAGCTCCCTCTGCAGACACAGAAAGTCCACGGGAGAAAAAAAAAATTAAAAAGAAGAAAAGGACCATGAAAAAAAATGTGTGATAATGGCTTGAAAATTTGAGCAGGTTATCTATTTACACTTACAAAAAAAGATAAGAATTTCATTTGTCTACCTCACATGATTTTACTCACAAAGCTTATGTAAAAAGTTAACAGTCAGAAAAAGTGTGTAAAATATTTTTCAAAACATGCTGTAATGACATGAGAGTCTAATCTGGTTATATACATAAATGCATGCCTACAAGTATTCCTATCAGATTATGTTTATCAATATACATAAATGCATGCCTACAAGTATGCCTATCAGAATATGTTTATCAATATACATAAATGCATGCCTACAAGTATGCCTATCAGATTATGTTTATCAATATACATAAATGCATGCCTACAAGTATGCCTATCAGAATATGTTTATCAATATACATAAATGCATGCCTACAAGTATGCCTATCAGATTATGTTTATCAATATACATAAATCCATGCCTACAAGTATGCCTATCAGATTATGTTTATCAATATACATAAATGCATGCCTACAAGTATGCCTATCAGATTATGTTTATCAATATACATAAATGCATGCCTACAAGTATGCCTATCAGATTATGTTTATCAATATACATAAATGCATGCCTACAAGTATGCCTATCAGAATATGTTTATCAATCTCAAGCAGGTTTTGCTTAATTGTGCAAACAAGGTTTTCGTCCTTTAGTCCAAAATGCTCCCAAATGTAAAAAAATGGAAAACTTGCTGTAATGGCCTGAAAAGCTAACAATGTTAACTACTCATGACTATGACAAAGTGTATAAAGTTATAATGGCTATAAATCATCATGCTAAAATGGATCTGGGATACAGGTAATGTCTTACAGAAGGATAGCAGCATAACAATACATCCCATTCTGTTATCAATGTGGGGACCTGGGTGGTCATGTGGTTAGATCATTTACATATCAAATCTCTGCACAAATTTGAGTCTCAGCCTCTCCTCAACTACTTGGAGTCTTGGCTCAACCAATGTGGTTATGTGAGAAAGCTTGCCAGTTGGTGGTTCTTCCAGGTTTTCCCAGATTCTTAATCCACCAAATTTACTGGATGCCATGAATAGCCTATGATGTGCAGAAAATGGTATTAAATCTAAAAAATTATCCCCGTTATCACAGTGTGAGCATAATTAGTTATTTGTGTATAATTTGTACTTACGGAGGAGGCCTCTGTATGGTTCTAGGATCAAATACATCTGGCTCATTCTGTAAAATTGAAACAAGTCTCTGATTTATACCATGTTAAACAAGTCTCTGATTTATACCATGTAAAAACAAGCTCAAGCTGTCTTTATTAATGATAACAATATACTGAAACAAAGAGTCACTCAAATGGACTGAAGCTCTACTGTCCAAAAAAGAACTTCCAGGAATTCAAGTTAAGACCATTTCTTCCTTTTCACTTTTGAGTGCTGAGACCACCTATCAGATATTCTTTAGCAATAACTTTTCTTTTTAAACTAATTTTAAAATAATTTAAAATAACCAAGTTTTCAAATTAGCCACATTTTAATTTACGTCAAAGAAGACATCATTAAAAGTGTTTTAGTGAAAACCCGATTCCGGGGGATTAGTGACAACAATTTCTACGATTGTCATTGCAGTAACCATATTGGATTTAAGACTGGAACCATTTTCATTTAGGACCAATGAGATATCATAAAGATACTGGTGCAAAACTAAGGTTGATCAGTTGATATAGCCATCCATTTGGAAGGAACAGAGATTTTCCATTGACAAGTATCAATAACAAAATTTTCAAGATGGCCACCATATTGGATCTAACATTGGGACCATTTTTCATTTAAGACCAACTAAACATGACAAGCCTTTCAATTAAAACCTCTTGCTGATATGACCATCAATTTTGGAGAAGCAGCAATAACAAGATTTTCATGATGGCTGTCACGGCAGTGATACTGGATGTCAGACTGGCACGATCTTCACTTAGGGCCAATTATACATCATAAATAGTCCTTCAGTGCAAACCCCATGTTGATATGACCATCCATTCAGAAGGAGTAGCAATAACCAGATTTTCAAGATGGCTGCCACTGTGGCCATATCTGAAGTCCTAGCAGCACCATTTTAGGACCAACAAGAGAATGGGATGAATGTGTGGGAATAGTTTCATGTCAATCCTCCATGTAGTTCAAGAGCAATAACAAACTTGTGCTAATGGATGGTAGGATGTTGCATGATGTATAGCAGACCATTTCATAATGGAAGGATGTTGCATGATGTAAGGCAGACCATTTCATAATGGAAGGATGTTGCATGATGTAAGGTAGACAATTTCATAATGGAAGGATGTTGCATGATGTACAGCAGACCATTTCATAATGGAAGGATATTGCATGATGTACAGCAGACCATTTCATAATGGAAGGATGTTACATGATGTAAGGCAGACCACTTCATAATGGAAGATGTTGCATGATGTACAGCAGACCATTTCATAATGGAAGGATATTGCATGATGTACAGCAGACCATTTCGTAATGGAAGGATGTTGCATGATGTACAGCAGACCATTTCATAATGGAAGGATGTTGCATGATGTAAGGCAGACCATTTCATAATGGCAGGATGTTGCATGAAGTACAGCAGACCATTTCATAATGGAAGAATGTTGCATGATGTACAGCAGACCATTTCATAATGAAAGGATGTTGCATGATGTACAGCAGACCATTTCATAATGGAAGGATGTTGCATGATGTACAGCAGACCATTTCATAATGGAAGGATGTTGCATGATGTAAGGCAGACCATTTCATAATGGAAGGATGTTGCATGATGTAAGGCAGACCATTTCATAATGGAAGGATGTTGCATGATGTACAGCAGACCATTCATAATGGAAGGATGTTGCTGATGTAAGGCAGACCATTTCATAATGGAAGGATGTTGCATATACAGCAGACCATTTCATAATGGAAGGATGTTGCATGATGTACAGCAGACCATTTCATAAGCTCTTCTCGTCTATGACCAGTAGAGCTAGATTAGGATTAACCAATTTACAATCAGACTAAAATTCTACAATTTTTCAAATACAGACAGGTCAGATTTCAAATTAAAGAGTAATTTTGCCAGCTGCTGGCTGAAAAGAGAATTTGGGATGCCGATCTGTAATAATGGATTAAATAGACTTGGCAATGATAATTTGAAAATCTGAAGACACTAAATATCATCAGTATTATTTTATATTTTATCTTTCCAATAAATGCTAAAGACTAATATATACATTACTTTAAAATGATCAAGATCTCTATAGCATGACTGTTTACACTCAACTGATATTTGCACATAATCAGAAAGGTGTTCTGTTGAATAGCAATATAATTATGTTATTTAATGCAGACATAATTTTGGTCTTCCATAAAAAAGCTAAAAAATGTTAAAGGGGGTTTTAGGGTCCTCCTCCAATGGGGTCTTGAGAGGCATAGGCCTGATCTGAGGGTCGGTGGGGGGGGGATGCATTTTACGTTCATAAAAAACTGCTCCTGGTGCAACGTATGGTCATAAAATAAACCAAAATAATCATTTGAAAAACTAATAAACTTACCAAAAATGTTCAACTTGACTTCAATAATTTCACAATATTAATAGTCACATGAATTTGTTCTCCAATACTATTGATGCTGAAATTATTTCATGTGGATGTCAGTGTTCACATCATAATTAAGTCACAATAATTTCTCAATTTTTGCAGCAAATATATTATACTTCTCTCTTTTCATAACAAATAAACACCCAAGTACATCAACTATACACAAATAATCCCATACATTTACTTGTCTTTTTCCCCAGTGGACACAACCTGTTGATATGCCAGTCAAGCTCTTTTTGCATCTTTGGCAAAGATTTCTTTAGCCTTCCTTTTTGTCACCAGTGACTTTTTTGGTTCAATGTGTAATCGTTTCTTTTCCTTTTCAATGAGAGCCTTTATCCTTTCAAGCTGGTGCTTGTATTGTCCACATGCAGTACACATATTCTGACAGAGAGCTACATCTGTTCTCTCATGCAAGAAATCTTTCTTCTTACAGTACTTAACTGCACTTTTTCCAGATGCCTTCTGAGCTTCAATTTTTCCGTATGAAGCTTCTTTTGTAGGTGCTGTTCCAAACTCTTCCAACCGCAATTACCGTAGAACAGAGGTCACAAAATGCCAGTCCTCTAGCATTCAGTTTTCTTATAAACTGACCAACTAAACTTCCATCAACTTTTCACTCCAGCCATTCCCATTTCCATACATTTTTTAAACCTTTATCTAAACTTTTTGTGTCAAGGTCAGTCTCAACAACTCTGGATGCCATGTTTTGCAAGCATGCTTCTTCTTTCCCTTGCCATCAGTTTCCATTACACAAAGATGAATTTAAACATCTGACCAATCAGAATACTCTTTACGAGAGCTGTGTGCTAACTAACATATGGAACAAATAATTTAGAAGGAACATTGTGGAATGGGAGTGGACAGATCGTTTTTTTCCCCCTCAAAAAACCATATCGGAGATGATATAAAAAACAGACTGTCTCAAGAAAAATCTGATTGTACTCAGGAGAAAAGTGAAATTCTGCTTTAAAACGGAGAAAAATCATGCCTATTAATGTACAGGCAATTGGAGCAAAGTACCGTACACAAGGACACATCATAGTCTCTGACCCTGTTTGATGTGATAGCAGAATTCAAACCCACACCCTTTTAGTCCTTTACATTAAACACCAAGTCACGGCCTCTTATTACATGCATGAGGGTGCATTGGGGTTATTCTACTTCTACAAACACACATAGGTGTATTTTTGCATATAAATGGGAAAACTAATTTATTTTTGTCACGCTATGTGTATGATGATGGATGGATAATGATAAATTGTCTAAACAGTCTTTCTAAAATTCTTTTATTCTGCACCCTAAAATTTATAAATACAGTAAAACCTGCATTGAGAGACCAAACTTTTGGAAGAACACTTGTCTCTTAGTAACCACAGATTCTTAAGGCATCATTACAATTGGTATTTAGTGTTACAATTGCAACTGACACCTACCAGTACTTTTGGTTGGATGGGGGTGGGTGTCTCCCAAGATAGTTTATAATCGCAGCAGGAAAAAGACATACTTCCAGATAAGAGTCCTTATAAAAACTTTCAGATAAGAGTCCTTATAACACTCTCAGATAAGAGTCCTTATAACACTTTCAGATAGGAGTCCTTATAACACTTTCAGAGAATAGTCCTTATAACACTTTCAGATAGGAGTCCTTATAACACTCAGATAAGAAGTCATTATAACACTCAGATAATAGTCCTTATAACACTTTCAGATAGCAGTCCTTATAACACTCTCAGATAAGAGTCCTTATAACACTTTCCGATAGGAGTCCTTATAACACTTTCAGATAATAGTCCTTATAACACTTTCAGATAGGAGTCCTTATAACACTCTCAGATAAGAATCCTTATAACACTTTCCGATATAAGTCCTTATCACACTTTCAGCACAAAAAAAGCAAACTTATAAAGACTAAAGATAAAGAGATGATTTTGTTACATCTTGTTTATTTCTTTACACAGAATGAAAATAACTGTTACATTAGTAAATTTATGAAACATACTTATTGAAGTTATGTGTGTGTGTGTGTGACACCTCAAGTTAGGAAAATTATACTGAACTGAACATCATTCAACCATTTGAAATTTGCAATTATGTTAGTAAGCTTAGCTCTTGCTGACACACACTTTAATAATGACCATCTAATAACACGTACCCTGCTACTCTCCAAAGCATTTTCTACTCTTCGTCTCTCACTCTGTAACTGTTTTCTCATTGCTGCCAGCTGAGTTAGGACATCTGAACCTATAATAATAAAAAAAATCAAGTGAACTCCATTAGTGTAGTTTCTTATAAAATAAAAATACAAACACAGTATAAATGTAAGAATATGAAACAGCTGGTCCAGTGGCACCAAGAGAATGGGTGGGACTCATGTTACTGTCAAAAAGGTGGGAACAAGACAGTGAACAAAAGCCCCCGATGGGTCTAATGCTCTACCAGTCAAAAGGTGGGAATGAGACAGTGAACAAAAGCCCCCGATGGGTCTAATGCTCTGCCAGTCAAAAGGTGGGAATGAGACAGTGAACAAAATCCCCCTGAAGGGTCTAATTCTCTACCAGTCAAAAGGTGGGAATGAGACAGTGAACAGAAGCCCCCTGAAGGGTCTAATGCTCTACCAGTCAAAAGGTGGGAATGAGACAGTGAACAAAAGCCCCCGATGGGTCTAATGCTCTACCAGTCAAAAGGTGGGAATGAGACAGTGAACAAAATCCCCCTGAAGGGTCTAATTCTCTACCAGTCAAAAGGTGGGAATGAGACAGTGAAAATATAGGTTTCTTTGAGATGCATCAGCACTTAAAGCTATATGTACATTCAAACTTTAAGGCAAAATACCATAAATATTAATTTAATGTGTTCTTGTAATACAATGAAAATGAATGCAGATTCTCAGTGCTGTGGTAAGTCTTTAATAAAATATAACAAAATAAAACCTGGTCACTTTTGTTTACATAGTCCTTGAACTGCACTTATGACTCAGTAAAAGAAAAACTAATGTGTTTTTGTGAATTACAGATCCAAAGAAATAATCAATCAACAAAATTTCTGGTAACTGAATAACATAGTGCTGGGTGTTGAATAGTAGTGGATTGAATTAAACATGAAGATGGAGGAAGAATAGGGTAAAATATTAATTAAAGAATAATGTGTCAGTTACGCCATTAAAATGTTTATCATACAATAGTTTATTAAGACAAATGTACAGTGATCCCTCACTATAGTACTGCTCAAGAGAGCAATACATGTGTGCCATGTTAAAAGTCAAGTCAACATATAATGGGGTATATTATAGACAACTCCCTCGATAATTCACACCCAAATAACTCACAAAATTACTTCTAACGTGGGGTCAGGCATGGATCCCATTTCTTCAAACTAAAAAAATACCCCAAATATTGTCCCCTATTATCTGAATGTGAAGAAAATTATGATCAAAATCGGTACATGAAACCCTGATATTCTAGATTAGTTCTGTAACTAACTGAGTTACCTTCTCTAAATAAAGTCTGTATTATTATTATTATTATTATTATTATTATTATTATTATCATTATTATTATCATATGGAGGTTGTTTTACTGTCAAAACTGTGCCTAGTACCCAGAAATTTTAATCAACATCACAATATCATTACCAACTTTTAATATGTCATATATTTTATCAAATTTTCTTTTCAAACATCATTCTCTGTACAATGTAAGTAACAATATTCAATGAAATCTGATTGACAAAAATTCACAAATGCCTCCTGTTGGCAACACTTTAATAAATAAATACTAATTAAAAAAGAATTTGTCAGGTGAAAATGTGTTTAAGCTCTGTCTTTTAATTTAGTTTCATTGTAGTCATCATGAATACAATATGTCCTCTTGCAATCAAACAAGATAAATATCAATCTACAATTACAGCTATGTCCATGAGCATACCTGTGTGAACCTTATTAAGTGCGAACCATGTTTTGATCTCCGACTTGCAAAGTATTTGTTGTATTGCTACACTCAATTAAAAGCTGACATATTTTGTATCAAATAAGGGGGGTGGGGATAAAAGAAAAGTTAAAAGGTATACAAATCCTATCTGCAACAGTAAATGTGTTCTTGGTAGTATATCGGGTCAACTTATTTCAATTTTCAGTTATTATATGCAAGTAATATAATTAAACTAACTTATTTCAGCCCACCCATGAACAAGTATGATCAAAGATAGCCAGGCAACCAAGCAAAATGGGTACATGATGAATAAAATGTTTTATTTCACAGTTATGGTTCATTATGGAGAATTGAGTTCCGAAGTTTATAGTGAACTTAAAATTCCTGAATTGGCACTCATAGATTTCCTCCTCGATGTGAAAATTTACTCTCACTTACAATGAAATCATGGCATAGATAATTTATTAATAGAACAATAAAAAAAGTGATTTTTACATTGATGCTTGTTTCATGAAACAAATATTCATGACCTTTGAAGAAAAAAAGAATCTTGTTTTGTTTTGAATCAACAACAAAAATAAAGTGATGTAATACATGTTTGTGTGTACATGTGATGGTTGTTTAAAACCTCTTGGAAAAAAGGCAATTTATGCAAAACATCCAACAACTTCATTAGAAAAAGCTCTTTAATGACAATTACTCCCAATGTGATTATAAAATAAATATTCAGCCATCAAATAGCACTGTTACTCCCCAGCTAGGTTTTTCTCTATGTCAAGAGGGAATTGTATCCCCTTAATTTCTTGAGGTCCCTCTATAACTCACACCCTTGCTTATAGTGAGGCCTATGGTTCTGTTGTGCACGAGTTATCAAGTCCGAGGTGTACATAGTATTACTACAGCATAATATGATCAGTTCCTATGTCATGTCCACCTTAATTAAAGGGACTGTGTCACATTGAGGTACTTTAGAGTGAGAGACCAATGTTATTTTAACATGGGATAACTTACTTGGAGGTCTTTCTATCCTCTGAGGAGACGACTGAAAATATAAATTAAATTCAAGTTACTACATTTGTGCATGTATAATGCATACCAATGGCAAACTGCACAAAAATCCTGATGAGATCTATGTTAGGCATGCCTTATTAATGCAAAGTCTTCATTTGAATTATCCGCTCAGCTTCATTTGAATTGTTCTCTCTGGACCAGTAGTTATAATTCACAAATTGTGTTTCTACAAATATTTGTATTGTATTTTCTGATGTTACTTTAAATTCATTATCCTGTCTCACAAAGAGTCTCTGCATGCTTGTCAAAAGATATGATTATTGAGTGGAAAGAGTTTAGTATACAAATGAATTATTATAATTATGAAAGTTTACTTTCAGTGAAGTGTAGATGTAAGAGAGAGATTTTGGCTTCAATATACATATTCAAAGAATAAAGTGCAATTTTATGCATCCATAGATATGAAAATACTAAGACAAAGCATGCTTGTTTTGTCTTACATACTGATATCAAGTGAGCAATATATTTTGGGCATTAACTCTAAATTTCTCGGTTTTTTGTGTGTGAAAAACATGAGCATGGAAACACAAATATCAACTACATCATTGCACTGGAAACAAATTATGGCTTAAATTTTCATATAAGAAATATGTACACATTATTCCATGTATTTTATAATATAAAATCATATGTAATAATATATTGGGTATAACATTATATAATGATATAGGATAAAGTATAAAATGATATAATAGTACATGATAAAGGTTAAAATGATGTAATAGTAAAGAATAATGGTTAAAATGATGTAATAGTACAGGATAAAAGTTAAAATGATGTAATAGTACAGGATAAAGGTTAAAATGATATAATAGTACAAGATAAAGGTTAAAATGATGTAATAGTACAGGATAAAGGTTAAAATGATGTAATAGTACAGGATAAAGGTTAAAATGATATAATAGTACAGGATAAAGGTTAAAATGATATAATAGTACAGGACAAAGGTTAAAATGATACAATAGTACAGGATAAAGGTTAAAATGATGTAATAGTACAGGATAAAGGTTAAAATGATATAATAGTAAAGGATAAAGGTTAAAATGATATAATAGTAAGGATAAAGGTTAAAAGATATAATAGTAAAGGATAAAGGTTAAAATGATATAATAGTACAGGATAAAGGTTAAAATGATATAATAGTACAGGATAAAGGTTAAAATGATATAATAGTACAGGATAAAGGTTAAAATGATATAATAGTACAGAATAAAGGTTAAAATGATATAATAGTACAGGATAAAGGTTAAAAAGATATAATAGTACAAGATAAAGGTTAAAATGATGTAATAGTACAAGATAAAGGTTAAAATCATATAATATCACAAGATAAAGGTTAAAATGATGTAATAGTACAGGATAAAGGTTAAAATTATATAATAGTACAGGATAAAGGTTAAAATGATGAAATAGTACAGGAAAAAGGTTAAAATGATATAATAGTACAAGATAAAGGTTAAAATGATGTAATAGTACAGGATAAAGGTTAAAATGATATAATAGTACAGGATAAAGGTTAAAATGATGTAATTGTACAGGATAAAGGTTAAAAAGATATAATAGTACAAGATAAAGGTTAAACCGATGTAATAGTACAAGATAAGGTTAAAATGATATAATAGTAAAGGATAAAGGTTAAAATGATATAATAGTAAAGGATAAAGGTTAAAATGATATAATAGTAAGATAAAGGTTAAAATGATATAATAGTACAGGATAAAGGTTAAAATAATATAATAGTACAGGATAAAGGTTAAAATGATATAATAGTACAGGATAAAGGTTAAAATGATATAATAGTACAAGATAAAGGTTAAAATGATACAATAGTACAGGATAAAGGTTAAAATGATATAATAGTACAAGATAAAGGTTATAATGATGTAATAGTACAGGATAAAGTTTAAAATGATATAATGGTACAGGATAAAGGTTAAAATGATATAATAGTACAGGATAAAGTTTAAAATGATATAATAGTACAGGATAAAGGTTAAAATGATATAATAGTATAAGATAAAGGTTAAAATGATGTAAGAGTACAGGATAAAGTTTAAAATGATATAATAGTACAGGATAAAGGTTAAAATTATATAATAGTACAGGATAAAGGTTAAAATTATATAATAATAAGCAAAGTATAAAATAATATAATGATGCGAGATAATGTATCAACTGAAACAAAAATCTGTGTAAAAAACTAATTCAAGAATTCTAAAAAGTTTACATCATAATCCATGCATTTAAAAAATATAAATGCTTCATTAACTATGCATTAAAATTTGCTACTTTTTGCATGAAGTTAATGAGCTTTGTTAGTCAGCAAGCTCTTTCTTTTAGCTCTTGATTCTTGCGGAAGAACTCCATATTTCTGTGTTCTTGTAAGTTACCATATTCAACATAATATCCACACATGCCTTAAAAAGCACACATCCCTCTCTGTGGTCAAAATTTTAATAAAAAACACAATTATCTTGATCCTAGAATAACTTGACATGATAATCATTTTCCAGATCCTACCACTATGTATGACTTGATAATCATTTTCCAGATCCTACCACTATGTATGACTTGATAATCATTTTCCAGATCCTACCACTATGTATGACTTGATAATCATTTTCCAGATCCTACCATCATGCATGCTTTGACATGATAATCATTTACCAGATGCTATCAGAATACACTAAAAATAGACCTCAATTCACAATGCTAGGACAAACTTTAAATTCAAACAAAGGCCATAGTTCAACCAAGTTATGTCAACCAAAATAAAAATCTAAGTTATTTAGGTCATCTTGATATTAGTCCCATACCAAATGTTTGGTTTCAGTCCATTAAGTCCTTTTAAAGTTGTGGAGCAGAAATTTATGATGCAAGGGCACACTTCCAATTCAAACTGGGGAAATAACTGGGTAAGAGCAAATGTAAATTTTAATTTATGTTTTATTGATATTCAGTACCATACCTTGCCTGATTTAAATTTACCCTCAAAAAAAATTATATATATATATATATATATATATATATATATATATATATATATATATATATATATATATATATATAAACAAAGAACATAATGATGCAACAGAACATTTCTAAATCAAACAGGGGTCATAACTCTGTCATTTATTACTAAATATGGCCTGGGTAATTTTAATATTAACAACCATACCAATGCTGTTTTAAGTCATGAGGGACTTCAAAAGTTATGCTGAGCATAAAGAAAATTGATGACATATGTACAGGAAACAAAGAAAATTAACGACATATGTACAGGAAGCATAAAGAAAATTGATGACATATGTACAGGGACCCTAAAAGAAAACTGATGACATATGTACAGGGAGCATAAAAGAAAACTGATGACATATGTACAGGAAGCATAAAGAAAATTGATGACATATGTACAGGGACCCTAAAAGAAAACTGATGACATATGTACAGGGAGCATAAAAGAAAATTGATGACATATGTACAGGGAGCATAAAGAAAATTGATGACATATGTACAGGGAGCATAAAGAAAATTGATGACACATGTACAGGAAGCCTAAAAGAAAACTGATGACATATGTACAGGAAGCATAAAGAAAATTGATGACATATGTACAGGGAGCATAAAGAAAATTGATGACACATGTACAGGAAGCCTAAAAGAAAACTGATGACATATGTACAGGAAGCATAAAGAAAATTGATGACATGTACAAGGAGCATAAAGAACATTCATAGCATTTGTACGAGGAGCATAACAAACATTCATGTCATTTGTACAAGGAGCATAAAGAACATTCATAGCATTTGTACGAGGAGCATAAAGAACATTCATGTCATTTGTACAAGGAGCATAAAGAACATTTATGGCATCTGTACAAGGAGCGTAAAGAACATTCATGGCATTTGTACAGAAATCATAAAGAACATTCATGTCATTTGTACAAGGAGCATAAAAAACATTCATAGCATTTGTACGAGGAGCATAACAAACATTCATGTCATTTGTACAAGGAGCATAAAGAACATTCATGTCATTTGTACAAGGAGCATAAAGAACATTTATGGCATCTGTACAAGGAGCGTAAAGAACATTCATGGCATTTGTACAGAAATCATAAAGAACATTCATGTCATTTGTACAAGGAGCATAAAGAACATTCATGGCATGACTAAACCTGAACCTTTAACTTAGTTTTGATGCCATATTAGACACACCTTGCATTGACTGATTTCAATACTTTTGCTAAAAAGTGATAGAATTTCAGTTCTTCTTCATTGTTTGCTACTGAATATTCAAAACTATAGCCTACTGTAAAGATGAGAAGATTATCAATAGATAGTTTTCCCCAAAATCTTAAATGGAAAGCAATGTACAGTACCGGTACATGCACAAGTGTGGTGAGGCAAAAACTAATGCTAATCCTTTCTGTGACTTGATCATAATGCATAATTAGAATCAATAAGTAGCATTTATAACAAGAAAATTTAGCATACTGTCAAGTAAGTGAGTAACCCCCTCCCCCATTATTATCAGATACACTTTCCTGGTAGATGACCACTGTTCCATTGCACATGTATGTATTGCTTGTGCACCAATGCACTTGCCTTTTGTTTGTGAAAATAATGTTTGTTCTGATCAAGTTGTACTGTCAGTCAACTTCAGGAAGGTGCATGATCTATTGAATAAAGTTGAGGTGTTACCAAAATCATTTTATTATCTAATTACCCCATGGTATTTGATTTATGAAGACCAAAGCATGTATAACATGATTAAAAGTCTTAACTTTGACATTGGGACAAGAATACAAATATCATTTGTTTGGTATTATGTCAAAATGATGAAAACTATGTATAGTTTTAATTTAAGGGAACAAGCTATATAAGACTTTCAACAAGGCCACCCTGTCAAATCTGAATCATTTTCATTTATTACCAACTATACACTGTAAGTCATTTGGTGAAAATATTATGACAATATGATTGTCCATTCGGAAGTAGTGCTGATCAGATTTTCAAAATGGCCACCATGGTAGCCATATTGGAGATCAGATAGGCACCATTTTCTTTAGAACCAATTAGACTTATTAAGAAGCCTGCTAATCAAAACCCAATAGCTGTTTTGTTTTCTACTCAGGTATAACAATAACAAGATTTTAATGAAGAATGCTCATATAAGAATTGGAAAAATTGTCACTTTGGACAAATTAGATATCATTGGAAGTATTTCAGTGAAAACCTCACGATGATATGATCAGGAGAACTAGCAATAACAAGATGTTTTAGATGACCCATGAGCTTGCCATATTGGATTTCAAGGCAGCACCAGTTTAATTTAATATCAACTAGACCTTCAGATGAATGTGTGTATAGTGTATCAGTTTTCATGGCACTCATAAACAGTATAAGAGAAGCAGCAATAACAAACTTGTGCTAATAAAAGGACAGATGAAGTATGACTGACAACAGGCCAGCCCAGAAGATCTTCCAGTCTATGACCACTGGAAATGGAGCACACTAAACAAGATAGAAAAATAAAAGAATGTCACAAAGAATGAGTTGAATGGGGAACGAACATCAAGCTGACAGGAAGAAATTCCACAACCAGAGTGCGTGCTGAATACTACCTGATTTTCTAAATTATCTTGTGTTCTTTGGGCTGGCAGTGGTGGTGAGGAGACGCGTCTCTCTTCTGGTTGCTGTATAATTCAGAGTGCATATGGTGAGAACTGTGCAAATAGTATGAATCAGCTATTCATGGTTATCTTGTATTTGCTGGAGCAACTCAAGTAAAGGCAAAATCTATATATTTCAATATGCTGTGAAATAAAAGCCATCAATAGAATTTTTGTGACAAATCATTAAAAACATATCTCTGATCAAGGAACAAGAGGTTTAGTTGTGCAGACTAAAACTTAAACTATTATATATACTGAAATATTGTAGGAATGTTAGATAGAAAGCATGGAATATAGCAAAATCCTTTTAAACTGGTTACTCTTTCCAATGCTCTTTTTATAGATTCATGGTGGAGGTCAAGGCTCCACTATAGACGTGTGTGGATTATCCCATTCCTTTAGTCTCAACCTGGCTGTCATTGATAAAACTTGCTCTTTATTGTGACCTGACTGGCTGCTACCTGACATGGTGATCAATAATTGATGCTTAACACCTAAATGACCACCTGTCAATGTTAATTGGCATAAGACAGGATATGTAGCCAATTTTCTTAAGTACACCATGAGACTGAGTGTTTTCATATTAGCAGTACTTCTCATTTGATATGGTAAAGTAACAAAGTTTCACCTATTCATTAAATCATAATTTATATGTAGCATGTGTCATCTACCCTTTACTTATGAATGACTGGTTCTGAATGTGGGCCCTTAAGGAGGTCTTCAAATTGGCAAATATCTTTAAAGAATGGTTTTAAAAAGTCTGTCCTCATAACTGTTAGTTGGATAATTGACAGATTTAGATAAATGGAAAGTCCAGATTAAAAAGGCTTTACTATATTTAGTATGAAATTATCATAACTGACTGTATTTTCTCCAGAAGAGGAAAAAGAAAACTCTATAATAGCTGTAATGATACAGTTTACCTGCATTACATAGTAATTAGTTGTCTCAGGTGGGAAGTAAACAAATGGCTCCTGAAATACAATTGCCCATTATCTGAACAGTAATTACTTAAATAAAATCTGCAGTGACTCTCAGTGAAGATTTATAAAAGGTACATAATGCCAAATAAATAAATATGTGTGGTTCTGGTTAATTGAAGAAAAAATTAAAAAGAAAAATCATTGGGAGAAAAAAAATTAACATTAACTACATGCAAAGTTAAATTCAGGATGTGAGTGATGCTTATTTTCTAGTTTATACTTCATTTAAATCTGTACAGACCAACAACAACAAATTTGTACTGACCTACCTATCTTTTTTTTCAATATAAACCAGAACAACACATATTTTTTGGCATTTGGTCTAATCATGCAAGTGTACAAATTTCATATGGTTTCATATTAAAAGTGTGTTACGATTTCACTTTCAAATGATCCTGGTGGACCCATTATGATTTAACTTATTTAAAGTCACGTTTTTTTTTTTTGCTTTCAAAATCAAAGCTGTATTCAAAATTCAATTACTAAAATGAGAAAACAAGTGTCTCATATTCAAACTATTCTTTACAGGCTTTTTCTTTCCCCAAATCAACTGTCATTAAAACTACACTTTTTTCAACTTTACTATTTTCCAATGTAAATTTGGTGTAAATAGTTTGGACTTTCAGGTACCATATATACTTACTTATAAGTAAAGTCCAACTGCAAATTGCACAGACCCAGATCCTCTGTCACATAATGCAGCAGCAGATCTGGGTCGATGCAGCTCATTAGGAGTAATCAGTAGAATAAACAATAGAGACCCTAATTAGCCAGCACATTATACATCATCTGCCTTAAGCTTCAATAAACATTTCAAAATTGGTACCTGAAATTAAAATTTCTAAATACCCTTCTTATTGCTAGGCTGATAATAGTTTTTGTTTTTAAAGAATAGTCAACGGATATCAGGAATTAAAATTCATTCTTAAAATCATGAGTTTTCCTTAAAAGAGTCGACTTATCTCAGAATAAACTCTGTAAATTTACTCAAGTCTTATAAATTTTACAAATAAAAAGTTATTTTGTGTCCTTTTCTCCCTCACAACCTACTGATCATAAGTAGCATGAGGATAATGTAACACTCAATTTGAGGAGAATAATGTAACACTCAATTTGAGGAGGATAATGTAACACTCAATTTGAGGAGGATAATGTAACACTCGATTTGAGGAGGATAATGTAACACTCAATTTGAGGAGGATAATGTAATACTCAATTTGATGAGAATAATGTAACACTCAATTTGAGGAGGATAATGTAACACTCAATTTGAGGAGGATAATGTAACACTCGATTTGAGGAGGATAATGTAACACTCAATTTGAGGAGGATAATGTAATACTCAATTTGATGAGAATAATGTAACACTCAATTTGAGGAGGATAATGTAACACTCAATTTGAGGAGGATAATGTAACACTCAATTTGAGGAGGATAATGTAACACTCAATTTGAGGAAAAGAATAATTTGAGTGAAACGTGGTCTAAGATTGATGTAGAACTATTAAAATCTGTTTAACCAATTTGGTTTTGACATTTAATGAAAAGGAATGAATATGTCTAATACGTGTCAAACACAGCATTCCATGAAATATGGTTCTCTGCCATTTGGTTCCAAAAATACAGTGAATTATTTCAAAATGTAAATTGGGTGAATATACAATGTATTCATGCACTTCTATCCCAATCAATTAAACTAGAGTATAGAAATACCTGTTTATAAACAAAAAAGAGAGAAATTAATCAGATCAGGGTTTTTCTTATAAATTCACTGGAATCTGAGTAAATATTAACACAGCACAAAAATAGCACACAAAAAATCCAGAATACGCACACAGAACAAAAGACTGCATTATTAGAAGCTGACAGTGTGATATTACAAGTACAATATCTGCCCCTGAATTAGGCTAACACAAATGAATAATTCTTTTGACCCATATCTGCCATCTCCTAAAGCACCAGCAGATCTGGGTCTAAAATGTTCATTCTACTAATGATTTCAAGTGTACATTTAAGACCCTGTTCAGACTGCACAAAGTGACATTCAACTTACAGACACCTGGGTTGGTTCCTTTCCCTTAAGCTCTGCCACTGGTTACTTTTTAGGTGCATTATGTGCCCCACCCCCCCACCCCCGCAAGTTACTCGTTGTTGCCAAAATGACTTTCATGGTCATTAAATAAAATGCTTTATAATCCAAGCAAGTCAAACTGCTGAAAGTAAGTGGTATCTCTGCTGTAAGTTTTGATGAATCCAATATATTTCAAAGAATACTGTCAAACTGAACAGTATTCTGAAAGGAACTTCATCTAGTTTACAATTAAAGTTAACTGTAGTTGATGACCAGTTGCAGAGGTCAGGCAGATAGGGGCTACTGTGATGAGAGTGAATATGTGACAGTAGATTAGGTCACGGTGTTTATTTTACTTATGATTTTAAGTGAACAGCTAAGACTCTAATCTGCCTGCATACCATGTGACATATGATCTGGGTCACAGTGTTCATTTTACTTATGATTTTAAGTGAACAGCTAAGACCCTAATCTGCCTGCATACCATGTGACATATGATATTGGTGAACAGTGTTAATCTTAAAGTGAGCAGCTTAGATTCTTATCTGCCTGCATACTACATGACAACATATATGGGTCACACTGTTAATTTTACTTATGATTTTAAGTGAACAGCTTAAGTGACAGCACATCTGGGTCTACAGTTCTCACTTTTTTACTTATGATTTTAAGTGAACAGCTTAGACTCTGATCTGCCTGCATACTAGGTGACAGATGATCTGGGTCACAGTATTGATTTTACTTACGATTTTAGGTGAACGACATAGGCTGATCTGCCTGCATAATAGGTGACAGATGATCTGGTCACAGTATTGATTTTACTTATGATTTTAAGTGAACGAAATAGGCTGATCTGCCTGCATAATAGGTGACAGATGATCTGGGTCACAGTATTGATTTTACTTATGATTTTAAGTGAAAGACATAGGCTGATCTTCCTGCATAATAGGTGACAGATGATCTGGGTCACAGTATTGATTTTACTTATGATTTTAAGTGAAAGACAAAGGCTGATCAGCCTGCATAATAGGTGACAGATGATCTGGGTCACAGTATTGATTTTACTTATGATTTTAAGTGAAAGACATAGGCTGATCAGCCTGCATACTATGATCAGTAGATCTGGGTCTAAAGCATTCGTTTTACTTATGACTTCAAGTATACAGCTCAAAACCATAATCTGCCTGTATCAAATGTGATATTAGATCTGGGTCAAGAGTATTTTCAACTAGGTATTTATCATATACCAGTATGTAGACAGTTATGGTAATAATGCATATGCATAAAACATTTTCATGGACTATACAGGTAACTAACACAGAACTCGTATATGTACAAATTTTTTCTTCTACCCAGGTAAGCAAAAAGATGGAGAGAAAATATGTACTTGAAGTACTTGAAAATGAAATGTATTTTTTAGAGTCTATTGTAATTGCATACAATCAAAGATTCTCCTTGACTTCAGGCAGTGTTAATTTCAGTGTTAGGTAGTGAAGAAATAGTGTGCATTTAGCGAAAAGCCTGCCCAGTTAGAATAATCTTTCAAACATCACATCAAAAACAAAGAAGTATGTAAATAAGGTAACAGATTAAATTCCTCACATGTGATAAACCATTTCCTTATAAATCTAACAACATGTAACCCCACTATAACACATTTCATTATAACATGAATTTGGATATAATACAGTTGTGACATGGCTCCTATGTTTTTACACTGTCTTCACCAATTTTGCTCAACTAATTTCTGAATTATTACAAAGTGTGATTGCCAATTAGAGTCTGATTTTTTAATCTGGTGAGATGTGTTGTATTACAGTACTGACATTTTGTTTAAGCACTTTGACTTTCTTTACATTAAAAAAGATCTTAAAAGTGATCATTTGTGAATATTAATTTCAAACATGTCAATAAGAATTCACTGCAAAGGAACTGTGCTAGCTCAGTTGGCAGTGCTGAATGTGTAATCCAAGGGTTGCAAGTTTGATACTCATCAAGCCAACCCAGGCTAGCTGCCTCTTCATGCCCTATAAGGAAAGACACAGTTCCCTTTCCCTGGCATGATATAGCCCAAATAAGTGTTGAAAGTGACATTAAAAACTGAGCAACTAACCAGTCAATGCACTTTATTTTTAGCTTGGTGTTACTCAATGACATCAGCTCTTAAAAAAAACATAATTTTTCATCTACTTGTATTGACCACAAATAATAAAACTATTAATTATTTTTTGTGTTTCTCTTTAACATTTGGTACTGAATTCAGACACATCAAGATCCATTCTGGGATGATTAAAAACTAATTTATGTGCACATTTTTAATGGTGTTATTAATGGTGTCATGGTGCTCCTGAGGCAATGAGATTCATGCTACTGCCAACCTTCTTACACATATATGTACCAATGCATGGTTGTCTGCAGAACATTAAATATGCAATCACTATTACTCTGTTTCATTTAATATGTAACTACATCATCAAAGCTTATCTTGTGCTGAAAAATGGCATTAAACCCTACAACAACAACAGCAACAAAGCCTGCAGTTTTGCACTCTGTTGACCCTGACAATTGTGTTATAGTGGGGTTCCCTACAATTAAGTTGTGAGAAGCTGCAAAAATACAACAATTTGCAACTCACTCTTAATCTTTCATTGTGGTTTTATGTAAGATAGCAAGTGAACAGTTCCTGTGCTTAAATTATTTAAATCATTTACCTCCCCACCCACTCTGAATCAAACCACACTATGATAGAGATTGTATGGTCTATTTCAGACAATATCGACATTTTATCCAACTGAAAAATCAGTTTTCAAATACGTTTCTTCAAAATATAGCTTACTGGTAAGCCTTTCTCATATTCTTTATTTCAATATATAAGGATGCCAATTAAGGTGAATGGTGTCTGAAATGATGTATGCCAATGAAACACTGGAAGCAGTTGTATAATAGGAAGTGCCATTATTTTATGATGAAAATTTTGCAGCTTTTCTTATCACAAACCTCATCTGTCACTTTAATTTCAGTGCCCATAAAAATATTTTCAGTCTTAAAACTAAAGGCTACATTTAATCATGCAAGACACCTTCAGCAGAAAATGAAAATCATTTGAGGTAAGATCAACTGTAAAAATTGCCACTTTGACTGCTAAAGTTGTTGAAGATAAAATTATTATGGCTGATTGCTGCACAATGATAATGCACGTATGCATGATACATCATCCTGGACACAATATAATTATTGCATTTACAGGAAGATAATAATGCCACATTATGGGCAAGTTGCAAATTACTGTACACAGTGGAATTCATTAATAATCAATTAATGGGACCAGTGAAACTTATATTAAAGCAGAATATTTTTAGAATCGGAAAAAAAAACAACCCAAAACATACAATATTAACCTGTGCATAGTGGATGCATTAAATGGATTGCTGGATATGCCAAGATGTAAAGTTCTGATAGATCTGGGTTTATGCTGTTCATTTTACTTACAATTCCAAATAAACAGCATTGACCCTGATTTACTGGGAAATCATACTTTTCCCAGTTTGGTCAGAGACATACGGGTCAATATGTTATATTATTTTATCAATGGGACTTAGTACCTGCTAACTAAAAGAATTATTGAAATACAATATTATAAATGGTTTCCACTGTATTTGAGTCTCTCTTGTTCAGTCACTGATGTATGCAACTGACTATCACCACTCAATGACTGGTTCATGCTGATGACTATTAACACTCACAAATTCTGGTTAATAATAAGCTTCTCACTACCTGTACTCGAGCTGCTACAACTGGGGATCGAGCTCTTTCCTGCATTGGGGCCTGCTAATTAAGCAATCAAGTCTAAAATAGCTACACAGATGTGCCTTACATATATCATGAAAGCCTAACTACAATATTTGAACATCAGTTCCAACTTTCTGAAATCGGACTGGCTTATAAGTAACTGACAATTTTTAAAAACATTTTATTTAACACATTAACCCCTGGAGGTTTTTGTCATTTTCGCCTGAAATTCAAGTAGGGAACACATTCTGAAAGTTATTTCTGAATACATCACAACACATCAACTTCCAGGTGATTTTCAAATAACCTAATGCCCTAGTTGTGCTAGAAACATCGTTTTTCATTGGCTATTTGGCCCACGCATGAGCAAAAAGGTAAAAGTTTTTTTGTTTTTGTGCTTGATAGACCCATTACTTTCGTATCAAGACCACTCTTTATTCCAATTGCCCATCTTATCCTACTTTTTGCAAATGTTCATCTGTCTGTTTGCAGTTCATACCGGTCTGCCTTAGATCTGAGACCAAAAAGTCTAAAATATGGACATAAAATCGGTTTCTGACCACAGGCGAATTTTGGGTGGAAAATAATCGGGTAAAAAAATGAAGTTCTTCCCCTCTGTATTTTGTAGTGCAACTAGAACTTCCAGATTATTTGGTATCATTGTAGAGCTACATGTATCTACCTTTCTATAATACCACCCACTTTAGTGTACCACAAATGACCTTGACACTACAGTGCTAGACGGTAGGCTACTACCTCCTGCCATGTAAACTTGTCAGCAGGGGTTAATGTGTTAAAGAAAAAAATAAAGTAGTGATATTCCAACACCTTGATTTCTGTTTTGCAACATAGGAAATTAAATACTTCGAAACAATAAAATGAGACTGCTATGCCAAGTATTGACCACTGATAGGACAGTCTGCTACCAGCATCCATTGCAACATTTCAAGTATCAACAGTAATCAAAAGTCTAACGCTTACCCCAATTCTGAGTAAGTTTTGTTGAAATTTTACAACTTTTTGAAATGACAAGCACTAGATTATGTTCATCAATCATAATAAATATTTCTTACAGTCTTTGCAAAACTGTCATTTATGAACAAAGTCTGTGAGAATTTACAAGCTGGCACTTAATTTGATCTTTAAGATAAATAATATCATCAATAATCTACAAATATGCCAATGAAAGCTGCAAACGAGTACATTATGAAAATTGCAAACAACCATTAAGATAAATATTCTATGCAACTGATAAAAGTCTAGCTTTATTTGGAAGCAAGCAAAAGGCAGGCATGTGCCAAGTTAATAAATGGAAGTTCAAAATGAATACAGTTTTCAATTTTAATGTGAACCAAGGGATGGCAAAATAAGATCCCAAAGTCGATTTCAACATGGCTGAATATATATGCCTTTCCATTTTTCTAGAAAAGTACTTCACTAAATTAGAGGTGGCAAACCTGACAACATGAGAGCTCATTTGTTTAGAGCTGGACAATAAATTTCAACTGGAGAAATAATTTTTCAACTTGTGGCAGCAAACATGAAAATTCCTGTTCAAATTTGACCATTTTGGCAAGCTGTTTTCGGTCATTCTCTGCAAGGTATTATGGGTATGACTTATATTAAGTTTTCATTTGCCAAATGTTCATTGATACTGGGGGTAAACCATAGAAAGTAGGACACTGAACCAGTTTTATCCAAAACCTTGCAAAAATTACCCACAATGACTTGCAGAAATGGGCAATTCATAGAAAATTTCTGCATTTGCCATCATCTGCTACAAACCATTGTTCTGAAATTTAACTTCATTTACCTGCTCAAAATAATTGAGCCCTCATGTTGCCAAGACCTGAAATAAATTATGACTGTTGCTTTATATATCTGTTTGTGAACATGTACAACCCATATCCTACTTGGAACATCAGTGACCCAGATCTGCAATTACACAAAGTGCTGGCAAATCTGGGTCTACACTCTTCTCAATTGGGTGCATGTTACACAAAGGCAAGTACTGTATAAAATACATTTTACCACATACAAAAAAGACAACACGCAGAAGAACACTAATGTATATTTTTTTTTATTAAGGACCACACAGACACAGAACAAAGAAACACACTGAATTATAGTACAGAAATTAAGAGTGGCTTTACATTTCTAAATACATATATATATAACAGAATCTCACAAACAGACTCGTTCTGTCCTCTTATATGCTATTAGGGTCAACACATATTTTGCAAGCCATTTGTTTAAACATGATTTGGACTGCAGCGTTAAAGTTTTTGAACTAAGAATATGCAAGCAGGGTAGACAGTTATACACTATCATAAGCACAAGGTCATTAATTTTGTAAGGACAAAATTGTTGAGAAAAATTTTGAATGACCCACCTTCCTGTGAGGGAGGAAAGTTATAATATAATTACCATACTGAATGACCCCATGGATGAGTACTCGTAATATCAATAGAACTATCCATTCTGGAGAAGCAATAACAAGATTTTCAAGATGGCCACCATGGCAGCTTAATTTAATGACAGAAATATGTCATTTCATTGAGGACAAACCAGACCTCAGTACAAATGTATATTTCCAGTATTATAAAAATGCATAACAGTTTCAAAAGGCAAACCTTCAGTGGCTGATAAGTAGTGGAAACAATAAGCCCTGTATTAAATGGCAGAAGGACAATATACACTTGTTTATGCCTGACTGCAAAGGTTTGCTGAGCTAGAAACATAAAGTTGTAAAAGGGAAGAGGGCCAGAGTTGCCATCCATTATTATAAGCCTTATCCAGAACATCAACAGAGAGCAGATTTCCTACCCATATACATTCTTCACAGATTCTCTACCCATTTACAATCTTGATAGGTATACTATCCTATATAATCCTGACAGATTTACTGCCCAAATACAATCTTGACAGCTTTCCTATCCATTTAGTCTTGTCAGATTTCCTACCCATATACAATCTTGACAGATATACTAACCATATACAATCTTGACAGATATACTAACCATATACAATCTTGACAGATATACTAACCATATACAATCTTGACAGATATACTAACTATATAAAATCCTTACAGACTGACTACCTATATACAATACTGGTACTTTCAGACTGACTACCTATATACAATCTTGACAGCTTTCCTATCCATATAGTCTTGTCAGATTTTCTACCTATATACATTCTAGACAGATTTCCTACCCATATATAGTCCTGACAGATTTACTACCAATTTACAGTCCTGAAAACTGATAATCAGCACATACCATGAGAGTGCAATTCGCCTGAACATTTTTATCTATATAACTGATGCTTGCAAATCAAGCAAAGACTGGCACAGTCAAATTTGTCAAACCTAGCACACTCTGAGATGAGCAGAAAGTGGTCTTAGAAGACAGTTGCTTGTTTAACAGAGGTTCATTTCTTCAATATTCTGTTTGAGGGATATTCAAAAACTACTTTTTAAGAAAGATGATTGCTTAATAAAGGTGTCCTATAAGAAAGGCTTGATGGTCCTTAAAAGTGAGGAGTTCTGTACAAAGACATATCTACTAATTAAACAGAAAGAACACAACAAAAAACTTAATAGAGAAATTAAACAAAATAAACAGCGTCTGTAGACACTGAGTATACCTTCAACTATGCAATATTTAGTCATTACCTGTGGTTTTCTTTCCTGAATTTGTTCTTCTTGTTTATCTCTCATCCTTTCTTCTTCAAGTTCCTTTTTCTTTCTCTCCTGTTCTCTCTTCCTGTCTTCAGCCTGTTTTTGCAATTCCTCATTTTTTCTGCGAGCCTATTTTTAAATAAAAACTGTTAGAATCTGATAGTGACAATGAGCATATCAATTTATTAAGGCATATCAAATTTATTTACCAGTTAGGAATTTTCTTATTTGTTTTGAACTATCATTTGTCCCAGCTTAAATGTAGTTGAGAGGAGAAAACAAAGAAAGAAACAAACAAACAACAAGAGTCCCAAGTGAGCCTGATATCATTCACCTAGTACACACTGGTTTAAAAAGTTGATTATAGCAAAAAGGCAAGTGCTTTGGGCCTCTTACAGGACAACTTCCACCTATTTGGTGGAAATAGGTGGTAAAGTCCTAATAATATTTCTTTACCTTTAGCATGTTTTCTGTTTTCTAATTTCATGGTGTTTGTTTTGTTGTAATTATATGTTCTTTTTTATTCTTTTTTTAAGGTTTTGTCTAATGTTGTAAAGTGCTCAGAGCTTCTAAAGATTAGGTGCTATGCAAAGTCCTCATTATTATTATTATTTGCTGCATTGTTTAACTGTGTTTCTACTTTGAGCAACAACAGCTGGACAGGATAGTTTATTGGATTGGCATCTTTTTTATCAATGTGAAAGAAATTCATGCTTGGACTGGTGTGGCTGTTTTGGACAGATATTGATGTGATGTGATGTGATTTTGATTTTTTTAATGTAGCTTTAACCATTTTTCAGTCATATCGCTACGATGTCTGCAGTGTGCCAGTTTAAAGTGATGTCTAGCAATGGGGCATCATGCCACAGACATGAAGCATGATGTCCCACCCAGTCCCATTATCCTGACACCAGGCCGACCAGTCCTAACACTAACCTCTTAATGCTGAACGCCAAGCGAGGCAGCTGTTAGTACCATTTTTGTAATGGACAGAAAGTTGTTCTATGGTAGTTGTATAAATACATTAGTAACAGCTGGTCATACCTGATGGAAATAAGTATCATTTACAGGTTTTCCACCTGGTTACCATAAAAGGCACAGTTGTTAGGGAGCTAACCCAGACAAATGTTTTAATTGAGCTTGTCCTATGAAGCCTTCATACCACGTGAGATAAAAATTCTCAAGGTCATTTTAAGAAATAAATTGAAAATAATTTTTCAGCACAGCTATTGGAGTTATACTGGACAAAATGTTGGTAGAGGAAGTCCTTAGAAGTGTTTATACCAAGTGCGATCAAAATTGGCTAAGTTCATGTAAAGAAGTCAAAACTAGGATTTCCACCTATTTGCTAAAGAAGCAATACTACTGCAAAGTGAGCTATCAAGCTACCAACAATTGTGAAGCTGATGTCCTAAAAACAGTTAAAATGAGAGTGATCAGAAATGGCTCAGCCATTCAGGATAAGTTGAAATAAGTTTTTTATATGGTTGCTATTTAAGCCCCCTCCTCCATGCTAGTGGAGCCAGCCCTGACAAACTTTTGTCATGGGATGTCCTAACATTATTCCAACAAAGTTTGATTGAAATTTGTTCAGATATTCTAAAGAAAATAGCACAAATATGTTTTCCACCTAGTTGCTAAAGAAGCCACGCCACTGCCAGGGGTGTCAACTAAGATAAGACTGAGATAAAGAATGTTGTAACAAATATTTCCCCCTGAGTTCAATCTAAATCGGCTGCACAATTCTGAAAAAGAAGTAAAAGACAGTCTTCCAAATCGTTGCTAAGGAAGCCAGTCTGGACAAAACTTTGATATAGCATGTCTAAGGAAATATTCCCACAAAGTTTGATCAAACTGACTCAGCTATTGAGAAGAAGCTGAAAATGGGATTTCCACATGGTTACTACAGAAACCACATGTATACTTGGCGAGACACCCTCAGTATAATTCTGAAAGAGTATGTCCAACCAAGTCTGACTAAAGTTTGCCCTGATATAACAAAATAAAATGTTGAAATTTTGTTTTCAAACTGGTTGCTAAGAAAGCCACAGTTTGTTAAAGCAAGTATCTTGGATACAATGTTTGATAGAGACTGTCCAAACAAATATGCTGAACAAGTTTGTGTGAAACTGGCTCAGCCATTCTAGAAAAGTCACACACAGGTTTCCCATATGGTTGCTAAAGGAGCCATAACACTGCTAAAGAAGAAAGACACCTCTTAAAATTTTTAACTGTATATCCCAAAAAACATTCCTAAAAAGTTTAACCGAAAGTTTCCAGAACAAAAAAAAATGTTTTATCCATGCAATAATAATTAAGTCAAAAGCAGTTTTGCTAACCTCATCATCTCTTTCTTTTTTCCTTCGCTTCTCTTCTTCAAATTCAGCCTCAATACGTTTTCTCTGTTCCTCAAGTCTCCTATTTTCTTTTTCTTCCTCCATTCTTTCCAATTCCTTCTCCATCTGTGCCTGCCGTCTCTTCTCCTCAATCTCAAAAGTTAACACATGCAAAGCTAATTTTTACAATATTTGAAAGGGGCAGGAAAATTATTTGTAAGCCAAACTGGGTAGCAGACATTCTATCAACAAAGCAAATAGGAAATCAGACTGAAACCGAGGACCTCTGTGCAGATACAAATTCGAATTTACTACTAAGTGTCTACATTCTAACTGGTGAAAAGCAGTTTTATCCTCCATCTGTTGAAAGCAAATATAAATACTATCTAAGTGATGTATAATTTGATAAGTGGTAGTTTTCTATTGTTATTCTATTTATACTGTCTGAAGCTTGCAAAGTGGATGTCACTACCTATTTTGCTACTGCTTTAAACAAAAGGACTTGAGATTTGTAATGACCAGATAATATGAGGCAGAAACACATTATAAAAGAAAAACAACTGATCCAGAAAAAAAACTTTTACAAATGATAGACAGATGGAGCCATGAAAAATCTGTGAATTTTATGTTCTGATGTCAGCGTCTATTACAGTACATATGGCTTTTGACTGTGTCATATGAAAGTACTCAAGCCATTTAATTAACATTTATCTATAGTAATTTGAGTTGGGTATTGGTAGTTAATATCTATTACAATATGCATCATGATAATTGTCTTTGATATGATATGTATCACAACACTATTACAGATATATAATGTAAAATATTCAAGTGAGTCCAAATTTGTGTAATGCTGATTACAGGAATTTATTGTATCTGAATTACAGAAATGTAGTGAAACCAAGTTTTATTTTTCCTTTCTGTCTTTTGTTTATATATGTTCACAAAATTCAGTTCCAATGCACAAACATGATTTTAAAATACTTTTAGGAGAGTTAGGTTAATAATAAATCTATTGGATAAGCATACAAATGTAAAATATGATCAGATGGATTAGCTATTTACTAGAACAAATCAAAACATTGTTAATAAAAAAACTAACATCTTCGTGGGTCAGTGGTTCTTCCTGGGGTTTTCCCAGGTTCTTCCTCCACCATTAATACTGGCCACCATGAATAGCCTATTGTGTGCTGAAAAATGGTGTTAAACACCCCCCCAACAACAACAACATCAACTAACATCTTCCAAACATCTTGAGAATTAACAACTGCCTGTTATAAAACAAAAAAATCGGTGCAAAGTTTAATTTTAAAAAAAGAGTGTGTGCAGCTGGTGAATAAATATAGTACAGGCATTTTAGAACACAGTTTTTATATATGGTTTAAGTGGCCTTGTTGTTCGTGTCAATTAAACTGATCAAAAAATTTATTTTTCTGACCGTTGATATCATTAATTCAAGTGTGATTCAATTAATGATCCGTATTAATAGAATAAATCTTTATCATGAGTCACTATCGCCATACAAATACTGCAATTTATTAATGTACTGATGATATCAAAGCCACCATCCATTAAAATCAGGACACTGTTATCTAACCTTTTCCCAAATCATCTCAACTCAAGTATCTTCAAGATTTTGAGCACTTACCTGTATTCTGAGGTCTTCCTTATACTTGTCAGAGGCATCCTTCTCAGCATCAGTCTGGAAAATAAGGTAATAACATTAAAAAAATTATTATAATGAAGATAAAAGGGTAAATAAAAAAATAAAACTGATAATTTCACAACCAAGCATCCAATACTATGAATCTGTTTTGTTTATGGGATACTCATTTTCTTGGCATTTGTGCCTGCTTGCCACAAATCACAAAATTAAAACTGTCCAAAAATCTTTTTCAACAATCCAAGGACGGAAACTCTAAAATATTTTTTTTCAAAACCACAAAATTTTTATATCTACATAAATGCCTCCCTCCAATATGATGTAATTAAAGCTAAAGTCAAACATGTATCATAACTCTATAAAATATTTTCATAAAAGAGAAAATAATATAAATCTTGGCTTATGTCTTCTTTATATCAAGCCTTGCACCAAATTTATTTTCAATCCATGATGTCCTTCAAAAGCTACAGAGTGGAACACAGGGGACACAACTCCTTACACTTGGGCTAGAAAAGGGTGAAAATGAAACATGACCTAAGTCCTCATAATGTAAAGCCTCATACTAAAGTTGATTTCAATACATAATGTCCTTCAGACATTATGACGCAAAAACAGAATTGGGCAGCATTGTCCATAAATGTGTGTTGTGAAAGCAGTGAGAAACATACTTGACCTAGGTCTTTTAAACATTAAACCTCATGCCAAATAAGATTTCAATCCATGAAATCCTACAAAAGTTATTGAGCACAAAATTTATGGGGAAATATTTTTTTTAAAAAGTCAAACAGGGGCCATAACTCTGTACAATTTTGCTGCAAAACATGGAAAATATATCTTGCCCCAAGTCTACTTAATGTGAAGACAAGTACTAAACTAGATTTCAATCCAAGAAGTCCTTCAAATGTTCTTGTATGGAAATGAAAGACAGTTAATTTTATGTTGTAGACAGCCTTAGGCAACATTACCGGTACATGTCCCCTTTCATAGATACAGAGAGTACATAAAAAGGATTAAATTACATCCAAAAGTTAAGTGGAACTGTGGCATTTCTAACTTTTGAGTTTTACTGCCAATAAGTCTATTGATTTTGGACTCACAATGCATGTGGTAGACAGGAAACTGGCAAAATTAAGCAAAAATATTATGATTACAACAAACCCTGTTGTAAAAGACACTAATGGGACTAAATTATTTAGAAGCATTTTATAAAATCTGTCCTTTTACCAGCTGGGGTTATTTACATGGAGGTGTCAACTAACACATGTTGCACTGTCAAATATGGAAACCAAAAGGTATGTTTCAAACATTGATTTCTTGGAAGCCTCATGATGCTTGTATGTCTAGCCTAATTCTTAAAATAATAAAATAAACTAGAGACAAACAGTCATACATATAATTATATTGTTATAAAGGATATACAATATATCAATTTAAATTAGACAATTTTATATAGTGCATTAGCATTAAGTCCATTAGGATACAGAGTATCTAACTTATGAATCCAATAAGTTTCTTTTATGAGTCTATTCACGTCACCATGCACAATATCTATTGGCATGAAAGAAAAATCAAGTAGAGAGTGATTACTTGTGTTAAAGTGTGTTGAAACATTAGAGGAAAACTGAGGATATCTATAATTTTTTATATGAAAGCGATAATTATTCATTCTCTTAGAAACCTGTTTTAGTGTTTGTCCAACATATTGCATGCTACATTTTTTACAGGTTATTAAATGGTCACTGTTTCTGATTCCCCCCGTTTTACGGCTTCTGCGTATGTCTTCTTTGTTGTGCCCTGGCGAGTTAAGTTTTTTCCCTGTTGTTCCTCCTGTTGGTTCTTGTTTGAATTTACAAAATTCCTACTTATGTTGACTCTTTGGGTTACTGAAGTTTTGAATCAGAAACAGTGACCATGAGATGGTGACATGAATAGATTCATAAAAGAAACTTATTGGATTCATAAGTTAGACGCTTTGTATCCTAATGGATTTAATGCTAATGCACTATATAAAATTGTATAATTTAAATTGATATATTGTATATCCTTTATAACAATATAATTATATGTATGACTGTTTGTCTCTAGTTTATTTTATTATTTTACTAATTCAAGTTTCATTAGAGACTCATGTACCTTTTAGATCCTGTCATATATAATTGTTATGATGATGCATATCATTTATGACGTTACGTAATGACGTAATTGTTGTTTTAAAATAAAAGACGTCATCTGTTACTTTCAAAACATTTCGTGCCTGAAGAAGCATACATTAAATGCGAAACTAGTTGCACAGAATTTTCGGCGTTTGTTGTTTTTTATCACAATAGCCTAATTCTTAATACACTTCTCCCCTGTCAAAGCATGCACAATGGGGTCTAAAATTGTTGACTGCAGTGTAAGTGAGGGTGTGAATTACAGAAAGTGAAAATTACGAAAGGGTTGGACATTGATTGCAAGAAGAGAATGGGAGGGAGGGTTACATAGCTGAAAACTCATTTTGTAATTGTATTGGAAATAAATGTCAATAAATATCTTTTTCTAATGAAAATGTTCACTTTCCTGAATCAATTATCTATGTTTTTAAGATAAACCATCTCTGAAAGACTGTCAAAAAGTAAACTGTTTCTCCAATACCTGCACAATCATATTAACATTAGGGATATAAGCCTGCTACCTCCTGAATTCAGCCGTAATAAAATACAAAAATTCATCTTTTCTGTCTATATCATATAGAAAAATAGCAATACCTATTGCCAATTACCTCCCCTTGCCACCACTAGGTGTCACCAGTTTTTAAGCTGAGTGAACTACCAACAATGATGATCCCATAGCAGGGTGGATGGGTGGGTCATTAAGTAATGTAGGCAGGTAAGAATTCTCAGAAAAAAATAATTTACAAAACAATTTTGCTTTCTCCTTTAGATACATTCCACCATCACCCTAACAATGGGAGAATATAAAAATGGAAGAGGAAAGGCTGAGCATCCTACCTATACCTCAGGTATTTTTTCTAGGGAAGACAGATTGAATTTCCTGTGTTAATGATAACCTGCTCTCCTTCTCAACCTTTACAACAAAGGGCTTGATGTTGTATAGGAAGTCAATATACATGTGCCCAAGCCACAGTGTAGTGTGTTATAAATGTAACAACTATTACCTATATGACATGATATACATAGGCCTGCCTGTAAAATTTATAGCAGTGTGGTATATGTTAAGTTCAACATCAATTTTAACCATTTTTATTACTTTTGTATTCATCAGTTATCTATAGAGTCAGTCCTTCCAGAACAGAAAGGCATTTATGGTAGCTTTCAATTCAAGGTTGATGTAATTCCCCTGGTCTCCATTTGATGGTAACTGTGCTTAAGTCTGGCAACAAATGGACTCCTCCCCAACCATATGTACTGGCATCTGTACATTCCATCACTTCCAACTGGGGTTTCTCCAGGCGAATTTCTGTTGTGAACCAATTGTGGTAGTACCATTGACACAAGAGTGATCATGCCTCATTCACGATACTGACCTTTGGATCAAATGGACTGCAAAAAGAGAGCCATTGAGGCAGCAAAGCCATTTGTAAATGGACTCATAAATGTAGCTCAGTGAGAACAAATCTACTGCTGCAGTGAATAAACTTAAAAGTCTCATGCTGAAATCTGGATTTTGTTAAGAGGTGTCCAGATGTAATGCAGTTGTCATAGAGGAAGTCAAACAAAACAGGGTGACAATGCATCCAAAATTTGGTAAGGACCCAGGGGTTGATATTAGACCTAAAAGATGGCCTCAAATTTGGTAAAATTCGCTCTGAAACAAAATGTTGTGATGCCAGTTGAATAGGAACATGAAAGTAGGTATCTGTGTGATCAAGACTAACAGTATACTCATCACTTTTGATGGAGATTTGTATAGATCTCAGTGTCTCTATCTTGGCAGAACAATTAATACACTGGGTGACTCAAGCCTATGATCAGCCTCAACCTGCCATTAGCCTTTTTTGGTAAAGAACAACCATTAATAGAATCCCAGAGATCGTGATTTTTTTTATCAATCCCCACGATCTCTTTGTTGATGAGCAACTGTATCTCCTGCTGATGAATATTATCCTTCTCCCAATCTGATGACACATCTGTTAGAAAGGGACAGAAAGAAAGAGGAGAGGGATGGATAAACACAATCCAAAGCCCCTCCAAAATGGCTTGTCTTGCAGAAACAGATTGATCCAATGTGATCGACTGTCTTTAGGAGGTGGGGGTATTAAGACAGCAGCAGGAGACAGGAGGCTTGTAGTTGAGAAACTTTGTTTCTTATTGCCCCTGTAAGGATATCTCCTAGACTGGTTTGGATGTTGTCTGCTGGCATAAGGTTTAGATCTGAATAGCATTTTGGATCTAAAAGAGCCCTTTTTCTTGGCTCACATATCATCCCTCCATTGTGGCACAGATGGCTGGCTTTAAAACAAGTATACAGGTTATGGGGTAATTCTTGAGCTGCCCATCTATGAATTTCTTCAATTTTGAACCCAAACAGCAATGGCAAGGCAAAAGAAGTTGTCCTTAAAGCAAGAGCATGAGGCAGCTTTAGCAACATGGCATGCAAACACATCGAATCCTATCAAGATTGGAACAGGCAGTCAACACATTCTCAACACACTTACTGGTGAGCTGTCGAGTGTGCTGGTTGGCTGATCTTTTTTCCACTAGCTGGAAAATCACCAAGGAAGCAAAATCCAACACTGAATATAAGGCAAGAATGTTCTGAACCCACCTTAATGTGGCAGGAAACACATTTTAATCCATTTTATAAAAAGTGGGGCAGCCATGTTAACTGCAGCTAAAAAAATTATCTAATGCCAGGAGTTCAGTATGGTAGGCAATGGAATGTGTGTTGAACCAGTGCGATGAATGAAAATGTCACTGGTACATGGTTGTCATAAAAGAAAGCCTTAGCATTCCCCAGACATGTCCAGAGTGATAATCTCCTTGATTTTGTTCTACTGGAGAAGCAGCTGGAAAAATGGAGACTTCATCATCAATTTTGATATCAACAAATACTTTGACTTTATGATCATGCATGAAGGTAGGGGGTGGAAAGCATTCCAATGAGTGCAACACTAAGTATACCTCCTTGACAGCAGCCTTAAAACTAAACTCCATTCTCTCCACAGTTGGACTGGAGTAGGGCTGTTGTTCAGGGGCATCTACTGTTCATGGTCCATTTCAGGATGGACCATTCCCCATGGCAATGACCATGCAATGCCAACAGCCTCTGGGCAAGCAGTGAATATATGACAAGCCAGCTTCACCTGACAGTTCTGTTGTACTGGTATGTACAGCTAGTATTGTAGAAGTATTGTCAGCATGGTTACCAGCTGTGTGAAAGGTGGTCTGGATGGTACTATTACTACCAGTCATGCTGTGGACATGGCTGGATGCATCTATCACTAAAAATTCCTGTCATAATATCTTTGTATAGCCTTATGTCTGCCAAGATGGAACGATCTACCACTAAGATTCCTGTAACTGTAATTCGATGTAGTCACAGGCATGTTAGGATGGACAGATCTGTCATTAAAATCTCTGCAATTGCCCTGTTGAGATGGATGAATCTATCACTAAGATCCCCATAATTGTAACTTATAGCCATTGCATGGTAGGATGGACAGATCTGTCATTAAAATCTCTGCAACTGCCCTGTTGAGATGGATGAATCTATCACTAAGATCCCCATAATTGTAACTTCATAGCCACTGCATGGTAGGACGGACAGATCTATCATTAAGATCTCTGTAACTATAATAAGATGAAGCTATAGGCCTGGCAAGATGGATGGATCTTTCGGATTGATCCCCTAATTGAGACATCTGGACTGGCTGAAGTCCAGCTCAACTGGTTAGATGATCGATGGTGAAACCACAGAATAACATGGATCCACAGGCCCAAAGGCCATGCTCAAACATGTGTGCAGGGACTTATGCCACCTAGGCTGCCTAAAACATTGCGGTACACTTGCCCATTGTATCATAATTACTTGTAGGAATTTAACAACTGTGTCATTGCCTTGCAAGACCATAGTCCATACACTCTTGGACCATAAGGTGCACACACTGCACGGTAATCACGAAATGCATTTTGTACATAGAAGGTACAACAATTGGGTGACTTTCTTGGCCTTGAACTTATTATATTTTTTATACTCTTTTGTGAAGTTTAATTGAAATGACAAAACAAACTCAACAAAAATGTTAAATAAATGATGCAATCTGTAAATAAGTCACTAAAACAACACCTGTTACTAATGAGCGAGCAAGCAGTAAGCAGTGTGTGCAAAACCATAAATAGCAACATGCATCAATGGTAGCATGTTGTATCATGAAGTCTAAACTTGATGAAGTTAGAGAAAGTGAACGATTTCACAAAATAGTCACAAAATTTAAAAAAGTATATTCAACACAAATTTACGAATGAACATTAAACCAAATAAATCCAAAATTCTGTATTGATATTAAAATGTAACACAAATCTAGCTTGGATTGGCAGGAGTTGTCTTGTCTGTTGCATGGAACAGAAGGTTAAAAACTAGTAATACCTAGTCATGGCCAGGGGAAGTAATCGACAGGAGTTATTGTCTTTCATCTATATGATATAAACAGAAAAGACAAATTTTCATCTCTAAGTAAGGCTAAATTCAGGACATGGCAGGCTTATATCCTTAATGTTAATGTTTCTGGGGGATGTATTCAAAGGAGAACACACTCCACATGTGTACCAGCAAAAATAATGTTTATTATGTCACTCATTTTGGCATATGAATGTGGACACAATTTAGTGTTACTGTTGTTTCAGAAGAAAACAAGATTCTTTTATTTCTTCAAAAATGAAATTCATTTTTTTATTGCTCTATAACTAAAATATTGATTTTGTGATTTCACTGTAAGTAATAGCAAACTTCTGCTTATCTTTGAGCAAGCTCTTAATGCCAGTTTGAGAGTTTTAAGTTCCCTAACATCTGCTTAGTGCCAGTTCAAGTTTTAAGTTCCCTAACTTGCACAAGCCAGTAATCTGGGTGAACTAAACCAATAAAGCAGTGTATTTATTATGATGTGTATGAACTGAGTTGTACATATTATGCCATGAACTGCTTGCTGCAAGTATCATATTGTTCTATTCTCAGACTGGGTTACATACATTTGCTATCAAATGAACACAAGTTTAAGATTCTACTTATCACAATTTTGTAGTCTTTGCATTTCTTATGACATTACTGTGTGATGTTAAAAAGTGTTATGCAACTGTGTTGCAATTTCTTTTTGTAAGACATGAAGTAATGACACTAAAACAGGTGAATATTATGTCACAAATCATTTAATATCATAATGTATTGAAATTTAAAACATACCTTTGGTTGTCCGAAGATACCATGACCACCACGGGCAAAAGTTTTCTCCCCCAAGGCATTATACTGATTTGGTGCCGGTTTAATCTTATCATCTCTTGGTGATGGTGGACGATTAGAGGTGGGTGTGCGATTTGAAGGAGGTGGGGAGTATTGAAGAATTGCAACTGAATCTGGATTTTCATTTTCTCGACGCATGTGCCTCAGATCAGCTGAAATGTGTGAAGAGCTGAATTCAGTGGAATGTCATAGCATGTGAAGAATGATGTTCTTCCTGTCTGATCAGTTTGATGTGCAATATCCATGTCTCATAAAAGATCTAATAATAGTTATCATTTCCAATGAGTTTTACTAATTTATATCTTTTTGCAAGCTTTAGCAAGAAAATGATCAAATTATTCCAGCAATTTTATAGATTTCATTTGAAATGATCACAGAAGCAAGATTCTATTTATCACTTTATGCAAGTGATCCATATTTTGTTTCATTAAAATCCATTTAAACGTTTCATTGTTAAAGCAAGAGACTCCATTTTAATGTTACACCTCTTGCTTCTGTGATGTCACCATAGGATCATGACGTGACCTTTGACTGTAGTTCCAATCTGAGCCCTCAATAGCAAGAAAAGGACTGAACAGCTGTATAAAACATAACAAGCCACACATGATTAAAGGGTACCTATGTATGTGTGTGTGATTTGGATTTTTAACGTAGCTTTAACAATTTTTCAGTCATATCACTACGATGTCTGCAGTGTGACAGTTTATAGTGATGTCAAGCACTGGGGGATCATGCCACAGACATGTAGCATGATATCCCACCCAGTCACATTATCCTGACACCATGCCAACCAGTCCTAACACTAACCTCTTAATGCTGAGCATCAAGTGAGGCAACTGTTAGTATCATTTTTGTAAGTCTTTGGCATGACTCAGTTGGGGATTGAAGCCATGACCTCCCACATCCTAGGCAGATGTTCTAATCACTAGGCCACCGGAGCGGTCGGTACCCAAGTAATTAACCTTAGTAACACACAAATGATGGGAACAATTTATTGAAAATTAATCAAAACTAAATTTGTTTTATATATGACATTTGATTTTATAAGATGTCATACAGCTCTGGTTCAATTTGTGAGTTTTAACTGTACCTTGATTTCTATTCTGGATTACTAAAAGTTATCATATGCAAGTGTACTCTCTTGGCATATGTTTTCAGATGTACAAATTATTTATAATGGTTTTAACATTACCCATCAAGCCCCATCTAGAAGCATCAGTGGAAGTTGATATATAGTTGACCTTATCTAGCAGATTTTGTTTATTGTAATTAGAATTGAAGCATACTTAATGTTTAGTTGAAATGATCCAAACAACCAAAATGGATATATTTCTGTTTAACTTTGCTACAGATTTTTTAACAGCCTTCATACAACAATAAACACTGGATCAATTTGCTGATCTATACTCAGTCTTCAAAGCCAAATATTTTCTGCACTAAGAGAAACAATAACAGTGTACTTTAGACTAATTCAGGCTGACTTTTTTAGCATAAGGGGGCAGTCAATTTAGTAGTGTGCTTAGATTATGTACAATTTCCAAAGAAATGTCAGCCACATTACATTACAGTAGCATAGAGGTATGCCAACATTCTCTGCACTGTGCATGTTTTAAATGCAAACAACTTCACCTTACATACGTCACTCTCTCAAAAGTACATAATAACTGGTGAGCACCCCTATATGCAATTAGTGACACACAGATGGGTAGTATATTTAATGATGGCGTAAGACATTCATGAATACAAATATAGCTGTTTTCATTCTCATTTTAACTACATTTCTGATGACACTGGATATACTGGGTTTGGAAGACAGCCCAAAGCTTAATCTCTTAAATCTTCTACTGATGCTGATGCTACCAGTACTGAGTTAAAAGAGATTCCTTAAGTTTCAATATCTGCCAATACATACATGATAAAGTCGTACAGTTTACGCCACTATATCTGACAGCTGTTTAACTCATTAACAAGTTTAAATAGCATAAGATGTACTGAAATGGTTCTTATTTTACTTAATTTGTACCTAACAGACTCATGTTTAGGCTCAACTATTCAAATATATGCATTATCAACTCATTTATCAAACACTATCATATATGCTGCCTCAATCATCAAATAGTTTAAGGTCAATTAAGCTGAGTTGATACATGTTGTAATTAAACAAAAAAGGATGAGTATCCTGTAAAATGACCATGTCTAATTAACAGTCTCTCTCCTGAACATATACACATGTGAACAGGACTGTCTAGCAAAATGGTCCTTGGGCAATATTTGTTTTACCAGACAGTTTCTGACAGTTTAATGCAATGGTCCTGGGTAACTGGAGGTCATTCGTACATAATTTTTAAAACTGTAATATCTGTGTAGGAATCTTACCAATTGGGTTCCCAAACTGATCCCTGTTGGGGGCTCCTCCACCAGCCTTTCCAAAAGGATTGTAGTTTTTTGCCTCATCTTCCATCTTCTTCTCATATCTGCAATGAAGGAAAATTTGCACACTTTATTATTATTATTATCATTATTAAGTATTAAATATAATACAGTGATAGTTATCTAATGATGCCAAGACTGAAGGTGGCCTCTTATGAGTGGTAACACAATAGTTAAAAATGTACTGCTTTGGAGCAGCACAAAGTTACCTCTTATACACATATTAAAGGGTGATCTTTTTGGGAGGGACCTTCTAAGAGAAGACAACTCTATATTTTTAATACTCTTAGATAAAGGGTAATCTAAAACCACAAAGTACAACAGTTATTGGTTGGAAACCTATGGTGGGTGGTCTTCTATTGGAAGTATTTTTTGCAGTCTTGATTAGCAGTTGAAATCAAGTTTTAAAAATTTATTAGCATCACACTGTCAGTAGCTATATGAGCTCATAAAACATGAAAATATAAACAATAAGAATGCTGAGCAATTTGCTGATGTAAGTACACTCCTTGCCTTCCACACATACACTCTCCCCAGGATGGAAATGAGTCTGTAGAAACAACAATACCAACAAACTGCTGGAAATAGTGCATGTAAAATGATTTGTCAACATGCATATCTTCTGTAGATGACCATAATATGTACTTAATTTCACAAGAATCTACTACAAAAATGTTAGAGTAGCTGCTTTCACAAAATTTGGTTGTAGATCACATCAAGCTGGAAGAAAGGGCAATAACTCTTACAAATATCATGGGAGCACACAGATTTGTCACTTTCTTAATCTTTCGAGGATGATCATAACAGATAACAAATGTTACTATGATCAATATAAAACTGCAAGACAGTTGGCTTCACAAGATACTGTCTTGTATTGCAACTGCAGTATAATGGGCAATAACTCTTAAAAAAAATTGTTGACATGCATGGTGAAAATAAGTACAAAGTTTCATGACAATCCTCAAAAAAGAATCTCAAAAATTGTGTCAGAGACTGATCACCTGTAAAATTTACACATGTTAACATTTTAATGCAAATTCACAAAATTAAGAGTCACACCCAACACAGCTGCTGATATAGCTCTCCCCCGTTATAACATGCTTCGCTTTAATACAATTCTGGATATAATGCAGTAAATCAATGGACCCCAACATCTAAATTATAAAAATTATAATTTACAACAAACAAAATTCTGACATCTATCAGTTGAAACTTTTACATCAAAAACTACTGTAACTGATTTGAAAATTACCAGAAAGTGTATTTACACTCATGGTTAATATCTAATTAGCCAGTGCTGTATTCAAGCAAGGTAAGATATTGTATTCCTAACAGGCTACTGAACATCCAAAATTACCCATGTCTCCAATAAGCCATTGGTCCATATGGACTATTGTATTTTGCTAAAGTACACATGACTGTCTAATCTGCCTTGAGCACTAAAGCCACTGCTGCAGATCAGTGACTTTATCTCTCTAAACACAGCTCACTGATTATAATGTCAAACAATGTTTACTGACACAAGGAAACAGATTACAGAAAGGATTAGCAGCAACATGACTTTTCAACCTGCTGCTGGTTTTTGTACTCTAATGCAGTGCAGACCAGGACAGATGGATGTTCAGTTCCATAATGTAGCTACAGTACAATAAAGGCCTATTCAAACAATAAAGTGTCACTTTCCACTGAAATCAGATCTAAAGTGAATGTAGTCTTGTCAGTATTAGTGAGCTAATTAAGACATTTAATCATGCAATTGAGACATCCAGGAAAAGGAAAGTTTATTTTGTCAACAGGATTGTGATTTTAAGGAATTCACCTAGGGGTATGTTGAAGGAACTAAAGCTGCACTACAGGGACACTTTAACTCATCTGACGATGTTCAACACTGGATAAAAATTTATGAGGACTGCCTCAATGATGAATTTAAGACTGATGCTGGTATCATCCAGTTCTTTCTTTATATGAAAGGATAAACTTTTGATCCTGATCAACAGGCAGTAGAATCTATTATTGACAGTGAACAGGAGGAGCCACCGGAAATACCAAATGCTGTTTCTGAAGCTATCTTTGCATTCGAGAAAGGACTGATGTGACTAGAAAGCCAAGAGGCTGAGCCCCCTTGAACATTATGCAGCTGAGAAATATAATAGGTTTTGCTTAAAAAGCAAAAAACAAAAGAATGATCAGATCTTAAAAAAAGGTATAAAATTATGATATACTTCCAGTAGGAAACGCACATCACATGAGTGAATAGTGTTTATTCTATTTGGGTTAGTGCTTTTCATGAACAAATCAATTTTGTTTGGGACAGCATTGGATTATAAATGGATTACATATATGTAAGTAAGGTTGTCATTTTCTGTTATTCCATGTTCTGGAATTGCTATATGCTTGCTGCACATAATGACATCAATCAGTCACAGTCATAATCTGTTTGAGCTGAAAATGAGACATTTAATTGCTTACAAAAATGACTTGTCATTACCCAGTGCACTTGTTACAGATATGTGTTCATTTATTTAATAACAAAATGGGTGAAGAAGTGGTAAATATGTAATTGTAATTTCCTAATTAAAAAGGAATGAAGCTTTTAACATCAGGCTGATTGGCCTGAACAACAACCTAAATTTAATAATGTTTTCAAGTGATTACAACATTTTTAATCACCTTAAACTTGATGCAGATGCAGACAGACATTATAGATGGCAAGAATATTTATTAAACTGAGGTGTTTATATCATTGTTTTTAATCATATGAATGACAAGATCAGTTGAAAGAAAGCAATATAAAACTTTGTATATTTTTTACTTTTTCAATTACTGGACATAATAAAATGTATAAATACCATGCAGTAAAAGCGAACATAATTTACATATCACTTTGCTTCTAAATTGTTTTATTAAATTAAGAGCCTTTTTGTCTTGTAGTTTAATGTAGTGTAATGACACAATCTTTATTAGTGTATCTGGTCTCACATTTTTGATGGATTGCCATGAAGCTTGGTAAATATTATCATCATGACCTGAAGATATACATATCAACAAATAACTTTTCTCCCACAATTTTTGTTGGAGTGCATGCCATTTTTGTCATGTAGCACAAGTATTCACATACCTTTTGATGAAATGCCACAAAATTTAGTAAATATTATAGTTACCACCTGAAGATGCACATAGCGACAAATCATCTAAAAGGTGATGACCTTCATTTTTACCCAGTTTCATGGCAATGATGTGCACATCTGACTATATTAACAGACCCAGTTTCACTGAAAAGATTGTTTTCATACACTACATTAAACTACAAAAAAAGGACAATAACTCTAATAAAAACTGGAAGCAAATTTGCACATCATCAGGAGATGACCATACCATCTGCCAAGTTTCATGGTAATCCAGGAAAAACTCATATTACACTGCTAGAAGTCAAAAAGGGCAATAACAAAAATTTGGGAAAAGTGATTTGTTGATAGAGCACATCTTCAGGTGATTACCATAATATTTACCAAGTATTATGGTAATCCATCAACAAAATATGTAACCTTCACTCAAGATAAAACGGGCAAGTGAATTTATTGTAGAATCAACTGCTATAGTTTCATATTGTTTCATTTCTTATTTGAAATAAATCCATCAGTGGATTAAAGAAACATAGTAAATGTATATACTTTAACAAAAATCTGAATTAAAATTTTCTGTGACTGTGACACTGACCCCAAGGTCAAACAGGCAAGTGAACATGTTTCAGAATGAATTGTCTTAGCTTCACAGTGAATCATTCAAAGTATCTATATATATATGATACACTATACACTCAGAATGTGGAAAACAGTATTATTATATTCCTTTCCTCTTTCACTAGTCAAATACTTGACCTTCTGATTCCGAAAACAATAGGTATATATCTTAACTTAAATGTAAGCCATCCACAAAATAAGGTAAAGTAAAACTGACAGAACTCTAGTTATTTTGCATAAGTCATTTTTCTTCCATTTGATCTTGGTGACCTTGACCTTTGACTCCCAGTGACACAAAAATTTAGTATTTTGTTAAAATAACTTCTCCTGCCTTCTTTCTGTGATTTTGACTGCAATCTTCTGACCATAAATGGGTGTCTTCCCCATAAAAAATACAAACCATCTACAAAGTTTGTTAAAAATAAATGATAAAGAAATATAAATATCATGTAAATGCAATTTTATACTTTAAGTCACTAGGAATTTGACCTTTAGCCTTTTGACTCATCAATCAAAAGGTGTCATTTAATTATCTTAAACACAAGCCATTTACAAGATTTTGGTAAGGTCACTGGTATATTTGATAAGTTACTGTGTGGAAACGTTTTCCGCTTCTTGAGCCTGATATTAGTAGGTTCTTTCCTTGCCTCAGATGCTAGCTACTTATGAAATTTGGCAATGATAGATTGAGTAGAACTCAAACTATTGTGTGGAAACAAACTGGGGAACACGGACGTATCAGCATACATATGCAAAGACGATATTATAACATAATGTTCTCTGTAATGTGGGATGGTTTATAAATACTATCAACCAAAACCTTAAAGCAAATATTATATTATTGTGACCTTGACTCTAAATGGATAGTGAGTATTCAACGGAATGAGTTATCAAAGCTTAATAGTGATTAATCCCAAATATGGACAAAATTCATCAGGCTATTTAGGATATATATTAAGCAAATGAAAAAATGTTCATCAAAACCTTAAAAAAATTTCTATAGCTGATATTGTGACCCCAAGGTCATAAATACAAATAAGCCAGCTGCAGAATGACTTGTTAAGTACATTTAGAATGAAAATCAAAGGGGTTTCGAAAATATGTGTAAATGAAAGAAGAAAAAACTTGAATCAAAACATTAACAAAGTGCTGATGCTAAAACTACTGCCAGTGGAAAAGTTACTGCTATGTCTTCCTTTTCTGACAATATGAGTTCAGCAAAAACCGATAAATATTAAATTGTCTGAGCTATTTAGGTGCAGAGTGAATCTAGCAACTGTCCTCTTCCACTTTGGGTATTTGTATTTGGATGAAACAATAATTCTTATAGCACAAATTCTCTGGTTTTAATTGGTAGCAGATTTAATCTTATAAGGTAAATAATTAAAGACTGTGACACTGTTCAAGTAACATGTAGTCATGTGAATTTTGTAATTCAAAATACCCTCTCAGTGATGTCCACATGATGATCTTGTATGTATGATCTGAACCAAAGGTAAGTACAGGTAACTTTGGTCTTAAATGCTTTCTTCTCTCAGAGCAAATAGAATATTGTGTTCATTCAGATAAAGAACTTATCACCAGAAGAGATGTGTACAATCAAAGCTTGAATGGTCACATGGTATGGAGAGTTTACATGGTAACTGTTACCTCTCTTGGTCTGCCTTTTCCATTGCTTTTCTATACTTCCTTTCTGCAATCTGAAAGTCAAAATAGAAGAAAAATCTTGAAAACAAATTTTAACCAAATCTACATGAAGGATTACTTTAAGTGTCTTGTGAAATATAAAACTGAATGTTGCCAATATAAAACACTGTAACACATGGACATCTACACACTTTGCTTGCCAATACAACCTAAATATACTTAGATTACTTGTAACAAACTCTGTGTGCTAATTCAACCTAAAGATACAAAGATTACTTGTAACAAACTCTGTGTGCCAATTCAACCTAAAGATGCAAAGATTACTTGTAACAAACTCTGTGTGCCAATACAACCTAAAAATGTTACGATTACTTGTAACCTTTCTTTCGATTCTAGTACATGCAGTATTTGCATCTTCCTAGTACCTAGCTTGGATATTTTCAATGTATTTCTACACAGATGTTGTGCTTTGATACAAATCATCCTTAATTTTTTTACATCAGAAAAACTGAATCCATGTACAACTTTCTTGACAGAATTCTAAAGAAAATCTGCTTCTTATGATCAGCTTTCACTGAACAGCCAAACTTAGCATCTGCAGACTGTAGTAATCCAACTGTATATGTTTCTGGAAATTGAAACTTTGCAAGACAAGCAAAGCTCCCATATATATAAAATTATTACACAAAAATGTAATTTTTCCCTTATTTTTCTTCACATTTTGGTTTCATTATATTGTATTTAAGTGACTGCTCCGGTGGCCTAGTGGTTAGAGCGTCCCCCTCGGATGCGGGAGGTCGTGGGTTCGATCCCCGGCCGAGTCATACCAAAGACTTACAAAAAATGGTACTAACAGCTACCTCGCTTGGCGCTCAGCATTAAGAGGTTAGTGTTAGGACTGGTCGGCCCGGTGTCAGAATAATGTGACTGGGTGGGACATCATGCTATATGTCTGCGGCATGATGCCCCAGTGCTAGACATCACTATAAACTGCCACATTGCAGACATCGTAGCGATATGACTGAAAAATTGTTAAAGCTACGTTAAAAATCCAAATCACATCACATTGTATTTAATTTAATACTGCCTGTGATCACACAACTGTAAAATGGCTTGAGTAAGGCAGGACAATGTAGCTGCTAATTTCAATTTTTGATCCTATCAACATGGTTCAAGTCTGTCAAGTGGATGTCAGCAGAATCATTTCTGCAAGGATTAAAGATTATGGCTGGTTACTAAAGAGCTCATACATAAAACAATAAACATGACTATGATTCTCTCTGCATCTTATGTTCGGCTTTGGTGAATACAGTTACCTAGCTGGATTAGAGTCTATGCTATGTGCAGCAAAAGTAATTTGGACAGGATTAAAGATGTTAACTGATCATAGTTGGATTACTCAAGAGCTGAAGTGGCATAACACTTAGTTGGTTTGACTGCAGTGTTTAAAGTCTGACTAAATGTCTCAGAATGCCAGTGCCAAGACACCAAAATCAAAGCAATCAATATATGTCATAAAGGTTGCAAAATTTCAGTGGGCATTTCAAAGAGACATGAATATGTCTTCTGCTCTTCCTGTAAAACTGATTTAAAATCTACTAAGGTGGCAAGAATGACACCAATCATCATGCAGATAACTCATCTCATAAAATCACATTAACTGTGACAACAAATATGCCATCACTGAAATCCATGTTTGCAGAATCGGCATCAATAATAATAATAATAATAATACAGTAAAACCTGTTATGAGAGACCACCCCTTCTGCCAACCAAAAGCAGTCTCATAAGAGGTGTGTGAAAATGGACTGGTTTCCAGGGTCAATAGTTAGCATTGTTGAAGAAGAAAAAAATACCCATATTCACTGTACATGTATCATATCCTTTATTCAAATATCTTCTTAAATACTGCATGCATTCCTCTCAAAATAACTTTATACAATAAAAATATGCATTTTTAAACAACGTGAATCAAATTTATATTTGAACATCACATGAATATGTACATATATTAGTACATGTACATATATATGATTTGTGAAATAAACAAAAGTAATATTTATGATATCCATAAGGTAACTTCACATGGCCATACATTTTAGAGTTGTTTCAAATGTAACAAAAACTGCACAGTTAGATATAACGTATGTATCTTATTTTATGCACTTAATCAATTTTCTTTAAGAAATCCATTATACTTCTTTGTTGACATTATTTACTCAGCTGTTGGGTCTGAACATGTATCTCCATTTCTGAGCAAAGAAGCAAACGTTTGGGATTGCAATGTTGTAAAGCATATTCTTTAATCTCCTTTAAATGTCCTATGACTGTAGAATGTGAAATAACCTGAGGCAGAATTTCACCAACAGATGACTCATTGTCACTATTACTATCTGCAGTTGGAGAAGTACCTGATTTACCTTGCTGCAATTTTGAGAGCGGTCTCCCCTTTTTCACTTCTTTCAATTACATTAATTCTTTCCTCCAGTGTTAGAAGTTTTCTTTTCTTTATTGGAAGTTCTGCCATTGTTATTAGTGTTGATGTAATAACAACTAGATGTATTTTTGGTTTTGATCAGATTTTGGGGAAATGTGGAATAAATATACATTATGTACGAATGAATGAAACCAAAAGACATAATTAACTTGTCAAGATACATTTATTTTCAGGCAAAGTTTAAATCACCAGCGTTATAGCTCGATAAACAAAGGTTGCGACCATCTGCACCCTGGTAAACAGATGGTGGCTTGGTGAAACACTGTAAAAAAAACTAATTTAAAAAAAAAATCTCGAAATGATTCTCACTTACTAGTATTAAAGAGAAAGAGTTCATTCACCCCCCAGGCATTATGGATTAACTGAAAAGACAAATGATGTACTCAACCTTACATTGAAGCCATTTCAAAAGATTTCTCACTGGGATATTAGGACTGCCAACTTTGTTTAGGTTTTCACAAAGATAAAAAAAAAATACAAACCTCTAAATTGACTGTGTATGTCCATCATTTCTCCCTTTGATGAAAAAAAAATGGTCAATCTTACTGGCTATTCGCATGACTTTGGCACTACAATGGCGGTTAATGACGTACTTTAGTCAAGTTTACTGCAGTTTACAAATGACACCATACACTGGACTTTTAAATTTTACAAAAGTAGCTAGCCAATTTTTTTTACAAATATCTTATTAGAACAATCTTTACTATTTATGCAGTTGTTGTTACAAAGGATTAAATGATGGTTAGTGGTGTTTATGTTGCTATATGGTTGTTCAACTGTAGTGTTATTTAATGTGCACTTTGTTTGCATACTACATGTATCCTGAGCTCTGGTGTTTACAAATGATTAAGTCAATGTCAGTGGTGTCAATCTCTTTTTTTGCGATGCGGTCATTCATAGCAGTGTCAAAACGTATATTTTGCCAAGACATCACGGTTGCTGGTCATGTTCACCAGGTGGTCGCTCATAACAGAGCATTTATATAATAAAATCAATCCATGCATTATGATTGTGATTAGAAATGACAGGCGGTCACTCATAACAGAGGTCACTCATAACAGTTTTTACTATAATAACAATAATAATACTAATAATAATAGATTATTATATAAGCTCAAACTCGCGAGTGACCCTCTGCAAAATGAGATCAGCAACCACAATTGTTAGGCAAAATATGGATTTCATACTACAGCTACGAACAACCACATCACAACAACTGATATAAATACCACTGACCTTGATATAATCCTTTGTAAACTTGAATGTAAACCAGACTAAAGTACATATCATTAACTGTAATCCATAATGCCTGGGGTCTTGACCTCATCTATAATACTTGTAAGTGATAATCATTTCCCACATCATTTTCAAAGAGTGGTGATAGTGATGACAACATAGGTGTCTGCAAATTAAAGTCACTAAGGGTAGGATGGTATAATGTATGTGCTTGTGCTTCCAGTAAAAGTACATTATCTCCTAAGTGATAAGATCAATAAAAATGAGGACTGCCACCAATATAATCCAGCAATGATCTGCTCAAAATGCTTGTAGAGCATATAAGAAAAATATGAATTGCAACAAAATACCGTGAAAGGGCTGACTGTATGAGATGATGTGCATATTTTAATATAATAAAAATTTAATTTGTTTAATAGCACTGTTTAATTTTGTTATTACATGCTGAAAATCAGGTCTATGAAAATCATCACTCTTATGAGGTCATAACTCCTAACAAAATTTTTGAAATCTCCTGACCTATCTATTTTGTCACATGTACGGCTATGATGGATAGCAAGTGAATCACAAATCCAATAAGTTGTCACTCCAATAACCACCCAGTCGCCTTTTTTCTCACCAAGAGACACAGAAATCTAACCTTACTATTTTTATCTCAATCCAGCTGTCTCAGTTATGACATCCACAAGACAGGAACTACTTTATCAAGGGAAGCAACCCCTGGTTGTCTTCTGCTGTGCCTAACAGAATTGTTCAGAAATCAAGCCTTCACCAATACTTAAACAAATTGTGTCAGAAACTAATAGAAAACAATGTTCCGGACAGACAGACTATACATCACTGGCCACAAAAATCTTAATTTTCTCAACAACTGCCACAAAATCAGTAATAACTAGAAATGCGTCCTGTCAAAGCTGCTTTCTTCCTACTTTGCCAAACATTCCCTTTCTGCCCTAGATCAAATATGAACGAGAAATCTTAAATGAAAATCCTGCATTTGCCAATCTGTGGATAATTTATCCATCCACACATTATTCCACAAACAGTGTTCCCTGTAGCTAGTAACAGCAACACTGTATATATTCCCAGGATAGAAAAAGGGTCTTTCATACATAGGGATAATTTTACAATCAATATCAATTATAGATGATAGTGACACAGATCACAAATTATTTGTGAATAATTTAACACATGGTCAGTCATTCTACATTTTACAAATAATCATCCTAATTAGTCTGCACTTCTTGTATATGATATATACTCACATAAAAGTCTAGTCCAAATGCAAACAAAGTAGACCAATCAGCCATCGCATTATGTCCCAGCAGATCATGGTCTATGTATATTTGTTCTGCTGATTATTCCTAATGAACAGCATAGACACAGATCTGCCAGAGCAATATGTGATGGTGCATCTGGGTTTGTGCAGTTAGCAATTTTACCAAATTTTTGAGCGAGTCTATACAATAGTATATAAGCTGAACAGTGATGCATAGGATCAAGGTTAAATTTTGCCAATGGAAATATATTTGTATTTCCCATGACAATGTTTACCTCTGCATTCATGCAACAGTTCTGTGCACTGAATCATGTGAATTTCTAAAAGATTACAAAATCACTGAGTCAAGGATATGTAATTCAAAACATTTTTAAAAACCTACTTGTCTCTCCAGTTCCTGTTGGTAGCTCTGCTGTGTTTGCCGAGATGTCACCTTGTGTTCTTCATCACTTGCGAACTGATAAGGGGTAATTCTCTCTCTACTCTTACTTCGGTCTCGCCTTGTGCTAAACAGAATTTAAGAACAAAGCTCTTTTATGTACAAGCTAGATGAACAGGGATTAAGGTTTTTTTATACGGACATTAAACCTCCTGGTCTAAATTGAAGCTCAAGTACATGCAGTGCAAACACCTTGAGTTGACTGTGTTTGAATAAGATGCTAAGAATATAAAGATAAATAAAATAATCTTGACTGAGATATTAAAGATGAAAATATAGCAGAGGCTTCCATTTGTCAAATAAAAAGATCACTTTCATACATGTTATACACCTGTAAGGCACAATGATACTCTCCATTAATGAAATTTATTCTAATGGTTCCTTTGATGTTGTCTTTGTTAAAAACATTTTCTTTTTGAAAATACTAAATACTTAATTTTTTATACATTCAACAAATGATTTAATTTAGTTTATGTTTTATTTAAATGGATGTACCTTGGTATTTCATCTGCAAAAGTGACCCTGGGAGGTGGTGAAGTTCTTGCTCCACGCCCCTCTGCCCTATCAAGGTCAAGAGAGGGGACCAAGCCTCCTCCTATAATAGAAAGAAATAGAATTCTGTATCTGTACAGGTAAAATGAACACCAACTTATGAATGGCATCTGCCATGACATAATGAACATCAATCTGTGAACATCATATATATATATATATATATATATATATATATATATACAAACAATAAAATCCTGCCACATAGTGCTGAGCAAGCTTAGGTATCCAAAAAACAAATAATGTCAAAGTCAGGCATAAAATAAAATACAAAGTCGTAAAAATCCTTGAAATATAAAGTCAAATTGTGTAAATAATCTGCACACTTTAAAAAAGATCTTCTCAGGTTGCCTCAAGAAGTAGGAGAGTACATTGAGCCTACTAGGCATCTCCAAACTAACTGAGGGATGTGTGCTGTATACACAAACAAATACAATACACTACACCATTTTTAATAATACTTATAAGTGAGGAAGCTTAATATTGAGGGAACAGTCCAACAAGGATGTACATGGATAGTGCTTTGAAATATATACATACAGATGATGTGAACCTTTTTAAATTTGATTTTGATAAAACAGGAAAAATTACAATACAAGTAAAATAAATTTTGTATCAATAAGAAAACAAAATTTCATCAACTCAATGGCACCCATGTCCATACCCATGTTATGAAAGAAATAGAAGTATAATGAAAGGCTTTATAGTGACGTGGCATTGTATAATGAAATATGCCTAAAAAGGCCACAAATAAGGCCGCAAAAATTCTGCCTTTTGTGGGCACAGCTTATTTTATTTAGAGGTTCAATATGTGTGTGTGTTTATTTATTTGGATTTAAACATAGCTTTAACAATTTTCAAACCATATCACTACAATGCCTGTAGTGTGGCAGTTAATAGCGATGTCAAGCACTGGGCATCATGCCGCAGACATGTTGCATCATGTCCCAACCACATTATCCTGACACTAAACCAACCTGTCCTAACACTTACCTATTAATGCTGTGCGCCAAGCTAGGCAGCTGCTAGTACCATTTTTATAAGTCTTTGGTATGACGTGGCCAGGGTTTGAGCCTGTGACCGCCCACATCTGAGGCAGATGCTCTAACCACTTAGGCAACCGGAGTGGTCAAGGTTCAATATGAAACAGCAAATATGAGTTTAGATTAAAAATGTTTAACCTATATCAGGTGTCCTTTCTATGGAGGTGTATGTTAAGGCATGTTTCACACTGCAGCTGTACTACTACTAATAGCAGGACCTTGCTTTGAGGGGTTCTATGCATTATAACATATATACTTGTTTATAGGACAAGTTCAACTCTAAACTGCACAGACCCAGCTCTGCCATCGCTTAATGCACTGACAGATCTGGGTCTATGCAGTTTGTTAGGAGAAATCAGAACAAACAACATATATCTTTGTCTGCAGGCACATTATGCTATGGCAGATCTGGATCCTTGTTGTTTGCAGTTTGACTCAACCTATAAGTGAGTATATATGGTAGATGTCAATTGAAATTTTAGAACCTAAAGCTCATGGTTAGGGTTGGAAAACTACAACTCAGAAAATGTCATACATAAAAACCTTCAAACAAGGTTCTAATGATAATACTAAATAAATCATGACAAAAGAATTTAAATCTTAAATCCCTTGTGAGGGCAATTTGCCATACCCTCAGTGTTATTGCATCAGGCCATACCCTAAGCGTTATTGAAACTGACCATACCCTAAGCTTTATGGTAGCTGGCAACAGCCTCAGTGTTATGGCATTTAGCCATACCCTCATTATTATGGCATCTGGCAATACTCTCAGTGTTATGGCATCTGGCAATACACTCAGTGTTATGGCATTTGCATACATGCCAACCCCTGGCAAGGAAAAAGTGTAATCCAAGTGGACAAAAAGAGTAATCCTAGCAGAAAAAGAGTAATCTACATAAAACAATAAAATTCAATGAGCATATGCACAAAATGATTTATTTACCCTCTCTGGTCTTTTAACATCAATTACTGTTAAAGTTTTCACATATAGCACTCTGAGCTTTAAAAAGCAACAGACTCTCAAATTGCATTTCAAAACACTTTGTACCAGCTGAGGCCATGAATGTATTGCACACCAGTAGAGTACTAAGTGCTGGGTTACAGAGCCTGGGTCTGAATTCAGTTTTATTTCTGTTAACAATACTGAACAATCTCTCATAGCATTAGAATGGTAAAGAACCAATATTCCTTTCATAACCTGACAAAGAAGAGGAAATATATATCTTCAATTATTGGATCTTTTATCTGGGAATAAGGTGCCATTGCACATTAACTCTGTCCACATGAAGTACATTGTCAGGTAGAATGCCAGCTTGATAATTCAGGGGTTCTCCTTCTAATTTATCAGCAGCCTTTCCTGCAGCAAGGTGCATCATAAGACAGGTACAACCTGATATGTACATTGATGGAGACATTTTTTAAAATACAGAATGCAACTCGTTTATGAATTTCAGTCATCACTGATGCATTATCAGCTGAAAACCCCATACAGTTCTGCCAATTTATGTTTATTCAAAGCATTATCAAGCAAATAAAAAACGTTTTCTCCAATGGTAATGAAAGAAGAGCACTCTGACTTTGCCCTTTTCGTGGTAATATTGTGATATGTTCTCAGAGGTCAACATTTCTTGACTGGCCAAATAAATTGACATTTGTATTGCAAGGTCATATAACCTAGCGACAGTAACATCGTACATGAGTTACACAGGTATATGTACTAACATCTTTTTTACTCATGTTTGTAACAAAAAGTTTATGGGGAGTAAATAAATTTTATTACATAGCCACATACACTAATGATTCTTGAATAGAGCAGTTAAAATATATATGGATTATGTTTTTCCTTTTGTTGCTATGATGCTGATGATGTACTGAACTTGTATTCATTATTTTTTTATGAAGGGGAAATGATAAGAAGTGGCTAACGTTTAATACACACAACCACATCATTTAGATCCACTAAACTCAATTATGACTGCCCACCACCACTACCAGAAGCTTTGTTAATTTTACAGATTTGGTTTGCCTGATGAAAGAGTCAGTAGTTATCCATCCATCATGATCAATATTTATGGTCCATAAATCATGATCAATAGTGAAAGGACATTCATCATAATCAAAAATTAAAGTCTCTCTATCATGATCAATAATTAATGTCGATAAACATCATGACCAATAGTTAAGGTTCATCCATCATGATCAAAAGTTAAGGTCCATCCACCATTATCAATAATTAAGGATGGGCCCCGAGTGACCTAATGATCTAAATGCTCACCATTATGGATCACTACCATCTCACCTGTGTCTGTGTGGGTTCAAGTCTTGTGTTCGGCCAATATGGGTATGTGAGAAAGCTTGCCAGTAGCTTCTCTTGGGTTGGTGGTTCTTTCTGGGGTTTTCCCAGGTTCTTCCTCCACCATTTCTACTGGCTGCCATGTATAAGCCTATCTTGTGCTGAAAAATGGCACTAAACCCTACAACAACAACAACAACAATAATAATTAAGGTCCATCCTTCATCATCATTAGTTAAGGTCTATCCGCTATGATCAATAGTTAAGGTCCATCCATCATGATCAATAGTTAAGGTCCATCCATCATGATCAATAGTTAAGGTCCATCCATCATGATCAATAGTTAAGGTCCATCCATCATGATCAGTAATTAAGGTCCATCTACCATGATCAATAGTTAAGGTCCATCCATCATGATCAATAGTTAAGGTCCAGCAATCATGATTAATAGTTAAGGTCCATCCATTATGATCATAGTTAAGGTCCATCTATCATGATCAATAGTTGAGGTCCATCCATCATGATCAATAGTTAAGGTCCATCCATTATGATCAATAGTTATGGGCCATCCATCATGATCAGTAATTAAGGTCCATCTTTCATAATCAATAGTTAAGGTCCAGCCATCATGATCAATAGTTAAGGTCCAGCTATCATGACTGATAGTTAAGGTCCATCCATTATGATCAATAGTTAAGGTCCAGCCATCATGATCAATAGTTAAGGTCAATCCATCATGATCAATAGTTAAGGTCCAGCAATCATGATTGATAGTTAAGGTCCATCCATTATGATCAATAGTTAAGGTCCATCCATCATGATCAATAGTTAAGGTCCATCCACCATGATCAATAGTTAAGGTCCATCCATCATGATCAATAGTTAAGGTCCAGCAATCATGATTGATAGTTAAGGTCCATCCATTATGATCATAGTTAAGGTCCATCCATCATGATCAATAGTTAAGGTCCATCCACCATGATCAATAGTTAGGGTCCATCCATCATGATCAATAGTTAAGGTCCATCCATCATGATCAACAGTTAAGGTCCATCCATCATCATCAATAGTTAAGATCCATTCATCATGATCGATAGTGAAGGTCCATACATGTTGATCATATTTAAGGTCCATCTTTCATGATCAATAGTTAAGATCCATCCATCATCATCAATAGTTCAGGTCCATCCATCATCATCAATAGTTAAGGTCCATCCATCATCATCAATAGTTAAGGTCCATCCATTATGATCATAGTTAAGGTCCATCCATCATCATCAATATTTAAGGTCTATTCATCATCATCAATAGTTCAGGTCCATCATCATCAATAGTTAGGTCCCTCCATCATCATCAATAGTTAGGTCCCTCCATCATTATCAATAGTTTAGGTCCATCCATCATCATCAGTAGTTCAGGTCCATCCATCATCATCAATAGTTCAGGTTTTCTCATTTCTTCCGTCAGATAAACATCAGTCTCTTTGTGTGCATAGAATTGATGACAACTTAAGCAAAAATCAAAGTATAAAAGTTACCAAAACAAAATATTCTGACTGTACAAAACTTATCATACCTCCTCCTCCATTTCCTTCCGGATCTAGTGGATTTTTCATCCCATAATAGTGGTATGCTTCATCAATGGAGCTGTAAGGCTGGCCTAAGCCCCCATTACCACCACCTCCTGTCACATATGTCCTATACAGAAAACACTATAATTAGCTCACTGAATCTGACTGATGTATTCCACTGAGTTATAAAATGTCAGCTTTCAATCAAGTTCTAACACTCAGGAAATGTATTTACACCATCTTAGATCCTTGAGTCTGAACAGACAAAAAAGAAACATTTTTCTGTAAACTGTGATACTTTGTGATGAAATAATAATTTCTGCATAGTTATTTAATTATTATAAAGGAGATTTATTAACACATATATAAAAAATATATGCTGAATTTTTTCTTTGCATGAGAATGTCTGAAAATGACACATTTATTACTTTAATTCTGATAAATTTTACAAAACAACAATAAAACAAAATTAGATTTTATTATGCAAGAATCTTATAAGAAGTTTTAATTCAAAAATTTATTTGCAAATCATGACAATTAGTTTGCAAAATCGTGATATTATCATTTATAAAAAACTAAATTGCTTGGTGAGAAAGAGATACAAATTAGAGTCAAAAACATGCCTAATGACAGCATTCAATCAGCACAAAAGTTGAGGAATGATAGACAATTCCCTCAAAAAATTATTTATGTATGTATTTGCAGTGATGCAAACTGCTACTGACATGAAAATGAATGTTAGCTGAAAAGTTAAAGTCTGAACATAAAAATAGGAATACTTCAGATCTGCACCAACAACTTCTTCTCCTAAACATGAATCCTAACTTTTTAAACGTTCTTTTCAATGTAAACATTCTTCAGTTTTCATGCTATAAAACATGCTGTAGAATATTAAGGAAAGACTGAAGGCATGAAATTCATCCAGTCTTGATGACTTGACTGTAATTTTTTTTTCTAACTCAAGTCCTAATGGCCCATATTTCATTTTAACTTCTTTCCTGAACCTTCCCGTGTTAAACAAAGCACCAAGGTAAATTGATTTCTGACTCCTCAATTTAGTTTTGTTTGGAGTGATACAAGCACTAAGCTATAATTTTTTAAAACAACTGCAAGCATTTCAGTTATCTAAATAACAGGTGCTCAAGTTACAGTTTGTGTATAAAATTGTGTAACTGACTTTCATATCGGAATCTGACAGAAGTGGCCTTGTGCAATTTAATGTGAAAAATCTAAATAATTCCACCAAAATTAGGAATAGATGTGTGTGTGTGTGAAACAAACATGACAAAACATGATGCAGTAAGTCAGAAAAGCAAGTTAGATGGCATATGATTGCCATAACCTGATATATCTCCTTTGTTTCCAGATGGTGAATGATTGTTATTTCTTAATACATTCTTTAATTTCTAGATGGTATGTAACTATTGTAACTTGATATGTTTCTACTGTTTCCAGATTGCAATAAACTGATGTATGTTTCCATTGTTTCTAGCCCTTACAAGCTGGATCACCTACAGGCATGTCTTAATTTGGCAAATTGGAATACTTGATTTACCACAAAGAGATTACAGTTTTCTTCTTTTTTTACAATACTAGTACTAGACTGTACACTTTTGGTAACAATGTAATGAAACATTACATTACATATACAGGTATATGTACTTTGTTTACATTTTTGTGTTTGTAATTGTTTTTCATTTGTGTTATCAACCAAGAAAAAAAGTATCTGATGATCTCAAAAGCACTTGGCAAGTTTTTCTGACTTGCTGCACTGAGCTTTAACATGGTGGTATCCTTTATACCGTATTTACCCTATATATTAGGACACGATAAAATAATATTTTTTGTATCCCAGAACTTATGGTGAAATTTTTTTTCACCTAGGTCATATGTCCCAAGAATTAAGAAACAAAATTTGTTTGGCTTTTGTGCCCCCACCCCACTGCACATTGCAATAAAATAGATATTAAAAAAATGTTTATTTTATAATAAAAAGAAAAAAACTAACCTTGTATTGTTATCATTTATTCCTTATTTTTCAACATGAACTTTACAGAATAAAATATATCAACGAAATCCGTATATGTAGCGTAGGCTTCCATACTGTAGCATGTATCGCTTATATCCAATAACAAGTCACATTGTTCATTGACATGAACACTGAGAAACAAATTGTGTTTGGTTGTGCTCAAAGGTTTGAATATGTTATCCGACTAAAACCTGGATCCAACAAAATCGCAAACAAGGGGGATATTATCAACCGATATCTTGAAGACAACTGTCATTCAAGCATGATATGGTATCTGGTGCAAAATAATCAAGACTGAATTCTATCTAGGTCTACTGTATGACAGTATCTTGCAAATAACAATCATTATTTGAAAATACATTCACTTGAGTGCAAGTGACAATCTTTTCGCCAGCACAGGTTACCAAAATATCATTACTGTTTACCTGCAGACATCAATGCTCCTTTGTATTGATTATAACTACTGATGCCAAGCGCACAGAAGCCCAGGTGGTGAATAAACACAACTGGCAGTGAGCAGTAAACTCCAACTTCTGTTACTTTTGTTTTTGCTTAAAGGATATTAATACAAAGGTTATTTTATTGCAAAGCAAGCTGACATCAGATTATGGATTCTTTTAAGTGTGCCGATTTTTTTGGTGATTTTATTTTGAATATGCAAAGATGGCAGAGATATGGAAGCAAACTTTGGTTCCTTTTCACCAGTATTTATGGGAATTTTGAAAATAAACTGAAACAATGGAACACATTTTAAAGTGACACAATATAGTGCTTCGTGCTTGGATGTCGATAACCCAGCATCACCGAGAATTTGGAGAAGAAAAAATCATGTGATGAATTCGTTAAGGCCAGAAGAGAAGCAGATGATTTTACAAATGAAAGGGAAATAATCAACCAATATATTGAAGACAACTGCCATTCACGTATGACATGATGTTTGGTGCAAAATAACCAAGACTGAAGTATATCCAGGTTTACTGTATGACAGTATCTCATAAATAAAAATCATTATTTGAAAACACATTCACTTGAGTGCAAGTGATAATCTTTTCGCCAGCACAGGTTTTAAAAGTAACATTACTATTTACCCGCAGACACTGATGCTCCTTTGTATTAATTATTACTACAGATGCCCAGTGCCATAGAAAGCAATCATGGGCCCTGGGGTAAGAAACACCCAGGCCTCTCCTAATTCTTGTTCAAACAAAATTTTTCTTGTATAGAATTAAAAAGTGTTGTTCGGCTGGGCCCTGGGGTTATATCACCAGTTGCACTCCCCTCTTGTTGGCCATGCAGATCCCCAGCACTTAGAAGCCAGGGTGGTGAAAAAACACAACTGGCAGTGAGCAGTAAACTCCTTCTTTGAACTTCCTGACAGGACATCAAAGACCAAGGTTATTTTTATTACAAAGCAAGCCAACCTAGGAATCCAACTTTGGATATATGTACTATGAAGCTGCTTCTTTTTTTAAAGATATCAATACAAAGAATATTTTATTGCAAAGCAAGCTGGGAATGGAAGCCGACTATGGATTCTTTTATGTGTGTTGATTTTTTGTTTTTATGTTTTTTGAGTATACAATGACGGCCAAGATATGAAAGCTAACTTAGGTTCCTTTTCACCAGCATTCACAGGAGTTTTGAAAATAAATCAAAACAATGCAGCAATTTTTAAAGTGACACAATACAGTGCTTTGTGCACAGACATCAATGACCCAGCATCGCCCAGAAGATTGGGAGAAAATAAAATCATGTGATGAATTTGTTAAGGCCAGAAGAGAAGCAGATAATTTTGCCAACAATATGATCATTAACATGGATGAAACTCAAGTACTTTGATCGCATTCCTGGATGGACTGACAATAAGATGGGGGTCAAAAGTGTGAGAATTAGCAAGACTGGTGCAGATTTGAAAAAATCTGACTTTAGTCCTTGCAGTTTCTGTTTCAGATGTGTTGCCACTAACATGTTTTCACAGTATGAGATAGCAAAAAAAAATATTCATGTACTGAAAGAATGGATCATACATGTGCAGGAGAAGTGTAGTGTTGATGAGATGCTGCTGCAGTGGATTAAAGAGTTTTATCTCAAGTACAGTTTTATATTTTTTTAAATAAAATTTCAGTTGGAATAAATTTTCTGACATGCAATTTTTGAATGATTTAAAGGGTGTCCCACAACTTGCAGCTTGAAAAAAAACAATGTGTCCCAAAACATACAGTGCACAAGAAAATTACTTTTAAAATTAATTTATGGTGTCCCAACAAATATGTGTCCCAACATATACGGTAAATACAGTAATGTTTCCTTGCTAGAAAAATAATCTCCGTTAAAAATAATAATTTGTTCTAATGTTTCAAATAAAGGAAGCTCTTCATCAGATGATGAAATTACTTACAGTAAAACAGGCACATAACATGAGAGCCACATGAAAAGCTGAACTCTTTACATGTTTCAGTGTCAGGGGCAAATCAACAAAAAAAGTGTTGAATAATGAAAAAAGATCAAGTGAGAGAATCAAAATGTGCAAACCACACATCTCTTTAAAACTGGAGATCTGAATAGAAAATGTTTAAGAAAAATAATTAAAAGCAGATGACCTGCATAGATGTGCATATAATTTAAGTATGTCCATAGTAACTGATCATGTAAGAATAACGATAAAAATGCACTGTTTAATGTGTGCAACTGTTTCATGGTGCATTCAGTAAAGAGAATTTGAATCCTCTGACTTCACCTTTGGGATCAAATATCTATCATTAGGAAAGACTAAACTCTTGGTGTTTGCCTGCAGCTTCAAACTTTCCTTATGTTCAAGCAAGTAAACCATGTATTATACTATGGGGACACAAAAATGAGGCTCACATAAATGGAAATTCAGATGACTGAAATAAATTACACTGAACTTGCTACTTTTCCTGGTATTTTTCATTACCTTTTTTCACTTATGATTTCATGGTTGCAACACACTATTAATTCAACTACCGCTGAAAAGTTCTTTTTGATACAACAGTCGCCCCTACTTCAATACAACAGTTGCCCCTACTTTCAATACAACAGTTGTCCCTTCTGTCAATTCAACAGTTGCCCCTTCTGTCAATACAAAAACTAACCCTTCTGTCAATACAACAGATGCCCATTCTTCAATCCCAAACAATTATATATGGGCAAAAATGCATATTTTTGCAAAACAATGACAATAAATAGAGGATATTTTCTTTTCCTATGTTAATACCAGATATATTTCATCATGTGATAAGTTAATATCGGATATATTTCATCATGAGATACCAAAACATGATGATTTAATGAGTTAAAATAGTTTGGTATCAAAAAATGAAATATATCCAAATATGAATATGTTTCAATACTTGTGTCATGTAGGGAGAGGGCTAATTAAAGTTGTTAGAACTTTTGCCCAATCCCACTGTATCCTGACAATAAAATATGTTTAAAACAAAACAATACCGCTATAATCAGAACATATGCATAGCCTACTGTCTTCAAACCTACTACAAATTCTCAAAGATTTCACATTGTGCCATCTTTTTCCAACCTATTACCTGAAGATATATTCTGTAAAACACTATCATAGTCAAGGAGAACATTCTATGCAAGTTCTGGATATTAAGCAAGTCAGATAGCATGCAGAGTATGAGGAAGAAATGTACCATACAGTCATCAGAATCTTAAGATATCAACCAGATACAGGACAAGTAACAAATAAATTGCCAGTATATTTACAGTGACACTTCCATCAACCAGACCCTCTGTAGTCTTGTTTCTTTCCGACTGGCCACATACACTCAAATGTCCAATAATGGATGTCTCACTTAAACAGCAAGTTCTCACACCCAGCCTGTCATTACATTTTCCAGGTGTCTTTTCTCACTTAAAATTAACCTTCCTTTAACAGCAAGTTCTCATATCCAGCCTGTTGTTACATTTTCCAGGTGTCTTTTCTCACTTAAAATTACCCTTCCTTAAACAGCAAGTTCTCATATCCAGCCTGTTGTTACATTTTCCAGGTGTCTTTTCTCACTTAAAATTACCCTTCCTTAAACAGCAAGTTCTCATATCCAGCCTGTTGTTACATTTTCCAGGTGTCTTTTCTCACTTAAAATTACCCTTCCTTAAACAGCAATCTTTCCTATGCAGCCAAACTTTTTCATTTCATAGCATGACTGATTGAAGAAAGTTGGGGTAAAGCTTCTACTACAATCAAAATGGACCTAAAAGTGCCCAGCTAAGGGAAGTGTCACAATGTAAAATGGAAGGAAAGACAGTTGAAATGGCTTAAGAGGTGAAAGGTGTTGTTCATAATGAAGATACTATTATAATAACTATCATGAACTACAGGAATGATGACAAATTTGTTCACGTGAAAATACAGCATATCTCCTAAATCAAACACCATCCATGATGGAAACAGGTCTATAATCAAACAAGAGCACAATGAATGGCACATTATATGCCTGTCCTGTGTTTAATAGTTTTCTATGTAGGTGACTGAAATTTTTTAACAGAAATCAAGTCTTCTGTCTGTCATAGTTATCTTGACCTTTAACCTTTCAACTCCAAAGTCAATAGCCCTCTTCCTTAGCCCAAGTGTAAGTCATCCACAGTGTATGTTGACTATTGAGGCTGGAGGACTAATGTTATTGTGCAAAAGAAAGTTTTCTTCTTTCAGTCGCCAAAATCAATTGGGTTCTTCCTTACCACAAGTGTAAGCCATCCACAAGTTTGGTACCTGAAGATGGTGCAAAAACATTACTAGTAATAGATGGATGGACAGCATACACTGTAATATCATAAGATGCTCTGCCTTATGGCAGGCATAAAATAAAGTGGGGGACATAATGCACCAACAAGACTGTCATACAATGTACATGTATTCAGCTACAAGACAAAAAGGGCAATAACTCTAACATAATAATGCAAGGGGCAAAGAGATTTGTTGGCATGTGTACCTTCAGATAATGATCATAACATTTTCCAAGTTTCATGGATATTCCAAAAAGACTGCAAGACTAGTCATGTTTACAAGATTCTGGCATGCACTGAACTCAGTTGCAAGTCAAAAAGAGCATTAAATCTTGTATAAATTGCAGGAGCAAAGTGATTTGTTGAAATGCACATCTTCAGGTGAAGACCATAATATTTACCAAGTTTCATGGCAATCCATCAAACACTGGTATAAGTTGTGCTAACAAAACTGTGTGCAGGACAGAAAGAAAGATGGATGGATGGATTGACACAAGAATTCTTATAGACCCCTGCTTCTATGAAGGAGATGGTATAATAATAATGAGGGAATTCTTGATTGGCAAATCAGATCACATTAATTTGAATGTACCTCATATCAAAACAGCCTAAACATTTATAGCATAAATTAGGAAATGAGAAGCTAACTGTTAATCATAATAGTGTATAATCAGAAGTAGGTAAAACTCATGACGTGAAGATGATCAAAAGCTAGGAAAGAGAACAATATTCATTTTTAATGATTAATCACACTTTCTCTCCTAATTCTTCCAAGTTACCACAACATTTTGCACTGTGTACAAAACCACTGCACCTGGATCATAGTTCTGAGTTATGAAATATTTCATGAGTGACATGGGGACCTAAAGAGGATTTTTTGGAACATTTTTCTACAATAATAGCAACATCATCTTTTCATCTTTATTTTTATTGCTGTATTAGACATTTATCAGAAGAATTTTAAATTCAGGTTGGAATTGTCATCTTGAGAAACAGTAACTATTAAAACAAATACACTAAAGAAAATAATTTCAAAAATTTTAAAAACAAAAATATCTATTGAGACTTTAAAATAGTGATATGAAACCATATGTGAGATAGGTGTACTATCAAATGATGCAATGTACTACACATGCATTAAATAAAGGACATTAAGTGACATACTATGACACACATATGAGGATATGAATAACAATCAACAATACAAATTATATGGAAAAAGAAACTACGACTACCGTTTGTCCTTTTGTTTCAGTAGTGATAATGAACTGCAATGGAGGGAAAAAATATTCTTAGTAAATACTGACTTAGGTGTGGGGTACTATGATTTTCAGTTGAAACATACGTTATACCCAAAGGAAACTTATCCTCTCATATAATCATTGTTTAGTCCCATAACAAAGAAGAATTTATTATAGGAAACAAACTCATTATATCATACTACAGACTAATATCATCATGTACCAGTCAGCTAAAGTATTATTTTTACATTTTCACTTCACAGACCCATAGACTCCAGTAAGTTCTACAATCAACATGACAAAATATGAAACAAATATATTTATATTTGACACAGGAAATAACATTTCCACTCAGTCACTTATAAATACAACTCAAAACTGGATTGGGTGAGTCAAGTTGAGCTGTACTCACCTGAGTTGCTAGTGCAAATTTTAAATACATATGTGTTTTTAATCTCCTGAGCCCTTACAAATGTCGGATTTTTGTCTTTTTTAATGAAATATTATGTGTAACTGTTGAATTTCCAGTTAATGCATGAAGGTTCAACCCAAGAGATGTATTCAAGATGAATGACATGTACAAGAGGAATTCCAAATGAGATGACCATAGTATGATTGCTTTGAGAATAGGACTGCTTTGCATTACATCATTACTGTAAACGTAACATACACACGGATCTTACTGTTAATTAAATTACATTAATTTTGTCAACCATCACTGATTATGTGGCGAATAATTGCTGGCACAAAGCCTCCACAGAAAGAAAATAAAATAAAACAGAAGTTCAAGATAAGATAGCAAAAAGCAGGGAGCACGAGCACAATAAAACAAAGCATTTTCTGGCGAAATGGCAAATATGTTAGCCATGACTGACCAATACAGATATGAGAAAGGTATGCTCATGGTGTACACAGCATCACAAATTTTCAGCTTACACATTTTGGGCAAGTAAAAATTAATTTGAGCAAGGAAACATAGGAAGTTACTTGCCAAAATTGACATATGCATGGAAGAAATTGTAGTTTTATTCCCTGTCACAAGTAATAAACACTATGTTCATGCTTTAATTGATATATATTTAACTTTATAAGGTTTACTGACTACATCTGTTATCCTTTGTTTAAATATGTATTCACCTGAAGATGTATCAGGTGAGTTGTCAATTACTTAAAATATTTACCACATGTACTATATACCCAAATGACCGCTCCGGTGGCCTAGTGGTTAGAGCATCTGCCTAGGATGCGGGAGGTTGTGGGTTCGATCCCCGACCAAGTCAAACCAAAGACTTACAAAAATGGTACTAACAGCTGCCTCACTTGGCACTCAGCATTAAGAGGTTAGTGTTAGGACTGGTTGGCCTGGTGTCAGAATAATGTGACTGGGTGTGACATCATGCTACATGCCTGTGGCATGATGCCCCAGTGCTAGACATCACTGCCACACTGCAGACATCGTAGCGATATGACTGAAAAATTGTTAAAGCTATGTTAAAAATCCAAATCACATCACAACACAACACATACCCAAATGACAACAATTCACACATTGATCTGTCTTGGATCATGGTCTATGGTGTTCATTTCACATCTCCAACAAACAGCAAAGACCCTGATCTGCTGTCACATTACAAGATGTAGTAGGGTACATAGATAAATGACTGCATAGTCTAGACCGATGTGTTAATGCAAGATAACCAATCCAGTTAAAGCTGATGGTAAATAACCCAATACCCATGATTCAGACAGCCCTGGAGAGTTTATGTCCAAGGACATTCAACTCTTCCAAAAGTTTTCAAGGAGTATATTTTCTTGTGAAAACTGAAAACTCTCCATGCTTTACTTTGATAATTAAATCCTTTTTGTTTTTGTGACATAAATGTTACCTGTAGCCTTGTTAAGATAATTGGTCATTTAGAAACCACTTCAAGAATTTAGCAATTTGCTCACACAGCAACCAAAAAAATAAGCGAAGTATGCATATTTGGTATAATCATAATATTTCAAAAGATGGTTACATTTTCCAGCAACAGTTCAAAATATTTTTTTTACATAAATCTTTGTGAATCACTGCTTGGGTATATTTGCTCTACAAAGTTATGTCATTTACTCATTTTTCAGAGATATTCACAAATTCTGTCTCCACACTCACTTTTTTTTTAAAGTTACAATAATTCAGAGTAGATTAAGACCTCCAGCTGACAAGCACAAGAAATGGATAGTGGTTACATGCAGTTATGGGGGAATCAGAACTCTTTATTATATCAGATATTTACTGTGGTGGTGACAGACCAGCAAATCTACTGAAAAAGTGTACATGGAAGCCATTCAAAGGGACAGACACTCTACTGTGGAAAGGAATATCAAGGAATTAAAGATAGGACCATTTAACTGCTTAGTGTTGAAACCATCTTTGATATTCTTCAGCACAACCATTTCTGATGTTCTCCAGCAATAACAAGATTTTCAATTTAGCTGCTGCGGTGGACATACTGGATGTCAAATTGTTAGCATTTTTATTTATGACCAGCAAAACATCATAATAGGTCTTTTGATGGAAACCCCATGTTGATAAGACTTTCCATTTTTAAGGACTAATGATTACAAGATTATCAGGATGGATGCCAAGGAGGCCTTATTTGATATTAGATTGGAACCATTTCCATTTAATACCAACCAGTCAAACTTTTGGTAAATTCATGATGTCAATATCACCAGCCATCTAGTAGTGACAACAAAGTTTTCAAGATGACCTTTGTGACAGCAATATTAGAAGTCAGACTGGCACCATTTTCTTTTATGACCAATTAATAAGACCAACTAGTCATCATAAGATCAACTAGTCATCAAAAAGACCAACTAGTCATCATAAGACCAACTAGTCATCATAAGAACTATTTCAGTGGAAACTCCATGCTGATATGACCATTTCAGAAGAAATTGTGATAACAAGATCTACAATATGTCCACTGTGGCAGGCATATACCATTATGTCTAAATAACACCATTTTGAAAATATGTCATAAGAATTTGTTCAGTAAAAAAGCAATACTGATACAACTATCCATTCAGTAGTGGTGACAACAGTATTTTCATTCCCATACTGCTGGCCATACTGAACATCGTATGGAAACGATTTTCATTCAGGATCAACTAGAAATCATTAGAAGTCTTCTCATGAAAACCCCATGGCATTATTTCTTTTCATTTAGCACGAATAGTGAAGCTGGCTACTGTAACATCCATATTGGACATCAGATTGGCAACATTTTCATGTACGACCAACCAGACATCATAAGAAGTCTTCTGGTGAAAACCATATAGCAATATTATTTTTCCTTCATGAAGAGTAATTTGTAAGAAGATTTTCAAGACAGCCATTGTGGCTGGCCATATTGGCCATCAGATTCGCACCATTTTTAATTAGGATCAATTTTACATCATAAGAAGTCCTATAGCAGAAACACCATGTTGAGATGACCATCAATTCAGAAGAGGTAGAGATAACAAGATTTTTTCAAGAGGTCCCTATGGCTGGCCATATGGGACAACATATTGGCACAGTTACATTTGCAAAAAGCTTGACATCTTAAGAAGTCTTTTTGTGAAAACTGCATGTAGAAATGGGCATCCATTCATAAGGAATAACAATAATAAAATTTTCAAAATGGCTGCTGAAGTGGCCATATTGGACATCAGATCGGCACTTTGTTCATTTAGGACCAACCTGAGACCATAAGAAGTCTTCAGGTAAAAACCTCATGTAATGAGTTTCAGTTCATGAGGAGTAGCCATAACATGATTTTCAAGATGGCCATTATGGCAGTCATAGTGGACATCAGTTCAGCACCATTTTTGTTTAGGACCAACTAGACCATGTGTGTGTAAATTTTCATGGCAAAATGTGCGTGTAAATTTTCATGGCAATTCTCCAAGTAGTTTAGAAGAAGTAGTGATAATAAGCTCGTGCTAATGGATGGAAGATAAACAACAAACTAGGAGAGCTAATAAAAAAACTTATCATTTACCTCATGTTCAAAGACAATAATATTTTCATTACATAAAATTATATTAAAAATTCAAGATGTTTTAAATAAGGTAAAACCTTATTCATCCAAACTCAAGTGAAGAATTTTTTCAAATATATAAAAGCAAAGCGGTAAATGTTATCATACAGAACTCTACATTATGAACTTAACATAGAAATCAAGGTCAGTGAAGATCTGGCTTGGAGATGACTGATATCAAACTTGCTAGTCTTTCATCTGTACTTAATATTACAACAACAAGACACAGAAAACAGTCATATCTGTATGCAGTTATTATACCTATGATGACATAACTGATTTTTTATATGAGAAAAAACAGAGCTTAATTGTTTTTTCTTCAAATCATTGTTCATAAAATCTGCTTCAGGAGCCAATATCATTGTCCAATATTAGAAGCCAGATCCTTCTGTGTGGAAGTTACACACCTCCGAGTAACCATGGAATGACAGTCATAATGATCACTGTTACAAGAATAGTTCATGTAACGGTACCGTATTTGCTGGCCTACAAGTCAATGTGGAGCACAAGTCGGATCAGTAAATTTGGCACATTTTCTATCCTTCATCTTTATATAAGTCAACCCTCAGTATAAGACGAGGCCAAATCAACACCTTGGATTGTTTTTTTCACTTCATTCCACAGAGTATCGCAAATTTTATCCTACCGGTAACTCAGTAACCTTTCCAGTCAGGATCATAAAATGTTGCTAAAAGTACCTAATTTATTTCACAAGAAGTATTTTAAACGTATTATGTACTTTTAGCTACATATAATGACACTGACCCAAAAATAAATTGAGTTACAGATAGGATAAAACTTGTGATGATGTGTGGAATTAAATTATAATAACTTCCAGTTTCATAAAATTAAAAGTATTGCTGTATGCTATTTCAGATTACCATCAAGAGGGAAATTGCATCATTAATACTAAAATGCATTTTGGTGGGGGGGGGGATGAGATACAGAGAAGGATGCATATGTATTCCATCACATTTTTCTTCTTTTGCACCTCGTGATCAAAATCAAATATGGTCCAATACATGAGACAGAGAGAGATCGAGATCAGCTCCTTGTGGATTTTTTGTTCTTTTTTTTTAACTTCTGGCCCCCGTGTTGCTGAAGCTTTTATCAAAGAGAGAAAACATTAATAAATGAAACAGTAAATGTAAACTATGAAAATACATACCATACTCCTTCAGGGTTTATATATTCACAATAGTTATATCCATATAGTCTCCAGTAGGTTAAATCCCAAAACTGACCATTTTACATGCTGTCTAATTTTCTTTGCAAGCATAATGATCTCTCAATTCCCAACAATTAAGGTTTTGTTTAAAGTGCATGTACTTTTCCTGTACTTAGGCAGCAACTGCTTTTGATCTTTGCTCATGCTAGATGTACTTTAAATTGCTGCCGGTTCTGTCAGCAAGTTAAAAAATGTCTCTGGCTGAGAAATTTACCATAGTAACCACCTGGCACTTCCTTTAACTATATGGTACGATATTCAAAATAACCATGGGTAGCCACATTTCCATATTAGCAGCCTTGCTAATCTGATCTGCTCTGCAGAATCTTGACCTCAAACAGGTGTTATCTTGGAATGACTGAATACAGCCATAGCATATTTATTTAGCATGTAAATACCACTACAAAGCCATGTGATTCTTTTAATAATGGAAGTGGAAACAAAAATTAGAAGGAATCACATAACTAGTGGTATTAACTAATAATGGAATATGGTACTGCACTTGTACACAAGTAAAATCAGTCATCAGGTAATTGAACAATACAGATTTACAATTGTGAAAACATCTGTCTATCTGTCTCTCTCTCTCTCAATGGGGCATACGTATTACCTGATCATTAGGTGCATGAAGAAAATTGTGATGGAATATGTCTTTGTCATGGTTATTCATCTTCTAACTTGTAAATTCTAATGCACATATATGTAATTAAATTTACAGAACATATATTACAAACAACAAACATTACTGATGCATGCTGCTTTAGCACCATTACATCTGACTTATGTTAATTTTTAATACTGACGATCATGTAATTTTTTAAAATACTCACTGTGGGATCCTATATTTGTTCATACATGATCTCTTCCCCAAAATTAAATATATTTTGCACACTATTTTTCGTACTCTTGGAAAATTATTTTCGAAAAGAAAAATATGATAAAGCGATTCGGATGACATAATCCATTTACAAGTCAATTAGGAGTATAAGACAAAACTAAGATTTTCTGGTCAAAAAGTATCATCTTATAGGCTGGCAGATACAGTAATCACCCTGACCAGCCACAAAGCTGAGGCATCACATAAAATGCATACAGTCCATTCTTGTAATAACTACTTATCTAGCTGTACAAATAAGAGTCAACCTGTTGAGAGGAACCTAACTCAATATACAATTTACAGTCATTGCTATGGAAAAGTTTATCATAGAAAAAACATTTATTTCTACTTCAATTGCACAGTCAGAAAGGGGCTTTTTTTTGTAGGTTAATAAGCATATAGTAAAGAAAAATCAAAAACACAAACCTACCATAGCAGAGCATAAATCAGTACATGTGTATAACTGAGATGCATCCAGTTATATAAAGTTTCACGAATCTAACATGAACAACATACCAATAAATTAAATGCAAAATTTCGAGAAAACTGAAGCATGAAATATAGGTTACTGAGATCTCTTTTTGAAATGAGGATGTACTACTTATCAAGATTCATCCTCTCAAAAAATACCATGGTTCTACGCAGAACAGTATGCATATAACATGTCAATAACTTCAAAGAGACGAGGTAAAAAGTATAACGTCATTTTTTACAATATACCCAGATCAGTATGACAGAACTGTCAATAGTCATTATCTGCCTTAATCTCTACAATTACAATTCATTATCTGAAGTCTCTAAGCCATCTATCTACATATCAACTCACATAAAACTCATGGTCTAAGCCATCTATCTACATATCAACTCACATAAAACTCATGGTCTAAGCCATCTATCTACATATCAACTCACATAAAACTCATGGTCTAAGCCATCTATCTACATATCAACTCACATAAAACTCATGGTCTAAGCCATCTATCTACATATCAACTCACATAAAACTCATGGTCTAAGCCATCTATCTACATATCAACTCACATAAAACTCATGGATAAAGGGCCTTAACCTTCGCTTTCTTGTGATGACTAGTTCAAATAACTCATTTTAATGCTGGCTGAATATTTTGTATTTGTCTCAAGAATATTCTTAATGGGTGTTGTCAAATCTTTTGAATTACCCAAATATATTTCAAGCTACATGTTTGCAGACAGAAGACAATTTGACATAGTTTTCACTTTTCATTAATTCTGACAATCATGACCAAAAAATATACATACCTTAAATATATCAATATCACTATGTGTAAGTGAAGCACAGGTCAAAATAAAATATGGCAAACAAAGAACAACAGAGACATTATTTTGTCTGATCATAAATATATGGTACATAACAGTAGTTGGAAATAATCATAGCAGCCTCTATAAACAAGGAAACATAAAATATGCAAGTTCTCCAATTTATCCTTTCAGAGACATTTCTCTATTGAGAGTATGCATGTGAACACAAATTAAATTGTCTGAATTCCTAACAGGTCATGTGATGATTTCTCTTAATGGTCAATTGAATTTGCTAGATTCAGGAAAAAACTCTTCCATACTCAAGAAGGCAATTGTTCAAAAGTCATATTTACTCTTCTATCTAAAAGAAATTATCACCTACATCATTCTACTGTAAATAACTAGCCATTGATGTCATTTTTTAAAATAACCTTAATGGAGCAAAGGTCTTCACACTACTGAATCAGCTCTTGTCAACAACCTATATGTTGCTGTATTTGAGATAACTCTAAATCCTTCCCAGCATGTATGGTTGGTTAGAGTTTAAGAGCTGTCTCCTCAGAGTATTCTAGGTCTAATGTTTTACATTGCTGTAGTATATTTGAGTGATTCAAAGTTTGTAAATGCATTTTCTTTTCCATTTTTGTACTTAATATTTTGGTGCTGATAATCATTTCAAGATGTACTTTTGATCTAGAAATGACTTGCATTAATGGCTGTCAATATTTCCTTGACATGTAGATCTCTAAAAATGCAACATCAATGTTATCCACAGAAAAAATACAATTACTACACAAAATTTATCACTTGTTTAATTCTTAAATGATTACAATTATTTAGCAATCAACTACATGCAGATGTAATAAATAATGTTATGATTATTTCTCTTTACTACTTCCATGATTATCTCCCTTTACTGCATCATGACTATTTCCTCTTACTGGTCTCCTACAGTGCATATGCAGACTTGGGGAACTTTTCCCCCTACAAAGCACTGTAAACAAGATGAATACATTTGTGATACATGTCTGCTTTTTGAATAAATTCATTTAAAGTATAAGATGATTGTTGCACTTCAAACTTATTTTGAAAGTAACTAAAAGAGAATACACACACCTTAAATTTGAAAATCTATGCTTTTTAAGAACCATGCCGAGAAATATTTGCTAATGAAATCTGGAAGGACGCCAATATATGTTTTTAGAACTTGTAAAATCACCCTTAAGTAAATGACAGCTAAACTTTGAAGCATGAAAACTTACGATGGCTGATACATGAGTCCAGGAGGAGGCTGGGATGACAGACCTCTGCGGCCGCCACTTAGGATTTCTGCAAACCCTGTGTCTAATATGCCCCCATTCCTTGTGTCTCTCCGCCTTCCTTCATCTATCCTGCTCCGCCTACTCTGTCCAGGGGCTGCCTGTGACTCCCTACACAGGAAAAAGTTTTAAAATATAATATATTAGGTTTTTGAGGATAAAATGGCATTTATTTCTTTTCTATTCAAATTTCCATCTACAGAACAATTGACTTGAAATTCCACTGTTTTGGAAGGCCACCTGTCAAAAAAGACAACATTTTTCATAATGATCAAATGTGTTATATACTGTAGTGACATCTAATGAGAGATCACCTGTCTTAAGACCATAAAAGAGATGGTCTCTCAAGACAGACTCACTGAATTAATAGGAATTCACTTTGTATTATCAAATGGCTGATACTATAAGAAAGTCTGAAATAGTAATATACAATATTTATCTTAAGATATAAGGAACTGTGTGGTTATTCTTTTGAAAATCCATACATCAAAACAATACACCAAATGTTCATAAATGTTTACCATGGCACAAATCATAGTCATGCAATGTAGAGTCTGTCCATATTTCTGACAATGGTTTAATGTCGGTTAGAATTGAAGGAAACATTATCACAGAAATTATACACTGCTAAGCTTTGACAATATAAAGTATTGCTATTGAAGGATATATCTAAATGAACTCCAAATATCTGCACTATGAATTCCATTTTAGAAAACTGCCAGACTTTTGGGACCACAACGTGATATAAATTAATTACTGTAAATTTATTCATTTTTCTATAAAAAGATGACTAATTAAAATAAATGAAGATCTGAAGAAAAGTCAAATGATGAAGTACCTGCTTAAGATTTTTCATTAAAGATAAAATATTAAAGTTTGATTGGTTTCTAAGTTTTCTATCTTTTCAAAAGAAATCTTCCAGGAAAAGCAAAATATGTGAACAACAGCTTCCGGTTAATGGAACCTTGCATGTTAAGTACAACCAAAATGCCAACACAGCAAACAGCACACATCCAGTTAAACTGTTTAACTTAATGGGATGCAAGCAACATAAACATTCCCAAGCATCTGCAAATACCATGGTCCATGAAAAAAATATAAAATATTTAAAAACAATTCAGAATTAAAATTGATGCTTGATCAGTTATAACTGTCAGACCAAACATCAATCTTTAAATTTGAAATGATTCCCATCATACATATTTGGGGGTACAATTATCCTTGTTTATCAGAAGTTTAACACTTTTGTTTATACCTATATTCATGGATATGCCCCTCACCCTTAATAAAATGCTATACATGACAATTGCATTTTTCTTTGGTTTTGAAATTGATAGTTTGCATCAACTATGAAAGCCACAAAATGTTGTACCCCACAAATAGTGAATTCACAGAGTGGCATGTGTGTGTGTGTGTGTGTGCATTCAAAACTAAATGACAAACAATATATCTGACATTTCACAGCTTCTACTCATATGAATGCTGTTGGGTATTTTGTAAAACAAATAAAACATAAAAATAAAACACCATGAAAAAGAATTTGAATGAATGTTATGAAACAACTGGACGGAAAGGATGAAGACCATGCAGAATCTGTGAAATATAATTTATTATAAATCTTGAATGAGAAAAAGCTAAAATCTGCAAGCAAAATAATGGTATATGAAGTTATTATTTTTACTTGTTTCATTAGTTCTTGATTAAATATACAATAAAATTACACCAACTAGCTATAGGACCATAGTAAAAGATTGCACTAGCATGTATGATACCGGTGTCTGTATAGCTGAATATAATAATTATACATCAACTTGCCTAGTAGATATATAACAAGCAAATTTTTTAAGTAGGTATGAGTCAATACAACATGGATGGTCCCACCAATAAGATGCATAAATATGTCATATTTTCTTAGAAAAATGTGAGACTCACAGCTGACCAAGGTCTTCTTAATTTAAAATCTTTTGCATAGAATTTGGATGTAATCCAGTTACTGGGTAGAAATGAAACAGATGTGACCTTGTGTGATGGATGAACGTGGGTAACAACACTATATACCTCCACAATTGATATAGGTTCTGCTCTAATGTTTTGTACACTGCATAGAATTTGATTTTTAAAGAAAAGAATTTCCCAGGTTATCCTGACTGGCTATCCTGGGTAATGAAAAAAAAATGGAATATCTTAGATACTGTTTAAAAAAAATTTAATTCCCTTTATTTTGCTGTATGATTGATGGGTGTAACATGGGTTATAGAGTATACAGCTTGACCTTGCTTCATCTGTGCACCTCTTTAAAGACTCCAAGCTCTTCTTGGTCATTTTACAATTCCTGGACTTTAACAGTGAATTGGTAAAAAATGAGCCGATAACATTTTTAATTGTTATCATTCATTCATTGTGCTTTCATTAAATGGTATTGCCTAATCTGGCAAAATTCATTTCCCTTATTGTAATGACTGATAATAGGGGCTGTAGGTGGCTGAGTGGTCTAAGGCACTTTTCTTTATGGTTCACTAATATCTCACTTCTGTCTGTGTGGGTTTGCATTTAAGGCTCAGCCAGCATGGGTATGTGAGAAAGCTTGTCAGTAACTTCCAGTGGGTCAGTGGTCTTCACAGGATTTTTCCAGGTTTTTCCTCCACCAGATATACTGGCCGATATGTATAGCCTATCATGTGCTGAAAAATGGCATTAAACCCCAAAACAATACCTGCTAAAGTTTCTGTACTTTAGACAAGTTCAGGCTCATTTTTTGAACACATGACAGCAGCCATTTTAGTCAGCTGTCTGCTTTTAGATAAATATTATTCTAACACTAGTATACAGAAGCAAGCAAATCTGCTTTGTCATAATATTTTCCTCAATTGTATTACAAATAAATGGAAAGAAATATTTTTTCTACATTTTTCATTCACTTCATCCAACCATTTTAAATTAAGTTGATTTAACTTCCAAGTCTTCTAATTTCTCCATAATTAAGTTAATTTCACACACTGTACTTCCACAAGACATATTGTATAACCAAGAGTAAAATAGGAATAATCAGCTTAATATATTTTCATACATAGCATCAATGTTAATGTACCATTCTGCTGAGAAAATCATGCATAATGATATGAAAAAGAGATGAAATTGCACAAATGTTCATCTTTGTCAGAAGTACATAATAACTGTAGGGCAGAACCATAATCAATGCATAATTAAATACAAGCAAAGGGCTGATAATGCATACTGAATCTGAAGTAAAAAAGTTAGCCTTGTTTTATGACTTTCAAGACCAAAGTAACAAGTCTGACATCCCGAATTATACTGTAATAAAATTATATTGTTACTGCTTTGCTAACCCTAAAAATTAATGATTTTTTTCTTCACAAAATAAATAAGTTTCATTATTTTCCTTCAGTCAAGTAATGTACTAAATTCTTTCACTGTTAAAGGAAAACAAAACTCAGATGTGCCTTGAATGAATATACTAAGTGAAAGGAAGTATATACCAATATTTTATTTAAATTTTCTGAACAGTTTTAAAGATATGGCTGATTAATTACATGGATTCACATCAATAGCCTGGATGATGAAAGTCAGTTGTGATGTCACATCAATAGCTTGCATGATGAAAGACAGTTGTGATGTCACATCAATAGCCTGCATGATGAAAGTCAGTTATGTCACATCAATAGCCTGCATGATGAAAGTCAGTTGTGATGTCACTTCAATAGCCTGTATGATGAAAGTCAGTTGTGATGTCACATCAATAGCCTGCATGATGAAAGTCAGTTATGTCACATCAATAGCCTGCATGATGAAAGTCAGTTGTGATGTCACATCAATAGCCTGCATGATGAAAGTCAGTTGTGATGTCACATCAATAGCCTGCATGATGAAAGTCAGTTATGTCACATCAATAGCCTGCATGATGAAAGTCAGTTGTGATGTCACATCAATAGCCTGCATGATGAAAGTCAGTTGTGATGTCACATCAATAGCCTGCATGATGAAAGTCAGTTGTGATGTCAAATCAATAGCCTGCATGATGAAAGACAGTTGTGATGTCACATCAATAGCCTGCATGATGAAAGTTAGTTGTGATGTCACATCAATAGCCTCCATGATGAAAGTCAGTTGTGATGTCACATTAATAGCCTGTAAGATGAAAGTCAGTTGTGATGTCAAATCAATAGCCTGCATGATGAAAGTCAGTTGTGATGTCACATCAATAGCCTGCATGATGAAAGTCAGTTGTTATGTCACATCAACAGCCTGCATGATGAAAGTCAGTTGTCATGTCACTAAGTTACATCTGGTCTATCACCGATACACCACTGGTCTACCAATGCAATGTAGCCATAAAGGTCTTTTTCAAAATGTGAGAAAAAAAATTCAAAAAGCCCCCCCAACATGTTAAACTATATGGCAAACAATGAACATGAATTAAGATTATGAACTCCAATAAACATAAGGAACCAGTCTATAAAGCTGTCAGATCTGTGCAAACTCCTCCAAAAGCCTATCCCTTTTTAATATAGCAAAATATGATTTCATTATGTGAACTCAGCATTTTATCAGGATAAGACATGTACTTTCTCATTTGAAATTCAAATTATAATTGAACTAAATCCAAACTTTATGAGATAAATGAAAATTTAGAGTCACTTTCAAAATGCAGTTATTGTATGCCTAACTAAAAAGACTAAATAAACTCCCAGTTCAGGACAATTACTGCTTTCACACATGAAGAGTTTACAAAAATGGCAACATCCATTACATCTGAAAAGTCACTGATTTGCAAAAAGACAAAAAAAGAAGTCATCTTTTAAAAGTGATAAAAAGCTAGTTTTCTGAATATAACGTTTTCTATCCATTTTATATTTAATAAAATTGGTCTGTCACAAAAAAAACAGTTTATTTTGAATTCAAGGTCATTTGGATGACCTTAATCTGCTAGTAGGTTTTGTTGAATTGAATCTGATTTCCCATTATTTGCCTAAGGGAAGCCTTTTAGGAGTGTACTATAAAACCATATTATAATAAGGTATATAAACCCATATGAAACTTAAAAGAATATCACAAAAATAAATAATAGGTAATAAATAATCCTGGATGTTTCCACATTATACATCGACCAGTGTGGATATTTGCACAAAGCTCAGCCCTAAATGGTATAAATAGTATGGAATGGCACTGTATTCATGCAAGTACTGCATTTAAAACTAGATGGCACTGTGTGTGTTTGTGTTTTCACCTTTATAATTATATCAAACAGTAAAATTGTACACTCCTTCCATTTTGATTTGAAATCAAACAGTATTACTAAAAACTAAATAACAAGAAATTTAAATCTGAATATAATGGGTAACATCCTGTCTTGAATTTGCCCATGAAAACTACAAAACAGAGTCTCGACCATTTGTAAATGAATACAGTATTTTGGGTCAAAACATAATGAATTCATCATCCAATAAAAATCTGAAGCTCCTAGCATAACATTTCTAAGTCAAGCTATTAACTTGCCTTCTGAAAATGGATGGCTGAGATAGGTTATACAACTAGACTACCCAAACATGCAAAACATAATTAACGTTTGTTGATTTTAGTATTGGTGCAAAATTTGTGTAGGTTTCTATTAGTGTACATTGGACTGGTTATTTACATCTCAGGTGAGAAATATGATTACGTTTGTTAATGATAAAGAGAAAAAAAATGCAAGCAAAAACTCTTCTGTCCTGGCCATGCACAACTTCAGTAAATAAAGCCATGCCCAGTTGAAATAACGTTCTCCATCTTATTAAAACACAAACCCTAAAAATTATTTGGTATATGGCAATGACACCAAGAAACTGTTAGACTTGTTTTTGGGATGAAATCTTCCTAAAAAAGTAATATATGCTAATAAAAGCTCATAGAAAAAGAATCACTTTAGTACAATAAAGTTCTTGACTAATTATTGCAGCACTATAATTATGTTGAAGCCTATTGTCTGACTATTTCTGCCTGTTGCTAGACTAACTTTTGGTACCTTGGCTGAAAACCTCCAATCTCATTTGTAACAGCTGGTGCTCTATGATACTGAGCTGGCTCTAAAAACCTAGGAGAAACCCGTATGGCCGTAGTATCGCTGGAAAAAGCAGTGACAAATTGTTTATTCTGTCATAGCTGCATGTTTCTATGTTCAGGGCTACCTGTCTCATTTATTTTATCTTTACTTTTCTTGAAAAGTCAATGCTAGCTGAAATCATGATATAATAGGAAATTTAAAAAAAAAGAAAAAAGGATTAACACATGTTATTTATCCACATCATCAATACAGAAAGAAATATTTGACAATTTTATTCATCAGAAGACTGGCATCTAAGTTCTTATAAATGCTCAGCTCGTTTGAAATATTGGTGTGACCAGTAATAACAAGACACCCATGTGGGTCTGATATCACTCACCTGTCAGTTGAAATATGTTGGCTTGTGAATGCAAATTCACAAGTGTATTGAAACTGTAGAAGGAAAAAGAAAGCTTGGAGCACAAAGTCTATTAATGTTGGTGTCACTTATCTTCTTCCTATACCACATACAGTTAAACCCAATGTAACATGCTTCATAAAAACATGACCCAATTGTGAGAAGCAGATTCAGTCACTGCCAAATGTCTCCACCCTCCATCTTAATCCTTTTATATTAGAGTCAGAAATGCAGACATGTGCATTCGCTGTCAGTAAAAATATCAGACCCTCTGGACATGTGCAGTAAGTATGAATGTTTCAGAAAATACAGTTCCCTAAGTATGTTTATTAGCAGGAAAATAAGTATTTGGATTTGAATGGAATATAGCAAGAAAAATCAAGAAATTAAGCTTCTTTGTGCATATTTTTGATGGAATTACTATTATATACACCACTCTCTCGATAACTCACACCCTGATAACTCACAAACCCACTCATATTGCGGGGTTAGGAGTGGATCCCATTTTTTAAACCAGAAAATACCCCAAAAATGTATCCCAATTTGTTGCAGTTTATGCGAAAGGGTTGTTTAAATGTTTTTCTATTTTTCTTAAAAGCATTCACATTTGATGGTGAATTGGCTTCATTTTAACAAATATGAATGGCTTCATGCAATGATGCCTCTGTCAAACTAGGTCAAATTCTGTACATCTGTTTATGATAAATTGCTTAAAAAGGTTTTTCCATCTTTAAATGTGTGTGTGTGGGTGTGATTTGGATTTTTAACGTAGCTTTAACAATTTTTCAGTCATATAGCTATGATGTCTGCAGTGTGGCAGTTTATAGTGATGCCTAGCACTGGGGCATCATGTTGCAGACATGTAGCATGTCCCATTTTTAAATACTGGTGGCTATATTTCATGGCAGATCAGCATCAGTTTTGAAAGAATTTCATGCCGGGATGCTTTCTTTCAAATTTTGTTGAATTCTGAGAGCAGTTTATGTGACAAAGTTATTAAAAGCTTGATCTATTCACAGCAATGGCAGCCATACTTGATGGTGGAACAGCATTACTAAACTATTTTTTTTTATTTTTAAATTCATGTATTCAGTCAAATTTGGTAGAATTTTGTTAAGCAATTTTTGTTAAGTCATTTAAATGGGGTTTGTTATTATTTTTAGCAACAGTGGCCAAATCTCATGGTGGATCAACATCATTTGGATAAATCTGGAATAACTTTATGAAGGATATTTTCTATCGTATTCGGTCAGATTATGTTAAGCAGTTTTTTAGACGATGTCATTGAAAGGTCTTTTTATTTCTAGTCGTGGCAGTTGCATTTCAAGGTGAATTGGCATTATATGAACAAATCTGAAACAATTTCATTCCAGGTTGCCTTCCATCAAATTTGGTCAAATGCAGTCGAGTCACTATTAAGAAGTTGTTTAAAAGTCTTTCTATTTAATGTTATGGCTACCTTATTTGATGGTGGACCGGCAACATTTAAACAAATCTGAGTGATCTTTTCACTAGGATGCTTCCTACCAAATTTGGTCAAATTCTGTTGAGAGTTTTTTAAGGACAAAGTCGTAAATATCAACACTGCACAACAGATGATGGAAAATAGTTCATGACTGATGACAGCTAAAGGACCATACCATAAGCACACCTGACTCGGTGGCTAGGTTAGCCCACCCCATGTGTAATAATCCCCAGTGTAGGTACTAGTAGGGCTTAGTAAAATCTGGAGACTATTGACCAATGAGTCTTAATGACCAGGACCTTTGGTCAAGGTATGTGGCCTTGAACTAAACCTACTGTACAGAAACCAATGTTTTCTTATTAGATTAACTATGAACATGACGTATGACCTCAAAATCCCAGAACTTGTATAGCCTGTAATAAGTGCAAAGAACTTATTCTAGAACAAAAGTTTTTCTTTAAAAATCCCATTTTTCACTGAGCCACAATGATCTTGATTTGCTACCCTTTTAACCCAAAATCGATAAGCATCTATCCTAATTAAAGTGTAAGCACTTCATAAACTTTGGTAAAGATAAATGGTCCTCAACTAAAGTTTTTAATGCAAAAGTCATTTTTCTACGATCAGTTAGTGACCTTGATCTCTGACATCAAAATAAATAAGCACCTTTCTAACCAAAAGTTCAAGTTGTCCAATCTTTGGTGAAAAGATGGCAAGTTAAATTTTTGTACTGAAACAATTTTCTACTTCCTGTAATTATCTTGACTTCTGACCTTTTGACCTCAAAATTGAAAGTCTTCTTCTGCATCACAAGTGCAAGCTTTCTACACAGTTTTGTCCAGGTATGTGATGTAGAAGAACTAATGTTATTAAGCAGAAAACATTTTTGTATTCTTTTAGTCACAGTGACACTGACCTTTGAACCCAAACTCAATCGAGTTCTTCCTCATCTCAAGTGAAAGCCATCCACAATATTTGATCCAGGAATGTGATGTAGCCATGTTATAGTACAGAAACCATTTTTCTCCATTCAGTTATAGTGGCCTTGACCTTTGACACTAAAATCAGTAAGGTTCTTCCTTACCCCAAGTGCAAGCTATCCACAAAGATTGTCCAGTTATGTGATGCAGAACTCCAGTTACTAGGTGTTAAACATTTTTTCTTCCCTAATGTCTTATAACTAAACATGACATGGACATATACATTCTAGGTGAGTAAACACTAATGTAAACCTACGGAGCTACTCCATCCAGCAGGATCTTGGTGTGGTAAGGCTGCACATCTCGGGACTTGTATTCCCGGCGGGGACTCAAGTCAGGGTCTCCCAGTCCTGCCACTCTGCTTATGCTTTTCTCAGGATCTAACAGACCAGAGGCATTCACACGCAACTGTTGGACCTTCTCTCTGAAAAACATTGATTGTATACCTTCACAATTCAACCACTGCCACTGCATCACTGCACTATTAGGTCCCTTTGACTAGTATATGTACAGTCTTGTTATAACAGCTAATTTAGTCTTACGTCATCTTTGCCATTATAATGATTTTTAAAGTTTGTTTTTAGTTTGCAAAAGTTAATTACCATGTTGAGCTCTTTTTAGCTCAAGTCAAACACTGAGACTGTCTTCTTTTCAGCAAGGTAAAGGTTGGGGGCAGAAGTGAGGTCTGAACATGGAATTATTAACCAACACCAGTGTGGTTATTTATCTGAAGCCTTACTCAAAATAATTGGTCATAATGTCACAAATAGTTTATTTTATCCTTTTCTTACTGATTTTTAATCTGATGAAATGTTGCTAGTTTGTGGGATATATGTAATTTTCTATCCATGATAACATACATTTATATTTTCAAGGCAAAATGCTCACATAGAAATACTTGTTCTGCCTCACCTGCAACAGTCATCTTATTTCAATGACGTTACAACAGTATTTTTATAAGTACATTATTTTTTTTCTGACTCATTTTTATAATGTCGTTACAGACACTATGTCGCATTATCTGCTATTTTTCTACTGGTTTATTTTCAGAATTTAAATCATCTACATTGTAGCATCATTTCTAAGTTTACACCAAATTCTTCAATATAAACCAAATTTTAAAGGCTCTTGCTGGACATAAAATATTGCAACTGATATTATGCCCTTTTAATTTTAAAACTGTACCAAATGAGCATCATTTTGTTTAAAACTCATACTGTCTTAACTGACAGCATGAGAAAAAATAATCAACCAAGCATACTGATGTGGGATACAAAAATCTCACCCACAAGCTCATATATTATGGGCAGTGGCTCAGTACAACCTTATTCCTGCCAGCTAATTATGACCTCTCATGTGTGTGTGTGTGTGTGTGTGTGTGTGTGTGTGAATTTCAAAACAGCTATAACAATTTGAGTCATACTGCTATGATGTCTGCGGTGTACCAGCTACAGTAATGTCTAGTACTGAGGCATCATTCCACAGATGTGGCATCATGTCCCACCTGGTCACATTATTCTGACACCAGACCGACCAGCCCGTAACACTAACCTCTTAATGCTGAGCGCCAAGCAAGGCAGCTATTAGTACCATTTTTATAAGTCTATTGTATGACTCAGCCTGAGTTCAAACCCACAACTTCCCAAATATGGGGTAGATGCTTTAACCACTTAGGCCACCGGAGTGGTCATCTCTCAGATGGGATTTCCCAGGACCTCACCAATTCATATATTATATACATTTCAACCTAAGCATCTGATATCTTGAATACTGTACACTTGACCATATTAGAGATGCACAGGTAAATCAGAAATTGGTTAATGATAATCAGCCTCTTCAGTATGTTTAACTCATTAACCCCTGGTGACAAGTTTACGTGGCAGGCGGTAGTAGATAACTGCCAAGCTCTGTAGCATCAAGGTCATGTAAGATACACTAAAGTGGGTGGTATTATAGAAAGGTAGACAGATGTAGCTCTACAATGATACCAAATAATCTGGAAGTTCTAGTTGCACTATAAAATACAGAGGGAAAAACCTCATTTTTTGGACTCGATTTTTTTTCCACCCAAAATTTGCCTGTGGTCAGAATCCAATTTTGTGTACGGATGTTAGACTTTTTGGTCTCAGATCTAAGGCAGACTGGTATAAACTGCGAACAGACAGATGAACCTTTGCAAAAATTAGGATACGAGGGGCATTTGGAATAAAGAGTGGTCTCGATATGAAAATGATGGGTCCGTTAAGCAAAAAAAAACAAACAGAACTCCAACTTTTACACTTCTGCTCATGCACAAGCGAAATAGCCAATGAAAAACGATGTTTCTAACACAACTAGGCATTAGGTTATTGGAAAATCACCTGGAAGTTGATGTATTTAGAAATAGCCCACAACATGTGTTTCCTACTTGCATTTCAGGCAAAAACGACAAAAACCTCCAGGGGTTAATGAGTTAATATCTCATTTTTGGGGTTCATGCTTCTGTAAAATCACATCGTTACAGGCAGTGTATATTGGTGAATTATATGTGTGCTACAAAATTGTCTGTCAGTGTCTGAACATTCTCACATTAATAACTAAATTTAATGCAAAGCATATTTACTCTCATCACTATTTCACCAGCTGCAGAATATTCTGTACTTAAGTATGCCATTATAACAACAGGTGACCAAATTTATTTGGATCAAGGATGAACCTAAGTCAAAATTTTCCTAATGTCAGCCAATAAAATAAACTCTAGTAGTCACACATCTTTTCAGGTTTTATTTTACCTCTTCCTGGCAGCTGCAGATTCCTCCATCTGTAGCTGTAGCTCTCTCTTGTATTCTTCCTTCTTTCTCCTTTTTGCACTCTCTCTATCGTCTTGTCCTTTGAAATGAAGTATAAAATAAAATATTAGTTCAGACAAGGATGATCTTTTACCTCTTTCACACAGCAAATGAACACAATCTCTAAGTTTGCACACAAAAAATTGTCAGTATAAATAACTGAAGCCCATAAATGCTGCAATAATGCAGTAATGAAGGTAAAAACAAGGACATAAAGTGAAGGGTAAAATGCACCTGGATTTAATGGGTATGACAAAAATTAAAATAATGATAGAAAGATAAGATGTGAATAAATTCTCTGTACTTATTCTGTTTCTTTGATGAAAATCAACTGTAAATAGCAAAAATGAACAATCTTAAGAAGTTTTTTCAAATGCAATTGGAAATCATAGTCATACATACATTTTGCATACATGTTGACACAGCATACAAGTTTAATGTCATGAATAGAATTTTGACTTTTGTAGTTTCCCTGAGAGAAATCTAGTTAAAAATATGGACCTCCACATTCCTATACAACTATACATTTTATTAACTCTACCTTAACATCCCTATCAATCTAATGAGCTGCAAGAACCTCTACATTCCTATAAATGTTATATTCTATGTGGAAATGATAAGAAAATCACATTGCAGTTTTATACTCATATGCATCTCAAGACACCATGCAAAAAAAAAAAGCATAATGTCTGAGGCATTCATATGTATAACAGAACTACCATGTAAGACAAAGGTATAATGTTTAAGGTACACAAATGTGTCTCAGGACTACTCTGTATGCCAAAGGCATAATTTCTGAGGTATCCAAATGTGTCTCAAGACTACTATGTAAGCCAAAGGCATAATTTCTGAGGCATCCAAATGTGTCTCAGGACTACTCTGTAAGCCAAAGGCATAATGTCTGAGGCATCCAAATGTGTCTCAGGACTACTCTGTATGCCAAAGGCATAATTTCTGAGGCATCCAAATCTACTAATGGACTACAATCTAATTAAAAAGACAAGATGTGTGAGCCATCCAAATGTATCTCTGGAGTACTATTTAACACAAAGGCATAATGTCTGAGGCATCCAAAAATAGCTCAGGATTACTTTGTAAGACAAAAGCATACTAATTTCTGAGGCTTCCAAATGTATCTCAGGTCAGAGGTGCTTTCTGACTAATTTGGTCGTATTCTGTTGAGCAGTTTTGAAGAAATTATTTACCTTTGTTTTAAATATTTTTAGCAACTGCATATCTGCATCATTTCAATAAATTTGAAGGGTCTTCACACAAAGATGCTTTCTTTTAAATCTGGCCACATTCTGTTTAGCCATTTTTTAGAAGTCATTTAAATTATTTTTTTACAGTACTTTGTCACTGTTATATTTTTTTTGGGAACCAAAGAATACTGTGTGATAAATGAGACATGCCTAATCATTGAACAGATGGCATAAAACCCCATGTCAGTATGCATGATCATATCGATATTGGGTTTCACAGATATATATATATATATATATATATATATATATATATATATATATATATATATATATATATATATATATATATATATGACATCATCTGATTGTAATGCTCTTAATTATAACACAGTTCCTGTTAATAAGACAGGTGTGGTCATGGATTCCATTTTATTAAATGTTAGTAAAAATGTATATGAATCGTATACGATGGTCTCATTATGGCAGTATACATTATGACTCCCAAGGATAGCGGCATAACAAGGACCAATTACATAGAGTAACAAATGTTTTACTGAAAAAAAAACTGCAAATAAGACAATTTATTAAGGAGTAGTAATAACAAAATGTTCAAGATGGCAAACACTGCAGTCACACTGCATGTTATATCGGGACCATTTTTCACCAACAACCCATGTCAATATGACCACCAGTTCAGATGAGTCAGAAATTACATGATTTTCAAAATGGTCACCATGGTGGCCATTGTCAGATGTCAAATTGGCATCGTTTTTGTTTAGAACCCATTTACAAATGACAAGAAATCTCTCAGTGAAACCCAATATCGATATGATCATGCATACTGTCATGGAGTTTTATGCCATCTGTTCAATAGCATTGTTGTTGTTGTTGTGGGGTTTAACGCCATTTTGCAGCACATGATAGGCTATACATGGTGGCCAGTATTAATGGTGGAGGAAGAACCAGAGAAAACCCCGGAAAGAACCACCGACCCACGAGAAGCTAATGGGAAGCTTTCTCACATACCCACATTGGCTGAATCTTAGACTCGAACTGCTGCAGACAGAGGTGAGATGGCAGTGGTCCGTAATGAAGAGCGCTTTAGACCACTCGGCCACTCGGGGCCCCGTTCAATAGCATTAGTGATAGCATGATTTTCAAAATAGCTACCACATCAGCCATGTCAGACTTAAGATTAACATCACATTCATTAAGGACCAACTAAATATCGTAAGAATTTGTAGCCAAATCCCAATGTCAATAAAGAATCATTTTTGAACCAACAACTAAACATAGTAGTTTTGGGGAAGTAACGTCAACAACAAAAAAAACTGCCAATAAATGAAAGATAGCTTATGGATGCAGGACCATCATATAAATTCATCTGGTCTTGCACCAAAAGGAACCCCAAAAAAATCACAAGACATTGGTGCAAAATAGGGTGATTACTTTCAAATTAGATATGCAGAATTTTTTCTCAGTGCCTGGTGGTGAAATAGAAACTGAATTACAAACATGAGAAAATTAAACATCAATTTCACATAAAAAATTAGACAAAATAAAAAAGAATACTGATCTATCATCACAAAACATGGCCATAAAATAAAAAAATTACTGATCTGTCATCTGAAATTTGGGTCATAACATAAAAATAAAAAATAAAAACTGATTATCATGACAAAACGTTACTTTAATAAAAACAAATACGGATATATCATTACAAAACTGGGCCATAATAAACACAAATACTTATCTATAAACATGAAACTGAACCATAACCAGAAAAACAATTACTGATCTATTAACTCAGAACTGGGTCATATCAGAAAAAGCATTTCCTGTTTTACCATTACAAAACCAGACCATAATAAAAAAATGACCTATTATCATCAAACTAGGTCACAATAAAAAACAATTACTGATCCATCATCACAAAACAAGGCCATACTAAAAATATATACTTATTTATCATCCCAAAACTGAACCATAATAAAAATAAATACTGATCATCACAAAACTAGACCTTAATAAAAACAAATACTGATTCTCATCCCAAAATTAGACCATAACAAAAATAAATACTGATCATCACAAAACTAGACCTTAATAAAAACAATATTTACATTATACTGAACATGATGAATTATGACTAATAAAAGATACAAGGAACCACTAACTGAAATGCAATTGTAAAGTGATGAAAATATTAACAACCTGAATTATACTAATACCTGTGAAACGTTTCTTGCATATCCTTAGATATATTCTCCTTTATCATTAAACATTGCAAAATTGTTGAGAAAAAACAGCAACAGGATGGGTAAAACAGATTCCCCTTTAATACACAAATGTATTACCAACTCCAGTCCCTATCAGACAGCCCTGCCATCGATACAAAATATTTCTAAAGATTAAAACTTGCCCATTTGTCCAACATACATGATCTTTATATGGTAAAATACAAAGAACCTGATTAGCTTACTAACATCATTAGAGCAAATGAAGTTAAAGAAATGTATGAATAACATTGGACTTACATAACTGTATGAATAACATTGGACATGTATAAGGAAGCAGCAGATATCCAGTACCAACCATATGACGCATTGTTTATAGAGATATTGATGAAATAGTTCATGTGGCCTTGTTCAACATCAATCTAAATCAATTATTAATCAACTGTTCATTAACCTGAATGACAGTCTGAACATCAGAAACAGAATAATTATGCTTTTCTCCTGTGGTAAATAAAAAAGAGCACCACACTAACCATTGCCCTTTCCTGTGTGTTTACTTACTATTATAGCCCTATGGGATGCTAATATAGTGGATCAACCCACACAATGTATTTGGGTATTTCAAACCAGATACTTTCTTTATCACTTTATCTCCATCTGTGTTACACATATGTACAACAGAAATTGTGTACAATCAAGGAGAGGATGCTCAAAAATGCAACATTCATAAACTTGAACATGGAGAGGGTCACCTCTACGGATCATTCATTCAAAAGCTGAACTACAGTTCATAACCTTTATGTCCATACAGATCACAACCTTGATTTCCAAAGTGCAATTCTTACACATCATGACCTTTATATCCAGAATACATTTCTTACAAAACATGACCTTTATGTCCAAAGTGCAGTCCTTACAAATAATGACCTTTATGTCCTGAGTGCAGTCCTTACAAATCATGACCTTAATGTCCAAAGTACAGTCCTTACAAATAATGACCTTTATGTCCAAAGTGCAGTCCATACACATCACAACCTTGATTTCCAAAGTGCAGTTCTTACACATCATGACCTTTATGTCCTGAGTGCAGTCCTTACAAATCATAACCTTGATTTCCAAAGTGCAGTTCTAACAAATCATGACTTTTATGTCTAAAGTGCAGTCCTAACAAATCATGACTTTTATGTCCAAAGTGCAGTCTTTACAAATCATGACCTTAATGTCCACAGTGCAGTCCTTACAAATCATGACCTTTATGTCCACAGTGCAGTCCTTACAAATCATGACCTTAATGTCCACAGTGCAGTCCTTACAAATCATGACCTTAATGTCCACAGTGCAGTCCTTACAAATCATGACCTTAATGTCCACAGTGCAGTCCTTACAAATCATGACCTTAATGTCCACAGTGCAGTCCTTACAAATCATGACCTTAATGTCCACAGTGCAGTCCTTACAAATCATGACCTTAATGTCCACAGTGCAGTCCTTACAAATCATGACCTTAATGTCCACAGTGCAGTCCTTACAAATCATGACCTTAATGTCCACAGTGCAGTCCTTACAAATCATGACCTTAATGTCCACAGTGCAGTCCTTACAAATCATGACCTTAATGTCCACAGTGCAGTCTTTACAAATCATGACCTTAATGTCCATAGTGCAGTCCTTACAAATCATGACCTTTATGTCCACAGTGCAGTCCTTACAAATCATGACCTTAATGTCCACAGTGCAGTCCTTACAAATCATGACCTTAATGTCCACAGTGCAGTCCTTACAAATCATGACCTTAATGTCCACAGTGCAGTCCTTACAAATCATGACCTTAATGTCCACAGTGCAGTCCTTACAAATCATGACCTTAATGTCCACAGTGCAGTCCTTACAAATCATGACCTTAATGTCCACAGTGCAGTCTTTACAAATCATGACCTTAATGTCCACAGTGCAGTCCTTACAAATCATGACTTTAATGTCCACAGTGCAGTCCTTACAAATCATGACCTTAATGTCCACAGTGCAGTCCTTACAAATCATGACCTTTATGTCCACAGTGCAGTCCTTACAAATCATGACCTTTATGTCCAAAGTGCAGTCTTTACAAATCATGACCTTAATGTCCACAGTGCAGTCCTTACAAATCATGACCTTAATGTCCACAGTGCAGTCCTTACAAATCATGACCTTAATGTCCACAGTGCAGTCCTTACAAATCATGACCTTAATGTCCACAGTGCAGTCCTTACAAATCATGACCTTTATGTCCAGAGTGCAGTCTTTACAAATCATGACCTTAATGTCCACAGTGCAGTCCTTACAAATCATGACCTTTATGTCCACAGTGCAGTCCTTACAAATCATGACCTTTATGTCCACAGTGCAGTCCTTACAAATCATAACCTTTATGTCCACAGTGCAGTCCTTACAAATCATGACCTTAATGTCCACAGTGCAGTCCTTACAAATCATGACCTTAATGTCCACAGTGCAGTCCTTACAAATCATGACCTTAATGTCCACAGTGCAGTCCTTACAAATCATGACCTTAATGTCCACAGTACAGTCCTTACAAATCATGACCTTAATGTCCAAAGTGCAGTCTTTACAAATCATGACCTTAATGTCCACAGTGCAGTCCTTACAAATCATGACCTTTATGTCCAGAGTGCAGTCCTTAAAATCATGAAATTATGTCCAAAGTGCATGAAAAATATGAACAATGATTATGAAGCAAAAAAGGTGAAACAAATGCTAAATCTGCCATCATTAGCCAAATGATACGAGTAATAACTGATGAATTATATACAGTACAGATGAAATATACCAAAACCAAGAGAGAGAAAGAAAGAGAGAAACGATCATAGTAAGTACTTAAAACAAAGAACTCTGAATTAAATTAAGCAAAGATTGATGATGAAAGCATTACAGTTTTATGGGGTGGAGGGTGGGATTATCTTCAACATGAACAAAATAATAAAAATAATAATAATAATAATAATAAAATAAAGATATTGTATTTGTAAGAAAATGAAATCCATGTATATCATATATGAATATCAACATATCAATAATTGTTTATTTCCACCAAGAAATTGACCAGTTGGCTTGATACCCTCTCCTGACATGACAAAGCCATGGTCTAGATGGATAACAGTTGCTTTTTGTTTTAAAATAAAAAAACAAAGAATATTTCTGAACTTCTTCAAATGCTAGGTCAATATTGTGAAGAGGTTGCTAATAATACTGGTAGCTTTAAAGATCAATTATAGTCATTTCTTTTCAAATTTATTTGGCAATCTTCCATTTATTTTCATTGCTATTATGAATTTCTACTCCACTGTTTACTAATTAACTACATTTACAAAATATGACCCTCACAAAATCTGGCACAACATTAACTGGTCTTGAAATAGAACAAAGAACTTGCCAACGTAGAAATCATTATGTAGAGACTGAATTTGTGTAAAGTTAGGAAATTAAAAGTGAAAATTTAAGAAATTAAATAAACTAATACTACACCTATTGTCAATATGATCATTATTAACATGTGAAAACAAAAAGAAAAATAATGACAATTACTGAAGAGAATTATGAAAATACTGTGCATTCAAATGCTAAAGCGTGATCTTTGTGTATTTTCTAAATATTTTGATTATCTAAGCCACACTGATAAAATATACATCAGATACATACTCATGGTCAAATTTATCAACAAAAACTTTTTGAAAATAAAATTCTTTGTAATGATAATTGGAGTACCCAACCTGATATATACATGCTTTTAAGTTGAGTCCAACTTCAAACTGCATAGACCCAAATCTGCCGGTGTATAATGTGCCAGTAGAGCTGGATCTTTGCAGTTTGTGAGGAGTAATCAGTAGACAAGTGTAGACCCTGATCTGCAGGCACATTATGTCATGGCAGATCAGGATCCTTGTTGTTTGCAGACTGACTTAACTTATAAGCAAGTATATATATGGTACCCACTTTAAACCAACTATTTATCTCGTAGCATTATATTTTGCCATGTTATACTTGATACTTTTTGACCGTATCACTCCAAAATAAATCTATGAAGCAAAGGTTTAATGATATAAATTTCTGTACTATATGAATGGCAACAACTTACATTTAATTTTCAATATTTTTCTTCTCCCTCTATCTTTGCCTTGCTCATGGTATCATTTTGCCCTTACAATTGCCTAAAATTATGTCTAAACCCTTTTTCAACATTGAGAAGAATGTGTGATGATTTAGTGTTTTTTAATATGCTTTGAAAATAATTTAGAATAAGCAATAGGGCTTACTCAAAAGCTCTTAATAATATTTCTCAATCTGATACTGTATAATCAGTAGATCTTCATTTGTTGTCTTTCATCATTAGAAATTAGAAAGAAAAACAAAAGTTACTTTTCAGTTATTAGTCACAAGATGTGACCATATCCTGCATAAAATTCATAATTTTACTTAAAAAGACCATACAATCAATAGACTTCTACATTAGTGACTGGTTGGCTCATTTTACAATGATGTCACACATAACTTAGTGAGATAATGCAGTCTGTAAGATATGGACAGTCTATCTCTTCATTAATTGTAACTGTTGGGAACTTGGCAGCTGAAACTGATTTTTGAACTACATGGAATGCTTTATAGAAAGCACAAAAAATTAACATTTTTAAGATTTTCTCCACAACCGACCCTGAAAGGCAGAGGAATGTATCAAAGTATAATCTTTTCCTGTAAATAAAGAAAAACTGTACATATATTGAAATCAGAGAAGAAATGTGTCCATGTAAGAAAACTCAATAAATAATACTAAACTACATGATTTAGATGAATACAGAGAACTGGCTTGGTTGCTTGGATGCATGATAACTTATTTTACACCCCCCAGCCAATGGTGCACTGACACTGCAAATTTAATTTCCATGTGTGAAATGAAATGATTGGCACAGTAAAAAAATTGACATTTATTAATTTACATTTACCTTTTTATACTGCAATTTTAATTGGTATTGTGTTGTTTAATCACCTATACAGAATAAATATCATCTTAAGATTAAAAAGCTCAACAGGATGATTCCTGGAAAGATGTACATTTGGTTGAATGGATGGAAGGATGATGAGAGATAAGCAACAGATACTGCATACAGTAAACTAAGATATCGAATTCATCATTACCTTTCCATAACAATCATGCTAATTTAAAGAAGGTGTGCTGAGAAATTATCAAATGTAGATATGACAAATCTACTTAGAAAAAATTGATAACGAAAACAAAAGTCTGTTGACAAATCTGCTTACAGGAAATTGATAGTGAAAACAAGAGTTCCTTCAATGGATTGACACTCTACAGGCCAAAAAGTATTTCCAGAATTTAAGATAAGACCATTTCTTTTAACTCTAATTGCTGAGTGTTGAAACAATCCCTGATATTCTTGAGTGATAAGATTTTTAAATTAGCCAGTGACAGCCATATTAGATAAAAGATTGGCACCATTTTCGTTTCGGACAAACTGGACTTTTGGTGAAAAACCCATGTTGTGGTAATTCATTCAGGAGAATCAGTAAAAAGATTTTCAAGATGTTCTTTGTGACAGCCATATTTGAGGTCAGATCAGCATTACATGTATTTGCATTCAAGACCAATTAGGTATCATAATCAGTCTTCTAGTGAAAACACCATCTCAATATGGCTTTCTATTTAGGACTACCAATAGCAATGTGGCTTTCTATTTTGGACTACCAATAGCAATATGGTTTTCTATTTAGGACTACCAATAGCAATATGGCTAGTACTGGTGGCCATACTGGATCATAAGAAGACTTCTGTTGAAAACCCAATACTGATATGACTTTTCCACTGAGTAGTAATGACAAGATTTTCAAGATGGCCGCTGTGGTGGCCACATGGATATGACACAACTTAATTTTTATTTAAGACCAACCAGACATCATAACAAGCCATCCAGTGAAAAACTCATGCTGATATGTCAATTCAGTTGAAGAATAACAGTATTTTCAAAATCAGTTGTGGTTGCCATTTTGGATAACAGACTGGCACCATTTTCATTTAGGACCATCCTGACATTGTAAGACATATTCCAGTGAAAACTTCATGTCAATAGGACTCTCCATTCAGGCAGCGTAGCAATCCTGAGATTTTCATTATGGCATAATGATTTTCACGATGGTCTATGACCAGTACATCTAAACAAAGAGTAACAACTCTGAATGAATTCCATGTTTATATTAGTTAAATATACATGAAGAGATAGAGACAAACAGTTACGCGTTTTATCATCATGATCCAGTTTTATAATCTTTTATGTTTTAATGTGTCTTTCTTTTCCATGCTATATATGCATCTAAGACATTGTATAAAATCTGTAATCTCAAATGTTTCTGTAATGATTCATGTCATGTTGTTTATAACATTGACCTAGTGACCAAAGGGGTTTAAAAACAGTTATTTCAATTCAGTCTGAAAATTCAATAAACTGAAACCAGTAAACCAGTAACAGATTTTACATGTTACTGTTTACTTTAAATAATTAAATAACAATGTTTATGTTAAAATCAGTTAATGTACATATATGCCAACATTTAAGGTCATGTTGAATTTTAAGATAATAATAGACACCACTGAACAAGATTGACAGATATTGTAATACAGCACTAAATGAAAGCAGTTCACTACAACAGCAATGCATAAATGGGAGAAAAAAGCTCACACAAATCAGCCTACTTTACCTATCTGGATGTGATCAACTAGTACTAGTAATATCTAACTTTACAGTTTCATAAAGTTTTATGATTAAAAACAAAAAAACAAAGATGAAATAATAGAAAATTCATTAGATTTACTTTGACAATGGCAATTTTGGTTGAGTTTTTTTTTCTTCAGAGATAGTATGATATAAGCCAAGAGGCCTGAAAAATTCCCTTCGAACAATGACACTGAAACATGCCATGTAACTTTAACTTCTCACATCATGAAATAAATGGCAACACAGAAAGGATGTCTCTCTTCTAAATCACTAAATGTCAAATTTATGCCTCAATGTGCGTGGATATATATCGCTTATTTCTGTTTTTACAGTCTTTCATCCCAGTGTTTGCCAAAAGTGTCCACGACATGAGTATTTCATTATACCTGTGCTCATCGAAATCATGATGATGATAATGGTGCTGAAATTTGGTTGTTCTACATTTTTCATTTAACAGGCATTTTTGACAGTTCAGATGATACAAAATTACAATTTAATGAAACAACCAAGCCATTCCAATGTACAGGACATGTAAAAGAAAGGTGTGAGATTGGGTTGAACATAAGGGGAAATAGTTTAGATCACAATGCATGGTGTAGTGCTATAACAACCTACCAATGATTCCTGATTGCCCTGTATTGGGTAAAAAAAATGGATGTTATGGAAATGACAAATGTTCAATAAACAGAGTTTATTTCAAGTGGCTTTTAAAAAAGTCACTCCTGCTCATGACACTGTAATCTGCATTATGTGAAATCAGGCTCTGAACAGTGTTAAGACAATGTAGCTTGGTGCTTTCATGGATGAAGAAAGAGACATTAGTATACCAGGATAATTATAATCTTGAGGCATATTCTAATATTAAACCAAGCTTAATATAGCAACTGGCAAAAAGATAAATGACTTTTAAAAACTTTAACAAATAGAATTATAACTAATGTTGATAGTTGCTAATTCTGCCTTTGCGTGCATGACAACTTTAACCATACCAAGCAAATGCATGTAGTAATATCATCTGGAAATTTAAGCTGAATATAGCAACTTATGTAGAAGACTGATAACGTTTAATAAACTTGAATAAAAAATTTGAATTCTGCTGAGGCAAACATGTGTTGCATAAATCACACATCAGATTAAGGAGACAAGACTTTAACTTCAATATTGAGGCACACTCAGCAAAATGCAGACTAATACATTTCAAATATATAGCATTGTTGTATGAGAAACAATCACTTTCAAGAAAAAGAAAGGACAAAAACAAAGAACGATGCAGTACATAGTCATGTCTTATAATCTTTAATATTCTGAATGTCAATACTTTTGTCTATAGCAAACATCTGAAACTTTGCCATACTTCCCAAAAAAAATTCCTGAACAAGATGAGAAGAACTTTCATCTCACTCAAAAGTGAAACCTGAATGAAAGCTGGGTCTACATTTTTGTCACACCAAAGCACACATGAAAGGAAATCCTTTGATAATGATGAAGACTTTATTTGCTTGAATGGACTCCAATAAACATTCAATATCCAATTCAGTCTCCAATAGCAAAATGATTGCATTCCTTTCAGTTCTATACAGGTAAAATGGTTACGGAGCAAATATTTATATTTACACTTACTCAAGCCATCACTTTGGATCAAAACATACTGTATATACTCATTTATAAGTCAAGTAAAACTGCAAACAATAATGATCCTGGTCTGCCGTAGCATAATATGCCTCCAGATCTGGTCTATTATGTTTGATTTACTGTTTACTCCTAACAAACTGCACAGACCCAGATCTACTGGTGCATTATTATGCGCAGGCCGATTTGGGTCATTGCAGTCAGGAGTTAAACTCATCTTATAAGTGAGTATATATGGTACCAGGCAAAGTTATAAATACTAAAATATTTAGAGTGTGCACAATATACATCTGCCAAAAGAATTAAGCTTGTGATTTATGCAATTGTTCAATGGTTTGACATTTACCTAAAATCCAAATGCGATTTATGTGATTGCTCAATGGTTTGACATCTACCTAATATCCAAATGTGATTTATGCAATTGCTCAATGGTTTGACATCTACCTAATATCCAAATGTGATTTATGCAATTGCTCAATGGTTTGACATCTACCTAATATCCAATGTGATTTATGCAATTGCTCGATGGTTTGACATCTACCTAATATCCAAATGTGATTTATGCAATTGCTCGATGGTTTGACATCTACTTAATATCCAAATGTGATTTATGGGATTGCTCAATGGTTTGACATCTACCTAAAATCCAAATGCGATTTATGCGATTGCTCAATGGTTTGACATCTATCTAATATCCAAACATGATTTATGCGATTGCTCGATGGTTTGACATCTACCTAATATCCAAATGTGATTTATGCAATTGCTCGATGGTTTGACATCTACCTAATATCCAAATGTGATTTATGCAATTGCTAGATGGTTTGACATCTACCTAATATCCAAATGTGATTTGTGATTGCTCAATGGTTTGACATCTACCTAATATCCAAATGTGATTTATGCGATTGCTCAATGGTTTGACATCTACCTAATATCCAAATGCGATTTATGCAATTGCACGATGGTTTGACATCTACCTAATATCCAAGTGTGATCTATGTGATTGCTCAATGGTTTGACATCTACCTAATATCCAAATGCGATTTATGCAATTGCACGATGGTTTGACATCTACTTAATATCCAAATGTGACTTATGCGATTGCTCAATAGTTTGACATCTACCTAATATCCAAATGTGATTTATGCGGTTGCTCAACGGTTTGACATCTACCTAATATCCAAATGCGATTTATACGATTGCTCGATGGTTTGACATCTACCTAATATCCAAATGCAATTTATATGATTGCTTGATGGTTTGACATCTACCTAATATCCAAATGTGATTTATGTGATTGCTCGATGGTTTGACATCTACCTAATATCCAAATGCAATTTATGCGATTGCTCGATGGTTTGACATCTACCTAATATCCAAATGCAATTTATGCAATTGCTCAATGGTTTGACATCTATCTAATATCCAAATGCAAGAGCAATTTAAACCTGGCTTAGCAGGATACTTTTTAAATAACATTTTCTAATGTTGTTTACTGGATATGATATGAAAACAATTGTTTTGAGGCTTACTATGCACTGTACATTTATTCATATTCACCAGCATTACCAAATTGCATTTATGCCAAGATGTGTCATTGTTGGTCTCATTTTAATGTGGTTCCTAAAATAAAGTTGTTGAAATCTTTTCCTGATCTTAGTAATGGCAACTACATCAGATCAGCATCATTTGTTTAAATCTGACGGGGTTTCAAGCTAGGATGTCTTTTGTGTGTAAGTTTTTTCTTCTTCTATTATTGGTTAAGTTGTGCAGAGTTTTTTTTTCAAGAAGTTGTTATGATTTTTTCTGTCATAAGTTTGACAGTGGATCATCATAATTTTTCAGAATTTCTAAATTCTTAATTTTTCTGCGGCCCTCATTCCCCATATGGTTTCTGTTAAATTTGGTCCAATTCTGTCAAGTGTGTTTTATGCAGGCCATATTTGGTGGTGTATCAGTTTAATTTGTACAAACAACTTCAATGTCCTTCATGCCAGAATGCTTCCTGTCCAATTTGGTCTAGTTCTGTTGAGTGGGGTATTCAGTGGTTGTAAAAGTGTTATATTTTTTCATTATTTTTTCTCACTTGCAAATAATTAATGGTCAAAAAATATTATTTTTTTCTTAGGTACCCAAAATGTGCAGTTTTGAGAAAAGTTCTATGTACCAACAAAAGGTCCAAGAAGGTACAAGATTGCACAACTGGCAGACGACATATGTGATGAACCACTTCATGGATAGCTAGCAAAGAAATCTGGGTCAGTTGGGTACATTCTCAATAAAATTTTTCCAATCATGATAACTGCACATGTTATGGAAATAAAAAATTCTCTATTTTGTGTTTTTCTTTATCTATATTTGATTGAACATCAGCATCAAATATCCAATATTTAAAGGCTATATGCCAGGATGCTTTCTCTGATTTTTTAATAAAAAACACATAGAAGTTGTTTCAATTATTTTCCATTTCTAGTAATGGTGGCTATATCTGAAGGTACATTGGCATCATCTGTACAAATTCTTCTAGCTAGGATGCTTTCTGTAAAATTTAGGCAAATTCTGCCAAGCAGTTTTTTTTAGACATCTGTTCAACTTTTTCTTAACAGCAGCTATTTTTGAGGACTGATAGCATCATTTGTATAAATTTAAAACCCTTCAAGCCAAGATGCCTTCTGGCAAATTTGGTAAATTTCTGTTGAGTATGTTGGTGATAGTATTTTTCCACTTTTAGTAAATGTGGCCATATTCATTGCAAAATCAGCATCCTTTGAACCAATATAAAAGCTCTTCATGTCATAGTTATCACTTTCATGGATTGATGTTGCATTAGAAGGTAAGGAAAAATACAGGCACAATAGCTATATACAAGCAATCTGAGATATTAGTTATATGTATGGTAAAAACTAATGGGGACAATTTATTTAATGGTTAAAGGACAGCAATGACTAATTGTTACCTAGGTTCTGACATCATGAAAGATTCTGTTTTATTGACAAGCTCAAGAATTACCGCTCTATTCATACAATTAATGGGTTACGAGAGAAAGGCTCCAAAAACCTGCTGTGTTATTAATATGTCCCTATACAATAAGGAAGTTTTTTTTCTTCTTAAAAGCCCATGTTGGGCCAAATCCTTGCAGAGTAACAGAACTACATGTCATCATTCAATGCAAGATATTTCAAAGAAAAGTCAACAACACAGGTAAATACTATGAGACCTTTAAAGGAAAAGGTCACACAGCCCTTGGTAGAATCACAAAATTACTGTAAAGTTTAAACAAATGCATGGTGTTTCCTTAAGTCTTTTAATCTGATCACAATATTTGATTGTTTACAGGTAAACATTGAGTAAAATCTATTTCATATCAACAAGTACTAAAGGTAAAGTTAAATAAGCAACATAATCAATACAGTATACTGCGCTCTATACGAGAATATATATATATATATATATATATATATATATATATATATATCTCACTACATGGGTGCAATTATAAATACACAAGGCATACAAACAATTTTTATCCCAAAAAATAACATAAAAACTAATTTTCATTTGAAATATAAACATCCACACCAGCATAAATTAGCTGCATAAACGTGACAGAAATTTTTATCTTTTTTTCCATCCTTTTGTCCTTTTTAATGTAGGCAGTCTTTGAAAGAATAAAATGTACAGACCCAGGTCGGCAAGCCCATAATGTACAAGCAGATCTGGGTCTGTGCAGTTTGCAGTTGGACTTGTCTTATAAACAAGTATAGATGGTACAGAATTTTAGGAAACTTCTTTGAAATGTAATGGTTATTTCTGTGATTTTGTCGGACTGGTAATTTTTGGAAAGAAATATTAATCTTCATATTGTTTATTATAAGTACATCTAAATCATATCTTTATGGTTACTAATAACACGAATCTATGAAAAATGCCAGAAATGATCATCTAGATGTTGGGGTCACATTTATTTTCATGACCTGCATTTCATTTTCTTGTTGGGTTTTATTTTTTCATTTTTTTTACCTTGTAATAAACACTCTGCTATGCATTAATCAGCATTATTTTTAAAATGTTAAAACGTTCTTCAATTTAATCATCATGAATATAACAATTTATTTCTTTATTAATTTCCATGTGCAATAAATTAATTCTGATAATATCACAATAATATTCTAAATAAACAAAATGTTTAGAAGTTTTGATAATCAAAATAAATAATATCTGGTAAGTCTTAAGTTCATTTTCAAATCTGACATTCATCATTTTCTGTTTCATGATCAATGATTGTAATTACTTTCATTCATGTGGCCTAGTGGTTAGAGCATCCACCTCAGATGTGGGAGGTTGTGGGTTTGATCCCCAGCTGAGTCATACCAAAGACTTACAAAAATGGTACAAACAGCTGCCTCACTTGGCGCTCAGCATTAAGAGGTTAGTGTTAGGACTGGTCGGCCTGGTGCCAGGATAATGTGACTGGGTGGGACATCATGCTACACGTCTGCGACATGATGCCCCAGTGCTAGGCATCACTATAAAACTGCCACAATGCAGACATCATAGCCATATGACTGAAAAATTGTTAATGCTACATTAAAAATCCAAATCACACACACACACATACACACATACTTTCATTCATTGGTGAATTAATGATTAATTTGTACTAATTTATGACTAATTCATGTACCAACTTTGTGAATTTTCAAAAGTGTACCATGAACAACACTTTATTTATTTGACTTGTGCTTAATAGTCCTCTACATAGTCAACTGACATTTTTGGGCAAAACAACATTTTTCTTTCTTTCAATCACAGTGTCCATGATATTTGTTCTATTAACCCCCAAAACAATATGCTTCTTCACCCCAAGTGTAAGCCAACCATAAAGTCTGATCCCAGACTTACATAGAACATATAGAAATCATATTTTTAATCACAATACACACTGTCTTCTTGATATTTAAATTTCTGCCCCAAAATCAACAGCCTTCTTATGCACCCTTACTGCCAGCTACCCACACAACTTTGTCTAGGCATGTTATGAGAACTAATGTTACTGTGAAGAAATCATTTTTATTCTTTCAGTCACAGTTACTTTGCCCTTTTACTGTTTGACCCAAAAATCAAAAGGATTCTTCAATATCCCCAGTAAAAGCCAGTTACAAAGTTTGGCAACTGAAGATGATGGAGGATTAAGTCAGTGTGCAGAAACTGTTTTCTTCTTTTTGTAATAGTAACCATTAACTTTTGACCTTTTGACCCTCAAATGGACAGGCTTCTTCCTTATCTCACGTGCAAGACATCCATAAAATCTGGTAACTGCAGACAGTGAAGAACTTGGGTTTGTATGCAGAAACCATTTTTGTTTGAGCTTTGGTGACCTAGACCTTGACCCTAGAGTTCTGACCCCAAAATGGAAAGGAATCTTCCACACCCTGTGTGCAAGCCATCTACAAAACTTTAGTAACTGTAGATGATAGACAACCCGAGTTATTGTAGAGAAATGTAAAATAATAAGCTGTTTTATTGCAGGCATAAAAAAATACTGGTGACTGAAAGAATATGTGAATAAAAGTTAAGGTATGAAAATTACAACTGATACCAGCTGGCATGATTCATGAAAGGAACATCTTCTATGAAAAATTTCTTTTTATGAAATTAGTTGAATAATTTAAAATTTATAACTATGACATTGGTACCTATAGGAAGGGAAAATATCCTATGAATTGCTGTCTCATAATAAAAATGAAAATTTAGACAAAATTATAATAACAATCATACTTATGGGTGCCTAATTCACTACATACTATTTCACAGCAATTCACTATTAACTTCAATACTTGTGCAGATGGCTGGTTATTTACAGTACATATGTACAAATGAAGTATTAATACTACACAGCACTGAGAAATATCAGTACCATAATGACAGAATGTCCAGTGATACAGCTATGGTCACACCCCTTTCAAACCAAAACAGAAAGGTTTAAATACAGCACAATTAAGGTGGTGTGAGATACTGATTTTCAACCAACCCATCCTCCACAGTGGAAATGTTTCAAGCTTAAAACCCATGTTCAATATCCAATATATTCAGTAAATTATTGCATTTCTCCAAAAAAGACATTTTTGCCAGCACCTGAATCTCTCAATTTGGGAAGGCTAGGTCTTCACAGCAGAATCATTGTTCTTTCAGCTGTTAAACACCATATATACTCACAAGATTGGACCAACCAACTGCAAGCAGCACAGACCCATATCTGCCATAGCATAATGTGCCAGCAGATCTGAGTCTGTACAGTTTGTTAGGAGTAATCACTAGAACAAACAAAATAGACCATGATCTCCAGGTGCATTATTCTACAGCAGATCAAGATCTTTGCTGTCTGCAGTTTGACTTGACTTATAAGTGAGTATATATGGTAAGTGTTTTGTAGCAACCTTGAAAACCCTGAGAACTAATGAATAATATAACAGTACATGAATGTAAATGGGGAAACTATAGAAACTTAGCTAGAAGTGGGATTGAGGAGTTTTTTATGTTAAAGAATGTCAACATATTTCCACTTAAAGCTTAAGCCAGATCTTCTTGCTTAAAGGTTTGAGAATTCTAACCCACAGTTAATCAATACATTTTTAGTCTGAGAATTCTAACCCACAGTTAATCAATACATTTTTAAGTTTGAGAATTCTAACCCACAGTTAATCAATAAATTAATGAGAAAACAGTACTTACCAATAGGGAGGGTGGCAAAGTAACCTTGCGGTTGAGCTCGGGTGGCCATTTCAGTAGCTGGTGGTGGTTTCTTTTCAACTGGTTTCTGTCCAGAAATTAAAGAACTCTTCGGTAGTATTTCATCCCAAAAATCAGAATTTCAAGCCTGTTTTACATCTTAAACAATATTTTCAGTACGCTGCATACATAAACATCTCTGAAATATCTGTTTCCTTAAAAGATCTTTGAAGGGAACTTCACTCCAACCTGAAATTCTTTCAGTAAAATTAAATGAATTATACACCGGATAGGAATAGTTCCTTCATGTACATTTTTTCTTGATATATTCCTTGTAAGCTTCCAATTAAGTGGATAAGCAAATTATCTCTTTGAAAATTCTATATCCAATGTGTAAGGAATTTTTAACACATACACATATCTTGTTTTTCCTTGTGAATATAATTAGTGATTTAGACACTAATCATATATTCCATAAGTGTGTCAGTTTGACAACCTCTTCTATTTCCATTTTACTTTCTGTTCTATTATCCTATTACACTATTTCTACCTTTGCTACGACCCAGACACCTAGAGCTTTCTACCTGTAATATACATGTACTTTACTTTCATTAAGCCGGGGACATTCTTTGCTGTCAGCACACCAGGTCAATAAACAACCAAACAATCTCCGTAACTGTAGAGTGGTTGCCAAAACTTGGCTCACTGGATTAACAAGGAACACACCTTATCATGTTATCGAACTTTATACTTAGATTCAGTACTATTTTTCATTGCCAATTCAGGTAAACATATTAAATTACTCTGGTATCATTACAGGTAAGTCATGGATCACCAAACTTTTAAAAATGATACACATGAATAAAAATTAATAAATATAGTCAATAGAAAAAGTCTTAATACTGTGAGAATGATGGTATTAATGACAATCATAGGTGGATAGCAGAGTAATTTACTTTTAAGAAGCCAGATTATCTGTAAATTTCAAACTATTGCCAGTTGTTGCTATGGGTGGGAATGGTTGTAGACATACATACATGTATTAAACAGAAGGCCCATGTGGGCTCAATATCACTCTTCTAACCACATCTACATAAAAGCCCAATACATGATCAGCTTGCAGAGAAATATGGGCTTGTGTGATGCTTACTATCTTTTTTTTCTTCTTCTGATTTTATAAAACCTTGGCAATACTTGGTGAGAGATAGGCATCATTTGTATAAACCTGAACGAATTTCATGACAGGATGCTCTGTGTCAAATTTGGTCAAATCATGATCAACAGTTTTTGTGGAAAACTTGTAAGTTTTTCTATTTTTAATAATGGCAACCATATTTGATGGCAGATCAGCATACTTTGTATAAATTGGAAACGTCTTTATACCAAAATACTTAAAGAAATTTGGTCAAATTCTGGTTAGCAGTTTTTGAAATGATGCAAAGGGGTTTCATCTATTTTTTTAAATGCTGGCCATATCTGATGGCAAATCAGTATCATTGGTAAAAAATGCATAGGCTTTCATACAAGGATGTTTTTGTCAAATTCAGTCATAATCTGGTTAGCCGTTTTTGAGTTGTTTAAACAATTTTCTTTTTAGTAATGGTTGCCATATTTCATAGCACATATGCATTAATTGTACAATTAAAAATGGACTGAAAACAAGGAATATTGTCAAATTGTTATGCATTCTATCTAGAACTTTTTGAGAAGTTGGCTGACAGTCTATTTTTAAAACAGCAACCATATTTGTTGTCAAATTGGCTTTTATATGACAATGCTTTTATCAAATTTGGTTCAGCTGTTTTAAGAAAACGTCATTTAAAGCTATTTTTATTTTTAGTAATAGCTGCTATATTTGATAGTGGATTGGCATCATTTGTGTAAACAAGAGGCCAAATTCAGCCTGATATCACTAACCTAGCTGATATAACAGTGACCATTTCACCAAGCAGGTTTATGTAGCATAAGAACACAAACTTGTTATCATCTTCATTTTACATATTTTACTATATCCTGATAAAAATTTGTTCTAAAGATGATGGCATCATTAATATGCAGTCTCTTGCTCATAATCCAAGTCATCCAGGATCCTGATGATACAATCCACTTACCAAGTTTTATAGAAATTGGATGAGATATATAATCTCCAAACTAGACAGGTAACAAGCTCAGCTATTCACATGCAAGTGACCTATGTCAATGATAATATGAGCTCAAGGTGGAGTAAAGTGGGATTTGATCTCTAGAGTTGTAGCAAGCTCTGCCAAAATATAAAAGTCTGCCTCATTAACACACGTTAGATCCTGCTCATACTTAAACTCATTCAACTTCTTGATAATATAATTAGACTATATTAGACTATATTACAAATTTTGATCAAAGTCTGATTAGAAATATAGATAACAGATACTAGATTGTTGACAATCAGATGCAAAGGTCACATCCAAAATGTATGAATTTTACTCATAATCATACCCAACCAAAATGTTGATAACATAGGCCTGTTTACCAAGTTTGATCAAAATCGTATACAAAATACAATCCCTGGAATGGACATAAAACTGCAGATGCAAGACAAGCTCATAAATATATGTTTATGCATTGGTCATAATAAAAACTACCCAATATTTTGATGATATAAGCCTATTTACCAATTCTGAATAAACATGGGTCATAAGTAGTTCCTAAAGTGCTAACAAGCTCAGACAATTGCATGCAAGACAACCTGATTAATGTATAGACCTTGCTCATAATAAAAAAAAAACATTACCGTATATATTTTGATGACATAAGCCAAAAGTGGGCCAGATTTATGGTTTCCAGAGTGGTAATAAAGTCAGCCAATCAGATGCAACATTATATCATAAATATTCATTAATCTTGGTCATTATCCAAATTAACCAAGAGCCTGGTAAATATAATGATATATTCCAAGTTTGGTCAAAACCAACTCACAAATATGGCTTCCAGAGAGGTAACTATCCTAGCCAATCCAATGCAAGACTACATCATTACTATGTGTGGATCTAACACATTACTGAATCCATCCAACATGTTGATGATATAAGTGCACATTTCAAGTCTGAGCAAAAGTGGATCAGAAATATGGCTCCCAGAGTGTGAACAAGCTCAACCAATCAGGTGCAAGACTCTCTCACAAATACAGGTGCATCTCACTCATTATCAAACATATCCAAGATCCTGTTGATATAAGCATATATTCCACATTTGATCAAAATCAAGCCAGGAGTACTGTCTACAGAAAAGTAACAAGCTCAGCCAATCAGATGCAATAACACCCCTTTAGTATACATGGATCTTGCTCATTATCAAATTCTTACAAGATGTTGATTATGAAAACCTATATTCCAACTCCGATTGAATTTTGATCAGAAAGATGAACAACAGAGTGGTAACAAGCAATTGTCCTTCATGTCACTTTGCTTTCAATTAAATTTGGTTTTATTCTATTTAGTGCTTTTTGTCAAATTTAGTTAATTTTTCAAAGCATTTGAGAAGAAGTCAGTTGAAGATTTTGATATTTTTAGTAACAGTGGCCATATTTTATGGTAGATCTATATTATTTATACAAATTCTGTTCAGCTGCTTTGAGAATTTTTTTTTTAATTTTTATTTTTATTTTTAATAATGGATGCCACATCTGCTGGCAGATGAGCATAATTTTAACAAGTTTGAAAGGCTTTTCTGCTAGGATACTTTCTGTCAAATTTTGCCAAATTCAGTCCTGAGCTTTTATATAGGGCAGAAATGGTTAGTAAATTCCTTAACTTGTTACTCATAATACATTTACTGAATAGTAACCAGTAAATCACAGTCAAAAACACTAGTAAAGAGTGTAACTGGTAAGAATTACAGCATAATAAAAGTTTCCAGTTTCTAAAATCTAGTGAAACGTACAAGTTACACTTGCAGACACAAAGATATTTTGCCTTGCTTGTACATGAGCTCTAGGCATGTTCCACCTTTAATTATTTTGTCATTCTCTGCCATTTCATGCAGTAATCAGTACCAATCTGGATGACTGTCAGGATCACTCAAAGACAAAGTGTAAAACTTGTGTATTACTGGAGTTAAAATGACTCAAGTTCAAAAGTGTCAGATCAATAGTGTCAAAGGAAGAAAACAAGGTTTGTGTGTTTGCCAATTGTGTATGTATGTACATACATGTATTACATAAATTATTAGAGACGATGGTGTTAATATTATTCTGTATCATATCTTAGAATAGCAGATCATGGTACATGTACAGCATTGAGCTACACATGGGGCAGAGGTATTACAATGTTTAAATTCATGTATAAAGTTTTTTTTTAAAGAAAAGTCTGGGAGTGAGACACTTTATTCACATTTTCAATTTGTATATAAATTTGTTCCACTTACAAAACACTCTTGATATTATGAGGCAAGGGGGAGGAGAGGCCAGTTAACCAGTTTCCATGATTTCTACCTGGTTACCACTAATACTCAAACCATCAATGGTTATCTGGGTAATCGTTACAGCTCTACTGTTTGAGAAGAAGTTGTGTAAAGGTTTTACTAATTGTAGGTTTTAATGCCAGGATGCTCTTGGCTGATTACAGTTGAAAATAGCAATTACTGATTACCAATGGATGATGATAATGGGCACAGGACCATACTGTAAGCTCACCTAGCCACAAGGCCAGATCCTCAATTACTGCAAGCTCACCTGGTCTTGTGCCTAGATGACCTTGAAACAGACAGTCTTCAATTACTGTAAGCTCACCTGTCTAGGTGAGCAAGAAAGTCTTCAATAAATGGTTTATTTATTCAAGATACTGTTCTCTAAAACTACATAAAATTGTAATCCTTAGGATCATTCAAAGCATTAAAACACCTAACCTAATGCCAGTGAAAAATCTATAAATTTGAAGAATAAAACAAATTATAGACATGAAATGAACTTATTTTATTGACAAATATTCAAGTGATCATATGTGTACTGACATGATGTCAGCCCTCTACAGAAAAGCAAACTAACATGAAGTCAGCCATATGCATTAAAAGCACTCAGCATATGAGGTTTTGTGAACCAAAAATTCAAAGTTACATTAATTCCTCCACAAATCTGAGACATTTTTTTTCTTCTGGGCCCTGAGTGGCCGAGTGATCTAAAGCGCTCTCTGTTACGGATCACTGCCATCTCACCTCAGTCTGCGTGGGTTCGAGTCTCGGATTTGGCTAATGTGGGTATGTAAGAAAGCTTGCCAGTAACTTCTCGTGGGTCGGTGGTTCTTTCTGGGGTTTTCCCAGGTTCTTCCTCCACCATTAGTACTGGCCACTATGTATAGCCTATCGTATGCTGAAAAATGGCATTAAACACTACAACAACAACAACAATTTTTTAAAATCAATGCTGAGGGATGTGACTAGGAAACCATCCAGTACAGAAGAACTATAGTGTAATTTTTAATGCATTACCGAAATTCTGACTAAGAAAATTAAACAGTTCTTAAAATTATTAAACATAGCCAGAAGAGAAGTACAGTACTGTTTCTTGACTTTACACCTGCAGTACACTTGTTAAAAGTAGGTCAGCTGAACACTGACTAACAATTCTTCCAGTCAAACAAAAATGTTTTATTTGTACAGCTAAAAATACTTGACCTTAAGAATTGGTGATTACTCAGGATTATTTACTGCTCTGTTCAATAGTTAATGATCAAGTTACATGCTTGAGAAATACTCAAGTGTCATACAGTTTGTTTGGTGTATTATGTCTGAGGAACACAAGCAGGTATTTAGTGCTTAGGCAAATGGAACAAAACTTGGCCAAAAGGCACACAACGGTGGTCAACTTTCGCTAATCCAATATTTGGATTCAAACCAGCACCATTTCGGTCAAGAGTCTGGTATGCAATCTAATGAGTTTCTACAGCTTCTGGACTGTTCTGGTGGCTTAGTGGTTAGAGCGTTCAAACCCTGTCCAAGTCATACCAAAGACTGATAAAAATGGTACTAACAGCTGCCTTGCTAGGCGCTCAGCATTAAGAGATTAATTAAGAGATTAGTGTTAGGATTGGTCAGCCTTTTGTCAGGATAATGTGACTAGGTGGAACATCATGCTACATGTCTGCAGCACGATGCACCAGTGCTATATATCACTGTAAACTGCCACACTGCAGATATCATAGCAATATGACTGAGAAAGTGCTAAAGCTACATTAAAAATCCAAATCACACACACAAACTACAGCTCCTAGTGAAATTTTCTTGTAACTAAAACATGTTAGGTTTCAAAAATAATTTTTCCATATTTAAATCATATTTTAATGTATTCTTTATTCTAATACAGTAAGATTGCTGTTATCTTTTGATGCTTCTAGCAAAGACAACAATGTTTTTGTTAACCTACATCAACTAGCTGCCTTGCAAACAGTACAATAACTCCAATGAATCTGACTTTTTGTCGATGACTTTGTGGCATGAAATTTTTGTCAATCTGATGGAAAAGAAAAGCAGCACTCTAAAGAGTCTGTCCATGCAGCACTTACTTGACAAGCCACAAAATTATTTTTTGCATGCCTGACAGTTGAATGTAAATCTTGGAACTAATGTCACTGGGCTTACTGCTCTGCGCAAAGTTTAATAAATGTTCTGGGTTAAATTGCAAAAGAATATTTCAATCATACTGAAACTTCATATATTTGCATTAGTTATTTATGCTAATGCATGATACCAATAATAAACATCATTAAAAACTCCAAGCAAATGTACCGGAACCAATTTTTAGAATGTTTTACCATTATGTTCCAAGAAACCATTTTTAGAATGTTTTACTTTTATGCATGCTTCAAAATTCAAAATCACAGAAATTCTAGCTGCTATATTTGCAAAAATTCCTTCACTTCACAAACGTTTGCCTTATTACTCTTATTATTTTCATTATTTATGTATGTTTCTCTAAAAACGTCACTCTATTAAAAGATTTTTGGTCATGCATTCAAAGTTCTTTTTCAGTTACTAAAAAGTAAAGTCAGAGTCACATCAAGTGAATGTGTAAACTTTTTTAAATAAATTTAAATTATAACGCTATAATATTATGCAATCACTGACCCTTGCTGATGTGAATATTAAGGTTTTTGAACCAGTTTATCTTATATTTACTGACATGAAGTTAAATTAAATTTAACTTTATTTGCTGTTCCCAAAATTAAAATGAATGCATTCAAAATAAATTTTACTTCATTTTTCTTTTTTTAATGAATAATAAATACATGGCATGTTGTGACATGATTTTACATGCTGTTACATTAATTTCTGTAACATGTTATACAATAATGAACTTGTCTGTAACTGTGGGTGTTTCACAGCACCAAATTATTGGAAAATTTACTGGATAATCCCATGTAATGCATTTGTATCAAAGTTATTTTTAATGCATCAGTGAAGAAACAAACTGTTTGGACTAAAATGTTTTTTTAAATAATAATTTACCTGATAATAATCTCTTAGACTACTACCTTGCAAATCCAGCCTTTCCAGGCTAAAACATTTTGGCAAAAAAGATAAACCTTATCTGCCCACCTAGGTGGCAGTTTAATAAAGTGATCTCCCCTTGATATGGTGATCAGTGCCAAATCCCATGAATACTTCACTTACTACTGAAGCAGGTGGGATGCTCTCCATATTGTTATGTATGTTTAATCTGTATTGTTTGTTGGTTTTCTCAGTGATTATATATTATGTATATCTATATTTTGTAAGTGACCCAAGTCAAAAATCAAGTCAATGGTTTATCTGACTAGAAACATTTATTTTGTAAACAACATAATACATAGTTAATATTTCTCTATGATTATAGATTAAATATTCAGTTCAGTATTAATTGTAAAAGGTTCCAGAAATGAAATTTTCCATTAAGATGAGAGAGTATTTCCAGAAAAAGGTAACTGCAACCATGTCCAGTGGAAGAGTATATGAAGTTGTTTACTTTAGGATTACACATTCCTACTTTAACATCATGAAAACGAATCAGTCTTATTCTTGTGTTCCAGTTTTTAATTTGGGTGGATTTATTAATTTAAATTATTCACTGGAATTACTAAGTGCAAGAACTAAATCATTAAATTGGAATTATAGTGAATTCAGTCAATGACATTTTTTGGATTATATTATTGTGGTACATCAAAAGTCTGCCAACACATCACCAGATTCCAGGCTACTGGCACATTAGCACATTCGAGACTACATATTCATCAGCACATTCAATATTGGAATTTATCTGGAATAGTACTGGAGTTTAATTAGAACATTTATAGATGGACTTGTGATAGAAATTTTAGGACTATTTGTGATTTAATTCACATTTACTGTAAGTTCTTTAAAAACTTTCACTTTGTGTTATAGGGATATAAATTATTTGTTGAATTTTAAAAAACTTGTTGGTTTTCACATTTTTCTGCTACTTAGTTTAAGGCCATGGAGTTAAACAATATGTATGTAACCGCAAGAATGCTTGGAGGCTGTATATGTATTATAATCAGGTAAATATTATTGACAAAACTTATTTTACTAGAGAAAATTGGTTTCTCCCTCAAATATGTTACCCAGTTGTGATATATTAGAACCGGTAAGAGGCGGAGGGAGCAACATGCCCTAACCACAGAGAGGATACCTCCAGTCCCCAAAGGTATGTGAGACAGCTCCGAGATAGCAAGACTGGAGAATATACTCCATCTGTTGGTGGGCAACCTTGAAATGAAAACTCTTTCCTCTTCCACAAATCCAGTGAAAGTCAAGAAGTTGTGTCCTCATGAAGCTGTCAAAAGACCTATAGATCCTATCATGTTTAGCTGAGCCTTTTGGGATGGAAAATCTCAGATAAAAAGCTGAAGAAAGTGAACTCTGACCTCCATCCCACAACACTGATAATGTCAGTTAGGTAAAAGTTTCACTCAAATGTGATGTTTGTAGCAACTGTCCTAACTTCAGGTGGCCAAAATGGCACCCTGTCGTTAGTACACAGGTCAAAAGCGCACAGAAAAATGTGCACTGACAAAAGCTCGGAGCAAAATATTCCCGTCAAATGCGCGCCGTCAAAAGCGTGCAGCATAAACTATAAGCCTGTAATATTTGTATGACTGAGTGATAAATGTCTCATTTTGAATTAAATAAACTAATAGTTTGAATCACGTTTTCCTGTGAGCAGACATCAAAGTGTGTACACTCTTAATATTGAGTAGAAATAAAGTAATGGTTTCAACCATTGTTTTCACTGAGCAGACATCAAGGTGCGTATTTACGCAGTATAAGCCTAGAAAACCATAAATACCAAATTCATTTTGTAATAATTTAAAAATCATATCTAACCATGGAAAAGACTGAGTCGCAGAAGAAGAAAGAGCATATCATAACTGATGGATATCACATTTTGAACGGTGATAGAAATAATACACTGAGACTCATAATAATACTATTAAACATTTTTCAAATAGCGAATATTTGCTTATTTATTTGACATAATATCATTTATAATTTATGCCTTGCGAGCTTTTGTCGGTGCACACTTTTGTCGGCACGCATTTGTAGGTGTGCTTTTGACCTGCGTGCTAATGACAGGATACCAGCAAAAATGCATAGCAAATTCATTTGATTGGGGATTATTTTCCAATATGCAGAATGGATAACCCATTTTATCCAGGATGAAAGAGTGTGTGTGATATCATCCTTTCCTAATCTGAGAGGCATGATCTCCCTCTACACACCAGCTCTGTCCTTTTTATGTACCACTTCAGAGCTCATAAGTGGAAGTAGTAACTAAAGCATTCATGGGATTTTGGCACCAATCCTTGTATCAAGAGGAGATCACTCTAACTGCCACCCAAGTAGGCAGAAAACATTTAGCGTTTTATCTACAATTTTTAGCCTGGAGGAGGGGATTTGATAGGCAGTAGTAGTTCTCCTAAGCTATTATGATTGAATAACACATTTGAAGAAAAAAACAGAAAAGCAAAATTTAATTATCTGAGGCAAAAGTAATCAATTCAAATAAAGAATGAAGAGCAGTTGCAATTTATTTTTTATTCTTAATACAGATGTACCAGAACTTTATTTGAGGAGTTTACTTTGTGAAGAAAAACCACACCTGAAAACAATAATGCAATTTTGAAAAGCTTTTCAACTCATGTATTACAACTTTCTCGTTTTCACACTGTGTTAGTCACATATGAAAAAAAAGTACACAATAAAGGAGGGGTCTCAAACTCAAACCGCCCTGAGGGCTGCATGAGGGGATTTTCAATGGCCCAAGGGCCGCACCACCTTTGTTATCTTTCATGACACCTTGTGACGCCAATCGTTTTGCGGGCCACAGGATATAGCTTAGTGGGCCGCGTGTTTGAGATCCCTACTCTATAGTCTTATAGCGAAACTTGCTCTTACTGAATCTTCGTTGCACTGGCTAACATTGGTAAAGAAACTTCTTTGTTTGTATAATGCTGATTTAAGTTGCGTAACTTTATCCTCTCTAATTTTGCCCGCGTAAGCGTCATATTTCTCACGGTGCATTGTTTCGTAGTGCTGATGCACATTATACTCCTTCGGAACAGCTATTGTTTGTTGACAAATGAGACATTGAATTTTATCGCTGACCTCAGTGACAAAATATAAATCCTCCCATTTGACTTGAAAAACTCTCTTTTTGTCCGTGAGTTTTCTTTTTTTCGAAACAGAAGACATTTATACGGGCTTTTATGTTTATAAAAATGCAGCAAAATCAACTTCAACATCAACTCGATCACTTTACTAAAAAACCAGAACCAGAAGTCCGCATTAAGGGCGACAATTAATAGAAAGACTATAAATATATAAGTAAGTAAGAAAAAGAAATAAATGAATAGTCAATTTTTTGAAAATCCCAAAATGCGTCGCGGGCCGCACAATATGCCCTTGTGGGCCGCGTGTTTGAGACCCCTGCAATAAAGTATGCTGAAAAAAACATACTGTCTATATTAGTGTCATCATATATCTGTGAACCTAACCCTAAAAATTGGACAATCTTGTTGCCTTAAACATCTAGAAATACTCAAATCAGTGTTCAAAATTCAGCAATGTTATTTTTAGTACCAGCTTACTTTATCTACTTTCTCAAACTGATTTATTCATTCACCAATGGAGGCTTGAGCTAATAAAGTCTTACTGTACCTGCAAGGTAATCATGAGGAGCTACTAATGTTTTACAGAAGGCAAAGGAGCCCAAACAAAATGAACAAAAGAGTACTTTTTAGTAAAATACACAAGAATTTTGTGTTTATAAAATGTGTACCCATGCACTTTCTCCATTTAGTTTGAGCATATTGGATACAACTCTTGGGTTAAGAACTACCAATGTCAGTTTGGGTATATGTATATATGCCTGTAAGTATTCACTCATTTATTGGGTTCATGAAAATTTCCAAGCTATAAACAAAGGGCCATGTCCCTTAAGGGTAAAGATGGCTACCAGGGCAATGTCAGTTGCATGAATAAATTGATCTCGTCATACCCAGTAAGTGTATATAAAGCTACAGAGTGGGATCACAATGGTTTATAAGCCATGACCCAGGGGTTGAGTCCCTGTGGATTGGTATGGCTTTGGGTTCAATGTCAGTGACATGTATAGATTTGTATTTCATGTCCAGGAAGTGTACACATTTTTAAAGGGTGTAGTTCTCAATAGTTTTCATTTAATGACAATGAAATTAAGTATAAGGAAATCTCTTAGATCATCACCAAGGAGTCTCATGGAGTGGGTCTCTGATCACAATGTCATTTCTCAGACATGAGACATACAACTCAGGCTTTCTTTGAAAACCATGTAAAATCCACTTCTCTCGATTCCAGCCCTAGGCGGTGTTATTGAAATTCTAAATTGTTGGTACAATCTAAACCCCAAACACTGTCATTCGCACAGGTTTCATGTTTTGTAGCTTTATCTGTGTAGAAGATTGAAGATATATATATGTTTCTACACAAGGACAAAGAACAAGTATTAAATAATTCCTGCACTTTTTGAAAAGCATGTGGGTAAAAGTCATATCTGAAAAAAAAAACAATGTGAAAATTAGCGTAATTTATAATATAAAGAAGCAGATAAATAAAATTTGATTCAAACTCCATGATGTAATAAACTCACAGACTACACACATAATTGCTTGATATAGCAAGCTCATATCAGACTACACACAAAACTGGAAAAGGAAGCAGTGTGAGACAGATAATAAAGGTGGCACTCAAAGGAATATACACCACATACCTCTGACCTTATCTTCTCTAACTTAAAACAGGAAGAACCAAAATTTAAGTGTAAAAGCTTAAAAACTAAATAAATTATACAGATTATAAAAATTTCTAGTATTCATGAAAAAGGTAAATATAAGCTCAAACAGGTGGCACCAACCTAAAATTCAAACAATTACATTTCTAATTAAAATGAAACCATTCTAAGCTATACAGACTTACTATATGCAGTTACGGGTTAGAAAGTCTCGTCTATAAATTAATATGATAGTTTCTGTACGTAGTATTAAACCACAATACAAAAAAAGATTAAATTTTTAAGTTGTATTAAATTTTAAAGTAAATCTGTAATAATACTAAATCAAAGAAGAGCAACAATTACAAAAAGTTCTTAAAACACCAACCTTATCAGTTTTCAGTGGAATGTAAAGGTTACAACATAAGTAATATTGTTGATTTTGCTCCAGCTTCTATGCCTTATTTATTTTATAATTTCATTTTTCTTTCTACAACATCCTTGTGGAATTTATTACATGTGGTAGTGTAAAACTGTCCAATATGAAAAAAATCCATTAATTTAATATCATCCTTTCAAGTTGTGTTTCAAATCTCTTATACTATAATCTGCAAAATTTTATAACAATCTGCTCATACAAGAATATGAAATACAAATTCCATAATAATTTTTAAAAAAACTAAAGAAAATGACATTGTGACCATGACCTTTGACTCTTTGACCCATGATCCTCTGGCATGTTCCAGGCACACTGGTGAATAATGTTTTGTAAAGTCTGAGGCCTACCTAGACACTATGACTAAAAAATGAGGCTCAAATAGGCTTGATATTGCTCACTGGACTTACCTAGCTTCACGGTTGACCATTTCACTAAACCAGTTTATGTTATTTTAAAAGAATAAATCTGATGTCAATTAGCTCCCAGACTTTCTGCGATATTGATCTTAACTAATTCACTATATCCTGACAAAAATTTATTCTAAAGATAAAAGCTCAATCAATATGCAGTCTCTTGCGTATAATCAAAGACATCCAGAGCTCCATGATAATAAACCCTACAGAACAAAACCATGGCTTTAAGAGTGGTAACAAATTCAGCCAATCGAATGCAAGTTAACCTCAATATGCCTGGATCACAAATACTCAGATATTGCCTAAGATTTTTGTTAATATATGCCCACATTTAAATTTTTATCAAAACTGCATCATAATTATGTCTTCCAGACTGGTAATAAGCTCAGCCAATCACAAGTAAGATCACCTCATACACAGGCATGGATCTTGCTCATTATTAACAGTCCAAGATCTTGGTAATATAAGCATTTATTCTAAGTGTAATCATAATCAGGTCACAAATATGGTTTAAAGAGTGGTAACGTTATCAGCCAATCAGATCCCAAACTACATCATTAGTATTGATAGATCTCAATAACAAACCCATCTAAAATCTGGTTGATGCAAGCCGTTATTTCATGTTGGATCCAAATCAAATCAGAAATATGGCTTCCAGAATGGCAACAAGATCAACCAGGCTGATACAAGATCAACTTAATAAAATGCATACATCTTGCTCAATATTGAACTTGTAAAACATCTTGATATGAAAGTCTTTGACAATTTTGATCAAAATTTGATCTATGGCTTCATGAGGTAACAAGATCAGGCACTCAGACACAAGATCACCTCTTTAATATGCATGATCTTGCATATTACTAAACACATTTGAGATCTTGATGATATTATTATAAATTCCAAGGCTGATCAATATCAGATCAGATATCTGGTTTAAAGATCACCTTATTAATGTTCAAGGATCTTTCTCATTATCAAATCCATGCATAATCTTAAATATATAAGCCCATTTCTGAAGTCTACTCATAATCAGACCAGAAATATGGCTATATGAGGTACAGAACGCTCAATAAATTAGACCAAGATCACCTAATTAGAACGCGTGGATATCATTCACTACTGAATTTCTCTGAGAACTTAATATAGGATATAAGATATAGTCCAAAAATACTGAATCAGAAATGTTGCCTCCTGGGTGGTAACAATGAGCTACAGTAGCTTAATTGGAAAAGCATCGGCCTCGTAATCCAGCAGTTAAGTACTGACACTTGCCCTGATCTGAATGACCTTGGGGAAATGCACTAGCTTCTACTTCCTTGGCATGATATAGCTATTAATGTGAGAACCTAAGAATGAGGTTCTTGGTGGTTCTTGAACAAATTTCTTGGTACAAGAGAAAGAAGAACCAAAAGGACATTCGACTTGAGTCAAGTACTTTGTTTTGGTGTCTTGCCGAAGGACACTCATCATTATCACACAAGTTAATCTTGTATAATGTTACTAATGTTAGTAATAATGAAGTGACCATTCAGTCTTCATACTGCCACTGAGTGCAACATTACAAGCATGTGTGTGTGTGTGTGTCATAATAGTCATCCAGCACTTAACGAAAAAATATATAATACCACCGTCAATTGGTCTGCTCTGAAATAATCACTTGATGTGTCAGCCTTTATCTAAAAATTTGTTAGACATGCATATTTTTGCTACATTGCTAGGTAATTAACATATGATCTATGTCTACCTGGTTTAATATGATTATCTATGGGATAGATTTAGAATAGCTTTGTTTAGTATTCTTTTATTTTGTTGCAAACTGGCTATAAATTGTATTTACCAATTCCTGATATTCCTGTTCCCGTGATTTCCTCTGTCTATCTTGATCTAACCAATTGTCATCTTCCAGAATGCCGCGTGCTTGGTCACTTTGGAAACGACCTTTCCTGAGGTCCAGAGAAGGAGATTGTGAAAACAGAAGAATCACAACAATTTAGCGAAACAAAGGTTTAATGAGTCATGAAAATGACTAATCATGCCAAACTTTTCCATTGTCTGACAGCATGCTATGACTGACAAATTAAACGGAATGATATCCCCTGCACAATCAAGTTGGATATCTGAATAAGAACTTAACTATTACAATTAGCTTAACACAAATTTGGAAGCTAGTTTAAAATGGCTACCTCTATCGAAAGCAGCATATTCAAGCAAAGATTTAAAGAGCTTAAAATGTCAACTGGAATGAATCCAGGCTCTTTAAATCAACACCATTAATATGGCTATTAGTGTGTTTTGAAAAGGTAATTGCAGCTCATCTATCTGATCTAAATCTTCAAATTACATGATGAAAATTTTCATGAACTTCATATCTGAAGACTCCATGCTGGTGACAGGCATATGCCAGAAACCTCCCACAAAATTCAAAATTGTATTGCATACAAATCATAGCATGATTAGCCAGTTTTCAAGCCAAAGCAAAGTGCTTAAAGACAGAAAGATACAATATTTTTACACCACCTGCTAGCACACATACATGTATATGGGAAACACTCAAGAATGAAAAGATATGCATGCTGTAACTGAAAAATCAAGCTCTGCTCTTGGAACCAACAAAGAATTTGCATAAGTTTTAAAAATATAAAATCATTACAAGATGCTTGAATCAATATGTATGCTTTGTGGCATGACTGCTGTAACAAGACATCCATGCTCTACAGGTGGGTTTTACATCTGCAATCATAATGGGAATGGCGTACCTTCAATCTTAATGCTTTATGTATGTATGAGGTAACAGGACATTGATCGGCTGATGGTGGAGATGGTGCTTTATGGTATGAATGAGACAATGAGATATCCATCATCTGCAGGTGAGGAAAGTGTACCTGCCATCTTAATACTGTCATGGCACTATCATGGGATCCTAACATTATGGTTTAATCGGTGTCAAAAGATTTCAACCTCCCTAACAATGATATCTTTGACTTCAGATGAAAAAACTTGTTTGCCCCAAACATAATCTAACTGGAAATTAAACAATATTTCATATATCAAATAACTGGTTTGGGAATACAATATAATAAGAGATATCACTGGGAATTTACATCCTGGATTGATGCAATCTGATTAAAACCAGATCTCCACTGTCCTGGGTGAAGATCTGACAGCAACTGCTTAGGGGTCATGTTCTAGTGACCTTTATGTTAGCCAATGGAAATGCAGCTTTCAGAAATTTGAAAGTGAATCAAATTAATAGGCACACACTTATGCCCTTCAGCTATAGTGCTCCGTCTTCCAAACATGAAGATGTAAGACTTCATCTGATTGGCTGATAAAATTAGTGATTATGGTAATAACATAGGTCACCAGAACATGACCCCTAAGTGGTCGCTGTCAGATCTTCATGTAGGACAGTGGAGATCTGACTTTAATTAGATTAAGATTGATAAATCATAGATATTTTAATCTGTCTGAAAAATAAATGAATAAGTTTTGCATGTGTAATTCCTAATGACATAAGTATATATGCTGCTTTTAAGTGCTGAGATACAAACTGGTTTCGTAGGAAAAAAAGAAGAATCTGCAATCTAGTTTTGGACATTCAATGCCCTCAGTGCAGAAGACATTTTTTTTCCCTTTATAAAAAACAAGCTCTATCAATATAGCAAAGGAAACTGAATCAAAAATGCAACAATAAAAAAGCTCCTTTCACAAAGTCAAAAAAGTCTGCTTAAGAAAAACAAAAAAACTATACTGAAGATACTGACAGACGTATGTATAAATTTCATGCATATTCTTTGCTGATACTAAAGACAAGGGTAAATAATATAAACTCTAAAAAATAAATGTCTAATATCACAAGCGGATGGTATTTGTTCATACTTTAGCACTCATTGGCCTCTCAACTAGGTCCAGCTCTCGACTTAGTTCCAACAGCCGCTGTCGACGTTCACTGTAATCCGACATTGGTCGAGATTTCTGGGCATGTAGGTCTGAAATTCTGTCCGTAATTTGTTATACAGCACTGGATCCATATTGTTTCTAAACTTACGTTTTGCATATCACAAAATAATGTACTGAAAAAGTATGTGATTAGCTCATAAAGTTTAAATATTTTTTTACAAGACATTCAAACAGAGTCATAATGAATATAGTTTTATCTGGTCATTTTATATTTTGAAAAATTTCTCTAAATGCCAGTATTTGCTGGCCATTGTAACACATCAAGAATACATATCAAGCACATAGTTTTTAACCAACATTAGAGAAAACGAAATCATCTTTACAACACAAGATTACCCTTCTCTGAAGCTTATCTCCTGAATGATTGGAGAAATAATTAATTGGTAGTATATGTTATTCTCTAATCAACCAATGAATCAAATATGAAATACTGATAAACTATTTATGTAAATAAATTTGTAACTTTCATAAGCTCTCAGTATAAGTCTACCATTGAAGCAGAGCAAAATGATTTCCTCTAACATTATAAAGCAAAAAATAAACAATGTGTTTCTGGGCTGATGACCACTCCCGGTTGTTTCTTTTTGTTGCCGACCCTAGCATTTTTCCCCCTAGAGTTATAAAAAAAACCCAACTAAAATAACAAAAATTCCCTAAAATGATTTGTGCATCTAATTGCACTGGTTTAGTCCAGTACTTGAAGTGCTTAGTACATTATATATACTAAATCAATATAATATATATAATATTCTTTTTTTAAATAAAGAAAGAAAAGCCTACCAACCTCTAATTTTAAAACCAGTGCAATCGGAAACATACATACCAGGTTTTTTTCTGGCTTAAAGAGGATCACTCTTGAAATTTTTACTAGTTACGCAAAGAACATGAAAATTTAAAATGAAACCAAGCAAAAGTCTTTCAAATCCATAAACCACCTCGGCAAATTGTATACTTTGCTTACGGGCTATTAAACTTTAAAAACAAGTGTAAATAGGACAGAAATGAATTGGGAATTCTTGATACATTCTAGTATTCTGATTTTGTTTTATGCTTTAAAGAATTATGCTGACTTGATGGAGACAAGGCTTTATTGGACATTTTTTTATACACTGACAGATAAGCCCTAAGTTTACACAAAATCAGTACTTCCTAAAATAACTGTAAAGGAATGTAACATTGTTAGATCAGGCCTAAATTTTACCCAAAATCAGTGTTTCTTGAAATAACTGTAAATGAATGTAACTCTGACAGATCAGCCCTAACTTTACACAAAATCAATGCTTCTTAATATAACTGTTATATAACTTGGCATAACACAGCTAACTTTAAACAGCATTGACTCTGACCTATTGTTGTGACAGTAGATCAGAATCTATTATCCTCGCTTGAAGTCATAAAAAGAACAAATATCACTGACTCTGATCCATCTGTGTATAATGTGATCATTTATATGGGTCTATGAAGTTTGTAGATTGATGTACATCTGTGTTAAATAGTTACTGTATTTTTCCCATAATAAAACCAGGGAACATGACTAATAAATTTGTCAAAAAGTAGGTGTCTGGATGGGGTGGGGTTGGACTTTATCATTGGATAAGAACAATGCAGTATACATGGGCATTACCTTATATTCTTTTAATTAACAGGTCATGAATATTTAGTCAATACTGTAATTACCATCTGCACAATAGAACCTACCTACACACACAAAAAATTACATTATTTAGGAGAATAAAGAAGAACAGCCGATGTTGTCAATTCTTATTAAACTGTAATTACAAAAAATGCAGATTCTATTACAAATAAATCTAAAACAAAGCTAAAAATCAGTCTGATTTCTTGGCAACATTTCTATCACAAATTAGGTTAATACATGTACAAAATAGTTGTATGTGGAATACACTGAATTTATTCCTGTGAATTTATGCGCATTTCTCTCTGATATTTTCATTTAATCAATTTAGAAATTGACTATGAGGTTAGTACAATTATACATTACTGTTATTTGTGAAAAGCGAGCTGGCAAGCATGATAAGTGCTCAGAACTATTGGAACAAAATATGTGGCCATTCTGCAGAGGAGGCTAGGTTAAAGAGAGACAGGTTTAAGGAAGTTTCAATGCAAGTGAAAAAAAGACAAATTACTGTTTAATGAATGCCCATGTTCAAAGAGGAGTGTCTCTCACTATATTTGACATAAAGGGAAAATGCTCACAATTAAACATGCCACAGACATTATCAACAATGAGAAATTCAACGGACTTTTATGGAACATTACGTCATGTCTGCTCAGAAGGTACTATAAAAACATGTATCTTTTCATGTTCAAAATGACCTTGACCCTGCCTGAGTGCTAGTGGAAGTTAGTATGTGAAAGGGCATAACATGTTGATTATACAGTCAAAACATAATTGCTATCACTGCCTAGGTTTCAGACTTATGACCATACAAAGAAGCCATACCCCCAATTTTATGAAGATCTACAAAGACCTTGACCTTACATGCATGTCATGAATAAAAAAAAAGGTAAAACTCCCTGATTCTGAAGTCCAAGTATGACAGCTATCCCTCCCTGGGTTTATAAATTATAATCACTGAAAACTTAACCAGAACTTTAATGAAATTTACCTTGCCTGTAGGAGGTAGGATCAAATAAATATGAAAAGGCTTAGCTTTGTAAATAAATAGTCCAAGTCTAACAGATAGCCTTCACTGGGATAATGACTTAACCAATGTTGCTGCCACCAGTGGAATGAATGATACCTATTGCTTGCTTACACTAAAACAGGTGACAGCTACTTATCCAACAGTAGATATAACAGGTCAACATCATTTACATGTGAGGGACAAGGAAAACTGAGAAACTCATTTGAAAATAGTTTCACAGCAAGGTCCCTCACTATAAGACACCTCAGTATAATACAGTTCCCATAATTATATGGGTACAGTTATGGATCCAATTACTCCATGTAACAGTAGTACTATGTATACATACCACAGTATAAGATGATCTCACATATGACATGGTCCACTTTTATGGCTCCTTTGAACAATGATAGAGTGACGAATTACTGAACCTTTTCTCATAACTAACCCCTTAATTCTAATGAAATGTTAAGATTAAATGATAACTTACCTTGGTCCATAATCAGGTTCATTCTGCCGATAGTCACCCTGTAATAATTAAGAGCAGAAAGATAGATTCCTATGGAAACAGAACCTTCGGTGATCACTTATATATAATACATGCCCAATTGCATAAAACATACACTAAGATCATCATTATATAATGCACCAGTAAAGGAGGGTCTATGCCATTTATTCCACAAATGATTCCCTATCTACAGTGCATAATGAAATGGAAGAATAATGAAATCCTTTGTATACAACAGGCTGTACATAGAGTATATTTTCTTTTCCTACATTAATAACAGATACATTTCATCATGTAGTACCAAAAACATGATATTTTAACAAGTGGCAAAGCCACTCCTTAAAATATATAGTTTTTGGTCATGTGGTACCAAAACATGATACTTTAACGAGTGGCAAAGCCACTCCTTAAAATATACAGTTTTTGGTACCAAGAGATGAAATATATCTGGTATAAACATATGAAAACTCACTTTTTGGTACAAATGCTAACCCCAACCCCCTTTTCATAAAGTCATATTACCTTCATAGCCTGGTGAAACAAACATACATGACTTAATAAAGTGGTAGGAATGGGCTGACCTAATCTGTCACAGTAAATTACATTTTTATCATTTTGTAAACCATGTGACCCTATCTGAAAACAATGCAAGTCTGATTCAGTAATGGAACACAGCAGGTTTGTTGTTGTCAAGGAAGTAAGGGGAAATAATTTCAGAGATACGCAAATAGCATCTGGTCAGATTACTTTATCAAAGATTAATTTCCATAACTGAAATGTAAGGCAGTTTCTATTTATTTATTCTAGCTCACAAATTACTTGCTTTTGTTCTTGCAGGTACAACTTTTGTAGGTACACACAATCAAGCATCACATTGCATGATGGGAAACCTTATATTTTCACACATAACAAGTATTTACAAAAATCATTTGCATGGATATATTTTTCAATTGTGAAAATATAAGGATATATTTTTCACATGTAATAATATAGAAATGAAATAAAATATGAAAATTATTCCTCCATTAAATCTCTATACTTCACACTTAAATATATAATAAATAGGAATATTGCATCCAATAGTCTGAATTTTGTGTTGGACTAAAGGCTTTGCTGAGTGTTTGAAACAAAATTCTGATTCCTCCCTAAGCCAAGTGTCTAATGCAAAAATATGATCTTGAGGGTAAAATTTTCCTAACAACACTAATTCATAATGAAGGATTATTTTTCATACATTCATAATAGAAAAATGGGGCTCAAAGCCAAAATAGCTTTTTATGAATCATACCAAGGCAACCTTAAATTATCAAACCACTGAAATCTCCTCCTCTTAAGATGGAACATTCAAGACCAGGTTTACACTGACTTCCACACCATAAGATGGAGCATTAAAGACCAGGTTCACACTGATTTCCACACCTTAAGATGGTGCATTAAAGACCACGTTTACACTGAGTTCCTCACCTTAAGATGAAGCATTAAAGACCAGGTTTCCACTTATTTCCACACCTTAAGATAAAGCATTAAAGACCAGGTTTACACTGATTTCCACACCTTAAGATAAAGCATTAAAGACCAGGTTTACACTTATTTCCATAACTTAAGATGGAGCATTAAAGACCAGGTTTACACTGAGTTCCTCACCTTAAGATGGAGCATTAAAGACCAGGTTTACACTAATTTTCTCACCTTAAGATAGAGCATTAAAGACCAGGTTTCCACTTATTTCCACACCTTAAGATGGAGCATTAAAGACCAGGTTTACACTGATTTCCACACCTTAAGATGAAGCATTAAAGACCAGGTTTACACTGATTTCCACACCTTAAGATGAAGCATTAAAGACCAGGTTCACACTGATTTCCACACCTTAAGATGGAGCATTAAAGACCAGGTTTACACTGACTTCCACACCATAAGGTGGAGCATTAAAGACCAGGTTTACACTGATTTTCTCACCTTAAGATAGAGCATTAAAGGCCAGGTTTCCACTTATTTCCACACCTTAAGATGGAGCATTAAAAAGACCAGGTTTACACTTATTTCCATACCGTAAGATAAAGCATTAAAGACCAGGTTTACACTGATTTCCACACCATAAGGTGGAGCATTAAAGACCAGGTTTACACTGACTTCCACACCATAAGGTGGAGCATTAAAGACCAGGTTTACACTGATTTTCTCACCTTAAGATGGAGCATTAAAGACCAGGTTTACACTGAGTTCCTCACCTTAAGATGGAGCATTAAAGACCAGGTTTACACTAATTTTCTCACCTTAAGATAGAGCATTAAAGACCAGGTTTTCACTGATTTCCACACCATAAGGTGGAGCATTAAAGACCAGGTTTACACTGATTTCCACACCATAAGATAAAGCATTAAAGACCAGGTTTACACTGATTTTCACACCTTAAGATGGAGCATTAAAGACCAGGTTTACACTGAGTTCCTCACCTTAAGATGGAGCATTAAAGACCAGGTTTACACTAATTTTCTCACCTTAAGATAAAGCATTAAAGACCAGGTTTACACTGATTTCCACACCATAAGATAAAGCACTAAAGACCAGGTTTACAATAATTTCCTCACCTTAAGATGGAGCATTAAAGACCAGGTTTACACTGATTTCCACACCTTATGATGGAGCATTAAAAGACCAGGTTTACACTGATTTCCACACCTTAAGATGAAGCATTAAAGACCAGGTTCACACTGATTTCCATACCTTAAGATGGAGCATTAAAGACCAGGTTTACACTGATTTCCACACCTTAAGATGGAGCATTCAAGACCAGGTTTACACTGATTTCCACACAATAAGGTGGAGCATTAAAGACCAGGTTTACACTGATTTCCACACCATAAGATAAAGCATTAAAGACCAGGTTTACACTGATTTTCACACCTTATGATGGAGCATTAAAGACCAGGTTTACACGGAGTTCCTCACCTTAAGATGGAGCATTAAAGACCAGGTTTACACTAATTTTCTCACCTTAAGATAGAGCATTAAAGACCAGGTTTACACTGATTTCCACACCATAAGATAAAGCACTAAAGACCAGGTTTACAATAATTTCCTCACCTAAGATGGAGTATTAAAGACCAGGTTTACACTGATTTCCACACCTTATGATGGAGCATTAAAGACCAGGTTTACACTGATTTCCACACCATAAGGTGGAGCATTAAAGACCAGGTTTACACTGATTTCCACACCATAAGGTGGAGCATTAAATACCAGGTTCACACTGATTTCCACACCTTAAGATGGAGCATTAAAGACCAGGTTTACACTGATTTCCTCGCCTTAAGGTACGAAATTAAAGACCAAGTTAACATTGACTTCCTCACCTTAAGATAGAGCATCTAAGACCAGGTTTACACTGATTTCCTCGCCTAAAGGTAGGACATTAAAGACCAAGTTAACATTGACTTCCTCACCTTAAGATGGAGCATCAAAGACCAGGTTTACACTGATTTCCTCACCTAAAGGTAGGTCATTAAAGACCAGGTTTACACTGACTTCCTCACCTTAAGATAAAGCATTAAAGATGGGTCACCATCATCTTCAGAAAATTTAATGACTTCATACCAGTATGCTTTTTCTTCAATTTGCTCAAATTTTATTTAGCAGTTTTGGCATAAACTCAAAGCACTCTATGCCAGTGGTTTTTCTTGTTTTTTGTAAAGTTTTAAATAGTAATTGTTAACTAATGCATGAATACAGTAAGTTCATCTGGCCTTACAGCCAGATTAACACAAATTTTTTGACAGTTTTATTTCACAAAATAGACAATTATGCATAATGTTATTTTGAATAATGTTCAAGTTGTAAAAATGCTGGTCAGTATGAGAGGGTAAATCATACAAACCTGTCTGTTAAGGGCACCATCACTTGCATAGGACTTCATTCTTCCCTGAACCTCAGGGTCATCATATGGTCTGAAAAATATACAGTGTATCAGGTTCTTTACTGTGCTCTACAATGTGAGTGAAATAGACTAGTCTCTCACCAGATTTTAATTCAGTACCAGCATTTGAAAAACTTCTCAAATCAGATTATACATTCAAAGTCAATAGTGTAGAGAGGACAATTTGAGATAAGCTATCTCTGAGTTGTTGTTTCCATGAAACTGCATGACAAAAGGTCAGGGTTTTTCTTTATTCATATCCTCCAAACACCACCAACAAAATATACTGAATTACTGTAAAGAGGTTCTTGTGATTATCCGTAATTTTGATGAGGGTGTGATTTTTATCTTCCACACTTATTAAATAAGAAGTATTTCCAACTGATTCACCTTCTTTGTGCTTCATCAACTCTCATGTCATCATTTGTTGGAGTACCCCAGCCTTTTCTAGGCCCCTGAAATAAAATATTATTGCTTAAAAAATATGTTGTAGAATTTATATCCCCAAAAAATGGAGTAACAATTAAAAATAGAAAACTATTTCAATTTTTGAAAATATCTAATCCTTTACCTGTCCCATTCATTGGCACTTAGAATAAACCTTAATTTAGTATCCTTTGAAAAGAAAGGTGTTATTCAAATATGAATGAGATCCTTGTTATGAAATACGAGTGCAATGAAATAATTTTATCCAAAACTTATAAGGTAATTATCTTAAAAAAGAAAACAGGCAATCTGGATCCAACTTAGTGATATCAGCAAGATGTCATACAATGACTATATACTACTGAGTCAGATCCAAATGCAGACTGCATATACCTATATCTACTGTCACATAATACACCTGAAGTAGATCTGCATCCATCAAATTGTTAGGAGTAATCAGTGGAACAAATGACCTACACCCTGATCTATGAGCACATAATATGACGGCAAATCAGGGTCTGTTATCTGCTCTAGGACCGACTTACAAATGAGTATTTACAGTAGTTTTTTTTTCTCACCCCCCTTTTTCTTATAGGGAAGCCTACATGTTACATAAACAATCATTGCAATTCTGACAATTATTAGCTGTACTATAACCAAAGTAAGATGTAATGCTATGCTACTGTAAGACATATGAAAGACCAGAGTTTTAACAACTTAAGTATATAGTAATATTACATGTTAAATATCTTATGAAATGACAAAGCTCTGATATTAAAGAAGTCTGCAAAAGTTCATACAGTATATACTCGCATATAAGTTGAGTCAAACTGCAAACAACAAAGATCTTGATCTGCTGTAGCATAATGCATCTGCAGATCAGGGTCTATACTGTTTGTTCTACTAATTACTCCTAACAAACTGCACAGACCAGATCTGCTGTCACACTATGCGATGGAAGATCTGGATCTATGTGGTTTGCATTGGACTCGTATAAATGGTATGTAACAACAAGAAATCTTGCATTACAGCAAATTAAAGCCTTTACTTACTCTAGCTACCTCTTTCTGCTTCAAAAACTGATTGTATTCTCTGTTTCTCTCCATGACTTTCCTTCTCTGAAATATTTATAGATCAACAAATAAAACGGCAATTTGTTTAAATGAAGAAGAAAAAAAAGAATGAAAAGCATAATGAAACTAGATTTGTGTTTGCAAAATATGTATGCCCTACAGCAGACCAAGAGAGTTCATGTCCAAACAATAATATAAAAAAACATCTTAAATATGTAACATTTTAAAAAAAATCACATTATCAACATATACATACAAACATGTATATTAAGTTTCATTCATCTACCTCAGGTATTACCAATGTACTGATTCTACCATGATATTTTAAACTAGTGTTATATAATATGGTAATTTTTCGAAGTACCAGTACTTCAGTAGTTACTCTCAGTAAGGAATGTACAGAAATTTCCAAGTAATCTTGTTACAGATTTAATGATATTAGCAGCAGGTTTCATTTTTCATTATAAAATATTTTAAACAAATATTCTTTCTTTTACAAAACAGCCGTATTTGTCTCAAGTTAATTTTGAATATTAGAGTATTTATGATCCTTTAATGTCCGATGTGTGTCAGCTATGCCAATGTGAGGGCCGAATGGTATGTAATGAAAAACATTTAGGCCAAATCCTGTTTTTGGAAAAACTTCTGATTACCCCACTTAAAATATCATTTTTTATTTATTCACTAGTGAATGTTAATGAATTAAGTACATGTATTCCTTAGCCAGACCAAGATACATCCAAAGATCAAATATTGCCTGGGAATTACCAAGCTTAAGTTACAGGCATATTTAATTATAGTTTTTTTGTTGTTGTTGTAGGGTTTAATGCCATTTTTCAGCACACGATAGGCTATACATGGCGGCCAGTATTAATGGGAGTTTTTTTGAGTTTGTCATCACAAAAGATACCCTTGTCTGTAGTTCAGTGAATGTTTACATCAGCATCTCTATATGCAATTTTTTAAAACTTAATTCTGATTTTTTAAAAATCTAATTCATTTCACGCATCAATGATTTCAACACCATTCCTACCAACATACAATGCAATAATACTCGTTAGAAACAGGGAATCTGTTTACATGTAAATTCTTTAATGCCACCATGATCAGTTGAAGAATCAATTATTTCTTACGAAGTGATCAGTTAGCATATACATTTAATTTTGGTAATAATTTAGTTGCCTTATTCTGATTTCTTGGGAGTACATGTATTTAAATCATGTCAGATGATGTACTTTTCACAAGTAAGTGCATTTTCTAAAAAACAAAATATAAATTTATTACTCATTAGACAAATCATATTATAACAGATATTAAAGTGGAAATTTAAAACAATTTACAAAAAACTAAACGATGCAGACCATGTCTGTTTATCTGTGGCATACAATGGCTCCCAGAACTGCTCAGTCCTGTATAAAAAATGGACTCTTCCATAACTCTAAGACCAACATGTTAGATTACACGTACAAAGACCACTCTTTTATAGCATGTATCAAATGAGTGGTGTTGCCCTGTATATTGATACAAATGTGTTGAAATCATTCATGCACGAAATGATGCCTGTGATTTTATCAATGTTTCAAGTTATATACATGAAAATGCACTGAGCTATAGATGTGGATATTATTTGTTATGTTGAGCTGAATGAATTGTTTAGCATGTAATAACTCTACATAACCATGGGGTTCTTGTGACAATGGCTATCACAAGAATGAGCGAATCTTTTTGAGCTGTTGATTGACGATGGAATAATATTTTGCCCCTGTGAGTATGTAAATGAGGAAGATCAACATCAGCAGTTAAATGAACAAAAAATTTTATTATCAAACACACCTGCCACATTTCAACACCTACAATCTTACAGACTTACAGTTATTTCATTTCCCTCTCCATCCCTCTCTCTCTCTCTCTCTGAAGGGCAATAAATCTTGCCCATTACCTCCCCTTACCATAACCATGTGTCAGTAGTTTTAAGCTAAGCAAGATAACAACTAGGATACACATATTTGCAGGGAGATTGAGAAGATTTTTAAACCTAAAATTGATGGATGGAATGCTCAGCATCCTTCATGGGAAGGAAGATTGGATTCCCTATAAGAAACATGACCCTCTCTCCTAACTTGAGAGCAACACAACTGATGGCCATTTGACCTGTGGCTAACATACATATTGTCATAAACTCAGGGTTAACTACCAGTGCACCATAATGGGGCAGGGGTGGATATTTACTACAGCATGACAGACTCTATTTATATGTGATCAGAGATTTTGTTTGTTTTAAGATATTAGTGTTAATGTTTAACTCCTTTGACTTGGACAGTAGAAGATCATGTGGTAGTGACAGGTAACTGATCTCTGATTACAGAAGTTTTACCATTGCATAATTTTTCCCTATTTTCAATCATGTGAACTTTCAAAGCTATATTCTCAAACATCCTGTGGTCCATGAAGTCAAATTATACTAAACTATATGTTGATTAATCCCATGTTCACTATATCAGCCTTAGCTTTAGCAAAGTTCAAAATTTTATATTCAGTACCATTTCTTGTGCAAATCGCATGCCTGTATGTCTTCAAAATTTTGCTGCAGTTATCTCCCTCCACAATAGTAATCTCGGTTAAAATAGATTTAAAAAAACAAATCTTCAACTTTCATACATCAGGGTTGCTCTCTGTTTTTCAACCATAATTACACTTTTTCAAACAATGAAAACATTTTACTGAAATGATTTCACCACAAGCCATTGAAAATTAACTTCAATCTCTAATTCTTACAATACAATAGTGCAAGCAAAGAGTGTTTCCTTACTGAAGTCAAATAAGAATGTTTAAATGAACAAAAACTTTGTACTGATGACATCTTTCCATCTTTATATATATATATATATATATATATATATATATATATATATATATATATATATATATATATATATATATATATATATATATAAAATATCTTGTGACACTTTCATTAAACATTCCTGTTGACTTTATTCTGGAGTGATGAACAGCAGAATAATCTTCTTACTGATTAAAATCTGAATGAGTGAATTACACAAAAGTGGTGAAAGCACCAGTAAATAGGGTAAGATGACTTCAACTGAGTCTGGAGGTCATCTGTGTGACAGCCACTGGACCTACCAGATTCAGATTCTGTCTATGAGAAGCTAAATCCCCAAGATAAAACTCGAGACGGTCGACTATGCATGACAGCCAACAGATTCTATTACGTCATAAATCTAAACATGTTGGAAAGAATGCTCACTGAGACTACTCCAATCCCATGAGCTGATCTTCATGAGATGACTATTCTTGTAAAACCAATGTATTATCCACTTCAGTCACGGTGAAAGGGTTTAAAGGGTTATACCCTCCTTCCTGATTTTAAATGGAAGAGATATTTTCTTGTTCCATAAATTTTCTCTCTGTATTTCAAGTAATGCTTAAGAGATTGGGTAGTGTTGATGAAATGCCTCTCTTGCCGTATCTATGCAGGAGACAGGGTACATAACAACCTTATGATTGCCCACTAATGGCAACCCATTCAGGGGCCCCGAGTGGCCGAGTGGTCTAAAGCGCTCTTCGTTACGGATCACTGCCATCTCACCTCTGTCTGCGGCGGTTCGAGTCTAAGATTCAGCCAATGTGGGCATGTGAGAAAGCTTGCCAGTAGCTTCTCGTGGGTCGGTGGTTCTTTCCGGGGTTTTCCGGGTTCTTCCTCCACCATTAATACTGGCCGCCATGTACAGCCTATCGTGCTGAAAAATGGCGTTAAACCCCACAACAACAACAACAACAACAACAGCAACCCATTCATGGCTACATTACCTGCCAGTGTGATTAGAAATAAAGAACCCATCTGATTTGAGCTGTAGGTAGTTAGGATCAACTGAGAGGGTAATTAATTTGATCACCCTGCATGTCAAAGCTAAAGCTATCAAGAAACACATTTTATATGATAGTAGCTTCAATGAGGTTCTGGCTAAAAGCTAAAATTTATCTGCATTGATCTATGTCAGAAAACAATGAGGATTTAACTTTGTAAACAGGGTGAGAGCTGTTGATCTATCCAGGTCCAAATTGTCTGGTAAATTTGACAGATTTTTTATCATGACCAATATCTCCGCTGCCATGATGTCTGAAAGTGTCAGATATCATGGAGTGGTAGCCTTTGATGGTAATCAGGGTCAATTTTTTTCTCCTTGAATAGTTCGAGGAAAAGTCAGCTAGTTGTGGGATTCAGGCAAGGTGACAATGTTGTTGACTCTGCACCAGTCTCTGATTTTTCACACCACTTTTCCTCATAAACTTCTAAGTCGAGTGCCATCTTTAAATTCTCTCCATCACTGAAGATTTTTCTTTCCATCGCAAGAATCCCCTGACAAGAGCCAGTTATGAAGGAGGAGTTGCATCAGATTGGTATGCAATACCTGGGACAATGGCTGTTATTGAAGATTAGGCTTGCTTGGAATTTTCCTTGGCAGATCTATTGCCAAACAGAGTAGATCTATGACCCAGGATTTGTCTCATCTGATAGCAACTTATCAGAATCAGTTTACAGTTCCAACACCATAGCATCTGTATTATCTTTAGTACTAGACTATGGATGGATATGCATAAGCCAACAGCCCCTCCATAGTGATTGAGATGGCCCAGGCTTGTGGGTCTGAACTGGACAGATAAAGGTGGTCAGTTTGCAAGTCCACCTTGTTGCAAAAGATCAGTCTTCATTTACCCCCAAAACACACAAATCCAATGAAAGATCAAGTAAGGATGGATTATTTGGTATGGATGATCTGGCAGCCAGGACAGTGAGTCTGTTAGAACTGTGTCTGACTGGTAGGTTTATATTGAGTTGGAAACACCAACAAAGAAACTGTTAAACCAGAACACATATGTTGAGAGATCTGGCACCCCCTTTTTGAATAGGTAAGTCAACACCACCGAGTTGTCTGACATGATTAAGACTGCGTACCCACAGAGGTGGGACTTCTAGAAATGAAAGGCACTGATTATAGCTTTAATTTCCAGAGGGTTTATGTAAAGAGGTATCTCCCACTTGCTGCTGACCAATTCAAAGCCCTGCAACAGGCCGACTCCACTACCATACATTCTGGCATCCATACATACTGAAACTTTACATTGGGTTTTTCCATAGTAAAGCAAGTTGTAAGCCAGTCATGACTGTATCACTGATGCAGGAATCATACAATCTCATTCACAATCCTGACCATCTGAGTGGACTAGAAAAGATGTGCTAATGGATTTGTCCTGTCTTTAACCAAGTCTACTGATGCCTTGCCATTAGATGTCCCATCTTTGTCCAAGTCAACTGATGCCTTGCCATTAAATGTCCCGTCATTGTCCAAGTCTACTGATGACTTGCCATTAGATGTCCCATCTTTGTCCAAGTCAACTGATGACTTGATATTAAATGTCCTGTTGTTGTCCAAGTCTACTGATGCCTTGCCATTATATGTCCCATCTTTGTCCAAGTCAAGTGATGCCTTGCCATTAAATGACAAAATAGCTGTATTGAAGGAAGGCATTTAGAAAAGAGCAACACCCAATAAATTTCTACTCAGTTCTCTCTATTGTTGGATATGAGTACATTAAATCTGTGAGGTTATCCTCACACCTGCTCTGTTTGTTATCCTCACTGGGTTCTATTTCAATGCTCATGTGAAATGACTGTACCACTGCAATTCGTATGTTGTGATTATATGGCTTGCCAAATGTGTGAAATGGATCTGTACCAGTACAGATGGCTGGCTTGCCAAATGAACAACTGGTATGGGCGTCAACTCTGTGGTCAGTGGTAGTGCTGGCCATGCCAAAGGCATGGTCAAATGGATAGATCTATCAGTAAAGATCCCATGTGTCCACATTCCATGGTGCCACAGACCTGTATGTGGCACAGATTGCTGAAGTAACAGATCTCCAGTCAGTGGGCACTGTGTAGTTTGGAGAGACTGGCTGGCAGCCAGGACAGCATTGCATGTTATTAACATTGGATGGAATGGATCACAATGATTTGGTAAAAAGCTCATGCTCCTGAATTTACAAACCTGAAGGCTACTATCTAATGAGATGTTAGACAGACACACAGGCAGAAACAGCTTCAAGTTTCATAATGGCACTGTTGCCAAAAGGTGCCTGTATCATTGCTTACAACTTAAGTATAAATATGCATGTACAATATATAGTACAAAGGTTACTTGCAGGTACCTTAATTGTAAGTTACAAGCCCATGTGACATTGACCATCTTAATAACTTTGCCAACATAACAGCTATACAAAAAAAGCACTAAATACATATAATCTTAGATACTGACACAACATTACACACATGACACAACAGTAATTAATGTTTTATATCTCTCTCTCACTCTCACATGCATACACACAAACACAAACATATACACTAATAATAACAAAAGAAAAACATCAATTTAAAATACAATGTCAGTGCTTACCGCTGCTGAATCATGTTTTGACAGTCCTGGCAGGGTTGCATAGGTTCCCTCCCTTTGCTGAAGAATAAAAAGTCTTGGTCATTCAAACATTTGCTACAACTACCACATCTTCCAAGGCATTTATTTCTGGTTCTATGAATGTTCATTCTATCTATACAATAAAGAACATCAATGTGTAATATATTCAATGGATTTGCACCCATTAAATATGATGTAAATTAGAACTCAATCATAAGACAAAAATCACTTTTCATAACGTCTCTCCCAACATATAACATACAACCCCTGACTAAAGGATCTTGCACCAACATGGTTCATTATTATCATCTCATCCCCAATACCCCACCGCCTCTTAAAAGGCCATCTTCTCAAGGCTGCCAAAGTGGCATCAAAACAGGGTATCACTATCTAAGAATTTAATGCATCTGCTGCAATTAACATAACTTTCTAGAAAAATGTAATTTTTCACTTAAACAGGAAAAAACATATTTTTAGAATCATGATCCAAGTTACTCATATCTATATAACTAGCTACACAATTCTATATAACTAGTTAATCATACCTATTTAACTAGTTACTCATATCTATGTACATCACTCCCTCGATAACTTGTGAACCTGCTTATAACATGGGGTCAGTCGTGGATCCCATTCTTTTTAATACTAGAAAGTACCAAAAATTGTACCCTTATTTGTTGAACATGAAGAAAATTGCAATCGAAGTTAGTAATCAAAAATGGAAATTTAAATCAACATAATAAAATTATCAACTTTTAATAAGTCACAAATTTTGTTAAATTTCTTTTCAAACAACATTTATGGTACACCATAAATAACAGTATGCAACAAAATTTCAATCAATGAAAATGTCACCATCACCTAGTTGAGGCAGCACTATAATATATAAATACCAATAAAATAAGTTTTTTATCAAGTGTAATGCATAGTTTAGTTATATCTTTAAGGTCAGTTTAAGTATAATGATCATAAATACAATGTGCCCTGTTGTATTCAATCAGGAAATATGTCAATCTAACATGACAGCTATGTCCACGAGCATTTCTGTGTCAAAATTAATTAGGTGCCGATGATGTTTTGATACCTAATTTGCCTAAGTATTTATTGCATTGCTGCACTAAATTAAAAGCTGACCTCCTTGTATTACCACATAAATTAGTCTTTTGTATCAAATAAATGGAGTGGATTAAATGAAAACTTAAAAGGCATGGAAATCCAACCTGCATAAGAGTTAGCAGCCCTGGAAAAGTGTCAGGTCAACTCATTTCAAGTTGTTAATTGAACACTGTTACAATTTATTTTTTGGGGGGGAGGAACATAATATATTTAAACAACCTTAAATTAGCATACTCATTCACAAATGTGATCAAAAGATAGAAAGACAACCTAGTGTAATGAATATTTAATGACATAAAATTATATTTCACAGATACATTTTATTAATGAGAAGCTAGTTTCAGAGTTTGTATTCTGGTTCCCTGGTGAGTATGCTTTTGTGTTGCATTCCACTACAGCAGAGTGCAAAGTATTAAGCATACAGGTTGGAGGACCAGACCACTCGAACATCAACATAAATCAATGATGTAATACACTGTGTTTTCACGTACACATGACAGCTGTTGAAACCAGCTGGAGTAATGTTAACAATCTCTCAGCAGTTGGGCATCTCGAAAATAAAGGTCATTTTTACATAAAAACAAATGACTATGTTAGAAAAAGTGCTTAATTGACAATTATTCCCAATGCAATTTTATAATGAGTATTCAGCCATTAAACAAATCGGTTCACTACCCCAACTTGTGATTTTCTCAATGTCCAGTGAGAATGGCATCATTTCATGAAGTTATGAAGGCCCCTTGTTAACTTGCACCCTCACCTATAGTACGGTCAATGTTTCTGGACCTGTGTGTGAGTTATTGAAGGAGAGGTGTAACTAGTTTCTCATATCTATATAACTAGTCACTCATGTTTATATAACTAGTTTATCATATCTATATAACCAGTTACTTATGTCAATACAACTAATTATGTATGTCTATATAAATAGTTACTCATGTCCATATAACTAGTTACTCACGATGAACTGCTCTTCCGCTTGTAGCAAAGGAGCTCTCTCAGTGGGATTTCCATGACGCTAAAATATAATAGAAGACTTTAAAAATATTCAAATATGAAAAATTCATGCAAACCAGTACATATTCAGTAACCAATGAACTGAAAGTGATATTTTAATATACAAAACTTTTATCTTGAAGGAATTTCCAATGTTTCTAATTAAAGCATATAACAGTACCATACCACGGGATATGTTTTGATAAAGCTGTTAAAAGGTGATATGGATTTTAGAGCCTAAAATGTCATAGCTCTGGAAAAAGTGTCAAGGGTATATTTCTTTCCTGTTTAATGAAATAACACCAATATGTTACCCTATTTCCAATCAGTTTCAACTGCAAATTACCATGCAAGTTATTAAATGCTCATGTGTCGGAACCTTATCTATCCAAAATGATTCATCCTGCTTAAAATGATCTATGCAAACCACATGCTGGTCCTCTCATCAAAATAAAGCTGCCTATAAAGTTTGGTTGAAAGCTAATAATAACTAGGGTAGTTACTGTGCAGAAATGAAAATGAGTGGGTCTGAAAATCAGGAGATATAACTCCACAAATCAGGCAGAATGCTGACAAATCCAGTCAGGGAGATAACACTATATACCAAAATTTGTTGAAATCCATAAATAACAAACAAAAATAAAAATGTGTAGGTCTCACAATCAGGGGCAACAACTCCCTAAATTATGACAAAGAACACTGACAATCAAACTGAGCCAAAGTCTCATCAATATCAAGCTATATACTAAATTTGACCGAATCAAATAATACGGGATTTACTAAATTTGACCAAATCAAATAACACAGGATTTATTCTGCTGGGGAGAAATTGGGTTGGTCAGTGACTGTGGGATTATGACTTTGCTAAACAACTAACACATTATCCCCTAGAGGTTTTTGTCGTTTTTGCCTGAAATTCGAGAGAAAACACATTTTGAAAGCTATATCTGAATACATCCTAATACATCAACTTCCAGGTGATTTTCAGATAAAATAATGCCTAGTTGTGTTAGAAACATTGTTTTTCATTGGCTATCTGGCTCGCGCATGAGCAGAAGGGTAGAAGTTGGAGTTCTTTTTTTTCTTTTTCTTTTGCTTAACAGACCCATTATTTTCATATTAAGTTCAATCTTTACTTAAAATGCCCATCTTATCCTAATTTTTGCAAAGGTTCATCCGTCTGTTTGCAGTTCATACTGGTCTGCCTTAGATCTGAGACCAAAAAGTCTAAAATCCAGACACAAAATCTGATTCCGACCACAGCCGAATTTTGGGTGGAAAAAAATCAGGTCGAAAAATTTAGGTTTTTCCCTCTGTATTTTGTACTAGAACCAAGTAAACTTGTCGGCAGGGGTTAATGTGTTAACCAGATACAGACTGTCAGTCATGCTAGTGTACTTGACCAATCAATGTACTTTTACGTGGCACACCTCCAGCAACTGGCCCTTTGGCCATTTCCCTCTGACAATTGCTTACAAACAATATGCTTACAATGGTGGATTTATCAACCTGATTCACAAAATAAACTACATTTAACTTGTTACAACAGTAAAAATGTGTGCCTGGAGAACATGTAACTCAGACTATGTAGAACAACTTGTTTTTAATAAGAAATTTGTTTCCTTCCACAAACATCATCAAACTTTACAGAAATCCCAAGTATGGGTCAAAGTTTGCAGTCATTCCAATAATCACTGAACATCAAAATATTTTATAGAAATTACAACTTCCATGCCAAAATAATGAAACAATGTCTTGTTTGATGCTTTCTCTTATGCATACTTCTGATACATTTGGAGTAAAGACACCAAGTTAATATGCATCAAGAGATCCACATCTAGATGGACACAATATTGAAACGGGATAAGGTCCAATTTCTCGACACTGATTATCCAACCTGAACTGTGAATGATAAAGTAAAGTTGTCCATGTCATGAACCAAAAACTGTACTCATGAAATATTTTTGAAGTATGTTTTCCACTGCCTTCTTCGTGTGGTACATGCTGAACTGGGATACAATGTGGTCTATAACATATTACTGAAGGTGTAACTTCAATATCTTGGTTGATATCTTCTCCAAAAACTGAATGAATCTGTCAATGTGTTTTGGAGAAAGATGTCAGGGTGAGATGTGATAAGGGCTCCATAACCAGATGAACAAAATTTTGAAAAGGGATAAGGTCCAACTTTTAAAGTTGTTCATTGTAGAGAACCAAAAACCAAGTTGCCGATTGTTTCTGTGCTGTGTCATGCAGGAGCATCACCATCTCTGTGACAGATGTCCACAGCTCTTAGTGAAGACCAGTGGGATTAGATTTGCACCATATGAATTGGTATATGGAAGTACACTTTGGACATGTCAAGAATGATTGCAAACCAATCACATCCCTATCTCAATTTTCAACTAACATTGGTCTTTGCATCCAGAAATGCTCTGAGTGGAAGAAACCCTGCATGTAAACCTCTGTGTGCAGTTTTTGTACTTATCTACACCACCCTTTACAAGCAGAAATCCAGATTTTCTTGTGTAAAAACATTACCCTGTATGGGAGCGCTTGGGAGTTCGTTCATGAAAATTGGATGATGAAAGTGGAGGGTTTCAGATAATGAAATCCGGTGACCCACTAATACAATTTGAATCACACATTATTTTCTGACAATGGTTGGTCCAAATCTGACAAAAAGTGGGTTATCTGTTGCCTCAGGCGAGTTGCCAGAGTACATGGGTAATGGTGTATCACTGACAATTGACAGAAGGGTGGGGGAAAGAAAAACTGTGTACCTCTCTCTTTCTCTCTCCTCTCCATGCCTGCCTGTGAAAATAGGAACACATGACCACCTATAATTTACTCAGCCAGGAGAAAGATAGAAACAGGAGTCATTTGAAGTGACTGATGCTCTAATGTGTGAAAAGAATTTCCAGAAATTCCAGATATGATCATTTCTTCCCTTTAATTGTGGAGAGCTGAGACCATCTCTCATGATCTTCAGTTATAAAAAAATTTCAAATTAGCTGTTGTAGTGCACATACTAATGTCTGCTCTGCACCATTTTCACTTCTGACAAATCAGACATCATTAGAAGTGTTTTGGTGAAACCCCCGCATCATGATGATCAGCCATTCATGGTGAGTAGTGACAATAAGATTTTTGAGACATTTGTTGTGGCAGCCATATTGAACCTCACATGATTTACATTTAGTAAATGATACTTGTACATACCAAAGCCTTTAAGGCAGAAGACAGGATGATATTGATTGAAAGCCCTCACAACCTCAAGGACATGGTCCTATTTGCTGGTGAGTCCTCATGCCTCATTGTCGGGGTCCTAGGCTTCATCCCAATGGGATTACAATATATAAACACAATTTCTGTTCATCGAAATTACAACAAAACCTTCTGAGTAACATTATCATACGAGATTCCAATGCTTTCTACTACATTCATGGCTACAGTATGCTCTGGTATTGTTCTGCATCAACATGGGGGCTACAGAAGGCATCATGACATTACCATTGAGACTAATAAAAAAATCAACCATATTTACAGAAACAGTTTATTCTGGCACTGTTCTGCGTCTTCATGGAAGGCATGTGAGTGATTTGTGTGATTCAGATTTTTAATGTAACTTTAACAATTTTTCAGTCATATCGCTAAGATATCTGCAGTGTGCCTTGTTTATAGTGATGTCCAGCACTGGGGCATCAAGTCAGAAACATGTAGCATGATGTCCCACCCTATCACATTATACTGACACCAGGCCAACCAGTCCTAACACTAACTCTTAATGCTGAGTGCAAAGCGAGGCAGCTCTTAGCAACATTTTTATAAGTCTTTGGTATGATTCAGCCAGGATTCTAACCCACAACCTGCTGCATCCGAGGTGGATGCTCTAACCACTTAGGCCACTGGACCAGTCCCAAAGGTAGAGAGGGCATCTCAGCATCACCAATGAAACTAAGAAACTAATCAATAATGTTAATGTACTCACAGTTGAGCAATCGTTGGAATGGAATTCTTCACTCTACATCAACTTTGTCGATTATGAGAAGGCATTCGACAGCGTGGACCGAGAGACACTCTGGAAACTTCTTTACCACTATGGCATCCCAACCAAGCTGGTGAACCTGATCAAGAACACTTACAATGGAATGTCCTGCAGTCATTCATGCAGGACAGCACATAGACAGCTTCCTAGTGCAGACTGGCGTGAGGTAAGGCTGCTTGCTGTCGACATTTCTCTTCTTTCTCACCATCGACTGGATTATGAAGACGTCCACCAATTGGCGGAGAAATGGGATCCAGTGGACATTGTGGAGTCAACTTGAGGACCTGGACTTTGCCGATGACCTAACACTCTTGTCCCATAGTCAGCAGCAAATGCAGGACAAGACCGACATACTGGCAGCCACATCAGCACAGGCTGGCCTCAACATCCACAAAGACAAGACCAAGATCCTCAAGATCAATTATGCCAGTAACAACCCAGTCACACTGCAGGAAAGTCCCCTGGAAGAGGTGGAGTCCTTCACGTACCTGGGCAGCATTATCAACCAGCAGGGTGGCACAAACGCAGATGTCAAGGCAAGGATTGGAAAGGTGAGAGCAGCTTTCATACAGCTCAAGAACATCTGGAGCTCCAAAGAAATTTCCTTAACTACCAAGATCAGACTGTTCAACTCCAACATGAAGTCAGTCCTACTGTATGGAGCAGAGACCTGGAGAACCACCAAGTCGACCGTAAAGAGTGTTCAGACCATCATCTACAGCTGCCTAAGAAGAATTCTCCAGATCCGCTGGCCAGACACCATCAGCAACACCAACCTGTGGCAAAGAACCTCCAGCTTCCAGTAGAGGACGAGATCAAGAAGAGAAGGTGGGGTTGGATAAGACACAATCTATATAAGCCGCCAACCAACAGTACCAGACAGGCATTGAAATGGAACTCTCAAGGCAAGCGAAGAAGGGGACGACCAAGAAACACCTGGTTGTTGTTGTTGTAGGGTTTAACGCCATTTTTTCAGCACACGATAGGCTATACATGGCGGCCAGTATTAATGGTGGAGGAAGAACCCGGGAAAAACCCCAGAAAGAACCACCGACCCTCGAGAAGCTACTGAAACACCTGGTGATGCGACTTTGAGGTGGACATCACTAAGATGGGTCACACCTGGAGTCAGCTTGAAGGGATGGCACAGGACAGAAGCCTCTGGCGATCTTTTGTGGGCAGCCTATACCCCAGCAGGGGTGACGGGCAAAACTTAACTAAACTCACAGATACAGTATGTTGTTTCTGCATCTGCACAGCAGTTGGAGAGGGCATTTTAACATCCCCAATGAGATTAATTAGTGATTCGGATGTGAAGTATATGTTAAAAGTCTTGCTTTTTTTTCAAAATAATGAACCAAGTATGATGACCAAAGTCAACACATATTACCAATTTTACCAATTCAAATCATATATGACAACAAAAATGGTATGATAATCACAAAAATATCAATAAATTCTCTGGAATTCACAATAATTTTGTATGCATCACAACATTCTGACTTATACATGTATTTCATTGAAAATAAAGGTGGATGATAAACTCTGAGTATAAGATTTAATGAGTTCTATGGGGACATCTTTACTGCAAGACAGCAAAAGAAACAACTGGTAAATCTGGGTATAATGGTGGCCACCTGGTGGATAGAAAAGGGGAATAAACCTGTAAGAGTTGCATGCATTTTTTAATATAATATATCTTTTTTTTGTCTTTCAGGGCAGGGGAGATGGATTCAGAGGTAGCAGAGATAGTTATCCTAACGTAACGTAATCAGGTAGTATATTTGAAAGAAAAATGAACTAAAATGACCCTTCACAGGCAGAGAAAGAGTTGGTTGGGGTGTCTGTTCAAATGTAAATGTACAAATATAATTGCAGGATTCAATATGTTTTAGAATTAAGATCAAAATAAGCTTCTGTGACTATAGTATTCACCACTTTATCAGTCATGAACACTTGCTGCAGTTCCTAAATACCCTGGCAGAAATGCTGACCTTAGTATCTCCATCTTCACAAACTTTCATAGATTTAATAAATATTCTTTTCTAAAACCTCTTGCAGTCTGATGCTTGCAAAGGGTTAATTTGTACGGTAGTAAAATTCTCACACTGATCATAGGAAAGAGCATCTAGTCCTAAGAGACTTGCAACATTTGTTGTTGAGTAGCTTGTCTGGTTTCAATTGAGCAGAACCAGACACATGATTAGAAGGAAGAATTATCTTTCCTTTTGATTCTTGTCAATAGTAAAGAAGACTGAGAAGGAACTCTGCAAATGTTTTATCAATATAGCCAGTATGCAAAATCTGGTTGAAATCCAATAATAATTAAGGAATTTGTGGTTCAGAAAAGAAAGTCAGAAGGTCTGACAATCAGGTCGTATAAATGAGCTAAATGATAAAGTGGAAGACTGAAATGAAACTCACCCAAGGTCTTGTTAACATCAAGCTACATAATATACCTGGATAAGATCCAACATCACAAGCCCAAGCAGGCCTGGATTCTTTTTGATGGCTTACATCACCTTAACAGCCAAATGCAGGAAGAGTTGATCAAGGAATCTTAAGATGCTTTCGGTTTAAATTTCTTCCTGCATATTTTGTTTCAAGTTTTCCCTAGCTTTTGTACCTCCATCCACATCTGATGACACATCAACATCATTTGTCTAATATTGAAAGGCCCCTATGACAGGATTCTTTTTCTCCAAGTTGGTCAGGTTCTGTTCAGCAGTTTTAATGGTGGATTGGCATAATTTGTACAAATTTGAAAGCCCTTGATGCCAGGATACTGTCTACTTTGGTTAAATTGAGCTGGCTTCTGGGAAGAAGTAATTTCAATATTTCTCTATTTTAACTGATGGTGGCCATATCTGAGGACTGATCTGCATTATTTGTATTAATTTTAAAGGTCTTCATGACACAATGCTTTCTATCAACTTTGTTCATATTCATTTTAACAGGCTGCAGATTAAGTGCTGTAATGGTTTTGCTATTTTTAGCTGTTGTTGTTGTTGTAGGTTTACCGATATTATTCAGCATGCGATAGACTATACATGATGGCCAGTATAATTGATAGAGGAAGAACCCTGGAAAACCCATGGAAAGAACCACCAGCCAATGGGAAGCTAGTGGCAAGCTTTCTCACATACCCACATTGGCTGAAAACAAGACTCAAACTCAGGTGGACAGAGGTGAGATGTCAGTGATTGACAATGCCACCAAGAAGCCCCTCTATTTTTAGCAACAGTGGTCATATAAGATGACAGAACAAAATCATCTGTGTAAACGTGAAAGCCCTCTATGCCAGGATGCTTTCTGTAAAGTTTGGTCAAATTCTATATAGTTTAAAAAAGTTAACTGTTTTTAATAAAAGCGGCATTCCTGTTTTGAGTAACAGAGGCCATATTCAATGGAAGGTTAGCATCATTTGTTAAAGTTAATAAAATTCTGTTCACATGATGCCTAAAGAATGCAGGACCATACCATAAACTCATTTTGCTTTATGGCCAGAAAACCTGGAAAGTATTGTGTGGAATGACAGTGGGTTGACCATCAGGGGCTAGAACTTCAGTAAACAACAATGCATAATGCTTAGAACTGAGCTTAGTGAAGGCCTCATCGATTTCAAGCTGCATACCAAATTTCATTTAAATCCAATGATAATTAAGTGATATTGTGTGAAAATGGAAGTTGGCTGGACAAAAGAAAGTTCATATGGACAGATAAAGGGTATATTCTTTGATGTGTGAATGTGGGATTTGCTCTCATTTCTAAAACAATGTGCCAAAAACTCAACTAATTTTTTTTTACATATTTTCAAGCTCTACCTTCATTTCTTTATCAAATCTGTTTAATATATAGACAATTCCTGGGTTTTCATGTTGAAGGGGAAATTGTCCCTCTCCCCAACCCCATTTGTACTTCTGGAATATGCCCTACAGACAGGTCAATATAATGTCCCCACCTTGTCTATGAAAAGCAGTGAAGAACAAAACTTGCTTATTTCAAAACATGTTTATCTGATTGTTTTCTGTCCCACAATAAATTTGGATAATGAGGTTTCTACTGTTTCAATGCTCATACCCTGAACATACCTGAACTTTCCATTTAACTTTTAATCACATTTTTATATCTTTCTACAATTTTTATTTCAATCTTACTTCAAAATAATTATTGTTATTGCTGTTGTCTATAATTATTGAAAATAAAACAGATAAGATGACTTGATTTTAATATGATACTGTGAGGTGATTGAGAAATATATTATTGTTATTGCTGTTGTTTATAATTATTGAAAATAAAACAGACAAGACAACTTGATGATAACATCATACTGTGAGGTGATTGATTAATATAAATAGATAGTCAAGAACATGCTTGTAAAAGCTAATATCACGTAATCCTATAATGAAGAATTCCATTCACCACTTCATGCTCATGCATAAACAAAATTTTAAAACAGCCAGGTGAAAACATTCATGCACAAAGAAATATGAAATTCACATGCAAAGGGTTTAATTTAATATATAATTTTGATACAGGATAAGTTACAAGTCATTTTTTTTCTACTGACTTAAGTCAATCATATTTATAATCATTTAACAAAATCACCTTGATAATAATGCATAAGGGTTTCCTGGGGGAGGGGGTCATCAATGGCAAATCATGGGCCATTGCCCGAATAACAAGGACTTCAAAATCATGCAGAATTCCCAGTTTTAACAATTTAGTCCTAAAAATTTTCTTCCAATTATCAGGCCCAACTTTATCCCTGTGGAATCAAAAAGTGAAAATTGTATCCCAATTATCCCAACTGTATCCCAATTATTAAGCCCATACCCTTGTGTAGACCATACCTGAAAACTATATCCCAATTATCAGGCCCAGCCTTATCACCATGTAGTCCACAGCTAAAAACTGTATCCCAGTTATCATGCCAAGCCTTATCCCTGTGTAATCAAAAACTCATAACAGTATCCTAATTAGAAGGCCAACCCATATCCCTGTGTATTCAAAAACTGAAAAAAAATATGCCCATTAATAGGCCCAATTCTATGTAGTCAATAACTTAAAACTGTATCCCAATAACTGTGCTCTCCAACATCCCTGTGTAATCAGTAACTGAATATTGCATCCCAATTTATCAGGCCCTCCCATATCCCTGTGTAGTTAATAATTGCAAAATGTATGCCATTAACAGGCTCATCCCTGTGTAGTCAATTACTGAAAAGTGTATAATTTATGCCCACCTTATCCCTGTAAGTCAATAACTGAAAAGTATATCTCATTTATCAGGTCCACCCTTATCCCTGAGTATTCAATAACTGAAAATTGTATCCCTATTATCAGACCCATCCATATCTCAGAACAGTCAGTAACTGAACATTTTTATCACAGTTATCAGGCCTACTATTATCACTGTGGAGTCAATAACTGAAAATTGTATCCCAATTATCAGGCTCACCATTATTCATATGTAGTCAATTACTCACAATTTTATCCCAATTATCAGGTCAACCATTAGCCCCGTGTAGTCAAAAACTGAAACTTCTACACCCCATTATTACTCATGTATAGTCAATAAATGAACATTTCATCCCAATTCATGCCCAATATTCAATAACCAAAATTTTTAAATCAGTTATGACATGGCTTATGTCAATTACAGTATGGCTATTATGGTAACTGCATGACTAGTGTCAGTAAACAACACGGCTATTGTAATCTAATAATGTGGTTATTGTATACTATGACATGGCTATTGTCTTTTATGGCTATTTGCATTTACAAAAGGTCAAGGTCCCAAACCAGATGCATTACTCTACTCACTGGATCTGGTGCAGTTGTTGGCTTTTTACTGTCAAATCGATGTCGGTCTTTATCTTGCTTTTGCCGTAAAAACTCATTATATTCCTCATTTCGCTCTTTGATTTTCCGCAACTACAACAAAGCATAGCTGACATAGAATCTAACCAACAAGCATGCAAAACTCAATACAGGTTACTCATGCATTATGTAAAATGAAAGATTTGTCACCTTGATGGCCAAGTAACATTATTTGGAAATGTATATCATGAAATCTGCTCCAACAAAAGATTTTTTTTAGGTTAACATAGCAACCTGCCATGAATCAGGCATACTGCTGATGAGCAAACCCCAAAAAGTGTATGCAGCAGATTTGCTCAATTTATCAAGCTTGCCACTAAAATGCTGATATAAAATAAATGTCAAGGTCAATGGTTACAAAAAAGTGACAAAAATTTGTAAAAATTATTTGAAACTGGTAGTAGATTTGATAAAGAGATACGGTTTCAGGACAGAATCTGACTTCAATAGCACCATAATTAAGCATCAGGTCTGCTCATCATAGATATAAAAGTTAAATGACCAAAACATTCTTAATGTTTCATTTTACACATAATATAAGCTGCAACTCTAATCTGTCAGTACATCACACTAGACACAAGCAAATGAAATAATGTACACTGTATATTATCTGTATTTCTGTCTATCTCCTGTCTGGTTGTCCCTGTTTATCTTTCTTTACTCTTTCTCTTTTCCTCAATCTGTCAATCTATGATTCTTTTTTAATGCAAATACACCAGAATGTGGAATGGTTTGAACCACCTATGATGTTCTATTAGTACGGCAAGCAGCTGAGAGTCATTTCAAAAGCATGCAAAGTCTTGTGACAGGCTGAGTGATTGAGGTGGTAAATGCTGTATCACATTTGACCAAGGTCATCACACCTATGTTGCATTCAACCAAGTAATCATGTCTCCAATTTGTAAAGTCATGATTCAAATTATATTATTATATGCTCATTTTTTTCCCCGTTAACTTTACATTGTCAGAATTGTTCAGTATTACCCGATACTGAACTCGTGCAACAATACACATATATAGCATTCACGTGCATAAAGGAACTACTTTCTATTGTAAACAAACAATGGACGCAGACGCCAACACTTTTGATTTGTACACAAATCATGTACACTCGCGTAAGAGGCTCTTTACATCATGGTTTAAATTTGTTTCTGAATGAACTAAAACAGATGTTTCGTGGACTCCCACATACCAGCTGCTTTGGCACATTCCACGTTGATACAATGTTACAGATTTAGGCTAGTTACATTATATAACAGACGCAAGATAAGGTCCTTACATATAACATACAAGTGACAAGTCATATACTGTCTTCTTTAGCTGGTGATAAGAATGGGAAAATAAAATATACTTACAGTTTTACATCCTGAATTTCCTAAAAATGTATTTTCTTAATTTTGCAAATCCGAATTACATGAGCCATGGCATAGGTTTTCAATCTGGATTACACATTTCGAAATTGTGCTGTAATTTCGATGATAAGTGCAACTACATCCTCCTTACTGCACTCAAAATGAAATAAGCATTAAATTCCATAGCGTCTTTTTGATAATTGCAGTTGAAAGACTTCATATTTTTCCCACATTATGATTTCAAACGTTCAATGACAGAAACAGAAACACATTTGCAGATGTCAACACGCTTCTCCCTAGCTTATTAAATCTCATGTATTTTATGTGGAATCATCACATACAAATCCAATCAATAATCATGAAATTTCCTAGAATCGAGAAAAATACCAAAATCTACTCATTCCAGATCAAATGGAAAAGTTGTTGCAATGCACATTCATTCACAATATGACTCCAAATTTAAATCTGAACTAGACATGCCATTTTCTTTCGAAAGTTATGTCGAGCGCACGACTAAGTTCAAATTTATCTGGGCAGAGTTATGTGCGCAGTAATGATGTTGATTTGTGTAACGATGAATATGCGCTTGTGTATTTAGTTTGGAATGCGGCATACATTCATTTACGTTGTTTCTTGTAGTGTACTGTGTTTATATAATTAAACCTTAGGTAGAATAAAAAAATGAGCATTTAATAAAAAGGTTACTGCATTTGTATGGGAAAATATGAACTAATTTTGTCGGAAGGATATACTGCACTCCCAAGGTCGTGCAGTATTCCATCCCAAAACTAGTTCATATTTTCCCATACAAATACAGTAACCTATAATTATTTCTACAACACAATTCCAAAAACGGTCAGTACAAACAAAAAGTGAGTTCCATACTGCATTAATATTTAATGGAACCATTTCAACAGCTTTAAAAACTTGCACTCATTTTGTACATATGTACTAACTAACTGAAACAACAGAATATGTGAAAAATAATAACTTTAACATCTGGGAAAATAGAAGTTGAGGAATGAGATCATTCTTGTTAAAATTTCTAATAATATAGCAATGATATCAATAAAAAAACTTAGTAACAGAATATCTCTATACATCTTTTATTGCCAACTATCGACAATGTGTTTACCATTAGTGGAAATGTACATAATCACGGAATGGATAGTCACATAACTATACTGTTCCATAAATGATAAAAATATATGTTGATTATGTGCACAGATAGAAACATTCTTCTGGAAAATGTGGTACTGATCCATCATATTAGCAAATCTACTTCAAGTTCCATGCTTGGTAAGTCTGCTTCAAGTACCATACATTTGAAGTCCTATACACTTGGCTAGTCCACTTCAAGTCCCAAACACTTGGCAAGTCCACTTCAAGTCCCATAAACTTGCGAAGTCCACTTCTAGTCCCATACACTTGGCAATTCCACTTAAGTCAAATACACTTGGCAAGTATGTTTCAAGTCCCATATACATGGCAAGTCTACTTCAAGTCTAACACACTTGGCATATCCAATTTCAAGTCCCATGCACCTGGCATATCTACTTCAAGTCCCATACACCTGGCAAATCTAACTGAAGTCCCATACACTTAGCAAATTTATTTCAAGTCCCATATACTTGGCAAATCAACTTCAAGTTCCATACTTGGCAAATCTATTTCAAGTCCTGTACACTTGGCATGTCTACTTCAAGTCCCATATACTTGGCAAATCTACTTCAAGTCCCATACTTGGCAAATCTACTTCAAGTCCCATATACTTGGCAAATCAACTTCAAGTTCCATACTTGGCAAATCTATTTCAAGTCCTGTACACTTGGCAAGTCTACTTCAAGTCCCATACACTTGGCAAGTCTACTTCAAGTCCCATACTTGGAAAGACTACTTTTCTTTTGCATCATGGTGCATATTTACTTCAAGTCCCATACTTGGCAAGACTGGTTAAAGTCTCAGGTGTAAAATATATTTCAAGTCCATATACTTAATTACAGAAAACCTGGAAGATTCATTGAATAAAAGCCCTGTTTTGATTATATAGAACATGCCTAATGTGCCACCTTGCATATTTAAAGAGGTACTAAAGAAGAAAACCTCTAAAGCAATGTATTTGTCCCATGATAATATTCCCAATAAGGTTTACACAAAAAATGACTCACTATGTCTTTGACGGATTTGACCCTTTTTTGGGGCACTATCTTTGCTCTGCATCGTCCGAGTTTTTGCAACATCGTTATCTTTTATCTTTTGCATCATGGTGCATATTTACTTTTCATTGGAGAAGTTTGTTTTCACGTTGATTCTGACAAGGTTTTTCAGAAGGAACATTTGCTAACAAGCTTTTGCTTGACACTATAAATAGCCAGAATCGTGCTAATGTGTCATTAAACCCTAATCCATCCATCCAAACAGCTGCACACACATGTCATTAATTTAAAGAGGTTATAGCATATATTCCAAAAATGGAAAAGGTGGATCTCAATGGCACCAACCAGTTCAATAAGTGGGGTCATTTACCAAAAATATAAAAACAGGTTGTAAATATCCCAACTTGGTTCTTGTTTATTCATGAAAATTCAACGACATATCTTTATCACACACAACTGCATTGTGGATTAATTAATATTCACTTTTCCACTGGTATACAGTCAGAATGCTTCCATTTTCATGGTACTTAATGTTTATCTACTAACCTTTAACAAGAATTTTGGAATATAAATTTATTAACTCTGAAGAAAGAAAAAAAAATTCATTTTTTAACTGTGAAGTCCCAACTGCATAGAAAACAACATCTATATCACATCACCATATATTTTTCAAACCAATCCAATTTTGACAGTATTTAGTAAATTTCAGACATCAAGACAAACCCAGACATGCTGATAGAAAGATGTATCCTTATTAACGAATGCATTAATTATACAGACATTGAGATTTCTGACAGATGAAGAAATAATTTATGCAACATCCATTAATAATACAAATCATCCTCATTCCTTTAACCAATTCTTAAAATCCTGAAAACTGGTTTCTCTAGACCAATTAAACAACAGCAAATGAATGTCTGACCCGTAATATCTCCCATATGCACAGATGAGCACAGTCATCAAATCATGTGATTCATGTGATTATAGTTGGCTACCATGATGTGTCCTTGGGAAAGGCACTTGGCTCCATCTTTAATGGCATGATATAGCTAATAATGTGTTGAAAGTGCAGCTTGGGACAAAGTTGTGTTAAAAATGATGCTTTAGTTGGTCTCAACAATTATTGATAAAAGTCTATAATGATGGAAAAGTGAATATTCACCGTAGACAATAACCCAAGTGACTGGGTGGGACATGATGCTAGATGTCTGTGGCATGATGCCCCAGTGTTAGACATCACTATAAACTGCCATACTGCAGACATCATAGCGCTATGACTAAAAAATTCTTAAAGCTACATTAAAAATATAGATCACAGACACACACGAACACACATACACATTAAAAACAAAGATAAAATAAGGGTCAAACACAGAAAGGCACATTCTAAAATTAAGCCTGAGATTACTTTATTTGCTTGTCAATATTACATATCCATCTTCAAAAACTGTAAACCTAGATTATAATATGCAGGGTCTGCCAAGTGTTCCATCATGGTCTATTCTGTTTATTCCACATATTATTTCATGTTAACAGCACAGACCTTGATCTTTTCATGATATATGTCATGGTAGATCTGGGTCTACTCTGTTCCCCACACTATTTCATGTGAACAGCACAAATCTTGATCTGCTGGTGATAAATGTCATAGAAGATGAGGGTTTACTGTTTTTTCCACATACTGTTTCATGTGAACAGCATAGACCATGATCTGTTGGCACACTGTGTCATGGCATACCTTATTCTTAGGTTCTATGATAAAATGTCCACTTGATCTATATGTTATGCTAACCAAGAGCTCTGCCCAAGAGTCAGAGGACTTGTGGGTGCACAATTTCTCAATGAACTTTTAAGCAATTGCAATAATTGTTTTTTTTTTGTGGGGAAGGTTTGGGGTATACATAAAAAAGTTAATTCTGAGAGGTGAATTTGTGAAGCAAAATAATAGCGGTGAAACACTCTTTCTGAACTACTAGTGGTACCAACAATCACAAGGTAATACTATACTGACAGTAACATGAGGATAATATGACACAACACGAGCATGAGGGTAATATGACATCATGTATGCAAGAGGGTAATAAGACACATCACATATGCATGTGGGTATGTAGACACATCACAGGTGCATTAGGGTCAGATGACACATCACATGTCCATAAGGGTAAGATGACACATCACAGATGCATAAGGGTAAGATGACACATCACAGATGCATAAGGGTAAGATGACACATCACATGTCCATAAAGGCAAGATGACACATCACAGATGCATAAGGGTAAGATGACACATCACATGTCCATAAGGGCAAGATGACACATCATAAATGGGTGAGGGTAAGATGACACATCACATATGCATGTGGGTATGATGACACATCACAGGTGCATAAGGGTATGTTGACACATCACAGGTGCATTAGGGTAAGATGACACATCACATGTCCATAAGGGTAAGATGACACATGTCCATGAGGGTAAGATGACACATCACAGATGCATTAGGGTAAGATGACAGATCACATGTCCATAAGGGTATGATGACACATCACAGATGCATAAGGGTAAGATGACACATTACAGATGCATAAGGGTAAGATGACACATCACATGTCCATAAAGGCAAGATGACACATCACAGATGCATAAGGGTAAGATGACACATCATAAATGTGTGAGGGTAAGATGAAACATCACAGATGCATAAGGGTAAGATGACACATCACAGATGCATAAGGGTAAAATGACACATCACATGTCCATAAAGGCAAGATGACACATCACAGATGCATAAGGGTATGTTGACACATCACAGGTGCATTAGGGTAAGATGACACATCACATGTCCATAAGGGTATGATGACACATCACAGATGCATAAGGGTAAGATGACACATTACAGATGCATAAGGGTAAGATGACACATCACATGTCCATAAAGGCAAGATGACACATCACAGATGCATTAGGGTAAGATGACACATCACATGTCCATAAGGGTATGATGACACATCACAGATGCATAAGGGTAAGATGACACATCACAGATGCATAAGGGTAAAATGACACATCACATGCCCATAAAGGCAAGATGACACATCACAGATGCATAAGGGTAAGATGACACATCATAAATGTGTGAGGGTAAGATGAAACATCAAAGATGCATAAGGGTAAGATGACACATCACAGATGCATAAGGGTAAGATGAAACATCACAGATGCATAAGGGTAAGATGACACATCACAGATGCATAAGGGTAAAATGACACATCATAAATGTGTGAGGGTAAGATGAAACATCAAAGATGCATAAGGGTAAGATGAAACATCACAGATGCATAAGGGTAAGATGACACATCACAGATGCATAAGGGTAAGATGACACATCATAAATGTGTGAGGGTAAGATGAAACATCACAGATGCATAAGGGTAAGATGACACATTACAGATGCATAAGGGTAAAATGACACATCATAAATGGGTAAGGGTAAGATGAAACATCACAGATGCATAAGGGTAAGATGACACATCACAGATGCATTAGGGTAAGATGACACATCACATGTCCATAAGGGTATGATGACACATCACAGATGCATAAGGGTAAGATGACACATTACAGATGCATAAGGGTAAGATGACACATCACATGTCCATAAAGGCAAGATGACACATCACAGATGCATAAGGGTAAGATGACACATCATAAATGTGTGAGGGTAAGATGAAACATCACAGATGCATAAGGGTAAGATGACACATCACAGATGCATAAGGGTAAGATGACACATCACAGATGCATAAGGGTAAAATGACACATCACATGTCCATAAAGGCAAGATGACACATCACAGATGCATAAGGGTATGTTGACACATCACAGGTGCATTAGGGTAAGATGACACATCACATGTCCATAAGGGTATGATGACACATCACAGATGCATAAGGGTAAGATGACACATTACAGATGCATAAGGGTAAGATGACACATCACATGTCCATAAAGGCAAGATGACACATCACAGATGCATTAGGGTAAGATGACACATCACATGTCCATAAGGGTATGATGACACATCACAGATGCATAAGGGTAAGATGACACATCACAGATGCATAAGGGTAAAATGACACATCACATGCCCATAAAGGCAAGATGACACATCACAGATGCATAAGGGTAAGATGACACATCATAAATGTGTGAGGGTAAGATGAAACATCAAAGATGCATAAGGGTAAGATGACACATCACAGATGCATAAGGGTAAGATGAAACATCACAGATGCATAAGGGTAAGATGACACATCACAGATGCATAAGGGTAAAATGACACATCATAAATGTGTGAGGGTAAGATGAAACATCAAAGATGCATAAGGGTAAGATGAAACATCACAGATGCATAAGGGTAAGATGACACATCACAGATGCATAAGGGTAAGATGACACATCATAAATGTGTGAGGGTAAGATGAAACATCACAGATGCATAAGGGTAAGATGACACATTACAGATGCATAAGGGTAAAATGACACATCATAAATGGGTAAGGGTAAGATGAAACATCACAGATGCATAAGGGTAAGATGACACATCACAGATGCATTAGGGTAAGATGACACATCACATGTCCATAAGGGTATGATGACACATCACAGATGCATAAGGGTAAGATGACACATTACAGATGCATAAGGGTAAGATGACACATCACATGTCCATAAAGGCAAGATGACACATCACAGATGCATAAGGGTAAGATGACACATCATAAATGTGTGAGGGTAAGATGAAACATCACAGATGCATAAGGGTAAGATGACACATCACAGATGCATAAGGGTAAGATGACACATCACAGATGCATAAGGGTAAAATGACACATCATAAATGGGTAAGGGTATGATGAAACATCACAGGTGGGTGAGGATCAGATGACATAACCTTCAGGATAATATAAGGAAATCCGAGACAAAAATTTGGGGGTATATAAAACATAATTTTTAATGTCACATGTTTTATGTTTGCACCAATGTATACAGTACAGGGCTTAAAAGCACATCAGCACAATAGTTGCTATATGGTGCCAATTAAAAGTTAACTATCTGTATCACTGTACAACTGCTGTGCATACAAATTATTAATCTGGGATTAACTTGATGTCAAGATACTGTAAATCACAAATATTATTTTGCAAGTTAAGTAAGGATGCTATATTGGCAACAAAAAAATAGTTTCCACCAAAAATGAAACAAAATCTAAACTATTAGTTGTTTGTTCAAATATAATTACATGCTGAATTGATGGTCTTAACCACAGTTCATGCAGAATTTATGTTATTAAACACAATGAATTGATGATATTCACAAAAGAAAATATCACGATACAAAATGAAATGATTGAGAATAGCTATTAGTTCCTTGCATATTTGAAATATCTCAATGTTTTCTTAAAAATGTGCTGTGACTATGAAAACAGAACCCAAAATTCACTGGCTTTTTACATGCAAGTGTGATACACAGTACTGTACTCTAAACCCCTATAGTTAAAACAAAGCAAAGAACATTATACAGTCAAGTCTGATTAAGCCATTCAAACTGTTGCACGAATAAATCTGATTGTCATAAATGGTTGAGAATGTGAATAAACTGGTCTCAGTCTTACAAACATATTCCCCACTAATTAGAATTGATTTGTATTTATCTTAATGCTTCATCAGCAATTAAATCATTCACTTTATATTTAGCTGACATCAAGGATTAAAATGCAGTCATAATATTCAGAATTTTCAATAAACATTTATTGAAAAGAGTCTTGCAATATCTTTATGGAAAAATTAAAAGAATTTGAAGAATTCCTTATCTATTTTCAAAGTGTAAAGACTTCAAGTGTAAAGTTAACAAAATTGTAAATGCATGTGTGTCTTTGTGTGTTCCATCATTTATTTTTTCTCTTTCTCTGATGAAATCCCAATACAGTGTGAAGGTTTAATTGTATAAAACAATCCAAAACTTCATTTTAGGAAAACATTTTGAGAATTTTAGTAAAATGAGGGCCCTGTTTCTATTATTATCATTATCATTTCATAAATAAGATGGTGAGATATATGAAAGTTGGATTAATAAAACTTGACTGTATTTTTAATGGAAGCCTGCATATCTTCAAATGTAAATGTATCTCTTAATATGAAGTGAATAACTGAGTCATCAATTTAAAGTGAGAATAATATTTTTCAACTGGCAATATGTACATGTACATGTAGGCATCACTGACGAGGAGTCACATAAATTACACAAAACATTACTGTCTTGACTGCATTTGACTTTTCTCCAATGCAATAACATGTACAATTATTTACAATCTTTTATATCCACACCCCACCCCCAAAATACAATACCAGTAAACGTAACAATCACCTGATGTAAACAAAAACAGAATAAATAAATCTGTACCAACTAAATTGTTTTCCATTCATTTAAGTTATTCAGGATGTTAAAATGCTTACAGCTGTAAATGCTTACAATAATGATCAAAATGACAGCTGTGGCAATTATCATGCGGTCACATTAGTTTTAAAATCTAGATGGAACATATCCAATAATCTTAAGTGAAAACAAAGATATACAGGCCCTTATTTAATCTCTTTATGCATGCTAACTTTACAAAAAATTAAAATATAAATGCTAAATAACAGCAAATAAGCTGAATATGTTTTTTGTATATTAAGAAACTGCATGCCATACTAAGCCAACTGGCCTTGCCAATGTTTCTACTGTTTCACTCACTGAGAACGGTTTGATATCAGTGTAGCTATTGGTACGGTCATACCATTCCCTTGACCAACTCCATCTGGTATTGGTAATTTTCTCCTGTCAAATTTAGTACCAGAAAACATCTTCATTGTATGACTTTTAAACCAAATACAGTGTGACAAAAAAATGCACATAACCTTTTTAAAGAAATTTGTCTTTTAAACCACCAACATATGTCTTGAAAGCAAATTTCTTGAAGATTACATAGATTATTACAAATTAATTTTTTCATTTTTGACATGGAACCTGCAATACATTTTGGACATAATTTAGTTTACATTTTAGATATGATACTGGAGTTTACAAGTAGTACTTATTATTTAGTTTATTTAAGTAATTTAGAAAATAGGAAATCGGGAATATTTCTACCTGAATAGAATAATTAGAAAATCAGGAAAACCTAAATCACACTTTTTATAGAAGAGTATTCAAACCCAAATCACACTTTTAAAAAAAATAATATTAAAAAATTCATCTGACATGTAGACAAATAAATACTTGATTTTGCAACATCATCTCCAACATTAGATTATATTTATATTGGCCTTCATCTACAAGTACTTCTGCCTGGCCACAAATACCTGAATTGTATTTCAAAGGTATTTGGTAGGATCTTACTAAAGTAAGACTTGTATACCTTGATAATTTAAGACTTGCATCTGTTTATTCATGACATGCTTATGCATAGGCATCTTTAAACACAGGTACTTGCCCCTTAGTCCCTTTAGTAGTAATCTCTGAAGACAAGTATGTATTCATTTTGTAGAATTTTTCATTTTACTTCAATCAATAGCATAATTACTATAACATAAAATTTCAATTATCCCAACAAGGTACATTTTATCATCTCATCTGAAGATAAGTAATGGGCATACTGTAAAATTTCACTAAATGATCAACTGATTTCTTGTATGGCCATAAAAATGGTCATTATGGCTAATACATTGACATTAGCTATAGTACTGTAAAGAATACATAAACAACCTATCATGCAAACATGTGCTAGATTATAATTAAATTTTCCTAATTTCCTAATTTCCCCAATACACACACACACACACACACATTTCTGATTTGTCCCAGACAACCAGACAACAATTTTTCCCAGGCTTGCACATTTTGTACATATAAATTTAAAGGAAGAAAGAAGACAGGGAAAGACTTTCAAAGCATATAACTTTACCTGGGCTGAATTTTTCTCATTGATTGGAAGTGTGGCTACATATTGTTCTGATTCAGGATTGACTTCTCGACTTCGAAAATTTTTCTACAAGAAAACAAAATCAACAAAAGTTACAAATGAATTTTATTAATTAACTACTACCAGTGGAATAGTCCTCTTGTTGTTTGAAAATTTTATTTCTACACCTAATACATATTATTACATTACCTTGTGTTTTTCACCCACCTAGCAGTGGCAACACAGGCCTCAATCTTCACCATCACAGATCAGGGTCTAAGATGTTTATCTGATATCACAAGCTTATTGGGCTTGGACCACTAATTATTAACTGAACAGGATACCAATCTGGAAGTAGGTGAACAATGAATACTGTACCTGATACTTCAATATCAATAGGATATTTCCTAAATAAATAAATTAAAACTATTCAATGACATTAGTTTGAAAGTCTTCCTGAACATGTGCCACACCTCCCATTGATTTGATTCTAATATTTGGCATACCTACTTAATATATGAAAGAAAGTAGAAGAATGTTAAGCCCTATTTTTAACATATAAAAATAAATAACTTGATATTTCTAGTGGACCTAAACAGAGACCAAGAACAGAAACTGTTACAGCCAAATATTATCTTACTGCATTATTATATTTATACTTGCTGTCTGATCTGAAATGAAGTCATTCTAATACATACGCATTCATGCTTGGTTGAACACCTTCAGTGCCAGGTAATACAGTACAGAAAAAAATCAAGGTAACAGACTAATTTCATAGTTGAAATAAGCATGTTTTTCAGTAAAACCAGTAAAAAGTTAAATTTCAGTCTACTCTGCCTTGTTGCAAGACATCCGGGGATATAATCCTTTGTGACTGAAGGGGAAACAATGCCAACATCTACAACAAGACTTCTTGCTAAGATTCCTGGGGAGATAATCTTTTGTGACTGAAGGGGAAACAATGCCAACATCTACAACAAGACTTCTTGCCAAGATTCCCATGGATAGATCTTTTCTAACTGATGGGGAAACAATGCCAACATCTAAAACAAGGCTTCATGACATGATTCCTTCAGACAGATCTTTTCTAACTGATGGGGAAACAATGCCAACATCTAAAACAAGGCTTCATGACATGATTCCTGCAGACAGATCTTTTCTAACTGATGGGGAAACAATGCCAACATCTAAAATAAGCTTCATGGCAAGATTCCTGGGGACAGAATCTTTCATGACTGATGGGGAAACAATGCCAACATCTACAGTAAAAGTTGTACAGGTCATGTATGCACATTTACTCAACTTAAATTAAATATAAATTGCTGTTTTAAAATTTAATACTAATTTTGTTTAACCATTTGAAAATTATCGATCACTATGGACTTTTACAGTGGTGGCCAGGAACTAAACCAGGTCAAGAAAAGATCACATCAAGACTAATCATCAAAAGATAGGACAGTACGAATTTGTGTATCAATATATGGTTCTTTCATTCAAAATATAGGACAGTACGAATTTGTGTATCAATATATGGTTCTTTCATTGTGACATCCGTGCATGCCACATTTAGTCCAGATTGTACTGGATCAGGTTGATCTTGTCAAACAATGTCCAAGTACTTTAACATTGATTTTGCAATAGGTACTTCTCAGGGTATATAAATAATACCCTTTCAAAGAAAGTGAATTATTTCCATTTAAGGGTAAACATAATCAAATTCTAAGAAATGACACCAATTACTGAAATAAGTGATGTTGAATGCATACATGACCTGTATTTTTCACATTTCTGACTTCATGGCATACTTGTTTTCCACATTTCTGATTATAACATACCTCCGCAATCATCTGATTGTACTCTTTCTTACGCTCCTCTTTCAACTGCTGAACCTTGCGATCATGTTCTCCCAGACCCTTGAAAAAAGCATTGGGTGTCTGGGGTTTGGGAGGAAGACTTGTTGGTTGCTGTTCATTTCTCTGCAAGGACAAAAATATGTCAAACTCATTTTGTTTTTTTATATAAATTATCTTACTTTATCAATCACAAAAGTTTGAGAGAATGAGTTCTATATCAATTAGGTCTCCATTCATCAAGATCTGCCATTTTGTTTCATTTTTTTAAGATATGATTTTATGGGGCAATCCCTTACATTTGTTTTACTATTTTGTATTATTTGAAAGACATCAATTTCATAAATACAGAAAATGTACATGAATTTCAGAAAAAGTCACAATTATGATGGATTTTAATTCAAACGTTGAAAATCTTGCATGCATACCATGTGTTCGGCACCACATTGCAAAGGTAAAAAAATAAATGAACGATATGAATACAATGGGTTGTTGTATCATGAGGTCAGTTTGTGTTATATATACAGCTTTAAACATTGTTCAAGTGCAATATTTTCATAAAATAAAATATTTTAAAACTCAAAACCCAGAGTTTTCTTTCCTCTAATTCAACTGTGACTCTTTTCTAACCAATAAGCACTTATGTTTGTGACAATATGGAACCTCAGTTGAAGTAAAATGGCAATGATAACAGCTGGAAACATTAAAATGAGGCTTTATCTGGCTGAAAATTGAATGCACAGTACATGCAGCCATTGTAAACAAACTGACATTACGACATCACAGATGGTCTCTAACGGTGGTCTCTGACAGTGATAATACAGTACATTTTAATGAATGTTTCTGTAAAACATTTTTTTTAAATGTAAGGTATAGTGAGGAGATTAAAAGAAATGTCTCTAACATTATACAAGTATTAAATTAAGTTTGTTCAGCATTAAGTTTTAGATAAAGTTGTGCAAATATTTGTTTACTTCAGTAATGGCAGCCACATTTGATGGTGGAATGGTACCATTTGTAAAGATCTGAAAGATATTCATGGAAGGATGCTTTCCGTCAAAATGTTTGTCAAATTCATTTAGGCAGTTACACTATTCTCTTGATAACTTGCACCAGGATAACTCAGGAACTGCTTATAATGCAGCTTCAGGTGTGAAACCCTTATTAAACTAGAAAATACAAAATAAATTAGCCCCATTTGTTAAACATGAAAAAAATTGCCATAAAAATTGGTAAATGAAACCTTGATCTATCACTCGAGTTATCATCAAAATTGGTGATTAGTAATTAAGTGAATCAACAGAATGAAATTCTCAACTTTTAATAAAAAGTCATATATTTTGTTACATTTTCTTTCCAAACAACATTCTCACTACACTGTATATAACAATATTCAATGAAATTTTGATCAATGAATATAGCACTAATGCTTCCTGGTGGCAACACATAATAAATAAATACCAATTAAATAAGTTTTGTTAAATGAAGCTTATGTTCTACTTCCATTGTCTAATTAATTTTCAGTGTAATCATGATAAATGCAATATGCCCTCTTGTATCCAAACATAAAAAATGTCAATCAGTCATCACAACCATGTCTGCAAGTCTTTCTGTGAGAACTTAATTAAATGCCAACAGTGTTCTGATCTCTGATTTGCGGAAGTATTTGTTGTATTGTTTTACTAAGTAAAATGCTGACCTGCTTTGTATTATCACATTAATTACATCTTTTGTATCAAATCAAATAAAGGGGGTGGAATACAAGAAAAGGCATGCAAATCCTACCTGCATAAGAACTAATGGTCACAGTCACATGTCATGTCATCTGACCAATCCAATACTGTTAAAAATATTATTATTTAAGTAATATATTTAAACCACCATAAATTAGTCTAATCATTCACAAATGTGACCGAAGATAGTAAGGCAACCAAGCGAAAAGCGTGGTTAAACGGTGTCGTTTCACAGATACAGTTCATTATGGAGAAGTGAGTTCCAGAGTTTGTAGTGAACTTAAATAGATGTGGCACTCAGGGACTTCATCATGGAGGAGAAGAAATTTCATTATTACTTGCAGTGAAATGATAACATCATTATTTTACTAAAAGAACAATAAAAGAAATTGAATTTCAACATTGATGGTTGTTTCATGAAATAAAGGTTCCTAGTTTTTCAGAATAAAATAATCTTATTTTGTTCTGAATCAACAAAAATAAAATGCACTGGCAAAATACATAATGTTTCATGTACACATGATGGCTGTTGAAAACTCTTGGAAAATGTCAACGATCTTTCAGAGATTGGGTATCTTGAAATAAAGGTAATTTATACAAACATGAGAATAACTTCATTAGAAACAGTCATTTCCAATGCAAATATCAAACAAAACTGTTATTTTTCCACATGCACCACCAGTTTTTCTCGATGTCCAGTGTGGATGGCATTCCCTTCTTAATATTTTTGGAGGTCCTATAAATTACATACAGCTTGTGCATGTTAGTGAAACAGACACCTAGGTGAACTAAAAATATGAAACCAAATTGACCCAAGATGACTCATCAGGTTGACATCTTTCCAATATTCAATCATCTGACCAAGAAATCATATTAGTACCATGCCTACTGTCAACCTTCTCAAATCTTGTTGATTTATTATGAAAACTGCTGCTTCAAAGTTTCTTTGTTGTTTTATCTTATTGTTGTTTTATCTTATCCATATATTACAACAAATCATTTTTAGTCCATTTATCCCAGGATGTTTTCTGTAAAATTTGCTCCAATCCTTCTGAGCAATCTTTTATCAGAAGCAATTTAAATGCTTTGCTATTTTAAGTAGCATACTTTATACAAACTCAAAAGGTCATCACACCAAGTTTCTGCTGAGCAGTTTCTGAAACGTTTAAAGGTTTTTCTATTTTGCAAATGGTAGCCATACCTGACGACAGATCAGCATCATTTAAATAAATCTTAAAGGCCTGCATTCAAGGACGCATTCTGTCAAATTCTTTCCAAATCAGTTAGGCAGTTCTTGAGAAATCATTTAAACGTTTTTCTATTTTTTAATAATGGCGACCATATTTGATGGCAATTCAGCATCTTTTATTCAAGTCTAAAGGTCATCAGGATGTAAGTGATTAACCAGATTTTGGAAAGGACTTCATTTCTTTCCTGGCCTAGAAATCAAGCTCTTTAGCAGCATTTGTCATTCTGGAAAGATTCTTGACTTTAAGCAAGTTTATCTTTTAAACTGTCTACAGGGTAACACTATATGCTCTGCCAGACAGATGGACATACAAGGGTGGAACTATCTGCCCTACTAAACAGATGGACAGACAAGGTAATACTATATGCCCTACCAGATAGATGGATGTACAAGGGTAGCACTATATGCCCTACCAGACAGTTGGACAGACAAGGGTAATACTATATGCCCTACCAGGCAGATGGATATAAAGGGTAGGGCTATATGCACTACCAGACTGATGGGCAGACAAGGTAACACTATATGCCCTACCAGACAGTTGGACAGACAAGGTAAAACTATATGCCCTACCAGACAGATGGCTGTACAAGGATGGCACTATATGCCCTACTAAACAGATGGACAGACAAGGTAACACAATATGCCCTACTAAATAGATGACATACAAGGGTAACACTATATACCCTACTAAACAGATGACATACAAGGGTAACATTATATGCCTTACCAGACAGATGGTCAGACAAGGTAACACTATATGCCCTATCAGACAGATGGATGTACAACGGTAGCACTATATGCCCTCCAGACAGATGGACAAAGGTAATACTATAACATACAGACTGACAGACAAGGTAACACTATATGCCCTACCAAACAGATGAACATACAAGGGTAGCACTATACGCCTTATCAGACAGATGGACAGACAAGGTAACATTATATACCCTACCCAAGAGAAGGACATACAAGGATAGCACTGTACACCCTACCAGACAGATGGATGGACAAGGTAACACTATATGCACAGCCAGTCAGACGGACATAGATAATATTATATGCCCCCACAATATTCGCAATATATACACAAAACTGCAAGTCAGTGGAAAGAGTAAGTTTGATACAGCATAAGAATGTGCTGAGACCGTCAGTCTAACATGTATTCATAAGCCACATCAAACAAGTTCTTTCCCCTGATTAAGAACAAAACACAAATTTGGTTTTGTTTTTCCTACATACCTCTTTAACACTCTCAAAATGTTTTTTAGCTTTACTGCATGAATGACACTGAAAACAAATTGGGACTAATAAAAAATTGGATTCACTGCATCTAAAAATATTGATTTGTGGACATCAAATTTAATACCAGATTGAGCGATTAAAATGGGCATGAAAAACAAACTTTGTAATCATACCTGTTGTAGTTTTTGTTGTTGTTCCAAGTAATCCCTGTGTCGTTCCTCCTCTAGTTGTTGCTTTCGTTTCTCATACTCCCCCCCAACAGGCAAAGTTGCCCCACTCCCCTCTGGCACTACTCTCCTCCTTCTCTCTTCTTCATGGACTTTCTGAAAACAATGAGGGCATACATGTACCACAGACTCAAACAAATACTTAATTCCATTCTTTTATACTTCTAGTAGCAATATTTCCATATTGGAATTTTGCATGAACTGAAAATTAATTTACCACTGAAATTATGGCCCATTTTTAACCCCAAACAGGCTGTAGAAAAAATCCCTGCCTGTAAAATGCAAATACTATTGATAAATTAGACATTAAGACATGAAGTTTCAGCTAGCTTGTTTGGGATGTTAAACAATCAATCCATAAAATGCTGCAATTTTTAATTTCCGCATTGTGTGCCTACTATTTTAAATCCATGCTGGAAAGAGAACAAAATGACAATCATATTTTCATGTTTACCAGGTCTGTGCTTTATATTTCAATTACTGGATAAGACAATGGTTAGCTAACAAAATAACCAATTATAATCTTAATAACTCTAATTTGTTTCAAAACCTATTAAGCAGGCCCAAATTTTAAATAGAACAATGTGCTGGAACCTTGCTGAAACACCAATGTTCATGGGTGAAATAAAAAGCCGAGTTACTGTATAAAAGACAGAGGTCGATATTTAATATACAAGTTGGGTACATATCATAATTCAGGAATGATCTACTTCTTTCAGGAATCTTGAAAATTCTAATCACACTTACCAGACATTTTTTCAGAAACATTAACCTGTCAACCAAATATCTGTTAAAAGTAATATATAAATACATTCAAATGGGTATCAAATGTTGTAACAAAAACAAAAACTTTGATACATTTAATTATTAACTGTACTGGAAAATGTGTCTGTTTTCCATTGTGAATTTGCCATTGCTTTAACTTTAGTACTATCCTTGCAAGATTTATCATTTTTTTTCTCAAACCTGTATTAAAATTATTTTCTTTCAGAAAACTATACAACAGAATTTTGCCCAACAACAGTATTTTATTCCACTCTACTCAATGTAATAGATTATCCTAATCAATGCAGATTTAGATCATCATTCTCTTATGCTCTACCTGAAAGTTAACACTGCTCACTAACAAGAAAAAAATATCAACATTTGCTAAAAACTGGCTTAAATTAAACTTCAATGTTTGATATGTAAACCTTGTAAATGTACAAAAAAGAAACAAATGAAGAAATTTTATAGAACTCTTGCATAATGCTATCCAATTGTTTTCACATTGTGAATTATTCGTGGGGTCTCTAATTTCATGGTCTGTGGCACAAAAAGTCCATGAAAACTGCTAACCCATAAATGAATATCATCTTATTCTCGAACCCAAAGTATTCAGTGGAAATTCTATTCTGCCAATAATTTTCCAGTGATATGAAAATAGAATGACACACTGAATGACCAATATGTATGTCAACATGTTTCATGGGGTTTCTAAAGGAACATAATGGGAGATAATTATATTGATATATTTCATAATTTAGTAGGATTGTGATCAAGAGAACAACACTGAAAAACAAATTATCAACAGATGCGAAATATTCCTTCCCTTGAAGGAACAAGTAAATAATGCCAGTTTTAGTGCATACAGAAGAAAATGGAAGGGATAAAACATGAAGACTAACTCTTGTAATGTATGCCCACAAACTAGCAACTCTGACACGACTCATTTTACTATTTGACATAAATCTAACATCAAAGGAACCAACTTAATACTACTTAAAAAATACATTTGCATAACAAGCATTGACTGACAAAACATTCTGACTCACAGACATACAGGGTTACACATATCATACTGGTGATTTAAAAACCAAAAATGCAATAAGAAAACCTCACACAACTGCAAGAAACTTTTCAAAGGTTAAAAATTTGACAATAAATTTATGAATACTTATCTTAAATACAACGACTTGTCTTAAGATTATCATTTGACCATTTTATTTCTCTATTCTAATATTAAACAATATTTCTCTATGATAGGGGAAAGTAAAGTTGAAGATGAATATTGGTCATGACTTGCTTTGTATCAGAAAACAATTATAAGGAAATAAACTACCACAGACAGCTATATCAGATGAAAATAGGCAGCATATGTATGTGATAGAATAGAATAAGTGCTTGTCATATTATACAGTTTCTATGAATAAAGGTAAAACAACATGAACACATATCTATGAAATTTCATGAAGCTGCAGATTATCTTCTTACGACAGATGTACAAATTTAATTTTGTAACTTGAGCGGTTTGTCAGCTGGCCAAGTCACTGGTACTTTAAAACAAAGCAAACACATAGTAATTTTAAATATTGGTCACCTGTTTTGTTGTGAATCATGATGACCCTGACCTTACCTTCTAAGCTGAGGCTCCTTTGTATTGTCAAGAAGAAAAAAAAACAACCTGTAAAAAGTGTTGTAGGCAGAACATGAGTTATTATGTAAACACTAATTTCCCTTTGTCAGTGATCTTGATCCCTGACCTTTAGTTGGAGAAAAAAAACCCAGACCTCTTTGTACATTCAACAATATATTCATATAGTTTTGTTAAGTTATGTTCACTAGAAATAAAACAATTACAAAGAACGGTTTATTTTACTGGGTCACACTGTCACTGGCCTTGACCTTTAGACCTCTAAATGGACAGACTTAATTGTATGAATAATGTTTATATATCTATAATGTTTGCTGGTAATATACAACTTTGATTTTTGTATGGAGCCCTAATGATTTGGTTGGTCACAGTAACCATATTTTGTGACCATCAACTCTATATGCAACATGCCTCTAAGGCCTGGAGGAGGTATGCTCAGTTGAAGGAAAGTCATGGTGTGGAAACAAATTTTATATTTTTGTAGGTCACAATAGCCTTGCCATTTAGACCCCAAATCAAACAGCTTTTTTTACATAATATATAAGGCAACATGAAAGTCTGCAAAGCAAAACTGTCAACTGAATGATGGTTAATCAGACATAACAATTACATACCGTATATACTAATTATTAGGACAAGTCCAACTTCAAAATGTAGATTAAGATCTGTTTTTGTATAACGCACTTACAGATCTGGATTTCTACAGCTTGTTAAGACTACAAAGGATCACCATATGCAATGGCAGAAAAATGTCTATGTTCAAGGAAAAGGTTTATATGCAAGTATATAGGAAAATACATGCTGCATTACAATTAGCATATAAAGATCATCAAGATTACCTTCCTTAATAAACTGTATTTAATTTATGTTAGAAAGTTTTATAGATTGAAATGCTTGCCTAAAACACATACAAATAGTCTAAGACCTGATTAGTAAATTTTCTATTATAATTTTGTAGCTAGAACACTTATTGACAGTGAAATCTGTCAAGCCCGTATGATATTATTATAATAAAAACACGTTTTAACACCTGCATTTCTCCTTGCTTTGAGGGGAAAAAGGGGAAGGAATGTGTTTATGGCCAGGAAATAGACTTGAATTTGCAGCTAAAAGATAAGTAATGACCAACCCTTTGTGACAAATGTTCAGACACATGATAACAAGTATTCCCTCCAAACAACTCTTCCTATCACAGCATCTATATTGCATACATCTAACAATTTATCAATTTCACTAGCTTCAAGGCATTTAAATACCATGGTGTTGTCCATACAGCACTCTTGCACACCTATTGAGTGTAAGACCTGTACCGGACTTATTCATCTATAATTGATTGTCAGCCATGATACACCATGTGTCTGACTGATTACATCGCTGTTTTTTAATATGAAGTATTATTTTGTATAAATAAAGATAGTTTCATAAGAAGTATAATACACAGTTAGGGTGAAAATACCTATACACACAAGAATTTGTCCCAATATGAATCACAATATGGAAGTGTACTATATTTTAGTATATCATTATGCCACTAATAATATAACAGCTGACCATTTCACAACAGGCATATTAAGGTAAAAAAGTCAACTATGAACACCATCTTCCTTTACTTCATCTCATGTCCATTTTACCTAATTTTATTATTGTGATAAAATAAAAATGCCAAAGAGAAGGATTAATTAATATGCATGGCCTCTTGCTAATAACTGAACACTACCAAGATCTTGATGAGATGAACCTATTTGCCAAGACTTTTATCAAAACTTAAATGAGAAATATAGTCTCAAGCTCTATAAAGGTAACAAACTCAGCCAATCAGATGCAAGATCATTTTTTTAATATATGCAGATCTCACTTATGATAGAACCTATCTAAGATAGAGATGATATAAGCTTGTTTACCATGATCTTACAAATTCTGAATTGAAATGTGGTCCCCATAATGGTCACTGATTCAGCCCATCAGATACAAAATTATCTCATAAATATGCATAGCTTTTGCTCTTGATCAAACTCATCATATATGTTAATGATACAAGACTATTTAAAAAGTTTGATCAAAATCTATCTGGAAAAATTGTTGCAAGAGTGTTGACAAACTCAGCCAACCAAATGCAAGAACACATCATGAACATGTATAAATCTCATGCGTAACAACACTAAACAGAGATTTTGATGATGTAATCCTATGCAACAAGTTTTAAAAAAATCCAATCAAAAATAGAGTCTGCAGGATGACAAAATCCTTGACCAATCAGATGCAAGATCATCTCATAAATATACACAGATCTCATTCATAATAAAACCAATCCAACATTTTGATGATAATAGCCTAATTACCTAGTCTGATTAAAATCAGATCAGAAATATCACATCTCAAATGGTAAAAATCTTTGCCAGTCTGATGCAAGATCAAATTATTAATATAACCTTCATAATAGACTTCAGAGGATGTCTTATAATACAGACCTATTTACCAACCTTGATTAAAATCAGATCAGAAATATCACATCTCAAATGGTAAAAATCTTTGCCAGTCTGATGCAAGATCAAATTATTAATATAACCTTCATAATAGACTTCAGAGGATGTCTTATAATACAGACCTATTTACCAACCTTGATTAAAATCAGATCAGAAGCAGAGTTGATAAAGTGCTACAAGCAATTGTTGATGGACGGATGATGCATGATGTATAACAAACTTAAAGACCTAATAATGTTTCCTACCTAAAATATTCTCAGCATGTTTTTTATTTTTTAATGTTTTTCTAATTTCATGATGTTTATTTTTGTAATAATATTATTATATGTTTTTTTTATCTTATAGGTGTTGTCTGATGTTGTAAAGCGCTTAGAGCTTCTAAAGATTAGGCGCTATACAAAGTCCTCATTATTATTATTATTATTATTATTATTATTATTATTATTATTATTATTATTATCATATTGAATGACAGTACCATACCATATGGCCAGATAAGCTAATTATGGATTTAAATGTTAATTTTCACTTTTCTTATCACCAATGAACATGAAGAAAAGAATCTGAGATGGCCAGCTGACAAAACCTCTAATGCATAATGCAATGTGAGCATGACGACAAACAGCACACAATGGGAAACAACTCTACTGATGTTAAAGCTAGATATCTGAACAAGCTTCCACCAGGATACCTTGTTAGCCATCATTTCATTATACTCTCTCTTCCTTTCTTCTTGCAGCTGTTTTTGTTTCTCACTGTTATCACCAAAAAGAAGTCCAGTGTGCTTGGGGCTTGGAAATTTTTGTCTTTGGGGTCCCTGATGCTAGCACATATAATGAACATGCACATCAAGATATTGTATTTTGTATGCCATGAAACAGTTAACTCTACATAGTAAATGCCTTCTGACATCTGTAAATCATATTTTACCATCAATTCATTTTTAAGAATACAGTCAATTCAGCATGTTAGTGTTATGAAATTTTTGCTACTTTCTGATTGTGAATCCTTTATATAATGTTTTTTTTGTGAAAATATTTTCATGAATATACTTTTACTTATCAGTTTGCTAAAACTGGCCAAATATTTATGATTTACAGATGCTGAAATTAATGCCATCACATATCATGGCATATATTTCTGAGTATCCATGTACTACTTTGGTCATGACTGGACCTAAAACAACTGACTGGGATGTACAGAAAAAAAACAATATGTTAGGAAAAGCAATGTTTTTTAAACGCTGCAACAAAGACTGCATTTTTTATGCAATGCCATGGATTCTTCTTAATGCAAATAATGTGAAGAATTAAAGAAACAAAGATACTAGTCTGTGTGTACTCCAGGAATATTGAAAAGAATTGTAGAAACAAAGACACTAGTCTATGTGTACTCCAGGAATAACAATCAAAACCATAAAACATAATGTGATGACCATCAATGAATAAGTTAAAATGAGAGTTGAAAAAAAGCAATACAGAAATAAAATCATATTCCAGAGATGAATTTTTTGAGTCTGAAGAAAATGTATTAAAGAAAGTGGAACTATACAGAAAAGATGGTAAAGTCTGGAACCTTATATAGCAGATTAAGCAGAAAAGTAACAAAGTCTGTCACACTATCATTTTAACATCAGACATGTTCACTTACAAGATGGGATCTGACTACAGTCAACAATAAGGCAGTGGTTTACTTTCCCTATGCCCTGCCATATATTTGTTTCAAAAATGCAAAAACAAGTTTTGCTGTCATATATTTTAAAGCCAAGGAGATGGCATGCATATTCCTTTGATGGCAACATGATATAACATGGCAGCATGATATGATATACATTGTCATCATAAAATGATGTAACACAGATTAAGTACTGTGAATTATATCATTTAGTAACATGTGCAAAATGAAGTGTTCTGGATTCTGCTTAACACGTTAATACAGAAATAGATTTGTAAAGATATGTTTTATTGTTAAGTGAAGCACGTACACCCTGACCTGTTTACACAATACATTGTGGAAATCTGGTATTTATATGGAAATATTTCAATTTTGGCCATTTCTTGTGTGATCCCATCATATACATGAGCATATAAGATACAATGATGACAGCATCAACCTAAAAGTTCATAAACAAGATACCTCAGACATGTAAAAAAACTCAACTTCAAGTTTAAAAGTACACCAAAGCCAAAAATAGAGCTGAAACATTTATTGCCAAAACAAGGAACACTGTCTCACTTACAAAAAAACAGTATTTTTATTAGCAAAATTTCAAAAACAAATCATGTTAACTTAAATACTGTGATAGAATCCTTATGTTGTTAACGATAACATTATGCTTTTTGCAACCAACCAAAGGCCATATAACAAGGTCCCCATAAAGTACAGTGTCTCATCTATGAACTTCATTGTTACAACACAGATTTCTGCTCAACGATGGTGAGCTTAATTCAAATTGCATTATTCAAAGCAGCATATTGGTTTTCATTGTTGCACAATAAAGTAAAGATTGTTTTGTAGGCAATAGGAAAATACAGCAGCATACTGGTTTTCATTATTGTACAATAAAGTAAAGATTGTTTTGTAGACAATAGGAAAATACAGCAGCATACTGGTTTTCATTGTTGTACAATAAAGTAAAGACTGTTTTGTAGACAACAGGAAAATAACTACAAGGGGAGAAATGTATACATCCAGGTTTCATGCATCATTTAATATTAATTTTTACCATACACAAAGTCTGAACTGTAATGACAACTAGAGATGGATTTGCAATAATATTTACAGACTCCAGTGAAGGAAACTAGAACAATTGTAAATGAGACTAATGCATTGAAAACACATGCTTCTAAGGAAAGCAACTATACAATATTATAATAGTTGAACTATAACATGATTAAAATAATATTAGTTGCAACAATAAAATAATCAAACCACTGCTGATGTTTAATCATGATAAATTATCATTTCATAACATAGTTAAAACAAATTAGGTGATGCTAAAACCAATAATAGTGAGAGCCCAGCCTTATGTTAACTTTCAAAAATACTGATTTAAAAATTCTCGTGGATGAAATCATTTTAATCTTTTCATTTTTCTTGTAATGGGTCCGATGTTCTATTTTCAGAAATAACTGACCTTACCCAGTATATTCAAGTATGGGTATTTTGAGAACAACTGTGAGGAGTATCTTTATTATATATAATTCAAACAAAGGAACTCATCTGAACAAATAAGTAAAATATTTAAACATTCTCTTTGAAATATGATTTTCTTATTTTTTCTCGAGCCAGAGCTTACAATTTATATTTTAAGCAATTAAACATCTCATTCAGGAAAACATCTTTTCTGCTCATATTTAGTTCACTGACACCTACTTTTTATTCATTATTTCAACCATACATAAGAATCTCTTAAATAACATCTGTCAAACAAATCCCTTTGGTAATAATACCCTCCCTCCAAACATCTTTGACCAGTGATGACAGAAAACTCTAACATATGAAGATACAAACTTTATACCTACAGATAAAATATTCCTATGCTTTAGCTGAATACATTAACAAGAATTACAGTAGTAAATATCCTTCAAAAACTTGAACACATGACCTTAATATTAATGCCTCCAATCCCACTACCACAGGCAAGACTTTAAAAAAAAAAAAAAATTGCATGGATACAAACGTCAGGTATGTAGTAATGCTATACCAACATTTCAGTTGAACAGAATGCCTGAGATAGGTGTATGACTTTCAAAAAACTTTAACACATACTTTTAACATTGACACCACCAGAAAAGTGATACTTATGCCTCACCATTGACAGGCGAGTCAAAAACAAGAAGAGTAAAACCAACGTTTGCCAACTCTAAGAAAATTCATGTGACAATAAAGCACGACACATCAAAACCATCAGCCTGATAATAAATCCGTCATTTCACGCAAAGTGAGGCTTGGATACCTTCATCATTATTTCATTATATTCCTGTCTTCTTTGTTCTCCAAGCTTTCGCTTCCTTTCATTATACACATTTTGATCAAGTGGAAACCCCTGCCTAAGGTTTTCTGGAGTTACTTCTTTGTGCAATAAGTTGTACTTTGGAAGTTCTTTTTGTTGCTAAGAGGTAAAATAATACAATCCATCGTTTACCCAATCAAATGATGAGGGATAATTTCCTAAAGATTTTGTGAAATTGAAAAATCCAATTACAAATGAAATTTAAAAAAATAATCTCTTATTACGATAAAGTCAAACTAAAAAAGTAATCATTTTTCAAAATTCAGTATAAAAAATGTCTCTCTCTTCTTTAATAAAGCAACTTGTATAAAAGCATGAATGTAAAATATTGTTTAGTTATTGTGAAACAAAAGAGTAAATAATATGTAAAACATGCCAAAGATTGGGTAAATCATTTTATTACCGCACAAATGAAATTCTAGGAATATGATTGGTCAGTTATCAGGATACAAAATGCAGTTATTCTAGCAGGATGTAAAACCTCAATAATTGTCAAAATTAGATCATATGACTTACAGGAAGGGAGTTATTAACTGACATTATAACTGACAATACACAACTGGAAAAAGCAAAATGAAAGTCAAATGCCATTTCACAAATTATATTTAAGTTGTTAATCAACTATATGAATCACTTTATGATATAAAGAAATGAGTTAAAACAGTAATTATTACACAAAGGAAAACTAGAATAAAATAATGCTGGCTCATCGGTCATTTGGCAGAATTTTAGTTTTATGGCTCAAGGGAGGTAACTAGCTGGCCGTATTTAAATAATTGTCAGTATAGACAGTAATGCCAGCTATGGGACTCAAAACATCCACACTAACCATGAAATTCTGGCAAAAAGAGTTAGCATATTGCCTAGAACAGTTTATGAGGTATTAAATTCAGGCCATGTTTGTTTCCCAGGATGTACAGAATGTTATGACCCTCTAGTACTCTGTACACCACTCGCCAAAGGTATGGGATTCAAGACAGTCATAACATTTTGTACACTTCAGTAAATTGACATGTAAGTAATAACATAATTAACAGTGCACTGACGTTGACTAAAAAATTATGTGATCACTAGCAATGACTGAAGAATTGTTAACTATTATTAGCAGGCAAAGTTAAAACCCATCAAACTGAAATAACAGAAATTCTCAATGATCGAAAGGATCTTGTTTATTAATGTAATAGTCATAGTCTCTTAGATCTAAAGTCTGAGACCTGGGTAGTTTCAGCCTGATAGTCACAAAAGAGTCTAACCACAAAAAAACGTAATACATACTCAACACTTCCAAGTTCAAACTCGTACCTAGATCACCAATACAGTACTGAAATCTGACAAATCTAGGAATTTCTAGTCATAAGATGAACCTTAAATTTTTAAGTTCTCACTTTCCTTCTCAGCAAAGTTATTGAAGACCATAAAGTTTTAATTTTAACTCCAACTTCAAACTTGTGCTTAAGCAGTTTTATGACTACTATTAGGACGGCGAGAAAAAAAATAATGGGATAAAAGATCATATTGTCTAGTCTCACAAAATCTGACCTGAGATACAAGATCATATAGTCTAGTCTCACAAATCCAACTTGAGATACATGATTATACAGCCTAGTCTCACAAAATCTTAATTTAAGATTCAACATTATACACTGTAGTGTCACAAAATCTGACCTGAGATACAAGATTATATAGTCTAGTCTAACAAAATCTGACCGAGATACAAGATTTGACAGTCTAGTCCCACAAAATCTGACATGAGATACAAGATTATACGGCCTAGTCTCACAAAATCTGCTTTGAAATGCTAGATTATACCCTGTAGTTGCACATAATCTCACTTCAGATACAAGATTATACAGTCTAGTCTCACATAATCTGACCTGAGATAAAAGATCATACAGTTTAGTCTCATAAAATCCAACTTGAGATACAAGATTATAGTCCAGTCTCACAAATCTGACTTGAGATTATAGAGTAGTCTCACAAACCTGATTTGAGATACAATACAGATCATCAATGATGCCATGGCAATACAATCTTTCTCAACAGTCATATGTCTAATGATTAGTATTAAACAAAACTGAGTATATTTTAATGTTGTGACTCAAAGTCTGTGATAAAATACTTTGAGAAATGGAGCCCAAGTCCATGCAGTTTTAACTTGTTTTATGTTATATCTGAGCACAACAGCCATAAATAAATTTACCAATTTAAGGCAAATGTAAAAAAGTTATAGCACATACTTGGGACAGAAATTCTTGCATCTCTTTGTGTCTTTCCTCCCTCAGCCTCTGTTTCTGATCCCCATAAGTCGGCAATTGCTGACTGCTGGCATGTTCGACAATCCGCCTGCCTTCCTCTACCTCCTGCTGAAACTGATCTTTAAGCATCTGCTGTTTCTAAATAAAAAATAATACATCTCATTTGTTACATTTATTATTAGCTGCTGTGGACAACAGATTGGTCCCATTTTTATTTACAAGTATTATTTTGGACCACCAAACATCATTAGATTGATAAGACTTTCTGTTTTGGAGAAGCCACAATACAAATATTTTCAGGATAGCTCCCATGGTGGCAATATTGGACATAAGATTGGCACCAGTTAATCTTAGGATACAAATGCAAACCTCATTTCAATAAGTCTGAAAACAGTTCAGGACATATTAACTGGAGATGAGGGTGATGGATGGATAGATGGACAATATTTGTAATTTAAAAAAGGGGATACGCCTTAAAATGCTGATCAAACATATTTTATATTTTACAGGACATGCCGTCTTGTCATGATACAAAAGCATGAGTGAAGTATGGATAGACAATTTAACTTTTTGAGCAGTGTAGCTATACCTGGGACAGCAACTCTTAAAGCATAGGTAAATAAATCTTTATATAAAAAAATGTTCTGAACATGTATGATGGGAAGTGTATCTAATGTTTCCTACATACCATACTATTCAAAATGTTCATATTTCCAAGTCTGTTTTAAGAAAAAAATGAGGATCAATGCTGAAGTGAAAAACAATTTCCTAACAGTCCCAACAATTTAATACATTTCAGCATTTTGAGTCAAGTAATTTGGCAGCAATTGTAAAGAAAAAATTGGGATAATTTTAAAGACAAGAAATTCAGTGCACAGTATATCTACCATGCTAAACATCAACTATGTTTCCATTTAGAAATCTCCATGTTTTTAATATTTCAAGAAAACAGCTAGTGTTTTAAGTTTAACTAATCAAAATTAAATGTTTTAATAAATTGATTCCATTCATTTTCTCCAAATCTTACCTCCCTAGGCATGTGGTCATGCTGGCAATATTGTCAAGATTTTCAAAGAGCACGACAGATAAAAACATTATGCAATGATAAAGTCTACATTTTTCCAAGTACAAGACTGAGTCTAGATCCAGACCTGCTATGTCATAATGCATGGACTGAACAAGGTATACAGTTTTCACATCATATCATCATCAGAACATAGGGCATTACTAAGACACTGATCTGCTGGCACAAGCTATAATGTGCTGGAGGATCAGGGTCTATACTGATTGCAGCTGACTGTGATTTATACAGAAATGTTGTACAAAATATTACTTCTAGGTATTATTCTAATAACTGTACATATGAAGCAAGCGAAGTATTTTCAGACTGGTTACTTAGAACAATAAACTTATCTTTTTCTGAAAGCATTGGTTTATAGTAAATATTACCTTGCCATGTGCAATATACTGCATCATATTTATACCACGGTGGGAAAACTTTCATGGGATCTGATTTCCCTATTTTTGAAAACATAAATATTATACATCATGAAAATGTAACCAGACAGGGTAAATGACAAGAAATAAGGTAAATGTACAAACCATGACAAGCGAAATTGACACTGTCCACAGCATATCCTGGACACCAGTAATGTTTCAATTTAATTATCTAAGTTATTTGGCTAAATTCTGTTTCCATCTATTTTAGCCGTACTAAGTGATTTTTGGATGAAATTTCAAGCAGACTTTCGAAATTATTATCTAGAGCAAAGAAACCTAAAATACAATTTCTTCTCTAAGCTAGCCACTTGAGAAAGACTTGTTCAAGAAAAAATTTCTAATTCTAAAACTACAATCTGCCATCATACCTGAGCAAGAGATTCATCGTAGCTTTTACGAGCTTCCTCCTGCTTTTGAAACTTTTCATAGTTTCTTTCATCATCCTGGGGGCTGACATCACGTTTCCTATTAGCCTGGGGTTGCTGGTATCCAGGACCAACGGGAGGCTTGCCAGTTGGTTGCTTCAAAAAACAATTCAAAACATGATGATAAAAATCTATTAAATAGCAACAGTCTCACAAACAAACCTATCATTGTCCAGTAGTTTTCCTCAGCTTGATATAAATGCATTTTCGGGAGAAATAAAGTGAGCTAAATAAAGAAATTCAAACAAATATTGAAAGTATTATTAAGTACATGCTCTCACATCAGTAAGATTCAATCAAGTAAAAATGTCAAATTAAAAAAAAGCAAGGAAATACTGAATAATGATTCTGAGTTACGTGCTTCTTGAATCCTGAACAATAAGAAGACTAATTCTTGTAAATGTAAAATTAAAATTTACAGAAATAATAACTCTCAAGAAAGAAATATATTTTAACTATTTACACCAAACATTGTCAAAGCACAACAAGAAAGCTGCATGAATACACAAGTAATTCGTTTTACTGGTGTCAAAAACTAATAATCTCTAGTTTTTCACATCACATGACATGATTTTAACCAATCTAAATGCTTGTTACAAAAGCATGGTAAAAAATTGTAATTATACAGCATACAAACAACTGAAAAAGACATTGTTTTATAGCCAACTACGGGTAATTTACTTGTGCTTAGTAATTAGTAAATTAACAGCAATATGCATATGCAGTGGACAAAACTATCTGGTACAAATAAATTAGCAACAAAAAGATACCTTAAATCATGTAAGGAACAATCTTTACATATGAGAATGGTAATGATTAGTCTGTACATATTTTCAACAAATAATCTTTAAAATACAAATAATACCAGTTTTGTCTAATTCTCTGGCTATAATTATCGAGTGCACTGAAAAATTTCCTGAACTACAACAGCTCTCCATTGTTATAATATGCGTGTGTGTTTGAGGGGGTTACAAAATGCCTGCCAAACACAAACCATGCTGACATCATTTTGTACTAAACTTATGTACTGCTAGCATGATCAAAGTTTGTATGAATGCATGTATTGTCCTGGGGGAAGGGGAAGCAGGGAGACACAACACAAGTAATATAGTACCATAATAATTTAAGTTTATGCAAATTAAAAATATATTTCAATTTATGACATTTTGTCAAATAATAATGTTTTAAAAAGGAAATAAAGATATAAAATCATATTCTTTCAAACCCATATTGTGAAAAATTTTTATTGAAAAGATGAAAATGTTTAATCTGGTCATGCAGTCCATAGTAGTAATGGGTATAGCCAGAACTGCTTCCGAATGAAGACCAGTTATACGACCTTGATATGCATAAGATGTTATTCAGTTCCATCATTCATTTTTCAGAAAGCATAGATCTTGAGTGCTTACAATAAAAATCTGACATCTCTGTCTAGTGAATGAAGACAAATATTTTGCAGTGAAACCTCCCAAAACCAAACCGTGTGCAAACAGTAATCCTCTTGAAAGTGAATGTTTCCGGTCCCAAGTTTCTTCATTTATAGTTCTGTAAATTCTAATTAATTAAACTGAAACCCATCTCCTCAGAAAATCAAAAGAACTTATTGGCTCCAAAATTCAGCTTTAACACACTAACCCCTAGTGACGAGTTAATGTGGCAGGAGGTAGTAGCCTACTGCCGAGCTCAGTAGCGTCATGGTCATGCATGATACACTAAAGTGGGTGGTATTATAGAACGATAGACAGATGTAGCTCTACAATGATACCAAATAATCTGGAATATCTATTTGCACTGCAAAATACAGATTAAAAAAACTCCTTTCTTGGACCCGACTTTTTTCTATCCAAAATTCGCCTGTGGTCGGATTCCGATTTTGTGTCCGGATTGCGTTTTGGTCTCAGATCTAAGGCAAACCGGTATGAACTGCAAACAGACAGATGAGCCTTTGCAAAAAGTAGGATAAGATAGGCATTTGGAATAAAGAGTGGTCTCGATACAAAAATAATGGCACCATTTAGCAACAAAATAAAAAATCCAACTTTTACCCTTCTGCTCATGTGCGAGTCATATAGCCAATGAAAAACGATGTTTCTAACACAACTAGGCAGTATGTTATTGAAAGATCACCGGGGATTTGGTGTTTTCGAATCTATTCAGAAATAGCTTTCAAAATGTGTTTCCTACTCGATTTTCAGGCGAAAATGACAAAAACCTCCAGGGGTTAATGTGTTAACTAAAATGAACTCCATACAAATCAAAACTCAATCTGAGCATATGGCTAGACAGTGGTTTGTAACAGTCAAAAACCATGCAGAATGAAATAAGTTACACGTAGAAACATGAACAGATGTTTTAAATTAAAAATCATTGCATATCTATTTTAAAAACTGACTGCCTGCTGTTTTGTCAAAACAGGAAAACTATTCCAGGATGTGAGAGGATATCAGGTCCCATAATCTTGAAAAATCTTCAAGCAAAACCTCAAGCTTAACATGAAACCCCAAAATCAGACAGAATACTTAGGGTGTACCAGTGCAACCAAATAAATAAAGATTTTATTTGACCAAACCATGATTGTAGTGAACGGACTTTGAAATCTATATTTAGATGCCTTGGTAATTTAACCTTTCCACTGCAGCACATTTTGACGTCATCAGTGACATTATGAGATGCTACTACACATTGCATGTCAGAAAATTGATACACCTCTCCCTCAATAACTGGGTCCACAAACACTGACCGCACCATAAGTGAGGTGCTAGTTAACCAGAAACCTCCAAAAATTGAAAAAACTGCTTGGACATCGAGAAAACCGGGGGAAGGAGCGGCGTTAGGGAAGTGGGATGTTATTGACTCAATCCTCATTTTACAATCACGTCAATAATAATCTTTAATAACGCGCTTTTTCTAATGAAGTTGTTCATTATTCTGTTTAAATAACATTTATTTTCAAAATATTCAACATACGAAAGATCGTTCCAACTGGTTTGAACAACCATCACGTGTACACAAAAAATATGTGTATTATGTCTCTGCAAAAACTACTAAACAAAAAATTTAAACAATTTCAGTTGAATGTATATGTCACAGATTTGCACCTTACCCATTAAAGCATACATGCTGCAAGTTATACCCAAACATAATGATTCAGAGAGTGTATTGTTTTAAACATGGAAAGACCATCAAATAAAACCTTTATTAAGGCTTCATAGCTAAAAAGAATGTCACTTGGATCGCAAATGACACATTTACATGTAACACTTGATCCTAACAAACACCTTGCTACAGAGTACCAATAACATCCACTGAGAATTTATGTCTCCAGTGTTTTGGCCAAACAAGCAAAATTTATATATTGCAGCAACATGATAAAGCACATGATATGTATGTATGTATGTTTGTATGTATGTATGTATGTATGTATGTATTGTATGTATGTATGTATGTATGTATGTATGTATGTATGTATGTATGTCTTCCATACAGCTAATGACACTATCCACAAGAATTCATAATTGGATATATCTATAAGATATGTATGGAACATTCAGCCTGCATTGCTAACATATTAAACCACGTTCTCACAACAATATTCAAGATTACAAGTTAAGGTAATTATCTAATCTCTAATTTGTAATGCGATCTAAAATATATATCTGGTGTCCATACCTGACCTTCAACCTCTGCTCTCTCTTGATAAAATTCTCTGGACTGTGGTTGCTGTTGGGAATAGGAAGGATACTGGGGAGGGAAAGGTGCCCATGCCTGCTTTATTGGTACATCTTGTATTATCAAGGCTTTCTGATATAGTTGCTCCTGCCTTTGCTAAAATTATGTCACATTATGACAATGAAAGATCAGGACTATTCAATTTAAATCTACAGGGAAGGACTTTTTCTTTACAGGTACCACAACAAATTATAATTTAAATTACACAGAATAAAAAGCACAAAAAACAGGTTCTTTAGACCATATCCTCAGAGGGGAAAAAAGGTGCAAAATGCATCTCCCAAATACTATAAATGGTCTACCTTTACCCAAATAACCTCATGGGCAATTTCTGAACTTTAACTTTATTTATGATAAAACCATGGCATGTATTACATAGAATAACTTTTGAAACCTTTAAAATAATTCCGTTATTCTTTCCTACACTGAAGAAATTATATATTATTTCACTGAATGGTGCATATTAATCTAAAAAAAAAAACATGTAAATATTTTGTATCTTATATTGTTTAGTTACACTGATCCAAGATTTACTGCTCCAATCTGACACATGACACTAATGATAATTAAGCCTGTAGAATGTACTCTTACCCTAATCTTTTACCTGCTTAAGACGGATTATCTGGATTTGGATTTATGTTGAAATACATCATTTTAAAACAAAAATAATTTATAATTGTGTTGTAACCTTCATGTTATTGGAATACTCAGCTTAATGAGACTATTTGCTAATTTATGTCTGCTGTTTGACCAGTCCTTGAATAATAATAATAAAAACATTTTGCTTTGTGTAATTGATAAAAATTTGGTGTTAATGCATCTTTCTCAGGAAATTCCATTCAAATAAATTCTTCAAAATTGTGACAATGAAACATAAATTTTCAATATGTTGTAAATTCATAACATTTTAGCAGAACAGAAGACTCCTCATGTAAATATTAATGTCACGATAATAAACCAATAGTTTCAAGCAAAATAATTCTTCCCGCATGTTTATCGTACTTTTTAATAGTTCTTAATTTATGTTATCAACTTTAATAATACTTTTCAAAACAATTTACATGCTATTTTCACTGACTTAAATATAAATTTTGTCATTGGTGACTTTAAAAAAATTACAACGATCGTGGATCATTGGCAAAATACCTTTTCCAGGTCTTTTTTGTATTGTAACTTTTTCTCAAGCTCTTTCTGTTTTTTCTCCTCATCATCAAGACCTATATTAAACCCCTCATCAGGGGAGATAATAGGTCGGCCATGGTGACCCTGCCAGTTGAAAAACATTCTTTAAAAAAATTCAAAAGTACACAAGAAATTTCAAAACCAATGAACATTGCTGTTTTTACAGAAAATTATTACACCTGAAAATCCAGAAACAGTATTGATAGCAAAGATGTAGAGGATTCTGAAGGCCTTTGGCTTGTATGCTTATCAGAAATTATTCATCCAGTAGAAAATCTGCGATAATAACTGTAAGTTTGAACCAAGTGTCAATTTTTTTTCCAATATGAAAAACTCAGATTTTCAGACTAGAACATATTTACTCACAAAAATTAAAACACTGCTTAGATTTATTTATTTTTTTGGAGTCTCATATTCAACTAAACCAACTGATAAATGACTATTTCATAAACGACAAAAAATATAAATGGCAAGATGAACAGAAAAAGATAACATCAGTAAAACTGACAACTTGTCTATTTAAAGAAATAAACCTGCAACTATAAAGTACAAGCTTTCTTTTCTTTTCTGGAATTTTAGTAAAATTTCTCTTTGAAACTAATAAGATGGTTAATTTTGTACTGTTAACTTCATGATTAGTAGTGTAAATAAAATTTTAAATCCTACAGAAACTGTGATGTAACAGTTAGGTAAACTAAATGGCTAGTGAAGAGCATGATTCTTATTGTTTACCTGTGTACACCTCTCCCTCAATAACCAGCACACAACGATGTCCACAAACATATGCTGCTCTATAAGCGAGGCACAAGTTACAAAGGGACCTCCAAAAATTCAAAAATATCGCTTTTACATCAAGAAAACCGTGGGGGGGGGGGGGGGGGGGCGGCATTAGGGAACTGGACTGTTTAATGACTGAATCCTCATTTTACAATCACATCGATAAATTTTTTAATAACACGCTTTTTCTAATGAAGTTGTTCGTTATTCTGTTTAAGTAAAATTTATTTTCAAAATATTCAACATAAGATCATTCCCACTGATTTGTATGCAAAAAATCTGTGTATTACGTCTCTGCTTTTTGTTTTCTTCATGAGTCTGATTCCCATAGTGGTGTTTAATAGTATCTGGCCAAATCGGGAGTCCACAGAGCAGGGAACTAGACGAACTGTTGATACACCACCAAACAAGACTCCTTTTTTTCCTCAAAAACATGCGACATTTATTTTGTGACATGTCTACGTCAAAACTCAGTTTCTGTATTGTTCAATTAGTACAATATTGATGTCATTTCATTCGAAGTAGTAATGAAATTTCATATCATCCCTGAGGATATCTCTAAGTGCCAGTTCAAGAATTCTCTGAAACTCGCTTGCCCACAAAGGTCAGTATCTGTGAAATCAAGCTCTTCACTTCATGAAGTATTCATCTCACTTGGCTGCCTTGTTATCTGTGATCACAGTTATGAAAGAATCAGTTAATTTAAGGTGGTTTATGTTACATACAGAATAACATTTAAAAGTATTTGATTGATCAAATGAAGTGAGTTCACCCCACATATGACCAAGGTCGCTAGATTTTAAGTTTAAAGGATTTTGGTACCTTTTAACATTTCTTTTATTCCACCTCTTTTATTTATCATTCAAAAGACATAATTAACGTGATAATACAAAGGAGGCCAGCTTTTAATTCTGTGCAACAATACAACAAATACTTCCACAAGTCAGTTATCAAAACACAGTCAGCACTTAATTAGGTTCTCTGAGAAACACTCGCGGACATAGCTGTTATGGTAGATTGACACACTTTATGTTTAATTTCAAGAAGACACATTGCATTTATGATGATTACACTTAATTAAAAGGAACTAAAAGATAGAACTAGAACATAAATTTCAATTGATAAAAAAATTATTTAATTTGTATTTATTTATTATTAAAGTACTGCCTCCACACGGCATAAGTGACATTTTCATTGATCAAAATTTCCTTACATATTGTTAATTGCAGTGTACTAGGAATGTCGTTTAAAAAGAAAATGTAAACATTGTATGACCTATTTTTTAATTTGATATTTCATAGAGTTGATTAAAATTTCCAGGTCATATCTACCATTTTCGACAATAAAGCGAGCGACACATCAAAGTTTCCGCTACCAATTTGACAGCGATTTTCTTCAAGTTTAACAAATAGGGATCAATTTTTGGGGTATTTTCGGGTTTAAAAAATGGGATCCATGCCTGACCCTGCATTATAAGCGGGTTCACAAGTTATCAGGGTGCAAGTTATCGAGGGAATGGTGTATAATGGTGCACCAAAGTAGGAACAAAACAAAAACAGCCTGCCAGTATATAAAGCATTGGAAAGATCCTGGCTCCATTTTCACTAAACATGTTAAAATTTCTTCCTTTCTGAATATCTTTCTTACTGCTTGGTTGATAACAACGGTTTTTTCAAAGAATAGTCCACATTTATTTGAAACTAAATTAAGGACATTTATGTGGACTGAGTTTAATAGTGGATATACTTCATGAAGCAGGTAAAAAATATTACATCCACACAATGAAATAAATTCATCATTATCTCAGAACAAGTACATTTTCTTTTTAATTTATTCTTAAATGTGCTTGCTAGGAAACATGTATGACAAATTGAAGTCATATTTGTTATGACAAAGTCAGAATTTTCAATTTCTATTCTGTTGTACTTTATGTACATTCACACAAAAAAAATATTAACACAATTCTCTGTAGTATTCAAGGTAAGAGATCACATACATGGAAATTCTTTTTTTTAAACAAGTGTTCATAGTGGGATTCAAACATGGGTCTTCCAAGTGACAAACTGACATGCAACCGCTGCACCAAGAGAATGACTACATGGCAGATAAATTCTTTCATCATGATATTATCAAGGTCTGTTTGAAAAAGTCCTCAAGTTAAAAAACATTGATTATTTCCCTTGGAAAATAAATAATTCACACTAGCATAAATAAAATACATTAATTTCATAACATCTTTAATTTTGGTTACTGAAGTCTAGCCTTATCTCTAGAATATGTAGGATTTTCTATAACAAAAATTGAGATTACATGAACTTTATTCAAGAATAAATAGTTCCTTGTGTTAAAATTTTATAACAAAAAAGTGATTCTCATGCTATTCGCTATCTCTACCTCTGACAAAAATACTGATATTGTCATAAGTATCATATATAAGACAATGTAAAATTTCAATCTGTGAAGATAATTTTGAGAAATTTAGTAAAACCAGGCCTTCCATCATAAACTTTTACACAATATTTCAGGTAATAGACGTTATTCCTGACTGGGAAATATGAATCAATATAAACACATGCTGCCTTTAAATATTAATACTAAGTATGATTTAGAGCTTGGAGATAAACTTAGTCTGTTATTGTATTTCCACTTATCAACCAATAAGAGACAATCTTCCAAATGTAATATCATATGTGATTGGTTGAATCCAAACTCCAGCTCAAGTTCAAGTGTTTTATGATTTTCCTGGCCAGGATCTAGTGTTTCACTTATGATATCAAGCAAAGCAGCATACAATCCAATCCCTACGTGCATTATGAAACAAACAATTAGGTTCTTACGTACTAAGCTTTTATGCAATAGTGTGGCAGTTGTACATAAACTAATACATTATTCAAGGTATTATTCACAATTTTTTAAAATTTTAAGACAGAAAATTGTACAGTAACATGTTAGCTTTTAAATTCAAAAAAGTTATGAACTTTAAGCTAATTAAGGTGCATCACAGCAAAATTATGACATGAAGAAGATAAATTAATTTTTTTCAGACTAAATGATATAACTTTTCTACAGGCACTTTACAAGTGTGTTATTAACATAAAGTACATAACTTTTATTAACATAAAGTACATAACTTTATAAGATATAAGGAAACATCGGTCATTCTCAATCACATCCCCTATATTAAAATTCAATAAAATATGTGAACATTCCCTTTAAGCTAAATGGATAGTGTATGGCATTCATGCTTTCATACTGTAACCAGACTGTACATGACATTTATACTATATATACTAACAAGAAAAAACAAACAATGCATCACTCATTTAAAAAATATATACTTTTAAATTATACTTTATACAAAAATTAAAGTGCAGAAAATGTCATTTGCAGGTCTCAATGAAATGAGCTGGTGACTTTCATACTTAAAGCTATTTGGGCCATGCTAACATTCAAAAAAATTTTTACAACAAATTTGGTAGGAAACAAAATATTTTCCCCCCAAAATCATGCATTTATTTCTTAGGTCAATATATATATATGTCAGTAATAATGTAACTATAATAATAGCACATGGAGCAGAACTGTATCTATGTTGGTTCATACAGCTGTTGGTAAACAAAATTCCAGACATTTTCCTAACTTTTTCCAGACTGGTTTGCAATTATCTCCAGACCCCTCTGGCATACCATATATTGTGTAGCATGTAAATCAATTTGACCATAAGTCAACTTTTTAGAGCTACAAAAGTCAATTTCTTTGACCATCCTATAGTTTGGGGCGTACTTGGCAAGTCAAGTCAGGGTGTATTTTGCAAGCTGGAGCCATCTGAAGGGGTGATCAGATACCTTCCTGTTGACATTTGGTAGATCCATTTAAAGTTGCACAAGTCCTCGTGTCCCAAAGGAAGAGCAGGCATCCTTAAACATATCATTGTTTGCAGTGGCATGGCTATGGAATTCAGAAGTATAAAACCATGTGGCAACCTGGCTTTCATCCCAAAACAAGAACTGCCAGATAAAATTCAAGTGAACAAATGAGCATGTGGTATCTATGTGATTTAAAATAGTATCCACCTATCACAAGTAGGTGATAGGTCACATGTGTCTCGCCAACCACAATGAACTGATTTGCATCAGCTGACCATCCAACACCATGAAGATAAACATCGACTCAACAGATGAATAAGTTCAAGCAATAACAAAAATTAAATGCAACAAGTCAAAATTCCATACTTTTTCCAGTCCTTCTGGGCAAATCTTAAATTTCCACACTGGAAAAAGCTCATTTCCCCATACTTTTTCCAGACTTTGTATGAAACCTGTATGCAACAGCATGGCAGGTGCAATCCAAATCTTGTAAATCTGGTGTGAATTTGGTCTGTGATTTCTGTCTGACTGACATTTTTTGATGCAAGAAACTCCACTATCAACTAAGATTCTGAATATTTTATAAGCACTCTTCTGTACCATACTGCAACAAAAATGAACAGTTTAAATAGTGTTTCCATATATTTTTTCACAATTAACTGATATAAGGAAAATAATCTTCTATTTCCAGACCAAAATCAAATCTTTTTGACAGATATCAAGTCTTGGACAATCAAGTAAAAAAAAATTAAATTGCACATTATATTCTATATCTGTTGTAAAACTGAAACTTGGTCAATGTATGAAAACAGGCAACTATGAACACTGTGAACCAAGAACTGATGTCAGATAATCTACCAGCAGATCAGGGTCTATGCTATTCATCTATGTTAACACTGTGTTCACATCTGGATGCTTGTCATACATGAGCAACTTCAGTAAAGTGGTACCCCTTCTTATAAGAACCCCGCCCCCTCTTCTTCTGCACTGAAAAGCTGGTGGAAAGTTTTTTTGGCCCTGAAAGGATACTGAATGGCTTGATTTACAAACTTACAGCTTTGAGACACCAAACTGAGATCACAAATATCAATGGCTACTTCAAGCCAAACTGATTCAGCAAATTTTTTGGAAAACACAAGTATGCATATTACACAAAAATAACAAACTATTACACAGTAGCCAAATCCACAACTTAGGAATATTCAAATTGGATGTGACTCACATGTTTGGCAGCAGGTTAGTGGCTGGAGAGTACAAAATAGGAAACAGTTTAACTGGACAAAGATCTGAACTAAATGAAATTTTATGCTGCTTGTGTAAAAGGTCATGGTTGGAAGACAACAGATGAGGGCAGTCAGGGCACCTGTGCTTTCTGTGGCTTCCTCATGTGGTATGAACAAGTACAAGTACATCATAAATGAAGTAACATGCAAACGTGTGCAAACCAATGAGTCATGCATTCCAGCCAATAGGCAATAATGACTAAAATCCAATGAACAAATTGAGGGGTACAAAAATGTAAAAAATATATTACTGATTTGTCAGGCAAGAAATTCTCTGATCCGGAAGTGGACCACTGTAATAGAATCAGCGTGGAGCAGCAATGTACAAAACATATGTATGAATACACCACTGAAACATTCCTCAGAACCTTCATAACATGCCCAGTATGGTAAACAACGCTGAGTCCCAGCCCAGTATGGTAAACAATGTAAAGTCCCATTACAAATGCTAGATTTTTTAAAATTTCCCCATTCTCTTAAACAATGCTTCTGCAGTTTGCAAACATCAGGCTCTATTTACCATCATGTACTAATTAATGACTGGGGGCAATAATCTGCAAACAACATTGTGACATGTGTCAGTCTGCATTTAACATATAATGACAAGTACGGTTATGTCTACAAGCAATGTTGGATCATGTGTCAGTCTACAATTAACATGTACTCATAAGCAGGGCATGTCTATAAGCAATGTTGTGTGAAAAGAATGTCTGCATATATGTGTATGGTGGATCCTCGTTAATCCCGACTCTTGTTCAAAATGTTTCCGTACTAGAACTATGGATAGTAATTGTGTTTCATCACATTTTTAAAATAAAAAAGCTAGTGCACTTTGTTACAGCAGTTTTTATGAATTGTGATGCTACAAAGGTATTGCTGTACCACATAATGATATTATTTTTATAAACCATGTCCTAGATAACATTTAAAATGAAAACTACAAGTACATTACAAGCATTTCACAGGAACACACAGATCAATGTTTTCAAGATATAAAACTTGAAGTAAGGTTGCACTTTGATTATTCCATCTGGCAGAGAACATGTAAATGGTTTTGATAATTACTAGTTGCAATAGCTAAACCTGAATTCATATACATAAGTATTTGTGGGACAGTCTGGATAGTCCAAAACCTGAAATACTGATATTTCTTTCCTGCAGAAGTAGATAAAAGTTTTCACGGATTCGTACAAAACATTTTCATCAGAACCTGATACAGTATATTACTGATCCTAATGATTTCATCAATGGATCACTGCTCATTGGGTCTTTCAGTTTGTAGTTTGTAGAAATTATATAATCCACAAAAATGTGCTTCATGAAAATTATAGTTTGTTCCATACAGCATCGCAAATGACATGCATTTGTATCTCATCAGATATTCATTTCAGCATCTCAAAATGTAGCTAAAAATTACCGGATTAGGTTCATGAACAAATGATCTTAAACATAATTCATACTGACACACAGTGCAACACCATTCAATTCATAAATGCTGAAAACGACTGATCTGTGTACATGTGAATCTGCCATGTGTGTCCTAAGTTCTGGAACAATCCATTTTAGAGACTGCAATGAAATCAAAGGGAGGCAACTACATTTTGGCACATACAGCCAAACAGGAATAACAGTCACTCCTTAAAACAAATAGACTCTTCCACTAGACATGGCGGCATAGAAAAATTTCATGTAAACAAACCACCTTATTTTAACATCAATTTAATGAAAAGCATTATGCTGTATGTTGATTGAAATGGTACCGAAATACTTTGTGCACAAAACGAATTATGAAGTTACATTTAGCTATACTTAATAACGCTAACCTGAAAAGTTACTAAGCTACAGATGCAAATATCATTTGAGATGATGTGCTGAATGAAAGTATCGTACATTCATAGTATTTCAAGTTAGCACTATACATGATCAAATGTACTAACATTTCATGCTAGTAGATAATGACTGTGATGTTTACATTTGCGTTTAGTTGTACATGAAGCTGTGACTGCAAGCAGAAAGTTATTAGTTACTTGATCTCTATTCTAGCAAATGAAGTACTGTACATGCCTAACTAATACGTCTCAACTGCATATAACTGTATAACAATTTCACCCAGCAAGTAAAGAAATGCTAAGTAATAAATATTCTTTACATGCATTAGGGAAGAAAACTCAAAATGGAAAAATTCACAATTTTTATCTTAAAAAATACTGAAAACAAAACATACTAAGTTCTGATAATTTGATACATAAAATAAACTGCATACTGACAGGAAATGTTCTTGCAGTTGAGACTATTAAACACAGAACCCTCTTACAGCCATAATTACTTTTTTAATCTCAAGGAGTTTGGAGTTGTACAAGTCCCCTTTCCTCATCTGGCAACAGATGCATTATTGACCATAGTAGGAATTAAACTACAGATCTGCAGGAAGGTTTCATTTCCATATAGATCTAAGGGATGGTTACCCATCCATACAGACCAAAGGAAAGGTCACCTATCTATACACATCTAACGAAGGTCACCTTTCCATACAGATCTCAAGGAAGGTGACCTTTCCAAACAGATCTAAAATTAGGTCACCTTTCCATACAGATCTGAGGGAAGTTCACCTTTCCATACAGATCTAAGGGAAGGTCACCTATCCATACAAATGTAAGGGAAGGTTCCCTTTCCATACAGATATAAGGGAATGTTACCTTTCAGCCAGATCTATGGAAATGTCACCTTTCCATACAGATCATAGGTAAGGTTACCTTTCTGTAATATTGGGAAATTATAGCTCATAAACTTTAATAGGTATATGATATGGCTGACAACAAAAGTTCTATTTTTGCTATATTTTAAAACCAAAATATTTAAAGTATTGCCCAAAAATCCTCAACTGAGAACATCATACATAATGCATCATCATGCCAAAAAGAAGATGCCAACAGATATTTCTGTACGTATGTATTACTTTTGATAAAAATATCTTGCCAACTTACATTCAAAACAAATATTTTAAAGTCTTTCAAGCAAATTCCAATCTACCTTCACTCTACTGTAATCTATAATCATGTAGAGAGGAAAGTTGATCGGTCAAAATACAGTTGGGTTAATCATCTATAAATGAAAGTTGTTGGAAATTGAGACAGCTGGAATTCTTTCAACTGTGAATTAGTGGCCATTTCTTTTGAAAAGTAATTACAAGCATCTTTACTTTGATGTAACAATGTATTGATAAAGCTGAAAAGTCACGAAAATTTTGGTGATATGGGTCAAGCAGAACAATGTCCGACCAGATGAAAATCGTGAAATGTTGACATACTCTTTCTCTTAACTTCTCCCATATCTAATTCATAAAGATTTGTGATACCTCGATGTAACACATATTATGACACCCAGATTACTAAAAGGTTTCAGGTAAATGTTAAAGCCACTATGAAATCAAGCGACGCGTACAGTTGCAATTTCAAGTTACAAACATTATTTCTTATTATCTATTTATTTATCAAAGGAACCATCATATATTAGAATAATTTTTCATGGCTTGACCCATTTTAGTATCAAGCTTGCATGTCATTCTCCACCAAATGCATAAGTGGTGTAATGGAGAAATATCTCCAGTTGTTACCAAAATTTTGTAAGAATTTAGGATGTAACATTTGGACACAAAGCCAATTTTGTAAATTTAAAACAATGCAAAAAATTCTATTGGTGCAATCTTTTTACAACTTACAAAATGAAACAGGTCAACATATGTACTTTTCCTGGAAAGTCAAACACAGTCAGAAACTTATAAGATTGGCATAAAATTTATCTGATTTTGGAATAAAACACTTAAGACATTAATGATATAGTCCAGACTGGTGAAGAATTTGACAATTTTTTTATTTATTTTGTTCTGAGGATCTCAGCATGATTTCAAATGCAAAACACACACACACACACACACACATGTATGTATGTATATATATATATATATATATATATATATATATATATATATATATATATAGTTCAGCATTCTCAGTCAATGAATGCCAATGACCTTTCTCTTACTGAAGCGATGGGCCTTATGATAGCATTTAATCATTATGCACTCATGGCAAACATAAAACTAATTTGAATGTCCCTAACATTGTACTCGAACTATACAAATTAAAATTTAGTTTACTAAGTCAGTTAAATACATATCAATGCCATTTCTCTACTGCTGACTCTTGCAAATGACAATGCAAATTAGCACCAGTAGCAAGTTCGCTGACTATTTCAGGTGCATTTACACCATGGAAATTCAGTAGAATTACTTGACATTTCAAGGCTTTTTCTTGTGCTAAAAAGTTTTGTGAATATGGGGCCTGACATCTATGCTGTAGCTAGGTACACGCTTTACATCAGGAAATACAGTTGTCCCTGACTATAAAGCCCCTTATCATACCACTGCCCCTGTTATAATGAGAGTATAGTCATGGATCTAATTAAAAAATTATTTAAATATTGTTTGATCTTTAAGAGTTGATCTGCTTCACCCAATATTATTTCTCAGCTGATGGGAATCAATTATAATCTGATTTCATATCATTAAATACTAGTTTTCTTTGTTATTATTCTTGATTATAACAAAGTCTTTTTGGAACAGCCTCAGTATATAGCTCCCACACTAAAAACTTTACTCCCTTGAACAGTGTTATAAAGAGGGAGCACTGTAAAAAAACAAAACAATAAGTTTTGAACTCCTTGTGAATGCCCTAAGAGAGATCTGTGTTGGTCTGACTGGCTAGTTTGTACAGTACTATATGTGAGAGAACCTGCTGAAGGAATCGGTTGTAATCTCTTTTCCTCTGCTCCTGATAATCTTTCTCAACCTGCTTGTAATTATATAACTTCCCCTTCCTTGGACTTTCATCTGCTGGAGGCTGTGCATGCATAAAGATATCAAGAATGCAAAAAAATGATATCATATGTATCTTCAAAAAAAGAAACCCAGGGGGCCTGAGATTGCTCACCAGCTGACCTATGCCCAAATCAAAAGAACTTAATAGGATGCATTCTCTACAAATTTTTTCCAATGCTGTTGACAGCACATGTTCTGAAAATAATAATTCTATATTTGGTATTTTCATCCTATAACAGCACTTTATATTATTTAATAAACAGATAACAGCACTTAATATCAAGATGTTTTCTCTCAAGTTCAGCTTTCCAAATGAAGTCATTCAAATGTTTTTATGTTTTCACAAAACATTTACACATGCACATTCTTAAACTTGAAAACCATTCAAGACAGGATAATTTCAGTTACATTTGGTCTGTTAAGCAGTTTTTGATAAAGTTATTTAATGGTTTTGAGTTGTTGTGGTTGTTGTTATAAGGTTTAACACCATTTTTCAGCACAAGATAGGTTACACATGGTGGACAGTATAAATGGCAGAGGCAGAACATGGAAAAAACCCGGAAAGAACAACCGACCCACAAGAAGTTACCGGCAAGCTTTCTCACATACCCACATTAGCTGAGCCCAAGACTTGAACCCAAGTAAACAAAGGTGAGATGGCAGTAATCTGTAATGGTGAGCACTTTAAAGCACTCGGCCACTTGGGGTCCCAAAGGTTTTAAGTAATGGTATCCATATTTGATGGCAGAGCAGCATAATTTTTATGCCATGATGATTTCTGTCAATTTGGTCAAATTCTGTTGAGTGATTTTGAGAAGATGATATGTAAAAGTTTATATTTTTAGTAATGGTGGAGATCTGAGGGCAGGATGGCATAATTTTGCAAATTTTAAAGTCTGTTATGCAATAATGCCTTCAGTCAACTCTGGTCAGATCTGTTTCATTTGTATAAAGCAGATAGGATCATTTTTAGACTTTAATGAACTTCATGTCAGGCTTTCTGTCCAGTTTGGTCTAGTTCTGATTATCAGGTTTTTGAGAAGAAGTTGTTTACAATCATCCATATTTTGAGTAATAGTTACCATATTTTATGGAAGAGCACAGTCTTTTTGTACAAACTTGAAAGCCTGTGATCTTTTCTGTCAAATTTAGTGAAATCCTTGTCAAAGCATTGGTTACCTGCTTCACCATGTTCTTGGGAAAGGCAATTAGCTTCAATTTCCACAGGAAGATATAACCAATATGTTAGAAGCACCATTAGAACCAACAAAACCAAACCAAACCTATTTTTAGTAATGGCAGCCATATCTGATGGTGAATCTGCATCATTTATATAAATCTAATGGTGGATCGGCATCATATAAGAATGATCTCTGTCAAATTTGGTCGAACTCTGTTGAGAAGTTGGGTTTTTTCAAAAATCGTTTAAAGGTTTTTTGTTTTCAGTAATGGTGGCCTTATTTGAAAGTATATTCAAATACCGTAATTGTATAAACTTGAAGGGCATTTATCCCATGAAACTTTCAGTCAAGTTTGCCTGAAACTAGCATGGTAGTTCTTTTTTAAAGAAGGTGTGAATAGCAATTGCTGATGTATCCAGAATGCAAGACTGACACAGAACCATACTACATGCTCATTTGGCTTTAAGGCCACATGAGCTAAAAATTTGTATCTACTCATTATCACATAACTCAAGCCCAAACAAAGAATTTTATACACCTCTCCCTAGATAACTTGCACACATCAGGGCCCAAAAACATAGACTGCACTATAAATGAGGGCATGAGTTACCAAAGATCCTCCAAAACTCCACTAGACATCCTGAGAACCGCGGGATGGGGGGGGGGGGGGGGGGGCACTGGGCTATTTAATGACTGAATCCTCATTTTCTAATCATGCAGAGAATAATTGTCAATAACGTGCTTATTCTGATGAAGTTGTCTGTTATTCTGTATAAATTACATTAATTTTCAAGATGTCAGACATCTGAAGATCGATAACATAATTCCAACTGGTTTCAACAACCAACATGGTACACAAAAACATTCGAGTATTATGTCACAGCTTTTTATTTTGCTGACTAGTCTGGTTCCCAGAATGATGTTCAATAGCATTTTTTTGAAAAAAGTAGTGTAAGAAACAGGGAACCAGACTATACATTGATACACTACTAAATAAAGATTCCTTTTTATAAAAAAAACATGCATCATTTACTTTGTGAGACAACTGTCTATGTCAAACTCAAGTTTTGTATTGTTCAAGTAGTAAAATACTGAAGCTGTGATTTCACTGCAAGTAATAGTGAAACTTCTTAACATTCATGTATACGTGCGAATTCAGGAATTCTCTGAAACTCATTTTCCCCATAATAGTCCATATCTGTTAAATGAAGCTCTGTATTTTACCAAGTACTCATTTCGCTTGGTTGTCTTGCTATCTTTACTTGCAGTTATGACTGAGTAGGTTAATTTAAAGTAGTTTATTTAGATTACATACACAATAACATTTATAACAGTGTTCGATTTATCAACTGAAATGAACTATACGACATACGACCAGTGCTGCTGGTTCTTAAACATGTTAAATTTGTATGCCATTAACTTTTTTTAATTCGAGTTCCTTTATTTGATTCCAAAGACATAATTAACATGATAATAAATAAGAGGCCCACTTTTTATTTAGTTTAACAATACAACAAATGCTTCAGGTAGTCCGATATGAAAACAGTGGGCACTTAATTAGGTTCTCAGAGAAATGCTCGCGGACATAGCTGTTACAGTAGATTGACATATTTTACATTTAATTACAAGAGGACACATTGACACATTGCATTTATGATGATTATACTTTAAAGGAGCTAAAAGATAGACCCAGAACACAAATTTCAATTGATAAAAATATTATTTAATTGGTATTTATTTATTAAAGTAATGCTTCCACTAGGCGTGACATTTTCATTTATCAAAATTACCCTGAATATCATTAATTGCAGTGTACTAAGAATGTCGTTTGGAAAGAAAATGCAAAAAATTAAACTATTTCTTATTAAAAGTTGATATTTCATAATGTTGATTAAAATTTCCAGGTCCTATCTACCATTTTCGAAGATAAAACAAGCGATATATCAGAGTTTCCGTTACCAATTTTTATTGAGATCTTCTTCAAGGTCAACAAATAGTGATCAAATTTTTGGTATTATTAGGTTTCTAAAATGGGATCCATGCCTGACCCCAAGTTATTAGCGGGTTCACAAATTATCAGGGCGCGAGATATATCAAGAGTGGTGTATTTTACTTTCTACATCTTAATTACAATACAAAATGTTGAGCTTCCAAGGTGTTCTAAATATTTTGAGAAGATCATGAAGTCACAAAATGTCTGAGCACAAAAATGAACTTGGACTAATGTGTAAAAAAATTAAAACTAATACTCTGAATAACTCAGTCCCCTTTAAATTTGGCATGTAAGTAAAAATACAAACAATGTGAAAATTTCTCATTCTAATATTTAAAGAGTGAAGCTACTGAAATGAAAATCTGTGAAGTTTGATCATGAGTTTAAAATGTTATGCTAAGATTTTTTGTATGACTATGGAACAATGGTAAAAGCCATTGTGAGGGTAATATTTGCACTTTGTAATTAAAAAAATTTAGCATGACCAACACTGATGTTATTCACAATATAACGATATACAGTATATTCACTTACAAGTTGGGTCCAAATGGAAACAACATAGACCCTGATCTGCCATTAAATAATGCACAAACACATCAGTGTCTGTACTGTTTCTTCTACTGATAACTCCTAACAAACTGTATAGACCCAGACCCACTGGCACATTATGCAATGGCAGACTGGGTCTGTACATGATGAATTTAAACCTAATTATAAGTAGATGTGTTAATGGTTTCCAGATAGAAATATGTTAAACTTTCTTGATCCTTTTTCAGCTGAAGAGGGTTAGGATGCACTCAAAATTTCATCATTTCTACAAAATTATAACGCCATGTGGGTTTGAAATTATGAATGACAACTGTACTCTGGAAGTAAGCAGAAGACAATCAATTGGTGTATAATAACAAAAATGCACATCACATTTTAATCATAAACACTGATAGCTTATGACTATTTGCTCATATGTTGCCTTCCTTTTTTATTTTAACGTTGTGAATCTATACTGGATTTGCCGAAGTGCTTTGATATTCAAGTCAGTTTGCATTTTGAAGCATGAGATGAATTAATCAAAGTATTTGATGCTTCTTTCCTTTTCCTATAAATTCTACTATGTCACTTTTTAATAGACATTTATTAACTTCATAACTTCATACTGTACAATTCTTCAGGCAATTTTCATGGTGTCTGTATAATAACAGATATAAATATTCCACTTCTTTCCATACAAAACTGAAATATATGACTGAGACAAGCAATGCACTTTCGTATCACTGCTGTACCCTTTTATGCTTGTACATTTGAAAACAGGCACAGGTTGCTGTTTTGGTTACAGACCCTTGCATGAACTTCCTATAGCCCCACAAAACAGTGAGATTGTATGGACTGAAAAGCTGCAGTGAATACAGGTTAAACTGTAGCAGTTGTTTATCAATACTAATAACAGGCTGGTAATTCATGTGGTTAAATTTCAAGTGTGTATGCAAATTTAGTCAGCATCCATTTGAAAGATTCATATCAAAGCACTTAAATAGACTGGGCCTAATGTTTAAATTTATAGTTCTTTTACTGACCCCAAATAACCCATACCATGGTCTGTGAAGCTTTGTGCACAACAGGTATGAACCAGAACGCAAGCTGTAATCTGACTGGCTAACTAAACTGAAAACAAAAGTCTCTATTGCATCATAAATTGTGAAATATGACAACAGGCCTGTTGTACAACAAAGGTTGTATCGAAAAAAGTTTAGTCATTAACCAATGTAATATACGTTTTGAAACAGTCAGTCTGATCAATAAATAGAATGAATTAGCAATGCACTTAAGTTATTGCAATGTTCTGGTAGCCACATTTACCTCTGGGATGATCCACCCTAGTATCAATCCCAATCCAAATTCAAGACTTAACATAAAAGATAATATAACCATAACATAAAGGAATACAAATTATGAGTTATAATTACTGAATTTTCTCATGATTTATATACATGTACACCTTACATATTATAAAACATATAAAGTTTAATCATCACTGGGAATAAAAGCATATTTTAAAGCATGGTCATTTCCATTTTGAACTGAGGTTCACATTAAAGCTGGTAACCTGCAATTTTCCATACTGACCAAGCATGGTCTTGCAGCTTACAAATTCTGAAGCTGTAAAAATGTTAAAACTATGTATTCAAAAGTAGGTAATTGCAACTGTTATTCTCAAAGAATACAATTCATCTTGATCAATGAGATACTTCCTTCTGAACTCTGACATAAGCAGTCACGCAGAAAGCACTGTACTAAGGCAGTAACTGAACCTAAAGTGCCAATAAAAAAAAAGATTCATAAGCACTACCTGTTGTGCGAATCTTGTATTTTCTGCAGGTTCCTGTTTGTTCCATTGCTTTCTTCCACTTGTCCTGCCACCTCTCTCCTGTCCCTAAACAGATCAAAAGTCAGAAATTCAAGGCACTGATGGATCCAAATGGAAATCTGAATTGCTAAGAAATTTCTACATCCTCCTGTCTAAAACATGTTTACATATATATACAACTCTTCTCAAAAATAGCTCATATCAGTAGAATGGGATGACCTAATCTGTTGCAGTATTATAATTTTTTTTTACATTTTGTAAAATATTTAATCATATCTGACCACAAACCTAGTCCAAATCAACAATGCATTAAAGCATGTTTATTATTATTGTCAAGGAAGAAAGGTGAAATAATGTCATAGACTTGAATGAGACTGAGTCATATTTCTTCAGCAAAAATCAATTTCTATCTGAAATCTAATGCAGTTTCTATTTATTTGTTCTAGTGCACAAAATGCTTCTTGTTTTTTCTGTTAATGCAAGTACAACTTTTGTACACACACACATTCGATTATCATATGGCATGATCTGAAATCTTATATTTCACATGTAAACATACAAGTATATATATATATATATATATATATATATATATATATATATATATATATATATATATCACATCTGAAAACAAATGAATGAAAAAAGGACACTTAGCAATGGTTACGATTCTGTATTGTATTTCATGCAAAGTAGATTCTAAGACAGTATATTGTTACATCTCTGTGACCTTAAAATAAGTAACAGAAAAAATGCAACAAGTTTTGTAAAATTCAACAAATAATTTATGCCTCTAGAATATGTAGTAAATGTTTAAAAAGAATATTGCCAATTAAATAACAATTAGATCTAAACATTCTATCACAAGTACAAATGTATGGAGTATTCCAAAAGAATTTCAGAAGTGAACTGAACAAATTCAAATCTAAAATGTACTGATGTACCAAAAGCCTGGAAAGTGGCAATGTGCTTCAGTCTTGATGTACTCTCAATGATATAATACAAAATGTCCTTGAATGAGTTCATAATAATCCCAAAACAGTAATTTAGTCAAAAAAGTACTAAAGAGCATTTTAGAATATTTTAAATAAATAAATCCTCTAAAATTAAAACTGAATACAACTAATATTGGTTCCTTTAAAGCCTGACGTTTAGACAGGAATGAAGAATTTCTGTTTAACTTCTTCATTATATTTATTGAAAAAACTAAATAACAATGAGGACCAGGATGAGAGTCAAAAGTTCATTTAAAAAACATTCTAAGTTTTTAACAATATCAGGTCTATTACTGAAATGTTAGCATAAGAACATGGCAAAGAGCAGTTAGACCAGGAATTCCTGTGGGAAATACCAATGTCCTGAATTCAAATTGAAGTAAACATCTTAACCTACAAATAATAATAATCTAATATATAATCTATAATCATAAACAAAATTCTTGATGTAATATATTCTATAACAAAATTTTAAAAACAAATTAGTAAGGTAGGTACAGCTCCTACCCTCAATTATGGACAAAGGTCAACACACAACACAAATTAAATATACATAACAATATGAGGAAAGAATTATATAAAAATATTACAAGTTCAACAATGATTGGCAATTTTAAGTTGTTGAAAGGCAAGTAGCAAAACATGAGTTTGCATTGTGTTTCATGCAATGTGGATTATAAACTAGCGTATGAGAGAAGGATTATATCACAGGGACATAGGCAGATAACACAACATAGAGGAAACCTGGATCTGGAAACTATAGAGAGAATGTTAAGAGTGAAACTTAATAATCGCAACGAATGTCAGCAGGGGACACCATGCAGTAAATTTGTAAAGGAAATTAAAATGCACATGGATTTTATATAATAAAAATATATTTGCAGTGAACTATGATATACAACTATTACATTTTCATTAAATCGCACAGGAAAAGAACCAATCTGATGTATTATGTATTTAAAGATACATTTTAACAAAACCAATAGCTATTTTACTTTGTTGCTTTGCATATGACTGTTAAAATCATCTCCATTAAAGATTATGGAGTTGTTCATAATCATTGGCAAAGCTCCTCTAAAGTCGGATTTTATTCTATACATGTCACTGAAAAAGCAAGGCTTGACTGTTTTGGTTGTTGGAATGGAGACATTAAATTGGAAGCAGTTCAGAAGTGTGAATAACATCAACTTGAAACAATAACAACTGTATTTCATCAACAAGGCTCGAATGCTCCAGTGGCCTAGTGGATAGATTGTCCTTATTGGATGAGGAAGATTACTGGTTTGATCCCTGGCCAAGTTATCCCACCATGTCACTGACCATGACAAGGATGAATAAAAGATTCATTTTGATTGGATGTGGTTTGCCACTGTATCCAATGATATTCACGGAAGTGAAGCATGAAATATCAGATCAATGCAACACAGTGTTGATAGGTTAACATGTTGGAACCTTGGTGAGTGAAGATGGTTATATAGGGAATGAAGATTTTCACCTCATTTGTGGTTGAAAATTTCAGTCTATGTTATAGATTAGTGTGTATTATACGGACCAAAATATGGTAGTTTTGTTTGGAATTGCATGACGTGCTTTAAAGAAAACAGGTATAATTTTTATTTTATTTTATTCAAATTTGAATTTGCAATCATTTTCTACAAGTCTATTATTCTCAGTTTTACAATGCCACTTGCGTAACATGTGCTGACTCTTTCTGTGGACCACACAACCCATTTTTTGAAGTCTCATAAACACACCACCGCTGTATGGAATGTTGGCAGGCATGGGTTAAAGGACCCAAATAATAACAAAATCATGTGATAGGTGCTTTTACTGACAAAAATCAGGACAAATTATACCTTTATATTACAACTTCATTGGAGAATGCAAGATCAAAGTGAATACAATGGAGATCCCAGTGAAGTACTTACAGCTAGTCCTTCCCGTTCATGTCTGAGTTTTGATTTGGTGTCTCTGATGAACTGATCTAAACTATTCTCTGGTGATAATGCCACTGCTGCCATATCTCTTGATCCTGAAATAAGATAATTTTTTGTAGAAGACTTAAATGTTCCTTAAACCAAATAAAGTGAGTTAAAATTCATTACAAGTGCTATGTTACACCACTAATTTACAATCACAGCAAATACACTCATTTAAATGTGAGCAAAATCACAAAATCCTATATGCATACATACAACATTATTGGCCATTCAGGTGTAAACAGAAATCTATCAATACAGATCCCCGGTGCATACAGTATATTGTATATTTGTTATGAACAGTGCACAAGCAGTAGGAAATTATTCCAGGTGCAAATCCAGGTTAGTTAAGACTAATGAAATGGCCCAAATCAATGTGCATCACAAAAATGCACAGGCTGGAATTTACATTCATCAGAAATGTGTCACATTTCAATTCCATTTGTCAACATCAAAGCATGAGTATCTTTTGAGAACCCTGATCAAGATCATAAGGACAGCCAAGATAAAGTGAAAAATGTCTCCAATAAGTTCTTAAATATCTCTCTTCAAAACAAAAAAAAAAACACTTTGGGAGGAACACTGGCAACTTGGCCCTATATAAGTTGCCTATATGCATATTTTACAGAAACAAATCAATTAATAATGAATCACAAAAATGTTCATGTATACAAATAACAATTTTCATTATGCATTTAGTCAAAAACTGTCAGCATATGGCTTATGCCATAAGCACAATCAATGCTGTATAATGATGTGTAAATGAATATAAACCATGGTTGTTAAGATGCTGAAAAAGAGCCATATAACTGAATGATCCTCGAATTAAACTTGGTCACTAATTGATTTGATGCATTCAAATGGGCATGATTAACATCTCGATAAACTGAATCTCAGTTTGGTAGCATAAATTCAAGTCTTGCAAGTTCAGACATTAACTAATACCATACCGTATTTTTCTAAAAATGCAATTATGGGTCCAAAACAGGGAGTAAAACACCCAAATAAATAAATCTGGAACTCTGGGTAAATCAACTATACGTCATACATTTTGTCATGAATCAAATAGACCTCTTTAAAGAAACTAATTCAAATTGTCAAAATTGTTTATATAGAACAAATATTTGGGAAATATTGTTTTTAAATTAACTAATCAACAGTTGGAACAATCATTAACCAAGGCTATACCAAATAAATTTTGATGAGATACCGCCTCTCCCTCGATAACTCGTGCACAACGGGGTCCACAAACATAGACTGCACTATAAACGAGGCGCGAGTTACCAAGGGACCTCCAAAAATGGAAAAAAATCGCTTTGACATCAAGAAAACCATGGGGGGGGGGGCTGGTGTTAGGGAACTGGGCTGTTTAATGACTCAATCCTCATTTTACAACAATCGCGTTGATAATAATTTGCTTTTTCTAATGAAGTTGTTCGTTATTCTGTTAAAATAACATTTTCTTTCTTCAAAATATCCAACATATGAAAGATCATTTCAACTGGTTTGAACAACCATCACGTGTACGTGAAAAATCTGTGTATTATGTCACTGCTTTTTGTTTTCTTGATGAGTCTGATTCCCGTAGTGGTGTTTAATAGTATCTTGCAAAATCAGTAGTCCATAATTTGGGAACTAGACTAACTGTTGATACACCACCAAACAAGATTCCTTTTTTTCAAAAACACGCGACATTTTTTTGTGACACCTCTACATCAAAACTCAATTTTTTATTGTTCAGTTAGTACACTGTTAATGTCGCGATTTCAGTGGAAGTAATTATGAAATTTCTTATCATCCCTGAGAATGTCTGAGAATTCTCTGAACCTCGCTTACCCACAATGGTCCGTATCGGTGAAATCAAGGTCTTTTTATGTTACCCAGTATTCATTTCGCTTAGCTGCCTTGTTACCTTTGATCAGTTATGAAAGAGTTGGTCAATTTAAGGTAGTTTCTGTTACATACACAGTAACGTTTATTACAGTATTTGATTGATCAAATGAAGTGAGTTCACCCCACATATGACAGAGGCTGCTAGATTTTAAGTTACTAGGATTTTGGTGCCTTTTAACTTTTCTTTTATTCCACCTCCTTTTTTTAATTCAAAAGACATAATTAATGTGATAATACAAAGGAGGCCAGCTTTTAATTCTGTGCAACAATACAACAAATACTTCCGCAATTCAGTCATCAAAACACTGTCGGCACTTAATTAGGTTCTCAGAGAAACGCTCGCGGACATAGCTGTTATGGTAGATTGACACATTTTACATTTAATTATAAGAGGACACATTGCATTAATGACGATTACACTTAAAAGAAACTAAAAGATGGAACTAGAACAGAAATTTCAATTGATAAAAAAATTATTTAATTTGTATTTTTTATTAAAGTACTGCCTCCACTCGGCGTGACATTTTCACTGATAGAAATTTCCTTACATATTGTTAATTGCGGGGTACTAGGAATGTCGTTTGAAAAGAAAATGTAAAAAATTATACGAGTTATTTTTAAATTTGATATTTCATAGTGCTGATTATAATTTCCAGGTCTTATCTACCGTTTTCAACGATAAAACGAGCAATACATCAAAGTTTCCGTTACCAATTTTGTTCGCAATTTTCTTCAAGTTCAACAAATAGGGATAAATATTTGGGGTATTTTCGGGTTTAAAAAATGGGATCCATGCCTGACACCGTGTTAGAAGTGGGTTCGCGAGTTATCGATGGAGTGGTGTATAGTTTCTAACACTGTTTTACAAATGAAGAGTCACCTCAAAAGGAACTATGCTCAGCTGGGTAAAAAGAATTTCCTTGATTTCAAGATAAAAGCATTTTTTCTTTAAACTGTCAGTTGTTGAAACCAGTTCTGATATTCTTCAGCAATAGCAAGATTGTCAAGATATTCGCACCATTTTCATTTAGGACAAAGTAGACATTAGTCTTTTGGTGAAAAACCCATGTCATAATGATCATCCATTCAAAAGAGTTGATGCAAGATTTTCAGACAGTTATCATGGCAGCCATAGTGAATGTAAGACTGATTTAGAAGCAACTAGGTATCGTAAGGTTATTCTTTAATGAAAAAAAATGTCTTCAGACATGTTGGCCAATGTTATTTGCCATTTTTGTTTCATTAAGGAAAGAGTACCATATATTAACAGACTTGACCCTTCTTTAGCTATTATCACTCTTCAACCAAATGAAACAACACATAACAAAGTTACAACTCAACCATTTTGATTGTGCTTCAGTATGGAAAATATCATCAAAAATATAGTACAGCTTCAACCTGATTTTTATGAAGAAAATAATGTACAAACGACAGTATAAATATTCATGTTGCCAATTATATTCTTAAAACACAAATTGATATTTACATAAGTTTAAATTCTGAAACACAAGTTTGTGTGTTTTTATCATCAAAGGGTAACTTGCAGAATTCAGGCAGTAATAGTTGCTAACTTACTCGGGAAAGGATTAATGGTCAACAGGCTACCAAAACACATGACTGTGAATGTGCAAGAATTTGTTTGTCAGTGCAGTTGATATCAACACCAACTATTTGATGGCCTGAAACCTATATTTTGACTTGACACTGGAACTAACCGGGCAGAGGCAAGGAAGCATCTAACAAAGGACGCTCATTTAAAGTGCTCTGGAAAATCACAGAGCAAAGTTGTTTCCACTTTCTTTACAGAATAAGGCGAAGTTTACAATTTTTAGGCAACTTAGATGCCACTTTGCCTGGTAGTGAAACACCTGATCCAGTGCTCACAAAATCTGATAGCAAGATGACCAGGTCCTCTCTAATTTTATATCAGACACATCCTGTATCATAAATGAGTTGTCAAAAAAATTCTAACTTGCCTGAGGATGGTGATGAAATGTGTAAATATATTTTCAAGATGTTGACATATCCCCTATAATTGTATTATTTTAATGTATTATTTTATACTAATGCATGTCTGACAGTTAAATTGTAAGCAACAATAAGAGTCCCTGAGCCCTGATATGTTCATGTTCTGAGGAAATATAATTTTTGGTAATATTAAAAAAATATAAGAAAAAAAACACCACCACTTTCAGTATAGACTAGTTACATGTAGCATGTATGAAAGAAAACGGTCATGATTGGACCAAAGGTTTGGTATAAATCACCATTTCACATATTACTTAATTGGTTGACAATAACTACTGAGATGTCTTTGAAGGCTGCAGTGGGTGAACCCACTGTGCTAATTTGCAGAGATGGATCAGGAAGTGGAACAACCCATAATATAGTGTTGTTCCGATTATCGATTGTAACTGATCATCAGTTGGTTGAGCGAACCAATAAGATAATCGATTGTGAAACTCCATAATCGATTATGTGTAAAGGGAGATTACTTTTTAGTTGTATGCAAAGGGAGACTACTTTTTAGTTGTATGCAAAGCACAAAGGTTAGTAAAACTCCCAGCCACTAAAGTTGACCTGAAATTTATTAATTCCCTTCACAACTACAAATATAAAACCATATGATATTTCATCGATGCAAAATTTCATAAATAGGAACATATAGCCATTATTACATGATCAAGTTAAGTAGTTGAGTTAATAAATTTAAACACATTTTGATGATTTATTTCAGTTTTAAATGCAACATTATTTGTAGTATTTGTAAACAATGACAAACAAGAAAACCATGTCCTTCTACACTTAAAATTATAGACACATCACATATGCATGAAAGGATTTTGGGGGATTGTAGCAGTATTTAAGCTGCATATGACTTATCAGCCATAAAAAGTTGCATTCGTTTAACAAAGATGTAGAACAAAAATAACACAACACAATAGACAAAAATGTAATATTATTATAAGGTTAAAGTATACACGTCATTAAAAGAGATTACTCCTGTACATTTACTAACATCTTGAACTATTGATCAAAGATATAACTGAATAACAAACAAAAATTAAAATTTACTCTTAGTAACCGATTATAATCGATTATTATTTGGTTAAGTGGAACCGATTATCGATTATGAATTTCTGACGATTCCCATCACTACCATTATAGGTAAATCAAAGAGATGCCAGATGCGTATACAAGAACAAAAATTATTATATATCATTGCCTTGAATGAGAATGTTAATCTATACGTAATATATTTTTGACAACTTTGTAAACAGCGGCAAGTGTTCTTTGAAGTCAGATTTTACTGCATATATAGAATGCAAAGCATGATCGTTTCAGTTGTCGGAATAGTGTTCAAGTGTAATTCATTTTTGAAACTATGTTAGAAAGCAATTAACTATCAGCAAAGCCCAACACAATATTTTTCAGAACTCTTGGTTGGTGGAGTTTTACTTTGTAAAGTGCGCCAGCCCCCACCCCACCCCAAGGGATTTGGGGGGCTATTAATTCTTTGCACATATTCCAAACAACACATCAACATATTATGATATGTCTACTCAGTTCTGACCAGGATTCACTCAGAGAATCCAGCAGACGTTTGAACACCAGGACCATCCAGTCCCTAGTGAGGGTAGTGATGAACACAAGTGACACTTGAATTACCTTCAGACCCCTTTGAATTTTTATTTGAATTGAGGCTATTGCAAAGTTGTGTGAAAATATTAAAAAAGGTGATATTTTCGGCATGTGGAAATTGAATTCCAGGTTTGTGGAATTCAGTCAGGGCTTGTGAATTTATTTAAGTCAACAGCCCTGGGCCTGCGTCTAACCAAAATTTCGTTCTGCATTGATATCTTATTTTGAATGTAACATAAAATACTTTTACCAACTCGGAAACATTACTTTACAAGGGCATAGAGCGCGACAGTCAGAAATCACGAACTATTTTCATCTATTTGATATAACTGCATGACAGACACAAGACAATCGTAAGAAAAAAGAAAACAAAGAAAGAAAGAAAAGCGGGAAGGGGTTAAGTATAGCAGACATATTGGCGTTGGTAGCAACAGATAAACAGCCAGAAAACAATATTATCTATGGTTTTCCCTTACCGTGTATAAAATAAACACAATATATATTGTCATCTGATCATTTTCTCTACTCCTCTGTGTTACTGGTCCTGCTCGTACTAAAAAAAAGAGTTGAGCATTTAATGAATGAAATTTGTTATTCTCTACACTATCATAGAAGCGGAAAGAATGTTAGCGCATGCACAATTATGTTGCCAGATTTAATTGGACATCCTCTGTTTTGTCTGCAATACAAAAATATGTTAAATTCCGAATGGTTTTAGTAATACCTCTAGTATTGAACAGAAGGCCGAATGGTTCCGGGGTCTAGCAAGACACTGTAGAATAAATAAGACGCATATTTAAGAAGTCGATCAACATTTCTCAACCTAAAAACAACAGCAACAACATCGATAATAATAATAATAATAATAATGATGATGATAATAATAACATAGGCAAGAGGACCGAAAAAGCTCTTTAAAATCCAAGGCCAAAGGAAATGGTATGATTCCAGAAATATCATCACAAAGGTGGTGCAAGAGGGGAATAGTAATAGCAATTATGACCTTCGTCAAAATCATTATCGTCGTCGTCGTCGTAGTTGTAGTACTAGTAGCAGTAGTGGTAGTAGTAGTAGTGGGGTGCACAGTGGGCTCTTCACGATAGTAAAGAAGAGTGTGGAAGTGAAGATGCCCATAATAGTCTAAAGTTTACAAAGGTGAGGTGTTTTTTCTACTCCATAGTTGCCAAAAATAGATGGTCGGACCCAAGGTGGAAGGAAAGGAAACACAAACGGATGAACAAACACAGGATTAGCTTGTTCTTTTTATGTGTGAGTTTGACCGGCTAACGAAAAGTCATTTGGTAACATTGAGAAGGGACATTGTTGTAATGGTCATAACATTTAAACCTACCAGACCTGGATTCACTGTATTGACAGCTATTTGTCCACTTGTTTCTGGACCACGTACTAACGGATACTGATAAACTAAAACAATATTCGTTGGTTTTGGCCTCCCAAACTTCAATGCACATCTTGTTTGTAGAGGTCATTCTCGTTCGGCTGCTGATATTCCTCTTGGTTTTCTTCTCAGTTCTCTTTCTGGCCCATCTCCGTCTCCTCATCATACTCATTCCAATGTTGGTTGGGCTCTATTAATTTTTGGACGTTGGCACTGCTTTATCTGTCCGCTGACTCTCCTCCTTCTCCGTCATTAAATCAAGATCTCAAGGAAGGATATCCTTCGATTTTTGGAACAGGACTTGTCCTGTCTGTATCTTCCACTTCAAGAGCGTTAGGAAGTTGCCCATCTGGTACATGAGGTTTTCTAAATTGTCATGTCTCAAAGCTCTGTCGGATCTCTCGGCATAAGTCTATGTTTTCTAGTCTACAATGGATGACAATCCTTATATGTATGATGTGTAGTCGAGATTTTTTTCAAAACATCCCATTGCAAACATGATGGAAAACGCCCACCCATGTTTATGACGCCACGCATGGTGTCAGGACCGCGGGCAGGGTAGGACAACTAGGACAAAATTCTGAGGGTCACAATGGTCAGGCTGCCTACCGCCTTTAGAATTTGTAATTCACAGGGGCCTGCTCGGGCATGTTTCCTAGGGTCCACATAACCTGCTCGTGGCTCTGCACGGTGTCACCGGTTTTGTTAACAAAGGATTTAAAGTGTCACTTTACATATTATCCAGATTATTAACAGTATTATTTCAATGACTACAGCTGGGCCTGTCGAAGAATTGGTCTTGTTACCACTGATGTTCATGGCGCCAGTCATAGTATCAACAACCTCTTGAACCCTGCATTGAGTGTAGTCATTTACCTCTTGCTACCATTTGCCATTAACCATATGGTTAACTCAGTAACATCAAGTTCGCAGCATACAGTCATTGCTACTTGCCACGCTGTGCTCTGAAAGGTCATAAAGACGTGTCTTTCTGTAATGTCATGATGAGCACTAACTTGCCAGAACATTTAGTGCCGATATAAGGCTATCTGTCGCCATGACCTGGAAGGGTAGGGTGCTGAAACCACGATTCATGAAACTAAGTAAGTTTGAGACGGCATTAAAAGCCGCATACAAAGTGTGAGTTTTAAAAGTAAATCCTTGCCAGCATCTGCACAAGTTTTACGTCAGATGGCGTTGTTCTCTGCAGTTTAGGTGTGAGTACCACGGTCTGCTTGGCACTAAAAGATAATCGTTGGACATCCCTACAGCAACCAAGATTGTGAGTTGACAATATAACGCAAGATAAGTTGCCTTCATCATTCAACATTAACTTTTGCATCACTCATAGTGTTTTCATAACTTAAAGACAGTCCATGATATTTAGGTTAGTGGTAGGAGTCTCGATGAGTTAGAATATTAGGTTTCCATCCTGTCCGTCAGCGTAAATTGCAGTTTATAAATGTTATCATTTAAGTGTGGCAGGTAGAATGGCAGTGGTAGAGCGATGGACAGGAGATGCCCGGGTCGGAGGTAAAGCTATAAAGCACATCTCCAGGATTATCTATGATACCAGTTCTCTCTTCAAGATATGAACCATTAACCCAACATCTGATACAGGTTTCATTTAACTATGCCCACGCGATAGGCGGCTGAAGTATTTCTACCTACATGGAAAAAAAAAATTAGCTGATTGACAACTTCCTGGTTAATGGCATCTGTATCACATGCATCCGTTGGCAGGTATACAACCTTCCAGCTTCTGACGCTCTCAAATGAACGCGTGCAATAGTCGTTTGCCAAATGACCTCCGAAGGTCTGTGAGCTAGTGTTGGGCCAACTGCAATACATACTCTTAAACAATATTGCCATCTCGAAGCTGCTCTCAGGGGACACAACTGATAACAGAAAGTCGATGCCAGAATCGTGCTTATTTTAGATCAGAAAACTGAGCTAAACAACCACGCGAATCTGCCTCAGTGTAAACGCATACACTTTCATCTCACTAGGGCGTGTCATTAAGCTCATCATAGAGCTCGGCCATCAAGATTTTCAAATACACCTCTATTCATTATGTCGTCTTTTAGTAGACGCAGACAGATGCCATTAACAACCTCACTGAGAGTATCTGGCTTTTAACAGTTTTGTAAGAGATTGTCAGCTTAACGGGGCTACAAGTGCCGACTGCTTCAACGCGAATGACTCGTCGCGATTGACGTTCCTCGCCTACCACCACCGGTTATTGTTCCAATCAGCTTCTTTGATGTCTGTCCATACTCTTACTCCTCCTTTGCCAAAGAAAATTCTTCCGACCCCTATATTGTCCCCTGTTTTATTTTTACACCCCTTTACACTTTCTATAATTAGGGTTCCAAGGTGGCTGTTTAAACTACAACAATTGTTGTGTACTGTTTTGGAAAAGTAGCATCTGCTAGTTCACGAATGCTCATAAGATAAGCATTGCCGTTTTAATTAAAAATGAGACTGTGATGAGATTTGCTCCTCGGATAATTTCACATAAACGCTCAAAACTGATCCAGAATGTCTCTAGTGACTTGTATCACCCCTACCCCCACCCCGCGAGGTCTCCTCTACGGTCCCTTGCATGCCTTCAAGCCCAACTCGAGTCGCCTCAGCAGCCTTTATTGGTGACTCTAGTTAACATTATAAGAGGAGCATAAACGTTCAAACTTACACACGGCTTCATCTTTTGCAAGCCGGCGTCATCTTTGCATGTTACATAGTTCTCATCCATTAGTTTTATTTTATCCATGAACATGTTTGTAAATGGCATATGTTCGGAAGGCTTTGTAAGAAATTATTCAAAAAATTTGGCAAGGCTTTAATTTATCCACGCCCCATCAAGGCATGGCCTAAACTTGATTGATCTTGTGCTTGTAAGGTCGATGGTAGCAAATCAGTATAACTCAAACTTTCAAACAATGGCGAAGCTACTTCCAAGTCATGTTAGCAGTACACCATGTTGTGTGTGAACATTTCTTTATATTAGCTTTGTCTCGGACTATCTTTGCTATGTAGGCTAGGCCAAGTACAATATGTTGGTAATTTTGTACAGCCAGAACTAAACAGAGTAAATGGGTTCTTTTGCCTCTCTAACATTATGTTGTCACATACTTTACGTTGTCTTCGTCGCAGTCTAATTCTCATGATATGGCGCATCAATTTATAACTATGTTAATGTGCCTTTGAAAACAAAACCTGTAAAATATTCATCAAGTAAACTGAACGTCTTAGTAAAAATCAGTTAGGTGCCAAAATCCATTATTGGTCCTTTTTTGCCTATTCCTGAATCTCTATTTGTTTCTAATTCTCCCAATCTCTAAAAAAGCAATCAGCTAGAAAAATATTATTATAATTTGTTAGTTCATCTCTTTACAATGTTTTCATGAGAATTTCACCAATATAAAGCAATGATCAGACAAATTATTCAAATATTTCTCGAGAATCTATATTTTCAGAAGAAATCTTTGAGAACTACTTATAAAAATATATTATTCACACTCCTCTAAAAGGAATTAAAACCTCATTCTGTAGACTATCCAAACACTGAAAACCTCATTCTGTAGACTATCCAAACACTGAAAACTTCATCTGTAGGTTATCCAAACACTGATAACATCATTCTATAGATTATCCAAACACTGAAAACCTCATTCTGTAGACTATCCAAACACTGAAAACCTTAATCTGTAGACTATCCAAACACTGATAACCTCATTATGTAGACTACCCAAACACTGAATACATCATTCTGTAGACTATCCAAACACTGAAAGCCTCATTCTGAGCCTCTAAAACACCCTTATAAATGCGAATTAACTATTCAGATCATTATTAACAGTAAACACGTTTATTTGGGTCTGAGTTTAGGACATCAGATTTCTACTTAGAAATTCCTAAATTTGATGACAACTTTGAATGTTTTATAAAGGGGGCTGACCTATATCCTGGTCCAGTTATTGTCTTATCTTTTTATATAATGATGTTTACTTGCAAAATTACTCATTCTTTCCTTAACATCTGAGGCAGAATTAGTCTTATTGTTGTGTTCAGTTTTTGACAAGGGTAGATTAATGTATTCAAATTATTATTCACTGGTAATATAAAATGCTCAATAATTTTCTTGGACTGGAGCATTAATTTGTAATTATATTGAATTCAGACAAGGACCTGTTTGAATTATATTATTGTGATACATCAAACGACTAATAGCACATCACCACACACCAGACCATTGGCACAATAGCATGTTAATTAATTTGGAATACCAACTGCATTCAGTTGGAACTTTATATACTCTAACTTCTGATAGCACTTTAAGAATTATTAGGGATTTATTTCACAAGACTATAAGTTCTTTTTAAATTTTGATTTTCTATTCTTTTTGTTGAATTTTGCAAAAGAAAATTGTTGGTTTTCTCTCTTTTCTGTTACTTATTTATGACCATAGAGTCCGAACATGAGATGAATCTCATTTCCATACTTCAGTAAAACAAATTATTTTATAGCATTTTTCAAATTAAATTAAATCAGTGTTATCTACTTTTTTACGCCATGTACACTCCAAAATAGTAGGTTGATGCAATGGCTATATATTTTAAGTTATGTTGGGATTTAGTATTGTCTGAGCATGAATTGATTAAAAAAATTTACACGTATTTATGAAATTACATGATTTCTTGTACTCAACACTATTAGAATGAAAATTAGTTCATAGCTATTTATGTATTTCTGATGATCACAGTCAATTAAGGGCGTGTCATGCACCTATTCTCTAGAGAAAAAAAAATCTACAATTTATCCTAGCATAGACTTTGCCGAATTTTACCATCTTATGATACCACACTGCTTCATATCAACAAAGAAGTTTCTTCACTCTTTTGAGCTCGCCCCTTACGACATGCGACAAGTTCTCATTTAATTCGAATTACTGTGCCTTTCAATCCACGTACTCTGAATATGAGGAGATTTCTGTCTCTGTGTAGTAGAAATTTTACTAGTAAACCATCACCTTTGACTCGAAGTGTACAATCTATCGCTATGTCCTACTCATGACTGTTCTTTGCGAACCTTCTGTTCAGTCTCACCCCGTATCTCCCTCCACTTTCTTCTTTTGATTTCGAGAAACACTGCGTTGTTTCTTCTAGACTCGTTTTCTAAGACGTCAACCTCGCCTTCCCGAATGCTCACACTGACTTTTAGGGCGACATTTTCCTCTTCAAGCTCCTTACATTTTGATGAAATATCAAGACATTCATTGACCGGGCCCTGTACCTCATGGATTTGCTGCTGAACCTAACTGAATTTTTCGTAAAATCTTCCAGCAAGTTTCTTCATCTCCGATTTTTTAGTGGTCATCATATTATCAATTTTGTTCTGGTTAGATTTTACAGAAAACATTATTTGTCGAGTTAAGGATACAACGTCGGGTCTCGAGCCTGAATTTTGTTCGATTCTCGCCATGAAAACTAACGTCAGTAAAACGTTTAACACATTTATAGTATGCTCACGCCATCTTCCTCACCATTTCTTTCCAATACCACTCTGGCTTTCGACATGACACAGCAGAAAAGGTAAAGGCGAACCACACCATTCAACGCTCTGTACTATTTTACAGTGACACTCGTGGCCACGTCTCCGATCTTCACCGCCAAAGAACCTTATATATCGTCAAACAGTACACTCTTAACATCATCGGACAGCGATTTTGGTTAATATTTTGTGCAATAGAGACAACGGTTAAGGGAGTGTAATTTACAAGAATGACAAATGGGTCGACCCCTTTAAATGAATTATAGCAATTATTATTAAAGTCTCATGATGCTGCAGAGAGTGTGAACCCACCTCGATAGAACGTCGTTATAAACTATCTGCTTAAAAATTAAAAATATAAGGTTAATAACATCAAACCAAAGCCTCTAACTAACCGAGATACTCTCTTTGGGTTAGTTTATTAGTTACTATTTATTTGTCGTCGGTGCTTTTTTCAAGTACGTGTAGAGTTTACCTGGGGACTTTCGATGAGGTCAGTTCACACTCTCTGCTGCTATTCATGTATAAATAATTGAATCATTATCATATCAACCAAAGATTTTATCAAGACTATACGATATCGTGATCGAGGATCATATAAATGTATTCTTATAAATTTGTGCGGGGTAGATTGCGCACGTGAAAAGATGTTTTTAAACTTAGCCGTATCCATGTCCCCGGAACACCAAGTCTGATGTATATTTCTCAATGTATGTGTATCAACTTCGATAAACACAACTAAAATATTACAATTATCTTTGATTACTTTTGGTATTTGTGTATACCGTTGAGTGACATAAATTATATCCGTGTTTTTATGCCTACCGCCTGAAAATATTCTAGCTGGATTTGATTGCTTGTCCATCACCACGTCGTCGTCTACTAAATTATTAACAAACCCGTCTAGTTCATCAACAGACGGTGCTTCATCGATATCAGTAATAAATTCAATAACATCATCGTTTAACAATTTTGCACTTTCATTAAACTCCTTAAGTACATCGCAGTATCGTTGATCATCTACAGACGGTGCAACTAAATAGAACTTATCCCATTTAAGCCATCTCATTATCAGATTAAGTAATAAATGTGTCTTTCCACTTCCAGATGGACATATTATAATCATTCGGACAAAATTTGATAATGATGGATGACGTTTAACCTGTTCTCGCTTTTTTGGTGCTGAAAAATCAATTACATCCATATACTTATAATATGGATTTATAGTGTGTGAAATGCAGGGTGTCCACCCCTACAGATACAGTAACAACTAAAACAACAAAAAATAACAAACACACACTTACAGGTAAATGTGTAAAATGTGGTACAAAAAATTAAGTTTATTTCCGCTGACAAACAAACAGGTAAAGTTAAAAAAAGATGGCGATATAGCAACTTTGTTAGGAAAATTACCAGGAACTCCGTAGGCGAAGTACACTGGAGAAAAACACCTTTCAGGATATAATTATTGCCGTCCTGGAACCAGGCTTGATATCAGACTAGACAACCAAAATCAACCGAAACCTGGCGAATATCCGATAAACTCTATTGATCGAGCATGTCACGTTTATGATGTTGCGTATAAAAAATAAAGATTTAAAACAACGACATATTGCAGATGTGAAATTTATTCATTTATTAAATTCTATAAAAAAATAAATCTTTCAAAGAATCATTTGCTAATTGGTTAGTGAGATCTGCGATGAAAAATAAACCGACATTAGGAACCGGAGTTTCCTGAACCGGTAATTAATTAAGCGTATATTATAATGGAATAGATTTATTATAGCCCAAGAGGAGATAGGAAAGGTAAAACAGCAATTAGTAAACTCGCTGATGCAGCAAATGTTACACGAGCCGCCGCCGCAGCGTGGTTAGCACGACAGGCAATATGGCAGATTTATCTACCACCACCTAAACGAATCGAGTCCGGACATTTTGATGTTAGCGTGCCAAATGAAGTTCATCAGGCGGATATATTATTTCTACCACACTCTACTATCAAAATACGTAGACGCCAGAGCACATACAAATACGCGTTAGCTGTCGTTGATGATGCAAGTAGATATAAGGAAGCGGAACCATTATCAACTAAAACAACAACTTAAGTAGCTTCTGCGTTTGAACGTATTTTTCAACGTGGTGGTCTACGATGGCCACAAATATTACAGGTTGATCCTGGCAAAGAATTTCTTGGTGCAGTATCACTGTTGATGAAGCAACATAATGTCAAAATACGAGGAGGACATACTGCAATTCATCGTCATCAGGCAGTTGTTGAACGATTTAATCGAATACTTGCTGAGCGGTTTTTTGGATATCAATATGCGAAGGAAATAATTCAAGATACGATATCTTGCGAATGGGTTGCAAGATTACCAAGTGTAATAGTTGCATTAAATAATGAAATTACTCGAACAACTGTTATGGAATCCATCAATGCAATCATGATAAACCATATACCTGTACAACGACATGAATTTTCAAAACAACCAGTATTAGGTAATGTTACTTTAAGATATTTATATGAACCTGGTGAACCTCGTGAACTTGAAGGGGGTCAGAAAGAGCAACTGATCCTATTTGGAGTAGTACTACACTAAAATTTCTAGCGCGGTTACATCTACGGGTAGACTTGCAATATACAGATTAGATTCAACTGCTCCTCAGCGTGGATTTGTACGTGAACAATTACAAGTAATTCCCGAAGATAAAGAATAACCACCGCATTCACTTTTTTAGCTCCTCGACGACGATTAAACTCAAGACAGGTTAACATCACATTTTCACGTGTATGACCAATATTATTATCTTTTCCATCTACGGTAAATTGTTTTGGATTATTAAGAATATTATTCCACAATATGATTGAGTTACAGATCGCACAATTATTCTGTTGATGTTTTAGCGCCATGCTAAATTTAACATCAAGACCAAAGTTGTAATTTTTTTTTGTCATATTTTTTAGAGCTGACTAATTTTTTTCTTATTATATCTTCGCTAACAAAGTTGTTGTTGACGGTTATTTCTTCTGCAGGAATAATTCTTCGCAACTGGAATATTTTTTTGACTCGAGACACTGCAAGATAAACTAAGTTTGACGATTCGATACGATCATCAACAATGCAAACTCGCGTATCAGTAATAGTTAACCCCTGATATGAATGATCGTCATTGCGTATCTTAGCGTCCACGGTGATCTGTCCGCGCTCAGCGCATTTTCAACAAATCGACATCAACTGCGATAAAATCATTTAATACAAGATTTTGTTGTTCTGATGATCAAGGTATATCAACGTCAATATTTTGCCGTCGTGTATCTGCTGGTCGATAACACAATGATACAGGTAATTCTGGAAATTTCTCCCGGTGTAACTGAAATAATTTTTGTTGAAGTGTATCACCCACTATTTTTCTACTTGCAACTATCAAATCGGTTGGTCTCCACAAATTCCAAAAAATCATTAATAAATGTTTCTGAAATCATTACACGCATTATTTCACATTGAATTTTATTCGGTTGTAGTCTGTTTAATATTTTATAACTCTCTTAATTCTGGATCAAGTGCTCTGTGATCATCAGTTATTTCTTCGTAATAATCTACAAAGGTTTTTAACCATTCATGTGAAGATGATCAAAATATGGGTGGTGGTTGACCATGATCTCCACACACAGCTGTATTTTTTTGTCAACAGCCAATCAAGAAATATTTTTAGTATTTCCATCGACACAGTACATATTTCATCCCAGACAACAATCCTTGGAATATGTTTCTCACCCATTCGATCAGGAGTCCACGTATCTCCCTTCAATCAAAAAAAAAACATGTGATAAGCACATCATTTTACTCCTAGTTCTCGTATTTCTCCTGCGAGTCTATGCGTTGGGGTTAAAACGATCATATCAACATAGTTCTTTAAACTCTGACGAAATAATTCAATCACACGAGTTGTTTTACAAGAATTTCCTGGTCCATTAAGATAAACTGTTTTATGTCTAGCTACATGATCATACACATATACCGCTGACGATAATTTTGATATTTGATTATTTTTGTAATAAATATCATTGACTTCAACGTCGGCGGATTCAGAATAATCAATTATATTTTCCTGTTTTATTCTCCATCCGCCCCATGATGCATCAGTGCCGATATTTAATTTTTCCAATAATCCTGAAGTTTTTTATCAATATAAAATGAATCCGTAGCGACTCTGATTTAGAAAATACGTTTACCATCGATAATAAATTTATTGAAACATACGCGAGTATTGAAGATCTTAGATGAGTTATCTGTGGTGATTCACCATTAACATAACTCACAATTGTACCTAATTTAGTTCCGTTTGATAAATTAACATTACTTCGATTTACAAACGTATTTTTATTAATTGTATCATTAATTATAAATATCTAACTCATCGTCATCTATAATTAATCTTGTACAATGTCGCTTATGATCGTATGATCCTCCCTGGGTAAATTTACCGATTATTCTTCAGCCAAGATAATTTGCAATTATTTCATCACGCTCTTTTCTAGCCTCGGATATATTATTAAAATTTTTAGTAATTTCATTTTCGTCAAGATCAGTAACATTTTCTCTCATATTGTTTATATTAACTTGTCTGGTTGTTTTCGATATGATATAATTGCTTCGCTGACAACCAACGATAATAATATCATTTCATCAAGAATGTATCGTAACAATTCTATTGGTGCCCACATCTTTGACGAAAAATATTTGCCAAACCAAACATAACAAATCGGATGAAGATTTTCATGTGTGGGATGTCCAAACCGCTTAAAATATACAGAACATTCACCCGCTCCAACATAACTTCCCGGATAACATGCAACCATATCAACGGAAATAACATCTCTATCATCGTATTTAGTATTCCATAATCCACCATGTCCATATTCGACCCAACTCAATATTATGTCATCGAGAAAATCAAATCGAGTTGGTTTCCTTGAATTTTTATTTATAGCAAAATGAGCCGCAACTGATGGAATTGTGAAACAATTACCAAGTAATTGTTCAGCATCATTAGTATATTTCAATGCAAGATTTTTCATTTCCTCGTGTAGAGATTATGTGCGATAAATCTCTCCGTTACTGATCATAATTTCCATTATCGGAACTTTGAAATAACTATACTGATCCAGGATCGTTCTTACTTATTTCGTTGATAAAATCAAATATATCTCTGTGGTAAAATTTAACAGTTCGATTCGGTGGAAACATTGTTACTGTGTTAGTCCACGCATGTGCATTATAATTAATAATTTAAATCGGAATTCCTCCTTGTTTATAATGTTTCGAATCGTGTAAAATTTCTCCTGTTATTGTTTTTACTTTTATTGGAAATTTTAGTTTCTTTTCTAACTTAGCGACATCTTTGATAGATGCTGTGGTATCTTTAACCATTTCTCCCCACTCATTAATTATTTTACGTCTTTTATCTGTTAGACCATTTCCACGAGTTGAAACAGTAAAATGTTCCATTACTCGTTCAGCCACACAATTTAGTTTTGAAAATTTCATCGGCGCGAGATCTCCAACATTGGGTTTATCATTCAGCAGATATAACGCATAGGTAACCGTGGTCATTGGATACACTAGTTCATAATACGGTTTGTCAATACCAGTCAGCAATCCTGGTTTAGAATTTTTATTCAACTTAACAACATTTTAACAAACACGTACAGAATCACGCTTGTCACGAATAATCCAAGTATCAACCTTGTTCGGTATTTACAGACACAACAAATTAATAATCTTTGCGGGTTGATAATCTCTCATTGTCGCGTCGATTACTTTTTTTTAATCTTCGTTGAGAATTATAAATGTTATCCATGCATAAACTGCACCATCATCAAAAAATTATTTCTTAGCATCGCGAATGATTTTAGTCAGAATATTAATTTTTTCAGACAAAAATCCCTCTTGTGGATCGTAAATTATTTTATCAAGATCAAATTTGTAAGAAGGATTAATTTTTGGTATAAACAAAAAAATCATCCATATAATATTTAAATGAATAATTCAATTAGTGTTTTTTCTTCTTATTATAATGACCAAACAGAGAGATAAATGTAAATGGTTAATAATTGGTTCTACTAATTTTTGTAATCGCAGTTGTGTGGGTGAATATTCTTCATCTCATAAACACTAAGTAAAACGCGGAAGTAAAAGTCCTATTGATTGCATAAATTGTGAACACGAATACGAGGAAAAACTGAATTATGTTCAGCATGTGGAGGTAAAAAATATCGTGATTTAACACGAGATTATAAAGTAAAAATAACGGTGAGTTTATCAGTGTTCAGGATTCTATAAATAATCTTTCAGAGGTTGTTAGTTGATGAAATCGGAGCCTCTGACATATTTTAAGGTCTTTCTTACCGTGGTAATGGAAAACGAGTTTGTAAAACACCCGATAATCAAAGAATATGAAGCATCTCGCGATTGAATTATTAGGAAATGTAGATTAAAAAGCCAAGTTGGTTATGTTAATAATAATCGATATTTATATTTCACATTTTAAAAAAAGGGATATCTTCTTCATAGATTTATTTTCTTTTAATGGGTTAATTCAGAAAAATCTTGTAATTGATCATATTAATTCAAATCCATTAGATAATAATTTATTTATTCTGAGAGTTGTTACTCAGAGACAAAATTGTAAATATGGCAAAAATGGTATAATCGGTAGACCTAAAAGACCTAACAGACCAGTTGTTGCTGTTGTTATATAAACGTAATTAAATTTCAGTCAGTATGCGCAGCCGCTAAATATTTCAATATCGACCCACATATATTAGCATTCTGTGCTGGTCGTAGAGATATTCTAACATTTTCAAAAACATATAACATATGGATATCATTTTAATATGTCTGGTTATTATAATAATTAAAGATTAGAATATATTATATGGACCAGAAAAATATTGATGATGTTATTGACGAGATTACAAAATTAAAATCTACGGAACGGTCAGCAGAAATAGACAATATTAATGTGTTTGATATCGAATATATAATGAATGAATATGAAAAGATAGAAATGGGAAAATATTTTAACAAAGATACATTAAGTAGAGTATCAATTTATTAAAACACTTGAAAATGCCAAGGGAAATTTATCTATGTGTGTATCACGCAACAATATTCAAAAATGAATATCTCTTATTGGTGTTACCATGTGTGCTAAGGATGTATTATCTCAGCAATATAGTGAACGAGATAAAATACAATTATCTGCATTCAGACAAAAAAATTTATGGGATTTTAAACAAAATGAATCTCAAAAACAAGATGATAATGAAAAACCTAAAAATGAAAAATCTGATATACTTGATGTTATATACGCAGATAGTTCTAAAAAATATTGTCTTTTCTTATAATACTATTATTAATTATCTGAGCAATTTTCTCGGTAGATTCAAATGATTTTATTTCAGCAAGTGATTTATGTATATCTTTTTTGTTTTCAATTTCACCTTGTGCAATTTTAATATCCTCGTGTGATTTTGATCTTCTGCATTGATGTTGAATAACTCTGTTTTACGTTTTTTATTCATATCGCGGGTCTTACTTAAATCGTTATGTTTAACATGAAGACAACGCAATTCGATGTTGAGTTTTTCAATTTCATCACGTAATCCGTCACGTAAATTTAATTTTTTTTGCAAAATCATCATTATAATCATCAAGTGTTTTACTTAATTCGGTACGTTTAACTGTGTTGATATTTATTTCTTCTTTAATCTTTTTATTTTCAGCACATAATTTGTTGTATAATCTTCATTTTTGTTCTATTATCTTCAATGATATTATTAACTTTATCAGTAAGATTCTTACCCATAATAGTTCCAGCAACACCATCGGGAAATCGTTTATTTTTATGTGATCTCTCCCAGATTTTATATAATTTGTACTGATTCCGCATAAACTTTTATTTTTCATCATCTGGAGACAAATATGTTTGGACCCGAGGTATATATTAATCATGGAAAAATAATAATGGAAAATAAATTATGGAAAAATAATTATGAATGGTAATTATAGAATAATCAGAAATAGAATAAATTATTTACCAAAATAAGGCTTTTAGGAAAAATAATTATAGAAATTATTCTCCATTATTACCGTCTGTAATTATTTTTCCATAATTTTTTCATAATTACCATCCATAATCATTTTTTCATGATTATATTTCCATGATTATTTTTTTTTGTAATTTTTTTTACCCGACACATATGTGTTTTGTAACTGTGGAAAGTGTCCCAAAATTATATATATATATATATATATATATATATATATATATATATATATATATATATATATATATATATATATATATATATATATATATATATATATATATATATATATATATATATATATAGTAATTGGGACACTTTCCACAGTGACAAAACAAAACACATATATGATGATCTATTTTATTCAACAATGAAACATCAGATTGACAAATAATTGATCATCCTATCTTTGATATTTAACCCAACACAAAAATGTTTTATGTTTATCGTTGGTGGCGAAAGTGGCCAAAATTATATACATATATAGTAATTTGGACAGTTTCGCCAGTCGCAAGACACATGTGTGATTGTTTCTTTTTACTGAGAACGTATCAAATTGATAAATTAAATGTTCTATCTTGACCAGTATGTGTTAAAGGTCACTGGCCACCTATATTGTACGAACGTGTGATATTATTATAAGTATAAACAAAACGCATTGGTTATGTATGCACACCATAAAAATGTTTAATTAGACTTAAAACACCGCTTTATAAAATGAAAATATTATTCGGCAATCTCCGTAAGCAACACTGGTCAACAGTGAAATCATTACTGACTTGAAAAGGCCCTAATCTGTAGTATTTTGGTGTGCCGAACACGAATATAACCGTGAAAAATTTGTATTGGCTCTCGTTTTGAAGATATTCATATACCTCATTTTCTATGTTTCACTGTGTAAATTTCTCCAGTAGGACTGCAGCAACATCCGGAATAATGATGTAACATTGCATAATACCATCATGCTCACATCATCCACAGTTGATTGCATCATTTTCTGATGCAATGCAATACTAATGCCATGCGGCTGCTGAAGTAAGTTGACGTCAGCAGTGTACTATACATGTGTAGGCCTATTATACTAATGCCAGGCGGCTGCTGAAGCTGACGTAAGCAGTGTACTATATAAAGCCCAATCAGATAGGTTCAGCATTTAAAATATTTTAGACGTTGTGCGAGACAGTTCAAGCTACTGTTACATAAAACTTATTATTTTATCCATTTACGTACAATAAAGAACAGTAATGCCTCGAAAGTGTGTTAATACCGCGGACAATTTTTGCTATATTTGTGGGGAAGTGACATTTGCCAACCAGAAGAAAAGTATCAATTCTCAAGTGAAGAAGGCATATCATCTTTACTTCGGATGCAAGGTTGGTGACCAAGACAAGCCTTGGGCTCCGCATATATGCTGTGCTACATGTACAACACAGCTTTCACAGTGGTTGAATTGCAAAAGGTCATCAATGCCGTTTGCAGTCCCAATGGTGTGGAGAGAGCCAAGCAACCACCTAAATGACTGTTACTTCTGCTTGGTTCCTCCTCTTTCCGGCGGAATAACGAAGCGAAAGAAGTCGAGAATAGTCTACCCAAACATTCCGTCTGCATTGAGACCAGTTCCACATGGTGAGGGACTTCCTATTCCAGAACCTCCAGCAGAATATTCTCTTGATTCATCTGACGAAGACAAAGGTGAGTCGACCTGTTCTTCTCCTGGTCCATCAGCATGCAGTGATCCAGATTTTCACTGTGGTGCATCATCAACCCCACACAGAATAACACAGGAAGAACTAAATGACCTGATTCGTGATTTGGACTTATCAAAGAACAAGGCAGAATTGCTAGGATCAAGACTCCAACAATGGAATCTTCTAGAAGAAGATGTCACAATTACTGCATATCGAAAGCGCCACCAGCAATTGGAGCCTTTCTTCAGAAAGGAAAGTAATCTGATATTCTGTTCCGATATTGAGGGCCTCATGAATGCTTTAAAAATCACTCATGACCCACAAGAATGGAGACTATTTGTGGACTCTTCGAAACTGAGTCTCAAGGCTGTGCTTTTGCACAATGGAAACATTCTTCCATCTATTCCAGTAGCGTATGCTGTCCACATGAAAGAGACATACGATAACTTAAGGCAGCTACTGAATTCCATTGAGTATAACAAGTACAGCTGGCACCTCTGTGGTGATTTGAAGGTAGTTGCCCTTTTAATGGGACTGCAGCAAGGATATACAAAATACATGTGTTTCTTATGCGAGTGGGATAGCCGAGCAAGGGAAATGCACTACATGAGGAAGGAATGGACTCACAGGCAGAATGTAGCCATTGGAGAGAAGAATATCCAACACCCAGCTCTGGTTGAGGCTCAGAAAATCTTGCTACCACCCCTTCACATCAAACTAGGTTTGATGAAGAACTTCGTGAAAGCCATTGACCGGACTTTGCCAGCATTCCGATACCTGCATGAAAAATTCCCTCGACTCAGCGAAGCAAAGATTAAAGAGGGAGTTTTTGTGGGTCCTCAGATTCGAGAGCTTTTCAAAGATGACCGGTTCAACAACTTGCTGGAAGGTGACGCGAAACAAGCATGGAATGCTTTTCGCCTAGTTTCTACAAACTTCCTCGGAAATGTTAGGGCAGAAAACTATAAGGAACTAGTAGAAGACATGTTGATGAAGTATAAGAAACTTGGCTGCAATATGTCTCTAAAGATTCACTTCCTTCATTCCCATTTGGATTTCTTTCCTAGCAACTGTGGTATTGTTAGTGATGAACACGGCGAACGTTTTCATCAAGATATCGCAACAATGGAACAAAGATACCAGGGAAAATGGTCCACTACAATGCTGGCTGACTACTGCTGGACACTCCTCAGAGATGCTCCCGAACAGCTGTACAAGAGACAGGCGAAGAAATCTAAGATGTAGTCAATGACTTGATTTTTTATAGGTAGGCTATTACAGTTGACCTTTTACTATTGGAATGCATTTCGTTATGTAAACATTAATTTCTTGCAGATTACAAAACAACTAGAGCCAATTTTGCAATTTGACTGTCATATTCGTGTTCAGCACATAAAAATTGATAAGAATTGACTAATTTTATTTCAGTAACATGACTTTTGTAAAAATTTGTTGTCCAGTGCAATCGGTAGACCGGATATGACGTACATTTATCACTTCTATTCAGCCTAGCCATTCAAGTGCTTAATTTCGCCACGTAAATGTCTATGTGATACAGCGTACGATCGTGCTTTTTGTACAGTAAAAATGGTGCAATGTGTTGCATACGGATGCAACCAAAAGAGTGATGATGGGGAAAAGCGTTCTTTCTTTTTCCGAAAAACCATGTTTACCAGAAGAAAAAAAAGTGTATTTAATATGTGGGATCGAATAGGGGAGGGATGGGAAAGTTGTATCATTTATGCCGGATTATAGTGAATTTGGCCCAAAGACAATTCGGACCAACTCGAAATACTATTCGGCCAAACTTAACAATAGTTTGTACGTTCTTTTGCTTCAACAAAAAAGTAGATGCTATGTAAAATAGGTTTTAGGAGAAAAATCTAAATTTAACCAAACTATTTTGATATTCTTTGAAAGAAAATAATCATACTTCGTAACGTAAATATTTATGAGAGAAAACACAAACTGATATATCTTGCTAGTTCTAATCAAAATATTTATATACATTTTTTATGCTAAAACATATATGCACCTGCACAACGACATTCTTAATTTAAGTCTCCCGGTGAAATTATCAATAATCATTTATAAAACAAAAATACGTAACAGATAATATTCTACATAATACGTATACATTTTGCTAAGGGTAGTGTACATGAGATATTATAACAAATATATTTAGGCTTCACGTTGTAACACAGCTGCATACAATACATACTAGATTACACATGAGAGAGAGACAGAATAATGTTGAGCATTTTCTCAGTATTTAGTTGCTGCAATATGAAGCTCTTACCAGTTAATGTTATTGTTTTTATTTTTCAAGTTGTCTTAGTGTTTGTGCGCGTAAATTGAAAGCTTGTCATTACAGGTCAATATCGTCATTCATATTTGCTCCATTATTCCGTACAAATTAGAAAGAAAATATTTTTGTGTTTAATTTGTGCCCCCCCCCCCACACACACACACACACTCACGGTACAAAATAAATTGATAAACATACAGTTGTTTGAAAATAAAATGAAAGAAATTAATCTTTCATTGTCATCATATATTCCTTCTTCTTTCATCATGCAAAAATTATTTTTTAAAAATATATATCCACGAACTCCGTATATGTAGCGGATGCCGGCTTGCGTATGCATCCTTACTGTAGTGTGTATCGCTTATGTCAAATAACAAAATCACAAATGAGACGAAAGTATAACCCGATTGCTTGAAGAAACCTGCCATTTATGCATGATAAGTTACGTATTGCGAACTGACTCAGATTGTATTGTATCGAGATTAACTAAAAGTCGGTATCTCGCAAATAAATAAAAAATAATTATTTTAAAATACATTCAATGTGAGTACAAATGATAATCTTTTTGCTAGCATGGGTTACAAAAGTATTATTAAAGCAAGTAATTATTGTGTATAGTATTTGCCCTGCAAAATCAATTATGATTACATACGGCAAACAAATAGAAGCCCGGGTGTTAAACACAACTGGCTGGGAGCAATAAACTCATTGTTTAAACTTACTGACAGGATATCAAATACATATGCTATTTTATTATAATGCATACCAACCCCGGACACTTGACTTTGGTATCTTTTTAGTGTGCCGATTTTTTCTTCTGAAGTCGGCCGACAAAAGGAAGTCAAGTTTGGTTCCTTTGGATTCTTTAAGTGTGCCGATTTTTTCATCTGTTCTTTTTAATAAAGTCTACCGACACAGGAAGCCGGCATTGATTCTTTTTACCTGTAGTAACGGGAATTTTCAAAATAAATTGAAACAATGGAACAGTTTTGAAAGCGTCACAATCTGATGCGTCGTGCACGCATACTGATATAAGGCTGAACAGTAAATTAGTTTTCATTAGTTTCATCTAAATATCCCCTATCCATAGTTTATAGTGTTTATTTTTCGACAACAAGGAGCATGTACTTTGTCTTGTAGGGACAAATGTACGTCATTTCCGGTTGCGTCCTCTATATGTGGGAAATCGTAACTAAAGGGAAGTAACAGCACTGCATACTTCTATTTAGAGTAATTAAATATTTCGAGTAATTAAATTATTATTTTTTCTTTACACTTGATAATATTTTTGTTCTTTTTGTGCGAGTATAACTATTGTTAATTATTGTTAATTATGAAATGCAAATCTGATATAAATAGGAAAATGTTGGAGTATGACCGGTGACCTTTAAGGAAACTACCGGTTTCTTATATATATCTGATTCCGGTAGTTTTCATAAAAATAATAGAGCCCTCAGATTGACAAAATAATCATTGTATCTTTGATATTTGACCGGACATATATGTGTATCGTCGGTGGGGTAAATGTCCCAATTACTATAATTTTGGGACACTTTCCACAACGATAATAACAAAATAACGATCGTTGGAAATTTGACCTGTATGTGAATTAACATGTTTATCTGGGAAATTATTTCCCCTCCCTCACATGTAAATTTAAACTCAGAATTCCAATACTTAAACCAAGCAAATGTCCGTTCTGATCACTAAGTTTGAAATTTATTCTTGATAATAAATTATTATGACATCGTAGATAAACCAGATTGATCGATTCTTGCACAATCAAATATCCAGGAGATACTTGCGGTGTTAAAGTACAAAGAATATATCCTTGTTGAGCTTGATTCGATTTTTCAAGATCTACTTGATAACTACCGTCAATTGGATCACATATAAGATTAACCGCGATCATCGATGTGACATTAACAACACCTGATGAAATATATCTACCGCCGCCGTGTGAATCATTATTATATCGAAGAATATCTGCCGGTGGGGCTATTGTTCTCCATGATTCGAGTATTTTAGGGAAATATTCGTTGATAAAATTATTGAGTGATCTTTTTAGATCGTCTGTATTAAATCCGGGAAATTTAAATGTTGGTAGATTTGTTTCTGATAGTGGATTAGTTTCAGTTGAATATTTATTTAAAAAATTCTTGTTTCACACACCCTGTTGACTTATTCACAGTTTGCATAATATTTTGATGACCACTTTCAAGATCAAATATAATTTGGTTCAATAATTCTATTTGTTTGATAATTTCTTCTTTTGTTTTTGTAAACCTCACGTCAAAAAGATACTTGGTAAATAATTGACGTAATTTGTCGCCATATTGATTATATTCACGATTAATATCATTAAAAGTAATTGTAATATCATTAGCAATATATGTCCTTTTGGGTGTTTCGTACATCCACCATATTTTATCATGGGTATACTGTAATTTACAACTGTCGGGTTTAGCTGCTATTGCTCTCCATAACGGATTATTTTTTTAATTTGGAGTATTTTCCCAATATGAGCGTTTATTCGATGTAAAATCATCGCGTTTTGGTTCTGGTATAGCTGTAGGCGCTGGTGGTGGAATTTCAGGCCACCCTAACACTGATCTAATCAATGATTGATAAATATCTTCAACATATTCAGGGGAATTTATTTCAATCACAGCCGATAAAGTTGGTTCGTGAACTTTTATAGCTTTTTTTGATTTTCTTCTAGTTATTGATTTTATTCTGGCTGAAATTCATCATTGATTTGTTCAATCTGATAATTACATGTAGGTACGCCGACAACTTGCTAATCAGGAGTTCCATCAGGTTTATTTTTATTTGCAATTACAAGCGAATTATTTGCTTGTAATCCAACAAACGATTTTGATCTGATATTTGGTCAGCTGTAATATACTCGTAATTGCGCTAGTGCGATTTTATTTGCGCGAATTGCAGTTGGAAAGTATACACTAAATTCACGAGTGTTTAAGCTCACTGATATTGTCATTGTTTTTAACGGTGTTGTATTAACGACGACCTGTTGCAGGAGTTCGTGCGATGACGAATTATTATCTAAATTCTGATTTTCCAGATTAGGATTTACAAGATTAGGTGTGGATTTTATTACATCTATTACTTCTTTGTAAATCTTAATCATATCCGCAAATTCACAACCAGATATTTTACCATCACTAAGACTTGCTGATATTAGCGAGGATAATTTAGAATATGCTAACGTCGCTGTGTGTAATTTTACTATATATTCATGTAATTTTGTGTTTGTGCATGTACATATTTTCTTTGCAATGATATTAAAAATGCAATTGCTGTTGCGGCTGAAACACAAATTGTTACAACTGCTGGTGCCATCACTAATTTTGATAATAACATACCAGTTCCAGCGATAACAACAGACACATAATAAACAATTATATCAATAACAACTATCGTCTATGATTTTTTAAAACTTTTACTGTTTAATCATCAACGATATTTTTTATTGTGTTTGCCATTCACGTACTTCATTATAACTGTAATACTGCACATTGATTGTGGAGCCCATTATATTAAGCAGGTGGTAATTTAGCGACTAATTCAAGACACCAATAATAAATCAAACCGAGTTTTCTTTCTTCGGGTTCCACAGTAAACGTTTCATCGTAGTCGCGCTCCAACATCACTAACATAAATCCTTTGAATATTGTCGATAATGGCGCTGTACCGCCGTGGATATTGTAAATGTTGTAACACCAAACACTGATAACCTGTATATGCCGGTAAACTCAGCGCGAACTTTGATAAATTTATTAAGCGGTGACCATAATGTTTGTCCAGACGCCACTGTATATACTACATTGCCAGTAATCTTTTTTATGTCAGCGAGTTTTACATCAACAGATGCTGGTTTTCAAAACAAATCCTCAACAAATCCATTTATTCTGTTGCGAAAACCCAAAAATGTTTGTACATGATTGTTATATTCAGATTTAAGTGCTGTCATGTCATTATTAATCGAAATTAACGAGTTTATCATTGGAAGGTTTTTATTATCCACGTATCTTTTTGTTGCAACTTCATCGTCTATTAACGGTTCTCTCAGATAACCAATGGTATTTTTTGACCTTTTAAGAAAACCTGTCATTTTATCACCGGGTTTTTGTACTCATTTATGAATATTATCTAATATTGTTGATATAGTAACACTAGGTTTGATTTTTCCAGTACTGTCAAATATAGTTATAGCATTTTCGGTTACCCCATTAATTCTAACGATAATATCTTGCAATGAAAGGTTCCTTATTTTTAATTTTCCTTGCTTATCTTGAAATACAACCACTTCGTTTGGATCTACATTTGCAAGACTTAATAATTCAGATATTTCGTCATTAATCTGCTTACGTATATTTTCAGGATTTACTGTTTCAGTTTTGTGCTTTTGCGAGGAAGATCTTTTTCATATGCAACCCAATGAGTTCCTGGACCGGAATTCGCATCAAGATTAATGATGCCTGTTTCAACGTTACTGGTTGTTTTGGTAATTAGTCACGCATAAAAAACCTCTGACATTTGTTATATTCAGAGACTTAACAGCATCAAATAAATCAAAAGTGGACATCGATGTCAACGTGGTATTGTCCAGGAAGCCTGAGTCCCTTTCCGTATAGTGAGGCTGGCATTCTGGAGCTTCTGCAGCTATTAATGCAGGTAACGCGTCAAGAAGTTGAAATATACCGCCGGTTTTAACCATATTACTAATAGCGTCTGAAGAAAGATTTAGATGAACTTCAGTTTTTGATTCTAAAGCTTTATTAAAATGTTTAAACTGAGTCTTGGTTAACGATAATTTGTTTGGACCGCCATTAGAAATCTGATCTCGCTTTAACCTTATTGTTGTTCCACATTTACTTGCAAGTTTTGATTGTAATTTTTTTACCTGACCTGATGTCAGAGTGACATTAGCGTGATTATATGACATTTTTATAATATCACGAGCGATTTAATTACACATTGTTTTGTTTTGTAAACGATGTTACATATTTTCCAGTGGTGCGTCAATAACTCGCATTCGTCCACCAACACCTTCAAGTAATATTGCTTTGTCGCTAAAAAAATAATAGCAATTGCTCTGTAATTAACACCACCTGGGCTTACGCCAGCTCGAAAATGTATATCAACGACATATTGTCTAATTAAATCAAGATGTTCCAAAGAAAAGTAATAAATTGGATACAGTCTAATTGTAAAATCTAATTACGATACTTGTAAACCAGTATCTACATTTAGATCACGTCCCATAAATGTCATTAATCGATGGTACACACGCGTTACATAATTTTGATCAAAATTTAATAATATATCTTCAGCTGGTTCTTGGTGTCCGTTTATTCTTAAGGAAACTTCAGAGACACCAAGTTTATCAAATATCATTAATCTATGTTCCTGAGAGTTTAATCGTACATCATTTTGAAGAGCAATACAAAATATGCCTTGGTGCAGAAACACCATGTTGTGATGCTATATGCCATGTAAATATACCATCAATGTTACTTTGAACACTATCTGTAATCGATGTCAACCATGATAACAATGATTTACCACCTTGATTCATAAAAGAAAGTAACTTTTCTTCTTCAGTGAGCGATGGGGTTATTACCGGCATCTACAACGAAAGTTTAAATAATGATACTTTACCATCAGCAGCGCCATCTTCTCGCCAGATAGCATCGTTATCATCACCCTTTCTTACAAGTACAATTGTTTGCTTGGCTCCAAAATTAACTTTTCTAACATTTCATCAAAATCCAAATATGTGGGACAGTGGAATTACACACAATAATCTTCTACGATTGTCTTTTAACATTAATTGACGTGCTCTAAAACCTAAATTGTAATTTGGATTAACATTAACAATCATATTTTCTATATCAACATCTACATCAACAGGATCAGTACGGTCTTTTGGTCCCTTATATCATATAGTCTGCCATCATGATGGTTAGCATTGTCTTTGACAAACATCATTGACGGACCAGCTGATATTGTATAATCATCTGAATATCTTCCTAGACCTAATATTGTTGTAGCAACATCAACATTATCCTGAATTGTTTCAATTTCTCTTCCATCAATCATGTATACAGCACTTCTAAATAAGGCCATGATGCCATTATTGACAAAACCGACTCTAACATCAGCTCCGTATTCTGTATTAGCAACGACATTTGTTACAAGTTCTCCTTCTACCTCAATAAATGCTTCATTAGGTAAAATATATATATATACTTGTATCTTGAACCTGTAATTCGATTCGTCCACGCTGATTTGGTTGTCGTGCTTCATAAGAATAATATTGATAATCACGTACAGATTCATTTTTTAAAACTGGTGCATCTATGTCAAACGCTGGATTAATTACATGTTTAAACATTTTATTATATTCATTATCGTCTAAAACGAAGACCATTTCGAGAATTAAATTTTGAGAATGTCCACTTCCCGCTATTAGACTTGTATTTATATCTTTTTCTGCCTCACCAACCCCTTGATGGTTCAAGGCTGACAGATTTTTTTTTTGTATTTGCGGCTTGATTTATTATTTTACTGACATTTGCAGGCATAACCTTAGTGCTGTGTAATTTTACTAGTGGTTGTTTTCGTCGTACTAATCTTGCTAGTCTATCCTTGATTACCGAGAATGCTTTATCGGTAGTATCACCAATAGCACCAAAAGCTTTATCACGAACAACGTCAATAGATGTCATCGATAATTGTTTTGCAATTGGTATTGCTTTGGGGGCTATCCTTGTAAATAAACCTTGAGTAACATCACTGAGTCCATCTCCGTAAAATGTTTTTATAAATAGGTAATCGCGAATTTACTATTCTAACCATGGCTGGTCTACGTTGAGCATTATGAAGAATCATCTTATTTACTTTTCATTTATCTAATCATGGTGATAATCAATCACGATAATAATCATCAGCGATTTCATCAATAAGTTCCCGATAAAAATTAATGTCCATGATGCCGTTAGTAAATAATCTTTGACAAATATCAGAGATTTCATTAATTATTTCCGGTGAATTATTTCCAGCACGTTTTCGTCCAATCAGAATTTCTAATATATCCACGTCAGAAAGAATATTGTTAGGACAAGCAATAAGACCACTTCCTTGAGTAATAAGACCGCTTCCAGTAGCGCCGGGAAAATCATCAAAGATTTTATAGTGTTGTCTTAATTTTACACCTTCTGAAAAATCAATAAAATCTAGATCATTTTCATCAAGAGGTTTATCTATATTAACTGCAAAATATATTATACCGTTCGACCTTTCAGGTGCTATTTTAGCAACATATTCGCGTTTTACAGCAATATTTAACATATCTGTATTAATATCTTCAAGATCTTTTTTTAGCGAATATATCTTTCATGGTATTTGGTTGTAATTTTTGTTTTATTTGTTGCTGTGGCGGAGGATGTTTTTGCTGAGGAGGTTGTTGTTTAGATTAAGGTTGAGGAGGTTGTTGTCGAAACTGAGCACCTAATAGATATTCTTCTATTTTATCTAAATACATTTGATATATTAAATCATCATTTGAGATTCGATCTTTTTCAAATTTTATGCGAAATATCCCTTTATACCAGGTTTCTCTAGTTAAAGATTTATTATGTTCAGGTTTTAAATATATATCTCTTTAATTATAACTTGAAGCCGCAAACGCAGCTAATTTATTAATTTCCGTTTTACTTTATATTGCCTTAATAGTCACATCATTAAATTTTTTAAACATCTTAACCTGTTGTTCTTCTTATTCCCTCCCCCCCCCTTAGTTTTGGTTTTGGTGTAAGTTTTTCTTTTATCACACCAATATACTCAAGTTTTTCTTCCGGCATGTGGGGGTTGTGCGGCAGCTATATCAGTTGGAAGATCTCGTAAAATCTTTTTTGTTTGTTTAGTTCTTTCTGTTATTTTACTGGTATCTATAGCAGTCTGTTCTAAAGTTGGAAGAATACCTTCAGTGGTTCTTGTAATAGGCCTAAATAATTGTTATGGGCTTGTTGCAAATTCAACCTGTGCTTCTTGACGCTCTTGTAATTTTTGTTTAACAGAATCACGAATAGGAAGAAATTTCTTTATTGCTTCTAGTCGTTCTCGAGCTAATTTGGCTGTATAAGACTCCGTACCTAGTGCCATTATTGATATGATAATGATTCAATTATTTATATATGAATAGCAGCAGAGAATGCCAGAAAGAAAAAGAATCAATCCCAGCCAAAAGTCCTTCTTGCACATTCAAAGAAAGTGATGACCCTAATTTAGAACAGGAAGACGACGAACCAGATGATAACAGCATTGTTGCATATCGCGATACCCTGAACGAAGAACAGAACGAACCATGCACTGGAGACGACAGTATAACACACTTGAAACAGACATATAAAACCTCAAGCAGTGTGTCGACGAATTCGGACGAAAAAAAACAACACAGAAACTGTGACTGATAATGAGTACAAGTGTAGTTCTGACTGTAAAGCAATAGGCAAGTCAAAAACAAAATTTAAAAATATGACAAGGTGTAACATTTGCATGTCTTGGTATCATGATGCTTGTGCTGGTATTAGCAGAACAGACCCAATAGGATTCTGGCTCTGTACTCTATGTAGAAAAATGCCCAAAGACCTTAGAACGATTCAGGCTTCGGTAAATGAAATGCATGCTTGTACAGCGGTCATTTTAAACCAAATACAAATTCTGTCAAACAGAATGGAATCAAAATTTGCAAGCATAAACGACCAAATATCCAGCATCACAAAACGCATGGCTGTGTACGACAAATCAACCTCACTACAACTTGAAGAAATCCAACAGCAAACACTAGATGCCAAACTTTAAACAAACAAGAAGACAGCTTTATTGTTGAACAAAACACAAAATGAAATCGAATTGATAAAAACTAATACAAAATACCCAAAGTCAGGTAATGAAATGAACAATAGCCAGACCGACAGGAGTCAACCAAGAACTGATAAACCAACACGAGCTAATGAAAGGTACGAACACCCTCAAACAGATCAAAATCGACTTAGTCGTTCTCTTCCAAAACCAACAAAGACACTGATTACAGGATCATCTCTCCTGAAAGGTATCAATACCAGAGGACTTTCACGTGAGGTACATGTGAAGTCATACCCTGGTGCCACCATTGAGAGAAGAGAACTGAACAAACTTGACCTAAATAATTACCATACGATTATTGTACAAGTAGGTGAAAATGACGGCGACAGTGATCTGGAAATAAACCAGTTTGAAGTCAAATACATGTCCCTCATTAACCAGTTGCTAGCCAAGGTAGACAATGTCGTTATATCTGGCCTTATTCCAAGACGTGACGTCGATATGACTCAGTATGATGACATCCTCATAAATATTAGCAGATCCTTCAACCTGCCATACGTATCAAACCATGAGAGCTTTTTGCTAGCGTCGGGTCAGCTACCATCTACTTTCTTTCACTCTGACCTGATCCACCTGAAAGATGCGGCACAGCAAACCTATCGAAAAATATACATAGTGTTACTCCTGTACTCAAAACAACACCTACCAACGTGAGTAAGCACTACCCAACTGCTCAATACCAACATAAGCAACAGAAAAGTCACAGACTTGCAATGCAAGCCGAAATGGGCGGGAACAGAATCATCAACATAATACAAAGAATACATGGCATGGTTATCGAGGCGGACTCGAACGTTATACAAGGCCTTGGAAAAGTGACACTTCGATCATACAAGAGGACGAACATGGCAGACGTGGCGTGCCAAACTATAATTATAACCATTAGGTATGTCTATCTAGATACAATGACTATTATACATACACCTCTACCAATAATAAGTATCATGTTTTGGGAGATATTTGTTCCGATTGCATCTCTGTCCAAAGTATAAATTCTAATTGTACATGCCAAGGTTATGAGGTCTCTCCCACGGACTCGGGAATAACTAATAAATCTGTCTTCATTCCTATAACGACTGAGAAAAATTTAAACTGTACATCCTTTGGTCTGAAAAAGAAAGGTTTGCAACATATCAATATCAAAGTAAGACACATCTTACCAAAGATCGATGAACTAAGACTAACGATACAAAATGAACCCAACCTTGCAGTAATTGGACTATCCGAAACGTTTCTAGATTGTAATGTACCTGACAGTGCTTATCTCTATTAGCAACTTTTCATTAGAAAGACGAGATCGACCACAAGGCATAGGAGGAGGGATAGTCATGTACGTTTCAAATAACTTAACATACAAAAGAAGAACAGATTTTGAAAATTCTACTATCGAATCAATATGGATCGAGTTAAGTTTCCTCAGTAGTAAATCACTCTATATCTGCTCAGCATACCGACCCCCATAAAATCTGAACACGAGTTAGAGGCTGCTTTATCTTCCAACAATGAAGTAATTATCATGGGAGACTTTAATATTGACCTCCTCTCTGATACTAACACTAAATGGCTACATATGATACAACTTACACAGGTAATATATGCTCCAACAAGAGGAACAGCCTGTACTTCTACTCTGATCGACCACATCTATACTAACCATCCAACCAATCTCTACGAGATAAACGTACCATGTTTCCCTATTGGTGATCACTATCCTATATGTGCAACTCGTAAGCAACAGAACGCAAAGAAAAACAACTTACACTCCTACATGCAGTACAGATGTTTCAAAAACTTTTCTGAAAATGAATTTCTCTCCGAACTATCACAAAACATTAACGCAATATATTTCCTTAACATAGACCCATATTATGACTTGTCTAACTGGAATCACTGTTTTCTTACTATCCTAAATAAACACGCCCCCCCCCCCCATACGCATCAAGAGAATTAAACGATCAAAACAACCAGAATGGTATATTAATGAAATCGCAGAGGCACAACGCAAACGAAACTACTACCATAAACATAAAGACTTCACGAACTATCGTTTATGGTGAAACAAAGTCAAATCAATAATTGTAAAACACAAACGCTCCTTTTTCAAAGAAGCCATCACATCAAAGTCCGATAACAGATCCATCTGGAATCACTTACGAAATCTAACTTCAACGAAACCTGCGCCTCTAGCTCCATGTGAAATTATAGTTGATGGCACTAAATATACTGATGAGCTCGATACTGCAAACCAGCTGAACCATTTTTTTAAACTAATATCTCCCAAACGCTTGACAGGTCTAAGAATACAGAGCCTAATTTAGACAAACTTACTAAATTCGTGAATGAAAGGGTACCCGATCATGTTAGTTTCATCATTCCCCTAATAACAATAAATGACACTTTTGATATTATAAATAAACTTGACACAAACAAATCAGCTGGTCCAGATGGAATTCACCCCAAAACTCTGAAACTGTCGGCTTTATCAATCTCAGAGTCGTTGAAAGAAATAATTAACTGTAGTATCACTTCCAATAAATTCCCGGAGTCATTGAAGTTAGCAAAAGTATTCGCAATTTATAAGGGAAATAAAAAGAATGACCAATCCAACTATCGACCCATATCTGTTCTATCCGTACTTTCAAAAATTATGGAAAAACATGTCAGCAAGCATATTTTCAGATATCTTGACAAGTACCAACTCCTCCATAGATCACAATCAGGTTTTCGAAAGAATCATCCATGTCAGACTGCAATGACAAAACTTATAGACCAATGGCTACTAGCAGTAGAATCAGGTGAACTTACTGGTGCAGACTTCATTGATTTAAAAAAACAAACATTTGATTTGGCTGACCATTCGGTGCTCATTAAAAAACTTTCAGCCTACAAGTTTTCTCCAAACTCAGTTGCCTGGTTCACGTCGTATCTCACAAACAGACACCAGGTTGTTTGCACGGGTAAACATATATCCGAACCAAGTCATATCTAAGTGGTGTTCCTCAAGGATCTATATTAGGGCCTCTTCTTTTTCTACTATTTATCAGTGACTTAGCCTTGTATCTAGCGCATGCTAACACAGATCTTTTCGCTGATGATTCGACATTGCATTTATCTGATAAATCTCTAGACTCCATTAAAAATAAACTTCATATCGACATCAACACAATATCAGTTTGGTGTCATCAAAACAAAATGCATATTAACATCTCTAAAACGAAATGTATGACAATTGGAACAAGGCAGCGTCTATCTACTAACGTGGATTTACTTCTAACTCAAACTGGCTTAGACGTATCTATTGTCAAAAATCAAAAAACTTCTTGGTATCTACATTGATCAACACCTCAGCTGGAATGCGCATATCGATCACTTATGTGCAATGGTAGTCAAAAGAATAACTCTTTTAAAATTGCTTTCGAAATTTCTACCTCCACAATCACTTGAAATTTATTTTTCGGGTTATATACTACCACTGATAGATAACGGCTGTACTATATGGGGAAACACATCAAATTGTAATCTGTCCAGAGTTGATAAACTCCAGAAAAGGGCAGACCGAATAATACTGAAACTTCCTGTTATGACTCCCTCAAATGTTTTGTTTTCACGTCTGAAATGGCTACCTATACAAAAACGTATTCTTTATTTTAAAGGAATCATGACATACAAGTCTTTAAACGGTCTTTCTCCAGATTATATCTCTAACATAATTGAACTAAGATCATCGAATACTGAGCGTAATCTCCGATCGACGACTAACAACGATCTCCAGATTCCTTGGTCGAAAACCAATCATTACAAAAGCTCATTTACTGTATCAGCACATACTGTATGGAATTCCTTAACAATGAGGATACGTAATTCAACTTCCCTTGCTTCTTTTAAAATATTATTAAAGAAATTCCTTCTAGGCCAGCTGGAATGACATATTAAAAGCTCTGAATAGAAAACTTTATAATCATATCCATAATTGATATATATTTGTATGTTTCCCAGTATAGTCACACATAGTCATTCATGTCAAATATGTACGAATGAGTGTGCGACGATACATGGTTATGTGCATGGTCTTCTATTTTTTTATATACTTTTATTACAAAACTTGAGGACCACATGGCAGATGGGTCAGCCATGACCAGATGTGTTATCCTCGTTAAAGATAGTTTATTATTATTATTATTATTATTATGATTATTATTAGTAATAGTAGTAGTAGTAGTATTAGTATTATAAGTATTATTATTATTAGAGAGTGTGAACAGACCTCATTGAGACGTCCCCGGGTCAACTCCACACGTACTTGAAAAAAACACCGACGACAAAAAATAGTAATTAATAAACTAACCCAAAGAGAGAATCTCGGTTAGTTAGAGGCTTTGGTTTGACGTTATTGACCTTATATTTTCACGCAGAAGTTTTATAAGGACGTTCTATCGAGGTGGGTTCACACTCTCTGCTGCTCATGAAAAATACTTACATGTTGTTGAAAATAACGAAAGACTATTGCTCAATCAGTGGATTAGGAGAACTTCTTAATCATCGGGCCAGGAACTTTATGAATGTGTTATTTATGTCACAGCGCGGAAATTGAAGATGAATTCCATTTTTTTTAAAGTTAAATGCCAAAAGCATTCAGAACTGAGATTTAAGATTCGACCAACGTACTATTACAAATACCAATCGTATGAAGTATTTTGCAATTACCTTGTAGTAAATGCGAGGTGGTAGATAAACAATACATTTTATATAATTTGCGTTCAAGCTAAGGAAAAATACATTAGAAATTCTGTAATTATGTACATTCATTCGTATGTATGTAAATATATAATTAATAACCATACTTTTTCCATTGTATAATCCTTTACTGTAATTATGTACATTCATTCGTATGTATGTAAATATATAATTAATAACCATACTTTTTCCATTGTATAATCCTTTACTGAGGTCAATGGAATTATACGAAAAACAATAAAGTTTTTCTATACAAATGTGGTAATTATACCGTCCAGACGCGCTTGAAACACTATAAACAGATCATTTGTGAGATTTTTCAAAACATGAAATATGGCACAAACAATATTGAAAACGTTATAAACATATAATTCTTGAGCCTCAAAAAGACTTATATATGCGTCAAGTTTAAACATCAATGGCAATTTCTAAATATCCAGAAAGCCCTTTTTACATCTAATAGTGTTATCGATTTTTCAAGTTTCGTGTCTTCATAAATCTTGCAAAATAAGAAGTTCTTACATAAATTAAAATCCTGTAAAATAAGATGTTCAATTTTTACATAAATACAAAATTTTCATTTTTCATCTTCATGCGAATGAATGTAAGCACATTGTCCTTCATAAAGTGTTGTTTAATGCATCCGACACATGCACATATTGAGTTCTTTGTGACCTCTTCTATTAGCAGGGACGTAAATGGAGCTGCGAGGATACTTTGCTGGTAAAGTTTTGATGGGGTAGAAAATGCTGGTACTATTTCTTCTTGTTTCAATGCTGCATCTAGATTTCGGTAAGTTATCATCCGTACCGTTTAACGGTTCATTCTGCGCCCTTGTACCAATGACTCTAATTGTTATATCCTTGGCGCAAGAACGTTTCCTCCACGTAGAGCATTAAGATGTCCCAAGAAAATATAAAGATAAAAGTCATGATTCATTTTAGGCTAAACTAAGAATATCCCAAGGTCTTTGAATAGAGTGCGCGCACTGCCAAAGGAGCTTCAGACGATTAATTTCATTGGCTGACAACAATGTCTTACTAATTTTGATTTTTCTCAAAAATTTGATACACCAAGTCTTGCTGGTACGTCTTTTTTTTAGTATATAAAAAGGAAAAAAATTAAGAGTGAAGTGGAAAATTGTACTGTCACGAGTAGAATTGCGATTAACGGCTACATTACAACGATGAAAAGAAGTTCGAATTTTTGAGATTTTTGTTTAGGACCAGTACTTTTTACAAATTTAGATTTGACTACATGTAATTTTTAACATGTTTATATATTTTTAATATCTGTTCATTTGGATGAAGTGGGGGGGGGATATAAATGTGGAAATATATACACATGGGTAGATAAACTTCATGATTGGAATAAAGAATGTGGTTCCAAAAGTGACATCTTCACTGGGAGGTAAAAGTGGCTTCTCCGCTCATAGATTTTATTTTCTCAGAATGAAATACATAATAATACCTTCTATCACTATTTTTATTAAGGTACCTTAAACGTTACCGGACTCCATATTTCTATAAACAATAAAACTTAGCCTCACGTCACATGGTTTTGCAACAATAACTACTAATTTTCGGCTAGAATGCGATCTTATTTATGGTCAACATGGAAAATATTAAATAATTACATTAATGCAGAATAAATAAGTATTTAAAGTATGTAACAAAATAAAATACTCAACAGCCACGAGTGAAGCATGGGTATATCGGAGGACGGTCATTTTCACGACTCAGTGTTTCTTTTTTATTGTTGTTGTTGTTTTGGTTATGTTTTTGGTGGGGGTTTGGGCTTGTTTGTTTGCTTGTTTTTTGGGTGTGTGTGTGGGATTGATTGTTTTTTAGTGCGAGTGTCTTAAAAGTACTCCAATTAAACAAATTAGGAATGCAATATTATTTGTAAATAACATACAGTGAAACACAGTATTCATTGAAAAGTTGCTGAATAACGATAGATGTAATTTGTTATTTTTTATTTAATTCGTAATTTGACGTTTTAATAAAGAACCAAGATGTAGAAGCGCAAAATGTATCTTTTTCGGAATTCAAATATATAATAGATGCTTACAAGGATATATTCAAACCCAGAGTTCGGTTCAGTTTTTTCATTATTATTTAAAACAGCCAAAACTGTCTTCATCCTATACAGAATACCAGTTTTCCGGGGGGGGGGGGGGCGGGCAGTCTCTACATCATTGATGGAAAACTGTACCCTTCTTATTGTGTATTTTCTCTTGTTTATTTTGCTTTTAATTTAAAGATTTCGCAATTTTCGATATTTGATTTGACAAATTATGACAAATTTCTATCAAGTACACTTCCGGATTGGAGGCACGTTGTGATTGGTGACATAATCCTCCTGTGCTTTATTACCATAGACGCAATTCTTATAACCAGGTCAAAGTATTTTGCCGGTTTAAATGTCACATGGAGAAATATTGCAATTCATCAATCACAAGTCTTTAATGTTCCCACAAACATGAAATGTTTTGCCTTTGATGGCGTTTAACAAGTAGTTGTGTACATAAATCAAATATAATATAACTATTCAAGCTAATAATTTAGGGCAGTTAAAATGCCAAGGTTTTCATTCTTTCCTCACATAAAAAGAAAGAAAAGAACAAAGGAATTACTCGGAAACCATAAGAGAGAGAGAGAGAGAGAGAGAGAGAGAGAATACATTTGTCTCATACGTAATGGAAGAGAGCAGGTAAAATAATAAACACACTCGTAAGTTTTAAATTAATCTTGAGGGGACTTGTTATTGTAAATTCTATCATGTACAACCAAGAATATGTTTGTTTTCATTCGAACTTCGAACAGACGTTTCAAACAATAATTATCAAAGAAGAAACCATCACTAATCAAACGCATCTTGTCACAAGGGAAGGAACACAAAGACAGAAACATAACTGAATTGGTTTTGGTCTCCTTTTGCTTTCTAATCGATATTCCGAAATCACCATTTTATGAACACGTAACTTATTTATCTCTGCTTTTATTCATTACAAACTGTCTGCTCCAACTTTGGTATGTCAGGAAGATTGACAGTAGCTTTCAGTGGAACGGTAGTTCTTCCCAGGATTTTCCCGGATTCTTCCTCCACTAAATATACTAGCTGCCATGTATAACCTATCATGGGCTGAAAAATGGCGTTAAACCCATAAAACCAACCACCGAACTGTCTGCAGTTACCTCTTTATACCTAATCCTTAACGATTAGGTTTAATATACATGTACCTATATAGAAAGCTCATCCGACTACAGACTGATTAGATCCGTCTTGCTTCGTATGAGCTTTCCCGATTATTATTATTATTATTATTACACGAGAAGTGCTAGAGCTGCTCGCTGAAGTCTTAAAATTTCAATATTTTCCGTTACTTTTTGTAAATGTTCTGAACATTTGGCTAAAAATAAAGGCAGGTGCCAAGAAGTTGCTGGTATCAACCTTTGGTGGCAGTGTTGCTTCACGATAAGCAAGTGTGCCACCAAGGAAGCAGTTTGTTTAACTACATTTAGAACGACGGTTCAACAGTAGACGGTAGATCCGGGTATATACGCAACAGACTCACAATGGCGCCCATAACCTTCCAGTCTGAAAATAACAAAACAATAAAGGGAACCTGGTTTCGACTTTAGCCGCTAGGACATCGTCATAAAAATCCACAGTTTAGAAAAAGTTGTATGGTTGTACTATAAAGGAAAATAGTAGATATTTAAAAAAAAAAAAAACCACACAAAAAAACTTCGCTTTAAAATTGAGTAAAATTTGAATGTATCTTTCTATTATTCCACTTCTTGATTATTCACGTTTAAATATATTAAGTTTAACACCATTCTGTATAATCTGGGAGTACCCTTGATTTTCGTATTTCGAACAAACATATAAGAACTGATACTCGTATTCCAATATAAAATTACAAAACATTTATATCTCTGGGAATACTGTCGTATTCATCAAATTCAGTAGTAATGGCATTAGTAAATATCATCAGGTGCAAATTAATTAGAGGATCTATCCTTACGATTACATGAGCGACTGGGACAAGCTTGCAGAAACCCAGTTACCGCCGATCGAGGCATTTCGACTATAATCAATGTCTGGTCTGCCTTCGGTTGTTAAAGCCTTGTTTATGCCCACAATCTGTATTTGTCCACTGACGTGCTTCTGTACGCAGATGTATTTGCGACTTTTCTTTAATACTGCTATGCGCATTTATAGTCACCAAAACGTTGTATCAATTATTTAATCCTAACAATTTGTATGGCTAAGCAATTATGCTGGTCACGCCAGTTGGCGGATTGAATTGGTGGAGCCCACTAACGTAGATGTGGAAACATGCACAGGAGAGTATGATAGCAATATCAATTGTATATACATTTTAGGAGTTAATATGCGGCATCCAGAATAAACCCACTACCCCCACAACGACTATCCACTAGCACCAGAAGCATTAACTGTACACATGTCGTGGACGTTTCCGTATGATTTGTCAAATCATTGAGATGGGCAGTCTCTGTACAGAATCCACCAAACTGCTTCCAAATGTATGCACCAAGCTGAATCATGAGAAATGTCCAATTGCATTTACGGATTGGGATACATGTCAACAAAGTGCATCGAATACTTAGTTCTGCCAGAGCGCCAGGATTGCTCCATGCAGCAAGATGAACATAGACCTGTGGAAAAGGCGACACATTAGTTTGAAAATGATTTTATTTAAATTTATAAACAATGCAGTGTTCGGAAAAACAATGAAGAGCCTCTGCAAACGGATCGGAGTTGACCTTATCCGAGATAGTGATTAAGACAAACTTCGCAGGTTCCTTGCTGTCCCCAATTTTCTTTAGTCACGCAAGGAATTTGACGACGGACACATATCTGTTTATAGTAAGAAAGTTGATCTAAACTTGACAAAGCACATCGAAATTATTACTGTACGAGTTTTATTATGATAAGACCAAACCACGTTATGGTGACAACATTAAAAAGCTATACACGGGTACGAATTTTCTGCTAATGCATGTAAGAACCGATGATATGTATGGGGACATGCCTAAACTATGTTTGATAGATGAATTTGACATGAACGTGTATCCAAAAGATCGTCCACTGTTTCGTAACACTAACGAAAAAGTCGTAGGAAAATTCAAACATGAATTTGCGGGAAGGCCAATTGAAGAATATGTGCGACTTCGCTATAAAATATTTAGTCGATCGTGTTCAGAGCGCAGAGTGGTAAAAGAATTTAAATAAAGGCGATTGGAGTTCCCCATGTTATTGTCGCGAAGGATCTTCTGTAGGATATGTATGTGGCACGATTCGCACAAACAACCAGTCTGTCAGGTTAAAGAATTATCGCATGGCTGTGAATCGTTGCGTCAAAACGAATTAGTCTCCGCTTGACAGAAAACTATATATACTGCCCAACTGAATTACTACTTAAGCATACGGACTCCATGCAATTGTGAATCAATTTACGATTGGTGCGCTAGCTCGTTAAAATAGACCTGCAATTTCTCTCGCACAGATTCTTCACTAGAAGACATTGGTCCACTCACCAAAAGCGCCATATTGTAATGTATTAGTTGTCCCATATAATTAATTTAGTCTGAAACTGTAAATGCATCGATGGACCATACCAGGTTAGTAGTACATCTTTGTCTGCCTTTTAACATCTACGGTGCAGACAGATACCATAGCAAATTGCTTCCGAGTGAACCAAAGACAGGTTGTTGAAAAATTGATTAATTCGTAACGGCGATAGTCTTCTATCGAATCGCCTCAGCAGGTTTGAACCTAATATTCCGAGTGATTTTATAAGTCAGCGCTGCTATGACAGATCGAAGCCGTGTTACCCACTCGTGAGATCATTCTTTACTTTTTTTATTAACATTTCTTGCGCTGACTGATGTCCGAATATTCGTTTCGCAAGTGTACAGTTAAATCTTTTCACAATGGCTTGATCAGGTTGTATGTCAACATCTAAGATGATGAAGCACTCGTAGGTTATGTTAACGAAGCAGCAAAAGCTCCAAGAAAATCTTAACCTGGATCAACCTGCAACAACCTAGGCAATATTAAGAGGCGAACGTGCATGAATACTTTTAAACGCGTCTTCTACACTCGCTGAATTATTTGACGACAGCGGATCCGCTCCGCTGTATCTACTGGCGACATCTATAACAGTTAACGCGTACTTGTGTGTCCTTCTTTGTGCGAATTCCTGCGAAAGAAACAAGATTAACCTGAAGAAATTTGTTCGGCGTCCTTGTATCAAACCATCCACGGGAAATCTTTCTCATTGCGGCTACAAAAATGTGAAACAATGCTGGTTTAGCCAACCATGCTCGAGCAATGGGTAACTTTTTTCAAGCTTGCTAACTTTTCGTCGGCTGCTTCGCCTTTTCAACAACTCTCCGGACAATTGTATATCGCGGTCAGTTCCTACTTTAGGCTTGTTTGCTTTTTATATCAATATATATTTACCTCTAATGAATGAACTTTTTCCACATCAAAGTATCGCGTTAGCGACCATTAAAAAATTCACTTTTCACTGCAGTCATGGCTTCACACCTCCACTGACGATCTATTGCAGAATTAATCGCTTTCAATATATGAAAGAGATCCATATCAGCGCGTTGAAGCGCATCGATAGCAAATGATGCTAGCTATGCGAGGACAACATGCCGCATCGAAACGGTTTATAGGATCTTCTCCGGGCTTAGGTCGATTGTTCCAATCAAGGCGTATATCCATCTGTATCCAGGGTCCCCCGGTAATTGTATCTAGGTCGCAGAGGGAAAGAGATGTTTTATACCAGTGCATTAGCTCCATGGTGTTCCTGGTAGCTTTGTTAACACGTCAGCGATAGCACTGCCGACGTTTGTTTAATAAACACGAACTTTGCTCCACACCATGCACGAGTTTTCGCTCTCATAACTCGGTTATTACGTGCTTGAACTCGAGCTGGATTTGAGGTACGTGCTTTCATGCGGCATTGCACAATTATTCTGTCATTTACCTTGTACTCGGCTAAAAACCAGGCCACCAAAGCTAGTGACATGTTTCCAGTTCATCGCGTTAATCGTCGGTCAGGTTGAATCAGGGCAAACCCGATTATTGTTGAATCTAATTATTATATCGTGAGATGGTTAACATAAAGTCGTGTGTAAGTGAAATTGTGCCGTAGGCGGACGATCAACCATGTTAGGATGTACTTAAAGATTTTAAGAAAGCGCTGCAAATAGTCCACTAGCAACTCTTCTATCATTGAATTTCTTGTACATAATCAATGACGATCTTACCATTGACGACTTTGATCTCAGGACGAATAATCTTGTTGTGTATGACTCTTGTGTGTCGGGTTGTTACACCGTCACTGTGGTAGGTGTGGGGTGAGATGCTTCCAATATTTTATTTAAGTTATTATAGAAGTCCCACCCAGGCTCGATTTTAGTTGGATGTTAAATTAGTGAAAGATAGATGTAAAGCTATGAAATTCAACTAGTAACAATTTAAGGACAATTCAATAATCAAAAGATTAAAATTTCACAAGTACTCTCCTTCCGCTCGACCCTGTGATAGCCTATTGCATCATTTGATTTGTAGAGTGAGATAGCTTTCCACCTGTCCTTGTATTCTACTCATCTGTGTATTCTTCTCTCGTATTCCTCCAATTCCTTCTCCTCTTCATCCCGACTTTCTCCAAATTCATTCTCCTCCTCGACTTCTCTATACTCCTCCTTTTCCACTTCCTCCTCCTCGACTCTATACCGACTAGACTTGTCTACTCCGACTGCTATGTAAGTCTTACTTCCGTCTTCCCTCTTAGAGACTCGGGACTTGCTGAACCAGAAGTTCTGTCCCCAAAAAAGCTGCCTGTGAAAACACAAGGACGGTACAATATTTTCCTTAGCCCTCTCAGCCACGCACAGCCTCTCATCAGATAACGGCTATTAAATGTCTTCGGTTACGCATTCATTCGCATCGAAATACTCATACGTTATTGTACCGTAAAACAACGTCGTATTAAAAGCACGGTAACAATTACTTCTAATACATACATAATAAATTGCGTCACATCATTACATATTGCTAATCCCATTATACTAAACAATATCACAGCAATCAGACGCATTTCTGTACATTACAACTCATATAAAGTACACATATGTTCAAATATCCATGCTCTGATATATCCATACATCCATATTAACTAAACTTACACACTTCAACAATTTTCCAAATTCACAATTCAAGCATGTGTAGGTTCTAACATATCACATGAGTAAATGCACTAGTGTACTACGAGGTAACTTAATAGCGAATTAAAAAATTAATTCTGACCACAAGCTAACAATCTACATAATTCTCTACATAATATTCAAACTCATTTCTCAAATACGCAAAAAAATTAAACACTACAAAGGTAATTCTACGTACTAGACAATCCTTGTAATTAAGTATACATCCTACACATAAATAAAATAAGAATGCCGTAATATTCTACAAAATCGAGCAAGTAACTTACTGACCTATACGAAGCTTGCATCCAAACAGTGCGCAATTCTAGATAGTATTTATTTATTTATCGTATCCGGTTATTATAATGGATGGGGTCAATTAACACACTTGATAAACACTCATCCAGTTCAGCGAATAATAATACATAAAAGTCCCAACGAAATTGCCGGATCTTCTTATATTCAATATTCATATCTTTAGTTGTCAAAGATGAAACTCAGTTTGAAGTATGCTGCATATATCTATACGGGTACACACTCGTCTTTGGCGTGTGTGTTTAAGAATAAATATGTAATAACATATAAGTGATGAATTTTGACCGCGGTACTGATGTTGTGGACTTCACTGACGAGTTGTTAGACCGGTTGGCGGCGGGGACTAACAATGACGGTGATTTTGTTCCAGTTGTCGACGAATATCTGAGTTAGAGATGGTGTTAACAAACCCACGTTTACAATGAAATATAATCATGTTAAGTGCCAAACAGAAATGGTTAGTTGGGACCACAGTGATATCCCAATACCAAATAGGGGTCTGGAGTGAGAATATTACGAAGTACAGTTACCCGGTAGCTGACTGTACAGCACGCTCGAAAACTCTCAGTGATTGTTTCTACACCTATGAAGTCGAATTCAGCGACAAATCCACCCCGATTGCATTTCCCAACGATTATGTTGCACCAGTATGAATTAGTTAAAGAAGAGAATACTCTCGCCAGTTTTTTTAAGAGGGCGCAGTTGTCCGTGTAACATATTTAGTGCGAAGACAAGAACAGTTGTTTTAGAAACAATTCAACGGACTAATCGGCTTGTTTATTTATGAACATGGTACTAGTCCCCCAGAACGCATTATCGCCAGACTTTAATATTCATCAAGCGGATATATTTTATATTTGCACGATATAAATACCAACACAAAGAGTAATTGGTTAGAAGTGCGTGTGTGTGTTGCACTTGAAGAAGGTAAGACTGTTGAGTAATTATTCTTCGCGATCAAGTTAATAGAGGAACTATGATAGACAATCAAAATTACCGAGGCGAAAAATACTAGAAGCAGGAACAAATCATCAAGAGAACCTCTTTACTGGTGTGTGTGTGTGTGTTCGTTTACGCTTTTTCTGCCGTGGGAATGACCTTTGACCTCGGTATAGCGGGAATTACAACTACGTTAGCTCTTAAAGGCACACCATTCGGAAACGTCGAAGCCATATCAGTAGTAACCAATGTAAATGACGACGCTGGTAAAATAATCTGGTGACGCCTGTAATCGAGAATACGTGCCTATTTAGCGGCCCAAAACAACTGATTGATTAACAGGTAGAGGAAATCGAGTAGCTGTTTACCAGTGTATATCTGCCTAGCAGTCCACTGCCTGACTGCGGCATCTAACATAGTGATTTCACTTGTGTTCAACCGGGTAAAAGCTAACGATGGGCTCGTATACACCTGCATAAATCACACAATGTGAAAGTAATAAAATCATGGGCATTCAAACGTAACATCGATCCAACTTGTCTACTATGATAATACTGACAGGAAATTTGATATTTCACTTGTATTGCACCTGTACTGAAAAACGCAATCAACAAGAACCCTGCTGTCACGACGACAAGTGCGCTTTTTACAGGAATGTGCGTTAGTGTGGAACTGTTCGGCGCTCTCAACTGCGGTACTAGTTTTCAAAAGTGTTATAATTATGATATTTGCCTACTACAGAACTTGTCCAAAGTGACGGATTGAGCTAAGCTTTTTCGGGATATGTCAACAAGCTTCTAACACGACTGTCGGACGTGGTGTCACGCAGAAAAAGAGAAAGAAGCATTCAAGCGATGGTACCAATCAGTGAATCTAATAGTGTTACGACTCCCTGGTCTTAAACTACGTAACAAGAAGAAAGCAGCAAGTTTAGTAAAATCACCAAATAATGTATTTCTCTAAGTTGCAATGTAACTATTTAAGAGGCTTTTATAGTATTGTAAATGAAATCCCAAATAATCATTATACTTTTATCCAAGTCCAAATGTACAAAATGTTCTAAATGAATAAAACTAATCTGGAATGTGCTGATGTACCAATAGTCTTGAATGTGTTTAAGTATCACTGCTCTTGATGTATCACAAGAATATAATTCCGAATGTTTTAAATGAATCACATAAATGAATTCACAGTAATCCCAAAGCAGTGTTTTAGTCCAAAATGTCACTGAGCATTTTGTAATTCCAATTAATAATTTAAATAAATGATTCCTCTCGAATTTCATCTGAACACAACTAAAAACTTTGATCATAGATTCCGCAAGACTTGTGTGAAACAGACTGAAGACTGTGATAACAAAACCTATATATACTCATTTCACTTTGCGTAAGATACAATACAATGTTTTAGGCAAAATAGAGACATTGAACTAAAGTGTGAGTAATCATTGCAAAACATGACAAAACTCAGCTAGGACAAAATTCTTCCCTTAATAACAGTCAAAGATCAAGCATAAATATAAATAAAATATACATAACAATTAGAAAACTTCGAGCTTTTCGAGGGTTGAAGGTGCTTTTGCTAAAGTCATGTCAAACTGTTCGTGGAGAAGACTAGCTCGGCACCCTATTATGCCCAATATTCACTACTTCATGGATCCAAGCCGATACTTCAGTTCTTAGACTATTTAAGAAAACTCATTTGAACAAATCGAAAACGTATGAGGAGATCTGATTATTAATTACGAGGAGACGCTCAGCTATATCGAACCGCAAGAGGTCACCATAGTGACTATTGCTGCTTGCATGGCTGCAAGAGCCCGTTTTAAGTTTTACTCGGTTCTGGAACCTCCAGATGACTGGGTAGTTTACTCTGGCGCAGACAGTTCCATGTACGTAGAGTGGCCGGGGTGCTATCACCCACACAATGTTTAGAAGCATGGCCCGGCGAAGAATTAAAAAAATCTTATGTTTACAAGTAGCGGACACAACAATAACAGTTACCAGCATCGAGATAATAGTTTTTTTTAAAAAAGAATTTCCGTTTCACGACCCCTGTACCATTTCCAAAGAATTGCCTGTATATAGGATCGTCATCTACATGCCCTGCATTACATGATCTACGTGAATGGAAAAGTTTAGGATTGGATGCCTGGATACGAGACGTAGTCAGCAGTTCTACGTTTTTGTGAATGTCTGCGTGACAAACAACAACAGATGTCCATACGGATAGGTCTATGGCAAAAGAAAACCAAAAGGAGGCGTTTTACCTTCGCCATCCCTTTAACAATGATTGCCGGACCTGGAGGCTTGGGTAAAACCCAAGTTGTCAAACGTTTTATCGAACAGAAATAACTCTTGTTCGAACGTCCTCCGCAACGCATCGTGTGGTGTTACAAAGAGTGGCGATCTGCTAACAAATTACTTAAAGAAAGTCAAGAAAACATTTTGTTTCTGGAGGGCATGCCTGGCAAAGACGACGGTATTGTATCTGATTCTTAACAACCTTAACTCGGCATCTTGGAAGATTTGTTAAACTATAATGACCAAATAAAACTCTGACTTCCACGGGAAAAAAAATAATCGTAAGGCTAGTATCATTTACATTGCGCAAACAAAATCACCAGTATCAATGCACAATAGTTGGTGTTCTTCAACTGCCCCAGAGATAAATTTCATGTACCAAGTCTAAATTGTACCTCTGACGATTCGCCGTCATGCTCGTTTTCGTCCGTCTTTAAGGTATATGAAATTCATTCACTCATTCACTTACTCAGTCACTCGCTCACTTATTCACTCATTCACTTACTCATTCACTCGCTCACTTCAGAGTGCTTGTTACCATTGTTATTTAACATATCAGTCAAATTGAACCCAGTAAGAGAAAAAGGTGTACGAGTATATTATTTGTTGGAAACTAGTCTAAAGATCATTGACAAACCCACCCAACGTTGTTTTCTTTTTCTTTAAAAAAAAAAAACGAAACAAAACAAACATTGCAAATTGTGTCATATACACATTTTCTTTTTTTTTAATTAATTAATTAATTAAGAAACAATTCCTTGACCAAAAAATAACTTGATTGAATTTTTTGGAGAAATTATAATTTTGTTCGCTACTACTAAGATTATCTTGTCCTTATACGAGATTTTTTATTAAGGTACCTTTGATCGCTACACCACTTTAAAGGAATTTGTTTCTAAAAGAATGCAGAGGGGCATCCCATTTTGTTATGTACGGTCCTATTCAAAAAAGCTATTGTTGCTCAGACGTTTACACGGATATCAGCGAATAAGAAATTGTTGGACTGAGGTCTATCAAGCTAAATCTTAGCAATTTCAGCTCTGATTTTTAAGTAATGGTTCAGACTGGCGTATGTGCATCTGCACAGTGCTCAATGTTGACATACTGTTCTTTTCGATATGGTGTGTGTGTGTGTGTGTGTGTACTGAGCAACAAACTACTAGGGAAATTGAGACTGCTCATGTTGCCTAAGTGGTTAGAACGTCAGCCTCGGATGCGAGCGGCCGCGGGTTCGATCCCCAGCCGAGTCATAGCAAAGACTTATACAAATGGTACTCGCAACTGCCTCGCTTGGCGCTCGGCATTAAGAGGTTAGTGTTAGAACTGGTCGACCTGGTGTCAGGATAATGTAACTGGGTGGGACATGATACAACATGTCTGCGGGATGATGCCCCATTGCTAGACTTCACTATAAACTGTCACACTGCAGACATGGTAGAGGTATGACTCAGACTGCTAAAAATACGTTAAAAATCCAACACAGACACACACACGCACACACACGCGTGAAATTTAGAATCTTAGTCCACTCTACCGTATTACGGATGTACATCACCACAAAAACGACCGCTGTGACGGCGGTTGCAGAGCAGTCAGGTAGGTATTTTGCTTATACTGGGATTTTGGACATGGATTTCCTGGCATGTAATGACGATACTAATGATGATTATGGTGATTATGAGGTGATGGTGTTGATAATTATCCTCATCATCTGAACAGACTTCTATCAATAGTGTTGATCGGTCTCCATTGAAACGTGACACTTTAGTAGTCAGAACTCTCTAAGATGATGCAAATGATAGGCTGAGAATGATCTGAAGATATAAATCAGCATTAATCCAGGCGTGATCTTTTTTTTAAAAATAAAAATCTGTTTCCATCATCTCTGGTTGAAAATAGTCTGTGTCATATTTGGTTTTTTCTTCTCGTCAAGTGAAATTTCTTGGTACTGCCTACATATATGATGATTCGTTGGTCTTATGTCATTCTTATCCAGTAGAGTGCCTGGTTTCCTGTGGCATATCCTACAGTGGTCGGTCTAAGCTTTCAAGTTTGACACAGTTTTTGCTCTTGTTGTCAATCACTTTCTCTGACCTATGATCCTACCACTTGGTTGTTCACTTCGTCTGCTATAGGACGTCACCTATCCGTTGTTTTCGTGATGTACCACTTGGTTGTTCACTTCGTCTGCTATCCGTCGTTTTCGTGACGTCGAAAAGCATTCCAAGAACACTCGGTTTTGACATTCGACAAAAAGTCATATTCTGTTAGGCACATGCTATACGTTTATATACACTGAAGAAGAAAAAATTATTTGTTGGTACCGATTAAAATTGGTTTGTCATCTGTCTTTGGCAGAAGCGCTTGCTTTCGCGAAAAGTGTTTGTACATTAAAGTTCTGGAATAATGTACATGCTATGAAATTTTAATTGTGTAACTTATAGTGTATCCCGAATATCATTGTCTGGAAATACTCGTTCAAGATGATAATCTTGGGGACATAATACAAAATACGTTTTAAAAAAACAAATGACAATATTGTCTGTTGTCAGATAGTACTGAATTTCTGTTTAACAGCAATATGCATGATTGCGGTTCAACTTCACTATATCCTCTTTCAATATATTTTTATGTATATTTGATTTAATTTATATTTGATTTAATATAATTGTTTGTTTGTTAGTTTTATTTTTATTCCATTGCATGCTACTGTAATGTAACTTTATTTACTGGAAGAGAGTTTAGTTCTGACTGATTTTTTAAATATATTTTTCAATGTAAACAACAAAATATTAGAAACTTTATATCTAATGGTAACCTAGTTCCTGACCTTGATTCAGAACCAGTAAGAGTTGCATTAAATAATTTTTTTATTTTTATTCTCTCTCAGACTAAGATTCATAAAGTGGAATTGAGGCCATATTTGGAGTACATGACAAATAACGTGTTTTCCCCCCAAATGATGAAATCTTGATGTCCATCCGTGAATCTGTTTTGCGTTGGAATTAGCTTTATTATTAATGTTTTGATAAAGAATTGTTGTTCTTGTTGTTTTTGTTGTTGTTGTAGGGTTTACCGCCATTTTTCAGCACACGATAGGCAATACATGGCGGCCAGTATTAATGGTGGAGGAAGAACCCGGGAAAACCCCGGAAAGAACCACCGACCCACGAGAAAGATTTGTCATTCTTGCCTTAACACTTGAGAAGTTAAAGTGTTTTATGTTGTGACCAGTTTTGGTGTAATTATTTTGTTTTCTTCAATTTATTTCGATTTCAATTTTGTTTTTCCTGGAAATACTAGTGCTCTAAATTAATTCTTGGACAAAGGCATTTATCGATATTTACACAGAATTTAAAAACTGGAATATTATGTTCTGTGATGCAACAAAAGACGTGTTGACACATAAGTACAATGCTGACCACAACATATGTCACCGCCTTCCATTTCGGATTTCCTAGGGATTCGAACTCAATTTCATTAAGACATTTTATTACTAGGACTTCTAGTTTTGAATTCTTGGATTATTTTTTTTTATTTGATTCGTTAAACCGTCAGTTATTTTTCTCATTTTTCCCTTGTTTTTCTAAGGAAATAAATTATTTGTTAAATTTTACAAAGCTTGTTGTCTTCACTTTTTTCTTGTTACTTTTGTAAGAGCCGAAACACAAATATATATATATATATATATATATATATATATATATATATATATATATATATAGAGAGAGAGAGAGAGAGAGAGAGAGAGAGAGAGAGAGAGAGATTATTCGTACGCCCAACCATCAATTATCAATTTTTGGCTTATTTCAATGTACATGTGTCTATAAATGGAACTAATTTGTCAATCACGACACCACGATAGAGCGGAATAACTTAAATCAAAAGCAAACACACTGGAATATAATCTTATTCAATTATAATTACAACGACATTACGAACAACTAAATTATCTTTCCAAAGTAAATATAAATATAATAAGGAGACATATGGGTCTAGAAAGAGAAAAAGTTTATTTATATGCCAAGATGTCGCTATATGACTACCGCTATGACAAAATATAATTTGTCACACAGAAATTCCAAGCCACTTGGAGTGATTAAATATATGACTGTCTGATCAAAGACCTTTTGTAGTTCAAGCCCATGTAAATAACCGTTACCTTGATCAAAGCTGCCTGATACTTGTGTTAACAGGATCACACATAAAATGACCATCCATAACACATTAGACATCATTCTGTCATTGTGTTAAGCATGTCAAGACGTTAATATTTACATAAGTACTGATCCATTTACTATAATATGCACAACTGGCTCGATCCTATTAATTCCATGTTAAACAATAAGGGTCCCTTTGACGAATACCTCACATTGAAAGGTACAGTCGAACAGCACATCCTATTTAAGATAGAAACTACTTGGCCAATCGGAAAAACCGCATCCTGCTCTGACCCCATCTCAAACAACTAAACACGTATAACATGTTACGAAACTATTCCTTGCTATTTATTATACGGTCTCGTGAATACTGTAGGCTATATATAACGTGTTTTCAGAAGAATTACTCCGACGGAGAAATATCTCTCCAACACTGAGTTTCCATAAACAAACAGCTAATTACTAAAATCTAATAAAGCTATAATTGACAGGTAGATGCAACTGACACATGCCATAGATTTATCTCTCTCTCTCTCTCTTCATATATATATGTATCGACTTGAGGTCGACTTGTCGTTTCTGTCCAGGTCTTCGGTCTCGCCATATTATTTAAACAGCCCTTCTGAGAGTGTTTAACGACTTCTGCTTTGGATAGTGGAATGATTACAGTCCTCACCCTCCTTGTCTTGTATGCAGCATTTAGTACAATAGACAATGATATATTACTTCACCGTCTCCAGTATGTACTTGGCATTCACCATACTGCCTTACTTTGGTTCAAGTCCTTCTTAATCAACGGAACACAAATTGTGTTCATAAATGGAAAACATTCCAGCCCAGCTGATATATGTTTGGCTCTTCCACAGAGCTCTGTTCTCGGCCCAGTTCTCGTCATTCTATACTCAGCCGCTCTCAAGTGTTATAAATTGACATCCGGTGTCGTTCAAACTGTATGATGATGGTACTCAACGATAACAATCTAGCTGCCGAACTGAAGCTGAGGCTGCCATCCAAGGTGTATTTCCTATGTGTAGTAATGGATGACATTTAACAAGCTGCAACTGAATGACGATAAAACTGGTGCAATCTTGATCACCACGCAAAGACTTTCTCATCCACATCATGTACCTTAAACAATACGTATCACACAATCAGTACGAAACCTTGAATATGCTCTCATTACACCAACATGTAATGAACATAAGCAAGGCTGCATATCTGGAGCTGAGTAACATCAGCTCCATTTGAAATTTTCTTTCTGTTGATGCCACAAAAACAGAACACGAAAAACTGAGCACACCTCCCCATGTAATCTTCACTGGCTACATGTTTTATCCAGAATCAAACACAGACTGTGTCCACTATGCTACATTTCGCCGACCGGATCCAATCCGATATACCTCTCTGACCTCACCCAGGTGTACACCCCGTGTACAAACTTGTGCTCCTCTTCAGACACTCGCGTTCTTGTTGTTCCCACTAATAAAACGATGTCATACAGACAACGTTCTTTTGCTTACTAGGGCCTAGCGACGAGGAACGATCTTAGAAACAATAACAATGTGATCATTCAAGAATGATCTTAAAATTCACATATTTCAAGAACAAAAACAGACTTACAGACTTAAAAATGTTTACTTCCTTAATTATTGTCAACATTATATTGGTTTATAATTTCATAGTATTTTGTTTGTGCAAATCTTGCCTCCATGTAAGTGTTTATGTTTTATCTAACATTGGAAAGCGCTTACAGCTTCTACCGATTAGGCGCGGTTTAATTCCATATTATTATTATTATTATTATTATTATTATTATTATATCGTTGCGTTATCTAAATATTTGAAGCTGAAATGACTAGGTGTAAATTTTATCTGCATTCAGTCTGAACCGTATTGCTTTCTTTTTACTTCTGATGCTTTCAGCATGAACTTGCACGTTCAGATTATGAATCGCATGCATTTCTCAGTGGTACAAAAAGTAAGTAACCAAGGCCTAAGTTTCATCTTTAAGTGATTGGGCCTCTTTTGTGCTTTGGTTTCTTTCGCATTACAGCATTCAAAGTAATAAAACTTATAAGTGCAATCATCTGAAACGATGATGCTAATGTCAAAACCCACTATTGTCCAATTACTTTATTAGGATTTTTGACTATACACCCTGAAATTAATTGAGAAAGATGTTCCTATTCTTTCTTTTGTTTCATTCACACCTTTCATTACTTGTGTTATGTTGTCATATCAATACTAAAGAAGCTCATGCAATCTTCTCTTTTCAGTTTTTTTTAACTCTTTCTTTCTTTGTTAAGCATGGAAGCAAATGTGTCGTCCACACACAACCCATCCCCATCCCCGGAAAGAAAGGTCGAGCGGTTAATTTTTATAACAATCGTCTTGTAAGGTTACAAATTGAGGACAGTTTCTTTCAAAGATGAAAATAAAAATGACAATCATTAATGTTGATGTAAACGGGTTTAATTCTATGAGAAAATACGGTTGCCATTCTGATAGTGATTATTGATTTGGTTACACTCTAAAATTAATTACTAGAAGTGAGTTCATACGTTTGTCACGTTACATTAAGTGAGTACAGACGTTTGTCAGGTTACACTAGTGCGTAGTTCAATAAATTTACTTTTACGCAACTCATAGGACATACTTTTGTATTTCGATTTTAGACACTTCGACATAAGCTAAAATAATAAAAAGAATTGAAATTGAGATATGTGAAAGCAACACATTTTGAAATCTTCATAGAAATACAGTAGGTTTTTTCTTTCATCTTGTTTATAATATTCTCTCAGATCCTGTGTACGATTCATCGATCTCCATGCCAAGACCTTGAAATCTATCACATGTATATGTTACGGCTCTATGGTCTTAAACTAAGCAAGAAAAAAACAAGTTTTCCAAAAGTCAACACATAATTTGTTTCCCAAGAATACAAAGTGAAAATTTAAAAAGTACTCACAGTATTGTGAATAAAATCCTAAACGTTCTATCGCAAGTCCAAACGTATGAAATTCCAACAGAATTCCAGTCATATTGCAATTAAATTCCAATATTGAATGTGTTGATGTGCCCGTGGTCTCTATGTGCTAATGTGCCAGTGGCCTGGATTGTGAGGATGTGTTAAGAGTCTTTTGATGTATCACAGCAAAATTATTCCAACATGCCATTGTCTGAATTCACTGTAATTCCGAATTAATGTTCCAGTCCAAGAATATTATTGACGCGCACTTTGAATTGCAAGTGAACAATAATTTGAACAAATGAATCCACCTCTATAAAACTGAACATTACAAAAAGACTGATTCTTCTTCAATGTTATTAGCCAAGAATGAGTAAATTTCTCAACTAGACAACGCTATATAAAAAATTAAGACACAAGAATAGAGCCTGGGTGTATATCAGCTTCCTCTCTAAATCAGTAAAGGTTGTCAACATTTAGGAACTTCCAGAGGAATAACTACATCCTTGACTCAGATTCAAATAACATGTTTACCTCCAAATATAATGATCTGAATATCTAATACACATAGAGAAATATTATGTGTTGTGTTGTTTACAAAATAAATGTCACTGGTCAGGAACACCATGAAACTGATTTTGTACGAGGTCAAGTACAAAATACAAATATGCATAACATACAATGATTAAGAAAATCAAAAAAATAATACAAATTAAATATACATGTCTGTACTTAATACCTTTTTTATATCAATGACGAGATGTTATTTTTATTGTTATGTAGTTGTATTTTTTAATATGTTGAGTTTTACTTAAAAATAAAAGGTACTACTATTGTGGAAAAGAATACAAAATGTTATAATTAGACAGGTAAGGCGATATGTGGTATATTGACTACAAAAATGTATATCAATCTTGTGACTGGTAGCGACGTAAGTTTTTGTGCAGGCCGATTGGTCTAATTGCGTTCACCTTACATCACTGACTGAGTACACAAGCTTTGGTGTGCTATCTCGTACGGTAAAGGTCACATCATATACAACAGAAAGCATTTAAGGCTGTGCGAGACGTGCCCTATCCGACTGAGGTACAATTAAGTCAAGAGTGTTTCGCTCCTGGTACGGGGAACACCAAAGTGTCTATTGACAGTAGATATCCTGAAATATTTGGTCGTGCCTGACTAATCAAAATGATGAAGAATGACAATATATCAGCAGAAATCGTATGAGCGTGGCACTGGTTACTCTACATAAAAGTGATTCAAAGGCAGAATTATATTAAATTACTTACCGTATGCATTTGATGAACAAGATAAAAATTCGTGTGACATTTGTAGCTCAAGAAATTGGCGTAAATAATGACCGCAATCTTACTCCGTGAAATAGGGGTTTAATTTATGTTATGTAGTTCATGTCAATACTGGAAAAATTTTGAACGGGAGTTTGTTCACTCAGGTTAACTGTAAAATACTTCGCAATGTTTTTCAGCAGGATTTTTTGGCATTGTTCATTTTTCTGTGTTATTTATTCGAGTGTATTAGCAGACTCTACGGAGAGGGATACGCGGATTGATTTTAGTAATGTGGATTCACTTTGCATGCGAGGGTTAAATTGTTTTGAAGGAAAGTGTCATACTGAAATAGCCAATTCTAAGAGCAGGTGTGTTTGTGATGCTGGTTGGCAAGGACTCTTTTGCAATATAAAAATACCAATTGTAGATCAACCCTCAACAGCTCTGCCTAAAGAGATGGAAGATCCTTCAACCTTCGATGTCTCAAAAATAAAATCTTCGGATGGCGAAGAAAACAAATTGTATAAAAGAGAAGATTCCGTGAAAAGTAGCAACACAGGAAAACCGTTAAATTCGTGCGACAAATATTATAAATTACGACTTCTTTCCGACAGGCAATGTTTTCCAAACTTTGTCTGTCAATATGGAGAATGTCGGAAAAAAAGGATGGATAATTACATTCAGCTGGAATGCGTGTGTGATCTAGGGGCCTATGGTATTCTTTGCCAACATAGATGCTGTCTAGACTGTGGAAATAATGGAATATGTGCCATAAGAACCGGGGAGACAGAACCGTTCTGCAAGTGCCAAGAAGGTTTTGTGGGAGAGAGATGTAACATTCGGAAAATTCTGACCGAAAATAATACCCGCTCTGAATCTATTTTGCGTAAAATGTCCAGCCATATTCAGTCTAATCAATCAGTGAGCAACGAACATCAAGAATTATATACCACAAAAATAGGTACGTTTCTTTATTTTAATTTGTTTTCTTTCTGGTGTTGAAAACTTCGGCAATTTTATAGACCATTTCACTTCAATATACTTAATATTCTTAACCTTCTGTCCTTTTATCTATATATACCGACATAGCCAATAACAAACGCTATGATTGTGAAGTGCCGGATTCAACGAGGATTTCGAAAGAATTATAAGCGGAGCTGGGAAAATAACATAATGTCTCTACATCAAGGTCTTTCTCAAGGGACAATACAGAAAACATACATATAAAACACACACACACACACATACACACACGGAATGACACGCGTACAACGATAGTTAAATAACTCCATTATTATTATTATTATTATTATTATTTGGTATTCTGATGCTTGATGTTTGGTATTACTAATGTTATTGACTATTTTGTATACACAATGTTCCATAATACAAAGTTACAATAATCCCTTATGCATGAATGTAGAGCATTACCAATGTCAACTTACATAATTTGAACCTCTTTTTTCTTTAATCAGTAGATCCTTAAGTGCTTTCTCAAATGTGATTACAAATTGTATTCTTCTTGGAATAATTCGATTATTTTTTCCCCCAAATATATTCAGTTTGACCGCTACTTTCCAAAATCATGAATCTAGAAATTATGCTTTGCCTAATAAAGGACCAGTTTCTGTAATAATGTCTAACAATTATCACAATGACGATAGTCAATCCCATAATACAGCTAACATTCACAGAATAGATTACTGGAGGAGACTAATTTCTAAATAATTTATAAATACATATTGATAGCGCTGTGTTTTGTACTCTTTTTCAATAATCATTTTATGTGAGTCCCGCATCATGATAAATAATCCTCACCGCAAGGACTAGTATCTCTCTCTCTCTCTCTCTCTCTCTCTCTCTCTCTCTCTCTCTCTCTCTCTCTCTCCGTAGGATCCTAACGACTGTTGTTAACTTTGACAGGTTAATAACCAGCCAATCAGAAAATATCTGAAACATACTCTGACGTAATTTGTACGTGTTTCGCTTAACGTATACATAAATCATAGAGATAGACTATAGATGTGGTTTAGCAATGAATAGAAGGAAAAAAACATTATAAAAGGTCATAATCGGAATTCAAGGAAAATAACATCTTAGAAGTGCATGTCCAAAACATCGTCGACACCATTTATATTTTCCGGTTATTGGTATCCGGTTTATATCTACCTTTGCTTTTATATGAAAAATTATGTATAGGCATCAAAATAACCAGAACAAGTATTAAAACTTAGCGGTTTAATGAAAATTGCAAAAATTACATTTCTGTCACAGATTCAGAGTAACAAACTCAAGCTATTTTTACGTGATCTTCTCTCAGTAATGATGTTACACCCTATCGATTTAATAAGTGTATATTTGTCTGAAAATTGCATTTTAGAATTGTCATCGTCACAAACAGATGATTTTACCACTATACTTTCTGTGAGTTCATCATCTGCCATTATACATGATGGCTAACGACTCCTGTTTTATACTCTCAAGCAACTATGTTTAAATCCTAGTTTCCATTTCTATGATCGAGGAAGTGTTTATTTCGTCTGCTTCTGTGAAAGTCCCAATTATTTATGATGTATACGGGTTTTAAAGGTCGACAATTTAGTTAATAAATCGTCACCTACTGGCACTTTTCTGATGGATTTGGGCTTTTGTTGCATAATTAACATATATTATAATCATTTAATGTTGACAATACTAATCATTACATCGTCGGATGATTTTTTAAAAATATGTAACTATTACTTTAATTTGGATCCTGATGATAAAGACGAAGATATCTCAAATGTTAGTAGATCATTTTACTTTAAGCAGAAATGGCACGATATTTGGATCCGAATATATTAAAGGATGCGTGGGGGAAGAGACGGAGTGGCATTTAAGTTTCAAATCACGGTTAAATAATTCTCAATTTGATGCATTCAGTAAAAATAAAATATATTTTAGAATTGCATTATTTCAGTCTCTGATCAAAAACAAGAACATATCAAAATTATTTGCCTTAAATAAGATTGGTACATTTTTAATTTGTAGATTCGTTAAATATACAGGGTAGTAATATTAGCAAAACGTCAAAAATAATAGATTTTTAAAATAAGATTTAATTAGCTAATATGTCTACTATATCGATTATTTCCAACTGCGACGAAGCTGTGAAAATATGTATCATTTGACGGCGAACGTCCGTAATTTTGTATTGCATAGTAATTATGAATGCAATATCTGGTGAGAATTGCACATTGCAATTTTTATACTTATTTAACGTTTATTATAGTAAAGAAAGTATTAGTCAGCTTTGTTACTTTAATGATTTCTTCTGACAAATAACCAATTATTCAACAAAAGACCTGGAATGAAATATATACACGTATAGGAACTTTGTGTTAATTAGGTATATCATAAATAAAACAAACAAGTTGAAATTGAATGGTTCTGCTAGAAATTGTTAAGATCCGTGAGAGATTTGTACAAATAGATAAATTTGTAAAAAAAAAATCTGGGACAAAAATGTGTACAATGAGTTAGAATAAATATAACAATTATTTGTCGCTTACTTAATATAGTTACTGGCATTTATAATGACAGGTGTAATTACTGCATGCTAGGGTAGACTGGAGGAAAACTAAACATATTATCTGAATTCACCTGTCATCCGTACTGTCCTGGAGAAAATAAATAAACTGGTATGAACTAGCACATACTGAGGGATCTGAAACCTCTGATGTACATCGTACAGGGAAGGCACATTCAATAAAAGAATTTAGGACTTAGGAAAAAAATGCGAAACGAAGTCTTGAAATTAATTGTAAGGATTAATGTAAATTATGTGTAACAGTGCAAAGGACCTAAAATGCCTGTGATATATATATATATATATATATATATATATATATATATATATATATATATATATATATATATATATATATATATATATATATATATATATATAAACTTTACTTTAAGTGTGTCATGTTAACAGGTGCATCTCCGAATGTCCAGATCATAATAAGCTGCTTGCTGATTACGGTTTTCTTGGTACTGATGCTGCTCCTGATCCCTTATTTTCTGTGGAAGAAGCGTCTTGTTGCTTTCATGGAGCTCGTACGATACTGCCAGAGATACGAGGATGATAGTACGTATCAAAATTGATATTACTTCACAAGTCTTTTTCATTGCGATGTTTCCACTACAAAATCCCCATCTCATTTTAGTCAAAGTGAATTGATTGAGTATCAATCAAAAATCGTCGCAAGTTATTCCCAAAAGACTGTAGATGCCAAAGACTCTTTAAGGCTTCTTATGGTAATTTTAAAAAAAATTAAATTACTGTTAGCGCCACCCTGTAATAATTAAACGATCGCTTTACGGTAAAATACATTGGATTCATTTCTATTAGTTGGTATACATTTTAGGGGATTTTGTCGTTTTTGTATACAAAGAATCTAAAAACTAACGAAAAACTCTGCCGGCAATGAAGCAGTTTTTTGTCGGAGTTGTATCCAGGGAAATAAGCACTGGAGAAAATTCTGATTTATGCAAAACTTCAAAAAATTATATCAGTGAAAATCAAGAAGACGGTAGCATTGTTCCATAATGGCACTTACTCGCTCGCCAACTGGATATTATTTCCATTTGTACTTGAATGACTCAGGACCCTCTTTGTATTTATATACGCAATTTTCATCTTCGATATTGATCATTTTTTTTTATACAGGAGATTACATAATAATATTACTTTGGAATATAATATTCGGGAAAAGTCGATCAATCGATTATCAATGTATGTATCCTGATTACAGGTTGTATATTAATCTGAGTGAAGAGGAGCTCATGTCTTGTTTTGTCAATTAATAACAAGAACCAGTCCAACTGCATAAATGATTCATCATCTTTGAATATAAAATGAATAGTAAATATAGAAGTGGAACTAATTATAGCACATAAGGAGAATACATAAGTGTGGCAAGCTTATATTACAGTAAGAAATTTACAAATAATAAAATTATCACGGAAGTTATGTTAAACGTGATATTTTTTCAACTATATCACAAGTTTAATGCGAATTCAATCAAAGTTGAATGCTAACAATTCGTCATATGTGACAGTGATTCAAAAGTAAACTTTTTAAATGTTAAATCCTCGTTTATATTTGTAAAACAAACACATGTCTTTACCATTGTCTTTACCATTATATCATCGCAGTCTTCACAAATATATCTACAATGATATGATCACAGTCTTCACAAATGTATCTACAATGATATGATCACAGTCTTCACAAATGTATCTACAATGATATGATCACAGTCTTCACAAATGTATCTACAATGATATGATCACAGTCTTCACAAATGTATCTACAATGATATGATCACAGTCTTCACAAATATATCTATAATTATATGATCGCAGTCTTCACAAATATATCTACAATGATATGATCACAGTCTTCACAAATATATCTAAAATTATATGATCCCAGTCTTCACAAGTGTATCTGGGGCCCCGAGTGGCCGAGTGGTCTAAAGCGCTCTCCGTTACGGATCACTGCCATCTCACCTCTGTCTGCGTGGGTTCGAGTCTCGGATTCGGCCAATGTGGGTGTGTGAGAAAGCTTGCCAGTAGCTTTTCGTGGATCGGTGGTTCTTTCCGGGGGTTTTCCGGGTTCTTCCTCCACCATTAATACTGGCCGCCATGTATAGACTATCGTGTGCTGAAAAATGGCGTTAAACCCTACAACAACAACAACAACAAAAAGCAAGTGTATCTACGATTATATGATCGCAGTCTTCACGAGTGTATCTACAATTATATGATCGCAATCTTCACAAATGTATCTACAATTATATGATCGCAGTCATCACAAATGTATCTATAAATCATATGATCGCAGTCTTCACAAATGTATCTACAATCATATGATCGCAGTCTTCACAAGTGTATCTACAATCATATGATCGCAGTCTTCACAAGTGTATCTACAATTATATGATTGCAATCATATATGACGAAACTAGGACAAACTATAAACATGTACGTTCAGCACTGCAATGTTCAATGCTTGTTCCTCGTTTGGGGTCGATGTATTAATAAAGTAAAGTTTTTCACAAAGAGCCCCAAAATATATACCGCAGCCACGCTATTGATTTAGTTCAATAATTAAGTCATATGCACAAAACAGATTTGCATGCACAGTCAGTTAACTGATGGAACTAGAAACCCATAAGTTACACCAAACAACATTATGTAAACACGTGGTGCACACCCTACTGGTGCTTAATACGCCGCCGGGTGCCAATGAATCTGATGATCCTGTTTCACAGAACACATTATGAACACACTACCGGTGCGAAACACACCTCTCAGGGCTACTGAATCTGACGATCAAATTCTATAGAAAAACTGAAGAATTCCAAAAGCGCAATGAAACACTTAGCACAATACACAGAATCTGCTTACTCCCTTCTCGGAAATAACTCCATGTAAATAATCTGAATGATCAGCATCCGAGAGAATACTTTGACACACACGAACTAACCTACATTAGAACACACACACTTCCATCAGATACACTCTGTCCCAGAAAACGCGTAGACGAAACTGCTCATACGGTGGTACTTCATCTATGAATTGGTAGATCCACACATGGCCTGTGGTGCACGTAGAATGGCATCATTCGAGGTCCTGATATAACGTAAATAAGAATCAGAATTCCAACGGCCTAGGGTTTTAACAAGGTGGTCCTTGATCCCGCATTAGCTGATGTAGTGGCAGCTCCTATCCGAAAGGAGTACTCATTGCATTTGCGTTTGTGGGTAGCCTAGTACGGGCTGGAGCAGACGTAACCTCTCCAAAAACACTGTTCCAGAAAGTGGATTAATACCATCTGTAGGAAATAGCGGGTTAAAAGGCATACGACAGCCCACCCTGCCGCGGAGCGCTAGATAATCGTGCATAGGCCTTAAGGAGCAAATACAATTATGCACTGCGAAAAGTCTGATCTGCATACCGTAATGGAATGGATCGGACATTGACGCTCGCAGCACTAAAGTCCCATTAGAATTATCTGCAGCAATAATAAAGTCACTGATACGCAAGTACTCCATATCCGTAGTTGACGCCACCGCAAATTCTCCACAACGTAAGAAGGCAAAGAAAGCTAATGAAGATGCAGCAAGCAGTATGCCATCCAACCAGGGACTAAAGAAACCTTTTTAAAGCAAAGTACATATGCGCCCCAGTATATCGAAGGTGATGGGTAACCTTGAGTTAGGTGCATTTCTCTGCGATTTCTTCGCACCCCGCAATACCATTTGCAATCATGGACAGCACGAATACGAAAGGCCATCAAAGGGGTAATGTATGCCCCGTTTGACACATAACTACTTCACACGACAAAAATACAGCTTGATACATGCATATTGAATATGAATAATCTTGAAGCAATATGCCACACAAGCAACAAGGATTGTCTGCAGCAATTGGTACTGAAGGTTGATTACACCTATGATCCCAGCGACCCAAAAAAAAATGCCTGATGGCTTTTCATCTCGATAAATAGATCGATTGTATCCATGGGCTACAGAAACTTGGTGTAGAAATAATATTTTATGCTCCACTTGACACCATGCAGATGCCACAGTGTTGGGAGTGTGGTAATTAGCTTGAATGCATCGGTAATGTCCGTCTTGCACATATTAGCATCCATTCCTAACTTCACCAAGAATGTGAATAGCATCATCTAATTTTACGTACGAGAGAGAAAAACCATCTTTGCTGATTAAGGCATTGATACTTTCATGCTCGAATGAACTGTGAAGTGTCGGCAGATCAACTATAAGTCTGTACTTGCAAGAATATCTGCTTTGTACTACATCCAGGGGGGTAATCCGGAATACAGCAAATGGTGGACTTTCAAAGGAGCCTATGAGAGCTCATACTCAAGTAATACGTCAACCACATCAGGTTGTGATGTCGCTGATACAAATTTTTACACTCGAATGAAGAAGTAGGCTGATGAGAAAGTCGCATATGAAAGTCATAACAGAGACCATGTATAAGATAGTCCACACATTGTTTATCAGTATGGTGTTGCAATTCTTCTTGCAGTCTAGTGATTATGATGGGTGTGGTTGCCTGAAATGTTGTTAACGCTATATCCTGATTTAGTCATTGAGGTTTTGTATGTGACAGTACATGCTTAGTGATCAGGTCGCACTTGAGCTGGGAATGTGTGTTTTTTTGCAAGTCAAGCACACGTACGCATCACTACAATTTGTTCGGAAACAACCATTTGTTCCATTGAAATTATTACATATTTATTTCCTTAAGTCTAATATCCTTCTCTGACCGTGTCTTTCTACTGTAATCTGTCTATTCACTGATGGACTTTGTCTTGGTTGACTAATTGCTACCTGCAGAGCAAGGTGACAGTAGTCTGAATCATGAGCAAAACTCCGGCAATGATGGCATGGAACAACCTTCTAAGCAGATAATACATATGTGTGTAGCTTGGGATCGATTCTACTTCAATCTACTTTAATGTTCATGGAGCTTCAGTAAATGGCTGCTTTTCGCAAAATCTTTGTGGTACTCATAAAAAGCTGGTCCTCTTTTGTTATGGCATGCATTATATCATGTCTTTTTTATACAGATGCAATTCTTGAGTTCTGGAAGGGAAGGCATTGCACATAATCGCCATGTATCGACTAAATGCCACTATGAAGTCAAGTTCTTGGAAAGCCTGTGGTCACTGACTTGTGTAATATTTGAAATTTGACCAGGAAGATTTCCCACCAACTTCATGCCCCACTGACCTGACTGAATGGATGTTTGCTCTTCAAATTCATGTGACATCAGAAGTAAAGATAAATTCACGTATTTACCTGCAACAATCTCCTTCCGCAGTTGTGAGCTGACGGGGTCAATATCCAGAAGGGTAGAGATAGGCAAGCCATGGTCAGAAAAAATCGGTGACAGCCGAAGTTATACCAGACCTGGTTTCCGTGGCCGACATCGCTGTTGTGAGGGTATGCGACTGTGTCTCAGTACAAGGATATCCCGTATCGTTAGTCATATTTAACTGGGTTTGCCTTTTAATCACTGTTGCTTAAAAGAGATGATACTGCTTCCAATAGAATGGTATCCTTCTCAGGAACATGGTGTATTTATTGTTGTTGTTGATTATTCTCTCCGGTGCTAGGAACCCCACCTACCGTGGGCGTAGAACAAGGCATTCCTATTGCTCACGGCTGCGCACTACGTTGACTGGTTCTCGATGCTGAGCGCAGGGATGAATGTAAGGGATTACCTGCATCAGTAGCCGCTGGTGGCTGGCAGAAATACCGAGCCCAGTCTCGCCTTGGTAAGTGGGCGAGGCTGTGGGTACTGCTGTCATCCCGTGCTGCTGAGAACCCTCCCTTCCGGGGGAGTCAGAATCCAGGGGTCTAACGGCTCGTGCTAGGACTCCATCTTAAATTAGCTTCAAATTTTCCTCGTAAATCTGCACAAGTTGAGCCTTCATTAGGGAAGCCAGAACAATAATGGTAATTTCACGTATTTTTTAAAGAAGTGTTCCCACCTACCAATTTCTTTGTGACTGAGCATCCCATTGTTGTGTGTTTTTGCCGCTCTACGACTGCGGTACCCACGATAAGAGGAAAGCTGATGCGATTTATCCATGATGTACAAGAAGTCAGCAATTGTCCGCAGAACAATGTGTTGATATACACGAAACAAAACACAGTCTTGTCCACCATAAAAATATGGCCGTGAGACAGACGGTGCTACACGACATACACTTTAAAAAATCATATAATCTTGATGAATCAAAATTCTAGCGTCATGCCTAGAAATTTAAAACTATTCAACATATTTCCAGTATAGCTTATGAATGAGTCCTGAAAGACTGTCAAGTTCTAATAGCAAACAAATCTTACACCAAGAAGAGAATATAATACGAAAAAAAATGTCCACTCTCAACGCTGATCACTTGTAAAGTGAATGACCGCTGCCAGCTACGTCTGCAAAGCAGACCCTTGTCTCTGATTGGCTGATAGCCGATCCAACTTAGTGTGCGTGTCCACTGAAACTAACCTTGAACTGAACCACATGACGGGCCCTGACTGGAATACATTCTTTGTGTAAACATCATTTAAGTACATTAAACACCTAATTACAGCCAATACTATTGATTATTCAAGGACGATGACATTAATTATTTTTAATAAATTATTTGAACCTGAAGAACATATTAGAACAAATTATCAATATACAGAGCAGAAAACAAGCTTAACGCCAGTATCTAAAATGATTCGTCTCATTATGACTCTTTGAAAATGAAAAATTTTGATAACGTTGTATAGGATCAGCTACCATCTTGTGCTCTGTACAAGTAAATTTATGAGCGCGTGAGTCTTTATATCGTCTACTAGTTACATTGCTGTAAAGTATATATATAGAAATGTCTTGCGAAGATTCAAAATCTTCGTTTTCACCATCTGTTTGCTTACTATACGTTTATCTTTTAATTCTCTTACATAAAGCTGCACACGACTGGGACGTCCTGATTTATTACACGCCTTATGACGCCGCGCAGAAATTTGTATCCAGCATATTGCTTCCTGCCATGTGCAAAATGTCACTGAAATGTACTATCCTCCACGTGACAGACGCTAAAAGTCTAGGTAATGACTGTCATGCTTTTTTATATCAATATCCATATGAAATAGCTCAAACATGTTTTTTAATGGGATATGTTCACAAATGGACTCGATAGTAAAGTGCGTTGCAATTACACAGAAAGGCTTTATGTCTCTTTACGATCTGAATAGATTCACAGCAGCTGCCACCAAGAATGTTTTAGGCAGAAGCATGGTAATTATGGATGCTAAAATAGTATTTGTGAACTGTAATTACATTTGCATGATGTACTAAATGAAGATTTATGAGTTCGAAAAGTTTAGTCTTGTCATGTCTTCAAATATCTGCCAAAAGTCTTCACTCACGAACCTCGCAGTCTGTGCAAAGCTTGGGCCCATCACTCGACGCTTCTCTCATCACATTAAATAAAACATGTTAAATAAAATATACTTTCACTGATTTCTGTAAACGTTTCTAATCTTGGGACAATAATATGCCTTATGTTGAGATTGTATTTTGATTAAAGACTGATAAAACATCAACTGTTCAAAGAATATTTGTATTGCAGAGGCTGATAGCACATGGATGTGTACCATCATCAAGAGCCGTCGAATCGTGATTATTCCGACAAAAGATTTTTTTCAATGTACTTCATCAGTAAGGGACTTCATACAGAAATATCGGCACAAATTATTTTGTCTTCATCTGCCAAAGAGTATATTGACCGACAAAGTAGAGGACACCTCAAAGAATACTTTTCATTCTGGAGAATGTCTTACATATCCAGACAGCCAGAATGACTTGCATATAAAAAGATTCTGGAAAGTTTTTGAAATGCTTTTACCAAAGAAGCATAATAACCTTGCAACAATTAAGGAGCCTGTGGAGAGAGTCTGATAATAAATTATCTACCATATACCTCAATGTTCATATTCAAGGCAAGGATATCTTGTACAAAACATCTGCCTAAATTACACTTAGAAACAGAGGTGCTTATTAAATGGTATGATGTATCATAGGGATAATGTTGAAAGCTAATAGCTTTTTGAACTCACGTGTTTGTGGTGAAGGCTGTGTATTACATCTAGAATGAAGCTGTGGATCAAATGCGTCAGTACTATGTTATTATGAACCTGTCTTAACAACCAAACACACACACACACACACACACACACACACACACATATATATATATATATATATATATATATATATATATATATATATATATATATATATATATATATATATATATATATATATATATATATATGTGTGTGTGTGTGTGTGTGTGTGTGTGTGTGTGTGTGTTATTATGAAGAATCATCAAAGTTTTTAATGTCTTATGTTATTAATCAAAAGTGAGTCTTGCATACGATATACGGTATCCCCCAAATCAATTTTCACTCTTATCTTATCCATCTCTTTGTCTAAACCATTAGAGCCATATTCCTCTTTCTTGTTCAAAGTATTATTTTATGTCCAGTATATGCAGCCATATAATGAAAAGTGAAAACGTTGCACAGTTGACTTCTGTACACGTAAATCATTGAATGCAATCATACCTTATTGTGGATTTGCCCGAAAAGTTTGAAATAATTATAGGCTACTCCATTTATATGGGAAAATATGAACGAGTTATTCGGATGGAATACTGCACGATCTTGAGAATGCAGTATATCCATCCAACGAAACGAGTTCATATTTTCCCATACAAATGCAGTAATCTTTTTATTATATGCTAATTTTCTTATTCTACCTAAGGCTTAATTATATAAACAAAATACACTACAAGAAACAAAGTAACTGAATTTATGCCGTATTCCAAACTAAATATACAAGCGCATATTCATCATTACACAACAACACCATTAATGCGCACATAACTCCGCCCAGATAAATTTGAATCTAGTCGCGCGCTAGACATAACTTTCGAAAGAAAATGGAGTTTTTGTCTACTTAAAAATGAAATTTGGAGTCATATTGTGAATGAATGTGCATTGCAACAAATTTTCCATTTGATCTGGAATTAACAGATTTTGATATTTGTTCGATTCTGCGAAATTTCTTGATTATGGACTGGATTCATCTGTGCAAATTGTACATGAAATACATCGGATTGAAGCAGCGAGGAAGAAGCGTGTTGACATATTCAAGTGTGTTTGTTCTGTCATTGACTATTTGAAATCATAATGTGGGGAAAATGTGAAGTCTTTCAATTGCAATGATCAAAAAGACGCTATGGAATTTAATGTTTATTTCATTTTGAGTCCAGTAAGGAGGATGTAATTGCACTCGGAATGTAGTCGAAATTACAGTACAATTTCGAAATGTGTAATTGTAATTCGGACTTGTAGAACTAAGAAAGTACATTTTGAGGAAATTCAGGATGTAAAACTTTAAGTATATTTTTTGCCATTCTTATTACCAGATAAATGAGACAGTTTATGCCTTGTGACTTGTGCGTTATTTGTAGGTACCCAGCAATTTTATGAAATCTGGGTCTATCGCCAAAATCAGAAACACTGTATCAAAAAGGTGAACGCAGAATGTAGCAAAGCAGTTGGTATGTGGCAGTCCACGAAACATTTGCTTTAGTTCATTCAGAAACAAATTTAATCAACCAAAACATAAAGCGCCCTATACAATAACGTACTCTTTATTGTAAAGGAATTATGACAAAAAATTCTCTACACGAACTTTCTCCACATTATATTTCTGACCTAACTGAACTAATATCATCAAATACTGAGCATAATCTGATTAAAATCAACCATTTCAAAAGCTCTGTTATTGTATCAGCATGTATCCTTTTGTGATTCGACGCCCCCTAAGGATATGTAATTAAAATTTCCTTGCTCCGTTTAAAACTGCATTAAAGACATTCTTTCGGAACCAGCGCCTCCCCAAACAGATTTTGCTATTGTGTCCAGAAGTACTATTTATATGTCTTGTTCAATATATATATGACTTCTGACATGCTGAAATGTGTATACCTGTGTATATTGTTCATATATGTACCTGTTGAACACTACAGTTATATATCTGAGTTCATTTCAAATCTGTTAGTACGTGTGCAAGCATACCTGAGTGTGCAAGTACTATCCATTATAACATAACCTGTTACAAAAATGAGGAACACGTGGCAGATGGCTCTGTCATGAGCAACTGTGTTTTCCTTATTAAATAAAGATGATGATCACGATGACGATGATGATGATAATGATGGATACTATTATCATCTTTATTATTATTATTATTATTATTATTATTATTATTATTATAAATAAATAAAGAAAGAAATAAAAGTCAAACCAGTATTGTACTCAGGTACAAAAATAAACATACAATTTTGTAGAAATAAGCCTTAATCCTTATTGAAAAGATCTAACACTTAAAATGGCACATGCCAATAACAATGCAGTGTACTCTATATTGGATTTGTTTTTCTGTCTAAACATGAAATCCAATGATGCTTATTATATCCCAGATTGCAAGTATGTGTATGCATGTATTTGCTCCTGCGTGAACATGCTACTTTTTAACCACTTTTTAATTGGACTCTATAGACGACAGATATTATGTGAAAAATCATTTAATTTCTGTTAAAATGTTCAGCAACTGCTCTACAAAAGAAGGATTGGAAATCTACAAAAGATGCAAATAAATACAGAAATAAGTATGACCACATAATATACAAAAAAATGTATAGCTGTGTATGGGTATACATAATGGACTGTGTAGTAGTGACGATTAAGCCATGCTACAGAATGATATGGTAAGTTACCATTCAATGAGGGTAGATGGACTATTAAAAATCAAACAAAATAAGAAAGTTATCTTTCATTACTTATTATATATTGCGTTGCTAATACACTTAAAACTAATGCGTATCGATATTTATCTGAAATGTCACTTCAGAGAACAATGGCAATGGTGTAACTTCGGATTTGTTCTTTAAACATTGATCAACCATGAATTCTTGATAATGAAATATATAAGTAAATAATGCAACTTCAATACATTTTTAACAGAGAAGTTTATAAGCATGGTTGTGCTCTCCGGTCAGTATGTCCGATAAAAATTATTTCAAGATGAAATAAAAAAATTAATTTTGCAGATGTAACTCTTCATAAGTAACTTTAATAGACTGTTTTGCACAAGAATAAAAGCTACATCTTTCATAAAGTGTTTCATTTTTTGAACAAAAAAAAGATCAAGGTTTGCAAAACTACTTATTGATACCGATCTTAAACAAATAAAGCTATTTTGGTATATTCATGAAAGCAATAGTGTAATTGCTTACAGCAAGGAATATAACGTGTCATGGAACGAACTATCGTGTTTCCATCACGCGATGGTGTTTCTCTCAAATGGAACCCCTAAGGAAATTCAATTCGAATTATCTCACTTTAATGTGTTCCAAGTATTATTGACAATGAATGATACGTTCAACCGCTGTTTCATTCCAAATGAGGATCATATAAATGAAATCGTGGCAAAGAAAGATTCCTTGAAAACAAGGATATCTAGTTGTAGTCAAGTACATTCGAGGCTTTTAGGAGAATGTGGACGACAAGGTAAAGAACAATTGCAGAATTTGTTTAAAATATTTTTGTTTATTGAAATTTAAGCATTTCTTTGATTATTGCTCATGAAAAACTATGAATCGGTATAATAAATAATTTATTACCCTTTTTAGGTTGCGATATGAATATGTATTCACCCCTCAATAAGCTGTTTTCCATGCCTTAGAAGATCAAATTTTCATTGCAGCCCACTAACATTGGCAATAAATGTACAATATCTCAAAATATATTAAAAAATTATCATCCACTTCAAACTATACAACCTTCATACGTTTTATTTTGATACAGTCGGAATAAAAGATAGATGAATTTCCTCCAAAATAAATATCAAAGACAACTTCATAACTAAAAAAATGAAAAAGGATTGGATGTGACAGAAGAAATGATATCCATTATGATTCATCTGCATGAACGTATATTAAGATCGAATATATATATATATATATATATATATATATATATATATATATATATATATATATATATATATATATATACATGAACTATACATGTACACATGTAAAATAAAATACAAAATTGTCATTATGTCATGTTTTGTAAAAGAGTTGTAGATAAGCTCGACAGATTTGTCATAAACACTTAAGTTTTCTAAAGCACACCTGAAAATATATTAAATACTGGTAATACTAATATATACTTACACCCGTCTCTTTCTTTCGACAAATATAATTTACTAATACTTTTAATTCATCCACTCTCTCTCTCTCTCTCTCTCTCTCTCTCTCTCTCTCTCTCTCTCATATTTTTGTTCCCCACCTTAATCTTCTAATTCAACCCCACTTTTGTACTTCTTTCCTGCAAGTTCAAGTAGATGCTCTCGCATATTAGGTTCTTCAATTCAAAACATACAGACACATATGAATTCGTAGATCACAATGATAAGACACGAAAATAAGGACTGAAATAACAATCAACCCATGTGAGATAGAGAATATACAATTCTGATTTCAAATGGCAATGACGCAGCATTTTCAGTTACATTTATTAATTACATCAGTATTCCAGCATTTTGTTTTCCTTTTTTCATTTCAGCAAAGCAGTCTTCTCATATTTGCTGAAGGAATTCATTCCGTGTCCCATGTGTTTCTGTAGTTGCCTCTTCATGAAACTCTGCAATCAAACGTCCTTGTAGTACGCCTTTTTTCAAAAAGGAAACTATCACAGGTTTCCATATACGCCTGCTTTTTCCAAATATCTCAGAGTGGCACGGTAGATAAAATAATACTGGTCCTTCAAGAGAATATAAAAATAAATTTGAGTGACCTTGAAAATATGTATAAAAATGTTTGTTCCTGGTGAAATCAAATAATTTCAAATGTATGTGTCTGTAGCAATCGCGGATATTTTAACATTTTCGCCAGACAAACTTTCAATATTACGTTTCTATTCTTAGCTATAACCCTGTCTAATAATCAATTTATTTTTGTACAAAGGTTCCTTAGGTGTGAGAGTTCATAATGGTAGATAATGTCATATTCTTAAATATAAGAAATCGTGCTTTGAGCTTTACCCTTTAGCTCTAATTACGTTTTATAGACTTAACCATATAAAAACTGTCATATGTATGTATGTATGTATGACTGACTGACTGACTGACTGACTTTATTTCCTCTTAAAAAGAGATTACATCAGATTAAACAAATTCATGATAACACAAGATCATAAAATAGAACAGAAAATTGACAAAAATACAATAGTAATACTGTGTCAGCTACCGTATTGACAAAACGAAATATCTCAATACCTGCAATTATGCAAATCTGCAATCATTTGGCGGACCAAGGCACTGATCTTTTAACAGTTGCTTGATGATGATGATAATATTTCGAAAAGTTAATACGTCTATAGTGTTATGTGCTTAACATTAAGTTCGAGATAGTAACGAAAATGAAATGAAAAACTTTTAACAGTGTAATTCTATATGTAGTTTTTTTTTTATATGACGCATGTATTTATGCATATATATACTTGTTTGCGCGTATGCGTGCGTGCATGCATACCTCTTCAACAAAGAGTATATCAGGTTGCTAAGATACATATTATACATATCATAGGATTATGAGACACATCATAGACGAGAACGCAAGCATGATATATAATCGTCAACTAATGCATTTACAAAATGAGATATATAAATACAGAAAACCATATAGAAATCTCTAGGAAATAAACATAAACAAATACATAAACACACACACAAACAGCTGTCATACAACAAAATTTGCGGATTTGACAAGAAGACTTTGGCCTTTAATTGTTTATTTTTAATGTTAATTTACTACTTACTTTTTATATCATGTTAGGGCATGTTAGTTGATAGTAGGGCACACATTTTATTGTAGAATGAAGCTATGCTGTTTGCGGTCACCAACATGAGCCTATCTGATACATCATCGTCAATAGACGACATGCAGTCAACCCTGCTTCCAAGAAGTGTCTCCAACAATATATCGTCTTCTTGATTGAATAAGTTAACCCCGTCTCTCACTTCTAAAGAGTCAATCACTCTCTCAAAGAAAACGTTTCGTTCCTCAAGCAGCATTTCGCAGCCTAAAATAAGATGTTTCGCTCTGTCGTCAGTCTCTTTTCCACAGAGTTTGCATACCATAACTTTAACAACAGGCATGATATATAATTTCATTACTTCAGAGAGAGGCCATAACATGGATGGAAATTTACGCCCAAGAAACCATATATTACTTGGTTTTAAGTCCAAATGAATGTTTCTGAAGTGAATTAAATCACCCCTTAGTTCCATATTTGCTCTCCAGGTAGTTTCTTCATGGTTTTGGATAATATCAATAATATGTCGATTCCAGACGAGTTTTTCTTCAGTTTGTACTCTTGCTGCATAGTCTAAAAGAACACTTCCCATACCATATTTCTTAGTTATTCTGTCAATATCAGGTATAAATCCCGTCTGTTTTAGCGGGTTGTTCAGATACTGACATAGGCGCATAATGAAAATCTTTTTCCAGATAAAAGTCCAATCGCCCTTACACAATCGGTTGAAAAAGAGCAATTTCATCCTATCTATGTATGCTTCCATTGACCAGAGTCCTAGGGTACTACTCGTTGCCTCCGTAGGCGAATATTTATCGAAAGCTTGCATACGTCGCGCTGCATATCTCTGGCATAACTCAAGTTCTTCTATATTCGAGTTTGTGATACCTGACCAAAGTTCACATCCATATAGGACCGAGGGTAGAATAATTCTTTTCCAAATCTTCAGACTTGTTAGAGGGTTCATTCCTCCATCTCTGATACCAATAAAATATAAAGAGTTTAACAAGTGTTTGCCTTTATCACATGCTTCTTTTATCGCGTAGTTTGGTTTTAAGCTGTATTTTAGAGGTATGCCGGCATACTTCTTACTTTTGACTGCCGGAATTGGAGATTTGTCGAGCATAAAAGAAGGTATACCAGTCGTTCTTTTGTCAGTAAACAAGATGGTGCAACTTTTATCTGCATTATATCTTAATCTCCACCTTTTCGCATAGTCGGAAATTGTATCAAGCAGCTGTTGCATTGAATGATGCGAGTTAGACATTACAGTTATGTCATCTGCTAATAAGACACAAGGCAGGTGGATGTCGACAAGATTTAGACCTCGCAAAGTGTGATCTAATTCCGTGATCAAATCATCTATCATTACAAGAAAGAACTAGGCAGACAAGATACGGCCCTGTCCTACACCCTGCCTAATATCGAAGCGTTTGGACAGCTTGCCCGCATATAAAACGGAGCTTGTTACTCTCTCAAACGAATCTTTCGTGATGCGCCAGGTCTTCCCTTTGATGCCAAGTCTGTACAACTTGTAGAATAACCCGTTATGCCAAACTGTGTTGAAGGCTTCAGCATTATCAAGAAATGTAGTATAGACAGGAGTATTTTTATCCAAATAGTAGCATATAGATTCTTTGATACAGAACGCTGCAGTGATACTACCGCAATTATTTCTAAAACCCTGTTGCAATGGATTTGGAAAATAAATCTGCTTAGAAAATATAAGTAGTCTACTATATATAATTTGTTCTAGAACTTTCTGAAGCACTGGAATTATAGTTATATCGCGGTAATTATTCATATTTAATTTGTTCTTTCCTCCTCCTTTGAATATTGGTATAACCAAACCTTGTTTAAAGTGGCACGGGTACTTCTCGGCCTTGTACACTTTTGTGAATATAATTTCAAGTAATTGTACACTACTTGGAGGGTCCGCAAACAGTAAATGCTCAACAACAATACCGTCGTGGCCACATGCCTTATCTTTATTGAGAGAGCTAATTGCACTACTGATTTCGTCTCTAGTGGGAATTTTATCAACAACTTCATCAAAGTGTGAATAGGTTTCTTTAGTTTGTTTTCTAACCTCTGCTAAGACCATCTGGTAATGATTTTCATCGTACAGATAAGTATTGTCAGGCAGTGATAAACTGGAAAAATGATTTGCCCATAACTCTCTAACAGAGTCGTGATCGCGTACAATTTTTCCGTTTGTTTCGATTTCGTGAATGTAATCGCGTTTATTTCTTTTATTCCGTATAAACTTATAGAAAGTAGAAATATCGATCTCTGCAGCCTTTTCAAGCTCACTAAATTGTTCTCTATCGTATATTTCTTTAGCTTTCAATAATTCTTTTGCAAACAATTTCTTCGCTTTCTTATAGTTCGCATATGATATATATTCCCAGCCTCTTGGCCTACCATTAGAAATCCATACCCTGCGTTTCAGCCCCATTTCCGTGTGAAACTTTTTTACGTTTAGTAGTTTCCAATTGGGGTTAGCGTATGGGCAAAACCTCTTTATGGGGAGAAACCTAGAAGCTGCTTCATGTAAAATCTTTACGGTGTCTTGAATAATAATTTCAATATCGACATTCGTCGCTAGTTCTGCTTTATGCATTTGCGCTAACAATTCATTGCGTGTTGCTTCCTTATATATATTTATTTGTTCTGCTGAGGCTTTCTTCCTATTTATGGAATGAATGATATGCTCGTCAGCCTTTGTTGCATTATGTACTAAAGGTGTGACCAACTCTATTTTTACAGGAAGATGATCTGAAATGTTCAAAGGATGATCATCTATTATTTCTGCCTTAACCACTAAATCGAATTTACTTTTTTGCAATAGTATATGGTCTATCAAAGATTTTGATTTGCCATCGGTTGAGAAAAAAGTAAAATCTGGCCCTTCACAAATGGATTGACTATTAACAGATATTAAATGTCTATCGCTCAGAAACTTTTCCAGAATAGTGCCTCTAGCGTTTGATGTTAGACAATTTGCTTTGGAGCTAAACAGTGAACTTAGCTGACCATTGAAGTCTCCGGCAAGTACGGGAATGCCTTCTTTGCAGAAAATATCAAACTGATCCTTTAGTTCTTTATTGTTTCGGAGTAACTTGCAATAGGAAAATTTGTTGATGGCAAAAGTGCCCCGAATATAAAATATTTAAGTCTATCGTTTCATTTTACCTCTATCCCTAAAACTCTGTCACTACCAGCGCTCGACAAGGGATTAACGCGGAGTGATTTCCTATAAAGGATTGCTATTCCCCCGAACCTGTATGTATGTATGTATGTATGTCTGTCTGTGGGGCCCCGAGTGGCCGAGTGGTCTAAAGCGCTGTCCGTTAACGATCACAGCCATCTCACCTCTGTCTGCATGGGTTCGAGTCTCGGATTCAGCCAATGTGGGTATGTGAGAAAGCTTGCCAGTAGCTTCTCGTGCGTCGGTGGTTCTCTCCGGGGTTTTCCCGGGTTCTTCCTCCACCATTAATACTGGCCGCCATGTATAGCCTATCGTGTGCTGAAAAATGGCGTTAAACCCTACAACAACAACAACAACAACTGTATGTCTGTCTGTCTGTATGTATGTATGTACGTCAGCATACATGTAAACAATTAGGTCCATATACAACCTTGGAAAAAATATGAAAATGTCATTTTATTTTGTAAAGTCTACACAGCATCTTCTATTTAAAAAGAACATGAAATAGACAAAAAAATTATAAATGCAGCTGCCAAACCTTGTTCTTAAAGGCTTCTGGTCTCCTGATTTGAATCTGCCGTGTTACACTGAAGATGTCCACCTCATCTTCTTGTCTGATCTGGTCAAGTATACTGCTAACAGCAACGAAAACACCACAGCATGTAGCACCGTTTCTATAAAATACAAATTCACTTTCTTATATTCTTCACATGTCTGAAATGCTAAAATATTGTAGATAAATACTTCAAATTTAACGGTATAGTACGAGCTCGAGAAGGCTTACTAAATATACTTACAATATATATATATATATATATATATATATATATATATATATATATATATATATATATATATATATATATATATATAACAATGATTGGCAGCTGCAGTTATATATTTGTGTGTCTATTTCATGTTCTTTTTAATAGAACATGATGTGTAGACGTTTCATGAGACCACACGTCCACAAATTACCATCATATCTTCGGGACACAACAGATTACCTCATAAAAAGAAAAGGAAGCGAACCATTACCAGATACATTGTTTGTTTCCTTAGAAGTCACATCTTTATATACCAATAAACCACACAACGAAGGGATAGAGGCATGCAGAGAAGTATGGGAAACAATAAATATACACAATCCACCCGCTCACTTCCTAGTCAAACTCCTGGAGCTTGTCCTAAAACTCAGTAACCTTGAATTTAATGAAGAAAACTACCTGCAAATCAATGGAACCGCAACGGGTACAAAAATGGCCCCTTCGTATGAAAATATTTTTATGGGTAAACTGGAGGGTCAGCTCTAAGCATCGGTGGAACTTGCATCATACCAATGGGTGCGCTTCATCGATGATATAGAAATGAAGTGGCAACATGGAAGAGAAAATCTGGATGATTTCATATCAAAGGCTAACAACTTCCATCCTTCAATAAAATTCACGGCATAAGTCTCCAAATCAAACCACACAACAACCAGACTGGTAGAAAAGAAACTCCATATAGACATATACTCTAAACCAACCGACAAACACCAATATCTCCTCCCAATCAGCTGCCATCCAAACCACTGCATTAGGAACATGCCATATAGCCAGGCACTGAGGATACGCAGAATTTGTTCCGACGATGTAACATTCCAAAAAAGGTCTGAAGAGTTATTTAAACATTTGACTTACCGAGGCTATGACAAAGATCTGATTGCGGAGGCAACCCAAAGGGAGCAACAAACAAACCGCAATGACCTACCAAAATAAAAAGAGAAGGAAAATGCTGATAGGATGGCATTTATCCTGACCTACCATCCGGAAAACCCCCAAAGTAGGTAAAATCATCGGGGAACACTGGCCCATCATGGAATCGTGTGACGCACTAAAGTTAATACTCCCAAACAAACGTGTAGTAGCCTATCGGAGACCAAAAATCCCCAAGGACATCCTGGTCAGGGCGAAGTTAACGCCGATTACTAACCAAGACCACACTAGTCAATATGGCCCCTGTGGCAATAAAAGGTGCAAAACATACAAACATGATACAAACCAGGACATTTTCTAGCACAGTGACTAGAGAAAACTGAACATACATGGATCAAACAAAACGTGCAAAACAGATAATGTAATTTATCTCATCACATGTAAGATCTTCAGCATTTAGAGAAATTGAAAAACAACACAACATGATCAACCTTCATAGATCTGATTGGATGACAAAGAAGCTGTACAGAAGCCTAGTCGCAGAACACTTCTCCTCCCATGGCCACACTTTCAGTGATATAACACTTAGAGCAATTGCTCACAACCCCAAACGGAGTTTCGAAACCAGGAAAGAAAAGGAATCTTACGGGATACGCCGCCTTATAATATTGAAACCAAGCGGTTTAAACCAAGAAGACTCGAAAAAGACAGCCATTCACAAACAAAATTACCTTTTATCAGCCGGCATGTTTCTCTTTCAATGATTCCCTAAATTCGCTTATTAGTCACCCAATAACCTATAATTACAACTATAACAATGAAATATCCAGGATATAATTTGCGCGTACATAAATTTACGTAACAGATGACGCTATGGCTCATCGATTTCAATGTCAATATAAAATAACTTACAGCATCCGCAACAAGTCATAAAACTTTTACAAAGACAACGGTTTGTCTGTTTTATTTGTTTGTCTTCCCAAAAATCCCATCCACACAAGAAAGGATAGAACTACCCTCGTTTACTTTTCTCTATTGACATGGCCTCCCTCTTAAGAAATGGCTGTGAAGAATGAGAGGGATGCGAAATAATACAAAAATGAGATGAATTACTTACGAACAGAGGACGGTTATAGGATTTCCTGACATGGCACATTGCCACTGATAAACACGTTCCATCAGCACGAGGAAAGACTGGGTAGAAGTTGGAAGATCCTTGTCCGGCATCCAGTTGTTGAAAGTCAGCATGTACACGGTCTTGCTGTTCTTGTCTCCCTGAAATATTTTGAATTAAATAATTCTGAAAATCATGATTTAGGAAGGTGCAAAGTCTGACTTTCAACACCTGAGCCTATAGTTAGGTCAGCAAGCACAAAGAATTACTGAAATGGTGAAAATTTCAATTATATGTTGAGAAATAGACAATTCTACAAACCTAATATTCAGTATGGAGCCTTGACAGCTCATTCAACATTTAAAAAACGATAAAGAATAATAAAAAAATCTTGTATTAGTAATAGATTATTGTAAATAGAGATTGTTTTCTCTGAAATTTCATGCAGGTGACAAATAAAAGGAACGGAAATGCGGCTGAAATTACCAGTATTAATGGAAAATCCAATATGGAGCATAATGGTCAAACAAATAGATAACAAAATAGAAACTGTCATAGTATGTAAGGTGAAAGTTAAAAATAAACTTTTCTTGCCTTTTTGTAAATGCAGAGTGTTCTCTCCGTAATTTCGTCCTGTTGAGTATCCACCGAAAGAGTATCCACATTCAAGGGACCAAAACTGACAGATTCCCCTTGAGACGGCCACCAGGCACATACTCCCTGTGATAAATATGCATGAAAAGAAAAGCCCATGGACAATCGTCAAATTCAAACAAAAGGACACATACCTGAACCATCAAGTAAACGGTTCAGTCAAATGGTATATGGCAGCCATCGATGTATTCGGAAACATACACATTGCCAGAAAAAGCGTGTACTATTCCCTGTTTGAAAGAGGAAAGGCAGCAAACACTTACATGCAAACCCTCCAAAAACATCCGAAAATGCAATATTGCTTGTGGAATATAGGCTCCGTGGCCAATCAAAAAAGTTATAACGTAAAGTTTACAGTATAAGCAAATCATATAATATAAGCATTACATCAAATTACAAACTAGTTGATATAGCAATGTAACTTAAGATCTATAAAGAATAAGTATGTCCAGAAAGCATGCCCAAGATTACATTCTTTTTATGTTTCATTTTTGATGCACTTATGATGTTCCTTTTTATTTTTGTTAAATATCCCGTCACTTCGAATTGCAACAATGTTTTTGGACACCAAAAAAAACTTGAACCCATATTTAAATTACTTTAAGTACAGTATGTGAACACATAAAGGTGGCATACATTTGTATATTGTTTTGTCTGCATCTCTGTTTCCTATGATTTATCTCTAACCCCCACAAACGAAAAAAAAAAACAACCACAAGAAAATCAAATAGGGCATTAGTTACAAATAATGAATGATCGGTCACAAACACTGAAGATCAAGATGAAAAGATAAACAACATAGGAATGTAAGCAAGATGATCAGCGAGTTTTGCCACATTGTAATCATACACAGCTTTGTGGGACCTGACACTATGGTATTAATAGCGTTCGGGACAAAACTGAACAAAGGAAGTTTCTAAATGTTATATAAAACTATTACATAAATCAACCTGTAATTAAAATCAGTGGAGAACATTTATACAATCTTTCGTTGATGCCTTTGTAAAGCAAATTATCGTTTCTTCAATTCGAATGATTATTCCACTCTTCCTGTTGATGCATGTTCAAATATGACAAGATGTAAGTTTAGCATGAATTATCATAGTAAGATCATGTCGTGTTTCTTTAATAAAGTAGGAACAATCAATTTACCTCTGTATCTTCATCAAGGGCGTTCAAGGTGACAATGATTTCAGAATTGTAATCGTATATCAGTCTCCAAAAATCAATAACCGTATTCTTCAGTGGAAACTGTGTCATGAAGTATCCCGATTTCTTGCTTCTAGACTGAAAAGATGAACCATTTTCTCTTTCAGTGGTATGGTTATGTCTTTTCTTGAAGAGTTAATTATCTTTTATTTGGACGCAGACCTGTTAATTTATTATAATAATTGCTGTCTAATGGCTTATACATGAAATTAAGTAGACTGCTGAAGCAAATTCAGCGTATCACTTGTATCGCTTTTCATTTAAATCTGAATACAAGTATACTGCAAACTGAGCATGTACAGACATGTGTCTTGCAATCTGAATACATTTCTACTGCAAGCTGAGCATGTAGACATGTGTCTTGCAATCTGAATACATTTCTACTGCAAGCTGAGCATGTACAGACATGTCTTGCAATCTGAATACACTTCTACTGCAAGCTGAGCATGTAGACATGTGTCTTGCAATATGAATACATGTATACTGCAAATTGAGCATGTACAGACATGTGTCTTGTAATCTGAATACATTTCTACTGCAAGCTTAGCATGTAGACATGTTTCTTGCAATCTAAATACATGTATACTGCAAACTGAGCATTACAGACGTGTCTTGCAATCTGAACACATTTATACTGCAAGCTGAGCATGTACAGACATTTGTCTTGCAATCTGAATAGATGTGTGTATTCCTACAATCTGAAGACAAGTATGATGTATGCAAAACATGTCTATTTGAAAAATATTTATAACGTGCTGAGATATCAGTGACAATAAAACAACAGTATCGAAGTGCCGCAGTTAGTGTATCATATAGCACTACCATACCCCAATATAAAAAATGTCAGTGGAGAGTTGAAAAGTCATTTCTTTTTTTCTTTTAGAGTTCATAGGCTGCACGCTTATTTCTCCCTTTCAAGTTAAGTATTTAATTATCAGAAGTTAATAACGAATTGAGACTAGACAGCATGGAAAAGAAAATTCATCCATTTCTCATAATCTTCCTTTAATATGAAGAATAGTTTGAATACATCAATGTTTCTATAAATTTATGTATCTGCTGAGTTTTAACAGAGATATTCAGAGTTTGGCATTAAAAATATCATTATCTTTTTTGTTTAGATATCGAAGTACTGGCATTATACTTACAGGCACGGTGACGGAATTGATATAATCTGTTGTCCCTGCAACGTATGTAAGCACATATGTACGGAACTTATCAGCTGAAATATGACAAGATCGACTTAACCAGATGAGCACATAAACAAAAGCAAATGAAATAAAACAAAATATCCACCTTTTTGAGAAAAAGAAAACGACACAGTCCGCTGGACGACTTTACTTGTTTTTATTTTGTGTTTATCGCTTGCCACAATAACTGAACATAAATTGTTTAAAACGTTTAAGATGCTATGATTCCGACATTTCTTAAAATAACAATTATATTCAGCTGTCCTAGGTTAAAAATACGCGTATGTCAAATGATCTTTCCCTTTTTATTTCTTTTTTCATTGTTTCTTTTTGGAAATACGGTGTGTTTGCACTCTGTACTAGGTGAAATAATGGTTTCTGAGGAAATTTTTATCAGTTCCAATAATTACAAAAAAAAGGAATTGGACTTTATAGGTTTTTATATCAAAGACGATTTTTAGAGTGTCCAGGACAGAGAGCATAACGAAACAAAATACCACTGTTGAAATACAAGTGTTTGCTTGATTGAAGAGTGCTGTCTTACCCTAGGTTTTCCCAGATCCGGTATTTTCCGTCACATCCTCAATATTATCCGTCACATTTCATTAAGCACACACAGACACACACACAATATATATATATATATATATATATATATATATATATATATATATATATATATATATATATATATATATACAGCGTTCCCATAGCACAGAGTAATTATTATTGCCTCAAGAATATTATAAATTATCTGTAATTTACAAACCAGCCAATGTATTTAAGTCCCTATTCTTATCCACGTTTTCCTTGCATAGTGCAGTCGTGAAATTTGCATTGGTGTAGCTTGGTTTCAACGCCCTTAGTTTCTGTAAGGAAAGAACGAGGCATGTATCAAGAAAAAAATACAATGATGGCGGAGTAACACTGAAACTTGTGTTTGATGAACAAGAAGCTCAAGAGTGTATCAAATGAAGAGAAACGAGGATTATAGAGAATACTGAAGAATTCTTTCAGATTAACAACCTCGGGGAAATGGAAATCAGCTCTTGCCCCCTCTCCAAGCAAATGCAAATTTCTCATCCGGTGCTATCCTGGTAACGTTTCATTAGGAGGCCGTCATGCCAGAACACATTATATAACTTCTGTGCATGTAGGAAGGTAGTAGCTAATACATTTTCTGAACAACGTAATTGTACTCTAAAGAGGGGTCTTTTTTGTAACACCTCCTTTAAGTTCTATTTAAAATCAATATGTATTCATCTTAGTAAATCACAGTGAAGAAGCTGAATGAACTTCGTTTATTTAGAATCATATAAACAAAATAAATAAAAAGAAACAGGTGCACAACACACGAATAATAATAATAATAATAATAATAATAATAATAATAATATACTTTATTCAGTAATTTAGGCCACCGTCCCATATTACAGAAATACAATACCAGTAAATAAAATGTGCGCCATGGTGTAAAGAAGTTAAATATACATACATTATTTTCTATAGCCGGTGCATTATGTTATAAAGATGTTACTACCTCTAAATATATTAGTCACCATTCGTTCGACTTACCAGATAACTCGAACAATAGTATTTAAATGGAGGGAAAAAAACTAACCTCAAATTCTTCCTGAATTTTGTTGCTTTGCCCAGCCTGGATATTTTCAAGATATTTTTCACACTCTGACTTCAAGCGTATCTTGGATATCGATGTGTCATCATAACTGAATGCCTCCACTAATGCATGGTGGAGTAGGCGGTACTGCTCCTGAAGTGGAATTTTATACGAGTTAATGTGAATTTATGAAATTATGATTTCCCCATAATTTCGAGAAAATAAAATAAAAATTATCAAAATCAAAAAGGAAATTTAAGGTGGGTATGAAAGAACGAAAAAAAAAACATCAGTGCTTTGTAGGTACCGTACAAGACAAATGAATCTTAATGCTGAATGACGAAATGACAACAGCATTTGACAACAACATTCCAGTACTTAAAGTAACATTGATTCTAACAATGAAAAGACGCCAGTCCTATTATGATTAGTGGACACTGAACGGTGCATTATACGCCCAGTGTTTATTAGTCCTCTATACAGGAGATTATTGATCAAGGGAGATTATTGATCAAGGGATCCCAATGTACTTGGTCTTTGGTCAAGATATAGTCTTAACATAAACGTACTCTCTATAAACCATTATAGACTTATCAGGACTATGACCTTCACATTTATACCCCAAATTCAAAATGTTACACAAAAACTGCAAGTTATTTACAAAGTTTGATCAAGAAACTTACGCAACAGCAAAAATTATTTCGCAAAATCCGGTCTTCTTGGAGTCTCAGTGACCATTGTCTATGACCGTTTGATGCCATAATCAATAGGCATCCTTCATACCTTACGCATAAGCACTCCAGACATTTTAGTCAGCATATGAGGTCGAGAACTTGAGTTGTTATGCAAAAACCACGTTTCTGCTTTCAGCCACATTCACCATGACCTTTCAAATTTAGACCTGAAAATCAGCAGGCTTCTTTCTTACACAAAAAGTATACCATCCACAAACTTTGGTGAATGTACATGGTCGAGAACTGAAATGTTTGTGTAGTAACCAGTTTGAGCTTTTAAGCCAATGACCTAGACCCATGCCAGTCTTATCATAAAATCAACAGGCTTCAACGTTATTCCAAAAGCATGCCATCCATAAAGTTTGGTCCAGGTCTGTGAAGCAGAGTCAGTGTTATTTTTTATTCTTTCAGTCACTGCGACCATGATCTTTGACATTTTGACCCCAGCATTTATAGGTTTTAACTGTGCTCAATATTTACGCCATCTGCTTAGCTTGATCTAAAGTGTATGATGTAGAACAAGGGTCGACAACCTAAGGCACGCGTGCCACAAGGTGGTACGTCAAGAGGTTCTGTGTGGCATGCGAAGTGCAGCCAAAAATCTTGATTTTAACAGTGTTACTCTCTTACTGGTGGCACGCACTCGTTCATTTTGTAATTATTCCGGAAAAAATGGCACGCTATTTAAAATAGGTTGCCGACACCTGATATGGAACTAATGTTTTTGTTTAGAAACTTTTGTTCTTCTGTTAGTCTAAGTGGCCTTAACTTTTTATCGTTTCATATTTAAATCGAAAGGCTTCTTCCTTAGGTAATTGTTGATGGCGGAGTACTGTAGTTATTGTGCAGACGCGAAATTGGCAATAGATTGACAAGCAGACGGTCGGACAGCGTCATAATATGATACCGTCTGCATTATGGAAGGATTATACAAATCGGATAAAATATTTAATTATTATTGGGTCGAATCGTTATTTTACAAAACTAATGGTTATCAAGTGATGGTTAATGTTTTATTCATAGTATCATTTACGGCAATGATTTCATGATGCATGGGTTATGATGGTGTTCTATCTGATCAGAGCTACGTATAGATTTGGTGTACTATCTGATCAGAGTTACGTAAAGATTTGGTGTTCTATCTGATCAGAGTTACGTATAGATTTTCGCATTTAATTTACAGAGCATAAAATCTATACATGTAGTGATTCTTTTGATGGCATTAAAATGCATTTAAAGTGGCAGATAAGGTTTTTTATGATTTTTTTTATTTTTCTTCTCAAAACGACATAAGATAAATTTGATGAAAACTATACAATGCGTGTATTAAAAGACGGGCGATTTTAGAATAAAGTATTTCCATCAGATAAACGAATATTTACGGACTTAAATCTTTTACACATTCGCATATAAATATATTTTTCTCCTAAACGATACCCACCACTGTCTGGATCATGTTCATCCTCTGGGTCCTCATTTTCAGCACGTAGCCTCTGACGTTAATCTTTTGACGTCGCTTTCCGTGGTGATACAAGGCGTCAAGAGCGATGAAAGTACCAGAGCGACCTACGCCGGCGCTAAAAGGTTTGTGGGAAAAAAATCAAAACGTCAAAATATTTTATAGGGTCGTTTCTGCTTTACAAGAACGGAATATGAGAGAGGGTATTTGTTGAATGATTAAGGTTTTAAACCTTTCCCGCAAAGCAAAGGTAACAAGGGTTTAAAAACTTTTTATAAACAAAGCAACAACAACAACAATAAACCAACAGAAGAATATATTAAATTGTTTCTACTTTAAGAGAACGGAATATGAGAGAGAGTCTTTGTTGAATGATTAAGGTTTTAAACCTTTCCCGCAAAGTAAAAGGAAAGCACCCACAACAATAAACCAACAGAAGAATAGATTAGAATGCTAACCATCCATATAGCGACTTGCAAGGGTCCTGAAACATGTTTCGAAAGCTGACTCGTGACTTTTACATAAAGTTTTAATGCAGTTCGAGCACTATTCCAAAAAGACCAAACGCTGATGTAATCCAATTATCAATTTTGCAGGTGAAAACGGACGAAAACAAAATGACAAATGCAATATCATTAAACAAGTGTATCTGAAATTACACTTCGCCACTTTTCAGATTTTATTTTCTTTATCATTTCTTTCAAAGTTTCACAAAGTTTCGACTGTTTTTTTTTTTTTTCATGGATTCACACAGACGACTATGGAGGAAAACCATTATGACTAAAAGTACATCACTGAACAATGTACGACAAAATACTTTACTTTTTTGAGACCTATAAACATTTTCTAATTGAAATTGTATGCATGATTTTAAGGACTGGAGGAACTTTGACCAACCTGCAATGGACGATGAGTGGCCCGGGCATATTGGTCTGGGATCTGGACACGAATTTAAAGAAGGAGACGAGCTCGAAGACATCGGAAACTCCATGATCTTGCCATGCCATAAAGTGGAACTGCTTCACTGTTCTAGTCTCTGTGAACTAAACAAAGTTTAATGTTTTATATATTAATATTGATCATTGCGGGTTTGTACTATAAGATAGGATCATTTTGTTTGGTAAATATGGTTTCGTGACCTTTGAACCTGAATTTGATGCGATTTGAGTTCAGATCATTGGTCTCCCCATTTAGATAACCAGGTCACCTAATTTCTGATTGGTTTAGCTACTGAAAGATCTGACCATGTTGACAAGTTTGAATTATCAGGAAATGAATATTGACCCTTATTCTTGATTCTGAAGTCGTGTCTTCATTTTTTCATATAAGAGATTTTTACTTGAGAATTAATTATTCATATCGTAAACAACAGTCTTAGTAGAACAAACTTTAGTTCAGTTATAATTTGAGAGGATTTATTTATTTCAGTTATTCATTGGAATTACAAGATGCTCATAAACTTTCGAACTAAGTAATTATTTTGGAGTTGCTGTGAGTTCATATAAAGGTATTTTTGATTATATTATTGTTTTATGTTTAAACTGTTGGCACATCAAACTACTCCGGACTATTGGCACAGCTCCGGTGGACTGAAGTTGGAGCGTCCGCCTCGGATGTTGGAGATCGCGGGTTCTTGGTGGGACATGATGCCAAATGTCTGCGGCATGATGCCCCAGTACTAGACATCACTATAAACTGCCACATTGCAGACATCGTAGCGATATGACTGAAACATTGTTACAGCTACATTAAAAAACCAAATCTCTCTCTCTCTCTGTCTCTCTCTCTCACACACACACACACTCACTCACACACACACACATACACACACATATATTGGCACTTTATTCGGAGCACCATTGGAACTGATTTGGATCACTCGATATTTTTGGACTTATGATAGACTTGTTCGTACTACTTATGATTTAATTCACAATACTGTAAGTTATTTTAATTTTTCACTTTTTATTGCTTAAGAAATAAATTATTTATTGAATTAAAAATGCAAAACAACTTATTGCTTTTCGCTTTATGCTGCTTCTTAGTTTATGACCACAGTGTTATATATATATATATATATATATATATATATATATATATATATATATATATATATATATATATATATATATATATATATATATATATATGCATTTGTGTATGTGTAAGAGAGAAAGAGAGAGAGAGTATGCGGATCTTGATAGAAAATTAGATATATCCCATGTATTAACTCAGTATCTTCTTCATTTTATGAACTGGAACTATTACGAAATATTCTCAGAGATATTTTCATTGCTTCAGGCTTTTCTACATCGACTCTAAACCTCTCATCTGGTTACAATAGCAGACTTAATTGTTTGAAAAAATCGAATATAACGTAAGGCAAAATCCTACTTAGAACTGGATGTTTTTTAAAGGCAGTGTCAAATTAGATGCAAGTTTTTGCCCTGAATTTTGGTATACGGAATACTTCGAGTAAACAGCGTTGCGCACGAGAAACACTGAGCAAATAGCATTGATCTTGTCCGAGCGGCTCAAATTTTTCGAACAAACAGATTTGTGCCATTCGCTACAACATAAAGCTCCTGCCAAAATTTCTTGTTTCCGCATGTTCATGAGGTAGTACTGTAAAATTTACCTCGTTCTAGGTTCTGACGTTTCTTTGGCTTACATTTGAGTTCAGTATGTGTTTGAGTGTTAGTAATACTGTGGCCTGAAAAGGAAAGGGTTTGTGGCCTGACAAGAATAGGTTTTGAACCTCATAAGCCTTTGCGACGTCATGATATATTAACTACTCCCAGAATACTAAAACTATAGGACAACCAGGAATAAGTCTTTAGTATGACCAATACGACCAAGCGTCAGCAGATGTACAGAAGAATTGCACACCTGTATGATATTCATTGCTATCTTCATTTACTTAACGGAATTGAACTTGGTAACTTCTTGGCGTAGAAGTAATTTTTGCTTACAGCTGACAAAGCTTTATCATTTGGTGACTAAATATGCAACGTATGGCATTAGCAACATATGTCCTGTAAGAACACTGTCGGTGAATAAAAATACATACTCTTTAACTTGCTCAGTTTTCTGTCATCGTGAGATAGTCTCTGAACACTGTTTTTCCAGGAATATAAGTCATTATTGTTATGTTTCTGAAAGCCATTATATGCTTCATGAAAACATAAAGCAAACAAAATGCTGAAAATTCATACATGAAGTAGGGGTACAAATTTATATCCGTTACAGAAGGTAACATTCTTAATTCTTTAGCGTACTTTCTTGTGGGAAACCTCAAATACTCTCAGCGTGAAAAAAGCAAATTCTTGTACGCGTTGCAGATCTATTTGGATATCACCGGTAGTCATCTGTCCACTGTCTGGCCAATACTGCTCACACTTTATCTGCAAGAAATGAATAAACAATACACGAATGTCATTCAGATAAAAAAAATCAAAGGAAACTTAACGATTTGAAATATCAAAAGAAAATCTTGTTTTATTCCAAAAAAAGTATAAAAAAATTAATGAATCGAATAACGTCATATCCTCGTCAGACATATCAGTATCATAAGCTCGATCATACCAGCTAGATTACTTTTCCATATTTGTGTTGATGCTTTTCTGTTTCAATTGGCTTTTAGTATCGTGATACTTCATGATCTCACTAACGTGGAACATTTTGAAGATAGTTCAGCATAACATTTTTATGTATATGTAATGCCATCCATACCTTTGATTCCTCGACTAGATTGGTCAACATGACAATTTTCCCAGAATTCGCGAGCCACACCATTCTCCAAAAATCTATCACAGTCGCCTTGTTCGGACCTGGTAACACACAATAGTAAGCATCAAGAGTAAATAATAAATGTACGTTGACTATTTTCATTGCGCGCGCACACACACACACACACACACAGATTGCATATATATATATATATATATATATATATATATATATATATATATATATATATATATATACATATACACATACACACATACTGTATATTGTAGTTGTATATGTTTTTGGGTCAGTTGATATGCCACTGACAACGTTCCCTCTAAGCTGCGCGCGCAAGACATCCCCACGCATCGCAATCGACGAAGATCTAAAAAATTAGCTCAAGTTACCGTAATTTCTAGCACAATGCAGCGCGCATAGCGCGCACAACTGTCATTCGCGTATAAGGAACGTTGGAAACTGACTTCGTTACATAAGGTTCTAATTAAAGGTTATAATTATTTACTAGTCTAGTAATATATATGAAAGCATATTTGTTCATCTGTTTTGCTTTTAAGATTTGTATTTAAAAAAAGTTGAGATATAGAAGCAGTGACATATTTCCGCCGAGGCCGACTAGGCCCAGGACAAGGGCGTCCGATTTTACGAAACGGGAAAATTCTTGCAGCCGTAAACCAAATAAATAAACAAACAAACGAAAATCTCTGAAGTCAATAAAACCTTCGGACTAATACGCAGTTGTTGAAAATAATACTCGCGATTCGCGACCTTTCCTTCCATGCCGCCTCTCAATGTGTACGGTCCACGAAATGCTTGTGTGGCACTTCAGAACTGTCGAGTGGTGGCAAAAACCTAAATACGTTACTAGGTAGAAATAGTGTGAGGTAAAATGTAAAAACAAACAAGGATATCGAAAGCCGGCAAAAATGCTACAAACAATGCATAAAAGTCACAAAGAAAATAAAAAGAACACAACGAAATAATAATAATAATAATAATAATAATAATAATAATAATAATGGTGAGCAGCCTTTATTTCCATCCGAAGGATGATGATTTATATCATTTCATTATAGTCCAGTACAGTTGATTTTATAATCCAGTCCCCCACCTTTCAGATTTCGGAAACTATCTCAAAAGAGATCAAGGGCGCTGAAAAAACGTGTTTAACATCTCAACTTTAATTGTGAAAAACGTAACTGAGCTAAAGAAAAGAGCCAGTTAGACCCACATCTTAAAGAAAGAGAGAAAATATATTATTCAAAAATATTGGAAACAAAAAATCTTTTCAACACAACTCTTTATCAATTTACAAGTTTTGCATGCAACGACAACTGTCCTGATAAATAAAGAAAGTGATTTAATGAGATCAACATGGAAAATATAACAGCAAATAAGACTAACCAATTTTACTAACCTTGTGTCGCAATGTAGCACTTTGGGCAATCCACGCTCTACAAGTTACAAGATGAAAAAAAAATATGCTAAATGACATTTTATTCAAAATATTGAGTAATGTGATTCGTGTATGGAAGATCACTGGTGTGGTATTTATTTGGAATTTTTACTTTTATTGCAAGGGTTCAAGTTCCTAAAGATTTGAGCAACTTGTTACATATACAGTTTTACAACCTTTACTATGCACTTTATAGCCATGCTTGTGATGATGTCCTATTACATACATACATACATGTATGCATACATACGTACATACATACATACATACACGATGGGGTGTCGTGAATGATTTTCGAGTGTTTCGTCAGATTTAAAATAATTAAAACTTAACGTATCGCACTACTCATTTGAGTATATCTCAATGAAAACGGATAAACTTTGAGGGTACAAGTACTTTATATATATAATAAGAATAAGAATAATCAAACATTCTTCATTTGACACATTTAGTACGAAGCTAAACTTCAACAAATCAGAAAAAGATCGTATCAGCGCAATGCTTACGTCAATATAGTTGGCATTGATGTAGTCTGCATCTAACTCTGTAAAATCCAGGGTAACACGACTGTGGTCATCTTGAAATGAATATAAAATAATAATCTCTTATACAATTTTCGTTAATGTACACATTACCAAATATTTTAAAATCTCTTAATTTCATCTGAATTTTTCTTTTTCTTTCGTTCATAACTCTTCTTCGCGATATGCTCAGGCAATTACCACATTAACCTATTATAAAATACATATGCAGAGAAAATTATCACTTCGATAAAGCGAGGTAAAGGCGACTGTTATCACTCTACCATACTTTGGTTTGTCTGTTTGGTGCAGGGCAGCGATTTTATTTAATTTACAAATTCAACTTTCAAATATGACAAATTTGAATAAAACGATTCAGAATGAAATACTCACAAGGAAAAGTCTGGGCAAATCGATTTTTGAACTTGTTCCCAGGTCTCTTTGCAGCCTCGTGTGGGTATCTGGCTCCGTGAGGCAAAGTCTGTACAAAAGGGCAATATATTTCTATACAGAAACAACAACAATGACAACACACGCACACAAATGAACACATATAAAAGCACCCTAACTACCACGACCATGCGTTCATCTCTTGAAACGGATGGAACTAGGTCGACGGTAACGACTTTGTAATATATATTTTATGCACTGTTTCGTGACCAATTGCTGTTTTGAAACGCACAGGTGCCGCTATAGTCCGATAAATAAAACCCCGAAATATGTGTTGATACTGATGGACGATTTGTGAGCATGTTGATACATGTTCGTTAAAATATGCGATTTCGCTGGATGCAAATCTCTCCGCTCCGGAACACACCCTAGTATGGTCTATACACTTACCGGTATTTGGTAGCAGCCATATCGTGAGCACGAAATTCAAAATGGCCATATTACATAGGGTTGTGCTAATCGACGTGGATTTACCAGTCGTTAAACATAGGATTTGATCCGGAAATAGTATGTACATATCGCCAAAAGAAACCTTCAACCAACGGCAACTCAAGAGATGCGAGAAATACTGACAAGACTTATATATGTTGCGAACAGGCTTGTCTGCAAATGGTTGCACATTGTAATGAACAGGTGACCCATAAATCGTCTATCAGTATCAATACAGTTTAGGGGGTCTTGATTTATTCGTCTGGTGCCACTAGAAACAAAGTAAAGGTGCAAAATGGCAGCGAGGTATAGAAAATGTTAGCTGCTCCTGAAACTGCAACAAGCTGTTTCGCAACCTTTACTTTTTGTCTTCAAACGGCAGCGTACCACTTCGCGAAAATACATAGTCCTGACATAGCTACGGACATTTTGCAAGTGAGCAGTGTAAATGATGCCGTAATGGCACTGTTCCGTTTCCGCGACCATACCAGTTATCGATACAGCAAATACTGTAATCATTTCTCCGTAAATTGAATCATAAGTACAAATCTACTTTCGTATCATTTCCTTCTTATATTATATTTATATTTAGTATATATACTATTTGTATTTACTTTATAATAATGCTCGGGCTGCAAAGCAACCTGCAACACCTGAACCAAGTAAAGTAAGTATAAAAGTGTTCAGTCACAAAACTGCCTGGCGCCGTTTCAGGACAATCTATGGTTGCAAAACGACTCAGAAATGTTTAAGTGCCACGTAAAGAACGAGGAAAATTGCTTGATTATGAAACAGTGTAGGCCATTTCAGGGCTCGGTAAGGTCATGAAATGGCGCTGGACCGTTTAATAACAAGGATGGAGTTTTAAAGCGACCGGTGCTATTTCAGGGCCAGATGAATCATCATTAGTAGTGAATGGGGATACCGTAGGGATTATAGGGCATACCATTAAAAACACCCTTGGGTCAATATAGGGACAATGTAAATTTAACATGGGAAAAATGGCTGGGTCAATATAGGGACAAAGGGAATTGAACATGGGAAAAATGGCTGGGTCAATATAAGGACAAGGGGAATTGAACATGGGAAAAATGGCTGGGTCAATATAAGGACAAGGGGAATTGAACATGGGAAAAATGGCTGGGTCAATATGGGGACAAGGGGAATTGAACATGGGAATAGAGTGTGGGTCTGTTTAGGGACAAGGGAAATTGAACATGGGGAAAAAAAATCTTGGACAAGTTGAGCCTCAAGGGAAATGGAACAGGGTCGGGACCCTATTTTAATATGGTCCCGACCTGATGGATCTCTAATTTTTTTTTTTTTAAAAATTAAAAAATGGGGCTACGCAATTGAAAGTCTATCTCTTTTCGAGAGATTGGAGTGGTCCTGAAAAGGGCCTTTGGGTTTATGTTAATGTATCCCTTAACATAAATGGCACCGCATTGGTCTTCTTCTTGTCCTTAGGCTACGTCTCACTGTAGGACCATACATTAACACTCTTTTGAGACATCCTTGACGTTCTACATAGATCCTACGTATCCATAGACTCGTGTCTGTCCTATGGATAACTGCCCAGTTGGATCGGACATATATGGGTATGTCCGTCTGGAACATCATTGAAGACACAAGCGTGGAAGATTGTACGTCGGTCCACATCTTGAGGCGCCGAGAACAGGTGAATCAATGCAGTGAACTGCGCTTATTTATAGGTAGAGGAAGGACTGAAACGGATTGAGTTCATTCACCAATCCAAACACGCGTTACAAAATTCAGTCAGCTCGCATCCAATCCGAAGAGAGCAGTCTGTGACGTCACGTGGTCTATATAGATTTGCTAGCGCCTGTGCGCAGTCAATTCATGCGACAGTTATTCAACATGACGGAAACTCAGAAAACGATCAATTGGGGTGCACCAGCAGTGGAGACCACCCAAGGGAACCCGGACTTACTTTCAGAAGAGGTAAATTGGGATTTTGTGGATTTTCTTAAATCGCAAGAATTTGTTCCGGAACCTTCGTCACCTTCTTCATTACCGCACGTGGAGAATTTTAGACAGAGACAGAAAGAAGAATTGGAAAAATTTATACAACAGCAAAAGGAAGCGGAACAAGCTTTTCTCCTACAGCAACAACAGCAAGAAGAAGAGGTAAGAAAAAAACAGCAACAAGAAGAAGCAGCAGCAAAGAAGTGTGAAAATCAAACGGTCACGGTACTGTTAGACATTTTAGCGGAGTTAAGAAGTCTGAAACAAATGTATCAGACTTCTTTATTACGACCGAAGAGAATACGACCTTCCCGAGCTAAACACTCCAACCCTGTAACTAAGCCTACCGTGCCACCCTTAGTGATTTCAACCAAATCATCATCACTATCATCAACAGTACGCAGTCCAGAAGTAGGCCTTGGCCGTGGCAAAGGCTTAAGACAGTTAAAGTTGATTGCTTAAACTCACTCCTACACCAAGAAAAAGGCCCTTTTCAGGGCCACCCACGTCTCTCGAAAAGAGATAGACTTTCAATTGCCAATAACTCAAAAAAACCCATTTTACCCCTATAGTACGTGTCTGTGTATGTGTGCATGAGTGTACGTTCTTATTTTAAAATCAAAACCCAAAGACACTTACCTTTTTATACCTAATTTATTCTTTTATAAATATTTACAATCCAATTCACAATTCACAACAAATCACTTTTAAAAGTTCATCTACTTCTTCTGTCTCATTGTTCACTCTCTCTGTTTTTTGAATTTCTTCACCGTCAGTCTTTTCCTCCTCTTCCTCCTCACTTTCTTCTCTCCTTCTTTTCTTCTCCTGTTTCTTTTTCTTTGCCTCTTGTAAATAAAATTGTCTTCTTTCTTCCTCTTCTTCCTCTGAAGAATCCCTCTCTTCTTCCTCTGAAGCATCCCTCTTTTCTTCTGACTCTTGTTTCTTTTTTGGGCAATCTGGAGACCAATGTCCTTTTTCTTGACAATAATAACAGGTATCTTGACTTGTCTTTTCTAACCCCTTTTTTTTTGACGGTCTGGACACTCTGAAGACCAATGCCTTTCTTCTGACAGATATAGCAAGTATCTTCACTTTTATCTCGAAAAGAAGGAGAGTAGTCCGAAGGCTGGTCTGAAGAAAATTTTCTAATGACCCCTCGCAAAGCTCTGATGAAACGTTCGATCTGGCTAGTCTCTTCCATCGTTCTACTCGGTTTGAGAGTGAAATGAATAGTGAAAGGACAAGACACACACCCTTTTACATACGCTGGTCTGCCATGACTATAAATTAGTCCATGGTGTTTAAACTTTAGTAATTTGACATTTTGCTATCAAGATGAAACGATTGAATCATTTCGAGAAGAAAGAAGAAGAAGAAAGTAAGAGGCAGAAACGTGATCTATCGCCTCGTACCAGAGCTGAAGTCTTGGCACAAATTCATGCCAGCGATTTTGAAGAGGACATGAGTGAACCAGAATCCGAACCTTCTAAACAAAGTTCACCACCCTTAGTCAACCTTGAAAACTACTATTCCATTCGAGAGACAGAAAAGCGCTCCTCTAGAAAATTTAGAACCACGGCTTACACCTACACGGTGAAGTTTAAAGATTTCAAGTCCGACGTACCGTTGGAGAAAGCAGAAGGGTTCATCACCGGGGTGTGGGATTCTTTGCTCACCACACTCAAGCGACAATGTCAAGCCAAAGAAGACGATCGCTTGAGACTTTCCATACAACACGACGGCTTGAAATCCCCTGTTTGGATCGAGTTCAGTAACCCTGCAGAATTGACCCCTTCCAAAGTCATGGACAAGATTCAACACGTACAACAATCCAATGACCAGTTTGACATCACCGACGGAAAAGCCACACTGTTTATGACCCACGTGTCTCCTCATCAAGGGACTGGACGCAAAAAGATGTTATTGGTGAATGACCTTCGCAGCATTAAGCGTAGCCTCGTCCAAATTCACAACCGTCAAGACCAGATGTGTTTAGCCAGGGCTATTGTGGTGGGACGAACCTATGCCAACAAAAACGACACGGTAGAATGGAAAAGAGCCTGGGAGAATATTCGAAAATCGGATCGAGCCAAACAACGAAGTGAAGCAGAACTCCTGTTGCAACAAGCCGACTTGCCCAAAGACACACCCTGCGGCATTCCTGAAATGCAAAAATTGCAAGATGTCCTAGCTCCACGCTACACCTTGAAAGTGCACCCTCAAGAAATGCGTGGGCCTCTGTTGTTTCGAGGGAAAGACTTTAAGGATGGAAAATACTTTCACGTCTATCATCACAATGACCATTTTGATACCATTACCAGTATCACCGGATTCCTGGGATACGGTTATTATTGTGAGAAATGTGACAATGGCTATAACAATCGAGAGCAACACAAGCATTGTGGATCGAAATGCTCAGGATGTTTGGCCTCTCCACCCTGTCTGAGCGAAGGACAAGAACCAGTGCATTGTTTCACTTGTCTGCGCACGTTTGTCAGCCCTGCCTGTTACCAACAGCATTTGAAGACGCAAGGTTCACATAAGAAATGCGCTTGTCAACTGCTGAGATTGTGCCCTACGTGTGGACAAGGCATACGTACCAATAGTGCCAAGGCACACGTATGTTTAGGAAAGAAAAAATGTCACATTTGTCATCACATCGTGGACTTGGAACACCATTGCTACGTGCAAAAATACCAACCCCAACCAAAGAAAGAGGATGGACACAAGAACAAAGGCAATTTCATCTTTTTCGATTTCGAATGCATGCAAGAGACCGGTATTCACATTCCTAATTTCTGCGTGGCTCATCGAGTGTGCGAAAAGTGCATTCAAGAACCTATCGTGAGTCATTGCCCTTACTGCAGTAAGAATCCTGGAGGGCGTGAAAAAATCTTTCGGGGACCGAACACGCTAGCCGATTTCGCTCGATGGGTCTTAGACCCCATCGACAAGACGTGGAGCCAAGAGGACATCGAACGTTACGGAGATTGTCATTGCCATGCCACGGTGATGGCTCACAATTTCTCCGGATACGATGGACAGTTTCTTTTGAGTTACTATATGGAACATGGCACCGAATGTCCTAAAGTCACTTTGAACGGAGCCAAAATCATTTTCATGCAAGTGGGACAAGTGCAGTTTAAAGATTCGATGAGTTACTTGGCCATGCCTTTTAGTCGAATGCCTAAAACGTTTGGAATGACAGAAATGGCTAAAGGTTATTTTCCTCACTTTTTCAATACGGAAGCCAATCAACATGCCGTTCTACCCCATTTCCCTGAGGCTCACTATTACGACCCCGACAACATGCGTACCGAACAACGAGAAGCTTTCTACGCTTGGTACCAGGCTCACGCCTCCGACCCTTTCGACTTTCAGGAAGAAATGCTAAAGTATTCTCGTTCCGACGTGGACATTTTACGACGTTGCTGTGGAAAATTTCGAGAACTGTTCATGGAACACGGAGGGGTCGATCCTTTGAAAGAAGCTTGCACCATTGCCAAAGCGTGTTCCTTAGTGTACCGCCAATGATTCATGCCCGAAAACACCGTGGCTGTCATCAGTCCTCAAACGACCAACTATGTCAAACGTCAATACTCGGTCAAATCCCTACGCTGGTTACGTTACTTGTGCGACAAGGAAGACAAGTGGATTCAGCATGCCCGCAACGGAGGAGGAGAGAAGACCATCGGAACGCATTCGGTCGATGGTTGGGACTTAGAAAACCCCAGGATCGTGTACGAGTTTAACGGTTGCTTATTTCACGGATGTCCCGTCTGTTACCCTGACCGTGGCACTAAAAATCAGTTTTTACAACGAACCATGGAAGACTTGTACCAGGCCACTTGTCAGCGACGCCTAAAGTTAGAACAGGAAGGATACCAAGTGGTGGAAATGTGGGAACACGAATACGATCACCGTTTGAAAACCGATCCCGAGTTTAAACGCCTCGTGGAAAGTTACCAGTTCATGGACCCCCTGAACCCGAGGGATAGTTTGTACGGAGGAAGGACCAATGCCACCTGTTTGCTGTACCAAGCCGACGAAGAGAAAGGAGAAGAAATCAAATACTTGGACGTGTGTTCGCTGTATCCCTACGTGTGCAAGTATTGTCGCTTTCCAGCAGGGCACCCACAATTGTTCACCGAACACATCGACCTGAAAAACATTCGACGATACGAAGGCTTGATCAAGTGCAAAGTTTTGCCGCCCACGGACTTGTACCATCCCGTCTTACCTCACCATTGCCAAGGCAAACTGATGTTTCCTTTGTGCCGTACTTGTGCCGAAACGTGCAACCAAGATCAACCTTGTCAGCACACCCAGGAAGAACGGGCCTTGACGGGGACGTGGGTCAGCGTAGAATTGTTCAAAGCTTTGGACATGGGATACCAACTGTTAGAAGTGTACGAAATTTGTCACTTTCCCAAGACACAACAATACCACAAGGGTGACCCCACGCAGAAAGGCATTTTCGCAGACTACGTGAATGCCTTTTTGAAACTGAAGCAAGAAGCCAGCGGCTATCCTACCTGGTATCGCACTCCCGAAGACCAAAAGACATTCAAAGAGAAATACTGGGCACAAGAAGGCATCACTTTAGATCACATCGAGAAAAACGAAGGCAGGCGATCGTTTGGCAAAGTGATGTTAAATTGCTTGTGGGGCAAAATGGCACAACGCCCGTGTGTACCCAAGACGGAATATTTGACCGAACCTTCCCGCTACTTCCAGATGATTCACGACAAAACCAAATTCATGAAACACGTGGACGTCGTTAGCGAAAATTTGATCTTAGTGAATTACGAAGAAGATCTGGACTTTGTACAAGACGACCCTTTTGGAAATGTCATCATTGCGGCTTACGTGACAGCTTATGCTCGCTTAAAATTGTACGAAGCTTTAGAACTGTTAGGGGAACGCGTCCTGTACTTTGACACGGACAGTTGCATTTACATCGATCACCCGAGTCAACACCACCCTGACATCGAAGGAGACCGTTTAGGAGCCTGGACAGACAAGCACCCCGACGACAAGATTTTAAGTTTCGTCAATGGTGGTCCCAAAAAGTACGGTTAAGAATACCGGGACAAACAAGGAGAAGTGCACACGACGTGTAAAGTGAAAGGATTGACTCTGAATTATCCTACCAGTCGTGTGGTCAACTTTGGGGTATTGAAAGAAGCCTTGCAGTCATGAGAAGATGAACACTTTAAAGTGATCACCTATCAGCCCAACAAGATTGTACGTTTACCCACTCACCACATCGTCAGTCGACCCTTGGAAAAAGTCTAACAAATCGTGTACCAGAAGCGAGTGCGACTTCCCAATCATTTCACCTTACCGTATGGACACGTCGGTATTGGTCTGTATATAAAAAGGAGCCCTAGGCAAGATCGATAGTTCATTGTGACTACCAAGACCAAGCGAACAAGGCGAATACTTTCAGAGAAACACAAAATAAGTTCCACCTCTGTCTGCGTGGGTTCGAGTCCAAGGCTCGGCTAGCGTGGGTACGTGGGAAAGCCTGCCAGTAGCTTTTCGTGGGTCGGTGGTTCTTCCCTGGGTTTTTCAGGGTTCTTCCTCCACCATTAATACTGGCCGCCATGTATAGCCTATCGTGTGCTGAAAAATGGCGTTAAACCCCACAACAACAACAACAACAACAACAACAAAATAAGTTCAGACAGGCACAATTCAAGTTTGGGGCTTCTGAAGTGGAATGCGATTGTGAGCCTTGCGATGGGAACGATGCTTTACGCTGTGACCTTAGCGATACAGTAAAGCATCATGGGAACTTTAGTGTCACTACCCCTATCATGGAAAGTGATGCTGTACGTGTCAAACCTGAGGGATGCGAAAGCGATGCCGCTCGTCCTCTTGGACACTTTACTGGGTTTCGTTTTAAAGGTGGATGTCCATCTTCACGTCTACCTCCCTACGGATGTCATCCAGCTCTGAGGAAACTCCTGTCCATGTCACCCAACCCTCATCGAAACGAACCTGTGAAAGACGAATATTCGTTTCCTGTGCGTTTGTCGGAATACTGCAACTTTGAAAATCGTTTTCAATCGTTCAAAGGAAAATGGCCTAAGTATCTGGGAGGACCGACCCCCGAAGAATTAGCCACAGCCGGATTTTTCTACTTGGGCGAAGGGGATAAAGTCAAATGCTTCAGTTGCGGTGTGTCACTTCACCACTGGGAACCGCAAGATTCAGCCTACCTGGAACATGCTCGATGGTCTCCCAGTTGTCATTACTTACCCTTAGTAGGACAATATATTTAAATGGATACTTTATAAGAGAACATTCGTGCTTTGCCTGTGGAGTTGAGAGAACGCATTTACCGAGAGCTGGTCAAAATACAAGTCAAACGTAAAGAACAATTGCATCCGTTACGTCACCAATTTTTAAATCACTGGTACCTGAATGCTATACAAGGACTGATTCAGTTGAACGTGTTCCATTGGACAGACATTGATCAACGACCCCTTAGTTTTAAAAAGGATTGGTTTGCTATTGACGATTCTATCTACTACATGTAAACTTACTGCATCGAATTCCAGAGGCAGAGTTAAAGACTTACCAACATCTTTTACACAATGTCAACTTAGTGAAAGAGGAAACTTCTGAACGAATTGTAATGTGTAAATTAGTGATGAAACGATTTAAATTCGACACTGAAGTAAAACCATGTCTGTGCAAACGGTACATTTCTTGTGTTAGAAAGAGGATTTAGTATGACCTATTCATGGATACTTTGCTAGAGAAGATTCGTGCTTTGTCTGTGGAGTTGAGAGAACGCATTTACCGAGAATTGATCAAAATACAAGTGAAACGCAAACGCAAAGTTATTCATCCGTTTTTAAATTATGCTCTGTTCCAAAGTATAAGAAGACTGATTATGAGTGGATATTACATCAGGCACAAAGGTAAACGAGGCTATTGGCCACCACCCAAGGATTCCAAAAACAGTGTATATACTTATGGATACTTTACAAGAGAACGTTTTGGGCTTGCCTGTGGAGTTGAGAGAACGCATTTACCGAGAGCTGGTCAAAATACAAGTCAAACGTAAAGAACAATTGCATCCGTTACGTCACCAGATCTTTAACCACTGGTACCTGAATGGTATAAGAGGACTGATTCGTCAGAAATTGTTTCAGTGGTCAGACCTTGTTCAACACTTTCAGTTAGTGAATGAACTAAATGTTCGTAATTTTGGTTACTTCGAGATTCACCTAGAGCAACGTATTGAGGAAGACGAGTTAAAGGATTACCAACATATGTTACGTGGAATCTGCTTAGCGGAAGACGAAACATCTAGACAAACTCTGAAGTGTAGGTTACAGTATGCAAGATTTAGATTCCCTACTGGAGAACGATGTCTAGTTAGAAAGTACCTTTATTGCTTCCGAAATAAAGAGACTACAAAATCAGGAATCCATGCCACGGCTTATGTCACAAGTGATTGAACAGATTCCGTGGAAGGAACTCAATGACCATATTCAAACCGTGGATCATTACCATCAATTATTGCAAGAACTGTATCCATTCAATTTGGGACGACGCATAGTGTGTGTCTTAGTGACTTGTTTTCTGGGATTTCGTTTACCAGCCGATTCCTTGTGGACTCTTTACGATTAGTACTTACCACCCCAAAGGCCTTAAATGGTCACGAAAGACTCCTTTTGCTCAAAGCCTTGCGTTTTCATCTGGATACTTCTCGACCTCAACAGGAAAAAAAGATTCGTCAACTTTTAACTACCGAAGACGTGTATGACGATGTGTGTGTAGCTTGTGACTTACACCCCCATTGGACAGATGTTCGTGACTGGAAAAAGGGGGGTTTTGAGGCTTGGACCCAAGAAGTGGCCCAGTATGCATAAGAGTTGTTCAAGGAAAAAAGTTACTTTTCAACCTGTGTTAGTGACAGTGCCAGAAGAACCCGTCACCGAGAACAACCACTCGCTTCAGGACAGGACTGTCATGGACATTCCTGAAAGGTCATTCCGGGAGGACACTTGTGTGACAATACCTCATGTAGAGACTGTAAGAACATTACACAATGTCCCTAGGACATCTTGGTTACCCAAAACATGTTGTACAGAGACTTGTTTATATTCCACTTTGATCGTTTTGATGTGTTTTTTATTCCTGTACATAACTATTTGGCTTTTATGTATTTTTGTCTTTCGTGTTGTTCATATTTGAAACATTCAATAAACGTGTCCTGAAAAAAGTATATAAACTCTCGTCTTGTTTGTTTTCGTGTCACAAGTGACATTCCTAACACTATGGCTACCTCTGCTGTCTCTGCTCCCTCTTCCTCCACTGTCAAAGTCATCGACGAACACTTAGATCGTGCCAGTTGGGAGGCTTTGTGTCTTCGCCATCCCTTTAACATGCTCATTGCTGGACCCAGCGGTTCAGGCAAAACCGAATTCGTCAAACGTTTGATCGAACATAAACATCATTTGATCGATCGTCCACCTCAACGCATCGTGTGGTGTTACAAAGAGTGGCAATCGGCGTACAGCCTCTTGCGAGAAAGTCAAGGCGATTCCATCGTGTTTGTGGAAGGCATTCCCAAAGAAGACGACGGCATCGTCTCTGACTCCCGTCAAACCCATTTGGTCATTTTCGACGACATGTTAGGAGAAGACGAAGAAGAAATTAAACTGTGGTTTACGCGCAAAGGTCATCACCGTAATGCCAGTGTCGTTTACATCACCCAAAAGTTGTTTCAACAAAGTAAAGCCCATCGCACCATCAGTCTCAATGCACATTACGTGGTCTTGTTTAAAAGCCCCCGAGATAAATCGCAAGTGCAAGTCTTAGCCAAACAGTTAGGAACACCTTGGCTGACTCAGGCGTACGACGATGCCACTCAAACTCCACAAGCCTATTTACTCGTCGATTTGAAACCTACGACCCCCGATGATTTGCGATTTCGTACCACTTGTTTCACCACTGGTGCCAAGATGGAGGGCCTGTCCTGTACACGTCTCCGTCCTCGACTTAACTTCACTCAACAAAAAAATCTATAAAAACTTCAGACGCTTTTCGTCTGTCTCACACAGCGTCAACATGACGTCCCTTCAGTCGCATCTTCCCGTCAGATTGATTCGTGCCTTGCATGGCATCAGTCGAGAAAAAAATCTACAAATACGGGCTCGTGTCTTAGAAGCTAGTCTCAAAGAAGTCTTACGATGGTTCACGGTGACAGCACGTCAATTACTCCAAGGAATCATTCAGCTTCCTCATCAAACCAAACGATTTTTTGATCGAAACAAAGTCGCTTTGACCCAACTGGCCGATCCCCGCATCGACACTCAAACCAAAAAACAAATCATTTTGAAACCTGGAGGGAGCGGTACTCTAGGAGGGGTCATCATTCGCTCTCTCTTAAGATGGGATCCTAATGCTCCCAAACTTCTCCCCAAGAAAAAAGTCAAACGAAGCTCCAAGAAGAAGAAAAAGAGCCACGGTGTCAAGACCAAGTCCCCAAGGAGACCCGTGTCTCCAACAACTTCTCCAGTGGAGGGACCCTCCTCTTACCGGACACCACCCCGGAAAAAGAAAAGAAGCCCCCAGAAAAAGAAACAGAGAAAAAGTCCCCAGAAAAAGAAAAGCCTACAGAAGAAAACTAGTCGCAAGAGAGGCATTTCGGCCAGGACGCAACCTTACACTCGCAAACCACGACCTGCAAAGGTGGTGACCGCGTCTCCGGTAGCCTCAGGTTCATTCACTTCCCCGTTGATGTCACCAAGAACTGAAGAGTTACTTGCAGACGTTGATCACACCAAGAACATCTCCGTTGATGACCCCAAGAACTTCCCCAGTGACAGGTCCCTCCAATTTAGCGGCAGTGGCCGCTGCTCACAAAGTACCTTCTCCCAAAATCAAAGTTCAAGAGAGATCGGGCATGTTACAAAATTTACTGGATTTATCCAAGCAAGAACTGGCTCGATTTAGTCCTTTCCGTACCCCTGCACGACGTGTCATGCCTGTCCTGAAGTTGATACGCCGTAAAGACAACCAGTGGCGACGCGTTCCAGTATAAAAAAGGCCTGTGACTAAGTAGGGGTATCAGTGTTTTTGGTGCTGAAGATTCAAAGATGTCACCCTCCAGAAAACATCCCTCTTCTAAATAACCCCAAGGAAAGAAAAGGAAAGGACTGCCTCCTCGTTTAGTCAAACATGGGGACATGTTATCTGTCCTGTCCAAAGCTTCTCCACCCCTACGAAAAAGACTCATTCAATCAGCCTCCAAACAGGTCATCGATAACGTGTGCGAATGTTGTTTGAACGTCTTGAAAGGTACGATCCCTTTGTCCAAACACCAGAAACAATGCTTAGGCAAACATCGTCACGTTCTTCGCCAAATGGTTCGAAAGAAAATTCCCATTCGTCAAAAAAAGAAGATGTTAGTGCAACGTGGAGGTATTTTACCTCTCTTGTTAGGCCCCATACTGAAAGGAGTCTTGGGAACCATGTTGGGAGGACTGGTGGGAGCAAGATAAAAAGGCCTTCGGAAGTCCCAAGATCTCAGAATCGACCCCTGACAACCCCATGGAAGGACGAAAACTAGCTTTAGTGCCTTACAAACGATGGATGGAATACCATCGGTGGCAAGAACAACGCACCCCGCATTTACCTCCCAATCCCCATTTGAGCGAGATGTCCCAGTTACAACACGAATTGCAGTCCTTGATGGATCGCCAAGATTTGTCCGAAACAGAAAAATCGCAAAAGTACGGTCAACTCTTGCAACGACTGCAACTCTTTCACCAGAAAGCTTTAGACGAAACAGCTGTACCCACTCTGAAAGATTTTAAGACCTTGATGAAAAGTCCAGCACCATCATCACTACCACCACCACTACTACCATCCCCAGGGGTCACCAGAGATGCTACCCCACGAAGACCTGAGGAAGAAGAGATGTGAGAAGTGTTTCAAACACCGTCAGCAGCTCCCATTTCAAGTAAAATTGCAGCATCCTTCTTGACCCCGTCCCCCACACCCCAACGAGAAGAAATGAAAGCTTGGGTTAAAAAGGTGATGTCCACTCCTCCTTCGACAGAAGTGAAAAAGAAAGAAGGGAAACCAGAAGTGAAAAAAGAAAAGAAGACCAAAGCCATTCCATTGCCACCTCCACCACCACTACCTTCGACTTCTACTCCCGTAGCTCATCGGACACGTAAATCCGTTTCTAAACCACCCTTTCGTCCCACCCAAAGTAGCATCACCGAAGAGTGGGTGACTTATTAACACACACAAAAAATGGAGAAGGTGTTAGCCAGCATTTACTACGATCCTTCCCATCCTGCAGGTTACGCAGGAGTTCAAAAATTGTATCGTGCTGCCAAAACTCGACTGAAAAGTCTCCGTTTACCTCAAGTGCAACGACGGTTACAAGAACAAGCTACTTACACTTTACACAATCCCATTCGACGCATGTTTTCCAGAAGTCGCACCCGAGTGGAAGGCATCGATCATCAATGGCAAGCCGACTTAGCCGATGTCTCTCATTTGGCCAGCTACAATCGCGGCTACAAATATTTGTTTTGTGTCATCGACGTCTTTTCCAAATTTGCCTGGGTCGTACCCTTGCCTTCCAAATCGAACAGCGAGTTAGTGCGAGCCCTGCAACGAGTGTTGAAACAAAGCGGTCGTCACCCTCTTCGATGGCAAACGGACAAAGGTACCGAATTTCTGAACCAAGCTTTCCAAAAAGAATTAAAGAAACGTGAGATTCATTTTTTTCACACTGAGAATCCCGAAACCAAAGCCAGCATCGTGGAACGTTTTCAACGCACTTTGAAAGAACGCATGTGGAAATATTTTACGCATCACCACACTCTGAAGTACATCGACATCTTACCGCACCTGGTGCAAGCGTACAACCAATCTTACCATCGAAGCATCGGACGTGCCCCGCAAGAAGTGACTCCCGAGAACGAAGTGTTGGTGTTTGAGCGCCTGTTTGGTACGTCCCGGACGAGGGCTGTCCCCAAGAAAAGTGGATCATTGGCCATAGGAGATTGGTTGCGCATTGGCAAAACCAAACGCACTTTCGACAAAGGTTACTTACCTAACTGGACGACCGAATTGTTTCATGTCACTGGACGAGTGCATGGCCGTCATCCTGCCGTCTATAAATTGGAAGACATGAACGGAGAAGTGCTCAAAGGAACGTTTTATTTGCCCGAGTTACAACGTGTCACCAAAAAAGAAGACGAAGTGTACGACATCGAAAGCATTCTCGAACGCAGAACCCGTAAAGTGGGTAAACGACGTGTCAAAGAAGTCAAAGTACGTTGGAAAGGATATCCACCCAGTTTTGATTCTTGGATCGACGCTTCGCAAGTCATCGACTATAAAAAGAAGTGACCATCATGCCCTTTCACACAGACGCAGCTACGTCGACCACTCCTTCACCTAGTTCTTCTCTGCAAGATTTACAAAAACAACCTTTGTGGGTGTGGTGTGGAGAACGTGTGTCTAAAACGCAAATCGTCTTTTTCTGCCAAATCTTCGTGGTGTATTGTGTCATCGGGGCAGCCATTGCCAATTTGAGTTTGCAACAAGGAGACAAACAATTGTGGATCATTTTATTAAGCAGTTGCATCGGTTACCTGCTTCCCTATCCCTCCCTGAAATTCTCCTCGAACGGGAACAACGGGAACCTTGTGTCCAGTGCCAGTACCAGTCACCACTCCAACAACAACAATAACCCCATTTTGGGCGGAGACACGCCTCTGACGTCCAGTAACCCCTCGGACAGCCACAGAACTCTGGAATTATGAGTCACCAAAACCAATTTAATTAACCTTACCCAGTGACAGTTACATGGAGGTGTTTCCCCACAACACGTTGTGCTGTTACACGGCCAAATTACCTCAGGCCATCCCATTTGATCACGAAGCCCATTGGGAAGTGGCTTTAGTAGAAATCATTCACCCGACCCAAGTCCTCAATGTCCTTCCCAATCAAAATATTTTTACGGTGGAAGTTCATGACGAGCAAATACAACAGTACTTGGATATCCATGGCAAATATAACATAAAAAACCCTAATACAAAAAATCCAAAGTGGACCGACTATCACTTGTCCATTCCCGCAGGCTATTATTTTAGTGGTCAACATTTGGTGAGCACCATAGCCTCCAGGTTTAATGTCGTGTTTCTGAAAGCTTTGGAGAGTGTCAAAAACTGGAGTACCACAAAACAGCTCGTCGCTTCCTGATGAAACTTCCTGAGGGGAGTAAAATCATGTCTTTCTTATTTTGTCCTGAATTGTTTGTCATTTTGGGCGGGGACATGGAGATGAGGAAGAAAGTAGAACAAGAAAAAGGCGAATTACTAGTCATTTCTGACAACGATACTTTTGCCAAGTATTTTCGTACCCCGGTAGAACTGAACCAAGGACTGAATTTGACCTTTGTGTACTCCGATGTGGTGGAGTACAACGTGGTGGGACACACCTCCATACCGTTACTGCGTGTCATTCATTTTAAAGTGGATTCTGCCACGGCCGCTGACGAGGAAGGTGGAAACACTTATCACGTCCACCGCGAATTTGTACATCCGCACTATTTGCCTGTCAGCAAGTCTTATTTGGACACGGTCAACATTGCTATAAAAGGAGATCTGGGACAAAATATTCCATTCACCAAAGGAAAAGTCACGGTGAAACTCCATTTTCGAAAACGGTTCTCTCACGACTCGTAAGTCATGTATCCAGTGTACCGAGGGGTTGCTCGACAGCGAGGACACGGTTTAGGAGATATGTTAAAATCGGCTTTGCGTTCGGTGGTTCCAGTGTTGAAACCGATAGTGACACGAGGATTGCACGCTTTGAAAGATGCGGCACTGACACAAGGCAAAGAATTTCTCCAAAATGTCATCATCGACAAACAAAACCCCAAAGAAGCCTTCATGAGGGCAGGCAAAAATGTCTTGCTGCAAACGGGAAAAGACCTTTTGAGCCGACGAGAAACACCTATAAATGCCCTGCACGCTACCGAGTCAGGCATTCAGCAAGGACAAGGCAGAAAGAGACGACGAAGAAAACACCCTTTCACCAGACTTCACACTTCTAAAGCTAGAAAGACAAAGAAAAGAAGAACCGTTCGAGACTTAGACGTTTTCGATTATTGAGAAAGAGAAAAAAATGATGCACCGAGAATCTTGCGCTTGTTCCAAGTCGAAACTAGATCTGTTTGCCATGCCCCTCACCATGATGACCATGCAAGAATCCCAGTGGGTAGAATTTCACCCCGTCTCCTCTTTGACAGCCTCCGCTCCCATCGAGTTTGAAATCAAAGGACAGCCCGAAGATTACATCGATCTGAATAGCAGTTACTTGTACCTGAAAGTCAAAGTTATCGAAGATGACAACACAAACATAGAAAGTGATGAGGTAATAGCTCCCGTCAACAATTTCATGCATTCCTTGTTCAGTGGAGTGGACTTGTACTTGAATAACAAACTAGTCAGTAGCAGCATGGATACTTACCCTTATCGTGCCTACCTGGAAAATCTCTTGACGTACGGAATAGACGCCAAGAACACTCATCTCAATGCCTGTGTGGTATGGGAAGCTGACGAAGCTAACGAGTTTGAAACATTCAAAACTGATACAAAGGATAAAACTGAACCAATCAATGAGGGATTTGTAGAACGAAGAGACAAAATCAAAGACGGACAGAGTTTAGAACTGATGGATCGTTTGCATTTGGACATGTGGTTGCAAGAGAAATATTTGCTGAACGGAGTGGATGTTCGCCTGAGACTGAATCGTAGCACCTGACTTTGAGAAGAAGAATTACTTGAGATCGTACTTGTCCCTGTACGAAGCCACCGGACAGTTAGGAACCAATACCAGTCACGGCATTACGTACGAGGATTATGCAGGAGGCTATGCTTTATGGGCTTTTGATTTCACTCCAGACCAAGGCAGCGACGAGGGACATTTCCACCCTATAAAATCAGGCCAGATTCGTGTGGAAATTCAGTTTGCAAAACGAGAACCTGATGTAACGGTGAACGTCATCCTGTATGCAGAATTCGATAATACCATAGAAATCAACAGTTTGAGAGAAGTCATTCTAGATTATTAGAAGCCATGGAAGACTGTTATCCCTCTTTACCTAGTGGAGAAACTTTGGAGATGGAATGTGAGGAGACCGTGGAAGGAGAATCCCAAGACAAAGACGATGAAGTTATGATGAAGTCAAGATGGCCAGAACAAGAAGCGCATTTAGTCTCCTGTTTTGCCAAACACTTGGTCGAAAATATTACGGAACTGATCAAGAAAGAGTGCTATGGATGTCAAAACGATCATCCCAGTCAAATTCAACACGATAAATGCCTGATGCTGAGTCAAGAAGAAAAATTGGACGAGTATCTGGACAAAGCTTGGAGTCTCATCTCGGACGAAGTCGTGTTGCATCAGTGGTAAAAATACTTGCGTGAACATTCTTGTCCACCATTAACCACGCAAGAGATTCATCGTATCGAAGCTGTCCTGAATCAGAGTGGGGAGACGAAGCGAAGAAACGGTTATTTGTCAGACATTTTCAAGCAAAAAGTCAGGATCGAATTGATGACTTATTATTACCTGTGAAGAAGAAAAAACATGGATACCTGGGAACTTTATTATCTTTTGAACCACAGTTCGTACACGGCTTCTTGGAATCCTGTCGTCTGTGCTAAAGATGAACTCCCTCATCGCAAACCTCAAGACCATCTAGCTTATGTGATCAACACGGGCGACAGTCATCGCCCAGGAACCCATTGGGTAGCCGTCTACTTTCCTCAAGAAGGATGTGTGGAATATTTCGATTCGTATGGATTGCCCCCTTTGGAAGACGATATCATTGACTTTATGAGAAGAAATGCTCAGACCACCCGATTCAATAATGTGAAATTACAAGGCACAGATTCCTTGGTGTGTGGACAATATTGTGTGTATTTTCTGCATCATCGCAGCCTGGGCTATTCCTTAGAACATTTAGTGACTCATTTTGATCCTCGTTCTTCTTCTAGAAACGATGTGAAAGTAGATAAATGGTTTTGTGACCATTATGTTTATCTTTTGTCTCAAGCTAGGAAACGTAGTGTCCATCAATGGCCTAATGACTTCCAACAGTGGAAATTACAATTTCATTCACAACGTTGTCAACCCTGTTTAAAGTAGAGTGTTAATTGAAATAAAATGTTTGTAATTTGAAAAAAATGTTTGATGTTATATTGTTGAATTATTATTAAAAATGTTATAGTTGTTTGTTAGTATTAAGTGATTTTGAATAAAAAAATATTATGTTTTGAAGAAAAAATGCCTTTGTGGTTTGTTTGACTATAGAAATCTTGATTCATGCTCTTTGACTTCTTACTATCCCTCTCATGACACTCATTGAACGTTGCAGCTCGAAAACCGTGGAGGGATGTTTTCCTTCGCGTCCGCGCTTTGACTTTAAAGCCGGGGTAGCCTCCATTCTAACCATCCATTGTCGACTCATCCTCCTACGAAGATGTGCTCCAAACTAGCTAAGCTAAACGAAGCCTACATGAAATTGCATAGGGTCAGACACAGTCTGATACCGAAGCCAGAAGAGATAGAGAATGTGAGAATGTTAAAAGTCACTGAAGACCTGATAGAAGAACTCTTCAGAGAAGAAGTGAACAGGGAGAAAGAAGAATGGACAGAGAAGTATAGACTTCAGAAACAGCAGAGAGAGCAGCAACAGCAACAACAGCAGCAGCAGCAGGAACCTGAACCTGACAGAGGCTTTGTCGATTGTCGTATCGACAACAAAGAGTTCTTCTTCTCTTTCCGAAGAAGCAGACCTATCGTCAGAAAGTCTATCATCAGAGGACGTCGCATTCTTAGAAACTAAAAGATCGCCCTAGCTTCAACTTCACACAAGCAAAAAAACAGCCCTTTTCTGGGCTACCCAATACTCTAGAAAAGAAATAACAATCGATTTGCCAATGTGTGTATGTAGAGTAGTGTAAATATAAACACTAACTCTTTTCTGGTGTGATTATATGTGTTTGTGTGGATAGAAGATAATGATCATATTTTTTTGCTGTTTGAAGTGCGTGGAGAGTAGATTTGGGGTTTGATTTGATTGCTTTGCGTATGTGAGTAGTATATTGAAGTGATTAATGAAAATTTTTAAATTAGTAATAGGCAGTAAAAAAGTGAGTGTTTCTTTTAGGTCCGCGCGTTGTTTGGTCATGATCTAGGTAATATAACTTTGGTCTTAGGGTGATGTTTTCCTTCACGTCCGCGCTTTCACTATAAATTGAAAATCGCTCGGCAGTCTAGCTGCCTTTGTTGATTGATCAAGAGAATGAACACCAGACTAGCAAAACTGCTTGAACTTCATGTACACCTGGAATATGCCAGGCGTATAGTGAATGAGCTGGCTGCAGAGGCCATAGTAGAAGAGGGAAGAATGAAAGAGGAGGAGAGAAGAAACAAAGAAGAGGAGGAGAGAAGAAACAAAGAAGAGGAAGAAAAGGAGAGAGGAAATTTCAGAATTCCAGAGACAGAAGATTGGGATTCTGAAGCCACTTATCCCGCCTCTGCTCTCCCCCCAAAAAGAGTGAAAGGAGACTGGGGAAGAAGATATGTGTGTGGTGCCAGGCCTGGAAGGTGCCATCATTAACCAGGTGTCATGGAGTTCAAAAAACAAACAGCCCTTTTCAGGGCTACCCAATACTCTAGAAAAGAAATAGTAATAGATTTGCCAATGTGTGTATGTAGAGTAGTGTGAATATAAACACTGACTCTTTTTTCTTGTGTGTGTGTGTGTTTATTTGTAAGCGCTCATGTACGTTTGTGTGAATAGTAGATTCGGGTTTAATTTTAATGCTTTGCGTGTGTGGATAGTAGATTTGGGGTTTGTTTATTGCTGCTTCACTTATGTGGATAGTATATTATATGAAATGAGAAAAGTAGGGGGATGTTTTCCTTCACGTCCGCACTTTAACTATAAGAACCCACAAAGTTGTTCGTTCGCACCATTCTAAGGAATAAAAAAGAAGATGGAAGTGTCCCAACTGTTTAATGATTTAAGGCATGTTTATTTTTGGATGGTGGATGGTGAATATGGAGTTGAAAGGATTGAAAGAGATTGGAGGTTAAGAACAAGTGTGCACTACGTGAACGAACTAAAATTAGCCAGGGAGATGATAGAGGGATTAATTGAAGAAGAAGTGAAGAGATTGAGAGGGCTAATAAATCCCCCTTATGTCAGAGTGGGGACATTAAAAGAGGCAATGGAGAAGGTAAAAGAAGTAAGAAGGTTCTTGGAAGAGATAGAAAAAAGGTCAGAGTGGCCCTTTGTTAAAAGAAGTGTTGAACAATTGAAAAAAGGGGAAGAAAAGATGAGAAAGGTGATAGATGAAGAAGTGGATAAAATAAAGGACAGGTGGGCAAAAGATACAAAAGAATAAGAAGAAAATAGAAAGAAAATGGAAGAACTAGAGAAACTAAACGCTAACTGGATGAAAATCCAACAGAAGTTCCGAGCCATGGATCACCCGGACTGGATACCGGAAACAGAAAAGAAGAAGAAGAAAGGAATGATGGAAAAAATAAAGGGATAGATAAAGAAGTTAAGGAGTTAGAAGAAGAAGAAGAAGAAGAAGAAGAAGAAACCCAAAGGCCCTTTTCAGGGCCACTCCAATCTCTCGAAAAGAGATAGACTTTCAATTGCCTAGCCCCATTTTTTTATTTTTTTATTTTTTTTAAAAAACAAAAAAATAGAGACCCATCAGGTCGGGACCATATTAAAATAGGGTCCCGACCCTGTTCCATTTCCCTTGAGGCTCAACTTGTCCAAGATTTTTTTTCCCATGTTCAATTCCCCTTGTCCCTAGACAGACCCACACTCTATTCCAATGTTCAATTCCCCTTGTCCCCATATTGACCCAGCCATTTTTCCCATGTTCAATTCCCCTTGTCCCTATATTGACCCAGCCATTTTTCCCATGTTCAATTCCCCTTGTCCCTATACTGACTCAGCCATTTTTCCCATGTTAAATTTACATTGTCCCTATATTGACCCAAGGGTGTTTTTAATGGTATGCCCTATAGTCCCTACGGTATCTCCATTCACTACTATCATTCATGTTCAACAAGTGTTCGCTAGGAGGCAAAGTGGCGTTTCGAAATGACTTCGTACGTTTTGAAACGGAACTGGTATCGAAACGACCTCAACATCTTCACGTTACATTTCATGACCGGATCTGCAAAATGCCATTTCTCTTTAATAGAACTATTGTACAATACAAAGATATATGCCACTTAAACACTGCTACACTCTGAATATTTGTTAATCGTCGAATTTTCGTCGAAACACCTTTGGTCGAATAGGCGAAAGATCTTGCCCAATACTGACATTCGCTTTATCAATCTCATTCTTTTCCTGTCTTAAAGATGTCCCAATACATTCTAGAAATGGAGGAAGTGTGTCTTTCACGTAATCTTTACAACGCTGAAACAGTGCATCGCGAATGAAAGAAACAGATGTCGAAATTTCGTTCTTATCAATTAGGAAAAATGTAAGTTTAGAAACTCAGGTTCCGCATCTTTAGACAAATGTATTATTGTGTAATAATTGAATGTCTTAAAAGAATGGTGTATTGATTAACTACTGGAATAGTAGAAAGAAACTAACGAAGCTCATGTTTAAGCTTTTATTGATTTTTTCCCCTTTTGTAATTGTTTGAGTTAAAAGTCCCAAAGGTAGGAAAAGCAATACTCTTCTAATGGTAAGTCTACATTGATTCGTATCACAAATAAATATTGTTAGCAAATGTAGTAATGTCAGACAATGTAATGAATGTAGTAATGTCAGACAATGTAATAAAAGAGAAAATATTACCTCAAACTCAGATTTGTATCCTGTTTCGGAGGCATCCATATCCTGAACGCGTTTCGGAAAATCGGTAATCGGGATACCTGCCAAGTCACTTTCCAGTTCGTCCCGGGTGTTGTAATAGGTCCGATCACTCATTTCCGGAATTCCGGGACCATTTATATTATTTCTATGAAAAGTGGACAGGTATGGGGAGGCAACGGGGACTGGAATCGGGTTGGGGGCTTTCTTCTTGCTTACATTTACATAAATGACATCCTTGTCGCTAATGCGAACTGCGAAAATAAAAAGAATATAAATATATCCAGCATACGCTGTGGCAACTGTACAAGATAGGCGCGTTAGAGGGATCAGGTATTATGTGTGTTAGTTGATACTGGCAGGGAATATGAGTAATATCCGTTTTACTCAAGTGATATGTACATTCCCTTTCAATATTTAAATTCGGGTCACTCATTTAAAATACATGTTCACTACTTTACAAGAAAAGTAAAACACCAAAAAAATTCGGACTTTAATTTAACTTTGTTTCTCACTGACATAAGACAATGGAGAATAGTCTAATGTAATGCTGAACAAACGAAATAAAATCAGCTTTAGTTGTCCCAACAGTGCCATCTGGAATTTCATTAGAGTATTGGCTTGAGCTGCATCGCGTAAAACCTTGGTAACCTCATCTTAAATTCAGTGAAACTGCTGTTCTCACCAAAACAGTAGTGTCAGTTTTAAAGCACCAATGCTAAGGTTTATCATAAATTTCGCCGTTCTTCCAATCTAACTGAAGTTCGGAAGGATGAAAATGATATGTTAAAAAACTATCTGACATAAACCGATCTTTGAAATACTCAGGATGTTAGGTTTAAACGACGTTCAAATATTCAGTTTAGAATTAAGAGATGCTACTTATTCATTCAGTAAATGAAGTCGGTCGTAATTCCGTTTATTTTCGGGAGTGCTCCAAAAATAGTTATTTGATACATTCGATAAATTCAGTTAGTGACTAATCTAAGAGTAACAACATTCGCACGTGGCGCACAAATTGATTCGAGATAGAATGAAGAGAGGCAAGCTAGCTTTTATAATGGATATCTGAGAAGAAAAAGAGTGCATTCGATTAAAAAAACAAACTCGGATGAATATTGGTAATCAGCTGGGGCACTAGAATGCACTGAAGCCTGGGCTGAAGTCAAGACCGACACAGCGTGATGCTGATTTATTATGTTTACAACGATGGCTCATCAAATCTCGATCAACATCGGACTAATTGGTACACATATGAAACATATCATGGTTTCTTAATTCGAGGGAGAAATTACATGGCTCGTAATACGATGGAAACATTACAGTTATCTGGTTTTAATCGAAGCCAACTATGCTAAGGACCAATATCTTTCAAGATTCAGTATTATTTAGATGATTTGACATATACGACTTTTTGCACGTATCAGCAGCGTTGGTGCCTTAATATAAACACGAATTGTGTACAACATACGGCCCGCGACCTGGTTGTATCCGCTTATTTACATGATAGGGTGTGGCTTACCCTTTATAATTCGGTTACCGGCCGGCGACCTCGAGGAAGCTAAACATGCATGATCCATGGTGTGCATTACGTAACCGCATACATCAACCTGACTGAGTCAATAATGTACAGTGCATAAGTACATACATCAAACTACTCAAGTGTATGGTTTCCCCAATATATTCCATATTTGACGTTAATTTTGTATCTGTCGTTTTCGTTCCTGTCTATGATAATGCTGATAACATTCCATGGCTAGCAACGCCCACCCATGACAAGACCAGCCTGGAGAATACGTCGACTTAAAGTATTGATTAAAGTAGACTGATATCTTTTGATTACTGAGGACGGTGTAACACCTGTTACTTCAAATGGTATTTAAGTAGGATGGCAATTTTTCATTACTGAGGACGGTGTAACACCTGTTACATGAGATTGGATTGAAGTAGGTTGACAGATTTTGATTGCTGAGGACGGTGTAACACCTGTTACTTCAAATGGTATCGAAGTAGCATGACATCTTTTGATTACCGAGTAAGGTGTAACACCTGTTACTTCAAATAGTATTGAAGTATGCTGACACCTTTTGATTGCTGAGTAAGGTGTAACACCTGTTACTTCAAATAGTATTGAAGTATGCTGACACCTTTTGATTGCTGAGGACGGTCTTGCAGCTGTTACTTCAAATGGTATTGAAGTAGGCTGACAGCTTTTGATTCTTGAGGACGGTGTAACAACCGTGACTTGAAATGGTCTTGAAGCAGACTGACATCTTTTGATTACTGAGTACGATATAAAACCTGTTACTTCAAATGGTATTGAAGTAGGGTGACAACTTTTGATTGCCGAAGACAGTGTAACACCTGTTACATGAGATGGGATTTAAGTAGACTGACAACTTTTGATTCTTGAGGATAGTGTAACACCTATTACTTCAAATGTTACTGAAGTACGGTGACAACTTTTGATTGCTGAGGATAGTGTAACACCTGTTACTTCAAATGTTACTGAAGTAGGGTGACAACTTTTGATTGCTGGGGACAGTGTAACACCTGTTACTTCAAATGGTATTGAAGTAGGCTGACATCTTTTGATTATGAGGACGGTTTAGCACATGTTGCTTCAAATGGTATTGAAGTAGACATAACTTCTGATTACTGAGTACGGTGTAACACCTGTTACTTCAAATGGTATTGAAGTAGGGTGACAACTTTTGATTACTGAGTACGGTGTAACACCTGTTATTTCAAATGGTATTGAAGTAGGCTGACAGCTTTTGATTGTTGAGGATGGTGTAACAACCGTTACTTGAAATGGTCTTGAAGTAGGCTGACATCTTTTGATTACTGAGTACGATGTAAAACCTGTTACTTCAAATGGTATTGAAGTAGGGCAACAACTTTTGATTGCCAAAGACAGTGTAACACCTGTTACATGAGATGGGATTGAAGTAGTCTGACATCTTTTGATTACACTGGTCAACAGTGAAATCATTACTGACTTGAAAAGGCCCTAATCTGTAGTATTTTGGTGTGCCGAACACGAATATAACCGTGAAAAATTTGTATTGGCTCTCGTTTTGAAGATATTCATATACCTCATTTTCTATGTTTCACTGTGTAAATTTCTCCAGTAGGACTGCAGCAACATCCGGAATAATGATGTAACATTGCATAATACCATCATGCTCACATCATCCACAGTTGATTGCATCATTTTCTGATGCAATGCAATACTAATGCCATGCGGCTGCTGAAGTAAGTTGACGTCAGCAGTGTACTAGACATGTGTAGGCCTATTATACTAATGCCAGGCGGCTGCTGAAGCTGACGTAAGCAGTGTACTATATAAAGCCCAATCAGATAGGTTCAGCATTTAAAATATTTTAGACGTTGTGCGAGACAGTTCAAGCTACTGTTACATAAAACTTATTATTTTATCCATTTACGTACAATAAAGAACAGTAATGCCTCGAAAGTGTGTTAATACCGCGGACAATTTTTGCTATATTTGTGGGGAAGTGACATTTGCCAACCAGAAGAAAAGTATCAATTCTCAAGTGAAGAAGGCATATCATCTTTACTTCGGATGCAAGGTTGGTGACCAAGACAAGCCTTGGGTTCCGCATATATGCTGTGCTACATGTACAACACAGCTTTCACAGTGGTTGAATTGCAAAAGGTCATCAATGCCGTTTGCAGTCCCAATGGTGTGGAGAGAGCCAAGCAACCACCTAAATGACTGTTACTTCTGCTTGGTTCCTCCTCTTTCCGGCGGAATAACGAAGCGAAAGAAGTCGAGAATAGTCTACCCAAACATTCCGTCTGCATTGAGACCAGTTCCACATGGTGAGGGACTTCCTATTCCAGAACCTCCAGCAGAATATTCTCTTGATTCATCTGACGAAGACAAAGGTGAGTCGACCTGTTCTTCTCCTGGTCCATCAGCATGCAGTGATCCAGATTTTCACTGTGGTGCATCATCAACCCCACACAGAATAACACAGGAAGAACTAAATGACCTGATTCGTGATTTGGACTTATCAAAGAACAAGGCAGAATTGCTAGGATCAAGACTCCAACAATGGAATCTTCTAGAAGAAGATGTCACAATTACTGCATATCGAAAGCGCCACCAGCAATTGGAGCCTTTCTTCAGAAAGGAAAGTAATCTGATATTCTGTTCCGATATTGAGGGCCTCATGAATGCTTTAAAAATCACTCATGACCCACAAGAATGGAGACTATTTGTGGACTCTTTGAAACTGAGTCTCAAGGCTGTGCTTTTGCACAATGGAAACATTCTTCCATCTATTCCAGTAGCGTATGCTGTCCACATGAAAGAGACATACGATAACTTAAGGCAGCTACTGAATTCCATTGAGTATAACAAGTACAGCTGGCACCTGTGTGGTGATTTGAAGGTAGTTGCCCTTTTAATGGGACTGCAGCAAGGATATACAAAATACATGTGTTTCTTATGCGAGTGGGATAGCCGAGCAAGGGAAATGCACTACATGAGGAAGGAATGGACTCACAGGCAGAATGTAGCCATTGGAGAGAAGAATATCCAACACCCAGCTCTGGTTGAGGCTCAGAAAATCTTGCTACCACCCCTTCACATCAAACTAGGTTTGATGAAGAACTTCGTGAAAGCCATTGACCGGACTTTGCCAGCATTCCGATACCTGCATGAAAAATTCCCTCGACTCAGCGAAGCAAAGATTAAAGAGGGAGTTTTTGTGGGTCCTCAGATTCGAGAGCTTTTCAAAGATGACCGGTTCAACAACTTGCTGGAAGGTGACGCGAAACAAGCATGGAATGCTTTTCGCCTAGTTTCTACAAACTTCCTCGGAAATGTTAGGGCAGAAAACTATAAGGAACTAGTAGAAGACATGTTGATGAAGTATAAGAAACTTGGCTGCAATATGTCTCTAAAGATTCACTTCCTTCATTCCCATTTGGATTTCTTTCCTAGCAACTGTGGTATTGTTAGTGATGAACACGGCGAACGTTTTCATCAAGATATCGCAACAATGGAACAAAGATACCAGGGAAAATGGTCCACTACAATGCTGGCTGACTACTGCTGGACACTCCTCAGAGATGCTCCCGAACAGCTGTACAAGAGACAGGCGAAGAAATCTAAGATGTAGTCAATGACTTGATTTTTTATAGGTAGGCTATTACAGTTGACCTTTTACTATTGGAATGCATTTCGTTATGTAAACATTAATTTCTTGCAGATTACAAAAAAACTAGAGCCAATTTTGCAATTTGACTGTCATATTCGTGTTCAGCACATAAAAATTGATAAGAATTGACTAATTTTATTTCAGTAACATGACTTTTGTAAAAATTTGTTGTCCAGTGTTATGAGGACGGTCTAGCACATGTTGCTTCAAATGGTATTGAAGTAGACTTAACTTTTGATTACTGAGTACGGTGTAATACCAGTTACTTCAAACGGTATTGAAGTAGCCAGTTACTTCAAACGGTATCGAAGTAGGCTGACATCTTTTGATTGCTAAAGACGGTCTAGCACTTGTTACTTCAAATGGTATTGATGTAGGCTGACATCTTTTGATTACTGTGTACGTTGTAACACATGTTACTTCAAAAGGTATCGAAGTAGGCTGACAACTTTTTATTACGGAGTACGGTGTAACACCTGTTACTTCAAATGGTATTGAAGTAGGCTGACAACTTTTGATTACTGAGCAAGGTGTAACACCTGTTACTTCAAATAGTATTGAAGTATGCTGACACCTTTTGATTGCTGAGCAAGGTGTAACACCTGTTACTTCAAATAGTATTGAAGTATGCTGACACCTTTTGATTGCTGAGGACGGTCTAGCAGCTGTTACTTCAAATGGTATTGAAGTAGGCTGACAGCTTTTGATTGCTGAGGACGGTATAACAACCGTTACTTGGAATTGTCTTGAAGCAGACTGACATATTTTGATTACTGAGTACGATGTAAAACCTGTTACTTCAAATGGTATTGAAGTAGGGTGACAACGTTTGATTGCCGAAGACAGTGTAACACCTGTTACATAAGATGGGATTTAAGTAGATTGACAACTTTTGATTGCTGAGGATAGTGTAACACCTGTTACTTCAAATGTTATTGAAGTAGGGGGACAACTTTTGATTGCTGAGGACAGTATAACACCTGTTACTACAAATGGTATTGAAGTAGGCTGACAGCTTTTGATTCTTGAGGACGGTGTAACAACCGTTACTTGAAATGGTCTTGAAGTAGGCTGACATCTTTTGATTACTGAGTACGATGTAAAACCTGTTACTTCAAATGGTATTGAAGTAGGGTGACAACTTTTGATTGCCGAAGACAGTGTAACACCTGTTACATGAGATGGGATTGAAGTAGATTGGCAACTTTTGATTGCTGAGGATAGTGCAACACCTGTTACTTCAAATGTTATTGAAGTAGGGTGACAACGTTTGATTGCTGAGGACAGTGTAACACCTGTTACTTCAAATGGTATTGAAGTAATCCGACATCTTTTGATTATGAGGACGGTCTAGCACATGTTGCTTCAAATGGTATTGAAGTAGACATAACTTTTGATTACTGTGTACGGTGTAATACCAGTTATTTCAAACGGTATTGAAGTAGGCTGACATCTTTTGATTGCTAAAGACGGTCTAGCACTTGTTACTTCAAATGGTATCGAAGTAGGCTGACATCTTTTGATTACTGTGTACGGTGTAATACATGTTACTTCAAATGGTATCGAAGTAGGCTGACAACTTTTGATTACTGAGTAAGGTGTAACACCTGTTACTTCAAATAGTATTGAAGTATGCTGACACCTTTTGATTGCTGAGGACGGTCTAGCAGCTGTTACTTCAAATGGTATTGAAGTAGGCTGACAGCTTTTGATTGCTGAGGACGGTGTAACAACCGTGACTTGAAATGGTCTTGAAGCAGACTGACATATTTTGATTACTGAGTACGATGTAAAACCTGTTACTTCAAATGGTATTGAAGTAGGGTGGCAACTTTTGATTGCCGAAGACAGTGTAACACCTGTTACATGAGATGGGATTTAAATAGGGTGACAACTTTTGATTGCTGAGGATAGTGCAACACCTGTTACTTCAAATGTTTTTGAAGTAGGGTGACAACTTTTGAGTGCTGAGGACAGTGTAACACCTGTTACTTCAAATGGTATCGAAGTAGGCTGACATCTTTTGATTATGAGGACGGTTTAGCACATGTTGCTTCAAATGGTATTGAAGTAGACTGATAACTTTTGATTACTGAGTACGGTGTAACACCAGTTACTTCAAATGGTATTGAAGTATACATCTTTTGATTGCTAAAGACGGTCTAGCACTTGTTATTTCAAATGGTATTGAAGTAGGATGACAACTTTTGATTACTGAGTATGGTGTAACACCTGCTACTTCAAATTGTATTGAAGTAAGCTGACAACGTTTGATTGCTGAGGACGGTCTAGCAGCTGTTACTTCAAATGGTATTGAAGTAGGCTGACAACTTTTGATTGCTGAGGACAGTGTAACACCTGTTACAGCAGATGGGATTAATGGAGACTGACAACTTTTCGTTGCTGGCAAATCGCGTCAAACATTACGGTTGTCAGCAAAACGATTTTTTTTAAACAATCAAAATATGTCAAGCTTCTTAATAATAATAGGCGTGTAAACCGAGTTTATGCTCAATACGTATAAGTTCAAAAGTTACATGACATTGCATGCAATATTACCATTGACGATAAACATATACCAACTTCATACCTATAAAAAACAAACATTGGTGGGATATAAAATAGCAATATCCTGGAAAAGAAAAATATCATAACGAGTACAAAAGTTACTCCGATTGTAGCTACGACACGTCTAAAACCGGACTCTGTTTATGACAAAAAAAAGACAAGATTAGAAACTTCCAAATAATCTATTGTTTATAATACTATAAAAGAAACAAGAATAGTAACTTCGAAATAATCCGTTGAACATCTGATCCAGGATTATAAGGCAAAGTCTGGTCCCTGAGGGTGATCATTTGAAAGACATCCATACAATGGTGCTTCTGTCACATCTGGTCATTTTGGTAGGCATTTTTTGGGAGAAGAGGTTGTAATTAATAATTGTGAACAGGCGACGAACGACGGACCACAGCAGAAGCTCTCTTGGCGTTATGGACATGTGAGCTAATGACGAAAAAGGACAAAAAGCACACACACACACACAGATATATATATATATATATATATATATATATATATATATATATATATATATATATATATATATATATATATATATTTGTTATATTACCTTGCGGCTCACTAGTCTGTATGACTGTGACTGCCTGATTGTTGGGCGCGCCATTTATTTTTTGAGGTGGTGGTGGAACAAGATGACCATTGTGATTAGCATTGTTCTGATGTACAATCTCCACATTACTGTGGTTATTATTCCTCCTCAGTGTGGATGGTTTAGGCTGTGATGGCGGCCTTCTTTTTCTGAAATTTACAGAGACTTCTGTTGCAAAATAGTACACAGTAATGACTCAAAAACTATTATTAAGGTACGCACTCTATTGCTTATAAAAAATACAATTTTACACTTGCATGCCCAGATACAGAAACAATTGTGTGAAATTTGTATCAACTGTTTTATCTAGAAATAATGTAACTGAGGCTTAATGATAGAGTAAGGTCCAATACATTTATGCGAACGTTTCCAAAAGTGCCATGCAGCACATTGGGGTTATGTTGCAAGTTCTTCAGACGTTGACTTTTCCAAACCTTGTTATCATGATTGACCTCCACCAGGACGTTTGAGTTCTCGAGAAGGGATTCCCTGAGATCAATAGCAAGTTGGTTTGTGCGTGCGTCGTCTTTTCATGCTCAGTAAGTATGCACATGGATGGGAGAGTTTCTAGAGCTCGGTGCCTTGGATGGGTAAGAACTGACACAGTGCTCAATGTTAGCAGCATGTTTAAATTTGATTTTCCATGCCAAATAAATATATATTGAGTCATCGGTTGTTGATCTCAATAGTTATCTAGTTATGAACCACCCCTGGGGGCTAAGCCCCAATGTTCGGGATAGCACCCAAAATCAGTGTCAGTTGTATATATAAATGTATGTTTTCACGTAAAGTTAAGTTTGTATGTAGCTATGAGGCCGGGCTCTCAAGGGTGTCCAAGTTGTGACCTGGGGCCCAAGTCTGTGAGGATAGGGATGAATTTCAGTTTCAGCGTCAGCTGCATGCATGCATACATTTGTCTTTCATGCCTAGTAACTACTTACACTATTCTAGTAAGGCATACAATATGGGTCACAGTGACCTCTCTTGTTGTAAGAGTGTATGGCTAGCTGGCATGCATCCAAGTATCAATTTTCCTCATTTGTAAATGAACGGCTGTTATGAAATGAACTTTAAAAGCAAAATTGAAACAGTAACTGAAGTCTGAAATAATGGTCACAACGACATCTTTTTGCAAAAAGAGTGTGGTACTTATCAAGATCCATCCTCTCACAAACGTTTATGATTGTGTAGCATAGCATGATTACAGCATGCCAAATATCACGTGGCGATGCGGTCAATGCAAAATTTAGCCAAAGCAAGTCAAAGGTGATATATAGGTCACTGGCGTTTCTTTTCTTGTAAGTTGTTGTTGTTGTAGGGTTTAACGCCATTGTTCAGCACACGATAGGCTATGCATGGCGGCCAGTATTAATGGTGGAGAAAGAACCCGGGAAAACTCCAGAAAGAACCACCGACCCACGAGAAGCTACTGGCAAGCTTTCTCACATACCAACATTAGCCGAATCCGAGACTCGAACCCACACAGCCAGAGGTGAGATGGCAGTGATCCGTAACGGAGAGCGCTTTAGACCACTCGGCCAACTTTTTAACCCCTTTAAACTACTGAGGTCATGATAACAACGGAGGTTAGACCATACCTTCTACCTGTTTGCCAGGTTCATCGAAATTCGAGTCCTGAGATCGGTCAGGTGTCCATCCGACTAGAACACATGGCGTTCGTAGTTCCTTATGTACTTTTCCTGTCACCGTTAATTTTCAGTTTTCTTTTATGCAAAGTTGATACAGTTCAGTATTTATTCAAAGAAGATACAAGTCAATACTTTTTTCAGATGAAGTGGTTATGTCTCTAATTACTTATTTACAAGCTTTATGGTTATTTTTCGCGCATCCACAAGCTGTGAACGCAGTTCCTCACGTGCTGATCTCATAAATCATAAGATTCATCTGTAAGTGTCATTTCTGGTTAAAATATTTGAAGGCATTCTGATCTGAAAAACTGTTTTAATTGCCCCTCGAAAGTGTTACGCGCAGTTTTGCTCTTTCAAGACGGAACAATGATTTTGACAGCGTACAGTCTTTCTTAAGGTCTTCTGATAGTCATATAAGATACCTGCGTCATCCAATACAGTTAAAATGTTCGAATACGATTTGTTCATACAAGAAAAAGGCTTGAAAGGATTCATGTTTAACTGAATGGAAATCCTACAGGTCAGGGACTTAACTTATAATTTAGTCTAGAAATTAACTCCAGTGCTGAACACGATAACATGGAATGAAACCCTATGTGAAGAAACACTAGTAATATACCTGTGTATCTATGTACATGGAACAAAAAATTTGTTTTCTTCTGACAGAAGAAAGTGAAATACCTTTTAATGCAGATCATTGCCATCACGAATATAAATACAACGAGAAGACCTCCCATCACACCTCCCACAATGGCCCAAATGTTCGCCTTTAAACCGCCATTACTGCCGTCGAAGTTTTCATCGCGCAACGCTGCTGGTGATTGGGGAAAAAAACAAATTGTATTTTCAAACGACACTTCAGTACACAAGAACGTTATATTCAACTAAACAAATACACTTTCAACACATATCCCCCATCTTATATTTCATATTAGAAATTAGCAAGATGTGTATCTAAATAAAAATGTGTATATTCTTCAAGAATACAGATATGTCTTTCGTTTAGAACTAAAGATAGAAAAATCTTGCAATTCCAAAACCATTTGAACAAGAACAAATAATACATCGCCAAAAATATAGTCATAAATGCATTCCATGATGAACAAAAACTTTATTTATGTAACACTGAACTTGAAAAACTATCATGTATAACTTTAAAATTGGTTTCGAAAGAATCCATGAAATATGAAAATATTATATTATTGTATATTATATACACATACTCAAATCGGTACAGATAATACATGAAACGATGTTTTAAGAATTTAGATAAATTTGTAGAAGATTACTTCTAAAATATTGCAAAGAAACATGAAATACGCATTAGCAAAATTCTTTTTCTTACATAGCTCACAGTGTGGACCATAAAAACGTCCATCGCATCCATGTGGGCAAACACCATCCACGTGGTTACATAAGGTCCCATTGGCACAGAAACCACACGTCTCCAGGCAACGCTCGCCATAGGTATTGTTCCAACATTCTGTTACAATACATACGTATTACACTTATTATTTATGTTATTTAACAAAATACAAATTACGAAGTCGATGCATGACAATTTCATAATAATCTACAAATATATTCTTTCTAAGAAATGTCCTCCCTGGATATATTTTTAATTGTATCTTTGAACTGATGTGAACATTGATCATTTAATATACTGGTAAGAAAAAATTAATGTACTTACAAATATAGCATATTTAATGTCAGAAACATAGCATGTTATCGGTTTAGCTGACCTGATTTACAATCATCTCTTTGCCAACCAGGATCACAATCATCCGGGCATCGGCCGTTAACATGGTTACAGACGCTGTTCCTACGACAATGTCCGCAATCTTCCTGACATCTCAGTCCGAACTTTCCTTCCGGACAAACTGATTTGCAATAAAAGCTTCATATGAATTTTACATTTTTCTTAATGTTGGATTCAGTATTTATGGAGATATATGTGGCATGAAATAAACATAATTAAAGCAATTCGCTGTTTTGTCATAACACATGTATTTGAAACATTATCTGCAGTTTTTCAGTCTTTACATGCAAAAATAAATTAAAGTGAATATAATTGTATATTAAAAAAAGTTACAAAATTTCAGAAACATGTTTTATTATCCATCTCTACGTTACTGACGACTGCATGACAAGACAATAGAGAGCGAACATCATTCGGGATAAAGAAGCTAAATACGCTGTCTCAAACAGGATTCAATTCTCGATGTCAATGGTATTAAAACTTTCAGCGAAAGTGACATGAAGTGTATACATACATACATACATACATACATACATACATACATACATACATACATACATACATACATACGTTTTCACGAAAACATTACCTTGTTTACAATCGTCTCCAAACCATCCGGAGGCGCATCCAGACGAACAAATTCCAGTTATGGGATTACATGGTGCCTCGTCCAGACAGTTTCCACAATTATTCATACACTTCTCGCCATATTTTCCAACAGGACACTCTGAATAAAACAAAAAACTTCAACGAGTCATGTAATGTTGTTACTATGGATTAAAAAATGACTCGTGTTTTCCTGCACTTTCAATTTCACCATTCTTACATGATCAAACAACATTACATGATTTCTCAAGAGGTGGTTCGCAGTTTTGTATGTGGATTAATTCAGTTCTCAACACCCTTTACACTTAATACTCGAACTATTTGTTTTTTTGAAATATATTTCTACGTCTGATTATTTTTTAAGATCGCATTTTGGCGTTTTCTAAATAGTGAAGCTGCAATGAACAACAAAACATAAACATTGCACCAGTTTGGTAAATTACATCATTACAGATACATAAATTATCGTACGCTAAAACATGGACATGTAAAACATCGGTTTTCGACGTCAATATAAACTTAACTACTCACTGATTTTGCATTCTTTTCCGTCCCATCCTGGCGCACACCCGGAGGAACAGACACCAGTGATACTTTCACATGTGACGTTATCCAGACAGTTTCCACAGATGTGTGCACAGTCTTGTCCATACTGACCGGCTGGACAGGCTGAAAGATGGTAATTATATATATATATATATAGTCACACAAGAAACGGAGAATGTATATAGCGCACCAAGTGTTAGACAAATAGAAATATGAATTTTGAATTCATCCAATAAATTTCAAATACTGCGGCACATAGGGGTTTTTGTAGCTTTTTCTTCAATATATAATGCTGGATTCTGTCATTAAAATAGCTGCATTGAGAATAATCGATGATGATATTTTGGAATATATAACTCTTTTCAAAATTGATGTTTATACATATCTGAGGTTCCGGGAAAACCAAAATTCTCTGCAAAATATGTGTACTTTATTGCGCTTCTCTCAGCTGAATATTTATCACCGAATAAATGTCATTGACATGAAAATACGGGGAAAATGCGTAATAGTAATTGTGCCTAAAATGATAGCAGCGCGCGTTGATTTTACAAAAGCGGACAAACTTTAGAAAATAATCTCCACATCTTATTTGAAATATATTTATACGATGATGTAATGAATAGTGTTCACAAGAAATTATTATTCTGTAACGTACGTTGTTTACAGAGAAGATGTTTCCATCCGGGAGCACATGACTGACATTCTCCTGTCACATGATTACAAGGAGCATCGTTGGCACAACTGCCACAGGCCAAAGAGCAGTTGGCACCGTAATGGCCGGGCAAACATACTTAAACAAGAAGAAGAATACATAATAAACTAAGACCACAATGTTCTATATAATTTATGATGATAAATTTAATAAACTCTTACCTAAACAAATAATTAAAATTAGCAGAGAATGCAATAAAAGCTACTTGTTTTTGTAAAAAAAATATCTTCTTTGACGTCTTCGCTAAATGAAAATATATTTAATTCATTTGACATTTAATCATACTGTTTTTGCGACTTAAATCTAAAAGTGTGCATCTTTTTGCAACAATTACATAGCAGGGGTATATAATGGATACACTAATCAGGGTAAAGAAAATAATTAATAATATAATATACCTTGGTTGCATTTCTGTCCGGTATATCCAGCCAAACAATCGCCAGGGCACATTCCGGTCACGTGGTTACATACAGCGCCACCTGCACACATGCCGCATGGCGTGGTACAATTTTGGCCGTAGAATCCTGGATCGCATTCTGGTTTAAATAATATTTATTTTCAAATATTTAAAGAATAACTAAGGTGTCAAGCAAAGCAAATGGAATGCAAAAAAAAATGTGCTGACGCAGGTACGTAAATCCACCTCTTATAATGAACTACATTACATTAATATACAAAGCTTAGGGAAAATGTATCAGAATAGTTGAATATATGTAGATAAACTTATGCGTATGCAAATGACATACGGTCTATTTAGTTAGAATGGATCGCACTGTGATTGTCGCCAACAAAAATATTTCAATATCTGCACTTAAAACAACAATGGCTAAAATAAGTGTCTTTGGTGGTTGGCCATCAGTACATTTTAAGATGAGGAATACGTTTCTTTATTAATGAGGCTATACTTTTTTTAGAGAAAGAAGTCTTTCAGTCGTTCCTAACTTTTTACAAATGCAATTAAATAATGACGGAAGGTGTTTGTAACTCTTAAGCAAGTTGACCCATTATTCATCCTAACATCTTTAGATGGCAACAAAAGGTAACTCGTGCCTTTCGTTCACATAGTAATTAATATACCACAAATCAAGGTCGTAAATGTTTATGAAAATATATCGCATAAATGTTGCTAAAATGCACATTCTCTCATCGAATCCGTGTCTGGGATCCGTCTAAATGTGACGTAAGTTACGGTTTTATTCCTACATATAAAAGCAAGAAAAAAAAAGAGGTGATGACAAAAGCTCACATTCTACTTCGCTTATGTTTGGAATACAAAACGCACACAAGTTCTAAAACTTAATAAATGGCACATACCTGTGAAAGAACGAAAAGTAATGTTTATATTCCGAGTCAATTCATTTTCGATTGAACACTACTATTTAGATTAGCGAAAACAATTATAGTATATGTCGACGTAAAACTTCTCAACACGAGTCATCGCGTAACAGCTTTGAAAATTCGAATCTAGTTCATCTTCGTCCATGTTTGCATATGACTTCAAGATGCAAATGGAACTGAGCATAATAATATGGAGTGGCACTTCGACACAAGAGCAGGTTTCTACAGAACGATTAAAAATATATAGGACTATCTCTGTTTAAGTTTCGAACTTTCTATGGGTGCGCAATGCCAACAATAAGGCAAAAGAAAACACACATGTATAAAAGTTGAAAAATCACAACATGTACAATAAACATAGGACAAGCTCTTTTAATGACGCCCAATATACACCATGGATCTATGTAACAGCAAGCATCATTTATAACGAAAGGTGACGCAAACAAAATGTGAAAACTTGCCATATCTACAGTCCAGGTTTTTCCAGCCTGCCTGGCATCCCTTTGAACAGAGTCCAGTCTTAGGTTCACATGGGTCCCCAAAAGCACAGGACCCACAACGCATCATGCAATTCCGGCTGTACCAACCGGCGGTACAAGCTGCATAAAAAACAACAGATACTGCAGCAATAGTCCGTAATTGAACAGGAATACCAAACATAATTTAGTAGCTTGTACCGTGCAGAAAATGATCACGTCTTATTGTTGTGAAAAGTATATTTTACAAAGACATGCTTTTTCTCTGGAACAGTTAGTAAATATCTAGTATTTATATATTGTAGGGTCGGCAACGAATTGGAAAAGAAGACAATTTAAACCTATACATTAAAATGAAACTTACGCATTTAAAACAAATTAAATAAATGTATGCATATAAAAGAAAATATAAAAATAGTGTTCTGTTAACAGGCTCAGCCTTTTAGTGTGCAAGGTCTAACGTTTTGTCAACTGGATCGCAGGGCCCTAAGCCAGGACCTATTTGTTAAAAGAACCACTTAATCAACATTAGTATCATTTTATTCTTGGAATGAGCAATGTCCAAATGTGTGTTGCAGGGACAATATTTAGCTTCATCCAATACCCAAGTCTTGGTGATATTAGGTAAACTAAACAATTTAATAAATAATAAATAATTAAATAATAAATAAATAATAAATACAACTAGTCAATACACAGTATGATTGGAAATATAAGGAATAAGAATGTGATTTCCCAATTGGAAAAGTCAATGAGCAAAGGAAACATACTACCTGAAAGTCGGGAAACAGTACTCTACTAACCTTGATCACATTTTGGACCTTGCCAGCCCGACTCACACCCCACAGTGCAGTTACCGGTTACAGCATCACATGCAGCGCCATCTACACACATTCCACAGAGACTGCTACAGTTCTGACCGTATGTTCCAATCGCACATTCTAAAAGATGTGCATACAGGTATGTCAATACTACCAACCACGTGACTGAATATTCGTGGACATTGAAATATATTTCTACTACAAAGAGACATTTGTAACTTGTAAATGTCGACAGCACCACTGAGTCAAACTTCTACGTATCGGTATTAATTTCGACTGAAATAGATCAAATATTGAACTGAAATAAATGCACTAGCATGAGCACAGAGAATGTCACGCTATCGTCGCAGTTAACACCTGACACGACTTATTGTACTTTGTGTAGTTCTTTCCATATACAATGTACTCAAAGAAGTTGTTAGGAACCGTTTAAGAGGCGGATAATAAACCCTAATAGAAAGCAAAAGTATTTATCTACCGTCAGACCCCGTATGTGTAAATATAAGTCATTATCAGCACATTAACCATGAAACGCAATTAGGCATCAGCAGTCATAAATTTATATTTGTTAAATAAGCTTGCAGTTGGTTCTATGTAGGTACAGCAAAAGTAACATTTTAATGAGTCATACAGACAAATCAGAAAATTGCTGCTACTGACTGAGTCGGATATACTATTTCTGTTGATGTATTTCTTAAAATGGCTTCTTGAGATTCATACACCTGGCATAACTAATAGTAAAAATATATCAGCTCTCATTCAATATGGCCTCATATGATACCATGAACAAAGGGTCTATAGCAGTGCTTCCCACACTTTTTCGTGTCACAGCCCCCTTGGTTATCCTCAGCGCCCCCTCACCTTACCCCGTAAAAAGCATTATTCAGCATTAGCGCCCTCGGTAATCCCACCGCCCACAAGGAGGCGGTACCGCTCACTTTGGGAACAACTTGTCTATGGCGATAAAACGGTGATAGCCAGATAACTCTATTACTGAGATCTATGTACTCCTTTTACTTGTGCTTCGTGTTTGAGGATTTTTTATATATATATTTGTTTCAAGTCAAGTATGAAGTCAAAGTCAAATGCTTTCTTTGCTTCCATTGTCTGCTTTCTTAATGTTATTTCTTCCTAGTCCTTTGCGTGTAACATGAAAACAAATGAGAGTGTGTGGGCTTCATCGTCTCTACATTGTTAAAGAAATGTAAAATGTTCATGGAGTTCATGCAAAAGATCAACTAACTGTCAATTTCTATTTATTCCATCATATATGAACTAAGTTTTGTATTTATTTAGCATAGGCCCATCTTCCTTTTTCCTGCGTCAAATATAACCGATTTTCAATATAAGAAAAATATCCCACTTCTTGTAGTATCTAAACATACTTGCCAATAATAGAGACAAAAGTACTTTTGTTTAGTTCTTTTGTTTTTAATACTTTATTTTATTCCTAAAACTTGCTCCTTCAAAAATAGTTTAAAGTGTAAATTTTCAGTCATACCCTGGTTACACTGTATTCCTCTCCATCCCGGTTGACAGATTCCGCTTGGGCACTCCCCTGTCACTGGGTCACAAGTTCCCCCATTACAGTTACATCGGTACTGACACTGTTTACCAAATGTACCGTTGGCGCAAGCTGGAGTAGAGTTAAGATGCAACATCATTACTCCATTTATTACAATACTGAAATTACTCATGATGAATCCGAAATGCAATGATGAATCCACATTCTTATTAAATTGACAGACAAGGACATCAACGCATCTATCAGTAAAAAGATATACTAGTACTTAAAAACAGAGAAGCCTTAACGAGGCGTCGTTTCCATTCTTCTTTCTTATTTATTCTTTATCTTTCTGTTACAGTGTACAAAAAAATATACAGTGTTATTATTTCCATATAACTTTTTTTCTTACCGTAAATCTGCACTTCACACAGCTCCAGGTTTGCCCAGCAAGAGTATGGCGTAGTGGGACAGTTGTATTTGGGTTCCCGCACGGGTCTGCTTGTGAAGATGATGACATAACGCCCGCGACGCTGAGTACACTTCATGTTCGCTTCCGAAAGTTGAAGGATATCAGGTGGGTATATATTGTCAAATAGGTTGTCCTCATAACATTGCCCTTCGTTATTTGCTGATTGGACAATGTCTGAAACGTAGAGTCTCATTCCAGCTCGTCGGCCGTTTGCACTTACCATATCTGCACATAAACATCACACTTGTTATATCATATACCAGTTTTAATTTCCATTCTTGATACGTTAACATCTACATTCTAGTTACAATCCCAAAACTCGCACTTATTACATAATAAACAAAATTGTGAACATTAATTTTACATGAGGTTATTGTTTTTTTCAGTTATAAATATTCTGTTAGACATAACATCTGAGATTTTAGGAAGTTACTTCCTTTGAAAATGCAATGGTTAATTGATTTTTATCTAAAGCAACCACTTTTGAAGACAAGAAAGGCTGATTCGTTTAGTTCTATATAAACTAACCATCATTTCTGAAGTAGATGTTAATAGACTGAATATAGTATCTGGCGCCAAGATCCACGCTCCACCATGTTTGGAAGACGTCTGCTTCGTTCAATGCCCATGCGCAGGAAGAACCCTTCAACCCGTCTTGATCTGTATTGCCGTCGACAGCCCTTGAAGCGTTCCAGCTGGAATACGTTCCATATTGGTTCGCGCTCTTGTTTATAGCTATGTTTTCTGGTTTTAAAATAAAAAATGGATAAATCTTTTTAATGAAGTATTGGAGAAACGATGCCTAGTTTTCATGGCTTGTTGTGGTGAAGTAGTATGATTTCAGTCTTAAAACTCTTTGAATCGTACAATTATCTTCTTTCAATGTTCAGGCATGCTTTACAATTATCTTTTGGACAGCTTGCATTTTAAAAAAGAAAAAGGGATACGTGATGTGATGTGTGATGTGATTTTGATTTTTAACGTAGTGTTACACGCACACGGGTATTTACTTGACCGAGCGGTTGTCAAACCCTGGCGCAATTCTCGCTAGAAGTCATAAGTTTCCCCGACTTTCCAAAGACTTCCATACAACCTCAGTTGTAAATCAGAAAGCCCGACGTGTCCATTCTATACCTAAATTTTCCTCTAATTAATGCAAGACCACAGATAAACCAAACTGCCAACTATCTATCAACCGTACATCTGCGTGTTTTGGCTTCATTATGTTTCCGTACCACCAACCGTTCACGCCTTAGAACATATATGAGTACTCCCTAACGATGGGAACTATTTTAACTCCGCCACCTTAGGCCAGTCAATGATGCTTTCCAGGCACATTTCGCCGATATAACTGCACCATATTCGCCCACATGGCGACATAAACGGTGTCTGTCAAGTCCCTTTTTATTTATGCCCTTGTGTAATTTACCGGTTTAATACCGTAAGTACTGTCCTTGCAGTCACGTTACCAATGTATACCACTAGATTTTAATATGCACTATTTTACTACAGGGACATTCATTCGGTTTTGGTCGGAATTCACTACTAGTGAACCAGAACATCATGGAAACACACTAACACTTCACTCCGTGACGTTTGCTCCTATTCATTAGCTCATTAGTTCGGGCCAGGAATATTTCCATGGCGCCGAATTCCAATAATCAAACAAGTAATCACACAAATCTAAGAACTGCTTAAAACGGGGCACTACAACCAAGTGCACATACTCTAAATTTACTACAGTAGCTTTAACAATTTTTTAGTCATATCGCTATGATGTCTGCAATGTGGCAGTTTATAGTGATGTCTAGCACTGGGGCATCATGCCGCAGACATGTAGCATGATGTCCCACCCAGTCACATTATCCTGACACCAGGCCGACCAGTCCTAACACTAACCTCTTAATGCTGAACGCCAAGCAAGGCAGCTGTTAGTACCATTTTTGTAAGTCTCTGGTATGACTCGGACGGGGATCGAACCCACGACCTCCCGCATCCGATGTGGACGCTCTAACCACTAGGCCACCGGAGCGATCTAATATGCAGGTAAAGAGAACATATAATGTATTTTGTTTAAAGAGAGTAAGAACAGAGAAAGGAAATGTGATTTTCTCAATACAAGTTTCACTTTTCTGGACTAGAATGCTTCGGCTGCTGATGCAGCCCGTGAATCTTTACCCAACCGACACAGTTTAGATTTCGCTGAAAATTCTTAGGCAGGGAAACATATATTACATTTTAGAATATAAAATTACTAAGTTCCCGGTTTAAAGATATCATGTCGAGGGCTCGCAACAATAGCTGGTAGATTATTCCAGATAGGGATAGAACATGTCGTTCTAAAAGCGACTGGAATAATACATGATCCAGACCTCCTACTGTGTTAGTTAATCCGGAAAAAAGGCTTAAAGTACTAATACCTACTGCACATAGACATTGGCAGCTCGAAGGTTGACATTTTCTGTTTTCTAGGGACAATGTTCTTTAGTGCGCCTCTACTTTCCTACAGAGAACAGTTTTTTCTTCATTTGCATACCCCCTCAATACCCCCACCATCCGCATTTACGTTTTGTGAAGAATTGCCCCAGTTAGACTAGGGTGCCTGTGAAACATTACGCATATTTTAGCTGCAAAAAATAACACCAAACATCCGGATGGCGCCCCGAAAAATGGCAAAACCCTATCAATCAAGATTGTCATCAGCTGATGCATACACTATTACAGCCAGTCCTACATTTGACCATCCGAAGACGCATACGCTATTAGTCAGACTGAATTCTGAACTGTTATACTTTATTTTTTCTTTGTAATTTTTATTTTATCATTGGTAAAATAGTTAAAGAACAAAAGTATACAATGTAAATTGAGGTCGTAAAAAAACAAAGGCAGTATAAAAACCAATATAACTAACAACTACATCAATGAGCGGAAGTAATTTTGACATTTTTGTGAAATATACATTGTATTTCATTATTTATGCATTCATAAATTTAACAACTTCCATTACCTTATATGGAATAAATTAAGCTCGGTTGACGACTATTTTTCAAGGTTTATAGAAATAGTCACAATATGTAGTGACCGATACAAATTACCTGCCTTTTCCTGATCATCTCTCTTGACCAATGGTTTGTTAATCAAAAGTTATCTATGTATTTTACTTTTGTCCGAAACTTCATAACCACTGGTCAACATTCAGGACAGTGATTATTATGTTACGTGTTTTCAAACCCTACAATGGAAATGAGAGCAGTGCTAGCCTTATAAACTGTACTTGAGTGGGCTTTGCTTAACTGGATGATACAATTACAACAAAATAGATTTAATTAAAGGTTGTAAAACCTTTTCTTTAAGGATGTTTTTTAGTAATACTGGTTGCAAGACTAATTTTTTAAAATGGTCTCAACAGACTACTTAAACTTTAGATTACACACGGATGACATAATAATTGCATTTTTCCCAATTAAAGAATCAGTAATTTATGTACTGGGTTATACATGAGCATTGCTTTTATAAAAGCGAACTTGTTCAATACGGACTAAATGCATACGAAATTATTACCTACCTGTTTGACAGTAGGGTGCTCCTGTCCAACCTGGAGAACAACCGGACGGGCAAGTGCCGGTTGTTTCATTACACTGCGTCCCTGGCAGACAGTGACATTGGTACTGGCATCGTAGTCCATAGAATCCGGCAGGACAAGCACCTAGGGATAATAGTGATCATAATATGTTACTCTGGTACTTATATTGTAGATCCAAAATATCGGGACTAACAAGGACAATAGACATTTCAGGAATGTATTACTGGTTTATTTAAAAATCATTTAAAATGTACCAGATGAGCGAGATTCTTCCAACATTTACTTCTAGATTTTCTCCTTTCAAACTTAGTCTTTTATTTTGATATTTATATCAAATGTATTTTAAAACTGTTGGCAGGAGTTTTCATACCAAAAAAAAAGGAAAAGAGGACGTGCGTATGAAGCAGTCTCTAATAAGCATACTCTTGCGAAATTCTTCATCGATCTCCCTACAAGTGCGTACGGTATCCGTACAGATGCAGATCTATCGAAATTAGACGACAATTTCAGTATTGGGTAACCATTCAAAGATAAGAAAGGTGGTATTATTTTTAGTGACCACTTGTAAAAATATTTTGCTGGTATTTCTATGGAATTAGCTGGTATTAACGATTGAAACATGTTGTAAGAAAGTCTGGAAAACTTTCACCAAGCTATAAAACTTTGTTCGATCAATAAATAATCATAAAAAGCTAGCCATATTACTAGTCCCAAAACCTCGGTAGTTTAACTATGGTAAAGAAAAGCAACAAAATATAATTTGTAATAATTTATATTTAGAAAAGGCTTAAATTTGAATCGTAAAGTCTTGTACAATAATGTGAAGAGTACGGCGAAAGAAAATATGCTAAAGGAACATCCACCTTCTTCCTAATAAGTACACACTTGAAGTCTTTGTGTAAGACTAGGGTATCATAAACAAATGACGTGAGGATACAAACATGTCATGCTACTGACGTGAGGATACAAACATGTCATGCTACAGACGTGAGGATACAAACATGTCATGCTACTGACGTGAGGATACAAATATGTCTTGCTACAGACATGAGAATGCAAACATGCTTTGCTACAGACATGATGATGCAAACATGTCTTGCTACAGACGTGAGGATACAAACATGTCTTGCAACAGACATGAGGATGCAAACATGTCTTGCTACAGACCTGATGATGCAACTATGTCTTATTATAGAGGATGAGTAACGTAATTATGTTGAGTATTAAATATAAGGTTGATTTCATTTCGTGAATAAATTATGATTAATTATATCTGTTTTAAAATGCTGTCTGATCATTAAGTACAAAATTATTTATTTTCTGATCCTTTCTGTTGTGGAAAGTTTAAAAATTTCCACAGAGCATTGAGGATGTTGTTTTTTTTGTGGAATCTGCAGATATTGGTTTTAATGTTGTTATATTCGGTGAAGAATAATAATATCGTGGCAAATAGTTTAATTTAAATTCTTTATACAATGGACAAACAAGCAAAATGATCAATATTTTGTACAACTCTAATATTACACCTATTATCCAGAAATCATCTTTGAATAAACGCAAACTAAGGCATTTAAATGATTCTGTATTTTCTAATAATTCAGTATTGTAATGGAGTGGTTCATTGTCTTTCTGTCTCCTTAAAAAAACATATTTTTTGTTTCACGAGTTTTTCCATTAAGGTTCCAAAACGGGGAATCAAACTGCGATTCCATTTATTCAGCACCGTTTGTAATACCTGTCCACTTATAGCGCGAACATTTCTCTATTTTGTTATTCATAACAAAAACAGGCATCAACAAATCCGAAAAAAAATTATTATTTCTTACACAAGAATTTTACAGAATTATAGATATCAAGAACACCATCCACCCACTCATTATATACTCGCCGCCATGTGTGTGTGTGTATGAGAATATTTAATTCGTACTCTATGGAGATTAGAACCCAGGTCCGCGGGTAAACAGCACCCATCGTCTTTCCCTCACGACTAAGCACACATCATGAAAGGTGATAAAAAGAAGTCGGTGGTATATGCACTCGTGCGTAGCTTACACACTCGCATGTCGATCTAGCAATTCTCGTCTGATTACACACTCATTCTTGATTCCTACGACCGAAATCAGGGTGTATCGAATTAATTTTAGAGAATTACAAATATTCACCAAACATAATGGAAAGTGCTATCCCTGTGGTAGCACTTTCCATTCTGTTTTGCGTATATTTGTAATTCTCTCTCTCTCTCTCTCTCTCTCTCTCTCTCTCTCTCTCTCTCTCTATATATATATATATATATATATATATATATATATATATATATATATATATATATATATATATATATATATATGAATGATGAGTGCATTGAGGAAAAATATACAATCTATAGTAGATGTTTTCGTCTGGAAAGTATACTGGTTGTCAAATATTTCTTGTATACTTATTACCCTCCCATTTACATAATCTTTCATTCATATTCATTGCATTCGAATACATATCTCCTTAAGTATTAACAACTGTGATACTTCTAAAAGTATATAGTTTCATCAGTATTACCTTTCGTAAGATTATGTACTAGAATTCCTTTATCCCATACATCTGGGTATTCATCATGAACATCTAAAAGTGCTAAAGTGATACGAGAATATAAGGACAACATCAGCAGTTACTTACCATGTCGGACAGTATGTCATTTAGCTCTGTTCAACTCTTTCTTTGCGTGATTTAAAACCATTTTTTTTATTTGACTGCTGAAATATAGATTGGTAGGTCAGCGTATAGTACTAGCGATTCACTGGCTCATAGTCTTGAGGATGATATATTAAAAATTCATGAGAACCATAAAAGTTTTTAAATACTCGAAATGGCAATTTGCGCAAATTTCAATTTATGACTGAAATTTTTTTTTTTATTTTTTATTTTTGTAGCATTTAACAACCTCAGTAAGATAATGTACGTTTTAGATTTATGTTACTAATATGGATATGAATGCAGGTCCGCTCGCTCGCCACCATCGTACAAATTAAATCCACCCAGCGTTTCTAACTACTGCTCGATGGAAAAGCCAATGGGGCCATATATGGTTTTGTTTTATAGAACAGACAAGAGCACAAAGTTTTATTGATGAAAGTAAATCACAGGCCACACAAAGGTGCAATATGAAAATCCCACAACTGCTACAATATTATTAGGCGAAGTCACTAATCAGTGGAGATAAAATCAAATCACTGGTCAACATTTACAATCACAAAAGGAATAAACATTCTGAGGTAATATTTTATCATTTGGGTACATACATTTAACATTGTTATGGCAGGATACAATGACTCTCAAGGAGTATACAAAATTTATAAAAGAGGGGGTAAAAACCAACATATTATTGTGAAGTAAACAAATCGCTTCCACGATGAGCACGCAGTTTATGATATTGGTTTCATATTACAGTAACAGATATGGCAAGACATCGGGAATTTTTCTTTGATGAATTAATTTGAGTTCGCACTTTACTTCGCACGATCGGCAGGTCGCGCCCCGGTCACGCAAGGCATGTTTGTGCAGCTACCGAAAAATGTTAACTCCTCCGTGGCGCATCTGGCTGGATTCTAGTACAATTATTGATAGCGACCCAGTCTGCAGCTGAAAATATTGTGTGTGTGCGTCTGTGCGTGATTCTGATTTTTAACGTAGCTTTAACAAATTTTCAGTAATATTGAATCTGAATCCGGAAGAAGTTGCTAATGAAGGTGCCAAAAAAGCGCGTTTGCCCATCGGTGATTGCGCGTCTGCAGAACAACAACATATGCGCAAACTTGTGCACTGGTATTACACTCTCGTTGGGTCTTTTCGCGCCAACAACAACGTGCGAAAAGTAAGCAATGAAGCTGCATAGATTTGTCAGCGGCTGCTCACCGACCACATCATGGAGATGGGAACGTTCAGCTCGCTCATCGACGAACTCGTTCAATGGTGTATATAATACCGATAATGAGTTATGAGGCAACGCTTCGTGCGCTCTACAAAATCAGTGCCATGATGCAGCATGTCGTAGTTGAAAATACGACACTGATTGCCACCCAAATATATACAATCACGTGAAAGAAATCCGAAATTCACATCGTTTTCTGACACGAAACTACACTCAGCACGGCAATCTCAGTGACATAGATCGTACGCGATTCATATCACACATTCATTGCTGAGCGCGGTTCTTGACTGACCTGAAGATATTACTGAGAAACTAATCATACGCGTAGGATCCGACGGGCCTGGATGCCATATCGCACCAAACATTGTCAGGATCACCTCGACGATTCGGGTTAATATAACATACGACGACAGCAGTGGTAGTTACAGAGCCTCCAGCATTAGCAAAGCCTCTCAAGGTTATATATTGTTCGGGTCCTAGTGAGTAGTCTGATACCGATTACTCCGTGTATATTCCATGTTACAATCCTGAACGTATGCATTTACTTTTTTCCCTTGTGGAATATGACATGCACATCTTGGACCAACACGGGAATACGAAACATCAAGACAATACAACTGTAAATTAGATATGGACCTGACAATTTATGCATATTGTGATGGTAGTACGCGTACGCGTGAGTCCCGTGCGTGAGATCAACACGATAAGACCTGTTTATACGGCATACTACGAAAATGATCTTGGCGATGTGATCCAGTGATTGTTCATAGGCGCACCAAACGTGCTTGCGTGGGTGACCTCGGTATTTTTCTTCCATGTGAGGCATTTTTGGATGTCCAAAGAAAGCTTGTACACGCCGATGATAGCGTATAAGGTGCCACTGGCAAATGATAGTTGTCAACAACAGCATCACGGCGTTGTTCATTAGCGCAGAAAAGAAATCGAATAAATTTTCCACAACACTGCTGAGGCCGAGACCACGACAACTCTCGGACTTGTCCGTTACAGCAATGATTATGCTAATGTGCCAGTGGCCCGGATTGTGATAATGTGCTAACAATCTTTTCATGTAGCATAATAACTTAATCCAAAAATGTCCTTGTCTAAATTCATTACAATTCTAAATTAATATTTCTGTCCAAGAATGTAATTGATGAGTACTTTGTATTTCCAGCGAAAAATAATTTGAATAAATAAATCAACAAAATCAAAAACTGAACACAACAATAAGACTGAGTCTGCTTCAAGATGTTAAGGCAAGACTGAGTAGTTTCTCAAATAAACAACATTATATAAAAAGCTAAGACACAATACTGTGGCCCGGATATATGTCATCCTCTCGCTGAAACACTCAAACTTGTCAACAAGTTTAGGAATTATCATGTATAAACACTATATCCTTGATTCAGATTCAAATAAACATGAATACCTACAAATATAATGATCTGAATATTTAACCTTTACTCTTAGAGAAATATTACCTGTGTATTTTCTTGTTTACAAAATAAATGTTACTGGTCAAGTAAAGGGTGAACTTGATTTTGGACAAAATCATGTTTTGGACAAAATCAAGTACAAAATACATATATACATAGCATACACTCATTAAGAAAATCCAACAAAAAATACAAATTAAATATGCATAAAATTATAATTTCCTGAACCTACAATCTTTTGATATGCGTGTCACACCTGGTGTTGGCGGCTCAGCGATGACTGTCATCGACCAAATTTTCGACCTTGGCTTTTGCATCGCGACGAAACCAGATTAACGCCCTAGGGGAGTTTCTCAAAGCGATTTCAGTTACACATATCTGTAGGCTCTGCAGGGACGTTTGTGAAGTTATTTTTGGAGCCAAATACAAAGTCGTGTTATCCCCTAAGTTTAACGCCAATGAGGAAGTCTGGCGTGGTGCTGCCGTCACTGGATGTGCTATCGTTTAAAAACTGGCTGAAATCATAGAGAACCAGAGAATAAGAGACGCTTGCTTATCGGATGCCCTCGTCAAAACTACGTCGACCAAGACAAAAGTTTTTTTTTTAAAAAAGTCGGCAGTGAAATGAGCCGGGAACTGGTCATAAACGGAAACCGAATTCAGTTGATGCATGAGCCCATCGAAGACGATAATGATGCAACAAAGCCATATGTAAATATGAAATAAGCGCTAATTTGGAACCCGATATCAAGAGCGAAGTTGTTAAAATCAGATTGTCTGAGAAATTCCATACGTTTACTTATTTTTCTGGTCCGAAACCAAAACTATACTCTGGAATATTTGGTGAATCACATGTAAATATTGATAGATAGCATAGAGTGTTACGTTTTTTCTTCTTTATCGTGTACCCATCGACCAAAACATGGAAGTCTCAGTATTCCATCAGTAGAACAAGACCAATCATTGAAAATACTGACTATGCTAAAGCTAAAATATTAAACTCTATGAGCTCTTTTCTTATAGGTTAGATCCCATTGATAAGTCATCAAAAACATGTTCGGTTACAGGCTTGTTCAAGATTAACAAGTTTGAAAGAATAGAGATATTTTGGATGAATGTTGCGGAGGAAGCGTTTTAAGCTGCCTTTGGTATTTGCATTTAAGGACCACTTGCAGATTTTGTTTCAGAATTTGTTTCGGGCGATGATGGGGTCGGAGTTGGATCAGAAGACGGTGTTAGGCCAGCTGGGAGGGCGTTCCATAATATATGCTGATTCGCTTGTGGATAAATAAATGTGTGAAAAAAACGGCGTTAACAATCGCTCAAGTGCAATTCAGTTTAAATTCTCTGAGGGTAGAGATGAAATTAACAGTTCCAACCGTGATGTACCAAAATAAACTCGGGGCCAGCTTAGAATCGTCGAATTAGCACGCATAAACGCCTGGACGTTGAGCACATCTGGAGCGAAAACATCATTGGATTGTTTATACAACGATGAAGTGGAATTTACAGACAAATTCAATGCGTTAAAATTCTCCGACAATTATATTGAGCCGTCATTTATTCAACCGGCTAAAGAAACATCCAGACTGATATTCACCAAAGACGCGCATGTCCGTATGATACAAAAGACTTATTTGTATCATGATCGAATGATAGACACGAACTGGTGAGTGACTTAGATTTAACTGACGTATGAAATTATACTGCTAACAATTTTTTAAAAATATTGTTTCATTACACAATCGCATAATAATAAACGGAAATGTGCTGTTTGGTTTGATGACAGTTCTCGGGAAGCACGTATCGATGCAAATGTACATAGAAACGAATAACTTTTGAACAAAGCTTCTGCAAATTGGGAAAAAATATATAAAACAATATTAAGGTATATTAGACTTAGAAAATTAGTAATAATACAAATAAGAAGTACGGATGATCGCTAAAGATACAAGGCAAACGTGTAATCGGTGTAGTTCTATGTATACTTGGAAGTTTGCAAACAATCACCGAAGATATAAGTATTCCATGGAAAGTATTTTCTATGATTGCATGCCAGCTGTGCCAGAAAGGAAATAAAATTGGTTAGAAGTGCGTGTTCGTGTTGCACCTGCCTGCGACTGGATAAGGTCTGTCTATGGAACAACTACACTTCGCGTGACGTTATTAATAGGAGATATGATAGACCCTCAAAGCTACCGACGCAAACAGATAATTGAAGAACAACAACAGCTGCGACATGAGATCACTAGGAAGACAATTATACTCGCAAGTTTAAACGCACGTGTGTTATTGCGGACGCAATGTGTGTATTCGCGCGCCACAATCAATGTTGGCCTTGGCGTGGCTGGAATCGCGAGCACATCTTCTATCATAGGTATATAAATATAATTTACCGTCAGAGATATATCAAACGTAACCGTTGGGACTAGCGGCGCCGGCAAAATAATTTCATTATGATGAATCGAGTACGTTCTTATTCGAAAATTTCTCGCTGCAGCGCAAAAGCAGTCTCAATGCACTTACTATGCTGTACTCGGTAGCTATCGAAGAAAAAACAATTACTATGGCTGAATTTGAGACGGTGCTAGCCGAAATAGAAAACTTGTGCGGAGACAGAACCGACAAAGAGATGTGATTTACATGCTGTAAAAATCAATTAAACAGTTGAAAAATGTGGCTTCCAGCTATAGGCGCTCACGTGGCTTGAAAGGCTTAACCTAAATCGACAACTCCACAAGCTCGCCAGACGTAACCCGGGCGCATATTTTTTAACTGAGCAATCATAAAGCCAACGCATACATATAACATATAGCCCCTTTGGTTTTTCAACTGAGCGGCCATTTGAAACCCGGGCTGGTTTAATTTTGTATTAAACACGATGACGTGTGCAAAAAGGGTAAATTCGTGTTACATAAAAGGCATTGAACAAGCTTGATAACGGAAATCGAAACTACTCATTATAATACAACCATCTTTTTCCAAAACCCTCTAGTGTTAGATTTGGTAATATTAAACACTGTCTTTAACCGTCTTCTTCTTCTTCTTAGAGATGCAATACGTAAACATGATTACACGGATAAACGGTACAGTAGTAGACGATAGTGCAATACGTAAACATGATTACACGGATAAACGGTACAGTAGTAGACGATAGTGCAATACGTAAACATGATTACACGGATAAACGGTACAGTAGTAGACGATAGTGCAGTACGTAAACATGATTACACTGATAAACGGTACAGTAGTAGACGATAGTGCAGTACGTAAACATGATTACACTGATAAACGGTACAGTAGTAGACGATAGTGCAGTACGTAAACATGATTACACGGATAAACGGTACAGTAGTAGACGATAGTGCAATACGTAAACATGATTACACGGATAAACGGTACAGTAGTAGACGATAGTGCAATACGTAAACATGATTACACTGATAAACGGTACAGTAGTAGACGATAGTGCAGTACGTAAACATGATTACACTGATAAACGGTACAGTAGTAGACGATAGTGCAGTACGTAAACATGATTACACGGATAAACGGTACAGTAGTAGACGATAGTGCAGTACGTAAACATGATTACACTGATAAACGGTACAGTAGTAGACGATAGTGCAGTACGTAAACATGATTACGCTGATAAACGGTACAGTAGTAGACGATAGTGCAATACGTAAACATGATTACACTGATAAACGGTACAGTAGTAGACGATAGTGCAGTACGTAAACATGATTACACTGATAGACGGTACAGTAGTAGACGATAGTGCAATACGTAAACATAATTACACTGATAAACGGTACAGTAGTAGACGATAGTGCAGTACGTAAACATGATTACACTGATAAACGGTACAGTAGTAGACGATAGTGCAATACGTAAACATGATTACACTGATAAACGGTACAGTAGTAGACGATAGTGCAGTACGTAAACATGATTACACTGATAAACGGTACAGTAGTAGACGATAGTGCAGTACGTAAACATGATTACACTGATAGACGGTATAGTAAGAGACGATAGTGCAATACGTAAATATAATTACACTGATAAACGGTACAGTAGTAGATGATATGCACTATCAGTGTAACCATGTTTACGTATTGCAGTACAGTAGTAGACGATAGTGCAATACGTAAACATGGTTACAGTGATATACAGTACAGTAGTAGACGATAGTTCAATAGGTGAACACGTTTACAGTGACTGACGTTACGTTAGTAAACGATTGTGCTATACGTGTACGTGGTTAGTGATAAACAGTACATTGGTAGACGATAGTGCAATACGTGAACAAGACTACACTAATATACGTTGAAAATACAGACACCATGGAAGCCAGAAAAAAAATATCAAAAGAGTGACAGTCATGCATAAGCAATACTGTCACACACACGCACGCCCGCACACACACACACACACACATACACTTTATACTGACCACACACAAACACACGCATACACGCACAAATTCTTCTGTGGAAAAGGATTTGGGAGAAAGATGCATATGGAAATTAAGAATTCGCATATTCTTTTTTAAATATAACTAATGTCATTTTAGGCATGTAATAATAATAATAATAATAATAATAATAATCATTACAATAACAACAAAAATTAGCATCATTATCATTGTCGTCATAGTCATTATGTTATCAGAATTATTAACATTGATTATCAGTTCTTAATTGTCTCTAAGTTCAAAAGCTTGAAATATATAAACACTTAAGTCGTGTATAATTGCTTTGTTTTCCGAATTTAGAAGTTCAATACATTTAAATATATTTGGTCTCTTCATATAACAGACCTGACACTTTATATGTGTGAAACTATAAAATAAAATGGTGACATTTCTCCAGTGTGTTCCGTATTACATATGGAACATAGTCTTTCTTTATTTGATTTCTAGGACCTATCTATCTACCATCCTCGATTCTCAATTTTTATGATGACACTCGAAATCGAGCTATATAGTACTTCTACGTTTTCAACCTATGGGATGGCACTCAAGATCGAGCTATATAGTACTTCTACATTTTCAGCCTATACGATGACACTCGAAATCTAGCAATATAGTACTTCTACAATTTCAACCTATAGGATGACACTCGAAATCGATCTATATAGTACTTCTACATTTTCAACCTATCGGATGACACTCAAAATCTGGCTATATAGTACGTCTACATTTTCAATCCATACGATGACACTCAAAATCTAGTTATACAGTACATCTACATTTTCAACCTATAGGATGACACTCAAAATCTAGTTATACAGTACATCTACATTTTCAACCTATAGGATTACACTCAAAATCTGGCTATATAGTACGTCTACATTTTCAACCTATAGGATGATACTCAAACTCTGGGTATATAGTACTTCAACATTTTCAACCTATACGATGACACTCAACATCTGGCTATATAGTACGTCAACATTTTCAACCTATACGATGACACACGAGATCGAGCTATATAGTATTTCTACATTTTCAACCTATACGATGACACTCAAAATCTAGCAAATAAGTACTTTTACATTTTCAACCTATAGGATGACACTCGAGATCGAGCTATATAGTGCTTCTACATTTTCAACCTATAGGATGATACTCAAACTCTGGGTATATAGTACTTCAACATTTTCAACCTATACGATGACACTCAAAATCTGGCTATATAGTACTTCAACATTTTCAACCTATACGATGACACACGAGATCGAGCTATATAGTACTTCTACATTTTCAACCTATACGATGACACTCAAAATCTAGCAAATAAGTGCTTATACATTTTCAACCTATAGGATGACACTCAAAATCTAGCAATATAGTACTTTTACATTTTCAACCTATAGGATGACACTCAAAATCTAGCAAAGTAGTACTTCTACATTTTCAACCTATACGATGACACTCAAAATATAGCAAATAAGTACTTCTACATTTTCAACCTATAGGATGACACTCGAGATCGAGCTATATAGTGCTTCTACATTTTCAACCTATAGGATGACACGCGAAATCGAGCTATATAGTACTTCTTCTTTTTCAACCTATAGGATGACACTCAAAATCTAGCAATATAGTACTTCGACATTTTCAACCTATAGGATGTCACTCGAAATCTAGCAAAATAGTACTTCTACAATTTCAACCTATAGGATGACACACGAAATCGAGCTATATAGTGCTTCTACATTTTCAACCTATAGGATGACAGACTGAATCGAGCTATATAGTACTTCTTTATTTTCAACCTATAGGATGACATTCAAAATCTAGCAATATAGTACTTCTACATTTTCAACCTATAGGATGGCACTCGAGATAGAGCTATATAGTACTTCTACATTTTCAACCTATAGGATGACACTCGAAATCGATCTATATAGCCCTTCTACATTTTCAACCTATCGGATGACACTCAAAATCTGGCTATATAGTACGTCTACATTTTCAACCCATACGATGACACTGAAAATCTGGGTATATAGTACTTCAACATTTTCAGCCTATAGGATGACACTCAAAATCTGGCTGTATAGTACGTCTACATTTTCAACCCATACGATGACACTCAAAATCTGGGTATATAGTACTTCAACATTTTCAACCTATAGGATGACACTCAAACTCTAGCAATATAGTACTTCCACATTTTCAACCTATACGATGACACTCAAAATCTAGCTATATAGTACTTCTACATTTTCAACCTGTTGGATGACACCCAAAATCGAGCTATACAGTACTACTACATTTTCAGTCTATATGATGACACACGAAATCGATCAAGGTTTTTTTGAATTCCACAACCTTTTCATAAAATTTGGAGTAAAATTATCAATATTTTTAGATAGTACCCAGAACTTTGTCAATATGATCTGCTCTTTGATTGATCCAAATTTCATAATATCAAGGACTGTGATATACGTATTTCATAATAATATATCTTTTCACAATAAAGGGGTTCTTCACATCCGCTATAATTCGATCAAAAAAGACTCATTAAATACTATTCTGGAATAAGGACATATGCACATGAAATAGTTTATCATTCAGCGAAATTCAATTGACAGGTTTTCCTCTCTTATTCGCTATAAAACTTGAGTATGAAAGTTAAGATTTAGTTTGACGAAGTATCGCCCAAGGAGTATTCTTTATTCAGCTAGTATCGCCCAAGGGGTATGTCTGATTCAGGAAGTATCATCGTGTGGATATTAATATGGTTACACATATAAGATGAAGCAAATAAATCATCTGGAGATCACTAAATATCATTTAAATAAAGGCCGATTTTCTTCTCTTTAAAAATTAGTAAAAGGATATAATAAATAAACAAAGAAATTTACAACAAAGAAAACTCGTTGCTTCATTCCAGCGAAATTTATCTTGCACTTAAAACAAAACCGTTATGTCGCATTAAGCCAAAATTTCAGAGGCACTAAACTACCAGAAGAAAACGTAATATACATTCTAACACCAGCGATATGATTACTCCTACATAACGTAATATACATTCTAACACCAACGATATGATTACTCCAACTTTAACGTAATATACATTCTAACACCAACGATATGATTACTCCAACTTTAACGTAATATACATTCTAACACCAACGATATGATTACTCCTACATAACGTAATATACATTCTAACACCAACGATATGATTACTCCTACATAACGTAATACACATTCTAACACCAACGATATGATTACTCCAACTTTAACGTAATATACATTCTAACACCAACGATATGATTACTCCTACATAACGTAATATACATTCTAACACCAACGATATGATTACTCCTACATAACGTAATACACATTCTAACACCAACGATATGATTACTCCAACTTTAACGTAATATACATTCTAACACCAACGATATGATTACTCCTACATAACGTAATATACATTCTAACACCAACGATATGATTACTCCTACATAACGTAATATACATTCTAACACCAACGATATGATTACTCCTACATAACGTAATATACATTATAACACCAACGCTATGATTACTCCTACATACCGTAATAGAGATTCTAACACCAACGATATGATTACTCCTACATAACGTAATATACATTCTAAAAAAAACGATATGATTACTCAAACATAACGTGCCTACTGAGATCGATATTCCGAGGAAAGTAATCGATTCTAATTATAAATGATCTTCGTGCTGTTACCTCATGCATCACAAGTAGGAAACCGAATCAATCAAAAGCTGTCAGATGCTTTACATACATAAAATTTATCTAATGTGAACCACTATTAATTTGGTAAGTAGGTGTACCCTATGTACCCTATAATATGGATTGATTGATACAAGAATATCAGGTTCTCTCTATTATGTCAAATGCATGTCTCGTTAAGTATGTCGAGGGATCCACAGACTATCTTTTATTCATTCTAGAACAATTTCAAATTTTACACTAAACAATGCGAAGAACACACCGGAAATTTTGTTCAAAAGCTACCAAACCTTTTGTGAATATATTTTAGGAAATACTATAACTTTCTCTGAAACATGCCGATTTTTTGCAGTCTAAGGAAGAAACAAAATTAACAATTGAAGCAATTTCTGTACAAAATATGAACAGCGATTTCCGAAAAAAAAGTCATATAGAGACTGAGGTGAACTGTACTAATCAGGCACATCTGTTATATCACCCTGTCAGTAATTATTATGGTGAATATTTTGAGAACGAAAATCAAGAATCCTATATTTCCCATCATAATAAATATATGAAATGTCCATTATACAGGCAATTTTACAAATATTATTAATTGTATAACATGCATGCCAGCGTCCTTAAAGACAACTATTTTAATGTAAACTCTTCAGCGTTGCCACTTGTAAACAATGACATAAATATGAACAATGCCTTCTGTAGCGTGCACCCTGTTGCCGCATAATTTAGCCATATAAAAGTGAAGTTGGTTTTCTTAAAACAAATCAACATTTCATTTATATAAGTAGTTTTTTTTACTTCTTTCCATATCATACATCTCTGACTTTAGAATGGATGAAATGGGTGCATTTGTAATTAATTCTGGCAACAGAGCAAGAGATACTAATGTCCGAAATAAATTGTGGATTTGACAATCACTTCAACACTTTGAGACTACTGATAAGCAAGAATGTAACTAGAGTATTTCGAATATATGGTCTTAAAAAAAATAATTGAGAAAAAAGCAGAAACCACCAAGTTTTTTAAAATTCAACAATTTCTTTCCTTAAAATACAAATTGAAAATATAAACAATAACTTACGTTATTGCGAATTAAATCCTAAAAATAATCCTAGATTTTCTAACACAAGTTCTAATGATTAATGTTCTGAATACACTTTAGTGGTATTCCAAAATAAATCCAACGCTGGAGGTGTTGATGTGCCTGTGATGGTCTGAATGATAATGATGTACCAACAGTTATTTGTTGAAATATATTCTTGTTTCATTTTCACTCTAAATCCAGGTCTCTATTTCTAAAAATATGAATTTAGATATGCACTGTATTTCCAGTTAATACATAATGTATTAAATGCATTCCAGCCCAAATAATATACTGGACACAACAATAAGACTGATTTCTTCTTCAGATGGTTTTGCAGGAATAAATCATTTTGTCAATACTTTTCCATTATTACACTCCTCCACCTGACCTAGGTCACAAATAGCATTTGCTTAAAAAAAACTATTACCTAATGAAAACTTTCATTCTAGGTCTGTTACCAAAATTATAATGAAGAACATAGTGAAGACAATGTCCTTAACTCAGACCAAGATAATAATCTTAATATGTATCCCTCAGTCATAAAAGGGTAAACAATGTTGTTTACAAAACTGTCATTGATTTTGGACAAAGTCAACTATAACAACATAGTTTTACATAACCCTAAACATATCATGAAATAAAAAAATAAAAAGTTAACTCAAATATACAATCATTTGATTTTTTTCCTTTACTATACATGAATAACCGACTGTCACGATTTTTGATAGGTAAATCATATCTGTAAAAACAAAAACTGTTTTTGTTAAAATTTATTTGCTTTAAAAATATTACTCTTTGTCTATGTTAGATGTTTCTTTGGATACGCAGGGAATACGGCCAAAAGAGCATCTCTTGGTTCAATTGTATTTTAGATACTCTTTCCAAAACTAGATATACTCCAGGAGTCATTTGAACTGAAATTCATATTTAAGAGGCGTGCATATGCTGTCTGTCAAAATCCTTATAGCTCACTGGCTTGCACCAAAAACGAGAAAAACCAAGCAAAGTAGATAAAGACAATGACAATTAATAAATAAATAAATAAATAAATAAATAAATAAATAAATAAATAAATAAATTACAAACAGTGAGGAATTTTCAGGTACAGTATATGAATATCACAATCCATAGATGAATGATTCTAAATGTTACAGACCATAGGCGAATGATTCCGAATCTCTAGAGATGGAATGACGGAGCCAAAGACCGCTTGAAATATGATAAAAAAAAGGAGGCGATTTTCTTCGAAGATAAAGAACGGTTGTGGGGAGGGTAGAGCGGCTTCGGACATTTTAATAATAAGTAATATGTTTTATACCCTTATTAATGAGTTTGATAAAACATAAAGAAATAAATAATAAATAAACAAAGCATTAGACAGATTACACTACGGTATGTGTATTCCATCGTACTATAGATGTACCGTACAAATCTTGACAGGCTATTATTATTTTTAATGTATGTGGAATAAATCCCATTCATTTCATACAGTCTTTCCTAAAAAGAGAGTTATGCAATCTTAAGCTGGCTGACTCTCTCTTTTTGGTGCAGTTTCCGAATCTCCTGGACATTGGAAATTCGATAGGTGGCAACCTGATTATTCTTGGAGATTTCATCTTTCACTTTGACTGTCCCGGAAACTGAAATACATCAAAACTCATAGATTCCATTAATGTTTTCAACCTCAAACAGCCAGTTAACCAACCCACCCACAAACATGGTCACATTTTAGACTGGATTCTTCATAGACCTGATGATAACATTATACGGTCCTACCTGGTATCCCATGGCCTTGCATCAGATCACTTCTGCATTATATGCCATCTTGACGTATCAGTCCCTAACCCTCCACCTTTATCTGCTACTAAGAGAAACCTCCGAATGATAAATAGAACCAAACTAATGCACGACATTCAAGCTAACCTAACCACTTGCTTACCTCCTACCGCAGAACAACTCGATAACTGCCTGCGTTCATTGCTTGACAAACATGCTCCAGCTGCCAAGTGCAGAGTATCAATTCAAAAGTGTTCTCTATGGTATAGCAATGTTAGGGACCAGCTTCGCACTGCTAAAAGAGACCGCCGTAAAGCTGAGAGGCTTTGGCTTTCCACCAGACTCACTATTCATAAGCAAATCTAAGAAGCCGCTAAGAAGAATGTCACAAATATAGTCCATGCAGCGAAATCAGCCCACTACACTACTAAGATCATGGAAAGTTCCAGCTTCAAGAGCTCTTCGAGATTACTAACAAGTTAATGTCAACGAACAAATCTACACCACTTCCAACTACCTTCTCTCCAGTCGACCTTCCGGACATGTTTGCAAATTTCTTCCGTGACAAAGTACAAACCATTAGAGATAAGCTTGACACCACAATTTCAATTGACTCATCGTCACCATACAGTTGGGATACAGAATTTGAGCGGCAACCACTAGCAGCATTTGAACCTGTCTCTATGGATTTTGTACATACAATCCTGATGAAGAGTGCATCAAAGTCATTTGAACTGGATCCAATTCCAACATCACTGCTGCTTGAGAGCTTAGATCCAGTATTACCTTCACTAACTGATGTTATTAATAATAATACCTCTCTCTCATCCGGAGAATTCCCATCATTTTTCAAAACTGCCATTGTAAAGCCTCTGCTGAAGAAACCAACACTAGACCATAACGATTTAAAGAACTACCGCCCAGTTTCTAATCTCCCAATCATATAAAAAATCTTAGAAAATGTTGTTCTATTCCAGCTTGTATCTCATCTAAATTCAAACAGTCTTTTTAGCAATGTACAATCTGCATATCGCCCTTGCCACAGTACTGAAACTACTCTTCTAAAAGTAGTCAATGACATTCTCTCTGCGTTGGATAGCGGAAAGATTACAGTCCTCACCCTCCTTGATTTGTCTGCAGCATTTGACACAATAGACTATGATATATTACTTCACCGTCTCCAGCATGTATTTGGCATTCATGATACAGCCTTACTGTGGTTCAAGTCCTACTTGGTCAACAGGACACAAAGTGTATTTGCAAATGGAATACACTCCAGCCCAGTTGATCTATGTTGTGGTGTTCCACAGGGGTCTGTTCTTGGACCTGTTCTCTTCATTCTATACACTCAGTCGCTTTCAAGTGTCATAGATCATAATCCAGTGTCTCACCAATTGTACGCTGATGACACCCAAATATACAAATCTAGCCACCCAACTGAAGTTGATGCTACCATTCAAAGTGTAGAGAGGTGCATTTCTGATGTGAAATCATGGATGACAGGTAACAAGCTGCAGATGAATGATGATAAAACTGAGGCCATTCTGATCGCAACACAAAGACTTTCTCATTCACATCATTTACCTCAAACAATAAATATCAGCAACACCAACATTAAATTCACACAATCAATACGAAACCTAGGTGTTTCTCTGGACAGTACTCTCACACTGCACCAACATGTCGTGAACATATGCAAGGCTGCATATCTTGAGCTGAAACGCATCAGCTCCATTCGCTCCATATCTTTCAGTTTATGTCACTAAAACACTTGTGTGTTCATTAGTACATTCAAGACTGGACTATTGTAACTCAATTATGTCTAGTTCATCTCAATATCTACTCCAGAAACTTCAAAAAGTTCAAAACACAGCTGCTCGGATCATACTTAGAGTACCACGATCAGAGCACACCTCCTCGCTGCTCTGTACCCTACACTGGCTATCCATTCGATCCAGAAAAAAAACACAAAATTTGTTTTCTGTGTTACGTTTCACTGTCGGACTCTAGTCCAACATACCTATCCGACCTCACCCATCTGTACACACCAGCAAGATGCTTACGCTCCACTTCTGACAATCGTATACTTATTATTCCCACTATGAAAACAAAGTCATATGGACAGCGTTCTTTTGCATACCAGGGCCCAGCAACGTGGTATGAATTGCCCACTGAACTTAGACACAAAGACACAGTGATCACATTCGAGAGGGCTCTCAAAACTCACTTATTTCGACTGCAAGAACAAACTTAAAGACCTAATAATGTTTTCTACCTTAAATATTCTCAGCATGTTTTTTATGTTTTCTAATTTCATGGTGTTTGTTTTTGTAATCATATCATTATATGTTTTTTTTATCTTATAGGTGTTGTCTAATGTTGTAAAGTGCTTAGAGATTCTAAAGATTAGGCGCTATACAAAGTCCTCATTATTATTAGTATTAAATATTCTTTTAGACAACTTATTCCCAGGCATATGACAGTTTCCAAAAGAAATTGCGCTTTCTTTTACCAATTTCAGCGAAAATTCGGTCCAGTCCAAGTATACTTTCACTCACTGTAGAATTCTCGAACGTGCTTCACACACTGATGCTGAAATAAATCTAAATTGTTCATGTTTTCGATCCAAGTTCAGCCCTAATACACCAGACGTTACCTGATATTATCTTATTGGGAGAGAAAAATATGTGGATAAATAGATTTATCTATAGATATTGTATTATCTTTTTCATTTAAAAGAATTAACAATGAAATGTACATGTATTGGAATGATAACTGTATTATCCCCAAGACAAGTCCAATAAGAATGATGCTTCACGACGATTTCTGGCTTTGTTTCAGTATTATTTAGAAATACAAAGAATATACGACAAAATATAACCCAATATTTACACTTTAATATTGTTTCGTTTCTTCGAAATAATTTGGTGCTCAGTATATTGTGTGCAAGTCACATTTCTATTTATACGAAAAGGATGACTTCCTCGTTTGCCCTGTTGAAGTTATCAATCAGCTCTACATGATAGATAAGTATATTTTTCTACAAACCTCAGGCCACTATGTGCTAAAAACTCAGCAAACTCGGACTGAGGTTTGCTCTCACTGCTTCTTCTGGTACACTCATCGATATGACCCAAAATCTTCTCAACAAAATATACACAAGTAGGGACAATATATTTTACCTGGACGGTTGAGAGTTAAAGTTTCAAGTGCTTGCTGCAGACCTTCAATGAAGTATCTGGTCAATATTTATCACATTCCTTCACATATCTTAGTGTACTAAATCGTTGGTTTATTTGCAAAGTGTACGTTGCATCCAAATTTATTTTTAAAACTTTTGTTTTAAACTGAAGACAATGTATTTCTTTCTTCCTTCAAATTCTATTTTTATTATTTGGCTATTTTGTTCGTCTAACTTAAGACGAAGCAACTGATCATGTAGCTTATCTTTAAAAACCTAATGAAAAATTTTGCAATTATAACACAAATTTGTTCCGGTTTACAAAAGAAGCTCGGTGACTTTTCGGGAGGCTTATATTAAACGAATGGATATGTTTTATGACTTTTAAGTACCAAAGTGACTTCTTATCCACGTATTTCTTCATTTATGACAATAATGGAATTTATGTACCTTGTGTATCATGCTTTATTGGGTAACTTGAATAATGTTAATAAAAATCTTAGTAATATTTTATATATGGATCATTGAGTACACTAGGTGTGATCGCAGCTAATGTTTTTTAAAAACAAACAGTATGTATGTGATATATATATATATATATATATATATATATATATATATATATATATATATATATATATATATGGGAGTGGGTGGGTGTAGTCAGGCTGCTGGCCGGATAGCAGAATGGACCCCCAAAAATAAAAGAACAAGAAGAATAAGAAAGACCAGGACATGTCATATATTCACTGTTATGTGTCCCGGTCGAATTTCTGAGTGCATGTTATATCGAAGAGTATTAGTAACAAGAATGATGTGTGGACAATATTTGTAAAAGTCCGGAGACTAATGTGTATCATCCAGTACATGTGAGTATTATGAGAGTTATGTGTTTCATCCAGCACATGACATGCAAGTATTTGGAGAGTGAATCACCAAGTCACCATATATCCTCCTTGATAACTTGCATCTGTACATCAAACTGTCACTCTCTAAGATGCGCCGCAGCGGACAAACGCTGGTCCAATGAGATAGCTGCAGTTGAAATCTCGATGTCGTATGTCGAGAAATCCAGTACCACGTGTTGGATCAAATTGCATGTCCTTAAAGTTGCATTTCCTAGATCGAGATTTCACATTTTATATGTTGAATTATACAGTGGTGGTTTAAAGTTCTATTTCCTATGTAGACGTTTTACAGTGTATATTTTGAATTACACGGCGGTGGTTGAAATTTCAATATCATATGTCGAGAATCCTTATTTCACACGTTGTATACAAATGTTTGTGAAGAAAATTCCATTTCATATGGCGAGTTTTTAGATTTCATCCGTTGAATTTCACAGCAACGAGAAGCATCAGCATTGTTCAAAAATAGCACAGTCCGTTCACGAGGGCGACCTCTAGCGAAGAAATTTATAGTAATTCTCAACCTGTGAATGGTAACTTTCAAACTGTAAATGCATGAAATGTAATACCGCCTCATAATTGAATACACGAATGATGTATCTTTATACTAGATATTATTTTGATTGTTTAAGTGGACATTGTATAATGTTACTTTTAACACCAACACATCGTTTCAGCATATAAAAATAACAATTCTGACAAGCACAATAAAATGTCCAGTCAAAGTTGTGTAATTCAACAGACACAATCTCAAAACTCAACATACGAAATGGAACTTTCAGCACAATCAAAGTGATTCAACATATAAAACTGAAACTCTAGACATATGATATTAAGATTTCAACAACTGCCGTGTAATTCAGAAGATACAATCTGAAACCTCGACAGTTGGGCATCAAATTTTCAACGAGCGCTGTGCAATTCAATAGATGAAATATAAATACTCAACATATGAAAAGGAACTTTCAACATAAACTCTTTGAATCAATTCGTAAATTAGGAATTCTCCACTTATAACATTGAAATTTCAACCACCGCCGTGTAATTGAAACGACACGGTCTAAAACCTCGACAAAGAAAATAAAACTTTCAACCGCTACTGTTTAGTTCAACAGATGCAATCTAAAATCTTGACCTAGAAAATGGAACTTTAAGGACAATAATGTTAAACACGAGAAATTGGAATTCTGGACATATGATATTAAAATTTCAACGGCAACATTCTGATTGGACCAGCCTTTGTCCGCTACGACGCGTCATAACTCTTTGTCCCGCTCGGGATATTGCATAACAATTTCCAAAACTTCCTGTGAAACAGTTGTCTTTTCGACCGCCGCTGAGAGCAACTAGTAATCGTCTTGAGTTAGTTATATTATTCGTAATTATTTGTATGTTAGCCCCCTGTGCGTGTTTGCAGGGCCTTAGAGAGCGATCACGGGCCCTGGGGTACGAAATGCCCGGGGCCTCTCATAGTTCTTGGTCAATCAAAATTTTTCTTTTATAAAATTAAAAAGTGTTATTCGGCCCTGGCCCCCTTAAGGCCCCGGGCCCATGGGATATATTTCCGGTTGCCCCAACCCCCTTGTCGGTCCTGCGTGTTTGTGTACGTTTTCGTTAGTATGACTCATACAGAAATACTCAGGGTCGACAAGAGGGGGACGGGGGCAACTGAGTCGCAGTGATAATATATTTACCTACTATCCAACCCCCACCCACACTCTCTCTCTCTTCGTAAGAAACACGTGATTATAAAATGCAATATGAAACCTAAAATATTCTCCATTTAGGCATCATCAATAGCAAAAACAAGTTTGCATGACCTTTTATTTTGTTCACAAAAGTCATCTAATTTTCGTAGCAGCACTTGCCCTCCCTGAACGCTTTCTGAATAAGCAGCATTTGATGTGCCTCGTCGATTTCTGAATAAGCAGCATTTGCTGTGCCTCGTCGATTTCTGAATAAGCAGCATATGCTGTGCCTCGTCGATTTCTGAATAAGCAGCATTTGCTGTGCCTCATCGATTTCTGAATAAGCAGCATCTGCTGTGCCTCATCGATTTCTGAATAAGCAGCATCTGCTGTGCCTCATCGATTTCTGAATAAGCAGCATTTGCTGTGCCTCATCGATTTCTGAATAAGCAGCATTTGCTGTGCCTCATCGATTTCTGAATAAGCAGCATCTGCTGTGCCTCATCGATTTTTGAATAAGCAGCATTTGCTGTGCCTCATCGATTTCTGAATAAGCAGCATCTGCTGTGCCTCATCGATTCCTGAATAAGCAGCATTTGCTGTGCCTCATCGATTTCTGAATAAGCAGCATTTGCCTGCCTTAAACGGTTTCTATATATGAATACTATCGATATATATATATATATATATATATATATATATATATATATATATATATATATATATATATATATATATATATAATAATAATAATAATAATAATATATATAATATTGACGCAAGAAATAACATTTGAAATCTTAGAATACATTTTTGCACTTTTCGACAATACCTAATAGTTGATTTAACTATTTACTGGAATAGGTGTTGCAATAAAAACATGCATATTTTAAGTCAGGAATATCCATATCTTATATAACGGAGTAAATTTTGCAGATGTCATTGTAAAACAGTCATTTTAAATTGATGTATATAGTTTTGCCTGGAATGAAAGCAGTGGCACGTTCAAGAATGCTAGTATTGGAATAATCTGGTAGGGACGCTTTTGATTATTAATGAGGTTCCGTTTCATAACAAAGGGGCAAGACTGGACGAGAAAGGTGAAAGGTGGTTGTTTATCGAAATATCAAGGGTTGAAATGGAGCAGAAACAGCGTTCGTACTTGTTGAAATATGTATCGTAAGTTGAACCTTTGCAGAAATCAACATGTTAGGAGATCGGAGAAAATGTAGAATTTTCAAAACTCGGGAGGGGCGTGTGTTAATAATAATGTCGTTTAGATGACTCTAAATTCAAATTGGACTCATTAATCGTCTGGGGTGGGTTTCCCGGGAGAAGTCTCGTGTTTTATAAATGTCTTGCACAGCAAAACTAGTCAGTCTAAGGTTTTGCTTCCGGCGAAGTTCTTGACTCCGGGGGTTAGTATAAAATCCCTAGACCTTTAGTAGGCGTCTTTGAGAGACACGTAACCAAGGTAACGGAGACGACTCTGCTAAAGTGGAAAGAAAGCTAATCTCGAAATGAAGTACTGTCTTAATTTCAAAGATCATTTTTCTTTGATATGAGTCTTATGATAATTGTTTTATTTATTTTTTTGTCTTAAATTATATATGAATCACGTGTGCTAAGAATTGATTATGTCAATGAATTGTTAGTAAGCAATACTGTAGCTAAGATAAGAAGTGCATTTTGATTGATCTATTTATTAGCTCAGATGTGAATTACATTAACCAATGAATCGGTTGTATTAACATTGGGATAGCAATATGGACCACACAGCTATTTTATGTCAGCCGTATGGGTGCATGTGTTCAACATTAGTCAAGACAGTTGTTAATAGTTCACACTGCAGGGACTTAATTGTCATTAGGTGAGAGCAGACTATGTTATCGATCTATTAGTAATGGTAACTAGTTCTGTTGGAGAAATACAATATTATTTCCTCTATTATGTTAATTGGCTGTGGAAAAAGATAAGCTCTTCTTTATACGACACTCTGTGTAAGTGTGTGTTTGTGTGTGTGTGGTGAAACCCATCAAAACAAAACCCTCTCTATACCAAAGCCCCATCGAAATACAATAAGGTGGTGTGTGTGCGATTTTTCTTTCCAAATTTAATATCATCATTTTTCACAGTAAACGGAAATCCGAAACAGATTCCGATTCCTAATTTCAACTTTATAATTTTAAAACAAAAACGACATCATAAAACTCACTTTCAAAATCTGATAAAATATTTTAGCTGCTAAATTCTTGACACATACTGGACCGGCCACCCTGTTGACCGAGTGGTCTAAAGCGCTAGCCTTTACAGATCACTGTCGAAACGCACTTAAAAAATTGACAATGTATATTAGCTGCTTTATTCCTCCTATATGTTGGAACGGGACATCGGCTGGCTTAGCTACGATGTCGTAGTCTCAACGTGGTTGAAGCTACGATCTAATAATATACCTTATCATGGAGCAAATAAAACTATTGTCGAAGACAAAAAGATGAGTCTAATTAAAATCTAAGCCGAGTTATGTTGCTCAGAAAGTTTGGCAAATGATAAAGTTATTAAACTCATATCAGGTAAATTATATTGGCCTGTTTACTCTAACTGTACTTTGTCCACCATGATAGATAACGCGAGATTCTCGCATTAATTCGTTTTCTAAATAAGGCTTGATATGCCATAGTTGGATATAATAAGATCTGCTATTCAATGCCTACCAAATTTACTACGATCTGTTTACGTTTCCAAATAAGGCAGCAATGTCCTTATATGGCACACACAAAAGAGGCTGAAAACAAAAGTAGTTATCAGTTAAACTAATATGGTGGACAATTCAAAAGAAAATATCGGATAAAGAAGCTAATCAATATTTACATGTATTTCTACAATGGAATGCAGCAATTCTGGTAATAATTATGAGGAGTATTTAATTTCTTCGGTATATGTGAGGAACAATGTCAATTTTTGTATATTAGACACAAAAAGATCCGAGTGTGAATCATACCCGACTGCTCCATTGATACCCATCAGCTCATCTTAGTACCCCGTCCACGAGATAAGGGTACCAATAAAGTACTACGATTGGCCGAGTGGTCTAAAGTGCTCGTTCTTACCAATCACGGCCATATCACTTCTAACCGCGTGGGTTCGAGTCTCCAACTCGGCCTATTTATGTGAGACAATTTGCTAGAAGTTTCCCGTGGGTCTGTCGTTCTTTCCGGGTTAAATGTCCGCCATGTGTAGCCTGTCATGCACTAAAAAATGACGTTAAGCTCACGACAGCAACATACTGAAGCAGATTATTTACGCTTAATAAACACTATGGTACGCTTAACGGTGAGAAAGTGACCAATGGGCACGCAAGGGTTAATCAATACTTGATACGCTCTCAGACACAGTGTAGAGCCAACATTTGGCTCTTTTAGTCTTTCTTGCACTATAAAAAGAGCTAGATTTTTAAGGTCAAGAATTCATATCTAAATGGTTGTATTTAAGTCATTTCAGAAAGATTCTTTTTATCTGCTTATTATCTAATTGTGATTGATATATTTCTTTGGCATAAATCAACGCATTTTATTTGGTTTTGAGTTGTTATTAACAAAATATGCTGCCTCGGTTTTGATATTTTGCCGAGGGTAAAACCGTCACAACAGTATTCTGAATGTCATAGTCTCTGAATTTGATTTTCAAAGGAGAAAATCATTAGATGTAGTCATGACCGTTATCTGATTCTAGTCGCATATCAAGCTATCGGAACGACCACAAACGTCGTAAGATGGAATTATCCATACGGAATAAAATTATCCTGATCAAAGAGTATGAATTTGTACCAACACCTACGCTGACGAAACTAGGGGAATAATTGTCCATAGGAACATGACGAATTTATTTAAATATTAACCATTATCATTCATAATTCTAATAGGCGTGTAGTAAAGATGTAAAAAGCTTCACGTTTCGTAAATCATTCTTGAGACAAAGACTCTATTTCTATGAAGAACAAATGTATATATTCACGTGACCGCGCGATATTTTCAGATGGAACATAGGTTGTTCATCTAATGTTGTTGTCGCTGTGGGTTCAACGCCATGTTTCATCAAATGATACATGGCGGCCAGTATATAAATAATGAAAGCGTTTCAAATAGTCCCACGCTGACTTCATGTTTTCACTCACACACACACACATGTCACATGTCACATATTATGATCGTCTGTCATGTACCAAGTACTAAAATAGTAAAATGAGTAAAAAAAATATAATAAAACAACATTTCGATAAATTTCACAACCATACCTACACTGTAAGAGGAGTTTTACAGTAAATTATATATATATATATATATATATATATATATATATATATATATATATATATATATATATACTTTACCCCACCCTCATCTTCATGCAGATAGGAAGAAAAACAGAACATATAAATATTCCCATAAAACAGATGTTGCATGTTACCTTTAAGATAAAATTTTAAGTTATACTGGGTTTACAATATAGAGTAGGGGTCACTTACCTGATACAAATGTCCTCAAACAGACCACAAAACATAACGATATATATAGTAATTTCCACATAGTTTTGACATCCATGTCTATGAGTTCATTTTTTGCCTTCTTAGAAGATGTGTCCAAGCGTTATTAAAATCTCTTTCCCCATCAAAGGCTATAGCAAATCTCTTTTAGCTGTACTTGACAGATCTACTCGTACTTCCGCTGGTGACGGCGCCTACGGGAACGTTATGATACATAGTTTTAAAGTTTTAACCCAACTTCCGTATGCCTGGTGTCCATCCTACATGTAAGAGTGCATGAGATTTAGAGAAAATCATGTTAAAAGCGCCATGTACAGACACCACTAGTTATGAACATTCCATGTCGAAGTTGATACAAACAACATAAACGATGAAGATGCCCATCAATTAGGTGTCACTTTTGGAATGTGTATCTAAGTTGTCGTGGATATACACAGATAACGAACAGTCCCTCTTGGAAACTACATTATGATAATCCAGAATAAAAGAACGATTGTCTGTTTCACCTGTATTGCTGCCACAAAGTAAGGGGAAAATATGTTATAGTCACTGAAGATTACCGAGACGTTTTTTTTTTTCTTTCACACAGTAGAAAGTCTACACAGTCTCGCCCCGTAGCAGGTCTAATCAGGGTCATAGTTGACGCATTCCTGCCCTGAGGCAAGCATGCTATGGCTGTTTATATTGTCATCTATCTGAAAAACACTAACACATCGTATTACGTTCACTTTAACGGGCAGGTGGTTTTTATCTGAGTAAGAGCAGTAGTATGCATGTCCGTCTGTCTGTCTGCATGCGTGTGTATCGGCGTGTATGTATGTATGTATGTATGTATGTTTCATGCAGTTTCCAATTTAAGGTTGGTTTGAATTCAATCACATTTTTGAGTGCTGTATTAGGTCTGGATGAACTTTCTATGACATATTTTTTTTAAGTTTTCTTTTAAATATTGGTAAGGTACACAGACGATTATCTTTAAGCACTAAGAGGGCAACAGATTTAACTTCTGAGAAAATTTAGATCTGAATATATCTTGATATGCTTCAAATCTTTCTCTTTTAAGGTAAATAGACAACTTTTAATAACCGAAGTTTTGTTTGCATGGGGAGGTCATTGTCCAAATGTGTATCACCTTGGACCCAGAATGTAGGGCGTCGTTGTTGTTATTGTTTTAGGTTTAATGCCATTTCTCAGCCCAAGATAGGCTATATATGATGGCCAGTATAACTGTTGGAGGAAGAACTCTGGAAAATTAAATTTAATTTTAAGAAAATCATTTAAATTAAATGTGACTGCGAGTTTTAAAGGTAATTAAGATTTTCAAGGTCAGAAGGTCAGAATGTTGTAAAGTATGGTAAAATTTGGCTCATGATCAAAAGAATGTGAGGTCATGTTGAAAGAAAGCGTTTCAGGAAATGTCCATCAATTTTATTTTTAAATTTTTTGTTTTAAATTTTCTTAAATGATGTATAAATTTAAAAAGAAAAATGGCTTCGGTTTAATTATATTTCATTGTATGCTCTTCTATTATTTGATTTAATTGCGTTCAGTATGATTTTATTCAGCGTACTGAAGGGTTGGGGTATTAGTCACATCTGCCCAAGAGATTCGCTAGAGAGCTATTCCATGTGTAGTAGAAGTGGTGTATTTTGGAAGAAATGAATAGAAGAGAGTAGGTCTCACCGGACTAAATTTCCTCAACGACGTTAGTAATTTGAAGGCCCTAGCGAGAGATGTATCGTTGTCCAGAACAGAAATTCTTTGACAATGTAAAAAGATGAATAAAAAATAAAGTAAATTCTTCTGAAGGAATATTTAAATACTTTATTCAGTTATTTAGCATATTGCCTTGATGCCATTATCATGAGCACAGAGACTCTAAACGCATTACAACAAAGACTCCACGCATAAGCACAGAGACTCTCAATGCATTACCATAAAGGATCCAGGTATTACCACAAAGAATTCACGCATTACCACAATGACTCCACGCATTATCACAAAGACTCCACGCATTACCACAATGACTCCACGCATTAAGAGCTAAGAATTAGAAGCTAAGACAACTACTCTGTTAATCCTTGGGGTGAATCCGTATTAAACGTAAACAAGAATTTTAAAAAGAAATTGCACTTTATAAGAAAATGAAATGATTGAAATAATTTATAACAAAAATACTTATTTAAAAAATGACAAGTATGAGATAACATTGTTTCTAAATTTAACACAAAAATTGACACTCACCGTTGTTGTTCACAATATAAGGTAACTTGTTTTTTTTTCATTATTAATGTGAACGTATACAACATTGTGGATCATTACAATCACCAATAATATTTTGCGGATATCGAAACAGCATTGACTTAATTGTGCTTTCGTATACTGGTGCTTTTTATATACATAACACGGATTTTCCTTCGCATCTGCTTTTGTATGAACATGTTTTTGTTTTGATTGTTTACGACATCCACTCCATTGTTTCGTATTTTGCACAGGTTTAATTCCTAAAGTAAAGTGGAGTCCCGACATTTGATATATGGCGTCATATGTATTTAAAGTAGAATCTGGGAATGTATTTGTTGCACGAGTCGGTTTTATTTAGGCATGTTATATGAACAAGATGTTGCTTTTATGTAGCTCACTATGATTACTGTTGTGATGGAATGCGAAACAATGCACGCCAAAGGCACTCCTTGATTTAGAAGGCAAATTTTATTTTGATGAAGTTCAAAAAGATTAGACTGTCCTGTCGTCTTCTAAGACGACAAAATAAACACCTAAGGCATGAGGTTACGCTCCAGTTTTCAGCAAATATCACTTTCTAATAAAGAGAGTCTGCTTCAGTTTCAAACTATGTGGTGAAAACCGACAAAACCTGGGGTGGTGGTGGTTGGGCATCTTATTCGGGGCTAATACATTCTCTATCAGTGTAGCTGATGATTTGTCGTATAATGAGTCAAATTTTGTTTTGCACGCGTTCAAATCCAACTTGTGAACGAGCGCACGTGCTTAAAAATAGCGTAAAGTCGGTATTTGTTTCCGGTCCATGTTCTGACAAGCGAATTTTCCTACAGCAACATTTTTATGGAGATCTAGGTACCTTAATTTTCTGTTCTCGTGGCCATATTTGAAGGCAATATGATTTGCTATGATCGAAGTTATTCTGTGCACCTGAGGGTGACACGAAACATAATTCCTTTATTGCTCCATCAAATTAAAACTCTAAATACTTGTTCAAAAGTAGCATCAGTCATTCATGTACTTATCCATTAAAAAAAAACTTTTTTACTCATAGAAACTGTATTTTACCCCTAACCACTGCTTTTTACATACTTTTGTTTCCTTTCATATATTTGTGTATTCATATATTTCGTAACTTTCTTGTACATTAATTTCTTCATTCGTTCACTTGTATTTATTCTCACTCACTCACTGCCCCAGCGTCTGCTTGTTCCTTCAGTTGTATGTATAAATCATTCGGTTAGATCATTAATGGCAATCAAAGTTGAAGTAATTAAGAACAAATCATTTGTCAATGAATTCCCAAGACTTAAGACGTTAGTGTTAATTAAATTAAAGTTTCCTACTCTGTCCCAAAATAAGGTTTCCCCTGACTAACCATGTCGTACATATTTGCCATTGAAAAAAAGACATAAACTTCTGTTTGCTCTATTTCGTATGTGTTTCATCAAAAAGGCTACAAAACGGCGTGAGAAATTTGTTCATTCATCTTTTATACAAATTATGCAATATATACAGATCAATATTTTGGTAAATTTATAGTTACTTCGCTGGAAAAAAAATTTCTTCATTTAACTGGAACTATTTAAGCAAAACCACAAAATAGGTTCGTTTAACTTTAATCAAGTATCATTGTAATCGCAACGCTGAGGGTTAAATATATAATTTCTACTCAAACTGACTATACCTTTGTGCATTTTGCTTTTCTATCGATTGGAATAATTCCGTGCCACGAATATAGACACTGGCCCTGTTTTAGCCATAGCAAATCCCACTTCAAGACTCCCTATTGGAGACAATAATGTTACACACCTTCGGTGTGCCGGAATTAAATGCGAACTCCCGATTCAGCCATGGGTAAAATATTTTGCAAAAGCATGTTTTAATTGCACTTTTGTTCTATGTATGACACCATAGTATGAAAGCATTATATATATATATATATATATATATATATATATATATATATATATATATATATATATATATATATATATATATATATCAATGAGCTCATATCATACAGGTTGTAAATATACTCTGAACTTAAACTTGAATGAACCGATAATGTCTTGTAAGAGTGTTTACGATTTGCTTTCATTCTTGACGATTCGAAAGACCAGGGTCGACTTAAGGCCTTTGTAAGCCGTAGGCACTTCTTTAATAAACGGATTTACATTGACCTGACGCTGCCTCTTTAAGTATACATTTCTCAGTAACATTGTTTCTTTGGCCCTGGACAGGAGGAGGAAGAGAAGGAGGAGGAAAATGCAGTAATTTATAATTATTATATGCTCATTTTTCCCCGTTAGCTTTACATTGTCAGAATCATGCAGTATTACCCGATACTGAACCCGCGCGACAATACACATATAGCATTCACGTGCATAAAGGAACTACTTTCTATTGTAAACAAACAATGGACACAGACGCCAGCACTTTTGATTTGTAAACAAATCATGTACACTCGCGTAAGAGGCGCTTTACGTTGTGCTTGTTTAAATTTGTTTCTGAGTGAACTAAAACAGATGTTATGTGGACTGCCACATACCAGCTGCGTTGGCACATTCGCGTTGATACAATGCTTCGGATTTAGGCTAGCTACAGTATACAACAGACGCAAGTAAAGGTCCTTACAAATAACATACAAGTTACAAGTCATATACTGTCTTCTTTAGCTGGTGATAAGAATGGCAAAAAATATACTTACAGTTTTACAACCTGAATTTCCTAAAAATGTACTTTCTTAGTTCTGCAAATCCGAATTACATGAGCAATTTCATAGGTTCTCAATCTTGATTAAAACATTTCGAAATTGTACTGTAATTTCGATGATAAGTGTAATTACATTCTCCTTACTGCAGTCAAAATAAAATAAGCATTAAATTCCATAGCGTCGTTTCGATAATTGCAATTGAAAGACTTCATATTTTTCCCACATTATGATTTCAAACATTCAATGACAGAAACAGAAACACATTGCAGATGTCAACACGCTTTTCCCTCGCTTCTTCAATCCGATGTATTTCATGTGGAAGTGTCACATATAAATCCAGTTCATAATCACAAAATTTCGTGAAATCGAATAAAAAAACAAAAATCTATTCATTCCAGAACAAATGGAAAACTTGTTGCAATGCACATTCATTCACAATATGACTCCAAATTTCAATTTTAACTAGACACGCAATTTTCTTTCGAAACTTATGTCAAGCGCGCGACTAAGTTCAAATTTATCTGGGCGGAGTTATATGCACAGTAATGATGTTGCTGTTGTGTAATGATGAATATGCGCTTGTGTGTTTAGTTTGGAATACGGCATACATTCATTTACGTTGTTTCTTGTAGTGCATTTTGTTTATATAATTAAGCCTTAGGTAGATAAGAAGGTGACCATATCATAAAAAGGTTACTGCATTTGTATCGGAAAATATGAACCCGTTTTATCGGATGGATTTACTGCACTCCCAAGGTCGTGCAGTATTCCATCCGAAAAACTCGTTCATATTTTCCCATGCAAATGCAGTAACCTGTAGCATACTGAGTGGGATAAGGAAATTTACAATGTAATTTTACATTTATTAATTTACGTCACTGAATAATAAACAGAAAAGAACATAACATTTATTTGGTATTGAACTATCAGGCCTGACGTAAATTGGAAGATTAATTTCTGTAACGTACTGCACATACATTCACGTGTACCTGTACGTATACTTACCCATAAATAGGCATAAAATATACATATGCATGCGTACATACAAGCACATACATGCAGATACACGTGCACATCCAGTCGGCGATGCAATTCATATGTTACTGGCAGCTACATATATATTTTCATAATTATGAAACATAGTTAGAAAGCTTTGTTAACATTGAGCAACTGCAACAGGAAAAAAGGTATCTAAGTTTATTACATTAAGATTAGTACAATAATATGATGGTAAAAATTTGCATCTTTCTCTTGTGAAAGAAAATGACACAAACAAATAGTGAAATTCATTACGTATATCATCGTATACAGCGAGTAGTGTCAGACTGAGTGTTTTGCCCCCTTTTGCCACTTTGGGTTCTAACCAGTCGCCACAGCCTCTATCTCCCATGACATAGCAAGCGAGCCACATACAATGTGCAACTAGTGGATGATTAGTATAATGACATACAAAAGTAAAGATTGTTGAACTCGACTACTATTTGCCGGTGAATTTCCATTTTCCGACAACACAGACTGGAATTCGGCCGCGCTAATTATTTTATCCTCGATAGCCACCGAATACATCTTACTGATCGGGCTGAGACTGCTTTGTGCCGCTACAAGCAGTTCTGAATATACTCATACTTGTGAATGTAATTCCATCGAAATTAATTTAATACCATCACCAGTGACACCAGTTACTATCGATATAGCCCCGACATTAATTAAGATTGGTGCACTTACAACGGTTGCTGTGGTTGTGATTCCAACCACATCAAGAACAACAGTTGCTGCTTTAGCAAGGCCACAAATAGCATCTACCACCAAGCATGCGCGTTTGTATTTCACTGTCAACTTCTCTTAGTGATGTCATCTAGCAGATGTTATATAACATTTAGCAGATGTTATCCGCTTAGATTATTTTTTACGTCGGTAACGTTGATGGCCCATCATAGTTCTTCTGTTAATAATACAATCACATAGTACGACTGCACGACTGAAAGAGCCTGTCCGGACTCATCACGTCCAGGTTCAATACGCACAAGCACTTCTACCCAATTATCCTATTTTACTGGTACAATTATTTAAAAAAACCTGTTCTTGTGGAAAAGTTTAATTTCTGGCGCCCTTTTCATTTAAAAAACAAAACGATTATGTCTATAACTTTTACATCTGACGATCGTCTTTGTCAAGTAACTGTTACACCGATAAATGCCTCCTTGTTAAATAATATTTGAGATCTTTCCTTTCTCAACTGAATCAATGTTGGGACTGAATATTTTTTGGTAAACGTAACCGGGATGGTTACTTCGGTGAATACCATTTCACCGTTGTAGGAACATTCCTAGAGTGTTTTCACATCTGGTGATGTGGTCAACGCTTCAGCGTTTCCACGTGCACGTGCGATGTTTCCAAGCAGACGTCTGGATGGTATTGGTACATCAGGGTAGTCACAACGGCCAGTTTCTTTTTGACTCCTAAAAAAGTATATGACAGTATATACAAGGGACTGGTAACACCTCTCTGACGCAGATATTTTTCCAGAAGTGGAACGAAATTGTTATCGATGCTAGCATCGGGTGTCAGATCATCCAACAATTCGTTTGGTAAATTCTGCAACCTCATTACCGCGGTCAGATTCCATTATTTATGCATAATAATAAAATCGAATCATAAATACAAACACAAAGATGGTTACCATAAGTACCCGTCAAAATATACGCTGACTACTTCAAACTGAATTTCATCTCCGGTTACCGAAGATGTTGATATACACTTGTGTAGGAATTTATAACGATATTGTCCGGCTTGTAGAAGGTCAAGATGTTACTCTGTATGTTTTAATATCCCTATTGCACCCAAGATACCTTTAATTCCAATCATGATAAACAAGTATGATCCGGACTCGCCCACCTTTAATATGTGATGCTTAAGTTTATCAAAGCCATTTCCATCAAGATAATCTTAAATAAGTGGGCCATTTGTTAAGGTTAAGTTGTTAGTTTGATTAATGCTCCCGTAATTTGGCTCCATAAAGTTACTACGGTGGTGGTGGCACGTTAGCGATTTTTCATCCACGGTTTTGACCGCTCCGGTGGCCTAGTGATTGGAGCCTCCGCCTCGGATCCGGAAGGTCGCGGACTCGAACCCCGACCAAATCATACCAAGAATTGTAAAAATGGTACTAAAAGTTGCCTCGCTAGACGCCCAGCATTAAGAAGTTAGTGTTAGAACTGGTCGGCCTGCTGCCAGAATAATGTGACTGGGTGGGACATGGTGCAACATGTATGGGGAATTATGCCCCAGTACTAGACATCACTATAAACTGACACATTGCAGACAGCGTAGCGATATGACATAAAAATTGTTAAAGCTACGTTAAAATCCAAATCACACACAAACACACACGCACACACTTACACACACACACACACATCCTTGTGTTTTTTTCTTGTAGCGATTTATTTTTTCGCGTAATATTTTGTCGTAGCCTTAGAATCACCATCATAGTCTTTGAGAAACGCAACCGACACAAGAGCGTCTCTGATTCCCCCCGTCTTCAGTGACCAGCCAGTTGTTGTTGGGTTTTTTTTGTTGTTTTTTTGGGGGTGGGTGGGTTGGTAACAATAATAATATCGTCAATGTCAAAATTTCACGTTTTAACCTTGCAGTGTGATCTTGAAAAATCACAAGGTCACCTGGTTCAACACTAACAACTTGACTAGCAAACACAGTGAAGTCCGTTTCGGTTACTAACGTGCACCACGTCGAGCCGATCAATGTCCGTAAATGTTAATAGACATTTTGTTTTTTTATTAAACGTACTTTAATGTGAAATCAATAAGCGACTGCAGAGTTGATGAACGCTCCAGTGCACGCAACGCTTCAACAAAAAGATGACTGCATATTGGTCTATACTGCTGAGTTTGTAGTGATATATTCGAATAAAACAGTGGTTGTTTTTCCATGCCTGGTTAAATAATTAACAATTTCAGCTGGTGGCGCCTTTCCATGCGGGTCAAATACAAACGATGTTGTGGTGTCACCAACCCAATGAATACCAGGTCCTGTTGTCAAATCCATGTAGACAATACCAGTTTCACGTGTGTGCAGCACCATCGATACAATTTCATTTCGCATAAAGACAACAAGAAAATGCTTGACTGGTTTGCCATCACGAGTAAATCAAGATTTGTCAACGGCGTGATCTTCTGCGTGTTCTACTCGGTAATTGAAGACCTCTGCCCGATGGTATTGGACCAGTTGTTCTTGGTAATAGAAGGCCTTTTTCTTCTTTTATATGAGCACCCATCGTTTTATTCAGCGCCATCCCAGATGCAGTTACGACAGCCCATCTCCTCAGCTTTTTCAGCCGTTGGAGCCGCTGCTGATAATATTGCTGAAATAGCGTAAAGGAATGGAAACACTCCATGTGTCTTTTGCATCTATGCTACCTCTGACTTAGATCATTTAAATTTCATCAAGGTGTTATTGTATTCGTCTGAATTAAACTGAGCGCGTTATGTTTAGGTCCATACACGAGAATGGTTCTGGTCAATATTGCCATAAAAAGTTTTAATGTGATCACAAAATCATTTTTAGTTACTTGTTTCATTTTTGCCAGTTGATTTTCACTAAGACCGATCTTTGCTGTACGGTTGTTTCCAAAAGTAACCGAATCTCTTCAGACTGTTCCTGATGACCGTTTAACCGAAACGAAATCGCAGTCGCTTCAAACTTCAAAGGACACAAACACATCTTTTGGTGTGGTAAGGCCATGCTAAGTACATATTTGCCATGAAAACTTTCACAAATTAGTACTTATTTGATACGCATATGTTGCATGTGCTAAAAACGACTGCGTTGAAGCGGTTCCAAATTGCATAAACAACAACAAACGTGATTCCGTAGTGAGTGAAGCTGATAACACAGGCATCCACAATGTTAATGTGTCTAATACAAGTTTACCTTCAACGGTACCTGCACCACGCCGACTTGCATCATTGGAGTTAATCTTATGTTACTGGGTAATGTGACCTTATATTTGGTCCAAAAAATAAAGTTGCGAACATCTCTACGCAACCTAAATATGTGACTGAGACCAACTACGCATACAAATTGTAAGGAGACTCCACGAAGTCCATGACACTATGCGAATCCATTGTTGAAAGTACCGTTAGGGTCAAAGACTACAGCTGGTATATCTTCATCATGAGCAGGGCTGGTGTGTTTTAGGTCGCCTAATTGAATACAGTAGATAATCCGCTTTTTTCAAATGTATCTTTGATAAACATCATAGTTAGACCGACTGGTTTCGTGTAAGCAACGCTGAAGCTGGGAAGTCTAATAATCGTCGTGGTTACCTCTATGATGCCAAGAATTGATACAATTTCCTTTTCATTGATGGAATAACGTGCACTGTTGAAAGAAATCACGACTCAGTTATTAACAAATCAAGCTGTGGTAGTGGCAGGATAATTGTAATCGTCTGTCTGTATCAGACTTCCATCCGCTTCCAAGAATGTCTCACATGGATGTCGCAGAATAGAAACCGAGTGGGTTTTTGGACTAAATGAATAAGACAAACACATTTGTGAGAAAGATGGAAATTTGTGAAATGAATTAATAAAGAACGCTCTCAACATACGATTGACTCAAATCACTCTACACAACATTCACACATTGAAAATAAACCAAAATATTAAATCAATATGAAGTACAGATCCAAGAAACCATATGGACTGCAGATACGCTTCAAACAGTATTTTACACTATAAAAGAGATTCACATAATCTCGAATATGAACTCTTTTAAGATTCAAAATAATCTTATGAACACAACTAAGATTCAAAATAATCTTTTGAACACAACGAAGATTCAAAATAATCTTATGAATATAAAAATGCAGTTGGAACAACAATTGATCCAAACGTATGCTTCTAGACCCCTTGTACAGTCGCACGATTCCTTGGGTTGGCCCACACTCTTATCGCCCGCTCGCACCCTTTATGGCTCCACCACGTGTACGGTCATACGTATACACACGTACAGACAGCATATAGCACCCTTTTTAATTTGCTACGTCTACGTCCGTGGCACAGACATACGTACATACATATGTATCGACAGCACGCAGCCTTAAATACTCTGGAAACTCCAGACAGCTCTAAACAACTTTAGACAGCTTCAGACAGCTTCAGACAGCTCTAGTCATATTCACAATCATGGTGACAGTCATAATCACAGCGACAGACACAATCAGCTAAAATAAAACCAAATTGGTCATAATAATAGTTTCTGTATAATCTCTAGATATATGACAATACTTTAACCTCTAATAGTGACTTGTAATTCAAAGTTCAAATCTGCGTTGTAATAAATGCATTATTACGCGATAAGACATTACAAACCGAATAAGCTTCGCATATCAAATGAAAATGTAAATTTAACACTTACCCATACGGCTGGAGAACAATGGAGAACGTACACTCCTTGACGTAATCCAAAACGACCAGTGTCGGTTTTAGAAATTGATCTTGCTTAAATCCATAGGAGAGTGAGCAAAAGTCAGGGTAAAATACCCGTGCATATCATGTTGGTAATGTTACTTCGTCACAAGTAATTCCTGGCGAGGTACATGTTAATGCAGTCGCTTACCTGGAAAAACACGAATAGTTCTAAGGCAAAACCAAGTTATTTCTTTGCCTAATTCTGTGACAATGGAAAAAAGAAACTAGACGTGTCTTATGCTTGAGTTCTATTTTTAATTGATTGGAGTCTTTGGTTGGGTATGAGCAATACTGAAAATCTAGTTTACTTTGACCCATTATCAAAGACGTGTCAGATATATTTTTGAACTAAGCCATTGTTAATACATTATTAATTTTTGTCAAATACCTTTGCGTAACGACTTTGGTAGATTTACCGCTCACGTCCTCAACCCCAAACCACTTTCCATAACCATATTTGCAATCACTGTATCTGACAATCGTTGGTGAGCGGCGTAAGTAATGATTGTACCAACTACAGGCGACATAGGGTCTGTTATGGTAGCGTAACCTCTTTTGGTGGTGATCGAATCGCTAATCGCCGTGGTCGATCGCTAAGCGATTGAGTCGTCTGCATCACTTTGGTCAGTGAGATTAGAGCCACGAACACTTTTGAAGCGTCTGTAAATAATCCACGAACAGTACCACCAAAGCCAGTTCTATGAAACGTAAATAGGTTTTCTCGCCTTAACAAAGCGCACGGGTTTCACATATCTACGTACGACTGTCATTATTATATTTAAATATCAGGTCGATCTCTAATGTACAGTTGTACCGTCAATGTTTCACCACGCAGATTAACAACATGACTCTCTTGATCCACAAGGGTAAAGCGAATAAGTTTCAACCGATTAATATGACATAGATGATGTACATGTGTTGTGGGCGTCTTTGATAACAAATCACCTGGTTCCACGGTTGGTGAAAACACAAACAGTATATAACCCTGAACTACCGCGCCTGTACTTCAGACACGCTTTCACAACTACCACTGACAGTGTCACGAGTTAAATTAACCTGTGTTGTTCAGGTATTCTTCACAATGTCAGGCGCTATATAATATCCCATGCGTAAAACTAATTTGTTATTTGAGAAATTGTCAGACCAACCTAAAGCTGATCTCACTGGTGATCGTGCAATGTCAACCGCATACGGTACACATTTAATCGATAATAACAGAGAAGCTAAGTGTGAGTTCATTCTCGCGAATGAAGATTATAGAGTCTTTACCAGTCATCAATAACATTCTCCGTCGAATTTTTTAATTTAGCGTTTCTTTGTCGTATGCATCGGCAGAAATTTGAACCTTTTGCCATGTAGCGCCATCATCCAACGAAAACACAAACGAGTTCTTTGCGGGCTGACAACCAAACGGCGATAATCGGATATTATGCCAGGTATAATGCACAGGTCCACCAAGGGCTTCTCCTTGTCTTGGTTGTGTTTTTGTGCAACGTTTGTAGCTAACTCTTCGAGTAATGGTGTTACACGTCTTTGTTGCTCTGGTTTGGGTTCAGCAGGTCTTTGGTATACATGTTAAGTTTGTCCTAATTTTTCTGATGGTGACACACGTTTTGGATGTGCAGATAGGGATATTTGGGGATACACGTGCTGCGTTTTGCTGTTGTTGCAACTGTTTTAATTGTTTTTAATATGTACATTGATCTTCTTGCATACGTTACAGATCTTCCTCTGTAATATATTCACGGTCCGACTCTCAATGATGTTATTATGGTTGTGTTAGCATCAGTGGTTGAGGTGCGTACCTTTTCCCCATAAATTTTGCCCATAAAGCTTAACTTCATCAGCACTATTGCTCGCATGTTTTATACGTTTGTACAAAATGCTTCCACCGTTCACAGATAGCCTGTTTCTTTCAAGTACACACCCTGAATACCATTTTAGGCCAATTTTTATACATGTGTTTATCATGTGTCTTTTATGGTTTTATCATGTAATCTTTCCAGATGTCGTATCTGCGATGAGCAACACGTTACGGAATTATGAAGATAGCCTGATAAATTCAAAGTATTGAACCGGTGTTTGCATCTCCGATTTGTACACGGATGGCACGTCTGGTACCCTAGCAATTGCCTCTTTAACGTCTTTATCAAGTACATGGGTACCTTTTGCAAGTACATCAACGGCTGCTGCATCGTCTGCTTTGACTTCCTCAATCGCCTTTTGCAAACGCGGAAGAGTTCTTTAAGCTGCTCTTGTTGCATTTTTAATATCCTTAGTGATCTATATTACGAACGAGACCCGATTCTTCTTCTGTTCCAAAAAGAATTGCCATCCGTTTAGTTGTTGCTTTTGTGGTCTTTTTAATATCCTTGACACGTGCGGAAATTCCGTCCATTGGTTTAATCAGCGGTGCAAATGTTTGTTCAAAGCCCACTGTGAGGTTTTCTCGGGTAGTTTGTCGCTACTGCAACATATCTTTGACTCTTTTGCGGAGTTCTATAATATTTTGAATCAGTTCCGAGGTTGCGTTTTCTAATCTTCTATGATATCACTGGCAGACATTTTATATAGTTATTGTGATTGTTAAATTTGCGCGTACGCGTCCAGATTCACATGATATTTACCCGTGCAAGTTTCAGTCAAATCAATGGTAAAACACTATTCAGATCCTTAGTGATCCGCCCAGACATGCGACGAAATTCCTTCCACTTTTGGTCAGCAACACAGCAAGTCGAATGAATATTTCCAAGGCCACGAGCATCAGTGCTACGAAAGATCATCAAGATGTTACAGTTACCACGACATGTGCGTATTGCTGAGTCTGATAAATCAAGTCTGTGTTTTTAAGCCGAGCTCTTGGCAATATTTACGCGGGTTCTCAAGCATCAAATCACCGAACTCCACAAGATTGTTTTGTTTGCATCCAAATCGTCAATGTTGTGCTTCATCGATAGTGAAAAAGAAATCAACGATAGAAGTTTTACTTCTCAATGATCTTTTCTCACCCAACTCTTTTTGAAAATCTTTTAAAATATAACACGGCTGGTCATCAGCTGATTCAGCAATCACTTGCATCCGATGGCTCTTCAACCATCGTAAAATCATATTCAACCACAATTGAGTTTTACCTGATCCAGAGGGTCCAATGATCAGTGCACAAACTGAGTTCGGAAATATATCACCATGCTTGTACAGTTTAGGTGTTGCCTGCGCGGAAAAGTCAATGGCGGTAAAATCATTGATTTGTCTCATATTTGTGTTTGTACTATAATATCTGTGAATTTATTTTTGCGTAATGCTATTGAATAATACAGTATATAATACAATGAGTGTGTGTGATCTAGATTTTTAACGTAGCTTTAACAATTTTAGTCATATCGATAAGATGTCTACAGTGTGGCAGTTTATAGTGCTGTCTAGCACTTGGTCATCATGCCGCAGACAGGTATCATCATTTCCCACCCAGTCATATATTCCTGACAACAGGCCGACCAATCCTAACACTAACCTCCTAATGATGAGCGCTAGTTATGCCACAGAAGCGGTCTATAATAAAAGCATGTCTTGATACTGTGTACAATGAACAGCGATTACTGGAATTTGTGTTCATTTTAGGGCAAAAACATTCACGTTTATGAGGATTTGCATCTCTATCAGTAGATGGTATCTGCATTAACAATGTTACCAGGAACACCTTGGAGTAAATATTACGATGAAAAACACATCCCTGGATACAATTACCGTGGGCCAGGGACACGGCTTGATATATGATTTGATTTCAACAATCAACCAAAGCCTGGTGAAACATAAGTAAATTTTGCTGATGCTGCTTGTTACCGACAATACCTTGCGTATAAGATATCAAAGGTGTCAAAACGTCGACGTTGATCTTATCCACGACTTGAATGAGATTGCGGAACAAGGTGAGGGTAAACCATTCGCAAACTTGATAGTTAAAGGAGGTGTGAAGGACAATATTGCACTTAGAGGACCTGCCTCCCGTGGGCAAAGGTCGTCTCATTAAAAGCAAATAATACGAATACAAACAAATCAATGGATACAAAAAGCCGAACATCATCAAAACTGTTGAACGGTCCGCGTAGGTACTGGAGAGGTGAAGCAGCTGTAGAATAGATAACAAGTGCAGCAAAGTTAACTGATGGGATTGCTCGAACATAGTTTGCCAAACAAACGCTGTGGCAACTTTACCTACCATTAATAAAATAGATTGCACGTGGTTGATCGACAGGGTCGTTCCGCGCCTACACGTACGTTTTAACCACTGTCAATGTTGTCAGCAGATACAAAGAAGCGGACGTCAAAAAATTATGCAAGTGTCGCAGATGCACTCGAACGTATCTATAAACGTTCGCCACTAACATGGCCAGGGCTGTTTCCAGTGAACCCTGGTTGAAACGTTCTCGGATTTGTGGCTGAGCTGTTGACCAAAACACCGTGTGAGAGTACTTTTTGGACATGCCAATATTCATCGTGACCAAGCTATTGTAGAACGATTTAATCGCACGGTCTCGGAACGGTTATTCGGACGTCATTACGCACAGGGATTGTTGATGAGATCTCGTAGTACTAGCATTTGGAGAATTTTACGTTTTCCTTTAGTTAACGGAGCACTAAACACTCAATTCTGCGCTCACGGTCGGATTAAAACCAGCTAATATGATCAACAAAAGATTGTTACATTTACTTAGAAATTGAAGTTTACTCTGTATTTTAATGCACAGGAGAGTTAGAATGTGGGCAACGTCGTGATACTGACCCGGTATGGTCCTTCGATGTGTTTATGATTTCGGAGCGGATTAGTGCTGCAAGACAACCATTACATTACCATTTGTGTCAGTCATCGGGTGGACTCAACAAGAGGTGAAGAGGCCCAGCCGAACATTTGTGCGAGAGGAATTGCAAGTCGTTTCAGCAAATACGGAACTGCAGCCAAGATTGTTTTGATGGGCAAATGCTTTAGGTTGATGTGTCAACCCTAGGTTGATTCACAGCAGCATTATGGCAAAGTGGTTATTCGGTCGGGGGAGTATCCATCGCATGACATCAAGTAGTGACAAACTCACTCTAGAACATCGGTAAATTCCCATGCGATGTTTCTGGCGCCGTATCTGATTTGCCATATGTGCGATTTCACATCGATTTCGAAGATATTTCACGTACATTACGTGTCTATGATCTTTCTGTACAACCCTGCGTGGGACACCTTTGGCCTTTTAAATATTATTAGAGCCACCATCTACAGTCAAGTACATTTTGTATATTTTTTACGACTGATTTACTCAAGTATTCGTCTTTGAACTTATCAACAACCTATTTATTGGTGTTCATACACAATGGATGTTCTTTCGATTAATCGCTTGTATCAAATTCATTTACCAAACATATGTGTACCATGTCCACGTACACGTCATTGGTTGTGATATGGATCAGCAGAGTCGGTGTCGATGTACAGCAACTGGACTCGATCTTGGTAAAACGCTTTAATATTGTTATACTAATATTCGCACACAAACAGCTTGACAAGTCCAACCCAGACGAACCAACATATATTGATTTTGTGAGCTTGAGTTTCGAATTTTGTATACTGTGAACGGCATTAAATCCACCATTAAAGATCTTCAGAGTCTTAAAGGCGGGATCAGCCTTCGAAGCTTTTCTTTTTTACTATCACAAGGTCGACTAGAATTCGCTTGCCCAGGTCCTTCATGGTTCTGCCGAAGACAGAGTCTTTCATGAGCTTGAAAAAGTCTTTGTCAAACTCATTTGTGGATTTTTAGTTTTCAGATCCGTTTTCATTTGTATATACGGGACCATTCAAGTGTGCTGGAGAAATTTAATCACTCAGTGGATCTTAGCTACACGCATAACCAATCGTACATACAACTGGATGTTTAACACATGCAATTACGTAACTGTGTTTGGTCCCAAGACTTAGTACTAGTTTGGTACATCCACTGTGTTTTTGTCCGGATTCATCGACGATTGCGCATTGATACTAGGACAGCCACGCACCAGGCACCGATAAAACATCTGGTATCAGCGGATAATCGTTGTCCACTTCGTGTAAATATTTAGGGTATTCTATATCAACTTCAAGGATATATCCGTGATCAAGGTTTATGTTGTAATCGTTTATGTGTTTTGGCTCGTCAATATGTGTAGGATCAATGCAGTGAAAGCCACCAGCCGGCAACGATTTCATCATTGCCCAATCGTAGAGATTATTTGCGTTAGATACATGATGTAACTGTAAGAGCAGCTGGGTCATACCCATTCACCTTTGGGTTGTTGGCAGGTACATATCTGTAAGTTGCCATAGAAATCCTGCCACAAAGTGATAGCTCAATAAACAGATGCTGACCAATGTCGGTGCGTAATTCCAACACAGTTTTGGTTTTGGACAACAACACATCCCATGCCATTCCCAGTGATGAAAAGTAATGTTCAGGATCGAGCTTGTACACGTGCATGGCAGTGTCACGAAATTTCTCACACACATTAGCCAGCAACAACATATCAGTGCGCAGATAGAGATCGTGATAGTCACCCATGATTTTGCATCTGAATGCGGACCAAACTTTGCGTGCTCGTTATCTTTTTCTGAGATACATTCACGTGACTATGATGAATAAAACGTTTGATCGGTGACAACTGAGTACTCGTATGGATGCATGTCTTTTCTCGCTAACAAGTCTGTATTGGTTGGACAATACCTGCTAATAATTGTGATGTTTTCTGTCACTAGATTGCTCACTTACTTGCCCAAGGACGAAAGCAGAAACTGTAACAAATCGATAAAATGTTGTTGGCCCAGTCTAAACGTCATGTATTTTTCCATGTTGCTAGGTATCACGTGTATTGGCTCTGAGTGTTGCGGCTACTGTTTGTATTATTAAGTTCCCATCATACCTACGCAGGTTATGAAACAGTACATACATATTTGTTTTGTTAATGTACATTCTCAGCTAAAGATTGTTTGCGTTGTACACAGCTCATCTGTTTGCGCCAGTGATGTGACAGTGATCTGGACTCGAGGGCTTTGCCCTTTACCAAAGGAATCATCGGGTATAGGAATATTATCAAGAATCATAATCATGACTGCTGATGAATAAAGTTGCTGTAGAATCGATTTCGCTGTAAACTCGATCGCTTTAAGAAACAACTCAACTGAATCCTTACTATGATATGACATTCGTTGTCAGTTTGCCCGTCACACCTGACTGCTGAGTAATAAAATCCGCAGTGTGGTTGGTCAACGATATTTTTGTTGTTTGGACACGTTTGTGCCTTGAAAGCAATGCTAGAAGCATTTGCATCGACCACTGGAACGTTGTGACATTCAAAGTTCGCCTAGATGATATAAGGAACTTTCATCTTTCGTTGCACAGCGGTGACTTTCAAACTGCTTTTGCCGTATTGTGACATTATTGTCCACTGCGTTTTTCATTAATCCCACAACAGTAAAATGTCATATTCGTCAAGCACTTGATGGGCATAACAGACACGCATGCAACGTCTGCATGGATAATTTTTACCAGGATGCGTATTGTGTCGCGTAAGCAATCGAACAATATTCTTTGTCCATACGTAGTGCAATGCCGATTCTGATTTTGTTTTTCGTTTCACTCAGCACCAACAAATCAATCTGAGTTCGTCCATGTTTAGGAGAGTTAGAAAGTGGGCGCGTCATGCAGTCTGAGTTCGGACATGTTGCCCATGTAGGCATATTGCAAGTAGATAAAAGAGTTTATCCCAAGTGAAGACATTAATAGGAATACATGGGTTAAGTGTTTCAGATTTGTTCAGTGTAGCCTTAGTAACCTGCAGGGAAAATTCCATATCACCAAAATTATGTTTACCTTATGTTCACTTGTCGGGTATATTGTTGAAAATGTTGCTGATTCAAAACATCTGTCTAGTTTTACGTTTATAACTGAATTTAAAGGAACCTTCTCTGCTGTTGGTATGTAACAAGTTCCACAAAATTATTAAGATGGAGAGATATGTACCTCGACTTACCAACATCTTTCAAGAGCCCATCCCGCTACTGGATTGGTATATTTCTTCAATGTTTCAAGAATCGTTTTAAATCCCTTGTCGCTTTCTTTATTGATGTCGCTACGGTTCAGGATTGCGCGGTAAACGCTGTGAATCCACGGTGTATATATTGGTGAAAAATTTGGTAGAATAATTCCGCAGTACATTCTGTCGTGTTTAACATGTTGCGTAGCCTTTAAGTTTGACATATGTGTTAGACTCGCCATAAATTGTTCACTGCGAGAGATGGAATCTACTCTGTTTGGGGCATGAATTGAATTTTAGTTAGGACTCGTTCGGTTAACGGTTAGAGAGTGCAATGTTGACGCAAGGTCCATAGCGGTAAATGGCAAGAGTTGAGACAAACCATGGTGACACTTTAGGCATTTGTGGGCCATTTGAAACAGTGTCATAAAATGATATTTTCCAGAATTGTTATTAATAAAGCTGAACTATAGAGAATTTTCTAACTTCGACGGGAGTGATAAAAGTTTTAGCGGTTTGAGAAAGTCATCCTGTTTGGCTGAGCTAAATGATGGGAGTGTTCATAGGCCAGACTTCAATGTTTCAAATTAATCTCTCTCGCAATAACAGTCAGTCCAAGCTTTCCTGCCAACATGGAAATTCTGAGAGACTTCGAAGAACATTAAGAAGTAATTTATCTCGTTAAATAAATCGTCCAAGGAACAGAGGTCTGAAACTATGAGAGACCTGGATCCAAAGAAGAGACAGGCACAGTTCAGCTGGTAATTTATAGCCACGGGCGGGTATGAGTTTTAATTATGTCATGGTCTCAGTAGGAATGCGAGAGCAGCTACAAAATACATGAATTACATTACATTAGTAATAGGCTTGTAAGTGTATACTATGTTGCGAATTGACCATAGCTTAGTTCTTTTGACTTTCGATACATGATATCTGTAAAAAGGAGTAGGAACATTGGTTAATCCCAGGGTAAGAAAAATCTTGACATGGATTTACGTTCGATACTATATTTTTATTTGAAGGAAAATAGTCTGCGACCGACTGGTTGATGACCCGAAGAGGCCAGGAGAGAGAGAGAGAGAGAGAGAGAGAGAGAGAGAGAGAGAGAAGACATACGGAAACGTTAACCTTTCACCAACAACGATTATGGAAAAGATCGGATTCACCAGGAGATGATGTCACGCCAGCAATTCGAGTTCGTTCAGTCACTCGATTATATGATGGAATTTGTTCTTTCAGTATATCAGAACGGCTAATAGAATTTCGCTTAAATTGTATAACTCTGTAAGAGAAAGTCAATAATTCATATGTCATATTCGATTTCATTTTGTTTATGTAACTGAGTGAATTACTCTTTGTTACATTCGGGGACTCGTGCTGTTCTATTATATATCTTTGCTCAGATCTCTTTAATTATATCCCTTAATTTCATATTTTATTGTATTGTTTACTGGATCCGGGCAATAACACTGTGGTCGATCATCTGCTAGATAATGATAACCAAAACCCATAATGGGGTGGTGGTGGATCACATATATGCCACCACCTCGTGACAGTGTAGTAGTTTTCTATTGTCTTGAATTAGCGACATAATTATATGCAGGCTAAGGTCAATATCGGTTTTAACTCCAAAGTTAAATTCAAATTTAACACCGATGTGATTCCAGGAATCATATTTTTAAACTGTTGTCGAGTGTCTTTGCCCAGTTTGTGTGAGGGTGGAATAATTGCCACGTGATTTGATAACTCACCGCTAAGCGTATGAAATTTGAATTCAGGTAATTTTGTGATTGCTGTACCTTTGCATGAATATACTCAGCAGCTTCAGTAGCAGTATCAGATGCAGTGGGTTTTCGTTCATCGTTAATACGACGACGGTGGTGTTATTCATCCTCAATACGATGACGATTTTGTTCAGATACGTCTAATATCGCAAGTATGTCAGCTTTTCTTGCACTTCCTGGTGTTTGTATATTACTCCCACGTGCAAATTGTTTCAGCTGTTTTACCATTGCTTCATTGGCAACTACTGGTGGAGCAGCTTCATTCAGTGCAAGTATATGTCTCAATAATTGAAGAACGTCAGCTGTTTGCATGCGACTTGGTATCTATCTATCTATCTATCTATCTATCTATCTATAAATACGTTGACACAGTCACACTTGACTATTAAGCAACGGGTGGTATGTGGTCAAAGATAAAGTAAAGATGGAAGTGATAGGACAGTCAGAACAGTAATGATAGGAAAGGCAGAAATAAGTAAAAGTGTGTCAGTGTACGTTTTCGTCCCTTCATACTCAGACCAATCCGGCTACCGTAGCGGCAATGAGATATGGAACCTCAACCGGCATAGCCCTGAGAATCACTAGGTCTTACTTGTAGCTGACTAGTTCATTAGAATGTGATTTTGGAAAGCTCCTGCTTGTGAGATACCAAATCAGGAGCTTCTGCAATTATTGATGGTAATTTGTTCCAAGTCCCTATTGTACATGGGAAGAAGCTGAACTTGAAACAATTTGTCGATGCTGACTTTAAATGGAACTTTTTCCTGTGGTTTGCCCTAGTTTGGCTATATGCCAGGGTCAGGTATTTGTCTGCTGGTATGTCCACTAGGTTGTTTGCAATCTTGTACATCATGGTTAGCTGGGCCTTGGTCTGCAAAAAGTCTTGTGTTGGATTTGACGCTTGCAGGTAGATCATTGATGAACACCAGGAAGAGTATGGGACCCAAAACACTCCCCTGCTGCTGTGTGACTTGCTTTAGCTGAAGCACGATATGCATGCTTATATAAGGGGAAAGGCTTATCTAATTAAGAAGTCCGTGAAGAACTTGTTTTAGTTATCGTATTTTACCAGGATCCGAAACTTCAACTACTTTAATGTTAGCTATTATTTTCTTTATTTCTGTATCTGTCTGTGCAATCATAGTATATATATATATATATATATATATATATATATATATATATATATATATATATATATATATATATATATATATATATCTGTGTGTGTGTGTGTGTTGTTGTTGTTGTTGTGTTTAACGCCATTTTTCAGTACACGATAGGCTATACATGGCGGCCAGTATTAATGGTGGAGGAAGAACCTGGGAAATCCCCGGAAAGAACCAACGACCCTCGAGAAGCTACTGGCAAGCTTTCTCACATACCCACATTGGCCGAATCCGAGATTCGAACCGACACAGACAGAGGTGAGATGGCATTGATCCGTAACGGAGAGCGCTTTAGACCACTCGGCCACTCGGTGCCCCCTCCCACTGCATTATATATATATATATATATATATATATATATATATATATATATATATATATATATATATATATATATATATATATATATATATATATATATATATATATATATATATATATATATATATATATATATATATATATATATATTTATATATATAGTGTTTCCTGATCAGTCATGTCTTTGAGAAAACGTTTGTCAGTCATGTCTTTGAGAAAACGTTTGTCGCTTTTGTTTCTTTTTCAAGAAATAAAATCACTTTTTACAGCTAAAAATTCATGTAACTTTTTTAAAAAAAATTATGAGTTCGATAATAATGTTTGTAAGGCCATCAGATAGAAAGGGAAATTTATTCATGAATTTTTTCAATTTTTTTTTTTTTATACTTCTAAACCATGTCCTTGGATCGGTTTGACTCTTTAGGACGGGATGTTAGGTAAACCGGAAATTAGGCCTGATTTTTCAAAATGGCGGCAAATGCAGAAGCTTTAAACAAAGCGTGGAAAACAATTGTAGATTTCTTGTCTCCTGGTGGGCGCTCTGTAGGTTTTATCATTAATTAGAGATACTATTGAGGTCAGGTTTAATCGTGTGTTACAGATAATATAATATAAGTTTCGAATATGAATTGGTTTAATTGTGAATGAGAGTGTTATAAATATTAGCCCTGTCATGGTTCGTACACAGGTGCTCGACGCGAGCTTGATGTTAAGAAAAAAAAACAATCATCTAAAGGAAACAAAATCATACAGTGTGACAAAAATACCTTAAATTACTCCGATGACCCGTTCTGACATAGGACCCTCTCTATCATAATATATAAGACAGAAGGTACGGAACTTCCAAATACTTCGCTCCACCCATGACCCTCGATTTCCCTCTGCTATTTCCGTCTTTAAAGGCAGGCGACCATACTATATGGCATGTTTTACTTCTGAGATATTTTTCTATCCATCAAGCCATCATTGACTTTTCTGCGTTGTACCAAACAGAAGTTACGGGCTCCAAAACGTGGGATTTTCGCGAAGTTTTCCTTTGTGGACACTTCCGTGCTCCTATGATAATAAGAATAACCTTTTGAGCAAATCATATTTCGGCGTTGACGTTAGTGCCGCCTATTTTGAAAATAGAGATGCATGTATACGATGTGTTGTGCAGTGAAGAAGACAATGTATAATACTTGCATGGAACAGGATTCCTAAAGTTGAATCGAGTTAATGGTAAGTAAAAAACTTTTGCATCTACCGCTGTTCTGTAATTTAAGAAGGGATGCACCATAGAGTTGAAAACATTGTCCATATCGCTCCTGTCACCGGTTTTCAGATGAGCACGAAAGTGTCCACAAAGGAAAACTTCGCGAAAATCGCACGTTTCGGAGCCTGTAACTTCAGTTTGGTACAAGGCAGAAAAGTCAAGTATGGCTTGATGGATAGAAAAATATCTCAGAAGTAAAACAAGCCTTATAGTATGGTCGCATGCCTTTAAAGACGGAAATAACAGAAGGAAATCGAGGGTCATGGGTGGAGCGAAGTATTTGGAAGTTCCATACCTTCTCTCTTATATATTATGATAGAGAGGGTCCTATGTCAGAACGGGTCATGGGGGTAATCTAAGGTAAGTTTGACACTGTATGATTTTTTCCTTTAGATTATTATTATTTTCTTAACATCAAGCTCGCGTTGAGCACCTGTGGGTTCGTACTCATAGTCTTTGCATTATAATATTGCGATAAAGCATTAAAATCACAATAGAAAGTGTTAAAATATATCTTTAATTTAATCATTGTTCAAAAATGTTTATAAACTCCAAATTCTTTGCAGCTACTGTTTTGCGGATTATGTCAAAAATTATTTCCGGACTTGATAGTACAAGTCACACGGGTAGACATAGGACTGTCAAGAGGCATAACAGATCAGTGGTTTGCTTTTGCAACATATTTTGTGATAAATTTGGAATTTTTTTAATGTAGAATCGTTTGAACCAAACAGAATAAATACCTGGATACTAGTCCTACAATGTAAAACATAGCACACACTGTTTTTGTTTTAGTGCTGTCTTACTATCCAAATGACGGCCTTGTATAGCGTGTTCCAATGTCGTTGACATCGGAATGAGTAATCAAAGTTTCAGGAACATCCCACACACTTTGCAGCCTATATCAACAATCTTCCACTAATTTATGTGTAATTAGTATACTTACTGTGCTGTATTTAGCCTGGTGAAATGAAAATATGATACTAGCAAATGGACGCATTTTCATGCTCCGTTGACATACATTTGAATTTCTTGCAATGTGACAATAGTTGAGGTATGCCGAAGTAGGTTCATGTTGGGGATATATTTCTTGAACGAAACGAACCATTGCTTACAGTTCCAATAGGCATAATATATTTTTATTTGTTTCGTTAAAGAATAATATTTCAACTTAACCCGATTTCGGCATTCCTGGCTTTCATCACTTTCCAGCCAACGAAACAGGTCCATTTCTTTTGTGAGAATTTGAATTTGTTAGAGAAAAGACATCAGAGTAAGTAAAGTCTGACTAAAACATTATGACTTTACTTTGTACAATGGCGTCATTAGTTTAGTTGTCAGTTGTGTGAAATATTCCTGAAAGTTTTACTTTGGTAACATTGTTATTCTACATCAGAACATGCTACACAGCGCCGTTAATTAGGCTGTAAGACCTTGATGTACAAAACATAAATATCAGCGTCGATGTCTTACATGTAGGACTATCCGAATACATGTTTATGTCACTAAGCGGCCCGTGGATGGAAAAATACTTGGTTTTTTTTAGAACCTTGACAATTTTTAAATTTTTATTTCCATACATTAAGAGGAGATAATAATCATAAACACAGTAGGTCTTCAGCTGCCAACCCTTTTGAATGTATCCATGTGTATTTCATATTTCTGAGTTACCTCTATTTACTAAATTCAGGAGTCCTATCTAGTCGTTTCAGCCATATCTGCAATGACTGGTGCATAGGCCAAGTTTTCCCTTAAATTCTAGTGCATTGACCCCATTGTCATCAACAGCATTATTGTGTGAAACTAGATTTAGTCAGATAACTTATAGTGTTTGTTTCTTCTCTTGAAATGTATGTATTCAGTTCATTTAACTGAATGGTGTCATGGCAAGATTATAGCTATATGAATTTAGTCATAACATTCTCTATTCAAAATAATACAGATAAATGACAAAGAATGATGTAAATGATGATTTGGATTTGTTTCACATATCTCCTTTTCTTCTCTACTAGAAACCTTCAGTACAAAAAGTTTGATGTGCCACCTGCTAAGAGGTTTTTCTTCAATATGTTGCCAATAGCTTACTTTATTGCATTGTTGGTAATAGAAAGAGGCCCACTGAGTTGTCTCCCCCTTATGATGGAGCCTTTACAAATATTTTTCATTTCTGAAGTTTAGCATTTATTAAACATGGCTATATTGTGTTGAAATAATTTACACAAACATATGAGACAGTTGTAATAACAGTTCAACAGTTGTTAGATTTTATGAAAATAAATATGGGTTGGGAAAAGGGTATGTGCATTCCTCAGCAGGCTGACGACAAATGTGACTTGCTATAGCTTTCATTTTTTGTCCTAATTAACACTGAAGCTATAAACATATTTTTTGGCACTATCAAGAGTTATAGACTGTTCATTTTCATGAAATTAAATGGGACCATGTTTTTCTGAAAATTGACAAAAATGCATTTTGAACATTTTCCCACCCCCACTCCTTTCATGGCCCGAAATCATACTGAGCGACATCACAGAGACGGTTGAGACTTCATTTTTATCATTCTTGGATGCATCTCCATTGAAAAATTGCTTGGTTTACTTGTAAAAACTGGTACTTAAGTTTTCATGTCCTATACATAACACAGGTCATGTGGTATTCAACACCGATTATTCCAGAAATGGGTGTCAATTTTTAGACTTTGATTCTTCATACCTTTATTTGACATGTTCGTATACATCTATATTTCTTTGTAAGGTCATTATTTAGACTCCCTAAGAGGTACATATAGTAAAATCAATGTTAAAGTACAAAGACATATTTGGACGAAATGAACATAAAGGTGTGATCCAGTACAATCTGGATTGAATGTCACGTGCTGTGATTTCGCAGTGAAAGATATGCTTATTGTTAAACAAATTTATACTCCCCCCGATTGTGATGATTCCACTCTATGCACATTTATTTTGACCCAGGTTTAGTAAATGGCCACCATTATAAAAGTCTATGGCAATCAATAATTTGCATCCGGAAGTTTCTTGGTGAAAGTGAAGGTGCAGAGTGTGTGATTTGGATTTTTAATGTAGCTTTAAAAAATTTTGTAGTCATATTGCTACGACGTCTGCAGTGTGGCTGTTTATAGTGATGTCTAGCACTGGGGCATCATGCCGCAGACATGTAGCATTATGTCCCACCGTCACATTATCCTGACACCAGGCCAACCAGTCCTAATGCTAACCTCTTAATGCTGAGCACCAAGCGAGGCAGCTGCTAGTACCATTTTTGTAAGTCTTTGGTATGACTCGGCCAGAGATTGAACCCACGATCTTCTGCATCCGAGGCAGATGCTCCATCCGCTAGGCCACCAGAGCTGTGAATGTGCAGAACATTCAATAATCAGGATTGAATAGACTTTGGTTAAAGAAAATTAGTGTTAAATTTTAAAGGAACAGTTAATATTTAATTTAAAATGGGTAAATGCGCATACATGAACCATGTGACTTGTGCTGTAGAGCCCTTGAATGCAAGAACATGTGTTGCAGGATTAGAATGTGTCAAACTGACCTTACTTGAGATGACAGTTCACTCCACCTGCCAAATCACTTGACCTGTTAACCTCTGATAAACATGCAGTATTTGACAAAGGAATATGCTTCAGTTTAAGTGATATCTTTATGTATTAAAAGTGATTTGGATTATTCTTAAAATTGTAAAAGGACAAAGTTGCATAAATAATACTGCTGTAGACAATATTTAAATGAATTAAAGTTAATAAAATCATTGAAGTATATAATCATTTTTAAGTTTTATGTTCATCAGATGTAATTGTTAGTTGTATCTATATTTAGCTGATCATACATGTTGCCACAAGGCTTCATCCATCGAAGTTTCCTCTATGTTTTGGGAAAGGAATAAATCTAATTATTCCATTTAGACAATCTGGATATGGACTGTCAGGATTATAAGGCTCCAGTTGACTTATTTTCACCGTTATTGATCATGAAATCAGCAAGTCATTGAAAAATTTGTAAATACTTCTCATAATCGATTCGTTGTTCCCACAAGCAGCTTGTCAGAGGAAAATGGCAGACATAAGCAATGCCTGGAAGTGTTTCTAATTTACACTTGCAGATTGGTTAATTGATCAGTGTGATTGATAAGTAGTGATTGGTCAAGTTGTAGAAATAGATCATGCTGGGTGTCCTTTTATTATTAATATTTGCATCAGTGATATATTTCACTACTTTTCAAATGCATATTGACTGCAATAAAACAAATTTTAAAAAATTTAAACTTTTTTCATCCTTTTCCATAAAACTATAATATTTATAGATATGGTGAAATTGTAATACTTTTGTATTCTATTTCATAACAGATTTTATTTTTTCTGCTTCTGTTAAAGTAATTAAATTTTAAAAAATCTTTAGTGTATAGTCTTCCATTTGATTAATTTTTTTAACATGATATTAGATGTACTCGTTATAGTACCCAAGATTTTCTGTTGCCGTTGCATTCTTAGAAATCTCTTTTGTGGATTTCCAGCTAATAAAAAGGTAAAGAAAACTAACATGTGATCAGAGGCTTTGACATAAACTGCTAAACACTCCAGGGCCCCAGATTTGTGGCAATTATGGCATTTTGTTCAGTTGTGCATTTTCATTCTATTTTCTTTGATTTGAATTGTAATACTTGTTTTGATCATATTTAACAAATATTTTTTGAATCAACATCTTTTGCCCATGTCTGTGAATGCTTGTAACCTATTTCATGACATCAGGATCTCAAGCAAGCATGTGTAGTTGCCACAAGCATGTCAGATGAATCATGAATTAGCAAGAAGTTAGGACAGTTGGTATGTTTACTTTAACCAGAAAAAATTAATTGCTTTTCTTTCAGAAAAATATAAATTCTAATTGTGTGAACCCAAACACTGTCACCCAGACAATAGTAAGGCGTACAGATCATGCACAGAAAATCATACTACCGTATTTCATGTTATTTTTCCTACATGAAAAAATAATTATTAATTTCAATGTACGAAAAATTATATGTAAAATACATAATTATCATTTTGTGGTAATTACCATGTACGAAAAATAAAGGGATCATACCTGACAAGGCCTGTGGAACACACGACACTCGACAACCTAAGGTACAAAACTTAAGGAGAAAATCAGTCTCGTTCTGCTCAAGAAAAATCTGTTGTTATTATGAGAGAGAGAGAGAAATCAGAAAATAATCTTTATTGTTCAGTTACCTGTTAGTTGTGTTATTCTTTATGTAAACACTACAAGGACACTTTTATATTCCATTGGCAATTAAAACCTGAATAAATAAATCGTTTTGGTTGTAATTATGATCCATTGTCACTGTGCCACATGGCTATGCAGAGGTAATATACATGCTAATTAAATACGCTTGACCTTTAGCTTGGTCTTTTCCAGTAAATACTGGATTGAAGACCAGATTCACCTCTACAGATCAAATTAAGGAGGCTCTACATAGGGAAATGAGACTACCCATGGGGTATTGAAAATGTGTACAAGTGTGTTAGCTCAAGAAAAATATTAATTTACTGATACTTGTTCTGAAGCCAGTTGAAAAAAGGGCAAATGATTTTAAGAGAGAGAGAGAGAACAACAAAGCAACGTGTATATAAAAATATTTTTGTATTATAAACATAGCATGTTATTTTCAAGGACATAATTTGTGATCCAAAGTTGGACAAATGCACAAAACAAATACAAAAACATGATGCAATGAAACATTCATAATTGTCAAGAGTTTTACAAGTCTTCCAGCTCAAAACCCTCAAACCATTCACATTCTTCATCACTGGATAGACTTTCCAATGGAGCTGCATTGTCGCACCTTATGTAGTGGTAACAGACAAGTGATGGGTTTCACCTTTGTCTTTTCTGGGCCATCCAGGTCCAATTTTCCGCCTTTTGTTTGCTGGTTCATTGCATTTAGGTGGTGGTGGGATAAAAGTCTCTCCCTTTGGCAGGGGTTTGAAGAAACTTAATAATGAAGACATGCCCAAGCATGAACAGACCAAGATCTTTGAAGATATTAACTACCGGTATATATAACTCGAACTCACGGAGTCAGTGACTTTTGCATTTATGATTAAAAGTAACGGGTTTTATAGTTTTTTTACTGCATTACTAATATTGAGCCAATAAGATTAATTGCCAAATGGTCTGTGGTTTTCGCGTCTTCCTGTATTGAGAAATTTTTATTTTTACCGGATAAATAAACTCAAATGGCATCTGAACTCGTTTTCAAGTGTGCACTTTGCTTTGTTACACTGACTGACGTAATCAAGAGCGCTCATTAACGACGCTGTCCAGCTGTTGATGAATAGCAGTATATATTGTAATGACAACAACAGAACAAATACATGAATCATTATATTTTCTTGCCGATACAAAAGACTAAGGTCAATAAAATGAATGTGAATAGATTCTCAGTTAACAAAACAGTTGCCCTTTCTGAGTAAGCTGAGCAACGGGCTTTCTACACACTTGTAATTGGTGAATTCTTTGGAAATCTTTCTGTACATTTGAAACTTCAACACAGAAGGGGCATTTTTCGGATTTCTTTTAATTATTGGAATTGAAAGTACTTTTAGGAAACAAGAATTCATCCACCATGCTGTAAGGTAATTTAATTCTTTCACTTGTGTATTTTGAGAAATAAATTATTTTCAATTATGCAAAACTTGTTTGTTTTGCTATTTCTTGTTGCGTAGATTAAGACACTGGAGTCGTAACATGGTATTGATGGCAAAAGTAAAAGATCAATGAGCAAAATTAACATGTATTACTTACCCCGCCTGGATTCATGTTTGGTGACACACTCCTTCTTCAAAATATCTCAACCAGTTGAAAATGAATTGGCAACTTGTGCCTCAATTAAGAACATGCCCAAAGTTAGTCATTACTCATAACTTGCTTAGCAAAACAATACCCTGGTCATTTGATGTACCTAAATCGAACTTTGGTATATTTTTTAATCCATTTGAAATGGGAACCTGTCTTCAGTTTTAACAAAATGAAATAAATATAATGGATAAATAAAAAATAAAAATGCAACTAAAACAATGATTTTATCTCATATTCTAGGCTGTAAAATTTAAAGGGCCGTACTTTTTTTATCACATTGGCAAAAGTAAATCTTCACAGAAGATCGTTTTATGTACAAAAAATAATAGGATGACCGAAAAAATATTAAAAATTTTGTGTACCAAAAAATGTGATAGAATTAATTAATTATTATTTTTATGGCTTGATGGTGTACGAAAAATTAAAGGATACAAAAAATAACATGAAATATGGTACTGTATATTAATGGTATGGGGATTTTTTTCCACAAGCTTTCTGGACTCGTATAACATTTTGGGCTTGTTCATGAGCAGAATGAACCAGGTAGGAATGCCATCTATTGTATCACGTTGGGGTGAAACATGCTTGATTTTTAGTTTTTGTTATGTTTTAATGTGTTATTTAGTTTTTATTATTTTGTGAGTTGAGAATCTAACAAAGATGTACCTACAGCATGTGCAAACTACAGCCTGCGACCAGTTTTTCCCCATATTTACATCATAGGGTTTGACTTTTAAACTCTTTTCTGGCACAGGCCTGGATTACCGGTAACCTCTGTTAAAGATTGTTTATTTTTTATACTTTAGTGATGTGGTCAGTTTTTCAGGTACCATTGGCCACAAAGCCATATTACTTGATATGTGAATACCTCAGCATGTGTACAACAGAAGTTTTTCAAAAAGTTGGGAATGAGTTTGTCATGCGGGCCATGAGACAATTTCTTGTTATATGCCAAAACCAATTATCTGATCATTTGAAGGAACTGGATTGGTTTCAGACTGAGTGTACAATGCTGCAACGTTTGAGATTAAATATGCAAAACCACACTTTTTGTTCCAAGTCAGCAGTAAGAACGAATTTGATATGGCTAGTTCATCATGCTGAGACATACATGTATTCATACATCATATTAGATGGGTTCTTTCCCCAGAATTGAAATGAAGGATAAGTTGTATTTGTTACAAACTGTAAAACTCCCTGGAGATTTTTAGTTACACATTGTGAATGAAGTTTAAACAGATTGGGATATATGTGCTTAAGTTCATTTTTGATGCTTAGAAGAATATTGATGCATGGATATCAATGAAAACAGCTAAATAGTTTCAGTTAGAATGTATGATACAGAAGAATGGGTTGATCACCCATTTATTATGCCACATTAGCTATGTGAGTTTAAATTGGCATAGCCCATTTGATTCCTATGAAGATCCGTTTTTTCAGTTTCTCCTTTAAATACATTCCCAATCACATTAACATTAGGGATATGAGCCTGTTACCTTGAGAATCCAGCCCTACTAAAAAAAAAAAAAAAAAATGGTCTCTTCACAGATCATACAGACAAAGGGGTATAACTCTTGCATTGTACCTCTAACAATCCAAGCCATCTTAGCCTTAAAATTGGACCATTGATGTCACTGGTGTGACTTATCCAGGGCTACAGGTGGAGCCAGATCAAGACTTGACACAGTGAGTATAACTAAAAGCTTCTACAAATCAACGATAATCATATTTGACCATAGCTTCAAGGCTGCAGTCTAGGAGATTTATAGGGTAACGGCAACTTCACCTGCTACCACTACTCAAGACTATAAAGTTTAAGCATTGGTAGATTTTGACAAGGAGGAAAAGACTTTGGACTCCTTCCCCAATTAGCTAAAATTAAGATCAATGACTGGCTGTCATGTAGAATTGGTAACCTGGGGAATTCCAAGTACAATTGACGTTCTCATCTCGCTGGTACAAAACTCACTCAGATCCCTTCAGTACTGATCTCCTTGCCCTTGATAAAAATGTAGCAACAGCTGACATGTCCACTCCACTGTTTTATAAAGTGGGGAAAAGTGTTTCATGCAATGCCAAAGCTACTCCAGAACATTGTCACCATGTCTTCAATGTTAGATTTGGCTTCATTGGCAATTTTCCATCTCACAATGAAATCTGGCAATGACCAAGTTTGCTAGAGCCATTAACAAGGCAGCTCACCATTCTGGTATGGCTCCTTTGTTCTTGTGTAATCAGGATCATTGAAGTCATCGAGCCCATTTCCAGCAGGAGTTTGATTTAGGCAAGAGAGTTCTTGCAGCTCCTTTGATTATTGATTGCAGTGGCAGACTTGATCCTTCTCTGCCATCTTTTTATGTGCCCCTCACAAATGATGTTGCATGCACAATGGCACCCCTTTTCAAGTCCCCATGATCAAACATTTATAATCACACCTGAAATACGATCATTCCTGCATTGGTAGTGCTACACAGGTTGGCTGACCATGGGGATCTTGGCTGGAGAGTGGCTTCTCCACATCAGTCTTTTAGAACTAAAGGCTGCTCTCAATTCCTTTCACTTCTGGAAGGATTGACTCTCAGGCAAAACAGTCCTCATTATGACCAACAACTCGATGGTGGAGACCTACCTCCTCAAACAGGAAGCAGCAAAACACTTGATCTGTGTGTTATGATTTGGCAGTTTCTATATTGGTGTGACAACCTCCATATCAATGTACAAATCAGATACATTCCCGGCAGACTCAGTGCTGAAGTCATTGACACAGAATGGTCTCTGCATCAGTTGGTCTTTTTTGGATCTGCACACTGGGTGCACCTGATGATTAATGTTTTTGCAACAAGAAATTTAGCTTCGCAGAGGCAAGCCTTGAATCTTGTGGTCCGAGTTGCAGCAGCCCAGATGACCACCAGGCCCAAATAAAACAATCAGCACAGCATATCAGTTTTGCTGGATTCACCAGTGAAATTTTTAGGTTATTTCAGTAATTATCTTCTTAACTGTATGTCGGGATCACTGATCAAGTGACCCTAGACTGTGTTTCTTATGTAATTAGGAGAACAGGTTATCGTTAGCTTGGGGAATCCAGCCATTATTTCCTAGAATGAAATAAAAATGGAGTTTGGATGTTCATTTTTTGCTATTACCTATTCTCCCAAAATTAATGTGTTTGGGGAATGTATTTGAAGGAGAATGCAAATTTTAAGTAAATTGTTTCACAGAGAATACTTACCCTATTGCAGTACTTAAAAACCCTCATAACCACCCCACCATTCAAGCATTCTTTTTAGTATATTGCTCAGTTCAAAAACTAGTGACTCCTAGCTGTGGCAAGTAGAAGTAATGTGCAAGAGTTATTGCCCTTTGTCTATATGAGATAGAAAGAAAAGGCAATTTTTGCCTTTTGGTAGCGCTGTATTCTCGAGGTAGTAGGCTTAAATCCCTAACATTAATTTCATGTGTAAGTATTCTCGGCGAAACATAATTTACATAAAAATGTGCTTTTTATCAAAATCCACTTATCCATCATATGTCTCCACATACTGGTGAAATTATCGTATATACAAATTTGGAGTATGTGATATTTTAAAAAACCACAACTTTATTTTACTAGTTGCAGAAATATTTCCAGGCATTAATTTGATTGGTACAAAATGTGCTTTCTCTACAGACGTTTGTCTTATATTTTTCAAATTTTATTTGTGAGTTTATATTTAAGGAACTTTTCTCTATTCCCAGATTTTGGAAGTTTCATTTCCAGAAGTACAGCTTCAAAGTGCAGTGGAGATTCTTGTTCAGCATGGTATTGTCAACATCATAGAAGATTGGTTCTTTGAGAATGTTCAGCGAGATATCCGGCAGAGAGTGGCCCCAAATTTCTGGAACTATTATACATCCACTTCATGTCAAGATGCATCTGAGTGGTCAGATAACCTGCTTAAAGCTGTGAAGTTCCTGCATCAGGTCTCAGAAGAATATAAACCCAGCCTTCAAAGACTAGAGAGTATCCCAAAGGGAGACCATCTTCAAAATTCATTACAGACATTTTGTGGTGCCAAAAAATTGTCTGATGTTCTGATAACTTTATTTAAAGCCATCATATTTGCACAAGTTCCAAATGACTATCAGAAAGGACTGGATCATTTTTACTCAGAAGCATTTAAAGTATTTGATGATACAAACAGTGACGAGCAAGGTAAAAGGATATTTAACTTTGTTGATATTGATTCTTTAACAAATGCTTGCAGTTTGCACAACATACTTTTGATGGCTTAAATGTTAGCTAAAGTTATTTTTTGCGATGGTTGAAAATGAATAACTTGGGTACTATTGACATTGTAAATTGTATGGTAGATTCCATACCATCAGCATGCCAGGACCAGGCATTTAACCTGATACTTTGAAACTGCTGGGCTAGCACATTACTCTGGAGTTGCATTTGCTTATTGGTTATGGTTCGATTGGGTTTTAACATATTTATGACTTATAATGCTGAAGAAATGGAAGATAATTGCATTTCCCAAGGACACTGAGGCAGCCAACGCATTCTGGGGTAATTTTTGGTATTAAATCCATAACCCTTGGATTATTAGTCAAACAAGCTACCAGTTAATCTCCCATGGCTGCCCTCAGTGGTTAAGGTATTGGATTCATGACCAGAAGGGTGCTGGTTAGATCTCCATCTTTCCATCAGCCATGATCATATACCTTGGGCAAGGCACTTTACTGTTTGCATCATTATGATGTAGGCTTGAAAGTCATACTGTGCCATAAGACACCAACCTAAGCCAAACATGACTGATGCTCTGTTTAGGCCTCTAGTTTTTTCCTTCTGATGTCCAATATTGTAGCAAACTACAATGGTAATAGGTTGGTTTAGCTGTGACTGCTACTATGGATGGGTAAAACTGAAACAAATACCAAAAACCTTTCCAATTGAATATTGATTGAATGTATTCAAATTGGATTCAGACATTTGCTGGTATTAATAAAGGCGTCAGATCCTTCTTGTTAGAATTTATTGACGCCCACCATTTCCAGCCATCAAAACATGGTGAACTAAGTTACCTAAATCTAGTAAATGACATTGTAGAGGTCTTGTGTTAAAATTTTTTTAGGATTCATGTGAAAAATCAAATGAATGTAGGTGTTATTCTCCTTGGTGATCATCAAACTCAGTACAAACATAAACGTTCCATAAGTGCTGAAGACATACAGTATAGAACAGAATCCAAGTTACCTGTTTAGCTAAATGTGGGGACTGTTCCAAATATTTCTTGCAAAATTGATCGGTTGACACTCAGAATCACACATGCACATATGGCCAGATTAATTCAATTCGTTTTAGTTATGTTGATTGTAAATCTGAAATTTGTATATGCCTGACATTTCAGCAAGGACAGACTTTTAAACTGACTATAGGACAATGGGATTTTCTGCTAAACCATAAGAAATTTTATTCAGAATTCATAAATAATTGTTTTAAGTGAAACCCATACACAAACAAATTGATCCATGCACAAATCGAAGCATTGTAACATCAAACGTGTGACATCAACTCTAGAGGCCAACCCTTAAATTGGGAGGGTTGGGGGCTGGGATTCAAGCCAAGATATTTTCTTTTAGCTTAACTGATATAATTTATATGATGCTTTTTTTTTTGTTGTTTGAATCAGAAGCAAGATTATTTTTTCAAGATTTTTTGTTGCTAGAAATCGTTTTCAAAATAGTCTCATAGTGACACCCCACCCCCACCCCCAACATCAGAAATTGCATTGATGGTCTCTAAATGATTCTGTTTGAACTGATGTCACACTTCATGTTGATATGAAACATTACTGACTTGTAAGAAAATGACTATAATGTCAGATGTTTCAGAGTGTGGTAATTTTATAGCTGTGTAATTGCTACAAAACTTGAATAAAAGACAAAGTGCAGAACTACAGGGCAAGAAATTAGGATTTTTCTCACAAACCCAGATTATCACCATTATAAATTTTTTACTGATCCTGCTAAAAATCAAACAGAAGCCAGTTTAGTTTCTCATTCAGCATTTATTATTCATGAACATCAGCTCAAAACAACTACAATGGAACCCTGCTATAACGCAATAATTGGGGTCCAAAAATTGGATTGCATTAATGCGGGGTTTTACAGTATTTTACATTTTTCAGAGCAGAACGTATCTGGTACATATACGTTTATTCATGTCTAATGTATATCATGAATATGGTATCAACACCATTTACTATCGTGCCATCGTGGCATGCAATTCATCCATAATGAATGTAATTCCATTGTAAAATTGCCGACATATTTAAAATATTCAATAATTTTTTCACAGATCATTGTGTCTGAATTCAACGTCTAATATATAGCATGAACAGAGTATTAACATCGTTTACCTACAGTTTGATCTCATCCCATCGTGGCATGCAGTTAATCCATAATACATGTAATTCCATTGCAAAAATTGCATACATATTTAAACTATTCACTAATTTTATCATAGATCATTATGTGTCTGAATTCAATGGGAAAATTTAACAGCAAAATTAGATTAAGAAAGACAAATCTCATGTATGGTTCGTTACGTTCCAGGGTCTATGAACGGTGTCTGTACAAATTTCATACTGCTAAAATTTTCTCATAAGCGTTACCGTGTACTGTTATCCATTGTAAATTCCCAATAATTAACACTTGTATGCCTATTCATTTGAATGACTACAGCAAGAATAATTAACAAACAACACATGCTTTCAGGGTGCATATAACTTTTACTTCAGATTTTGTGAATATCTAAAGAAACATGTGAAAAATACTTTTATAAAGATTTTTAAGCTGAATGCATGTACAATTTCATACCCTTACAATTTCCAGCTAATAAAATGGACATTATTTACTGGTCAACTGATTGCGTCTACTAACACTGCCAAGCCCAGCAAACATGTTGGAGGCTTTAGCGTTTGATGTTTTTTAAATTATGAGAATCTTTTATCGACCACCGCATTATCTGTTGCTTGGTTGTTATGCAGTTAAAGAAGAAACACATGTTGACTATTATTTGAGCAACGATTGTATACAGAATTAATTGAAGACAGTCACAAAGACGTCTTTCTGGCTTTACTCATGGATCAGTAATAAGTAACATTTCCGATAATGTTTATTTTTCATATTATCTGAAAGGCCACTCTGGTGGACTAAGTTGTTAGAGCATCCACCTCACATGGGGTAGGTCACAGGTTTGAAGCCTGGCTGAGTTTTACCAATGACTTATAAAAATAGTACTAGCAACTTCCTGGCATTAAGTGGTAGTGTTAGGACTGGTTGGCCTGATGTCAGGATAATGTGATTGGGTGAGACATGATGCTACATGTCTGCGGCATGATGCTCCAGTGCTGGAAATCAATATAAACTGCCACAGTGAAGATATTATAGTGAAATGACTGACAAAATTGTTAAAACTAAGTTCGAAATCCAAGTCACACACACACATTATCTGAGTCATAGTGGGCATGTTCTTCAGTTAGTAAGTTGTACATGTTGATTGTATTCACCTATGTGTTTGTTGAATTGAACAACAGACACAGTGATTCATTCATTCATTTATCTGCTAGGTATTTTCACATCAAGTGCACTAATAGATGGATGAACGCCAGCAAAATGCAAATAAGTTTGCCTCAACAGCAACAGTCTGACCAGAATTTCTGCAAACTTGGCAGAAAGATAACTAATATGAAAACCTTGTAAGTTATGATACAGATTTTCCAGTTAATACGGAAGCCATTACTAAAATAGAAAAACCTTTAAAAAGTTTCTTAGAAACAGAATTTTGAGCAAATATGACAGCAGTCCTTCTGGCATCAGCCTTTCACAATTGCATGGATAATGTTAATCCACAACTAAAAATGGCTGCCATTGCTAAAAGTCGAAAAGCAATTTCTCAGTAACTGTCAGCAAAAATTGACCAAATTTGACAGAAAACATTAAGGTAGATCTCCTGTCACTTATGGCATATTTTAATAAAGATTGAATCCTATAAACGGCTAGAATGAATATTGTTACCTGCTACACCCATTTGCAGTTTATGAAGCTAAAACTAGAAACCTTTTTGTAGCAAAATAAGTTATTGACTTCCATGCTTTTGACCTTTTCACTAGTTCTTCATCTGAGGAGTGACATCTGTACTGGAGTCACATGATCATCTAAATGCTGAAGGAAAAAGGAGAAAGATGTGTAATGGTTCCTTTACTATATATTGATGGACTCTCCGAAATCTTCTGAAAGCATGGAGCTAATGTCTACAAAACCTAAAACACCATCTGCTCAATCTTGGTAGATCCCAAAGACCACACTCCTTTGAATAAGTAGTGTTTGATCATCTGTCAGCTCCAGTGTGATAATTGTGGTAAAGACTAAGTTGAAGAACCCACTAGAAGCCTTGATATAAGAGTTAAAGAACACTTATATGTCAAAAGAGAATCCCTGAACATTGCAAAGAATTAGGGCATACTGTTTCTTGGGATAACATCAGAGTACTCAGTAGAGAGAATAACACCCTAAGGAAAAGCTATTGAAATCATGGAGGAGGAGCCATTGTTGAATTGTGATTCCAGATTGGAACTGCCACAGTTATATATAAGGATTTTGTCACATGATCAACATTTAGAGGATCATGTGACTCCTCCAGGGATGGTCCTGGCTTTTAAAAAGCTGTCGCCAAAAAAATCGCCAACCTCAATATTTTGTCGCCAATTTTCAAAAAGTGTCACCAGAACAAGTAGTGTACACTTTTTGAAGTGTTAATTTAGTCTATTAATGTAACAGGCAATGAAAATTACAAAAGATGGGTTAGTTAATACTCTAATTACAATAAGCATTAACAAAATGTTACAAAGTGTTATATGAAGATCCGTCGCGATTTTAGGGCTGCCAACTTGTTGAATGCAGTTTCAAAATCTAATTTTTCACATCTGTACTTGCTGATTCTCATTAAATTCTCGAGAGATGAGATGCAGAGTTTATTTCTGATGTCAGTTTTTATGAGGTTCATCTTACTGAATCCACGTTCACAGTCTACAGTGCTGACAGGTGACACCAGTAGTCTCTCGGCAGCCCCCCCCCCCTTATGGCTAGCTTCACAAAGCTTGAAGTGAATTGCTTCCTAAATCCCAAGAATGATCACTGAATGCTGTATAAATTTTCTCGACAAGCAAACTAGGATCTCCATTCCCACGAATGAAACTTGCACGAGTCAACACCTGGCAATATTGGACCGTATATATAAGCATAAATTCACACCCAATTTAGGGATTCTTTCACTCCTGTATTTTGAGAAATAAATAATTATTATTAATTATGCAAAACTGTTTTTTTTGCTATCTATTGTTGCGGAGTTTAAGTCTCTGCAGCCAAAACACGGATTGATGGCAAAAGGAAAAGATCAATGAGTAAAATGCTGCACTGGCGACAGATATAATTGTGATTGAGATTTTTTCCATTTGCTTTGTATTTATACGCAATAGTCGGTACTTCAAAGGTTATCAGTTTTCTATGAAGGTTCAGCAAAACTATTGTATTGGTATATGTAAAAAAAAAACATAAAAAAAAACAGAAGGATTAGCCATTCAATTAATTGTATCTGTTCTATTCGCGTCTTCAGAAGTCGGTCAGTTGTAGGTATTGTTCGGTAGCATGATTGACTGTATCACAGCATACTCAGCCCAGATGTCAGCATAAGCAGATTATGATGTAACAATGCACTCTAAAGATAGGGTTGTCAATACGAACAAAGGATCGTTTGTGTAACAGATTGATTCCAATGCATTGCTTAGTCAAGTTTGTGGCTTCCTTTCATTCTCCCTTTTAATTTATCCAGTCAAAATCCATGTACAAATTAAATAACCAAAAAGTCTGTCGCCAAAAAAATCGCCAGATGGGATATTTTTGTCGCCAGTAAGGAAAAAAAATCGCAATTTGCGACATTGGCGAAGCCCAGGACGATCCCTGCTCCTCTCCAATCCAGTCATCGTTCCTCTGATGAAGACCTTGTGAAATGTTCAGAAACTTAGGAATAAAAAAAATGGTTATTTTGCTACACAAAGGTAACTCCGTAACAGCTTCTTTTGACCATATTTCACAGTTCAGTGAAGACCTTGAACAATTTTATGAATGTAGATCTGCCATCATGTTTGCTATTACTTAAAATAGAAAAACATTAAGTGACTTCATTTCAAAAACCACCAAACCAAGTTTGCCTTATATAATTTTTGCTTGAAAACCTTTCAGGTTAATACAAACTGCTGTCAAATGTGTCAGCAGTTTCAAAAAAATATAAATTTTTTTAAATGACTGCTAAAAACTTGCTCCACAGATTTTGACAAGAAGCATCTTGGCATTGGGCCTTTCAAATTTGCAGAAATTTATAAAATTCAACTAGGTGAACAATATAATTCCTCTCTGCATCTTGTTTGTTCACATATGAAAATTAAAGTAATTAGAATAAATAATATGAAGTTTTTAAACTGCATAGGTGCGAATTAACAATTTCTTATGAGTTAATAAAATTCCATTCCTTCTGTAGATATAAAATAATGGAAACAGTAATAATATAGAAGCAAAACAGGATTTAATTTGCAAATATTGGTAATTGACTATTTTCATGACTTTTTTGGTAACTGCAGAGCAGAATTTAAAGATCTCTTTTGTGGAAACAATTGTGTCACATCCCCAATCCATGTGTTTATAACTGACAATTTTTTAAAGCTACGTTAAAAATCACTTCACATACTCCAATCCATGAATTTAAAGACAGTCCCCATCCAAACAATAGCTCAAGTGTGGAAACATTATGTCCATGCTCCAATCCTTGAATTTAACGACACCACCTGACCAAGCAATAACTTGTCTAGAAACATTAATGTCCCTTCTCCAATCCATAAATTTTAAGACTCCCCACCCAACCAAGCAATAACTCAACAGTGGAAACCCCTTCTCCAATCCATAAATTTAAAGCCCCCCCCCCCCCAAGCAATAACTCGTCTGTGGAAACATTAGTGTTTTTTCTTTTATATGAATTTTTAGACCCCCCCCAACTCCAAAAAAAAGCAAAAACTCATCTGCAGAAACCTCTTCTCCAATCCATGAATTTAAGATACCCACCACCACATCTTTTTTTTTTTTATTCGGAATAAAAAAGAGCAATAAAAAGCTTAAACATTATTAAATAGCCTGTTGCCTTTTTAAGACTAAGTATGGACCATCATGAATTGGTACTGTGTCATTTCAGGACCAGGTAAACTGCTAAGTTACAAAATGGCATCATGCTGTTTCAGGACCAGGTAGAAAGTCCGACCTTATCTGATTTTGAAATGGCACTGTGCTGTTTCAAAAAGGCATTTGGTCACAAAATTACACTTAATATAGCAGTACCAGTGTTTTTAATTAGAACATCGTCACTGGGGCCTTTCTTTATTTAGAAAGGCCTTTGGTGGCATCAGATTTAAAAATTCCCTTCTTCTTCAATATATGTGGTTAAAGCCATGGTCTCTAAGACAGGTCAGTAGAGTAATACTCCAAATGAATGTCATAGAGACTGTTCCCAAGACAGCATAGTAACATTCCCATTGAATATCATGGAAACTGTCCCCAAGGCAGATCATCATAGTAACACTCCCAATAAATGTCATGTAAACTGTCCCTAAGACAACATAGTAACATTCCCATTGAATGTCATGGAAACTGTCCCCAAGGCAGATCAACATATTAACACTCCAAATGAATGTCATGGAAACTGTGCCCAAGACAACATAGGTACACTCCCATTGAATGGATTCTTGCAAGTTTTGTTGCACTGATTTAAAACAAAACCAACAGCCACATTAATTTTCATAACACTGATATCCAGAATGCAGGTAACATTTGCTTCATTTATGTTTCCAAATTTAAATAATATAAAGCACATATACATTCAGTTAGAGTTTTGGGTAGATGTACAACATGCATGAGTCATGATACAGTGACACTTGGTGTTGTTAAATTTTTCAGAAGGAGATGAGGAGGAGGAGAGCAGTCAGTGTAATGGTTGTGGCGAGGATACTGATGTCTGCAGATGTGCCCAGATTATGGACAGGTTTCACACTGTCAATAGACTTTTGTAAGTTTTACTAGTCATGCAGAGAGCATTTTTGTCTTAACAGCTTTAGCATAGGTGAGACACAGATATCACTTCATGGTAATGATAGTGTTGTCTCTGGATTTTTTGTATGACAACAAGTCGCAAACCACTGAGATAAAGCTATCGTACTTGGACAGTAGAATAAAAAAAAATCTTTTCCCATAATATCCATGCACCTGCCCATCATTTGACTTATGCAGGTTGATGGGAGAAAAAGGAATCTGGACTTGCCATTTAGAAGTTTACCTTCAGATTTCATTTATCTGACATCCTTAACTTTTGACTTCCCTTTCCATACTTGAATTGTCCTCTGATCTGGAGAAGGCAGCAATTTTAAAGGAGAACTTGTTGCTACGTGGGCAGTAGGAATAGTTGGCAAGCCTACATCCTTAGGCAGGCATCTGTGAGTCTTTCATGCATAACTGAGCTGTTGGGGCAGGAGAGTATCCAATTTCTTTATAGTAGGTATTCCAAGCACTTTTAGGATATCAGCAAATACAATTAATAGCACTTAGCTGTTGTTACCATCCTTAAGACCTTAATATGAAAATATTGAAAATATCTTGTAAATCGGTCCAATACTTTTCAAGATATGACCTTTCAAAGTTTTTGAGGGACAAGTTCTTTGTTATTCAAGAAATGCAAGCACTACAAGCATACACAAAAAATCCTTTTTATTAGGTTCACACTAAAACAGTAAGACTTCAGAGGGCGGCCTCACTGGAAAAGCCAGAAATTGAGCTTTTCCATGACTTTGCAACCTTGCTATAATAAGACTATGACATTTAAATGCAAGTTAATGTATGTTCCTGTGAGAATCCCTTCTGAAAACAAAGCCCAATTTTTTCTGGGCCAATGGGTATGAAACTTTTGCTGTACCAGATCATAAAAATTGGGAAAATGAGCAAAAATTTGAATGTCGAAAAAAATGCAAAAACGACAATTTTCAAAAGGTCACAACTTTTTTATTTATTAACAGATTTTAATAAATCTTGTACCAAAATGCAGGGTATTATATGAAGAATTCATGCGACATACAAAGATGTCAACATTAGTGTGAAAATAGGTTTTAAAGCAGAAGCAATATCTGAAAAAAGACAAAAAATGGCAAAAACAATAATTTTCAAAAGTTTACAAATTCATCAGTTAATAACTGATTTTGATAGTTTTGCACCAAAATGGAGCATATTACAGCCTTAATGCATACATACTAATAAAGCAAATATAATTATGATAAAGCAGAGATAGGTTACAAAGAACCATTTACAAAGTATCAACATTTTTCACTATGACTAATGTTTTGAAGATAATGTACACTTCAAACGGCAGATACAATTGTAAATGTCATAAAGGACTGCTTTATTTACAATAATCAGAGAAGTAGCAGCTTTAACAAAGTTTTAGCTTGAGAATTTTATTCTGCTGTATTTTGCTGGTCAAGAGTCCAATATTGTTAACTTTCCATGTTTGGTCATTGCTTGAAACTGGTTGTACATTCAAGTTCCAACCAAACACAAAACACAACTTAACCTTGGCAATGTCATCACTAGCTGGCCATTTGAAACAATTGGTTTTGGTTTTCATCTGACATGGGATGTGATGTGATTTTGATTTTTTAACGTAGCTTTAACAATTTTTCAGTCATATCGCTACGATGTCTGCAATGTGGCAGTTTATAGTGATGTCTAGCACTGGGGCATCATGCCGCAGACATGTAGCATGATGTCCCACCCAGTCACATTATCCTGACACCAGGCCGACCAGTCCTAACACTAACCTCTTAATGCTGAACGCCAAGCGAGGCAGCTGTTATTCATCTGACATAAAAACTATGAGTGCCAGATCAGGTTGGTGTACTTCCAACACTTGTAATATTGGTCATCATAATACACAGCTACCCATGTGAAGCAGTATGAGGGTAGGAAGTCTCAGGACAGTTTCTTAATCCATTCATAAACCTGAAATGTAGAAGGTTAGAAAGAGTTAAGTCAGATGCACTTGAACTGATGAATGCAGCAAAGTAAAAAAATATTAAGCAGTGAAAAGAATTTAAATAAATTCATGTAGATTTGTTTAGCCCAAAATAGGTTGTTTTTTTTTCAAATGGTCCAGTTTTGTGGTTGAGTACTGCTTGTTCTTTGATTTCCTAAATGATGCCAAATTAATTCATTTCGCACGAAGTATTTAAAATGAATTAGGTACTTTTAGCTACATTTAATGATGCTGACCTGAAACTGTACCGAGTTATTATAGACTGGAAAAATTAGAAATGCCATGTAGATATATAAAAATTGGAAGTTGGGGATATGTCTCGTTTTAACGTACTAGAATTCCAGTCTATATCTAGCTAGATTTACAATGCCCTTTCATTGTTAATAAACACTTATTCCAAATTTTGGACCTTGCTAAATATTAAAAACCAAAAGAAATAAAGGGTAACAGTACCCATTTTCCTTTTGGTGAATCGTGTTTACAAACAGAAAGGTCAAAGGTCACAATATTATCGCTATCCAATTCATGCTACTGCTCGGTAATATACAAGAAGAAAAAAATGTAAACAAATTTACTTTAAATATGTAAAATAACATGCCAAACTTCATTCAAGACCATTTTTGCGTGCGTATTTCTTGTGTAAAAATGACTTAGTCGAAGAAATCGGACTCAAAGGGTTTTCCTTGAACCGTAGAATAGGACCTCCAATTAATGACTTCGAATACTCAAAATACAGATATAAAGACAAAAATAAATATAAAACATTAAAAATGAATAATTTTACTTACAAACTAGTGATAAATAATCCATGGATGGAATATAAGAGGCCATATTACGTCTTGGATTTACATTGAGTCGTTTGGCAAAAGTGGTAGGCTAGCCATTGCATATGACTTATTCCCAGCATACTTTAAAAAGTGCGGTGATCTTGCATGATGTCATGGAAAATTCCAATGTTCATACAGAAATAAAATATATTGAACGAGCTTTAAAATGATATCAAATTTTAATTTTAAAATTGAGATTTACCTGAAAAATTTTAATTTTGAAGTTTTCAGAGTGTAAAATTTTAGGCAGAAACAAAACCGAGTTACACAGTAAAGATATCAAAATGTAGATCATTCTCTCTGCTTTACAATGGTGCTAAATATAGTAACATGGAAATACTACGCATAATCCCAAGCCTTACAATAAACATGTATGTAAAATTTCAACTTCGGACAAACCGCCGCTGCACTAATTATGCCCATTACATACCTCAAACAAACATATTTTTAAAGATGAAAAGAAAAGCACAAAGATTGATGCATAAAATGATAGAAGAAAAGTTGTTCTTGTGACAAATGCATACATTTATTGATTTTATGAATAGTGATGGCATAAAATTTATTGTTCAAAATGTGCAAAATTTTGACTTTTGCCCTGCTGGCATCCCATTGACCTGGTCAGCTAGGGCAAGTTGGAATACCTACTTATAGTGAGGAAAATTTTAATCGGCAATTTGTTATCAAGTGCAGAAATTGACACTTGTTTAGATCCATGGTGTTTGGTTTGTCCTCATACATGTGATAGTATTGATTAACAATTCAAGTGACTGCCATTTGCTGTTGACAGTTGTATTCTTTTGTATTCTCTATTTTGCATATTTGTAGAGGTTATTGCACAAAATTAAATGCCTAATAATATGTGAACTTTGACAGGCAAAACCACAAATTTAAGGATCCATGAAACCTGAAAGAATTCAGACCCACAAAAAATTAATGACATTGCAGTAGTTGTTCCATTTGGACTCACTGTGTGAATATGCTGCTTTTGCTGTGCTAATATTGATGTCTTCTCAGAAACTAGCTTGTGGATGGTACATTTGCAGACATTAGTAATTTTTTTAATGAATATTTGTATGTTACATTAATGGCTTCAATACAAATCCAGACCTATCTTCTTTGGAGAACTATGTTTATATGCATGTATTGTGTGTGTCTGTCTCTTTTTCTCTCTCTCTCTCTTTATCTCTCTCAATCTCTCTCTCTCTCTCTCTCTCTCTCTCTCTCTCTCTCTATATATATATATATATTATATCGCAAATAACAATCCTTTCAAGTGCACTGGATCCAGCAGCAAGGGATCACGTGTGTCAGGGATTGATTAAGATAAATGCAATAAACTGACAACAAACAGTGCAAAACTAGTATCTAATTAACCTGAGTACTTTTGACTCTTCGTGAGTCTGTTTCAAAGGCAAATACAAGACAAACAAATAAAACACAAAAACTGTTGTGTTTGCAAAACTTTACATGGCTGTTTCTACAGCAGGGTTCATATGGTATTTGAAGGTCTTTGACAGTTTGTGAAAAATGAAGTAGCATTTTCAAGGCCTTGAAAGTTTAGAAAAATTGAGCAGATGACCCTAAGGTCTTTAAAAGTCTTTGAAAATTGAAATAAACCCAAGCATTTTAATTTCTTTCCATAATCACAGATAAAATTGTCCAAGGTTGTTAGATTCATGTAGTCAAGTTTTCCTTGTTTCTTTCATTTGATGACCTGTTCAGTTTCATTTCATCATTAAACAATATTGTAGTAGTTTTTATTCATTATTTTCTCATATAACATAACTTTTATAAAAAATGTTAGCAAAAATAGGTCTTGGAAATCTATGTTTATGGTGTTTGGGGTTTGGGAAATTTATTGTTTCAGCTAGTTTATTTCAACTTGTTGCAGATGCTTATATATATATATATATATATATATATATATATATATATATATATATATATATATATATATATATATATATATATATATAAGCTTGATACAACAAAAAATTTTGTACCACTGTATTTTTTAACATACTGCAATACATACCACAGTATGCCCCATTTATATTGGGGACCAGGGCCTGACATGTCTGTTTTTTTTTATAAAAATTCCATCTGTCTGTTGGTGCAGAAATATATTCATCATAGCAAATTAACACATTATATTCATTATATTATTTAGGAAAAAATTGATTTTCAGGAAATAAAATAAAATATCTCAGCTCAGAAGAAAATCACAGCCCAAAACCTGAACATTAAATGGTCATTACCTTATTGGATGAATTTGTGTGTTAATTGTAGTATAATCTAAAACTGTAACTGAAGTAGGATAATAAGGCTTATGTTATAGCTGAGACTCAATGAAAGACATTGTTGTGACATTAGATTAGCTTGTAGATAAAAAAGGAAATGTTGACTACACTATTGATATAATAGGCATTACCCCTACTGACATCAGTGCTAGATACTTAGTAAATCGAGCTCTCATCCAAATAAAAATATCGTGTCATGCAAGTTAAATGGAGATCTGAATACATCCATAGACTTAAAGGAAAAACTAAAAAATAAATATGATTTATAAAAATATAGAAACTGGATGGCTAGTGATCACTGTTTGCTGCAGTTAGTACAAGAATGAGTCAGACTGACCATTGATACAGTCGACAGCTTCACTTTCAAGCCAGTGATGCACTTTTTTCACTCTGAATAACATTGTTTTATCCATTACTCTGAATTTAATTAATAAAAAAGTGACATCAAAACAAATCTATATCCTTTTCCGAGCTATTATCCAAAACCGATGGACAACAATACCCAGGCAACAATCGTGATGCACGCTGCACTTACAAATTTATCCACAACCATGACCACAGGAATTGAGATAGTCACAGTGATAACCTTAGACTGAACATTCGGGCTTATCTTTTCAGAATGGTCTTATCAATTTTCATTAATGTATTGCTTCATTTTTTTCAAATATCAAATATCTGTTTTCCTTTGTCTACATGACAGTCCAGCCTCTTTAACAAACTTAATTTGATTCAGAGTTAAATCAGAATCACCGTATGTATGTGTATGCTTCCATAACAATAAACGCGTGTGCATTACTGAGCCATGTCCAGGTTTCATTCATATAACGAACACGTGTAAAATATTCAGTAAGATTTTGAAATATTTTTGTTTTAATTGTGTTATTCCTATAGCAAAACAGAAAGATTAATGTGCTTGTTTTTAAGTATATAATAAAATGGTTATTGAGTAAGTGACTGATTATTAAAAACTATTTGGTCCACATTCATATGGCATTAATGTCACATGACCTTGTGTCCAGTATTTTTCATCACTCAGTTAATATCCTAGACTTAATTGCCCTACTTTTCGTGGTAAACACAACAATAAAATGCACTGAAACAGAAGTAAGACAACATTATGTGGATTTCTCGATAGATGCAGTAATGCTCCTGCTATTTATATCTTTAATAAATGGTTGGGCAAAAGAAGGCACATGTTACAATTAAGGCACTTTTTTTTTTTACTGCACTTTTTGAACAATGTGGCATTTTTTCCAAGAAGATTATTTAAAGTCATTGATTAACATTAGGATGTTATTTGCTTTTGGAAGTAAAATCGGAAAAAATAAAAATACACTTTATACTCAGCATTAAATAAAATTATATTAATTAATAGAAACTGTCACAGTTTTAAGGATATTTTAATTATTAGAAGTTATCACAGTTGCAAGTATGTGTTAATTAACAGAAACTCAGTTTTAAGGATATATTAATAGAAACTAGCACAGTTTAAGGATATGTTAGTTGAAATTCAGTTTTAAGGATATGTTTATTAATAGAAACTATTAGTTTTAAGGATATGATTATTACACATAATAGAAACTATCACAGTTTTAAGGATATGTTAATTAGTAGAGGCTCACTATTGTAAGGATATATTAATTATTAGAAACTATCACAGTTTTAAGGATATGTTAATAGAAATAATCACAGTTTCAAGGATATATTAATTAACAGAAACTACACTGTATCAGGTTTAACTCATTAACCCCTGGAGGTTTTTGTCATTTTTGTCTGAAATGCGAGTAGGAAACACATTTTGTGGGCTATTTCTGAATACATCCTAAAACATCAACTTCCAAGAGATTTTCCATTAACTAATGCCTTGTTGTGTTAGAAACATTGTTTTCCATTGGTTATTTTGTTCGCACATGAGCAGAAGAGTAAAAGATGGAGTTCTTTTTTGTTTTTGTTTTGCTTAATGGACCCATCCTTTTTGTATCAAGACCACTTTTTATTCCAAATGCCCATCTTATCTTTTTTGCAAAGGCTTACAAGTCTGTGTGCAGTTCAGACCGGTCTACCTTAGATCTGAGGCCAAAAAGTCTAAAATCCAAACACAAAATTGGATTCCGACCACGGGTGAATTTTGTGTGGAAAAAAAACAAGTAAAAAAAATGTGGTTTTTCCCTCAGTATTTTGTAGTGCAACTAAAACGTCCAGATTATTTGGTATTGTTATAGAGCTACATCAGTCTACCTTTCTATAATACCACCCACTTTAGTGTATCATACATGACCTTTACACTACAGAGCTCGGCAGTAGGCTATTACCTCCTGCCACGTAATTGCAGCACCAGGGGTTAATGAGTTATGGATATATTAATAGAAACTATAATAGTTTTTAGGAGATATTTTGAAGAAAGGCAGAGAGAAATATCCTTGAAGGGCAGAGGAGGTGTGGAGGAGATTAGGAGAAGAGCAGGTGGGGTGCATTACTCTATGGAGCACTGTAAAATTTTCCTATGAAGTTTCTGCATTTATTTCAGAGATGAGGTTGGAATACTAGAAGAAGTGTCAGGGACATCAGCTACTGCTTTGGTTCATGAAAAGATTCAGCAGCATGTAGAGACTCTGTGTAAGGGCAATTTTGAAACTGCTTTCCTAGAGTCTTTAGAAAATGTAAGTCATGTTTACTGTACATACACACATACACTTAATGATCAAATCAATGTTTAGTTTACTCCTCAGTGAGATAAAAAATGTAAGTTATGCTTACTGTACATACACTTGTGGACCATGCTTACCATGCTTAATTTACTCACTCACTGAGATAAAAAAACTTAAGTTGTTGTTGTTGTAGGGTTTAACGCCATTTTTCAGCACACAATAGACTATACATGGCAGCCAGTATTAATGGTGCAAGAAGAACCCGGGAAATCCCCGGAAAGAACCACCGACCCTCAAGAAGCTACTGGCAAGCTTTCTCACATACCCACATTGGCCGATTCTGAGACTCGAACCCACGCAGAGAGAGGTGAGATGGCAGTGATCCGTAATGGAGAGCGCTTTAGACTACTAGGCCACGAAAACATAAGTCATATTTACTGTACATAGATTTGTACATCATATTTACCAACACTAGTTTACTCATCCAGTGAGTTAATATAATACAGAATTATGACATTGCTGTTAGTATCTGTGTTATCATTTACAAAGAGATTGAAGCTGTTAAGAAAAATATATTACTTGACTTATTGCCATTTTCCAGAGCTAATTACTGTTCTTGTACCTGGATTCCAAAGTAAAGTTTTCACTACAGCCATTAGTTCATCTTGATCAAATTAATACAGAATGATTGAATCTGAGATATATCCAGAAGAAAAAAAAGCCTAATTACATTGATAAGCACAGTAACATAAGGCAGGTGAGAGTTATCAGGCTCATTTGGAACTCTTTATTGTAATATTTTTGCATATTGTCAAAGAAACTTGAAATAAATCTCTATCTGGGTATGAAACCAGCAGTAGTAAAATTTAGAGAGATTTTGACTACCACTAAATAGAATGCAATGCAGTAGATCAGAACCACTAAAGTAAGTAATGTGTGCATAAAATAAATGTAATTTTGACAGGACAAGGCAGTTAAGGATTATTAATTTACAAAACTGTGCTATACTATATACTACATCAGTACTAACATTACACAATTAAGAGATGGATATTTTAATATAATCTGTTTTGTGGCCTTTATCTAAATGCATTAATAATATCACAGCTAAATGTATCATAGTTTTTGTATTCTCTGATGTCAGCAGAATACATGTAATTAATTTCATAATGATTGGTCTAATAAAAAGAAGATTAACTTTTATATATTTTTCTTCATTCTTCATACAACATATGCACAAATTATTGCTGTTGAATCCTTTGATTAAATCCATTTGCCTGATAAACAGATTCATTTATGTTGTCCCATTGATGAATGACTTTTAAAATGTGTTCCATTTAGATTTCCATTTATGAAGGACATTCAGAAACTTGTCAGCTTCATAATGCCATTTATGAAGGACATTCAGAAACTTGTCAAATTCATAATGCCATTTATGAAGGTCATTCAGAAACTTGTCAAATTTCATAATGCCATTTATGAAGGATGTTCAGAAACTTGTCAAATTCATAAAGCCATTTATGAAGACATTTAGAAACTTGTCAAATTCAAAATGCTATTTATGCAGGACATTTAAAAACTTGTCAAATTTATAATGCTATTTATGAAGGACATTCAGAAACTTGTCAAATTCATAATGCTATTTATGACATTCAGAAAGTTACCCCTTTTATAACTACTAGTTCAATAAGTAGAAAGATAGATAAGCAAAATTGAGACTTTATATTTTATTGCATATATGAACAGTGGCTTGACACCAAGGTGTTGGGATGGCTGAACCTGATATACACAGGAAATAGGACTCACATAGGGGCCGACTGTATTTCAAGTTTCCGTGGCAGATTGCAGCACTTCTTGTATAAAACCTATGCACAGGTACAGATAAATGAGCTCTTTAACATCATCATAGACTTTCCTGAGTCTGGACCAGCTGTACTGGACCTGAAGGCCTGCCTGGAGAAGACAGATATGCGGGCCCAACTTATATCCACCCTGAGATCTTCCCTTGAAACTAGGTTACTGCATCCAGGTAAGACTTAAGTAACTGGAAGCAAGGTTTTTCTATGACTTTAAAGTGAAGAGTCAAGGACCTCTGAGTTGGAATACAGAGAGTCCTTAACAAAAAAAAACAATAAAATTGGGAGTCCTCATCCAATCAATTTATTCCTCGTCTCATATAAATGAAAATCTTCCTTTCAATATTGTGTGACATATTTTTTCGAAATAGGTTTATTTGGCAAAGTAGAGCATACATATTAAAAGTGTGTGCATATAATTATGTAATAGAGAGACTTTTACAGATCTTTTTTGTAAGTTTGTAAGGTGATTTCTCTTATGTACAGAAGAAAACTGTTTTGAGAACCTGAGGGAGGTTTGTTTTGGTTTTGTGGGTTTAATACCATTTTTCAGCACATGATATTTGGTGGAGAAAGAACACAGGAACACCATGGGAAGAACCTCCAACCCACAGGAAGCTGCTGGCAAGCCTTCTCACTTACCCATGATGGCCAAGCTAAGACTTGAACCCATGCATACAGAGGTAAGATGTGAGTGATCTGTACAGGGAAGGGCCTTAGACCAATCAGTTATCCCAGAACCCAAGACACAAAGAGAGAGCATCATCAATTTTGATATGTTTTGAGAGTGAAATGAAAACGAAAAGATAATTTATTTGGGTAAAGAGATGGTATATCTATGGCAAAGACAATTAAAGGCTGTAGTCTGTAGTTGAAAACTAGGGTCTTTGAACCAGAATATTGTTTTTATCTAACATGGCCAAAGACCAAGTGAGTTTATTCGGTGGCATTTGTGTCCATTGCACATTGTCTGTCTGCCAGTACTTACTTGCAGTCACTCTAGAAGTGTAATTTCTGATTTTATTTATATATGTAAGTTGATATTATCAAGGTCTTGGATGAGTGATTTCTATGAATATTGATGAGTTGGTTTTGCATGAGATTGGCTGAGCTATCAGACTTGATATGTACACTTGTAGCATCAAGATCTGATTGGATTATAAGCAGCAACCATGCATATTAATGAGTTGGATTTGCTGAGGTTGGCTGAGCATGTTGCCACTCTAGAGAGCTTATTTCTTATCATATCTCTAGGTGAGGCAAATAAAAATGGGGGTTAACAAAACCAAACCATTTTTATGTGTAGATGTCTGATGCACACCATTAAATGTTGCAGAGTATCAGAATTTCTTTACATATTTAAATATGCATAACAAAGAGCATGCTTTATTAAGAACATAGTGAGAAAAAGAAATGTAAAGTTTTACATTTATTTGCAGGCACATATTGCTAAAAGCTGAGTTCATGTGAACTCTTGAATATCTTGAAGCAATCATGATAGTTTTGGTTTAATAGTTTGACAGTTCTTAGTATTGCCATGCATGTTATCTTATGTATTGTGCATTATTTTACAGCATTTCCTATATCCAGTGCCATTACTCAGAAACTGTTTTGAATACAGTTGTTGTTGTTGTTGTGGGGTTTAACACCATTTTTTAGCACACAATAGGCTATGCATAGCGGCCAGTATTAATGGTGGAGGAAGAACCACCGACCCATGAGAAGCTACTGGCAAGCTTTCTCACATACCCACATTGACCAAATCCTAGACTCGAACCTACGCAAAGGTGAGATGGCAGTGATCCGTAATGGAGAGCGCTTTAGACCACTTGGCCACTTGGGGCCCCATTTTGAATACAGACAGTAGAACCTCTCTTGAAAGACCACCCCTTCTGCCAAAAAATTATGGTCTCAAGACAGGTGGCTCTCTTGAAAGACCACTGTTATGTGAGACCACCTGTCTTGAGAGACCTTATTCTCAATGCATAGATTTATTGATTATATAGTATTGTGACCTGTTTTGAGAGCCCACCTGTCTTGAGAGACTATATTTTTTTGGCAAAAGGGGTGGTCTTTCAAGGCAGGTTCTACTGTATCACTGAGTCTCTGTTTTGTATCCAAGCCTTCTGTTTGTTTGGCATTGTAATAATGGTGTTTTTAACTATATTAGGTGTCAACACATCTGACATTCTGACAGCATACATATCTGCTATCCGAGCCCTGAGAGTGTTAGACCCAGCTGGTGTTATCCTAGAACTTGTCTGTGATCCAGTCAGGAAATACCTTAGGTTAGTGAAATGACCTGTATCAGTTTTATTTTTGTGTTTTGCAACAAATTTTAATAATTTTTGTATTAAGAACTCTTTATGGCTCAGAATTTTAAGTATAATGGTCTTTGAGGAGGATACAACAGGAAAACCTAGAGAAAGTTTTATTTCCACTATAATTAAATTGTTTTGGCCTTCTGGATTAGACTTTTCATTTGGAATAAGATGATGGATCCAAAATATTATGTATGTTGCATAAAACAGCAGACTAACATATGTATATCAGACATTGTCAGTTATGTCGGCAATTTCCAAACAGATATTTAAATACATTCAAACCCGGTAAACACGATTACATTGGGGGTTTTAAAAAAACTGTCGACGTAACCAGGTCCTGAGATATCAGGATTTAGTTGAGAAATCTACTGCAGAACAATGATTATGCATCTGAAGTACCAAAAATGAGTTTTGTTTCTAAAAACAAATGGCATTTCTAATGCACACTAAAAATAATAGTCTTGCCTGGTTGCAGAAAAAAAAAGATTGGAGGTCTCTTAAATGAGATTAAGTAACAAGTCACACATTTTTTACAACACTTCATTTACTGCAACAATGTCAGTGGTTTAAAGTTATTTTTATCTCCCTGTGAATAGCCTCATCTCTTTGGTAGCCTCAGCAAGACAATGATTTTCTCATGCTGTCCAAAATCTAGGCCAATTTAAGTACATGTACATGTAGGACTATACTTTTTAAAAAAAAGTATTTTCTTTTGTTAGAGTTGACCTGTGACTAGCAGCAAAATGTAACTGACCAATATTGTGCGTAAAAATCAGTTATTTTTTTTTATTGTCAGAGGTTCCTTTACACCAGTATATGCTGGCTTTTACTGATAAAATTTGCCTCTGTACTGGAAAAAGATGAGTCTGTCAGTATTCATGTACCAACAAACTGTAAAATGTGTTTTAAGTCTTTAAAGTTAACTGTCTCAACATCAAATTCTGTATGAAGCCAATTTATTCGATTCATTCAGTTGTAATCCCATATCCCTCTCAACTTTGATCAGTGACCATTGGCAAAAATACAGCACCAGAGGGAGAGTTGGCTAATCTCTTTGATGGGTTGCAAGACTTGATATTCAAGATAAAAACAATACAAATGAAGCACTCGTCATTCTGTTTGATAGATATTAATCCTATCAGTCACCTTCTACTTCATTCCATTCTTGTTGAAACATATGTAATTATGGCACAGCTGTAGACAATTTCATTTTAAAAAAAATACTGGGTGCAATGGATTTTTTTTACAATACCGTTGGTACTTTTATATGCTCTTGTTCAAAACAAATTAATAACCAAGTGTTTGGTGGGGGGACCACTTGGTTTGGAATTTTTCAGGTTTCTGTTTATAGATAATTGTCATGTGATCTAGCCATACTATTTACCAAATTCGTTTTAAATATATTATGTAAAACAAATTAGGTATTTTTAGCTACATTTAATGATGTTAACCTGATAATTTTCTGAGTTACAGATAAGATCAAATTTTCGATGCTGTGTAGGGTGAACTTTATTGTCATGGTGTTGACATATTTTAATGTCCATTTTGAATGCAGCTTCTGTAAAGTCAGAAATGCATTCATTCATTTTCCTTACTCTATTGTTTGCATGATATTTTTCTCCATTCTGTGCAAGTGATAAACCATGCATTGATGAGATTGTTTGATTAGCATTTGTACCAGTAAAATTTGGTCTTGTGTTGTCTTGTTCCATCCTTGCCACTACAAGGTACCGGTAATAGTGGAAACGCCAGATCATTTCTTGTAAAATTTCTGAGAGCACATTAAAAGTTGCATTTCATCGAATTAAGCAGGTGCACATGTTACTTCAGACCAAAACTTACGCCTGTCATAATGTTTTCTTTTACTTAACAGGGGTCAAAATAAGCGGGAAAAATTAGCATAACAAAGAAAGATTTTTGTGGGGGACTGGACCAAAACGCTCTACATACACGGGTGTTCGAGATAACCAAGATTGAGAAAAGTATGTCTGACCATATTGTTAAAATGTATCTGGGTTTTGTAAATTTAACAATTTGTGTGTGTTATTAACAATTTGTGTTTCTTATAAATATTTTCTGGCGTTTCCACTATTACTGGTACCTTGTTTTGGTATCTAAAATTGTGTGTACATGAATATTTTTAACATAACAAAGACTCACATCTACCCAGAGTTTGAAATGACTGAGCAGGGTAAAATTTATGTTGTAATGATACTGCCTAAGTTAAAATGCAGGTTTCATTTGTATATCTTTTGTGTAACATGATTGTTATATTTGTTTTCTCATTGAAGTCTCTTTATAAAGAAGAACCTCACCAACTTGCAATTTGTCGACAGGTGCAGAGAAGATACAGTTCGGTGCATTGTTTCAAGCCTGACAGATGATGGCAGTTCAGAACTGTTGGATGAGTTGATTAAGGGCCAGCCACTTGTCCTGGATGAGAGTGGACACAGTGATGATGAAGATGAAGACTGGGAGAAGTGGATGCCAGACCCTGTTGATGCTGATCCAGGTGAAATTATACAATTTTGCATGAAATGATATGTTTGTATACCGATTTTTAAATGCCTGTTATGGTGTTGATCAGTTAATATTTTGTTGTATAGCCCATTACTTTCTAAAAATATAGATTTGGATGAAACTATCCAGACATACATACACGTACACGAAAGGTACAGTTTCGATATTGCTCACAGATTCACCTTTTAAAAATTGGCTTTTGAACAAATACTATGCACCAAAAATTGTTATTATTACTATTAATATTACATTGTCAGGGTCGTTTTGTATGCTCTGTACAACAAAATCATAATTCTGTCATAGGTTGTTCTCTCCCAAATCTCTGACCCCTGGACTTTTATTTAGGAAATTGACCAGGAGGAATTTTAGAATGGCCATTGTGAACAGGTGATCACTAGGAAAGATTTTACACACACACACACATTTCCCCTTTTTAAAGACTCATAGTGAGGGAAAATGTAACTCCAGACCTGCCAACTCATTCAATTTTGCAGTAAGTCTTAAGAAAATTACCCTTAAAATGCAGACTTATGGCATGCTAGCAAAAACTACGGAAAATGATTGTTGCCGAAAAATCTGGATAATTGGTTCATCTGTGGTTTTTTTCATTTTTTTATGATCTGGGTTTCATCTTAGAATTAGTGAAATTAGTCAGGGAACCAGACTAGCTTTACAGCAGCACCCTAGATGCTGTAAACTGCACTTATTTGTTCATGTGAAGCGTCTGCATAATCAAACTGTTGACTAAAGAATTTTTAAAAATGGTGTCCAGAAAGTGATGCATGTTTAAGACGAAAGGGAAAATAAGCTTCTAGAAAAGTGTTAATAATCAACACAGAAGAATAAAAAGGAGTATTCAGATTCTTGTGAATAAAAGCTGGAAAGGACGCAGTTACATTTATTGGACATCACGTGCCAATTTGAGTATGTCTCATAGTGGGAGATATGATTGCCATTGTCATGTGAAATAGAAAAGAAGTTCCAAGAATTATGTCAATCTGAGAGACAGCAACAAGCCATTGAGCTACATAGGGTTTGGAACTAGAGTTTGTGCAACTATACTAGTGGTAAATAAAGTCTGCATGTACTTTACAAACTTTTCAGTTGAACATAAAGTTTATTGTCGATGCGTCACATTTCTAATTACACTTTCCAGCTTTGCAATAGCAGTTATTGATATTTTGTTACACCATACTGAAAACTGGTCAATCTTATGGAAAAAAATCAACTGCCTTACTGAGATGGACTCGTCAGGGTTGGCAGGTCTGTAACTCCGTGACCCATTTCCTTGCCTGAGCTGTAACTTTTGAAGTACTGAAGATATTTTCATGAAATTTTATTGTCACTGTTCTAGAAGTGGGGGATATTGTGAATAAATCTGTTTGTACATATTGTTATAATATCCTTGAACTCCCTCACCATTTTCTTTGGTCTGTTTTAATAGCACTTTTAATACATTAACCTTTCCCTAGCAAGTTATCATTTGTTTTCACTGTCCAATTTCCAAAAGTTTTCATTTGTTATCATTTAATGATGAAAGCATACCAACATTTGCTTCAAAACTGAAAATAACAATATGTAAATGCTCATAAGTGTGTTAAGAACTGAATCGCTAATTCACATTTTAAATATATTTTCTGAAGATATTTTCTTTCATCCGTTTGAAATCATAAGTGAACCTGTCAAACAGTAATAATGGTTGACGTCAGTGTCTAGGAAGTGCCTCTTCAATAAACTGACATTTTTCATAATTAATTTTGCACATGCATTAAGAAAAATAAACAATCTTTGGAAGATCTAGCTTAAAAAAAGTACTACACTGTGTTGTGGAATTCAAGGAGCACTATAAGGTCAAGGTTGAATTCTTTTATGAAAGAAGCGGAGAGAGATTTTTATCTAACTAGTAGACAACAATATTATGACACTGTCACATATCGTCAAGACAGGTCAGTGTTGCATACCAGCAAGATGGAGGTCAGTGTTTTTGTGATGTCTAGTAGGTACAGAATAAAAATGATACTGATCTGATGTCCATTATAGCTGTTATCAAAATCCTGTTATTGCTGCTCCTGCTGAATCAACATGGAGTTTTCACTAAAGAACTTCTTACAATGACCAGGTCTTCCTAAATAAAAATGGTGACACTTGACATCCAATGTGGCCACCATGGCAGCCATCTTAAAAATATTATCATATCATTATTTGAACAGAAAGTTGTATTGACATGGGGTTTTCACCAGAAGTACTTCTTGTGGTGTCCAGTTGGTCTTAAAAACTGGTGCCTATTTAATGCAAATTATGGCTATCACAGTGGCCATCTTGAAAATCTTTTTACTGCTACTCCTGAATGCAAAGTCACTTCTTAAAAATATTCTTACCTCTTGTCTCCAAATGGATGGCTATATCAACATGGGGTTTTGAGTATGCTTCTTATGATATGCAGTTTGGTTTTGAATGAAATTGGTACCAGTCATAGATCAAATATGGCTGCCATGACAACTGTCTTAAAAATCTTGTTGTTACTAATTCCACTGATTGGATAATTATTATGACAGGATGTCTGCTTGGTCCTAAATGAAAATAGTGCCAAGCTGACATCCACTGTAAGTACCACAATTAGCTAATTTGAAAAACATTTTATCCCTGAAGAATATCAGAGATGTTTAAGCACTTGACATTTGAAAGGAAGAAATGGTCTTATCTTTAAATCCTGAAAATTCTTTTCGCCCAGTAGAGCTTCAGTACCTTTGAAGGACTCCTTTATCATTTGTTTTTTTTTGCTAAGGTGATATAACTAGCATTATAGCACAGTTTATAATTATATATTTTATTAATTGGGATTTAGTAGCTATTGCTATATATCGGTATTTCCAGCACTATGCAACCTATGCGATGAAACAATGATTTAGTAATTTTCCACAGATGTATGAATCTTTAGCAGTTAGCAGAGTTAGCACATAAAAAAACGTATGATCTGTTTTTTTTTTTTTTTAGGAAACTGTGTGTATCCCTCATCCTCATGAGAAATATTTTTGATAGTTTGAATGTAATGGAAAAAACTATAGCCTAGTCGTGTAGTTTTGGCATGGACATATTTCAGTCCCTCCACGTATGTGGCACAGAACCTGTATCCATTCTCTTTACCAAATATAGTTTGTATTACTAATAATAATAACAAACTGCATGGTCTTACTAACATGAGTAACAAAGCATAGATCCACTGGACTTTCAGGTCAGTTACATATATATAATTTGTGGAAAGTTTTTTTAAAAAATACTTAGAGTCAAAGTTGAGTTTTTAGTGGAATGGTAACAGCATTTTCTGTAACATTTCAGCCACAGCATCAAAGAGCAGGAGAGCTTCTGACATTATCAGCATGCTGGTTAATATCTATGGCAGTAAAGAGCTTTTTGTGAATGAGTATCGCACCCTGCTGGCTGATAGAATCCTCACAAACTTTAACTATGAGATTGAGAGGGAGATACGTTACCTTGAGCACCTGAAGCTGAGGTTTGGGGAATCACAGCTGCACTACTGTGAGGTCATGCTCAAAGATGTGGCAGACTCAAAAAGAATTAATACCAGGATCAAGGAAGAAAAAGCACGGAGGAATGAACAGGAGGTAGTATTGGTCAAAGTCAAATTCTTAGATTAAGAACACGCTCCATGTTGCACCTAAAAGAAAGATTGCCATATAGACAAAGAGTAGTTCCTTGCACTCTTCTTTGTTCTGAGAGTCGTACTGTGTAAATAAGCACAAATAAATTTTAGGTTTGTGGTGTACATTTCATGGACATTGGATACAAGTATTTACTTTATTACAGTTTGAATTTACATGAGTGTTGCTCCATGTGGGAGAGATGATTCCTGATTCTATCAAGAAACCATTGATCTCCATGGGGGAGAGATTATTCCTGATTTTATCAAGAAACCATTGATCTCCATGGGGGAGAGATGGTTCCTGATTCTTTCAAGAAACAACCATTGATCTCCATGGGGGAGAGATGGTTCCTGATTCTATCAAGAAACCATTGATCTCCATGTGGGAGAGATGGTTCCTGATTCTGTCAAGAAACCATTGATCTCCATGTGGGAGAGATGGTTCCTGATTCTGTCAAGAAACCATTGATCTCCATGTGGGAGAGATGGTTCCTGATTCTGTCAAGAAACCATTGATCTCCATGTGGGAGAGATGGTTCCTGATTCTGTCAAGAAACCATTGATCTCCATGTGGGAGAGATGGTTCCTGATTCTGTCAAGAAACCATTGATCTCCATGTGGGAGAGATGGTTCCTGATTCTGTCAAGAAACCATTGATCTCCATGTGGGAGAGATGGTTCCTGATTCTGTCAAGAAACCATTGATCTCCATGTGGGAGAGATGGTTCCTGATTCTGTCAAGAAACCATTGATCTCCATGTGGGAGAGATGGTTCCTGATTCTGTCAAGAAACCATTGATCTCCATGTGGGAGAGATGGTTCCTGATTCTGTCAAGAAACCATTGATCTCCATGTGGGAGAGATGGTTCCTGATTCTGTCAAGAAACCATTGATCTCCATGTGGGAGAGATGGTTCCTGATTCTATCAAGAAACCATTGATCTCCATGTGGGAGAGATGGTTCCTGATTCTATCAAGAAACCATTGATCTCCATGGGGTTCTGAACTGGAGGCCACTAAGCTCTAAGTTTACTTTTCAGATCTTTTGACTAAACGAGTGATACCACACTCATTGTGAAAATCATAGATACGTATTTATTAAGTTACCGGTAACAGAAAAATTCAGCTGGTACAAGGTACAAGGAAATTAGAATCAACATCATGAAATTCTCAGTTTATAATAAAAGGTAATACATTTTCTTTCCAAACAACATTCTCAAATACATTGTGAATAACAATATTCAACAAAATATCAATCAATGAAAATGTTACCCATGCCTACTGGTGGCAACATGTTCATAAATAAATCCTAATTAAATAAGTTTTGTCTAGTGAAATTCATGCTTTAGTTCAATCTTTTAATTTGGTTTTAGTGTAGTCATCATTATACAATATGCCCAAAAGTGAAAATTGTCGGATACATCCTATCATTGACGAGGGTTTCTCTGAGAACCTAATTAAGTGCTGACCCTGTTTTGATATTTGACTTGTGGAAGTATTTCTTGTAATGTTACCCTCAGTTAAAAGTAGACCTGCTTTGTTTTATCATGATAATTCATTTTTTGTATCAAATCAAATAAAGGGTTGGGAATCAAGAAAAGGCATGCAAATCCTACCTGTGAAAGGGTTAGTTGTCACTGTTTTGTATCAGTTCGAAATTAAATTTAACTGTGATATGTTTTACAATGATTATTCTCTTGTCTCCCCCTTCCTTCTCCCAGGTTCAGTATGGGGAGAAAAAATTGTGTCACCCAAACTTGCATCATGGGTCATGGGTCATTGTTTAGATCTATTGATATACCCCATATTTTTAACCAAAAGTAGTAAAAATCATACTCAAGACTGCATGTTACTTTTTACACGCACACCAGAAGGTGGATTGTTATGATGTTATCCATCCATCTGTCTGTATTTGTCCATTCATTCTTTAATTACTTTCTGCACATTAACTTGATTTCTCACTGGCTATCCATACCCGAGTTTTGTTAGTAGCTTGTGTTGTGGACATGGAAAGAAACATTTCAGTTTTGGACTAAAATAGTCAATGCTACACCACTGAAAGTAGGAAAACTGTTTGCAGAAAACAACTTGACATGTATGACAGATACATTGAGCACAATCTGATTAAAATCTGGTAACCTGTGTGATTACCGTAAGATGTGAATTGATTGGGAGGTTAAAAAATCAGAGTTGAAGTTAAAAATGACCCTTTGAAGAAAAATGGCTTCTGTTCAATATCTTAAGTTCCTTAACACCCATTTTGACCAAAATGTGTGGACAGAATGCATTTGAGAGAAGGAAGACACCTATTCATATTGGAGTCTGAAGGTCAACGGGGCTGAAAGAAGGTAAAGTGATTTCCACAAAACTACTTACATTTTGCACCACATGATTCAACCTGTGCTAGATATTTAAGAGAAAAAAGACATCTTTTGACCTTTGGGTTAAAAAGTCAAATATTAGAGTCAGGGGAATTCCAAGAAGGAAAATGATTTCCACCAGATGTCTAAAGTCCTATATCACAAACCATGACCAAACATTGTTGTAGCTTTCATTTGAGACAAGAAAGGCACCTGTCAATTTTGGGGTCAGAGGTCATGGTCACTGAGTCTGAAGGAAGAAAATGGGTTTTGCTGGGCTCTGTCCTTTACCAACTTTTTGGGATGGCTTGCAACCTGGAGTTGGTGACAGGTGGACCAAGTCACCCTGGACATTCAAGCTCTTGCCAGCCTGATGTTGAAAGATGTTGGGAACTGGGAGTTGCTGTATGTATGCCAGACTAGTGAAGGGGATTGGAATGCACCCACTGCCACCAACACCACCACAATAATCCCTCAATCCCTATAGTATGTAGAGATATCCATTTCAGTGAAGTGAATTGTCCTTCTCATTTATGCTGCCTTAGGTATTGGAGCCTTGACCTAATAGCAGGATTGATGTTGTTGCTCATGGTCCAATATGATTTGCACATCAAGTAGTAGATATAAAATGGAAGGGTGGAGACCAGTCTTCTTGCCCAAGAGGTGCAGGGAAGGTCTAGAAGTATGATCGTTCTCCAGCCGAGTCTACTGCTAAGGACAGTCCCCTCACTCCACTTGAGGAATTGCAGGATGAGGCTCACCACCCCACCACCCAGGGTTCCTCCTCATCAGAGAGACACAGCATCACAAAGTCCTGCCTCCCTGAAACAATAACAGTTGTCAAGGTGTCCTGTCACACTTAATGGACTCTAATGAGTTCATTGCAAAACAACCTGTGATGGTTCCAGATCATCCCTTTAGGTCTCCTGAATCCTCCAATTATCAACTCTGACAGCACAGGAGAAAGAGATCTTGTCATTTCTTAAGGTGGTAAATGAATTTTACCAGCGTCTGCTCGTAGATTTAGAGAGACTCTCCAGACCTAGCTCACAGCCAGATCTTCTTTTTCTTCCCCATTCAGATGTTGTCAAGGAGCTTTCTCCAAGGTTTTGTAAAGGTCAGGAGTTTGCCAGGCAGCATTAAGGGTGTTCAGTCTCTCATGTTGACACCTTTGGTCCCTGCGGTTAGCTACATTATATAATTTCCTGTCTGGTCTCTTTAGTTGGCATTTTCATTGGGACCTGGGGTTAAGATGATGGAGGCATTAGAACTTAAGGTAAGTTGTTTGTCACCATAGCCTTGCATGCAGATCTTTCCTTGGAAGCATCCCAGCAGCCTTCTGAAAGAGTAATCTCTTGTCTCCAGGTTCACTACTGTAACAGTGCTTGTTGTAGGTGGATACCAAAACCTCTAGGCATTTTATCCATGCCAGCGGTGCTGTCAGCAGAGCTGCTTCAACTCTGTATAGATGTTGCTCTGGACATGCCTAAGGTCTTACTGGTGTTTAGGTTTCTGGGTCCTACTGGGGCACAGTAAGAACCTTCCTCAGGCTGCACCTCTGGAGGCAGAGACTGACTCTTCATAGGGTTCATTCCCTCCATGGTATCTCAAGGCTAGAAGGACCAGCAACACTGGTTCCTTGTATCTCCTCTTGACCCATCAAAACCAGTCTGGAAGTAAGGTCAGCCTAATCAGCCTACTGGACCTTCAGTGAAGTTCTTCAAAAAGCCCAGTCGAAAATCCAAAACAATATCATTCTCTGCCCCATATATTGGTTGCAAAACAGGGTCAACAGAAAGTCCCAGGGAGGGGGGGGGAACCCAAGGGACTTGCTCCCTCTTCTGCAAGGCAACTTTCTTCCACCAATTCCAAACTCTATTTTTACAGGTCTGGTATAACATAATGGACAATGTATATTCTCTGTATTATAAACCAAGGATACCTGCTTTAGTTTCTTGACCTTCCTCCTTTGGCAATGACCCCATGCTGTTCTACTATTCATAAGACCTGGTAACTGGGTGGCCTCAATTGACCTCAGTTTTTCTTCTAGTATGAAGTTTTGTCTGGACCAGTAGGTTTTCCAGTTTTGTGCTCTGCCATTCAGCAAAGACACCACAACCAGAACCTTTAGCAGATTAATGGGAGTATTTGCCACTGGGGATCCCAATCCTCCATGATAACTTTTTGATCCACATTGGCCATTTAAGATCTGCCTCATTAGTAGTCCATAATGACCTAGCCAGGCCTTATATGAAACCCTGAGAAATTTGAGCTCGTTCCATCTTGGCATTTTGTATATGTGGTGAAGAAATTCCTCATGAATGGGAATTAATTCATGTCCTGCTGGCTCTTTTGGAGACTCTGAGAGTCAAGACTTTGTTTTAAGTATGCCTATATCTATACCTTGTGGGAATCTTGAACTCTGCAGCTGACCTGGTTATGCTAAGAAGACTACACTTGCTCTCCTCCAGTTTCTCATTGTGGTGAACTAGAAACTGCACAGGGATCCTCTGACATATCAGATTTCTCACTTCTACTTGAGTTGTTGGAAAAATTGGGATCAGTTTCTCACTTGAGTACACATGCAGGCCCCCAAACTCAACTTCTATTTGTTCACAGATGCATCATATTTCAGGATGGGCTGCTCACCGGGATCTAGAAGGAATAGTTCTTAAGGGCACATGGTCCCAAGAAGAATCCTCCAAGTTGGACATGGTGGCGGTATTTTTTTCCCTACAGGGGCACATCTCCTCTGACAACAAGCATGCCTTGGGCGACAAAGAGACACACATGCCCCTTCTATTCTCCTGGCAGTTTGGAACCTTCTTTCCTGGGCAACCATGGAAGGATTAACCTCCGAGTTCATATTTCCAGCAAGAACAATATTTTAGCAGACATTCTTTCCCAGAGAGGAAATATCGTCCTAATTTAATGATTTCTGTAGAAAGGATCTTCACTGCTCAGCTCATTTTGACAGTCCCACTGTGACAACAGTGATAGTGGTTCAGTGATCTTTTGACCTCTTGAAAGACCTGGCCAGGACATTGTCTCAGATGAGGGACTTTATGTTGCAGCCCATGGACTCACTTCTGCACAACATCCCAAAGATTTTTGACCTTCATGTTGACCTGTTTCAAGCAGTCAATCTGTGTTCAAGTTACATTGTTCAGGCCAAGAAATGCTCCACATCCAAGGTCTATGATGCCAAGTGGAGAATCTTTTGCGATTGGTGCAGAAGGAAACATGTTACTCTTAGTTATCCTGAACAAAATATTTTTAAAAAATTTAAGCCATTGCTTTGGAAACATGTATTTTTAACCTTATCAGGTATTTTTAGCAGTTGAGACCATTGTTTTGCTCACTGATACTAAGATAGAATCTCATGCATATTGTGATCTTTGATTAAACCCCCACCCCACCCCATGAACCTTTGGGTGAAACTTTCTTCAAAACCCTTAAACTCAAAACCATTTTCTTGCTGCCCTTAGCATCTTCAAGGCAAAGAAGTGAGCTTCATGCCAGGTCTATAGAAGAATGTTGTTTACTGTTCAATTGCAGTTACAAGTTGGTTTATCTCTTTTGCCAACCAGTTTTTCTCAAGAAAAGAAAAAACCAACATCCTTCTGTAGCTCCACTGCCTGTTGAGATCTCAGTCTCAGTTGTATTTGTACTGGTGGTGATATGTCAAGTTAGGGCTTTATGATTCTATTTGGCTGCTACTAGAAGAAGAAAGGGCAGGTAGCATCTTTTTCTTCCCATAAATGGTTCTGCTGATATTTGGCAGCCACTATTTCTAGGTGGATTGTCCAAACAATCAAGAGGGCTTATCAGTCCCTAACTGATAGGGACCTTTTATTCATTGAGATAAAAACCCATAAGGTTCAAGCCATTGCTGCTTTATTGGCATGACAAAAAAAAAACATTCATCATTTGATAATGTTATGAAAGCTGCATTTTGTCAGTCACACAGGACCTTTTCTCATTCTGCCTTTGTTCCTTGGTGTGCCAAGGCAGAGATGTATTTTCTTTAGTCATGGCTCAAAAAGTAGCCCAAGCAGATATGAGTAGTGGATTTTTCTTTCAAAATATCATTCTTCATACCAGTACAGAGGTCATCATCCTCCCTGCACACTGGCAAATTCAGCTATGCAATAGTGACAGGTAACATGTTACAGTTATTAAAATTTAGTTTGGGGGAGGGTGAACTAATTCTGATGATGTGGTATTTAGCCATCTCTTTTGCCAGATTCTCTCCTCACACCTGGCTCTGATTTCCCACAAGTAGTCTGTGTCCATATAAAGGAAGATGGCTACTGCGCATGGGCTTACAATGAAGGAAACAGACTGGGTCTGTATTCTTCTAGATCTCAACTTTCACTTTCTGTTTCATGGGAGGATGGAGTTTTTATTATACAGACGAGGGTAATTTCTGTACCAGAACGGTAAGCTGTGGATTAGTTACAGGTAGGTATTACAACATTAAAAGTAGTTTTCCCCACCCTTTCAAAACAACTACATACTCCTGAGTTTTTGAGTTTCATCATTAGCCAATCAAAAGTGATGATACAAAAATAAATCTCTTTGCAATTTGTTTAGCACAGGTCTGAAGCTCATACTTGGGATCAAGGGTTTCATGATCATAATTTTAATGTATGGCATGGACTTAGATCTGTCAGTATCTTATCTAATGACAGATCTGTGACTTTACTTTTGCAGTTGAGCATACACTATGCACAGGTAAGTATTGTTATAAATGTATGTATCATCCACATGCTCTGTATGTTCATTACTGCATATGTTTATTGATTAAGATAAATGATATTAATAGGTTGATTGTTTTTATCTTTAGGTTGTTGAAGTCAATTCCATGATCCTGTCGGCCCAGTTCTGGCCAGCTTTTCGTGAAGAAAAGATAACTTTGCCAGAGGAGATGCAGAAATTATTGGAAGCCTATACCAAAAAGTTTGAAGCTTTGAAAGGGAATAGAACGTTACAGTGGAAATCTCATTTAGGTATAAATTCATTTTTAATCTGTTGAATCTCATTGCCACTTAATAATATTTGGATTTAAACACATTTTATACAATATTTAAGGATGATTACACCTCTCCCTCGATAACTCACACACAACGGGGTCCACAAACATATACCGCATTATAAGCGAGGCACAAGTTACAGAGAGACTTCCAAAAAATTGAAAAAGCTTGCTCTGACATCGAGAAAACCATGGGGGGAGCGGCATTAGGGAACTGGCCTGTTTATTGACTGAATCCTCATTTTACAATTACGTCGATAATTTTTAAAAATGCGCTTTTTCTAATGAAGTTGTTTGTTATTCTGTTTAAATAACATTTATTTTCAAAATGTCCAACATATCAAAGATCGTTCCAATTGGTTTCAACAAACATCGTGTGTACATGTAAAAAAATCTATGTATTATGTCACTGCTTTTTGTTTTCTTGATGAGTCTGGTTCCTGTAGTAGTGTTTAATATTATCCTGCCAAATTGGGAGTCCACAGAGCAGGGAACTAGCCTAACTGTTCTTACACCACCAAACAAGATTCCTTTTCCTCAGAAACATGCGACATTTATTTCGTGAGACAATCATCCATGTTGAAACTCAATTTTTGTATTGCTCAGTTAGTACAATATTGATGTCATGAATTAATCATTTGGAATAATGAAACTTCTTATCATCCTTTAGGATATCTCTAAAGAAACTCGCTTGCCCACAATGGTCCGTATTTGTGAAACCTAGCTCTTTTTACAAAGTATTCATTTCACTTGGCTGCCTTGTTATCTTTGATCACAGTTATGAAAGAGTCGGTTAATTTAAGGTAGTTGATGTTACATACACAATAACATTTATAAGTATTCGATTATATGTCCGGAGCCCGCTAGATTTTAGGTTTATAGGATTTTTGTGCCTTTTAAATTTTCTTTTATTAAACCTTCTTTATTTGATTCAAAAGACATTATTAACACGATAATACAAAGGAGGCCAGCTTTTAATTCAGTGCAACAATACAACAAATACTTCTGAAACTCAGTTATCAAAACATGGTCAGCATTTAATTTGGTTCTCAGAGAAAAGCTCGTGGACATAGCTGTTACGGTAGATTGAAGCATTTTACGTTTAATTACAAGAGGACACATTGCATTTATGACGATTACACTTAAAAGGAACTAAAAGATAGAACTAGAATGTAAATTTCAATTGATAAAAAAATTATTTAATTTGTATTTATTAAAGTACTGCCTCGACTTGGCGTGAGTGACATTTTCATTGATCAAAATTTCCTTACATATCGTTAATTGTGGTGTACTAGGAATGTTGTTTGGAATGAAAATATAAAAAATTATGTGACCTATTTTTAAATTTGATACTTGATAGTGTTGATTAAAATTTCCAGGTCCTATCTACCATTTTCGATGATAAAACGAGCAATACATCAAAGTGTCCATTACCAATTTTGATCACGATTTTCTTCAAGTTCAACAAATAGGGATACATTTTTGGTGTATTTTCTGGCTTAAAAAATGGGATCCACGCCTGACCCCACCGCCACGTTATAAGTGGGTTCGCGAGTTAAGGCCAGACTCTGCCATCAGATAAGATTGCTCAATAGTAAGTCTGATCTAGCCTGCTCACGGCTAATAATAAGTCTGATCTAGCCTGCTCACGGCTAATAATAAGTCTGATCTAGCCTGCTCACGGCTAATAATAAGTCTGATCTAGCCTGCTCACGGCTAATAATAAGTCTGATCTAGCCTGCTCATGGCTAATAATAAGTCTGATCTAGCCTGCTCACGCCTAATAATAAGTCTGATCTAGCCTACATGTATGCCTGAGGTCACTGCATACTGTGATCTATTAACACATATCCTGTCCCAACATTGTAACACAGGCACACACATGGAAGAAACAGTGCCATGATGGGCTTCTGTCAATCTCTGGCCAGTTTAGTGCCATTGTACCCAGTTGCTATTATGGACTCACAGGCACACTTAAGGGAAAAGACATCCAATATAGTGATGCAGCAGTCCTATGTTGCTTTATGGCCAGTTCAATACCATTGTGCCTAATTGCTTTTATATATCCACTGCAGTCGATAGTCATGAAATGGTGGATACCTATTATGGATCCTATTAGGCCTGGTATCTTACAGATGCATCTCAGTCCAATGCTATCACATACCAATGTCATATGGCTCCTTGATAACCCTTCATGACTTATTTCCATTACCAGAATAAAAATATTTCATTCCTGAAAGCCTGGTATATGATCAGTACAGTCAGAAATAGGCATTATTACCTTGGCACCAAAAGAAGTAAACGGTGGCTCTGTTTCAACCATACTGGACTTGATTATATAAAGTGTGAATATGGTCAGCACAGATTTGGATATGGCTTTTTCTTACGCATCTTAAGTGATCCAGTATTATGTACCCCACCTTGGCAGCATAATATTAGCTTGATTTTGGAGACCAAATGGTCGCCATCCATTATAAGACCCATGTCAGTCTATGGCCAGTGTAGTGTCACTGTGCCTGGGTACCACAACAGACCCATGGCCAGCATAGTGCCTCAGTATCCAAGTGCCACAATGGGCCCAGGTGTGATGCCACAGTATCCAGTTACCATAAGAAAACCATTACAGTCGTAATATTTTTATGGTCATTGACTTTTATGGATCCATCTAGGTCCTTGCCACCATTGTTATAATGCTTCATAATTTATTGTGACTTACCATTTTAATACCAACTGCTCTGGTGGCCTAGTGGTTAGAGCGTCCACCTCGGATGCAGGATGTCACAGCTTCAAATGCTAGCCAAGTCATACCAAAGACTTATAATAGTGGTAATAACAGCTTGGCACTCAGCATTAAGAGGTTAGTGTTAGGACTGGTCGGCCTGGTGTCAGGACAATGGGATGGAATGGAACATCATGCTACATGTCTGCAACATGATGCCCCAGTGCTAGACATTACTATAAATTGTCACACATCATAGCAGTATGACTTAAATATTGTTAAAGGTACATTAAACAATCCAAATCACACACACATCATTATAGTTCCAACTTCAGCAATGTTAAAGTCCCATATGCCAAATACCATTGCAGTGTACCACAACTCATACTCACAAGCTCTATCATCGCTTCTTGATCCTAGTCATTCTGGGATGTATCAGAGTGTGATTGGGATGCAGACTTATTATATGTTTGATTTTTCTCTGTAATCTAAACAAATGATCTAAACCATTTCATTGAGAATCGCATTGGCACTCATGCTGTAGAGTCTGTAATATGACTTGCACAATAACAGTGTAGCTTGCTACACACATCTAGCAATATGGCTGCATCCACTATTTTTGTAGCAGAATAGTTGCATTACTTGCTTTGCCTGCTGTCTGGGCAATTATCATGGATCACAATAGGCTGCCTAAAATAGGTAGACCTTATGGGCCCATAAACCCAAAGCCAAGCCCTTTTTTCTCTCTTATTTTGGAATATGAAAAGACTGTCTAAAACAGGTATATGTTGGGTGTGGGGGTGAATTCCTTCTTTTTCTGTTGAGACAGTCAAACATAAGGCCATGTTTATGCTTCCCTTCGAGAATGCATGTGAATAGGTCTCTTTTCTCAAGAACATGTCAAAAATCTTGACAATATCTTCAATCCTTTCAAGAATCACATCTCAGCCCAATAATTCCTTCACTTCTTGGGTCTCCTCAGTGTGACAGGAGATCCGGTTAACTTGGGTAACCTGTGCTATTTGTGACAAGGTGGAATGCAGACTCTTAACTTTTGTAAAAAAAAAAAAAAAACATGCCTGATATGAAGTCCTGTGCAGTTGACAGTCTTTCCATATATTGAAACAGTATGGACAAATACACTTATCCTTCAGCACCTCTAAAGCCAAAAATCTTGCAAAAGATTGGGGATTAGAAAAACCATCTTGTTCTGATTATACCCTTTCAGTGGGAAATATGGTTATTATGGATAAATTACTTATTAAATTTGTCAATGGGCATTCCAAGAAAATCACCAGCTCAAACAACCTTAAAAGCTAGTTTCATCGGAATCCTGATCTGTTGAACCTGCATGCCTGGATCAGATCAAACAAGACCTAAGGGGCAAACAGTTCTCAGAAGAGAGGGCATCCAGTCTTTTGTGGTGAAACCTCTTTTGACATTGGACCCTTCACCTTAGGGCTGCCTACAGGACATGATGTTAGCTTTTGAAGTAGTACCTAAAAAACAAACAGCTGGTGCAACAAGCGAGACCTCTTTCATTATTACCTTTGGAACAGGGAAAGGTTGCTATCTCAGCTGAGGATAAGGTGGATTATTTGCTCTGCATACACGGAAGAAATAACCCAAGATCAGATGAAATTACTGCACATTTCTACTTACGAAGCTAGTGCAGTCAACACCAGCATTGTATTTGAGTGTAACTTTTCCTTGACTGGGATGCGAGGTCAGAGACAACTTTCTTTAGTTTTTCCTATGAGATCTTTCTTCAGAAGGCTTAGTGGTTCCTGGCAGGACTTATAGCAGCAATACAACAGGATACCTTTGTCATCTGGCAGCTTCTCAATGAAGCGGTTCTGTGTATTGTACGGGATTTCTGTTGTAAAAATGTTTCCACTCAAACACACCAAGGCATATAGTCTCTGTCATTAAGGCATATAGAGTTTCTAGAATCAAGACATATAGGGTCTCTGCTTCAGCCTAGGTATACCTAAAGAGTGGAAGCTGCCTCATGTGACATGCATTATTTGTATATTTGTGCTTGTCAACTTTATGCATATGTGCACATTGTACATTCTGGTTGGGTTTTGCACCCAATATACATATGGTTAAACTGGAATTATAAAACTTTGTGAGGGGATGCACCCTTACCACAAAAGTAGGTCACTGTGACCCATATTTGCTGGTTTTTGCCTAAGTGGAGTTATATTTTGCAAAACTGTTCATGTTAGAATCATCAAACTAGATGAATTTATTCACTGCAATGAGTACCACATTTTTTATACAAAAGCAGGTCTGTCTGACTTAATTTCACCTATTTCAGGTATATACAACTTTCTTGTGGTTACCTCATGGCAACATGCCTTTTTGCCTTTGTATATGGGATGAATCTTTGCAAAAGCAGGTCATAATGGCCCATATTTTACACTTCACTGACTTGAGTTAAATTTTGTTTGATGTTCATTCTTGAGCATTGTTGAAGATAAATAATTAAATTTGATTATTATGTATATCTAATAATAATAATAAAAATAATGTGGACTTAGTACAAGACCTAATCTTTAAAGGGCTAAGCACTTTACAATATTACATAACACATAAAAACATATAAAACAACAAGACTAGAAACACAGACACCATGAAATTACAAAACAAAACATGATGACAATAATTAAGGTAGTAAACATGATTAAATTTTCAAATCGGTTCTTGTAGTCGAAATAGGTGAGTTTTAAGGACACTCTTGAATGAGATCACAATTTTCTTGTGTCTAAGATCATCGGTCAATTCATTCCTTGTAGAGGGGCCCTGGTACACAAAAGAATGAAATTTGCAAACTGGTCTGGAAGGTCAGCTGGAGAAAAGGTGGTTGAAAGTGACATTAGCTTGTTCATAATCTCAAAGAGCTATTTGCAGCTGGAACTGTCAGTTATCTTAATACTGTAGTAGGCTGATTTTGCTGCATGAACTATGTTTGTGAGATTGATCTTTTCATCTTCATAGATCTGCTTATGAATAGTGTGGCTGGTTGAAAGCCAAATCCTCTCAGCCTTGGGGTGTTCTCTTTTCGCAGTGCAAAGCTGGTTCCTAACACTACTGTACCATGAAGAACACTTTTGAATTGATAATCTACATTTGGTAGCAGGGTCATGTTTGTCAAGCAGTAAATGCCAGCACTTATCCAGTTGAACTGCTGTAGGAAGTAACGAAGTTGTCAGGTTTGCATTGTTGTCATGCATATCTGTCATTACCACAACATTATGAAACAAAAGCTCACTGACCTGTATTTCACTTTTTTCTGTGTATTGTGAATGAGTAAATACTGGAAGAGTGGACTGCTTGCATTGGAAGTCATGCACCAGCTACAGTGGCTAATCAAGGTAATTACTGGTCAATGAACCACACATATAATAGTGGTCATACTGATCGTCACTCAAAGGTCACTCAAATCCTTTGACTTCCACCCAGTAAAATCTGGCTTTTGGGGGTAGACAGTGTTAATAGTTTCTAAAGAAGATTTACAAACAGTGATTTGAAAACATGAAAAGGAAAAAAAAAACTTTTTTTAAGAACTCATTGTTGTACCTCAACTTTGATATCATAGGAAAATAAATGTTCTATTTTCTTACTGATGTCTTTTATACTGTGTTGCAAAAGCCAATATTTCATTGGTCAAGATCTCATTAGTCTTAATTTATTTTCTGAATAATAATGTTTTCTATTACTGTTGGAGACTACTAAAAGATGTGAAGAGATGAGTTTTTAAATCATTGATACAAAATTTGTTATTGCTTTGTCTGGATTGGCCTATGCATTCAAAGATATCTTCTTCCTTAAGATGTAAAACTACATGAAATATTATTTTTCCAGGTTTGATGAACATTGATATAGAGCTAAAGGACAGAACCATTAATTTTAACGTGTCCCCAGTCCATGCAGCAATTATCATGCAGTTTCAAGAGAAAAGTAAGTAATGGCTAATTGTATATCAGATATTGATATCAGTTACAAAGATTTTAATTCCATACTCTTACATTTCTCCTGAATATGCTGGGAAATTCGTTTATTTTGCAGGTATTGTTTTTAGCTTGCATGGCCACTATCTTTCATTTATTTTTCATTGTCTGTCAGCACTTGGTTTTGGACCCTCTGCAGCAGGGATTTACATATTTTCTAAAAATTGAACTTGCCCAGGGAAAGTTGAGCTTGCTCCAATAATGTTCAGTTAGAAAATGGCTTCTGATTAACTTAAGAGAAATAGAGAGATAGAAAGAACCAAAAAAAACAGTCCAAGGCTAGGTTAAGGACCTGAATGTTGGCTAATCCCAGATACATTCAGATATTAAGAATAAAATGTATTGATAAGTTAGAATGCCAATATTTATTCCTTATGTGTCAAAAGTGGCTTCGGTTAGAAAATATTCACATTATCACACCTGTGCAAGAAAGTACAAGTGAACTTTGTAATTGACTACAAGATGGAAATATGTATTATGGCATTACAAACAGAACACTTAACACTCCTTAACTCAATATTTTTTTACTTTGCCCATGGGCAAACGATTTTGAACACCACTGGAATTTATTTAGAACTTTATTCATTAGAGCGGTGATGCAACTTTTGGACTGTTGTGGGATTAAATTTGCATTACTGTAAGTTCTTTTTAAATTTTCACTTTGTACTCTAAGGAAGTAAATTATTTGTTGAATTTTACCAAACTTGTTGGCTTTCACTCTTTTCTGTTACTTAGTTTAAGACCATCGAGTCATAATAAAATAGTTTGCCAGTTACTGGTATTGAGATATTTAAGTGCTTGAAATATTTTACATTTATGTTATCACATGTATTATGCTTTATTTTCTGGCATTTCTTATATTCAGTGCCATTAATTACAAATAAATTCAAATTTTTGTATTTTAATGTTTTAATAAATAATAACCCTATTTTCTTTCCTCCTGGAGCACTTCAGATTTTATAACAAAAACCCTTGGCCTTGACAAAAGTCTTGAAAAATTTGATAGTCAATTCAGGTGTATCATTTGATAGGAATTGAATTGGCAACCCAGTGCCCAACGCCTTAGCAACTGAGCCACTGTAGCTTTTTTCATTATGGGATATCAGTGATATCCAGTTATAACTCTAGTGGCAGGGCCTCAAGAGGGTCAATATAGAACAAGGAATCCATATTTACTGCACAAATTAACATGCATTGTAATGCTATGTAAGTGTATAAACTTTTAGGATGGGACTTTTAGCAGTTTCTAAGTAATAAACACTGGCCTAATCCCAAAGGGGCTGGAAGAGAACCATCGGACAACTCTGATGTATAAATTACTTTTATTTTTTATGCTGTGGAAGTGGTCCACTGATTGTATATGGTCATGGAAAAATATAAGGAAAACCAAAATAAATGGAAAATGTAACAGCTATGTGCCATAACATTTTCTTTCCTCTCTACAGTTTCAATATGTGTGTGAATTTGCATTTGTAGGCAGACTTGCATTAACTTCCCTTGCGGGCAAAATCAGGTCCACATGGGTTTCTTGCTTGTGTCTAATGAAAAGATGGTATTTTAATTGATATGTGCATATGAGTTTAAGAGAGAAGGGATCATATTTTCTTTTATCTCTTAAAGATTATTTCTTTGTATGTGCCACAAATTCCTAGAAATTTGTCCACCAAGACAATTTCATGCACCATCTTTGTGTGGGATTATCATAGTAAGTACCTTACCATGATCAAAAAAAGGTTACTGTGACCTGTTTTTCTCATTTCATTGAAGTTCTTTTATGTGCAGGTCAGTGTGCTGTACAGTGTTGATTCTGCAGTAATGTGGGTTTGTGTATTGATTCATTACAATGAGAAGTTTTCATTTAAAACATCGGTAATCCTTTTTTTATGCTTAACTCCAATTTCTGATACATGCTGCAAATCAGGAACAAATATCTGGTTAACCTAGCCAGGATATAGCTCTGTTGTTACTTGCGATTTTTGTTGAGCTTCCCCTGGAGGAAGCTAGATAAAACAGTAATTTTTGTCTCTTAGTTTGTTTCCCTCCATGTTTCCAGCAACAACTTATATTTAATTAGTGTTCAAGTTTTTTATAATGAGCTCAGTGTTGAAGTTTGTACTTGCTAGCTTAATAACAGTTGAGCTGGGCAAAAATTATGTCTTGTGTTGAACTGTAAACTTTTATGACCGATTCTTATACTAGTTAAACTCTTCAGACAAATGGACTGTGGAAGAACTGAGCAAGGCTTTACAGATGCCAGCTACAGCTTTGAGGAGGAAGATAGCTTATTGGCAGAGTCAGGGGCTTTTGAAAGAGGAGAGTAATGACACGTTTGTCTTGGTGGAGGATCATCGTGGGCGTACTCATGATTATCTGATGACTGAGGATGATGAGACAGAGTCGGCAATGGCATCAGCACAGGCACAGAAAGAGGAGGAATATCAGGTATCCATAAATTTAAAGATCAGGGATTTATATAATTATAAAAGTCAGCTTGCACTGGGCAAGCAGACTGGAAAATTGAACTTGCCCTTTAAAAATTTTAGATTGCCCCAAACATATCACAACACAAATAAAACAATATGATAAATGTATGGTATAATTCAAGGAAATCACATTTTATTTATTGACTCTTTTATTTTTTTGTATCTCTGTTGGTAGCTTATACCAAATGCTGATAATTCAAGTTATCCCAAAATATATGTTTAAATAATACACATAGTTATCTAGATTAGAAAGAGTTGGAATGTAAAGAGTTGAAAGAGCAAAAACAAACATGTAGGTGTGTATAGACAGATAAAGGAATAGGTAGACAAGATTTTATAAATAGCTATATTTTTCAGTGAGAGAGAGAATTAAAGCAAGACTGTTCACATGCTCTCAACTCCAGGAATTGTGAACTCTTATTTTATCCATTTACTTAACAATTATCTTGAAATCAACTTTAAATTGGCAGCACACATCAAGACTCATTTGAGAATGATTTGAGAACACTTATTTTGTGTATATAATTGTTTGCCAAGAAGTATGAATCAAGTCTCTGTAATTATCTTGCAAACAAAATATCAAATGCCTCTTGCAGGTGTCACATTTTCCCTACATCAGTCACATTTGGAATAAAATGCTCCTGGTAGTTAATTGTCACAGATGAGTGTCTTTTATTTCCAAACACACCAACAAAGAAATCTCAGGATTTTAGCAGGTAACACCTGCTCACCATAAAATTGGTGACATGCATCAAAACAGTCTTTGAAAAGCCAATGTTTCAAGCAAGTAGGCAATCTGACAAAAGGCTAACTTTGGGCAAGCTGACTAATTCCTGATACACACAAATATTAAAACTACATTGCAACTGATTCGATAAAACATTTATTCCTTATTTGTCACAACTTGCTTTTAATAGTAAATATTCAGTTCATCACGTCTGTGGCAGAAAATGTGAAACTGACCTTAACGTTTACCACATGATTGAAATAACCCATACAGTAGATGAAAGAAACTGTTGCCATGAAGAATGTGCAACATAAAAATGCTAAATAAAGGTGCTGATATTTGTATTGTGGTGAGATTACAGGATATAAAACTTGCATAAAGCATAAAACATTAGGACCTGAACACAACCCATGGTTTCTAAAATAGTTCAATAGAGTTATGTATTTTTACCCACAGACATTAAATACAATTTCTATTTAATATAATGATCACATTATTTCAGAATGTTGTGGAAGTGTTGATTTTACAGATGTGGACAGCCTTAAGTAAACAGTGCAGACCCTGACCTAACAGTCCTTTATGTGATGAAATCTTATTTTTGTTTACAGTTGTGTTTGTGTTCTATCCAAGTAAATATGGGATTTTTCATACTTGCTGAAAATTATAGAACTTAAAGATATAATATTATTAAAGATATAATATTATTGGATATTTGTTCATCAGATGTGATTGCATACAATTAGTCTTTAGCCGTAATCTTGTTACAGTGATTCTTAAATAGAATTATTAGTTGCATGATTTAACGAACATGTTAATTATCATTTTTAAATAGTATCAAGGATATTGTGATACTTATCATAGTCTGTCTGTACCAACATCCATCTCTCTCTTACCATATCATAAACTGCTGGGTGGAATTTCATGACACTTTGTAGTTACTTTAGTTACATTGTCACTTTGGTAACCATTTATGAAGGGGTGTCATCACTTAGCTCAAGTCTGAGAGGTTCCTGAAATGGGATCAACTGTCAGATTTAAATCAAAATTTATATATGCAATCATAGCTGGAGGACACATTATATTTCTGGCAGATTTTGCATTATAACCCCAGGATTACTGTCTGAGTGGGTGTAATGAATGCAGGTGGAATGAGTACAGGTGGTATTTGTTATGCTGAGCCTTTACATTTGCTTTGATCAGATGTTGATGATGGGTTGATAATTATTATTTTTATGGCATATTAGAACTGAAAATATTTAGTGCTGAGGAAATGGGACTAAAATGACTTGTCCAGAGACAAACAACTTCAGCCAGCCCAAATTGGTCTGGCCAGGAATCAAATCAGCGAGCCACTGGGCTCCATTCCTGAAATTTATCAAGAGAAAAATGTTTACTGAGTCACAAAATGCTTTTATTTTCTGAAGGCAACATGTTCTGGTAGGTGTTGTTTACTTTACTATGTTTCACTTTGCTCACTTCATCAGCGGTACAAGAGCCTGTGGAATCATCTGTTTTTGTTTGTCTTTTTTTCATTTCTCATTTGTTTTTGATACACCATTAATTGCTCCTACCCATCTACAACATGCCCGTTTCATACTTCTTTGGATCTAAAATTCTTTTCTAATTGTACATGGTTGACATTCACTGTATTCTTCATCACAGCTCTCAGCTGTTATGTATATAACGTATAGGGCATAAGACTTATAATTTTGTAAATCCATCCAGAGAGTTATGGTGGGTTAGTGATCTTGGCACTGGACATGTTACCAGAATGGTGTAGATTTAAATCCCAGCATCCAACCAGCAATGAACAGCTAATGAGGTCGTTTTGGTGTGACTTTGGGTAAGACATTTTTCTTTGACTTGCCACACCATGATATAACCATGAAAGTACTGATGTGCCACAAAACACAAAAACTAGAACATATCAAAACATAAATCCATATGAAACCCATTTAAGTAAAAGTTTGAAAAGCAGTTTTCTGTTTCTATCTATAGTTTGCTACCTTTTTTTAAAAACACATTTACAGACAATCTCAAAAAAGGGGAGGTCAAGCTCAAAGTTACACAACGGTATAGATAATAGTATTTTTCCTCTTTATTTTCAGATATATTGGTCGTACATTGTGGGCATGCTGACAAATCTGGAGAGTCTGCCAATAGAGCGTATACATAGTATGTTGCGTATGTTTACAATGCAGGGGACCTCTACAATGGAGTGCAGTATTCAAGAGTTGAAACATTTTCTTGACAGGAAGGTTAAAGAGCAACAGCTAATGTATTCTGGGGGTGTTTACAGGTTACCCAAGTGATATTTCGAGTTGTAATGAGCTGTAGTTCAGCAGATAGAAATTAAAGAATTGAGTGCACTAAATATTGCTTAAAGACTATGTGAATCTTTAATAAATTTCTTTGTATATATATATTGTCTTTATTGTAAATCTTATTGCCCAAAGCTTCATGGGTTTTGTTTACCATTGTTTCGTCACATACTAGCAAATTTTGTATCTATCAGGTAAATATGTCATTGCAGACACTATTTTAAGCTGAACCAGAGAAGCAAATCTTGAGCTTCTGTGGTAATTATGTCTTTACCAAGGTGTCAGACTCTAAATATCTCAAAACATCTGGCAAGGTGATACGTTTAAACCTGTTTTTACTGTTCTCGCTTATAAGCAATACCTTGTTTTCAGCAGCCTTCTTTATAAAGGTCTCGTATGCAATTTTTGTAGGAATAAATCTGTATGACGCATATTAAGCAGTTTCATGTCATAAGACAAAATCGTTTTCACTTTTCATAGGTGGCAGCTTTAAAAGAGTTTAGTTGTACCATGCTTGCTTTTTTTGTCTGACATTTTTTGGAGATCAAAGCTTGCAATCATGAATTTGGTATCATGCATGAAATCAGTCTAGGTCATTTTCTGTAAGACTAGTATTGGTTCCTTATAATTTAACTAAATAATGAAATAGAGTTGTTGCTTATGTGGTGAGAATTTGTGTTTAATTGAATAATGCATACAAATTGCAGCTACTAAATATTATAACATGATGAAATTTTGAAAAATAAAGCATTGAACATCCGGAATAGATCTAACAATAATGCACTAAGGATATAAGTAATATGCAGATACAAAAGTAACCTCCAAATTAATTTAATGGTTTTGATGCTGGTTTTTTCTGGCCCTGTACACCTTTGGTTACCTTGCAGCTTATTATTGGAAAAAATAAAATCTGTTCCTGTTTGTACTTGTTTAAAAATGGAAAGTGTGCATCTGTTGTTCAGTATGATGCATGTGGTATTGGAAAAATTGCTTATACTAAGGGAAATGAATTTTGTTTCCTGTAACCTGTGGCAGCTGTGATTACAATTTCAAATGTAATAATGCTCAAATTTTTTTGCAAAAATTAATTTGATGAAGCACTAGATGGAAACCAGAGGAAAAGTTGGTTCCTTCCAAGATGTAAGGGTTACTTCCCTTAGACTGTTCACTGATCAATTAACCAGTTTGTTTAGCAGCTACACAGGTTTCAAATCAAATATTGATACTGTAAGACGTTTTTTAAGATGCAAGTTCCATTTCAGTTCCACACTACTTCTTTAGAAATATATCTAATACAGTGGAACTTGAATTCTTTTCTTTGTCAAAAATTAGTACACAAATAAGTGCAAAGATAGATACAAAGGAAATTTGAATATAAAGTTTGAAACATGGCAATGGAGAGGGGAAATGAAACAAAATTATAATTTATTCTCATTATTTTAGGTAAGATCTGCTAAGATAGATTTATAAAACTATTTTGACATACTTGTAATTTCCTTTGTTTTGGCTTTTATGGTGAATTGTTAATTCTGAATTTTTTAGAACTGTTAGTCAGATTTGAAGTATCAAGCAGTTGAAGTTGAGTTTTATTAGGTGAAATGCAGGAGCCCTATTGCAATCACTTTTCTATTCACATTTCTTGTAACTACCTTAAACCTGCAACCCTGTACATATGACTGGATGCCAGTTTGGTTGGCGAATTGTCTGTAGATGTGCCTTCTTAAAGTTTCATCTTTTCAGATCCAGTTTTGAAGGTGTTATTGCTCCCTTTTTCTTATTATTTTAGATCCCCTCTATAGCAAATCTTTATAAGCAGCATAGTTTATGAACTAGTCAACATATTTAGATTCAATTTGGTGTGTACATGATGTCATAGATCTTGATGTTTCTTTTATTGGTTTTGTCTTGTCAGTTTCAGTTTGGATAGAGTTATGGCCCTCAACAAATACCTATATATATACCTTTACATGGGATGTTGCTTGGAACTGGCAAAGGTGAGGAACCATTTAACATAATCTGATGCAGTTTGATATTAAAATGGTCTCATAGATTTGTACGTGTTTTTATTTGTTAATTCTCAATCACTTTGGACAGAGTTTTGACCTTTTTAATCAGTCCACTGTCCTGTGTGAAGATGTGACATTGACCACATAGGTGTCATGTTCTGGTGACCTCTGAATTAGACAATGGAAATGCAGCTTTCAGAAATGTGAACGTGAATCAATTCTGTCAGCACACATTGATGCTCTTCAGTCATACTGCTCAGTCTCCCAAATGCAAATATATAAGACTTCATCTGATTGGCTGATAAAATTTGCAATTATGGTACTAATATGGACATGACTCTTTAGCAGTCACTGTCAGATTTTCATGTAGACAGTGGAGATCTGATTGCCTTTTTTATGTTTTGTTTCAATCGTTGCACTGGGTAACTGTTTCTTTATTTATCTCATTTATCAAAGTGTGAGAATTTATACAAGAAAGCAACACTGTATCAACCTGATCAATCAAAAAGTTCAGTTTGTGTGGAAATTCACAATTGCTGTTAACGTTCATTACAGACATTATGACCACCTCTACCTGTTGTTTTTTTAATGCCATTATTGTTGATTTGAGATGCATGCTTACCAGTTTACTGTGGTATATTTTCTGGTGGTACAAACCACAGTACTTTTTCACTGTACCAGTATCTCGTGTTTCTGTCAGTAAGGAACGTACAGACATTCCAAAGTACTTTTATTATGACTTGTAGGATATTAACAGCATGTTTATATTTATCACGACAAAATAATTAAAAATATTTTTTTTTTTTCACAAAGGAGTTGTATTTGTCACAAATTATTTTTGAATATTACAATTATGTTTATGATCCTTTATTCACAGGTTTAACATGTGTCACATACACCAACATGGTGGCCAGATGTGATGATCTGTTAGATATTTGGGCAAAACCCAACATTTAGAAAAGTTTTGGATTTTTAAAAAAAATAAAAGTAATTTTTTTTGTTATTTACTACCATATGTTAATGTGTTAAGTACATGTATTCCTTTATAAGACTGCGAAACAGTCTTAGATTTTTAGGACAGAAGTTGTTTTTAAATTATTTTAGTCCACTAAATACTCATTTGTTGAGTGTTTTTTGTTTACTGTTGCTTTCTGATTGATATTTTGCATCAATGTTGGCATCCCACTCAGATTTCCATGCATTTTATATCACTAGTGTAGCCAGTAAATTGTAGGCTTCAATGTCAACACTTTCTATTTAATCAACAAGCTCTCTAATGTCAGTACACCGTCTTTTACAGGGTGTCAGCTATAGTGTAAGTGCAATCATGCCACTTTAGCTAAAGTTTTTTGATTACGATTTATGCAACAACATACACATGCCAAATTCATTTACAAAAAGGTACTGACCATTTAATTGTATGGGGTGGGCATCAGTGATTTTCTATCAAGCTGAGATATTTCATTTTCTTTTATCTCAAGATAAATAATTAAAAATCAAAAGCAAAAATATTATCTGTAATATTGCGTTATTATGATGTAAACACGGTTCCCACACTACTGGGAAATCAGAAAAAAGTCAGGAGAAATGATTTTAAAAAATCCTGACTGAAAAGTCCTTGAATTTCGCAAATATTGATGAAAGTTGGGAAAAACTCTTAAATTTTCTGCCACCATTTGGCGCCCGAAACAATCACGTAATTGAGTCGTAACTAAACTGATCATGAATTAAATTTATCGAGTTCTAACCAGAATATTCAGAGGGTGCAGTATGGATCATCTGGTTGCTTGCAGTAAACATATATGCTGAGTCAATCCAAATGCCCAGTGGATTAGATTCGTCTAGTAGGCTTTTATTTTCCAAGTCAGCTCAATATCTGTATCTTTCCTTACATGGAAGGTATGAAAACCAGTCTAGCATCACAAGAGGCCAACATGGTGGTGGCAAAGCTTAGCCACTTACTGGATAACCTAGCAAACTTTAAACATTAGATTGAGTGATACATGCATAAAATCTATATGAAAATTACTTATTTTCTCAGAAATTGTGAGTATTAAAATCATTATGTCTTTAATCTGCTGAAGGACAAGATAAAACTACTTCGTTGATGAAATGTGACCTGGTACTCGCAATTTGCATTGCTAGTCGCATGAGTACACAAATCTAACAACACACATTTTCAAATGTTGTAGAGAAACAAATAAAAAAAAATATTAAATGAAAGTTGTATACTGGTTGTAATAAAAATACAAAATCGAAAGAACGCAAAATTCTCCATATTTATATATTCCGAGTTCTGGAGTTTTGTTATATCAGGTGACTACCACGTTGACATGTGCTCTCTGCTTGATAAATCAGACTGGCCAGATTGCTGGTTTTTACAGAAAGTATCTGACTTTCATTTAACATAATTGAATTTCTGTACAGCAACATTATAACGGAGTTTGTTGTTGATATCATGTGACTATTGGACTCCCGATGTCGTCATTTGAGATTTGTGAAGTCATGTGACTACTAATGCAAATGGCGAGTATTGGGGCAGGTTTCATCTATGCTGTAGTTTCTTATTGTCTGTCAGTGGAATAATGACATAACGATTATAATAGTTGCCATTTTTGAGAAAATAAATCATTTTCCTATCGATTTCATGCAGGTGTGAATTAATATAACATAAGTTTTAATTTTCTAGGCCCGCTGGTAAGCAACTTCCATATGTTGCTACCGCACAGTTGCAGCAAATTCCAAATTTTCTATATGCAGTTGCAATGACCCCACACCCCAACATAAATGCCCAAATATGAAAAATGGTATGGGAATATTTGGAGAAAACTCGGATTAGAAAATGTGCTGCTATTCGTTTTAAGCCAAATTTGTAGTCCAAACTGTTGAATCTCAGAGCTGAAATGAGAAATTGTCGTCCCTTGTATTATAAATTAAAAAATGATACAAGCCCCTGTATCAATACAGGTTTGTGGACTGGTTTAATGAATTACAAGAAGACAAGTTGATTTTACAGAAAACTCTATGCTTGTTTATACAACAATATATAATTTTGAAGGTCTTTTGTCAAAATTTAAATCGACCTTTTTGAAAATGTTTTTTTAAATGATGGATTTTTAACCAGATCATCTTAAGGAGATTAGGTTGTTTGAAAAATCTTATTTGGGATTTTATTGACACAGATAAATTCAGGGTTAAACTGTTTTCATTACAAGACAACATTCTAATTATTTACGTTTATTGCTTTTTATACTGTGATACGATGTTACTTTCTATGAGATGCATATATATATATATATATATATATATATATATATATATATATATATATATATATATATATATATTGCTATAGAATTCTTTAGAATTAAAGGTTTGAAAGGAAACAAAACATAATTTATGTTCAATATGTTGTTCCCACTTAGCAACATAATACAGCATAATAAAGTTAGAATTTGTATTCTGTACATTGAAACAACTTTACAAGACAGTTTATAGGAATATAATAAAACTTGTTTCGTGTGATAAATTTTGTGGTTTTGTACATGATCATCTTTTCTGACTTCGATGCTTTTGGAGAGCCTTAAAAGAAAAACATCTTTAGATTTAGAAAATGCATGTTTTATAATCTAAAATGTTTTTTTCATTCTATTCATTAATGGTCATATGTGAACCTAGAAAAAAGTAATTTCATCCTGGAAATGACCTGGAAATTTATCTTTAGAAAAGTATGGGAACCATGTATAAACCAGGGCAGGATGTTTAAATAGCTATCGGCAGACAGAAATTTAAATAAAAGTGTCTGATGCCTGCCCCAGAATAGTATGTTGCCAATACCTAATATAATCGTGGTATACTGTGACACATATCGCGATATATTCAGAAATATCGCGTTAGAATCTTTTGGTGCTTCCCAGTTACATTGTTGATGTTATGATTGTCATTATTGCTATTACATACTCAAGGGAGAGTACAAATTTATGACTGTCCAAAATATGTAAGAGTTATTTCCTTATTGTATGCTCTATCCACTACAACTTCTCATAAGACAAAAGAAATTTGTCGACTTCAAGGTCAAAAAATAGTTTTCTTTCTTGTGTCCCATCTGATGTCCGACAATATCTGAAAAGCAGAATTATGTGCTGGAATGACACTTTCTTGTGTCAATATCGAAACTGTTAACTCACTTATTATAATAGTTTATGTATAAAAACAAACTGATGGCACAGAAAGCGTGCTGGTCGTTTGGTTAAAATTATTTGTATTCGGGTTAAATTTAAGTCTGAGGAAGCAAATGTTAATTTCTCACATCCTTAAGCTGGAAATGCCACTTCGTAAAAGTTCAGTCCAGCGCCGTATTAAGGCGTTCGTGAACCCGCGGCATTGAAGTGGGGTGTGGGTGCTTTAGAAATCGGTCCTTAAACTGTCCTTTATATGTGTATAATTAGTATAACTATTTTAGGCTTAACAATTGGACGGTTTAAACTTATTGTGTGGTTTATTTAAATTGTATCCACAGAAACCGTGGGGGTGGGGACCATGACTGGAGGCGGGGACCGAGGCCTTAATCCATCTTTGCTGCAATTTTGTTTTATATATAAATAATACTCTTTTAGTTTAGTCATCGAAAGTTCAATTTTTTCGTCACACCCCCCACCCTCGCCATTAGATATTACTAAAGTTGACACATCAATATTGTCAAATGTAGTTTGTGACGGCGCAGTCGTGTCATTACAATAACTTAAATCGCAAGTAGTTTGGGTTTTATTATTTAGTTTAAATTAGTTTTCTTATTTTTCACTTAGTTTTTTTTATACTCAGAAGCCCGTTACGTGTTGTGCACGCCTCAACGCGAGAAAAATGAAGAAAAAAACATAATGGCCTGAAATGTGTACATGTTAGAGCAAACGTGAATATACGAAAGCAAATAATTTATATAGCATGGCATTTCCACGGACATGACCATATATCCATGGTACAAAACATGGATCAAAGGGAAGCTATAATCTATAAATGTACAACTGGTTTATGTATGTGCGGCGTGTCAATTATAGCCACATAAAGTGCGGCAAATGATGCATGTATGCATCCAGAAAATGACCGAGTAGATCACAACACAGGTGATATCAAGCGTTGTCAGGTCTGGGTCTATGCAGTTTGTTTTTAGGAGTATTAAGTGCAATAAAAAGTTTTTTTTTTATAGAAGTAATAAGTGCGATAGACAACATCAATCCTGATCTTCTATCCCATTATGCAACGGCAGACATATCAAGGTCGATGGTATTTGCAGACGGATGCTACTTATAAGCGAGTACATACGGTACCTAAGTAGAAATATCCAGTCTTAACGGTTCGCAGAATGTTCAAAAAGAGAAACTAAGCGTATTAACCTATGACGTTTAAGATTGAGTCCGCAATTTGGTAAACAAAGAATATGGTGTTCTGATTTTCTTTGCTTGTTGAAATACTCTATTGTCTGATATCTCCCCGTCACAGAAAACTGGTGAAAAAACTAGTGATTTTTTTATGCCTTCAAAAGTTCAAGAAAATTCATGCTATTTTTTATAATGTCATGAAAAATTTACGAAGAAATTGTTAATAAAGTAAAATATCCAGTTTTGCCTATGAAAGCTTTTCTAACAAATTGCTGAGTAAAGTATCCAGTCTTGCCCATGAAAGCTTTTCTAACAAATTATTAATTGAGTAAAATATCCAGTCTGCCTATGAAAGCTTTTCTAACAAATTGTTAATTTAGTAAAATATCCAGTCTGCCCATGAAAGCTTTCCGAACAAAATTGTTAACTGAGTAAAATATCCAGTCTGCCCATGAAAGCTTTTCTAACAAATTGTTAACTGAGTAAAATATCCAGTCTGCCTATGAAAGCTTTTCTAACAAATTGTTAATTTAGTAAAATATCCAGTCTGCCCATGAAAGCGTTTCGAACAAAATTGTTAACTGAGTAAAATATCCAGTCTGCCTATGAAAGCTTTTCTAACAAATTGTTAATTGAGTAAAATATCCAGTCTGCCTATGAAAGCTTTTCTAACAAATTGTTAATTTAGTAAAATATCCAGTCTGCCCATGAAAGCTTTCCGAACAAAATTGTTAACTGAGTAAAATATCCAGTCTGCCTATGAAAGCTTTTCTAACAAATTGTTAATTGAGTAAAATATCCAGTATGCCCATGAAAGCTTTTCTAACAAATTGTTAATTGAGTAAAATATCCAGTCTGCCCATGAAAGCTTTTCGAACAAAATTGTTAACTGAGTAAAATATCCAGTCTGCCTATGAAAGCTTTTCTAACAAATTGTTAATTGAGTAAAATATCCAGTCTGCCCATGAAAGCGTTTCGAACAAAATTGTTAACTGAGTAAAATATCCAGTATGCCCATGAAAGCTTTTCGAACAAAATTGTTAGCTGAGTAAAATATCCAGTCTGTCCATGAAAGCTTTTCTAACAAATTGTTAATTGAGTAAAATATCCAGTCTGCCCATGAAAGCGTTTCGAACAAAATTGTTAACTGAGTAAAATATCCAGTATGCCCATGAAAGCTTTTCGAACAAAATTGTTAGCTGAGTAAAATATCCAGTCTGTCCATGAAAGCTTTTCTAACAAATTGTTAATCGAGTAAAATATCCAGTCTGCCCATGAAAGCGTTTCGAACAAAATTGTTAACTGAGTAAAATATCCAGTATGCCTATGAAAGCTTTTCTAACAAATTGTTAATTGAGTAAAATATCCAGTATGCCCATGAAAGCTTTTCTGACAAATTGTTAATTGAGTAAAATATCCAGTCTGCCCATGAAAGCTTTTCGAACAAAATTGTTAACTGAGTAAAATATCCAGTCTGCCTATGAAAGCTTTTCTAACAAATTGTTAATTGAGTAAAATATCCAGTCTGCCCATGAAAGCGTTTCGAACAAAATTGTTAACTGAGTAAAATATCCAGTATGCCCATGAAAGCTTTTCGAACAAAATTGTTAGCTGAGTAAAATATCCAGTCTGTCCATGAAAGCTTTTCTAACAAATTGTTAATTGAGTAAAATATCCAGTCTGCCCATGAAAGCGTTTCGAACAAAATTGTTAACTGAGTAAAATATCCAGTATGCCCATGAAAGCTTTTCGAACAAAATTGTTAGCTGAGTAAAATATCCAGTCTGTCCATGAAAGCTTTTCTAACAAATTGTTAATTTAGTAAAATATCCAGTCTGCCCATGAAAGCTTTTCGAACAAAATTGTTAACTGAGTAAAATATCCAGTCTGTCCATGAAAGCTTTTCTAACAAATTGTTAATTGAGTAAAATATCCAGTCTGCCCATGAAAGCAGCTCTAACACATTGTTGAGTAAAATATCCAGTATGCCTATGAAATCTTTTCGAACAAAATTGTTAACTGAGTAAAATATCCAGTCTGCCTATGAAAGCTTTTCTAACAAATTGTTAACTGAGTAAAATATCCAGTCTGCCTATGAAAGCTTTTCTAACAAATTGTTAACTGAGTAAAATATCCAGTCTGCCTATGAAAGCTTTTCTAACAAAGTGTTAATTGAGTAAAATATCCAGTCTGCCTATGAAAGCTTTTCTAACAAATTGTTAACTGAGTAAAATATCCAGTCTTGCCTATGAAAGCTTTTCTAACAAATTGTTAATAAACCAGCATTTATGTCCTGAGAACAAATATGTGCCAGGACTAAATTCATATCGTATTAATCAATTCAGTTAATACTTTCATCTTTACTTGAAGACTGAAATGTAGCGGTGGGTGGTATTACCGGTTTACCACGGTATATTTTTTTCCGGTGGTCAGTACCACAGTACATTTCCATTGAACAGATTCTTCGGTAGTTTCCAATGTGATTTTTAGTGATATTAATGGCATGTTTTCATGACAAAATAAACACAAGAAGTATGATTTTACCAGTTGAATTTTGTCATAATTTTGAATATTACAAATGCAATTATATTTTTTATGATCCTTTAATCATATATTTGATACGTGTCATGTATGCCGCCATGTCACGAAAATAGCCATGATATTTTGCATGCATTATCATGATCATAAGTAGATGACCTGATTAGATTTTCATGTCATTACAGCAAAGTTTTATTTGTGGTTTCTAAAAATCTTTCATATAATAATTAAAATTATGTGAAACAAAAGCATAAAGTATGACATTGTTCGTACGTGGGAACGTAAGACTGGATACGTTTTACGTTTAGGTCACTGATTTGATCCATTCGTGTTCTATAAGCAATTTCTGGGGTGGGGGTCATTTTTTGTGGACAATTGGTGGGCTATGTGATTCTAGGAAAATTATGTCGGACTCCAGTATTTAAATGCAATGCAGTGCATCTGAGTACACGCCGTGACATTTTTGAACCTGTCTAGCTGTAAGAGATGTGCCACGATTTCTCTGTACCATAAAATTCTTAATAACCTTGACTTCTGATAGTTTAGTGACTGGAAAGCGAAGGTGGATTTTGTTCAGTTATAGCTTGCGGTTTGGGAACCAAATGTTACACATACGTATCGTTTCATTTTTACTTCAAAATCAGTTATATGTCTGGAAATCGTTCATTTTGTTTGCCCCCAAAACGAACACAAAACAGTAACCTTAAATGTAAGATCTTCATGTATCAATATGTAGTTATATATAATTGAAAGTAAAAGACATAAAGTCAGTTTCAATATTGGTCATGGAGTGCAAAAGGAAGTAATACAAAACCACTTAGTATTTCTAACAATAAAATCATAACATTGAAAATAGAGGAACGAAAGTGTAATGTAGGCTACAAGTTGTTTTTCATCTTGAGCTAATTACATTTTTCTGTAATGAGCTTACTACATCAAGAACTTGTATCTTCTAATATTGACCTCGCAGTAAAAAAAAACAGAATTTCCATCTTTTCGCGCTTTGGCCAAGCTACTGAGAGGATAAGGCGTTCAAGCTAATTTGTTTCCCTTCTATGGGACCTACGTCTTTTCCGCAATAAATTTTACAAATCTTAAATCTACGAACCAACCACTTTTTTATTGAAATAATTAGTCATTGGCTCACCTCCCTAATCTGATTTTTTTTAAAAAAAAACCAGATCGAAGTAAAAGATGGAGATCTGACATACACCGATAAAGGCACATGTTCTACAGGCCTTTGGAATTCCATGTCAACTTAATTTAAGTAACTATTCAGATAAAGTATTGTAGTATAATAGAGTTGGTGTTAGAAACTTTGTGTTTGAATAACGTGTTTCACTTTCCTCAATGAAATCTGTAATTTAATTGGCAGTATCGAAAGTTGAATAGGACTTGACCTCGTATCTATCAGATGTCTGTTTTAATCTGAGTCTATCAGATGTCTGTTTTAATCTGAGTCTATCAGATGTCTGTTTTATCGGTGATCTCATGTATGTATGTACGTTTATATGTCCAAGAAATTTTCTTAAAATACCGAAGTTATGCAAGTGAAGTGTCTTGAATGATTTATTTGTATTCTTGTACCATGTTTTATTTCACCTTCACTCTTGAAACGTACATGAAATGTTATATTCACGGATGTCTACCTTCCTTCCACAATTTGGACATCTTATTACATGTGACAGTGTCAGGGAAACGAAATACTGGTATAAGTAAATGGAAAAACCTGCTCGTGGAAATGTTGTTTACGTCAGGTTATTGTTGCTTGACCAATATGACTTTTGAAAATCTTCGAGGTTTGCAAAGTTAATAAAGTTTAAACTCAGATATTTCGATATATTTGGGCAATTCATATGCAGTTTGGAAAAATCAACATATTTGAAAACATGTCATGATTTTGCTTGTTGGAAAGATTTTTTTAATATAAAAACTGACACAGTATATCGTTTTATTTTTTATATATGGGGGGTTGGGGTGGTAGTTTTGTTGTTGTTGTTGTTGTTGTGATAATGTCTTAATTTATAAAGTGATATATAAATACTGTGTTTTTGGAATAACCATATTACCTGTTTGGAAATAAAGTACATCAGTGCTAGCAAAATAACGTCGGTAGTCATGATATCTTGCCGATATACAGGAAGGAATCGGGTGTATGTATTCGCACAGTTGAAAAAAATCCGCGTAAATGGTTAACGTGCATATGATAATTACATATCTAGGACGCATTTAATTAAATGGTGGGGGGGGGGTGTTCAAATTTCTTCAAAAATATCCCTTTTTACGACAGAGCTTTCGCTGGTACCCTTGCCCCATTAACGTTTGACTTTTCTTCAAGATTATATAAAAGACAACCTTGCGCCAATAATGCAAGAAAAATAAAACACTTGACTCGCGTGGTATTTTTTTTAGAGTGATATCGCCGGTTTGTGGTCTGCCAAACAGGAAGCTATTATTGTAGGGTCTGTTGGCTAATAAAAATAACCACAATTATTTTTCCATACGAAAGACCTTGTTTTGGCTTGAAGATAAGCGACAAGTGCTTCATTGCTCTGAGAGAGAGAGATGGGTGGGTCTTAAAATAAATATATTTTGCTCACTTTTTGTACCGCGTCTCAAAATAGGGCACCATATAGTAGAAACCTACTTAATAATGCCACTAAAATGAAAAATACATTTCCCTCGCCTCCCCCCACCCAGTGGTTAGATGTCCATTGGAAAAGAGGGTATACGTTGATTGACTACAGGATAAACATTACAGATAAAGATTTTCACACACTAATAAACAATGACAAAAATTGTTACAGTTGTAAAATATTTCGTTCATATCAATACATTTTGTATTCTTTTTAATTTTTTATAATATTGTTCCTAATTCAACTACTTTGAATTCAGTAGCGCACAGCTGCAACAGCAAGCATTTCTTAAGGGAAGTTTAAAAATGAAAAATAAGGGTTGTTTGCTAAGGGATAACGTTGTACTCAAAAGTAAAACTATGCAATATTTAAGGAAGCAGTGTTTAGATCCGGAGGCAAACTTTGACACAAAAATATAATGATTCGTCCTAGCTATATGACTTTGAACACGGATGCATTTTGAAAAATCCCGAAAATCTAATCTCTTAAAATTTCCTTGAAACGTAATCAAGAGATAAAATAGGAAGAAGTTAATAATGGCAGGCAAAATGAAGGAAGTGTCACTTTTGTATCTTTCTTTCTGATCAAGTTGTAAATTATCAATTATTTAGCCATATTGAAGACTGTCTCTTTATTGTAAGCCATACACGCATAAAAGGAGTTAATACTCAGAATTTTCAACTATGATCTAGGGCTCCATTATTTGGTTCAAGGCAAACTTAAAGGTGTCTCAATTGATGAAGTGCATGCAATTACCAAGTTGAGAGAAGTGACATATTATATAGCATTTAATGGTATTTTCAACTTGGTGATTTATTTAGGCGACAAGGAAGATATGCGTAATATGGGGTTTTACGCACATCTAACTTCCTTGTTTTGCCTAGAATCATACAGTTTGCGACCCTAGGCCCAAAGAACGGTTAGCTACAAGAAAATGTTGATGTTCTTTCTATTGCTTTCACCTGTCAAATGCTCATTAATAATGACTCGTCCTCGTGTTACAGGACTAAAATTTTAAGTTGAATGACTCTCATTACTAATCACGAAATGCGAAGAAGCGAGATATTTCATATTTTTCTCATCAGAATTGCGATTCAGCTTTTGTAGGTTACATGTGCTATATATTCAGTGTTGTATAGCTAACTGTTGTAAAGATAATGAATTAAAATTCCAATTACTATTAAAATGAGATTGTAGTACTTGATGACAATTACAATTACTCTGTCACACTGAACTTCTTTATTCTTTCACAACTCATTTCTCATTGGTTAATTCAAGTTTTGCACAAAACAATGTTCTTCGTAACACATTGACTACTATAATAAAGAAATAATTTTACAAAATTTGTAAGCAATTAATTTTCTGAACAAAAAAACAGTTTCTAAAATGTATAGCTAGTTCAGAACACATTATGACAGATATTAATTGTAATTCTAAAGTAACCATAACTTTACATTCCTTTTCCAGAATTTATAATCAATTAAAATGAATGATTACTCTTTTGTTGTTGTTGCAGGATTGATTACAGTTACAGTTTTACTTAATTGATTACTGTAAAAATTAAGTACTATGCAACACTGACTAACTTGCCTCGAAATAAACTAGTTCTGCTAAAAACTAAAAAACTTTAAAGCAATATATATATAAAGAAAAAAGTCTTGATACTCAAAGAGTTCTTTGACATTGTGTTTGAAACTATCGTTAAATGAAACACACACAAATACCCATATTTAGTAAAGTAAGGATACCTTAGGACATACGCAAACAGGCAACATAATGATGCAGACTTGCATATGAAGAGAAAGACAATGACAGAGCAGGGGCATACATATTTCTACTTGCATGTTTTCTTCAACAACTGACTAAATGTCATGCTAATACATTGTGCAAGCCACGTCTAACGCTTAACGAAACCCAAACACTCTGACCATGGGGAAGCAGAAACGCCAATATTACCAAATATGAACAGGGTTAGTGTGCTGTACAACCACGTGGTTGTTGTTTTGTTTTCCCAGCGACCATTGCATCTCTCAAAGTACTTCCCATGAACCTCTTCACATTTTCTCAGTGAGATTATCCAGTTATTCAATGCCATTTTGTTTTCACATTTTAGCATGTCGTTCATGCACTGGAAAACTGCACATCAAACAGCATGGCAGCTCTCAAATGTTTTGACAATCAGCGAACATTTGACAACGGAATTCAGCCAAAAAATCACCTGGAACTGAATCAAGATTGCATGGAAGATGTAGCAAAGTTTGGATGCTGTGGACGTTTCTCATTAAGGACGATTTGTGAATGGTTGCGTTGTCAAAGAATAGATGGACACCTCTAGTACCAAATGCGCAGAAGGGTGGTTCGGTTGTTTTCCACAATGTTAAGCAACACGTTGGAAGCATAAAAATGTCCAGTGACACCAGTTTAGTTAGGCAAAGATATCTTGACGACCAGGCCTTTCGCATCGAAATACAAAGCGTATAAAACTAGCTATCTGAGTACGTCCACCTCTGTCTGTGTGGGTTCGAGTCTAGGATTCGGCCAATGTGGGTATGTGAGAAAGCTTGCCAGTAGCTTCTCGTAGGTCGGTGGCTCTTCCCGGGGTTTTCCAGGGTTCTTCTTCCACCATTATTACTGGCCGCCATGCATAGCCTGTCGTGTGCTGAAAAATGGTGTTAAACCCAACAACAACAACAATCTGACTACGTCGAGCGATTTTCTGGCCTCTGCTCATTGTCTCCTTTTCAAACTTTCTTATCTCGTCAAGAGTCTGGTTCAAAATAGTAAATTCATCACCTATGACAATCTCATTCAAACGTTTCTGGTCACTCTTTTCATACTTAACGAGCTGTTTTTTCGATTTCAACCCAAGTCTGTTTTTGACCAGCTGTCCACAAATGCAGACCTCGTCTTGCACAAACCTTTATGAGCTTCAAATGATTCTTCAATATATTAAAAGCAAGTGACGAATTAATGCCTGTGATAATATAACTATTTTCACTGTGCATAGAGAATCTACATCAACTGTTCCATTGACAGCAGACACTTCCCACTCACCAATCACAGACAACTTTCTTCCTGAACGTAGGTCATCTTCCACGCGAAAGTTAGGGATCACTTCCTTTGTTGATGCGGCAAATGTACCAATAACGTCAACCCAAGTCAAGTTTTTACTTGAAAGGTATTTAAGTCAAATGCAAATAGGCAAGGCCTAAGAACGATCCTCTGCTTTTTATTGTTTGGCATTTATACAAATGCTCGAGTACTGAAATTCGAGTAATCTTTCAATTTTTCTTACTATTTATATCTGATTGGCATTATTCTCTGCAAAATGTGTGTAAACTGAACTTGACCTACTAAAACGGTAAAGTTACATTTTGTGAGAAATAGACGAAAAGACAATATAGGCCATTTACCTAGTTACCTACATGTAGATCAGATTATTTACTTGTTCGTCTGTAGTTTATGACATACAGGGAAGAAAATGTGAAAATGGTTTCCCATTAAATGTATTGTTGTTGTTGCCCATCTATGCATGTTCGGAACTGCAAATGTTTTCTATTACTTGACTATTTCATGGAATCGGTCTGGTTCTTAGAATGGGTTAGAAATGATGTCATCTTCGTCTTGGCCTTGCGCTTGATAACATAAATAGTTTCCACTTGCATGCCACGTAAATGAAATATATCTTGTGATTTACATATATAATACGCATGTGACGACATGTTTAACATATACTGAGTATATTATTAGATAAATGGACAAGTTTGTCTCTTCAATTAATAATGAGTTTTAACTATGTTTGTCCTATTTCCGACAAGCCGAGGACATAATGCTTCCGGGCTTGGCCCACAGCAATGTACATTAAATCACTGTCACAGACTACTGACATGCATCTCACGGTATTACTCTTCCGTATTATGAACAACCAACACGCTACCCATCCTTTCGTGGTCGGAAACAAAGTGTTGTCATTTATTTGAGCACGGCTTCAGCAATCTTATTTTACTCGATTAGATGAACGGTAAAATTGATATAATTTTTTTCATGTTTTGTGATATAGGACGCTAAATTTTGGAGTGGGTTATTTTAAAAAAATGTACACTTTCTCTGTCTATTCCTTTGTAATATCTTTCTAAAAACAAAGCATTTCTCTCTATGCATCAGTCGAGAAATCGAATGTTTCCACTTTAAGTAAGTTGCATATTCCCTTTTTTAAATAAATTCTTTCGTTTCAATTTCCAGGTTAGTAAAAAGATATCTGCAATTAGCACTCTTTCCCTCAGAAACATTCGAAAATCTGGTAGGTAAATGGTGACATGTTGTGTAAAAACATTGCATTACGCAAAAACACCTAAAGTTCCAGGTCATTAAGCTAGCAAATACATATAGTACATTTCCTCACTACACTACTTAGAATACTAAGCAAACTGTCTTGTGTTTAGTTTGCCCATTAGAATATGTGTATTTGTGTGCGTATTTGTAAGGTAACCTTTAAACCATTTTAGTCATATCGCTATGATGTCTGCAATGTGGCAGTTCATAATGATGTCTAGCACTGGAGCATCATGCCGAAGACATGTAGCATCATGTCCCACCCAGTCACATTATACTGACACCATGACGATCAGTCCTAACACTTACCTCATAATGCGCCAAGCGAGTCAACTGTTGCTACCATTTTTGTAGGTCTTTGGTATGACTCGGTCAGGTTTTATATTAGAATGAAGCTGTGGGATAGCGTGTTCATGGATTTGCAAAAGAAATAGTCATATTACTGTAATATCGCTTATTGTTGTAACTGGCTAAGAATGCAGCAAATTAAATAAGAAATTCCAATAAAGCCAGGACCAAGAAACTCTTTTTCTCCGTTGCTGAATTTTAAAGTTAAATGATCAGACTGGTAATATTTCCTGGAATTCATTGGACAACATAATTATCATCTCCTTATTTCACAATTAAACACTATATATATTCAGTAATACGACAATAAAAGCCCAAAATGGCGATAGGTTTTTGTATTTGGGGAGGGGAGCATACTACCGCTCTAAAAGAGTTAGTTTTCCTCAATCGTAGAACTATATTAGTAGTTAAGTGGGATACCCTAGCCTCAATGGGAATTAGCATTACAGAGACCCCTGGGACACTCTAGCCTCAATGGAAATTTAACATGGAGAAAAATCGTGGGACACTCTAGCCTCAAGGGAAATTTAACATGGAGAAAAATCGTGGGACACTCTAGCCTCAAGGGGAATTGAACATGGGAAAAAGTCTTGGGTCACTCTAGCCTCAAGGGGAATTGAACATGGGAATAGATAGTGGGACTGTATAGCCTCAAGGGGAAATTAACATGGGAAATGGAATAGGGTTGGGACCCTATTTTAATACGGTCCCGACCTGATGGGTCTATGGAAATGGAACAGGGATATAAAACACACACACACACACACACACGAATTTAACATGGTGGGCCTGTCTAGGGACAATGATGGTAGAGGGCCAAACACAACGGAGACAGAGACATACATACAGTAGTACAAGCGTGAGATTTATATATAAAGCATTACCAAGACCTGAAATCTTGATGGGGTGTTCAAAAATTTGCATAATTGTAATGATGCTATAAATAGCTATAATCAAGGAAATGCTCAACGACAAAATGGATGTGACTAAAAGTAACGTTAAAATGACGAAATTGTCCCAGAATTTAAAGGAAAATAAACATATCCCCGAAAATTAAGTTACAATGGTTTAGACTAAAATGGATAAAATTAGTAACTACTTACAATATCAACTTCTGTGACGATCGTGGATAAATACCTATGTATCTATAATCAGCTGAAATTCCTATGAAACCCCACTATCTATTTATAGCTCCAACTTGTGGGTTTTTCCTTTGGAAAATCCCACTATCTTTTTATAGCCTCAGCTTGAGTGACGTTCCTGTTTATGAATTCTAGTATATATGTATAGCTACAAAATGTGGAAATCCCCAAGTCGATATTTATAGTCTCAAAATTTCCAGCGTCAGTGACGTCACTGTACTGAACACTAGGGGATAAATGGCAACAGTGTTGCAAGTGGCTGACCTGAATACGCGCTACTGTAGGTAGGTAGGTAGAGTGTATCTGATAGGGATAAAGTGAGTTTTATAGGGACAAACAGAGACCAATACACACACACACACACACACACACAACATACGCGCGCAGACACTCTCACACACACACACAGAAGGAAGAGGAAAAAACAAACCCCAAATATACTATCCACACTCGGGAGGAAGAAAAAAAAACAACCAAATATACGATCTACACAACGTACGCGAACACACACACATTCACACACACACACACACACACACACACACACACACACACACAGAGGGAAGAGGAAAAAACAAACCCCAAATATACTATCAACACAGAAGGGAGATAATACAAACCCCAAATAAACTATCCACACAAACGTACGCGAACGCATACAAACCCCAAATATACTATCAACACAGAAGGGAGATAATACAAACCCCAAATAAACTATCCACACAAACGTACGCGAACGCATACAAACCCCAAATATACTATCAACACAGAAGGGAGATAATACAAACCCCAAATAAACTATCCACACAAACGTACGCGAACGCATACAAACCCCAAATATACTATCAACACAGAAGGAGATAATACAAACCCCAAATAAACTATCCACACAAACGTACGCGAACGCATACAAACCCAAAATATACTATCCACACAACGTCGCTAACGCATACAAACTCCAAATATGCTATCCACACTCGGGAGGAAGAAGAAAAAACAACCAAATATACGATCTACACAACGTACGCGAACACACACACACACACACACACACAATACTCTGACGCTAAGACACTCTCCTTATATACAGGGACCTGCTGCGTATGAAACCTAGTCAAATGTAATTTTGCAATAAGATGAAACGATTTCATTGAGGAAGTAAAAGGCAATGATGTACCGTATCGCCTCACACAAAACCTGAAGTGTTAGCTCAGATCCGTGTCAGCAATTTCGAAGACGACATAACCGAGCTTTCATCAATGTTCTCCAATTATGCCACAAAACCACGAGTCCTGATTCACGCCAAAAGAAATTTCGTTCGGTCCATAAAAATTAGTATCACATCTGAGAAACGCAAAAACGAACTTCCAGAAAACTGAGAACGACGGCTTACACCTACAACGTAAATGTATGAGTTCAAGTAGTGCGTACAACTTAGTCAAATTAAATTTTTATAGTCAAGACGAAACGATCTCTTTTCGAACAAGAAAGCAGACACCAAGCGACAATGGCAATCCGTGTCACACAACACTTTTCAAAATGTATATGATCAGAGGTTTGTTCTAGCGATCTGCACGGTTAAATTAAATGTTGATATATTTTGCAATAAGACGGACACAATTTCCATGGGATCGCCATTGGTACGATTGTTCGTGCATAAGTTTAATTTTTAAAAATATTTTTTATATAAATCGCCTATAGGATAGACCCAGTAAAGCATGGCCATTCTCGTCACTGTCTGAATAGCTACTCAAGTCAATTCGAAGTGAACGCGGTAAGAAAATAAGTATAGCCAATGAAATGGCTTACAACGGGTGATGCATTGTTTTGTTCTAGGACTGTGTGGCATAATAATCCCTATGTTCTTGCGTTGTTACCATTACAGTACAGACAGACTGAAATGTGAACTTACAAGCCCTCTTTGTCTGTGTTGTACCATTTCTTCTTACCACATCAAAATACTGAGCGTCACAGTATTGGTTCGCGTTTTCAAGCTGACCATTTTTTTTATATCTCACTTAAACATTTTAACATAAACACTCACACTCACATCGGTAGAGTCAGAACAGATGTCTTACAGTATTGAGGGGCATGTTATCTTTTTTTTCAAACTAATAAATTGGGGTTTGTATGAAGTAAAGAACCGAAAGTACAGTGAAACTCAAGGATGATGACCCAATCTGTCTGTCTATTGATGCGTGTATTTACTTAAGAAGAAATATGACCTCTAAAACACAAAGAGATACGGCAAGCATGATTAGAATGAACATAACGATGTTTTCCTTCCCGCCCGTGTAATTTAGAGCTTCAATCCTCTTTGAAGACAAACTTGGTCTCCTTTTGTAGGGCTTGAAATAATAAAAAACCTGAAAAAATCTTAAGCACTTTGCTATAGATAATTTCATCAACAGACTAAACAACATAAATACCGTTACAACACTAGAAAGCCTTAAATCTTCTATCAAAAAGAAATGCATCAAAAAAATTAAAGATTAACGATAACTAACCAGTGAAACCGAATTTAACAAAGGCAGTGACATGTGAAGAAATGGCTCTCACTTTGGAAAGGTAGGCGAATGTACTCTGTCATGCACCATCAACTTGAAAAAAAAATTATAAACAGAGAGAAACCTGAATTCAAAATTCAGTTGTTTTTTCTTATAAATTGTTTCGTTTCTTTTTTCTTTTTTGGAACAAATCTAAGTACTAATATAGAGTGGAAAAGGGAAAATGCACATGCAATCTTTGATATTTCTGAAAAAATGAGGGGATATTCCTAACGTTCATAACCACCTATGGACTTGGACTTGTCTGTGACTTATCCACAAAACAAGATGTACATATTTCTGGTCAAGCTGCAAGTGTGTGCGTGTTTTTGAAAATGGTAAAAATTGGATATACAATTTTCTCGTGACACTTATAAAGTGAAGAGTCTGTGCAAGTGTCAAAAGCCAAAGTCATATAAGTTTTGTATTTTGTACGGCTTGTAAAGATTTCCACTTTAGAAAATGTGAAGTATCACAAGTTATTATCACAAACAGAAGTGGAACATAGGGGCTTGCAAGAAAGAAAATAACCCATACAGTTGGTGTCATCAAGAGTGCTAGAGACGGTACCCGAACTTGCTTGCTTGCTTACTTGAATTAAAGTGATTTTCGCTCTAATGGAGCATATATCACTGGTTTAATAACGCACCGCGTGATTTTTAATTACTCCTGGGGAAGGAAAGAGAGCCTCATCCCCCATACTTTTATGTACTCACAGACTACTTTTAAATTCAGCCACTCAGGTGTAGGACTAACTAATCCTTAACAACCTGACTGAAAGGCTTTAAACATGAGTGGGAATAGTCTCACCACACACTCATTTTTCTGTCCGAGCGTGGTAAAGGAGGGAAAAGGTGCTCAGCAAGACAGCCATGGGTGTTAAGTACTCTTCCCACTCATGTTTAAAGCCTTTCAGTCAGGTTGTTAAGGATTAGTTAGTCCTACACCTGAGTGGCTAAATTTAAAAGTAGTCTGTGAGTACATAAAAGTATGGGGGGATGAGGCTCTCTTTCCTTCCCCAGGAGTAATTAAAAATCACGCGGTGCGTTATTAAACCAGTGATATATGCTCCATTAGAGCGAAAATCACTTTAATTCAAGTAAGCAAGCAAGCAAGTTCGGGTACCGTCTCTAGCACTCTTGATGACACCAACTGTATGGGTTATTTTCTTTCTTGCAAGCCCCTATGTTCCACTTCTGTTTGTGATAATAACTTGTGATACTTCACATTTTCTAAAGTGGAAATCTTTACAAGCCGTACAAAATACAAAACTTATATGACTTTGGCTTTTGACACTTGCACAGACTCTTCACTTTATAAGTGTCACGAGAAAATTGTATATCCAATTTTTACCATTTTCAAAAACACGCACACACTTGCAGCTTGACCAGAAATATGTACATCTTGTTTTGTGGATAAGTCACAGACAAGTCCAAGTCCATAGGTGGTTATGAACGTTAGGAATATCCCCTCATTTTTTCAGAAATATCAAAGATTGCATGTGCATTTTCCCTTTTCCACTCTATATTAGTACTTAGATTTGTTCCAAAAAAGAAAAAAGAAACGAAACAATTTATAAGAAAAAACAACTGAATTTTGAATTCAGGTTTCTCTCTGTTTATAATTTTTTTTTCAAGTTGATGGTGCATGACAGAGTACATTCGCCTACCTTTCCAAAGTGAGAGCCATTTCTTCACATGTCACTGCCTTTGTTAAATTCGGTTTCACTGGTTAGTTATCGTTAATCTTTAATTTTTTTGATGCATTTCTTTTTGATAGAAGATTTAAGGCTTTCTAGTGTTGTAACGGTATTTATGTTGTTTAGTCTGTTGATGAAATTATCTATAGCAAAGTGCTTAAGATTTTTTCAGGTTTTTTATTATTTCAAGCCCTACAAAAGGAGACCAAGTTTGTCTTCAAAGAGGATTGAAGCTCTAAATTACACGGGCGGGAAGGAAAACATCGTTATGTTCATTCTAATCATGCTTGCCGTATCTCTTTGTGTTTTAGAGGTCGTATTTCTTCTTAAGTAAATACATGCATCAATAGACAGACAGATTGGGTCATCATCCTTGAGTTTCACTGTACTTTCGGTTCTTTACTTCATACAAACCCCAAATTTATTAGTTTGAAAAAAAAGATAACATGCCCCTCAATACTGTAAGACATCTGTTCTGACTCTACCGATGTGAGTGTGAGTGTTTATGTTAAAATGTTTAAGTGAGATATAAAAAAAATGGTCAGCTTGAAAACGCGAACCAATACTGTGACGCTCAGTATTTTGATGTGGTAAGAAGAAATGGTACAACACAGACAAAGAGGGCTTGTAAGTTCACATTTCAGTCTGTCTGTACTGTAATGGTAACAACGCAAGAACATAGGGATTATTATGCCACACAGTCCTAGAACAAAACAATGCATCACCCGTTGTAAGCCATTTCATTGGCTATACTTATTTTCTTACCGCGTTCACTTCGAATTGACTTGAGTAGCTATTCAGACAGTGACGAGAATGGCCATGCTTTACTGGGTCTATCCTATAGGCGATTTATATAAAAAATATTTTTAAAAATTAAACTAATGCACGAACAATCGTACCAATGGCGATCCCATGGAAATTGTGTCCGTCTTATTGCAAAAGATATCAACATTTAATTTAACCGTGCAGATCGCTAGAACAAACCTCTGATCATATACATTTTGAAAAGTGTTGTGTGACACGGATTGCCATTGTCGCTTGGTGTCTGCTTTCTTGTTCGAAAAGAGATCGTTTCGTCTTGACTATAAAAATTTAATTTGACTAAGTTGTACGCACTACTTGAACTCATACATTTACGTTGTAGGTGTAAGCCGTCGTTCTCAGTTTTCTGGAAGTTCGTTTTTGCGTTTCTCAGATGTGATACTAATTTTTATGGACCGAACAAAATTTCTTTTGGCGTGAATCAGGACTCGTGGTTTTGTGGCATAATTGGAGAACATTGATGAAAGCTCAGTTATGTCGTCTTCGAAATTGCTGACACGGATCTGAGCTAACACTTCAGGTTTTGTGTGAGGCGATACGGTACATCATTGCCTTTTACTTCCTCAATGAAATCGTTTCATCTTATTGCAAAATTACATTTGACTAGGTTTCATACGCAGCAGGTCCCTGTATATAAGGAGAGTGTCTTAGCGTCAGAGTATTGTGTGTGTGTGTGTGTGTGTGTGTTCGCGTACGTTGTGTAGATCGTATATTTGGTTGTTTTTTCTTCTTCCTCCCGAGTGTGGATAGCATATTTGGAGTTTGTATGCGTTAGCGACGTTGTGTGGATAGTATATTTTGGGTTTGTATGCGTTCGCGTACGTTTGTGTGGATAGTTTATTTGGGGTTTGTATTATCTCCCTTCTGTGTTGATAGTATATTTGGGGTTTGTATGCGTTCGCGTACGTTTGTGTGGATAGTTTATTTGGGGTTTGTATTATCTCCCTTCTGTGTTGATAGTATATTTGGGGTTTGTATGCGTTCGCGTACGTTTATGTGGATAGTTTATTTGGGGTTTGTATTATCTCCCTTCTGTGTTGATAGTATATTTGGGGTTTGCTTTTTCCTCTTCCCTCTGTGTGTGTGTGTGTGTGTGTGTGTGTGTATGTGTGAGTGTTCGCGTACGTTGTGTAGATCGTATATTTGGTTGTTTTTTCTTCTTCCTCCCGAGTGTGGATAGCATATTTGGAGTTTGTATGCGTTAGCGACGTTGTGTGGATAGTATATTTTGGGTTTGTATGCGTTCGCGTACGTTTGTGTGAATAGTTTATTTGGGGTTTGTATTATCTCCTTCTGTGTTGATAGTATATTTGGGGTTTGTATGCGTTCGCGTACGTTTGTGTGGATAGTTTATTTGGGGTTTGTATTATCTCTCTTCTGTGTTGATAGTATATTTGGGGTTTGTATGCGTTCGCGTACGTTTGTGTGGATAGTTTATTTGGGGTTTGTATTATCTCCCTTCTGTGTTGATAGTATATTTGGGGTTTGTATGCGTTCGCGTACGTTTGTGTGGATAGTTTATTTGGGGTTTGTATTATCTCCCTTCTGTGTTGATAGTATATTTGGGGTTTGTTTTTTCCTCTTCCCTCTGTGTGTGTGTGTGTGTGTGTGTGTGTGTGTGTGTGTGTGTGTGAATGTGTGTGTGTTCGCGTACGTTGTGTAGATCGTATATTTGGTTGTTTTTTTTTCTTCCTCCCGAGTGTGGATAGTATATTTGGGGTTTGTTTTTTCCTCTTCCTTCTGTGTGTGTGTGTGAGAGTGTCTGCGCGCGTATGTTGTGTGTGTGTGTGTGTGTGTGTGTGTGTATTGGTCTCTGTTTGTCCCTATAAAACTCACTTTATCCCTATCAGATACACTCTACCTACCTACCTACAGTAGCGCGTATTCAGGTCAGCCACTTGCAACACTGTTGCCATTTATCCCCTAGTGTTCAGTACAGTGACGTCACTGACGCTGGAAATTTTGAGACTATAAATATCGACTTGGGGATTTCCACATTTTGTAGCTATACATATATACTTGAATTCATAAACAGGAACGTCACTCAAGCTGAGGCTATAAAAAGATAGTGGGATTTTCCAAAGGAAAAACCCACAAGTTGGAGCTATAAATAGATAGTGGGGTTTCATAGGAATTTCAGCTGATTATAGATACATAGGTATTTATCCACGATCGTCACAGAAGTTGATATTGTAAGTAGTTACTAATTTTATCCATTTTAGTCTAAACCATTGTAACTTAATTTTCGGGGATATGTTTATTTTCCTTTAAATTCTGGGACAATTTCGTCATTTTAACGTTACTTTTAGTCACATCCATTTTGTCGTTGAGCATTTCCTTGATTATAGCTATTTATAGCATCATTACAATTATGCAAATTTTTGAACACCCCATCAAGATTTCAGGTCTTGGTAATGCTTTATATATAAATCTCACGCTTGTACTACTGTATGTATGTCTCTGTCTCCGTTGTGTTTGGCCCTCTACCATCATTGTCCCTAGACAGGCCCACCATGTTAAATTCGTGTGTGTGTGTGTGTGTGTATGTGTTTTATATCCCTCTCCTCTGTTCCATTTCCATAGATCCATCAGGTCGGGACCGTATTAAAATAGGGTCCCACCCTATTCCATTTCCCATGTTAATTTCCCCTTGAGGCTATACAGTCCCACTATCTATTCCCATGTTCAATTCCCCTTGAGGCTAGAGTGACCCAAGACTTTTTCCCATGTTCAATTCCCCTTGAGGCTAGAGTGTCTCACGATTTTTCTCCATGTTAAATTTCCCTTGAGGCTAGAGTGTCCCACGATTTTTCTCCATGTTAAATTTCCATTGAGGCTAGAGTGTCCCAGGGGTCTCTGTAATGCTAATTCCCATTGAGGCTAGGGTATCCCACTTAACTACTTATATTGAATAACATGCAACAAGATAATTAAAAAATGCTGGAACTTATGCAAACCCATTTCCAACAGGAAATGAAAGACCTCAGACAAATTGGTGTCCTCCTTACCGTCGCATCGGAAGCCAGAAGTTTGTCTACAGATCTACTATATATAAGGGACCGATACTGTTTATGACTTTAATCTTTTATTGTTCATGAAGACTATCGGTACATGATATCCACCTCCTTAATAACAACTGACAAATTTATCTTGTACCTTTGAGGCAGGATTATGACACTGATGGATTTTGGTCGCGATATCTAATTATGTCAGAGGTCACCAGAAGCTCTCTGATATCCTATGGATTAAATGTATTGTTCACAAAGATGCTGTTTGGTGTTTCCATCCTGACTTGGGTCCATTTTTATCTTTAGCCAGTTCTCTCTCTTGTCTACTTTCATTTTTCTTGAAAATTTCCATATTTATATCTTTAAAGACAGACCACCCCTGGTGTTCAATGGAATTGCAGCATATGGGTTAATCTTTTATTAAGGCCAATATTTTTTGTCCTTGAAAATAGTTATGGAGAAAATGGCATTTCTCCTAACAGTCTTATAAAATGACTTTTGCTTCTGCTCCATTTTTGTAGTTCCTGCAGGATCTGTCTGTTTCCCATGCTTATCTTACTTGGTATAAAACTGCTCATCGCTTCACAATGACCTTCATGCAAGTAAGTCTCAACAGTTTTCTTTCGTTGATCATCTGTTATATTTCCTGAGCACTTGAATCTGCAGTGGGTGCATTTTACAGATTTTACTGTTTTTGCTGCAATTTTTCTCCATGCCTATGTATATTGGCCTCCTTTTTTTTACTTCGAATAGTTACGTTCCACTCGCGTGGATTTGCTATCTTTCCTCGAGAAAGCTTCTTTCGTTTCGGACATTGGTATTTAGCATCTTTGTGTGGTGTTAGATTCAGAGGTGAAGGTTCCACAGGTTGATGTTTGGATGGAGTGCCTATCGTCCTGTAAATCAATAATTTGTGCTTTGGTGTAAGATGTGTCATTACTTGATTAAATACATTTACTTTCTGTTTCAGCTTCATCGATGGCAGGATCATTTGGATCAGTAGAAGTTGTCATTTTGAGATATCCCTCTTTCTTTGACATATATCGCGTCTGATATTCTTGCATGCTTCTTTTCTTTTCACAACATCATAATGCTCTTTGCAATCAGTGCATTTCAGAATGGCATGGTGTTACCAGGTATGGATGAACGTCAAAGATTTAAGACAGTGTTAATCGTTTGACCTAGTGCCGCATCTTTCTCTTCTGCTTTAGTTTCAAATGACAAATTAAGACCAAATTCATTACGACCTTTCAAAGATATTTCAGTCATCATATTATTTGTCTGACTATAAAGCATATCTTACAGGCATGTCGAGAAAGTATATTACTGTTTCGTCCTATATGCTCATAGTTAATCTGTTTATAATTGTTCTTTGTAATTGTTGAAGCAAAGTCGCCGCGGTAATATTTTAACTGGTAAAATCTCAACCTAAATATGTGTTAGAAGATAATATTGTTCAAAAGAAATAAATAAAATGACTCGAGGAAACTGAGATGCAAACAATAAACGCAAACGAGCTGAGACCTAAAGATGCAGGAAACTAAGACTATGACAGACGATTATTATGGAGGAATTTAAAGTTGAGACCTTTTTAAACGTTGTTGAAGTTTAAAGGTCGAAAGCTGAATATATGAAATCGGACGTAGAAAGGTCAGACAAACAGACGGGAGAGTTAAGAAAACGTGATTATTAGCGAAATAAACCCTAGCTAAAAATGATGTAAAAACGGTTCGAAGGTATTCAGTATATAAAAAGAAGATCGATTAACTGGATATCAAACAGTGTTGGAGAGACATTTTAGAGAAAGCATTGATAAAAATCAATCCAAAAGATTGAAACATATTACCATTAGGCGAAAACCTGAAGAAAAAAAAACTGTTAAAAGAAAAAATCGAGAAAACAGTTGATACAGCCACTGCTATTTATATGACAATATTAACAACATCTCTGTATATATCAAATTTTGTAAATGCTTAGGGGAAGAACAAGTAGTCTATAATAATTAAAAGATCACTCGTTCATTAAAAAGTTACAAAGGTCTAATAAGTTAGTAGTAGACGCCTGGAATCGTATACAATTTAATAGGTAATATTTTGAAAACTGTTCGATGGGTTATTCGGTCTTTGTTCTTTTACTTACTTTATCAATAATTGGTTTCTTATTTGCATTTCTATCCGATTTGTAAACATAGCCATGATTAAATTTGTAGGTTTTTAAACCTAAACGTCCCAGCATCGGATAGAATTAGTAGGGTTGACAATAGACCTAGCGGGATTATCGTTCTCGAGTACATAATGTTTACCCACTTGTCTTCTTTTTGTGTTTTCTGCGATTTATTCTTGTCGTACTATCAGAGGTTATTTTTAGCCTTTGGAATACCATCCTTACTACACAAGTAATAATGACATGATTTAATCCACTTTTAACTAAGTCTTTGGATTTCTTTAAGTGGTTGTTTTGACCGACGATATCACTCGTTAAATCAGTGTGTCATTCAGTAATAGAAAGGTTCTATCAAAAGCAAGAATATAATAAAATTTCACTTTTTAAGCTGTCATATATTTTTGAAATCATACGTAATCTTTTCAAAGGTTTCTCAAATAACTTCTACAATGTTTGATACTTTCGAAACAGTCTCTGTGCCACATGTGTTTAGTTTTGTACAAATAATACTATCATACAGGTTAGAGAAGTTTGATTCGAAACCATGTCCGCGGGTATATGGCACCCATCGCCTTGCCTGCACGCACTAGTTTATATTCCATCACGAATGAGTCGGTCTTATATGCACTCGTTTACCCGCAAACTTGGTTTTAATCTCCGTAGAGTGCACAAAACACCGACCCAGCAGAATCATTATTTGGTGATGTGTGCTTAGTCATTATGGAATATGGACTGGTGCATGCAGGCATGGCGATGGTTGTCGTTAACCCGCGGACATTGGTTTGAATCTCCGTAGAGTACGAATTAAAATTCTCTAACCTTCTGCCTAGTATCATCAGGCAATCTCATGTAGGGATAACACTTTCAGTTCTGATTGGTGTATATTTGTAATTCTCTCTCTCTCTCTCTCTCTCTCTCTCTCTATAGATATATATATATATATATATATATATATATATATATATATATATATATATATATATATATATATATCGTCCCTGAAAGGCTCAAGTTGAAGCAATAACACCTTTTATCGATCAATAGACATGACTCAAGTTGCAGCAATAACACTCGTCACTAATCAATAGACATGACTCGAGTTGAAGCAATAACCCTCGTCACCGATCAATAGACATGACTCGAATTGAAGCAATAACCCTCGTCACCGATCAATAGACATGACTCGAGTTGAAGAAACCAAGGAATTAAAGATATCAAAATAGTCAATCAATCGAATATGTTACCTGATAATCTATATAATGAAAACACGTACATATAAAGTAGTTAAAATTAAGAATTTAAAAATACAAAAGCAGTGTTTCCAAATTGCAAGCTTCAGAACTGTTTATATTAAAATATTTAAAATCAGGCACTAAATTTAGGTGATCCAGTCGTTTAAACACTGGAAGATTGTAAGTGAAGGATGAAGAGGTCATGGTTTACTAGCAAAACTAACCGTTATAAGAAATACGTATGATCTGCACAGAGTTTGAACGCTAAAAAGTGACCGATTAAATGTTTGTAGAATAAAATGGGAAGATTATGATGAATTGTTTAACAGCTTGGTACCAGCAGAAATCATTGTGTCAATACTATAAAAAAAAAAAAGATCTCTCTATCGGAAGGACAAATGAAGAAATCGGCATCCATAACGGTATTAGGAAGCATGAAAATTGACTTCTGAAAAATAACGAGTTTCCTGCGTGTGATAGATGTGGAGAAGAAAAGAAACATGTTTTTCACACGGTAAACAGTTTGAATAACTACACTTTAATTTGATACTAAGGACTGTCTGGATAGATACATAGTATAATTTGGCATGCGATTTGGGTAAAATTAGCTTATTAGCTTAGCTACCCAGTGTGAATAACAACAGACGATTGTGGGATTACCTACTTGTATTTTAATACAGCAAGGTGTTCTAGAACTAATAAAATCAGTTGACAGATTTTACGTTTAGTTCCAGATTAGTGAATCAGTTGGAGATGATAGATTTAATCCATCTAATAACGTTGATTTAAAAATAATTTCCTCTGTAACATTTTTAACATTTCATAGCTGCATGTCTGGCGGTAGGTCATGGAAATGAATAAAAGAATCAAACTAGACAGATACTATAGAAATGTACAAAATTCACAGATATATACACCAATACAATCTAACAGAGCTTAAATTTGTATCAACCAGGAATCGAACCCAGGCCACGACTAACAGTAACTATCGTCTACCTCTTATGTACCATAACCACAAGCCCCAAAATAGGATGAATTAAGGTCTAAGGTTGTTGTTGTTGTTGTTGTTCTTGTTGTTGTAGGTTTTAACGCCATTTTTCAGCACACGATAGGCTATACATGGCGGCCAGTATAAATGGTGGAGGAAGAACCCGGGAAATCCCCGGAAAGAACCGAAGACCCTCGAGAAGCTACTGGCAAGCTTTCTCACATACCCACATTGGCCGATTCCGAGACTCGAACCTACGCAGACAGAGGTGAGATGGCAGTGATCCGTAACTAAGAGCGCTTTAGACCACTCGGGGCCCCAAGGTCGAGTAATAATTGGCTAGGTATACATACATACATACATACATACATACATACATACATACATACATACATATATATATATATATATATATATATATATATATATATATATATATATATATATATATATATATATTCCAAATTCGGTTAAACCTTTCGAGTTTATATGTCTCTTTTGTCACAGTATGTAGAGAGGTATTCAGTATTTTCCTCCTCGAGCAATTTCTTCACTTTCCTGTAGTAAATTTCGTTTTGCTCATTATACTGTTTCTTTTCAGGGACTCTCTCTCTCTCTCTCTCTGAATATTTCAATAAATACACCAAATACGTCATTTCCCATTTGTGTTTTTACTTTCTCATCTTATGTGTATTGTAGGAAAATATATATCACTGGATTCCTGTGTTTTCTTTTTTATATATGTTTTCATGTCAATAACGTCTGCCTATCCAAAGTCATATGTGTGTCTAACAGCGGGTAAATCTTTTTTTCTCTTCTGCTTGTGTAATTTATGTCCAGTTAATCATTCTTTCAATTCCGAGTATATTATTCATCTATTGTCCATTTAATTTGATCTACATCAATTAATTAATATTTGTGTAGGCAACTGAACTTTAGGAATCGTAATCAGGATGTCTTAATTGCTGTTCTGTGTCATCTGATTAAGACAAAATAAAACTTTCCGATCATACTTAATGCCTGGGAAATTATCTTGATGTGTAATCAACAAGCGTTATGGTCGAACATCTGGCAGGTACTTTCCTTGTCAGCAGTGTGCATCTATTGTAGTATCCTTTCAAGTGTATCAATGTTTTCAGATATATACCTACGGTTGACTCTGTTATAGCATGCTCATATATATTGGGTCACTCTATGTTGGTTTGACTCGAACATTGTTTTCCATGAATTTTCTATCTCTTTCCGTCGAAACACTGTAGATTTAAGTTACGAGCTCTTCAGTTTGTACTGCACGTTTAGCAGTTAACCGATTTCTTTATTTAGCCACGTTACTGAAAGTAATCTATAAAGATATATCTTTTCTGAATCATTGGAGTAAATCTTTTGATGTTTGAAATAAAACAAAATAGCACTTTTATTCTCTTTATTGATCGTCTTTAACACAACTAGCTTTGACAACACTCTTAGTCAAACTTGAAAGCATATAGAAAGTGTTTCTTGTAGCTGACACGGTTTCTTTCATGTTAAACTCATACAATGTTTCTATCACCTCTCTTAAAGCTGTTGAATTGGACACGATCTAGATTTGTACTTTTTTTAAGATATGAAAAGTAATTATCACTTCGTTTTCGCTCATTGTCTGACTGGTCTAGCAATTTTGTAATTCTGAAATAATACCCTCTTCTTTTTTCACCGCCTACATCTCCTTCATCATCATCTTCGTCGTCATCACCACCGTCATAATAATGACCTTATTTAAAGAGGTAAAACTATTAGCTAAGAACTAATCTACCTTGAGGCCCTCATACAAAGGAATTTTTTTTATTTTAGCTGCATCTCCGAAGCCACTGGATACATTGGGTTTGGAAGAAAGAAATATAGTGGGCATTTCTAATCTCAACTGGAATACTATTCCAGAGCAGAGTTCCAGAGTTTTGAAAACTTTTTTTTAAAAAACATCCTTATTTGGTTTGGGAATTTTATACTGTTTGGTAGACATGGATCGTAGGTGGGGAGTATATTACCAGGTAGCCTATACTGGAATACTGATTGTAAATATCCAGGAGCACTATTATGGGATATCCTGTACATTAATTTAGCTTTTCTCAAACTGATTTTGTCTTCAATAGGTAATTATTTTTAACTTACCAGCTCAATTTTCCTTGCTTTCATTCTGGATTGATATTAGTGCTAATGCTCTTTTTTGAAGATTTGCCAGCTTTGCTATGTTTTTATCATTTGAATTACCCCAAACTGTATAACAGTAGTCTAAATAGGGTTGTATGTAACTGTTATAAAATAGTTTGCTGTGTCTTTCAAGGAGAAAATGTCTTATCCTACTGAGAAGCCATAAACGTGAATATACCTATCTGCGGATTACTGCCGTTCACGTATAAGTATCGATAAATAAAACTAATTATTTGGTACATCAAGGCGGCAACGTAAAACAAAGCAACGGAAAATACAAATAAACATAATCAAATATATTCTCGTGCATATTATAATTACAGTGGTATTACAAACAACTTATTGTTTAAATTCATTAAAATGTCTATTAGATTATCAGCAATTGTAAATCTATGTTGATATCAATTTCACAGAAATCTCTAGTAATCAAACATAATTAAAAACTTCTAACTGTCTAATCAAAGGTATTTTGTAGTCCAAGCATTAATAATTAACTGTTGATTAACAGCAATCAATTGTGGCTTGGCAGCTTACCTACCGACACAGGTGTCAACAGAATTCATATCAGCCGCGTTTACCTTGATCAAAAATCTGTACACGATATCACACATAAAATGACCGTTCATCACACCTGTGTTATTATTCTATTGTGGACAATCAGAGTAGACCTCTGATATATATAATGCGCCAAAATGAAAATCCTATCGTGAATATCTCATCTTAAATAAAGTGTATTGTAAAATATATTTTGGATCGTTTCAACTTTTCGTTACCTTAAACATTGCAAATATCTACAAAATAGTCATATTTACTTAGTTACGGATACTGTAATACATGCACAGTCCAACATTCGATTATTGGACTCGCTTAATCCATACACTTCCTTTCAGTTCAACTTTTCACCAAAATTCTTTCATCTGAACGACAGATTATTGTGAAGAAAGTATTTACGTACATATACAAAATCGATGGACCCCCAATAAATACTTTTGGCGGCAGAGCATTATGGAACCAATCAAGTGGCCTAGTGGTTAGAGCATCCGCCTCGGATGCAGGAGTCATACCAAAGACATACAAATGGCACTAGCAGCTGCCTCGCTAGACGCTCAGCATTAAGAGACTATTGTTAGGTCTGGTCCGCCTGGTGTCAAGATATTGTGCCTGGGTGGGACATAATGCTACATGTCTGCGGCATGGTGCCCCAGTGCTAAACGTCAGTATAAACTGACACACTGCAGACATTGAAGCAATATGACTCAAATTGATAAAGTTACCTTACAAATCCTTAAACTAGAACATACTGTGGACTCAAGTAGTACAGAGATGGTGAATTCTAGGCTTCCCCCCCCCCCTACTTTAAAGTTTCGAAAGTGATAAAGTAAAACAGACTGAGTTTAGAACATTTAAAGATTTTGGAACGACTTTGATGCTACGCAAGCATCAATTCGACTGACAAATTTCTCACAGTTCTTAAAGATTTAAACCAAAATGTAACAATGATAAAATGAATAGCCAATAACATATCATCTCTATAGCACAGACAGTCTCATTCCAAAGAGTCTGTGTGACCTAAAAAAGTTATCGCACACCCACAGGAATGTTCACATTCCAAATACAAGGTGTAGGGTAATGATCTTTTTGTACTCATTCACTAGTTAATCACATTCCAAATACAAGGTGTGATCTAGAGATGTTCGAGTATTCATATACGAGTTGCCTACATCACAAAGCTGCGCATCATCTCTAACACCAAAATGCTGATTCGCATCAAGTCTTGTACCGAGGTGCATCGAGAGTATAATACAATGTCTGGAAAGAAACCTGAACTAATCACGTGGTCCTTGGTTAATTCAGCAAAATATAAAACTAGCTTCATAAACTTCTTCAAACAGTTGTAGTCCATTCATAAAATACAAAAAAATGAGTAAGCTGAAAATGAAGGTACAAAATCGATCCTTTTAATTTAGAGTTTCCTCATCGAATTATCAATCATTTTATTCCCCTATAAAAATAAAAAATAAAAAATAATTATCGATTACTCCAGCTCAGCTTCTTCTGTTCTCAGTCTGCAGCTCGTCCTCTGATCACCTTACGCAGCTCGCCTACGATCTCTCCAGCTCGCCATCTCCTGTTCATCATCTATAGCTAACTCTCTCCTGCTTCCCCTCTCCAGTGCAACATATCCAGCTCGCCTTCATCAGAAGAGTGTAGATGGATGCTTGGAATGCCTGACTGTGAAAACCTCATTGTATGCTAGCTGCCATTTTATCCTCGTCAGTTTCCTCGGGTAGCCCATGTAAAAATGATTCAGTTTCTAATTAGGCAGCAGCAGAGAGGGTGAACAGACCATAAAATTCCGACAAAACAAATAAAACAAACAAATAAAATCATCTCGTAGAAAGGTCAAGATTTTTACAAATGAACTTTTCCTTGAGATGTTTTATTTCTGTAATGACCGATTGTACTAATAAAACCTCAGTTCGAAATAGTATCTGAAAAAATAAAGTACTCTACGTGTTTATTTATTTCTTGTTTATTTTTTTGACGACCAACGTTGGTAGGTACCCTCTCTGCTGCTCCTCTTCTGCTGATATTAATTAAATTATTATGTTATAATAAAATGATACATCCAGAATCTCATACTGCAAGAACAGCACGAGAACGATTAGAAACAAGTAAAAAATTTCTTCCTGTCAGAGACTCATTTAGAAAAAATCTACAAGCGCAGCAAGAAGCACGAGTTGAGTACGAAGAAGACACTAAAAAACTGTTTAAGCCCGTCACTGCAGCTACTGAGAAAGTTACAACAGTCATCAAAGAAGATCTTCTTCCGGTATCAGAAAAAATAGCAAGAAGAACTAAACAGGCAAAGAAGATTTTACGAGACCTTCCAACTGACATAGCTGCAGCTCAACCTCCACCTGTTGGTGAGGAAATACTTGAAGGTATTGGAGAACTTCGTACTGAAGTCGCCGATGTGAGAAAAAAACTTGCATCTAAATCCAAATCAGCAGGAGAAAGCTTAAAATTAATTGCAAGATTTAACGAAGGAGTTGTTGAGGAAATTAGAAAAACTGAAAGAGAGAAATTACCTAAGATGATATTAGATAATATATCTGATAAATCTAATTTTTTAAAACCCTTTTATGGAAAAACAAATGATGATGATTTCATTAAATGGATATATCGCGTATATTACAATAAAAAAACAAGCTAGAGGTTCAGAATTTAAAAGATTTAATGAAGAAATAAATAGACTTAGAGGGAGACGGGAACAACTAGGACAAGGAGAGTCCTCCCAGTATCAGCTTCCTCCACCTCTGCAACAAATAGAACAACAGCAATCTTCTTCGCCGCAGCAAAGGTTGAAGTCGGAAATTAAAAGGGCTAAAGAGTCACTTAAATCACCCCAGCGGAAACTTCCTTCACCTTTACGTAAAATTTCTGCACCGGATATAACATTTGCACCGATAGATTCACCACATGGATTTCGAGAAGGTGACTCACCCCCGGCCACCACTGAAGTACTTACTCCGGTAATGCAACCACCAGTATTTAAAACACCTCAAGATGAACCTAAAACAGGATCTGGTTTATGTCCTGATAATATCATCAATGACGTGTCACGGTTAGAAGTTCTCATAGGAGGAAAACGTGCCGGAAATAATTCACCAGAAATAATTAATGAAGCAGCTGATATTTGTCGGCGACTATTTCAAGGTGGTATCATGGATATCGGCGTTTACCGAGAACTTATTGATGAGCTCGTTGATGATTAGTCACCGCGATTAGATAAATGGTAAATAAAATAAGATGATTGTGCATAATAATCATCGCAAACCCGCACAGGTCAGAGCGGTAAACTCACGATTACCAATCTATAGTGTTATTTACGGAAATGGACTTGGTGATGTCATTCGGGGATTATTTACAAGGATAGCTCCAAAAGTAGCACCTGTAGCAAAACAATTATCGATGAAGGCTATTGATATTGTTCGTGATAAAGCTCCTGGTGCAATTGTCAATGTTGCTGGTAAGGCGTTCTCGGCGATCAAAGAAAGACTAGCACGATTATTGCGACGAAAACAACAACCACCGGTGAAACTGGCAAGTACTGAGGTGATGCCTGCAGGTGTTAGTAAAATAATAAATCAAGCTGCAAATCAAAAACTAGCGGCGATATCTGAAGAAGCAGAAAAAAATATAACAGCAAATTTAATAGCAGGAAGCGGTCTTCGTCGACGATGATCATCATTTGGAAAAATGGTAACTATAATAAAAATGTTCAGGCGCGAATCAGACCCAGCATTTGATATGGAGGCACCTGTCCTTAAGTATGAATCTATACGTGATTATCAATTTTATTCTTATGACGCAAGACTACCAAATCAGCGGGGGAGAATCGAATTACAGGTTCATGATACAAGTAGATATTTCTTGCCCGCTGAGGCGTTTATTGAAGTAGAAGGTAGACTTGTAACGAATGTTGTAGCTAATACGCCATATGCTGCTAATTTACGTGTTGGTTTTGTCAACAACGGGATTATGGCGTTGTTTGATAGCGCCACATACATGATTGATGGAAAAAATATTGAATCAATTCAGAAGGATGTTGATGTTGCTACAACAATAATTGGTCTGGCGAGATATTCTGACGACTTTACAAGATCAGCTGGTCCAACAATGATGTTTGCCAAGGATATTACCAACAACGCTGATCATGTTCAGTATATTAAGTTACAGACACCTCAAGTTACTGCATCTAATCCACAACCGGTTGATTTTGAACACGAAGACAGACCGGGTGCTGATTTTGATATTATAAAAAGTGTTAGTACGACTTACAACCTAGGATTTGCAACACGCCGAGCAACGCTGTTAGGAAATGATAGAAATTTTTCGTGTGCAATTCCATTATCTCACATCTTTGGATTTTGCAGAAATGTTAGAAAAGTCATCTTTGGAGCTAAACACACAATTGTGCTCGTAAGAAAAGGTGATGATAATGATGCAATCTGGCGAGGTGATGTTGTTGGTGAAGGTAAAGTAAATATATCAAAACTTTCATTGTGGATGCCAGTAATGACTCCATCTATTACTGAGGAACAAAAATTACTATCTTTTATGGATCAAGGTGGTAAATCATTGCTATCATGGTTAACAGTAACCACAGATGCTGCTCAAAGCAATATTAATGGTTTATTTACATGGCATATAGCATCACAACAGGGTGTTTCTGCACCACGACATATTTTTATTGCGCTGCAAAATATTGACCGGATAAATGATCAAGAACATTCGCATATGATATTTGATAACCTTGGAGTTAATGAAGTTTCCTTACGGATAAATGGACATCAAGAACCAACAGAAAATATACAACTAAATTATGCACAAAATCATGTAGCGCGCGCATATCATCGTTTAATGTCATTCATGGGACGTGATCAAAATATAGATACCGGTTTGCAAATATCACAATTAGATTTTACAGGTCTATATCCGATTTATTATTTTTCACTAGAACATCTTGATTTATCCAAACAATCTGTTGTTGATATACACTTTCGAGCTCATGTTACTAACCCAGCACCTGGTGGTGCCTTCTACAGAGCGATCGCGGTCATACTTAGCGACAAAGCCATGTTACTTGAAGGTGGTAGTGGTCGAATGAGGGTCGTTGATGCACCAGTGGAAAATCTTTAATTATTCAGAAAAAATATTATTTATATAAAAAATGTCGTATAGTCATGTTAATGTTACTCTGACCCCCGGTCAGGTAAAAAAGCTTCAATCAAAAACCGCCAACAAATGCGGAACTAAAATATCACTAAAACGAGATCAGATTAGTGGTGGTCCAAACAAATTATCGTTGACAAATAATCAGATTAAACATTTCAATAAAGCCCTAGAATCAAAAACTGGAGTTCAATTCCATCTCTCCCCGAGCGCCATCAAAGACATGGTTAAAACCGGTGGTATATTCCCACTTCTCGCGGCCATTCCGGCATTAATAGCTGCAGCTGCTCCAGCCGTAGCAAAAGCAGCCGCGTTAGGTGCTGCTGGAGCGGCGGGTAAAAAAATTTTTGATAAAATTACTGGTGGACGATATAGCAAAAAAAAAAGGGACGCGGTCTAAGATTGCCAGGATCTCGTTGGGGGAGAGGCCTAAGGCTTCCAGGGTCACTTCGTTAGACGTTCCAGCATCAAATTTTGATTTACTTAATGCCGCTAAAAAATTAAAAATATCTGCCTTTAGAGGTGTTTTTATGCGAGATCAATTACCGAAACAACCAAACAAACTAGAAACAGGTATTATTAATCTCGATGAACGTTCTGGACCTGGTACTCATTGGGTATCATACGCGGTTGATCCACGTGGAATTGTTTATTTTGATTCGCACGGGTTAGCTCCACCTGTTGAATTTATCAAGTATGTCGCACCACTTCACGCAACAACCAGAGGTTCCAAAGTTTGGTATTCAACGCTACCCACACAAACAATGACAGATCCGCCAATATGCGGCCGTGAAGTAATTAATGTACTCGACGCTATATCAAAATCATCCAGGCCGCCACATAAAGTCGTGCACGATTATACAAGCAACCGATTTGTTGCGCGTAAGGCGTTTTAAACAACGGGTCTTATTATAATGGTTGACATTTACGGAAGATCTTCACGCGTTAAGAAAAAGCCCGGCGACGTTGATCTGTCAAAGTATGCGACTAAGGATGACCTTGCTGATATCATGAACCTGGCTGGAGTTGACCCAGATGAAGTTGTTATTTTTCAAGATCGATATGGTAAACTAAAAACCAGCAATATCAAATGGAATGATATAGTTCGACGAGTACTTGGTGCAGTTACGGATAATATTCCCGTGTTTACTGACGGTGGTAGGATCAGAGATTCAAGTATGTCACTTAAAACCATCAGAGATGAAATTGCAAAAAGTGTTGCTAATCGCGTGAGAAACACCGGTGACACAATGACAGGTGAACTTAGCATGAACGGGAACAAAATAGTAGCTGTAACAGCTCCAAAATCTGACAACGACGTCGCAAACAAACTATACGTCGACGACGTGGATGGAAAACTATCCACGCTGCGGGCCGAGTATGACGTTCACACGGGCGCGTTTACAAGGCTTCGAAGAAATTTTCAGAAAACCGATGATGCCATAAATAAGTTCTTTGGAACTCCTTCCGTCATCGATATAAAACTTTCTGATATCAAAACTGACCTAGACACGATCAAACGAACACAGCTAGACATCATAGCGGGAATTCCTGAGATTATCAATAAAACCAATTTGATTAAAATTCCAGCTGAAATAACTCCCGGGCATATCACAAACATCGTATGCACGGTATCATCGGGATTTGCAACATGGTCAAAACAAAATAATACTATCAAATATACCGCAACAGTCACTGGCGTGTACAGGCTGTCTGTGTTTAGTGCTGCAAAATTTGAAATATTTACAACGTTTCCATGGCGTCATTCCACCGACAGGTTTTCCGGGGTTGTATCTGTTGTATTAAATAGCGCAAACGAGGAAATATTTATTCTGGAAGCAGCTGATAAGAAATTAACCGCAACATCCTTCTGGTGGTGTTTGGAATTTGTAGCTGAAACACCTCAATTGGTTACTGCATACAAATATATGGATGGTGCACAATACAGGTACAATCAAGAGCGTGAATGGCAGGCGGCGCTAAAAGATCAAGTCGATCAATATACAGTAAAAGTAAAAAAATATCGACGACGATTGGTTATCGTTGATGTGATTGTTTATTCAGTATCCGCTGTTGTTGCTGGAACCGGTGTAATATTATCAGCGTTGACAACGATGGCACCAGTAGCTGTAACTATTTGTATTTCAGCAGCAACAACTATTGCAGGTGTGCTTAATATCATCACAAAAAAAATATGTACTTGCACGAACGAAAAATTATCCGATTACAAAATAAAATTACATACAGCGACGGTAGCATACTCGAAATTATCCTCGTTGTTATCAGCAAGTCTCAGTGATGGAATTATATCTGATTTCGAATTTTCAATGATAACCAAAATATACGACGAAGGTATCGGTATTAAAGATACAAGTATCAATAATGACAGAATTACTCCAGCAGATCGTGACCAACACAACTCCGCCAAAGATAACGATGATCTCGGTAAGTTCAATTAATCCTGAATTTAGTGTTAATTTTCCTACTGCAATTCCAGTAAAAGAAATAGCACTAGCACAATTACGAGTATATTACAGCTGGCCAAATATCAGATCAAAATCATTTAATGGTACACCAGCAAATAATTCGCTTGTATTCGCTAGTAAAAATAAACCCGATGGAACACCTGACTGGGTTGTTGTTGGAATACCAACTGGCAGTTATGAGATTGAAGAGATCAGTGAGGAATTTCAACGTAGAATAAAATCAATAACAGGAAAAGAATCAAAAATATCAATTAATGTTCATGAACCCACCCTGTCCTCGACGATTGAAATAAACTCGCCTGATTATGCCGTTGATATTTATCAATCCACGATAAGATCCGTACTAGGTTGGCCTGAAATTCCCCGGGTGTATGAAGGACCACCAGAACCGAAAAAGTCTGATTATGTCACGGATAGGCAATCATATCATGAAATTAATCCATCATACGGGGAAAAACTACGTATTTTAAAAAGTAAATCAATGTTTAGCCATTTTATCTTTCACGATGATATTGAGGCATGGATTTTTATAAATCAGGTGGAAACAGGAAATGTTTTTGGTCTTCATCGAGGTGATATTATTGAATATTTTCAGGAAATCAATCAAGAATGTAAAAAACAACTAGATCAACTAAATCAATATTTTAACGAACATATTTTTGATATATCAGCGTCATCACGTGAAAAAATCATCACGCGTGTGGAAATATTAAATCAGCTTATATCAGATATGGAATATTTTAATAACCGAATAGTTCAAGCGATGGTTAGTTTAAAATCATTTATATATTTTGATGCATATAAATGGTTAGAAAAATATAAATTAACAGAAGCAGATGTACCAAATTTTAAATTTCCCGGGTATAGTGTAACCGAGTTAAGAAAATCTGTCAATGATGTCATTGATGAGTTTTTTCCTAAAATACTCCATGCATGGAGAAAACTAGCACCATATCCAACTGTTCTTAGATATGATAATGATCCACATGGCGGCGGAAGACACGTATCTCCGGGAATCGTTAATATAACACCGACGGTCGCGGTCAATCTGGTTTGTGACGTAATCGATGGCAGCTATCAAATAGATCTCGGAAGATCAAATCAAGCTCAACAAGGATACATCCTGTACACGTTCACACCACAAGTTCCCCCTGGAAGTTTAATCGTGCAAGAACCAACTAATCCTGTGTATTTACGGTGTCACAATAATATGTTAACACGAATCAATTTTAAGCTCACAGACCACCTTAATCGCTTAATTGACATACGTGGAGAAGAACTTGTAATAAATCTGTATGTAAAGTCGTAAGACTTTATCGTAGATCTTTGATATTAAAGATCCAGTAATGTACCAGCACGTGAGGGTTTTTATACACTTGAAAACGCGCGTTTTCACAAAACACAGAGCAATTTAGTCATTGATGAACACGGAAACGAGGATTTCTTATTAACACAAGAACAGTTAGATGAACTCCGGCGCACTCCTGCATCAAAGTCGAATAAATATATCTGATGAGGTAATTCATCTTTTTTAAAATGTTTTATTTTTTTCTGAAAATTTGATCATTTTCACATAAATCTGAGTACCAACTCACCCATCAGAGTCATAAATTGCATAAATCTGAGTACCAACTCACCCATCAGAGTTATAAATAAATAATAATTCAGAAATAAATAATTTGTAAAATTAAGAAATTTGTACAATTTTATGTTTTTGATGGGGTAAATGGTACTCAAATTAAGAAATTTGTACAATTTTGTAAATTTGATGGGGTAAATGGTACTCAAATTAAGAAATTTGTACAATTTTATGTTTTTGATGGGGTAAATGGTAGTCAAAATTAAGAAATTTGTACAATTTTGTTAAATTTCAGTAAAAAAAACAAATTAATTCAGTAAATAAATTAATTAATTCAGAAATAAATAAATTAATTCAGTGAATAAATAATTTGTAAAATTAAGAAATTTGTACAATTTTGTAAATTTGATGGGGTAAATGGTACTCAAATTAAGAAATTTGTACAATTTTATGCTTTTGATGGGGTAAATGGTAGTCAAAATTAAGAAATTTGCACAATTTTGTTAAATTTCAGTAAAAAAAAACAAATTAATTCAGTAAATAATAAATCTGAGTACCAAGTAGCCCATCAAAATTATGAATAAATAAATCTGAGTACCAACTAGCCAATCAGAGTTATAAATTGCATAAATCTAAGTACCAACTAACCCATCAAATTCAGAAATAATATTTCTGATCAAAGATCTCAGTCATCTTCATCGGAATTACTACTCTGGATCGTTTCACCAGTAACGAAGTTACTCTGGATCGTTTCACCAGTAACGAAGTTACTTTCTAACATAATTTTTCTTAATTGTCTTATACGAGTACTAATCGTTTTCTTTGCCTCATACTCGTGGGATAATAACGATTTAATTCTTTCTACGGCGGCAGAGAGGGGAACGAACTCCTTCACATGATCATCTTCTACGGTAGCTAGCGACTGAAACATTGCCGCCTGAATCCGTTTCATGAGCTTGTATTCAGATGATAGTGTGTGTGTCCCCTGGGTTTTACGTTCTTGTAAAATCTCAAAGTCAGAAACTATTTTTTCAGGATTAAGTTCATCAGATATATTAATTCCATCTTTTTTCAATTTTTTAATAGCAACAATTACATAATTGATATTTTCATGGTTCATTATATAATATATAAATCTTTAAAATAAAAAAAAAATATCCCTAGAACCCCTATCGAGTGTTTAGCGAGTTCGTCGGGATGTTTCAGGGACAGCACAACATATACAATGAATGAAGAGCTCCTATCGAGTGTATTAGCGAGCTCAGATTATGAATGAAGAGCCCCTATCGAGTGTATTAGCGAGCTCAGATTATGCATTGGACGGCACAAACATATAACTTAACTAAGGAAATGGATATATACAATGAAATGGACATATACAATGAAATGGATATATACAATGAAATGGTTATATACAATGAATGAAGAGCCCCTATCGAGTGTATTAGCGAGCTCAGATTATGAATGAAGAGCCCCTATCGAGTGTATTAGCGAGCTCAGATTATGCATTGGACGGCACAAACATATAACTTAACTAAGGACAGTACAAACATATACGCTCAGCAAAAATCCCACCCACAATAATTAATCCAGTGGGTGATACGAAAATATGTATCAACCACAAGTCAATATTGTGGTTGAATTTTGCTGAGCGGGGGGTTTTGCGGTTCCCCCACTATTATAAAAATCGCAATTATGCGCACACCACCGACAAATTGTCAGCCATGGGGGTTCGATCCTGGACCGCGAGCGTCACAGTCCAATACCATACTGATTGAGCTATCAAACCTTGTTACGAACATATGTTTCGGAAGTTAACATATAGTTAAGCTATATAGCTAAGGAACCAATATTTACACTAAAACAGCGGTTTCTGAATAATAACAGTTTCTGTATTTATAACAACAGTTTCTGAATAATAACAGTTTCTGTATTTATAACAACAGTTTCTGAATAACAACAGTTTCTGAATATAAAACAGCGTTTTTCCTAAGCAGACTGCGAATCAATAATAACAGTGGCATGAACACACCTGCAGATCGATTACCATGACAACGGTTTCTGTTCTGTACCTACACAGCTTCCTTGCGGATCAATAACATTATCATGATTTCTCGTAATGTTGTATGATGGGAAATATTTAAAAACCATAAATAATACTTCTACGAGTAATTAATTACGATGTAATTAGTTAAACTGACTAATTACGATCATAAAAAATCAAAAATCTACGAAGAAAACTATATATTACAAAGTAATCTCCCTTTTATATAATCAAAAATTCAGTAGTGTATGGAGGACATACTGTGACATAAATTAAAAAAATTAATTCAATGTGGTGATGATAGTTAATAATGTGGTGATGATAATTATTGATACTGAAAGGTAATTTTCTGTTTATATTTTTTCGAGAAAGTAGATCTGGTTATATTTTCTGCGACGTATTTTACCACACGCGAGTTAATATCAAAATATTTCGCAGCCGCGTTCATAGACTGAAATATAATTACTTTGCCAGTTTCTATGTTTGTGGAATTTACCGCCCTTCTAGAAAATGTCTTACATCTTCCTGTATTACCACATGCAGAGTTCACGCTTCGTGTGACAACACGAAGGTTGGATAAATTATTGTTTTGAGGATTTCCATCAATATGATCAATAACAAGACCGTCATTGATCATCCCATTATGACATTCATACGTAAATCTATGACATAGATAATGTTTTCTCTTCCCAACAGTAAACATTAGATAGCCAGTATTAGAAACAACGCCAACTGGTCTCTTCAACTTGCAGTGTCTGATGATACCATTAATATTTGATTCATAGTTTGTTATGACAGGATGTGGGACAAATATATTTTGCTCCATTATAATAATATTATTTGTTTAAATCATTGTTTGTCTGAAATCTTGATATATAATCCTCCACGGATTTTATAGCGTTTTCACCGCTATTATTTTTTTTGTCATAATATCTTTTAAGTTCTCTGAACCGTTTTCCGCCGCACTTTCCACATAATTCTGTTTTTCCTCGCACTCCAATACCACACCGCAGACATGGTATTGGTCCTAGACTTCCTCGTCGTATGTTTTGTGAGTGTATCCAACAAAATTCCTTTCTGCAGGATTTGTTGCATCGATTTACTGAGCCGATCATCAACCATCTGCATTGAGACATTGTATATATATATATATATATAATATTTTTTATTTTAAATATTTGTTTTAATTATATGAACGAGTTTGAGAGATTATCTCAAACTAGGCCTGTTAAATATAAATTCAACCTTGACAGATTATCTTCTGACTTGCCAGTACGAGATTTGGTTGATCCGAAAAATAAAAGTCTGATCTCGAAAATTCACGACGCCAAGAAAGAATTTTACACGGATGGTGCATCTCATACATGGTCAACGTTCAAGATCATACGCCTTGACAAAGTCACGGACGCCACAATGAACGACAAGCGAGCGGCAACTATCATTAACTACATCGCTGAATACGAGGGCAATCAAAAATATTTCTTCAGAGTAAAATTTATTGTATTAACAGAAACAGGTAGTTGGATTATCCGTGACAAATATGATCCTGTCCTTGGCAATAATAAAACTGTCATATTAAGAAAAAATTCCAGACCGGGTCTACTGACGGGTATTGACAAACCGTATTATGAGCGAGCGTATCCTGTAACAGCGGTTATTTATGGAATCTATGAGATAAATAAAAAACCCAACGTTGATAAACTAGCGCCGATGAAATTTTCAAGGTTAAATTGTGTAACCGAACGAGTAATAGAACACTTTACAAACGCGATGCGTGGAAATGGATTAACTGATTTAAGGCGTGAAAAAATAAACTCGTGGGCTGATTCAGTTAAGGATACCGGTGCTACAATAAAAGATGTTGCTGAGTTAGGAAAAATATTAAAATTTCCAATAACCGTAGCAACAATAACGGGAGAAGTACTGTACCAATCGAAATATAAATCGAAAGGAGCTCCAATAAATATTATCGATCATAACGCGCACGCATGGACTAACGCAGTAACAATATTTCCACGTGATCGAACTGTTAGATTTTACCCCACAGATAGTATGTTTGATTTTATCAACGAAATAAGTAAAACCGATCCTGTATCGGTATGGTTATTTAAAAGTAATGAAGAAGGTGAATTTGATCAGTTTGTCAAACCAAACGGTGAAATATATCGAACAGAATCCCTCCATGACGAGATGAAAAATCTCGCGACGTTTTTACAGTGCAAGCACGCAGAAAATACTGACAAATTACTAACTAATTGTTTTACCGTTCCATCTGTTGCGGCTCATTTCGCCAGAGAACGAAATTCATGGAAACCAACACGATTTGATTTACTCGAGGACGTACGCGCAAGTTGCGTCGAATATGGACATGGCGGATTATGGAATACCAAATATAATTACAATGATGTTATTTCGGTTGATATGGTTGCATGTTATCCAGGAAGTTTTCTGGGATACGGAGATTGTTCTGTGTACTTTGAAAGATTTGGTCACCCAACAAACGAGATGACGCGAGTGGCAATTAATGGACCATTACCTGATTTTGATCTGACTGGATTCGCCTGTATTGAATCATTCGAGTTTAACGAAAATCTTCACAAGATTTGTTATGTTTGGTTTGGTAGACATTTTTGTGAAAAACGTTGGGCACCTGTAGTTTTGTTGCGATATATGCTAGATTGTATGATACTGACATCGTTGGTGGTCAGTGAGGCAATTATATCATATCATGCACAGACCAAAGTTTGGTTGCCCATGTCAGATTCTGAAGTTATCAGCGAGTTTAAGGAAAAATATCCTGATGTTTCCGAAGATGATATTCCTAATAAACTCAAAACCGCAAAAGATCTCGGTAGAAAAATTATAGGTAAATTTACTCAAGGTGGTGCATATGATTATAAAAGACATCACGCACGATTAATTTTAGATGATGCCGAGTACGATTTTATAATCGCTGATACAACAGCGAAAAATATATTTGTAAATCGAGAAAGTGTTTATTTATCCGACGGAACAAAATTGGGTACGATCGTTAGTTACATAAATGACGTATCCCCGCAATATATTCATCTAAGATCTTCCATGTTGGCTTATGTTTCTATAAATTTATTATCGATGATTAATAGATTTCCTGAGACCGCAGTCAGAGTCGCAACAGACTCATTTTATATTTCGAGTAAATATTTAAAATCTGTTATGAAATTTACAAGTAATGATGAACGATGGGGTTCGTGGAGAATAAAAAAGGAACTATTACACAATTATACAGAATCAGCAGATGTTCCAATGAGAGATTTTTATCGTGAGGGTAATAAAATATCAGAAATGTCGAAAGCACCATCGTTGAGTGATCCAATAACTAGATATAAGACAGTATATCTCAATGGACCTGGTGGATGCGGCAAAACAACTCGAACGATTAATGTTTTTAGAAATTCAGATATGATCGTGCTGACACCCACACATAGACTTGCACGTGAGATGAAACAGCGGCAAGTACAATCGTGTACGTATCATAGTTTCTTTCGGTGGCGCGGAGATACATGGACTCCTGAACGGATGGGAGAAAAATATATACCTAAAATAATTATTTGGGATGAGATATGCACGGTCTCATTGGATACATTAAAAACGTTTCTTGATTGGTTGTTGACGAAAAATACCGCTATAATAATGTGTGGCGATCATGGTCAACCGCCGCCCTTTGTTGGACCATCTCCACATGATTGGTTAAAAAATTTCGTTGATTATTACGAAGAAATAGATGATGATCATAGAGCTCTTGATGCAAATTTGAAGGAGTTTAAAAAATTAATCAGATTACAATCAAACAAAATTCAGTGTGAAATAATACGTGGAGTGATCTCAGAGACATCAATGAGTGATTTTTTGAATTTATGGAGACCCACCGATTTGATCGTAGCAAGTAGAAAAATAATCAGAGACGCTTTACAACAGCAGTTATTTCAACTACATAAAGAAAAATATTCAGAATTACCCGTACCGTTGTGTTATAGACCATCAGATACACGAAAACAGAATATTAATGTTGATATTCCAGGACCCTTGACAGAGTTAAGGAAACAGAATCTCGTATTAAATGATATTGTCGCCGTTGATATCAGTGTGGTCGAAGATGCATTACACGCTGACAAATCTCCATGGGTGTTGGGATACGCTATGACAATCCACTCGTCTCAGGGATTAACTATTTCTGATACACGAGTCTGGATTGTAGACGATCGCATCGAGTGGTCAAATTTAGTTTATTTAGCGGTATCGAGGGTCAGAAATATATCTCAATTACGTAGAATCATAATTCCTGAAATCGTTGATAAATTTAACATCATCGATGATGATATAATAAGAAAAAAATTAATCGGATACAAACAATCTGATAAAAAAAATAAACACGACTTTGATCTTGATGTTGAATTTATTATTGAGTTAAAACAGCAGCAGAATAATCATTGCACCAGTTGTAATTGTATAATGTTATGGCGATATTCGAGTAATGATTCAAGACAATTTACCGTAGATAGAAAAGATAATAGTCGCGGTCATATACGAGAAAATACCATGTTGACCTGTCTTGAGTGTAATCGACGTCGGGGTGCAGGCACCCTTAGCGCTAGCGCTAGTTAAGTGATCGAAATCACTGAAGTGATCGCGGTGGTAGTTGTGTATCCGCGGGAATTATTTGTAGTTGTTCACGTGTAAATCCACGTTGAGGAGCGGCCGGATCTAATCTGTAGATTGCAGGTCTGGAAACGCCTGCGTTTCTCCCAGTGGATCTTGTCACGGTAGATATTTTGTGTGTGGTAACACTCCAAATAGGATCAGTCGCTCTCGCTTTACCACCTTCAAGTTCACCAGGCTCATATAAATATCTGACTGTGACATCACCTAATATTTTTTGTTTTCCAACATCTTTTCGTTGTGTTGGTATATTTATTTTTGTGACCGCGCTAATGGGTTTCATGTTGGTTGTTCGTGTGATCTCATTATTTAATGCAGCTATCACGCCTGGTAATCTTGCCACCCATTCGCGAGATCTTTTATCCTGAATAAATTCCCTCGCGTATTGATATCCAAATAACCGCTCAGCAAGTGTTCGATTAAATCGCTCAACAATTGCTTGATCACGGTGAATTGCAGTATGACCTCGTCGTATTTTGGTATTATGTCGTTTCATCAGTGATGATACTGGACCAAGAAATTCCTTACCAGGATCAACCTGTAGTAGCTGTGGCCATCGCAGACCACCTCGTTGATAAATTCGTTCAAACGCATCGGCTACTTCAGATGATGTTTTCGCTGATAGCGGCTCTGCTTCTTTATATCTACTTGCAACATCAACTACGGTTAACGCGTACTTGTACGTTTTTCCACGCACAGTATCATGCGGTAAAAACAGAATATCAGCTTGATGAACTTCATTAGGAACACTGACTTCGAAATACGCGTACTGAATTTGTTTAGGACGTGGTAGATAAATTTGCCATATTGCCTGCCTGGACAACCACGCTTTAGCAGTAGAATGTTTAACCGCTGCTGCATCAGCGAGTTTACCAATTGCTGCTTTGCCTCTCCAGTATCCTCTTGGTGAATAATAAATTAATTCCATTATTAATTACCAGCTCCAAGCGCTAATTTACCTTTCATCGAGGATCTTACTAACCAATTAGCTAATGATTCTCTAATATTTTTATTTTTTATAGAATTTAATGCATGAATTAATTTCACATCTGCAATATGCCTATCTTGTAGATTTTGACTTTTATAAGCTACATCATGAGCATGACAAGCTCGATCAATAGCGTTTATTGGTTCCTCGCCTGGTTTTGGTTGATCCTGATTATCGAGCCTGATATCAAGTCTGGTACCAGGACCGCAATAATTATATCCGGGTAGATGTTTTTCTCCACTGTATTTAGCCCATGGAGCACCTGGAAACTTTGACATCAAATTAGCAATATCACCACCGCGCTTATTAGGTAAAAACGAAAATTTCTTTCTACCGCATACAGAACATTTTCCACCGTACGCTATTTTTTTATTTTTTGTTATAACCGTAGCTAAATCAGTGGTTGGAGTTTTAACTTTACAGCGTAAACAATATAGATTCATGTTATAACATATATGGATATAATTGATTTCTCAGCAACTCGGCAGCGACAGCCAGTTAAGCACCATCCTGCGCTACCGAACTCCATCAGAATGATTATCATAGGACCATCTGGATCGGGTAAGACGCAATTATTACTTAATCTGATAATGAGATGGTTGAAATGGGATAAATTATATTTAGTAGCACCATCCGTTGATGATCAACGATGTTATGATGTACTTAAAGATTTCAATGAAAACGCACGATTACTGGATGAAGATAATGATGTTATAGAGTTTATAACCGATATTGATGAAGCACCATCCGTAGATTCCATAGACGGATTTATTAATAATTTAGTTGTATACGACGATGTGATGCTAGATAAACAATCAAATCCAGCCAGAATATTTTCCGAGGTAGACATAAAAATACAGACGTGATCTATGTTACTCAACGATATACACAAATTCCGAAGGTGATCAGAGACAACTGCAACATTTTAGTTGTGTTTAATGGCGTAGACACACACACGTTGCGAAATATTCATCAAACTTGGTGTGGTGGTGACATGGATATAATTAAATTCAAAAATTTCTTCTCACGAGCGCAAGCTACTCCACATGGATTTATAACAATAAATTTACATGATCCAAGAACAAGATATCGTGTGGGTCTTGATAAAATATTTGGGTAACAGGGGTGATGACAAAATTAAATTTAATTAAACAGATATCATTAATATAATGAACAACTGTGCGTGGCTGCGTCAAGGAACCACTAACAAATGTAATAAAAAATGCCGTGGAGAATATTGCAAGAAACATAATTATCTTATAAAGAAAAATCCTCATGCTGGTCCACGAAGTTGTGTTGGATGTAACAACGGCGTTAGAGGATTATATCAGATTTGCAAAAATTGCGGTGGAGATCGATATCGAAGTTTGATGAACTATTACAGAAAAAGAAAGAACATAAATCCAAAAATAGAAAAACCACCATCAGAACTTGAATATTACTTGAAACATAGAACAAATAAAGATGAAACAGATGAAAATGAAACAGATGAGGAAAAACGACAGCGAGAACGCGTTGAAAAATATTCATCAAACTTGGTATGGTGGTAAATTAATAGCAGCAGAGAGGGTACCTACCAACGTTGGTCGTCAAAAAAATAAACAAGAAATAAATAAACACGTAGAGTACTTTATTTTTTCAGATAGTATTTCGAACTGAGGTTTTATTAGTACAATCGGTCATTACAGAAATAAAACATCTCAAGGAAAAGTTCATTTGTAAAAATCTTGACCTTTCTACGAGATGATTTTATTTGTTTGTTTTATTTGTTTTGTCGGAATTTTATGGTCTGTTCACCCTCTCTGCTGCTTAGGCACGTACTCAGTTTTGTGATACTTCATTACAATGTAAAAATTGTGGCCAACTTCGCTCGATTGTGATAATAGTACATGAGGCATGTACGCAAATAAACTGTTATAATATTAAGCAGATAAACTTTATTAATTAATTTAACACCACTTCAACGCTCATAAATACTTCAACACCACTATTTTGATAGTATTAATTAGTCATGACGTCTGTCAACATTTACGGTGGTGTATCATTATGGAGACAAAAAAAATACTACAGTTAAAATAACATTACATAACGAACACCGCTATTTCGAATTTCCGAATATTGCAAACGTTCACGTTCACGTTGGATTCAAGCGTAGGACTTATTCACCATTTTAGGAACGACTTGCAATGGTTCATATACATATTAAGTTTCTGTATGTAAAGTAATACATTCGTGCCTGTGACATATTAAAAACAATCCAAAATATCATACTTCAATTTTATCACTGATCTGAGTAGCTTTTATATTTCCCAGGTAATTTCCCAGCTCATCCAAAAACTTTATCATAATCAGTTGTGAAGTGGCTCACATAATTTATATTCTCACGATGTATTATTTCTCCAACTTATTGCATGTGACATTTTCTTTTGCAATATGAGACGAAGACACCGGCATGTTTATCGTCTCTGAAGCTTCTCATTTGCAAAAGCAAACAAAAAAAGAAACGAAAGAAGGAAGGTAGGAACGAACGAACAACGGATCGTTGAGAAGTATTTACATCACCTAAGACAGTTATTCGTATTTATTTATTTTATTTATTTATCCAATTACTTACTCAATTACTCATTGATTAATTATTTACAGGCTTTCTTAAAAGTAAAAAAATAAACGAGTGAACGAACACCGGACGGTTACAATGTATTTACTTCAGCCGAAGGTTTAATGTTCTAATTTTTAATATAACAACTATATCCATCCATCCATCCATCCATCCACCCAACCACCATCCATTCAATTTCTTATTTACACATTTATTTACGTATTTATTTCTATACTTATTTTGACACAGTCGGGACCGGGGAACTGTCTGTTACTTGGATTATAAGTCGAGTGTTTTGACAAGATTAATGAAAAGCTCAAATGAAAATGACTAGTTAAAATTGTACGTTTTGACTCGAAAAGAAAAGGTTTAATTGAATAATTCTGCTGCAAAATAAGTGTCGTCTGAAGGCACGTGGTTGAGGTCTGACTATATTGTTGATTTTTCTTTTGGACAGATTTATTGAGCTTGCAGTTTTGAACGAAATTCTCTGCGCTGCTAGTGATATGTCAGACCAGTTTGTACCATCACCATTCCCCGAATTTTTACATTTATCACGACTATATATAAAAGAAACGTATCGATCTAATAGGAGATATATTAATGTTATTATCACATTGGGGTGGGTGCACCTTTATTGTAAAAGGAGATTCTCTTGTGTCCTGTTGGATCATTTAATCACGATGTTATCTTCAGGTCTAATTTTATTACGTCAATTAAATTTGCATCACACCCTCCACCACAAAAAATTACTTTAAAAAATCTTACTTGAAGAAAAACAACCAGACCAAACGAAATAACATGTTGATTTTTATTTTTTAAAAGGTGGTTAAAGGTTTAATAATGTTCATGACTTTCATGTGATAATCTTTGAATGGCGGATTCACTCGTACTGATAGAGAGAATTAAGTGTCACACCCCACCCCCTTCGCATTGATGTTCAGTCCAATTTTTGATATATATACAAAATAAATGGAATTGGACGTGTTATACATACTTATTTATGACCTAGCTTTATATTTGGAATATAAATGTACAGCAACTGTATAATGTATATGATAGACCCAGGTCATGCCAATTAATAACGTTGCTTGTAAGGACAAATACTAAACACAACCACTTACCTGAGGATTTAAAAGAAACAAATATACTGTACTTATGCTATTGAATGTAACACCCTGTAATGTAACTGATAAGAAAGCCACTGGCTGTCCACAACGCAGCAACAAAAAGCGGATTATGAATGTGCTATCAAGGCATTTAATCTAACGTTCATGTAATCAATGACTTTCTCGTTTTTATACAACCTGTTTAGACGACAAGACAATGGTTCTACATCCGGAAGCAACGTCCTTGGCTGAAGAAGCAGTGTACTTTTTCTTCTTGTTTATGCCTATACAGCCAAGTAATCCTTTACATTCACATTTTAATATTGAATGATTTGAAAGCATATCAGGAAAAAAGCGGGCAAAGGAAATCAAAAGGCATATCCTACAATCACTTGAATTCTCTTCTTTTTCCGGCAAGAAGGTCAACAATATGCGCCTTTAACTTCTTATGAGCGCGGAACAATCAGGCGTTGAAGCGGATTTCAATAGTTGTATACCCTTATCTATTCATGTTTGGATAGTTTCTATATTCGGAAAACTCTAAATTCGTCTTTGCTATTTTTGCTCACAGCTGCTAAAATAGGAAATCTCGCATGGTATAATTTATTAGCTGTCTTGAACATTTTAAAGACTAATCCGAAATAACACCTTCCACTGAGTACCTGGATATACGTACGTCATAAAATAAACAAAGCGTATTTCGATTATGTCCTTCGATCGAACACAATTTGTTTCGTTTATTTAAGAGGTAATTCTCGTTATGTAAGGGCAGCGTAACTGTGCCATTGAATGATAAACCTGTTTTAATAATTATCAATGTCTATGATTTGTGTGTGTGTGTGTGTGCGTGCGTGTGTGTGTGTGTGTGTGATTTGGATTTTTAACGTAGCTTTAACACTTTTTCAGTCATATTGCTACGATGTCTGCAATGTGGCAGTTTATTGTGATGTCTAGCACTGGGACATCATGCCGCAGACATGTATCATGATGTCCCACCCAGTCATATTATCCTGACACCAGTCTGACCAGTTCTACCATTAACTTCTTAATGCTAAGCGCCAAGCGAGGAAGCTGTTAGTACCAGTCTATGATGTAGTTGTATTGTGTTTTAAATGAGTTACTTGAATGGACCAATGGGAAACGCCATACCTTTTTTGTGTATCAATGAACAGGCACGATCATAATACGATCCAGGTGCCCCTCAACGGCAAGAACTTCTTTGCTTTATATCGTGTCATATATGATTTATCTTAATTTTTAACAGCTATATCCGCACTTAGTTTTCCATTAAAAGTAATAGATTTATCATTTATAAAAAAAATAGAAAAAAAGAAAAAGAAAACAACAAAATTTAGCAGAAATGTAAGGACGTAAATCTAAGATGGACAGATTTCGGAATTTGTTTTTAACTTTCTTCAAAATTGTTTGAATAAATTTGGTAAAACAAAAATTTCCCTTATGGTTTCCGCTTGTAATATGTTAGCATAACTGAGGCAAATACTATGTTAACCTCACCTGAAGAGGTTAGAGCGGAAGAGGCTGAGATTTTAGTCCCTCAAATACTGTCGCTTCATTTTGCTTTCTCTGTCTGTCCACACGGCCCATGTTATTTGATTAATTTTTGTCTTGCCTTTAATTGGGAGCGAACACAGTATTGCAGCTGAAAGGGTACTCTACCCTCTCCACCCACCTTCCACTGAGTACCTGCCTTAGAAGTCCCTATTATATGCTGTTAGTTTTGTAATCGACATTGTTTTATCATTGTTATCGCAAAGAATAATTGTATATGTATGTTAAGAAATCAATTTCACAGCCACTTGAGCCTGTACAGGCAGGACGGATAGCACACAACGAATACAACTACAGAAATAGTACACGATGGCATCTGTCGGTAGCGTATTAACGGGGGGAAGGCAGACGGGGCGGTTGCCTGGATGCCAGAGGACTTAGTAGTAGTAATGGCATTGGATTTTCTAAACATAAAAACTAACTTCAGGCTATAATAGACAAACAAACAAACAAGCCAAACGAAACCCCCATAAAATCAGACGCATATGTAAGTATGCTTATAATGTAATCATGGGAACGAGCAACTTAAAATGTATACCTGGTAAAGAGCAGTCTAGATTATGTAATGTGTACCCTGCAAAGAGCAGTCTAGAATGTGTACCCTGCAAAGAGTAGTATATAATGTGTACCCTGCAAAGAGTAGTATAGAATGTGTACCCTGCAAAGAGTAGTATAGAATGTGTACCCTGCAAAGAGTAGTATAGAATGTGTACCCTGGAAGGGGCAGTATAGAATGTGTACCCTGCAAAGAGTAGTATAGAATGTGTACCCTGCAAAGAGTAGTATATAATGTGTACCCTGCAAGGGGCAGTATAGAATGTGTACCCTGCAAAGAGTAGTATAGAATGTGTACACTGCAAAGAGTAGTATAGAATGTGTACCCTGCAAAGAGCAGTATATAATGTGTACCCTGCAAAGAGTAGTATAGAATGTGTACCCTGCAAAGAGTAGTATAGAATGTGTACCCTGCAAAGAGCAGTATATAATGTGTACCCTGCAAGGGGCAGTATAGAATGTGTACCCTGCAAAGAGTAGTATAGAATGTGTACCCTGCAAGGGGCAGTATAGAATGTGTACCCTGCAAAGAGCAGTATATAATGTGTACCCTGCAAGGGGCAGTATAGAATGTGTACACTGCAAAGAGTAGTATAGAATGTGTACCCTGCAAAGAGCAGTATATAATGTGTACCCTGCAAAGAGCAGTCTAGAATGTGTACCCTGCAAAGAGTAGTATATAATGTGTACCCTGCAAAGAGTAGTATAGAATGTGTACCCTGCAAAGAGTAGTATAGAATGTGTACCCTGCAAAGAGTAGTATAGAATGTGTACCCTGCAAAGAATAGTATATAATGTGTACCCTGCAAGGGGCAGTATAGAATGTGTACCCTGCACAGAGTAGTATAGAATGTGTACACTGCAAAGAGTAGTATAGAATGTGTACCCTGCAAAGATTAGTATATAATGTGTACCCTGCAAAGAGTAGTATAGAATGTGTACACTGCAAAGAGTAGTATAGAATGTGTACCCTGCAAAGAGCAGTATATAATGTGTACCCTGCAAGGGGCAGTATATAATGTGTACCCTGCATAGAGCAGTCTAGAATGTATACCCTGCAAGGAGTAGTCTAGAATGTGTACCCTGCAAAGAGCAGTCCGAAATGTATACCATGGAAAGAGCGGCTTACAATGAATACCTGAGAACGAGCGGCTTAGAATACGTACCTGGGAAAGAGTTATTTACAATTATACCTGTGAAAAAAGTTGCTTATGCATTCGAAAGAGCAACTTATACTGTAAAAAAGCGATTGACACTGTATACATAGAAAAGCATGTTAAAATGTAGAAGGACATCTATGAGAAAGTGCTGTTTACAACTGAATGCTTGGGAAAGAATGGCTTATAATATATACATTGAAAGAACTGCGTACAAGATATGCATGGAAAGGGCAGCTTATGCCCGTGAAACAGCGGTTCAGAGCAGCCATGAAGGTGTACCTGGGAAAGAGAATCTCTTATTGTGTGCTTATGAAAGATCAGTTTAGAACGTATACTTGGGAAAGAGCGACTTAAAGTGTGAACTTGGTATATAGCGGCATATAATGTATACGTGGGAATAAAGTGGCTTATAATGTACGCATAGGAAAGGGCACTTTAAATCTGGTACCTTTGGAAAAGCTACTTACATTATGTAACGTCGCTCTCTTAGTAAGAGAGGTGGTTAATTGGATTTGGCTGGCGTTATCTAGATGATGACCTCCATCGATATTATATCCCGGCGGGAGTGAAAGAAGAAAGGAATTTCAAGAGAGAACTGAACGAGAATACTTGGAAGAAATAAAGCAATACAAGCCTCCTTTGAAAATATATTTTTTTTAAATCGGAAAAAATTAATAACGACAATTCCAATTCAAGTTAGATTATGTCAATATAATTTAACAGGTGTGTCTAATTTAGGTTTATTTCATCATCATAACGACAGGTGAAAAGAGCACAATGTCCACGATTAATTTGCATCACTTTCCTCTCTTTTGACTGTATATCAACGTCCCCTAGTTCATCCTTCCTAAGCTCTGTGCTTTTCCCCTTCATGGACTTCCTGGTCCTTTTATTCTGACCTCGCCCTTCTTTCCCCTGGACTTATGTCTTCAGACTGTATCGTCTCTCTCCCAGAAAGCTGTTCCTTAAAGGACAAAATTACCCCTTAATTCTGTATACCCCACTCTCTAGAGGTACATACAATTCACTTACGTTACTCAGAGCATGCTGGCTCCACACACTGCGTAAATTCTGATTTAGTACCGTAGGACATTGATCTCGCTTCCAGCGGATCGCATGCAATCAATTCTACCAATGAACTAATAACTGTATAATTAAAAGGTAAATTGCATAAAATTTTTAGCATCAACACTTTCCATGAAATTAAATAAAATAAATTGCATAACAACTCTGGCATCAATACATTTCCATGAAATTGAATAAACTATACATAATATGGAAACCTAGTCATAGCAAACCCATTTGCATAAAACAAACAATCAAATAATAGAATATTACGCAAAACTACAATTGCGTACCTTATTGTTGTTCTCTTTCAGAACTTGTGCATTATAGCACTAAACCCTGTCTTTCTTTTTACAAGACGGCCATCTGGTCCCTTTCGTGTTTAAAGAGGAAAGCACTAATCTCTTTATGCCTCCCAGGAGTCGGCTACAGTTCCTCCTTCCAGGAAATTTTCAGACTAAATAATTTCGACTAAGGTCGTCACTTTAAAGTCTGATTGCTCTAAAGTGTAAGCCCTAATATATTCTGCCCAATCGTAGGCAGCGGTCTCTAATTTTTCCCAGAGACATAATTCCTTTCATCAGATTTAGACAGCTCGGAATCTGTGAACGACAGTGCGTAACAATTTCTCTTTGAAAAAAATGAAAAGTTGACATTCTAAGGACCGTGTTAAGCTACCCAAGTCAATTTCACTGAGTTGGAATGATGCCCCTTTGAAGTTTACACTGACATGGGGGGAGATGACACACAATATATCTCTGATAAAAACCGGCTTAGACGTGTACCTAAGAAATAGAAGCATAGAACATGTATCTGGAAAAGTTAGCGTTGATAACATTTCAGAGGATTAATATATTTTATTAGCATCATTGTATTCCGCTGTGTTAGCGAGACAGGAAGGAGAATATTATGGAAATTTTACGTTTTCACTTCTACGCGGAGATCTGACAGACACCGATAAAAGTTAAAAGTTTTGTGACCTATGAAATTGCCAGTCTACTTCATTTTAGTAGCATATATGATGAAGAGTTGCATTCTGTTTAAGTGAGAGATACCGTTAGTATTGATGTGTTCCGAATGACTAGTATCACTTTCAGAAAGTAGAAAGCTGTGATTTGTTAGGATGAATCACAAGGTCAGCAGAACATGACTTTTATCTGTGTCTCTTAGATCTCGACATAGGACTGTGGAAATCTGATTTTACTCACCTGAATTTCATTTACTTTCATGATCTTTTTTTTTTTTTGCAGCAGCAATTGATACAAGGTTAGATGAACAAAGATTTTCTAACCTTCAAGATCAGATTTGTTCTACACTTTGCATTCACTAATCCATTACGTGACTGGAGTTCGCACTTGCGTGATCTATAAGATTTATGTCTCTCCCAGCCCCCCCCCCCCCCCGTGCTAAACTACCATTCAAATCCGCTTGACGCTTAATATGTTCTTTTGAATTGCCCCCTCCCCATTTCGAAAAAAATCACCGTGGCCCATTTGATTGTCTACAACCAGCCAAACTCTTAGAATCACCCTCCACCTCCAACATTTACAGTTAATAAATAATAACGACTTTCTAACCGGGTCGTGCTCTCACCCGAAGGTCTCACAATCCCCAGAGCTGAGTCTAAATTCCAAGACCGCAATATACATATACTAACCCATCTTCGCTATCCAAGGTTCCGATATGTTAACGTATCTACACATTGGCGGATCACAACTTGAATGGAGTCATAAATAAGCAGCTTTCCATTATCGGTCCGTGTTTGTACAAATACACCCCTTCTATCAAATACAACTGTTATGGCTTCTGTCTGGTATGTAATCATACTTTGATGTTAATCTTACAAAATATCTCTTTGAAGTCATTTGCCTCCACAATTTTTGGCCGATGTACAATGTTACACCCTACTGGTCAGTTGGCATTACATTCTAAGGGAGGCAGCTCTTGAAATCCAACCGATGTCGCTATGACAAAACAAGGAAATACCTGATCGATCCGTCAAGGCGTAGGTAGGTTAATATATCGGATCTTTGGCTTCTCACAATCTGTGTAGCTCCTTCGGCCATGTTTATGTTGCCAAATACATATTTTTGATGAGCGAATTTTCTGGAAAGTTTACTTCCTAAACCTTAAGTCGTAGTATAGAATCAATACGTCGGAAATGTGACCCCCACCACCACGACAACCTTCCTGAAAAATAGAGTTCTGAGAGCCATGAAATGAAGAGCCGTTGATTCTTGTTAAAACTGAAGGCCGTGTGTAGAAAGAATAAAACAAATGGCTTGACATATTTTAGTAGGATTAGACGTGTTCGTCGACTGTATGATGATTTTTCAAATTCACACAATTATGGTTTGTCATGATTACATACGCACCGGGCAATCTTTAAAAAAGAATAAGGAAATAAAATGTTTCCTATATCTTATCTGATAAGATAAGCTGTCATTGCCTTAAACAGCTGATTTCCTTGTGTAGAAAAAATGATGTATATCACCGACGACAAAATGTTACATAACTAATAAGTAGTACACAATAGGCCTTATCAGTACATATTCTGACAATTCTAAACCATAGTAAATAAATATATGCTAGCAATTCACATCTTGTTCGGTGGGCTCCGCCTACACACAACAATAAATAAATCATTCGAAACATCACAATTATCAAACTCTCGGCATACATCTACTCTAAAATGAAATTACCCCACCCCCCACCCCCCACTCCCCCAACCTGCTGTTGTAGACAGACTCGAAAATATTTGAAATTATTCTACAACAATAAACTGAGTTCACAAAGTGCTACTACTGTAGTTCTGGAAATATTGCACATTAAGAAACAACTTGACTTTGGAAGTCGAAAAGATAACACTAATTGCATGAAGAATTGCATGATTACACTTCTAAGTGTTTATGTGGGAAACGCATTAAATACAGAGATTTTTCAGAGCATGTTAGAAACGAAATACAGTAAAATAAGAAAAGAAAACTACAGAATGCATCAAAAACATGATAGAAATAATGGATTGAACAAAATAGACAGAAATACTATGCCGATATTAACCAATCGCCACAAAAACAACCGAAACACACAGCAAGCTGTCATAGTCTACTATCTGCTTGATTTACCTGATAATTTTATACTATTATTGAAGCGCTACATTAAATACTTCACATTTACATTCAGTTAGCATGTTAACGGCAAGTCCAAGATATACCCAGCATAGGTATCTTACTGTTTCTTGTGTAATAAATAAAAATTATATATATATATATATATATATATATATATATATATATATATATATATATATATATATATATATATATATATATATATATATAATTACGACTCTATGGTCTTACACTAAGTAACAGAAAAGAACGAAAACCAACAAGTTTTGTTAAGTTCAACAAATAATTAATTTCCTTAGAATACAAAGTGACCATTTAAAAGTGAACTTACAGTATTGTGAATTAAATCCCAAAGAATCCCAAAAGTTCTATTACAAGTTCAAATGCATGAAGTTCCAACTGAATTCGAGTGTTATTCCAATTAAATTCCAATATTGAACGTGCTGATGTGCATATAGTCCCTAATTTGCTAAAGTAAAGGTGACCTGGATTGCGGTGATGTGCTAACAGTCTTTTGATATATCACTACAATAATCCAAAGATGTCCTTGTCGGAATTCACTATAATTCCATATTAATGTTCCAGACTAAGAATATTATATGAGCTCTTTGTAATTCCAGTGAAGAATAAATTTAAATAAGTTAATCCACCCAAATGAAAACTGAACATAACAACAAGACTAATTTTCCTTTGAGATGTTAAGGCATGAATGAGTAATTTTTCAAGTAAACAACATTATATAAAAATTAAGACATAATAATAGCACCAGGATGTAGTTCAGTCTCTTTTATAAAACACTATCAGTTTTAAACATGTTTAGGAATTTCCAAGTGAAAATCTGATGTCCTAGACCCAGGCACAAATAAGCATGTCTACCTCCATTAATAATGATCTGAATATTTAATCCTCACTCATAGAGAAATATAAGCTATGTTTATGCTGTTTACAAAATAAATGTTGCTGATCAGGTACATCATGACCATGATTTTGGACAAAGTCAATTACATAACATATAGTTATTACGAAAAGCCGACAAATAATACAAATGAAATATAGATAATAATAATATGAAGACATGTCATAACACACAGGGTATATTTCAGCATAATATTTATATCGGTTTCGATGAAGGAAAAAATATTGCTTAATCTGACATTTCCGTTTTAGTTTCTTGTTTATAATCATAAATTGTAACCCTTAAATCTTGCCAAATTTACACTATTACATGCATTTTAAGGTTTTTACTGGTTCTCAGTGTGTGAAGTGTCGAATTTTGAATTACATAAATTTTAAAGTTGAATGCATTTAACAATTAAAGTCTTATCACAGTTAAGCCAGAGAAGTCTTTGTGAAAGGTCACTTCGAACTTTCGTTCATCTCCCCCCATGTCAGTGTAAACTTCAAAGGAACAATATTTCCGACCCAGTGAAATTGACCGGGATATCTTAACACGGCCCTTAAAAGGCAAACATTTGAGCTAGGAACCTATGTCCACTTATCATATATTCAAAGGGAAATTGTCACGCACTGTCGTACACAGATTCTGAGCTGTCTAAATCTGATGAAAGAAATTATTTCTTTGGGAAAGATCACCGCCTACGTTTGAGTAGAATAAATTGGGGCGTACACTTGAGAGCAATCTGACTTTAAAGTGACGACCCTAATCGAAATTCTTTAGTTTGGAAATTTCCTAGAAGAGGAAACGTTGTCTCGACTCCGTGGAAGCCTAAGATTAGTGCTTTCTTCATGAAACAAGAAAATGGTCCAGTTGGTCGCCGTGTAAAAGGAAAGGCATTTTTAGGGCTAGGACGTACAAGTCCTGAAAGAATTAGCGACGAGGCACGCAATTTTAGTTTCACGTAATATTCTATTATTTGATTGCTTGTTTTATGCAAATGTGTTTGCTATGACTAGATTTCTATATTATGTATTGTTTATTCAATTAATAGAAATGTATTGATGTTAGATTTGTTATGCAACTTGCTCTATTCAATTTCATGGAGAGTGTTGATGCTAGAGTTATTAAGCAATTTATTTTATTCAATTTCATGGAAAGTGTTGATGATATAATTGTTATGCAATTTACCTTTTTAATTTTTCAGTTATTAGTACATTGGTAGAATGGATTGCATGCGATCCAAATGTTCATATGTGTAGGATTTCATACGGTTATACGAAATAACTTCCTTTGTTGTTAGGACAATACAGATCATCGTGAGTTAACGATACTTACCTAATTATATCTGATTTTGTAATGCTTGGATAATCTTGTAGTTAAGGAATGCCGTGAGTTACATTTCTTTTGAATTTCATGCAATAGTAATCGAACATGTAGTAGCATATGTAAATTACTACGGTAATAATTCGTAGTCGCTCACGTGGTAATTTAAGACTTGCCATTGGAAGCGAGGTCAATGTCCTACCGTACTCAATCAGAATTTACGCGGTGTGTGGGTAGCCACAGGTTCTGAATAACTTTAAGGGGATTGTAGCATGTGCCTCTGAACAGAAGGTATAGGATATTATGGGGTAAATTTGACTTTTACGGAACAGCTTTCGGAGAGAAGGAAGAGACAGTGCGAAGACAGGAGTACGGGAAAAGAAAGAAAGAAGGACGAGGTCAGAATAAAAGGACCAGGAAGTAGATGAAAGGGCAGAACCTAGAGTTTTGGAAGGACGAACTAGGAAACGTTGATCTACGGTCAAAGTGAATGAAGGTGATGCAATCAATCGTGGACATTGCGCTATCTTCACTTCTCGTTATGATGATGTAATAAATCCAAACTGGACACACCTGTTAAATTCTACTTACATAATCTAACTTGAATTTGAATTGCCGGTATTAATTTGTTCTGATTAAATTTGTTATTTTCTTGTCAAAGGGGGCTCGTATTGTTTTATTTCTTCCCAGTATTCTCGCTCAGTTCTCTGTTGAAATTCCGTTCTTCTTTCACTCCCGCCGGGCCATAATATCGAGGGAGGTCATCCTCTGGATAACGCCAGCCAAACCAAATTAATCACCCCTCTTTCTAAGAGGGAAACGTTACAAAGTAGTTTCTTTGGTCAAAACCATCAACAGAATTCTGCCAACTTCTTAAACTGAAATTTGACTTACAGACTGGAAAAACACCAGTTTTCATTTACTCCCCCCCCCCCCATATGAACATTAATCGATTTTTCCTAAATATAATTAATGCATTTTTAATAATAAAAACTTCGATTCATTTTAAAAACCAGATTAATTAAACCCTCTTTCTATAAAAGCCATTAGCCATATCTTTAATGACTGATCACTCCTATTAGTACGGATTTCTAAAACTTAGTTATCACTTTTCTTTGCCTGCTGATTGATAAGAGAGAACTACCGTGCTACCTATGTAGAGTTGAAGCACTTCTTGCAGACGCTTTTTTTATTTTACAAATACTTTTTAAAAATTCCAAGATTAATTTGATAGATCTCCACATTTCGAAACAACTCTAATTTTAGGACTTCATCGCCGAAATCAAATTGTAATTTAAGGACGATTATGATGATATAACTATTAAAATGCTACGTCAACAACTACTTCTACTACTACTACTACAACTACTTCTACTAAGACTTATAATTATAATTATTATTATTATTAGTATTAATATTACTATTATTAGTATTATTATTATCATTATTATTATTATTATTATTATTATTATTATATTTTCAGCATAATTTGTTTTTAAAGTGTCGCTGATATGTGATACATTATATGTGTCCGTTTGTTGCTAAATCACCAATTAAACAGTTATGTGGATGATCACGAAAATGTATAGTTTTGCTCCCGTGACAATCAATTGTAGGAGGGGTGACATCCTTGACTCCCTTCCTTGGGGTCCCCTAGACGGCTTAATGAACAAATATACAAAAATTACATGTAATTTTAAGAAACATTTTCAAAGTGCTACATACAATCATAGTCGAAAGACACATTATATATATGAAAGATTTTGTACTATAACCCCTGGGTCACTGTTAGGGGGGTTTGGGTGAGTACAGTGGGTCGGTGTATGAGTGTTAGGGATTTTGGAATATGCAGTAAAACGTATGGTGATTACGCGATATCGAACCACGTTCTACTTATTGATGATGATAATGCTGATTCATACTACTTTCCCCAACATTAATATTAGAAAACTTCTTAATCTTTATATTTTTTATTTTAAACAAAACATACCCATCAGCCTCAGAATTATATTGAAACTTGTTCTTTTCGTTAATCTCCATACAATAAGTTCATGTCATAAGCGGCTCTTTTGTCCTTCACACCGTGACGCCACAGCGCCATAGTCGCTCTATTAGCGACTCCGTTATCTGGCGATTTACTCTCTAATTTTAGATATTATCCATACGCCTATCAACTCTGATGTTAAGTCTGTATGTTAAGAGCAACAAATTAGTTCCAAACACGTGGCCCCATTACTTTGTTAATTTTCATGACTTACTGAAATCATTCTAAAACATCTCTTGGAAGTAAATTTAAACTAAGCATAATTCTTTTTGAAAAAATTGTGTTAATACGTGTTTTTGACAAGCATAAAAATCGGTTTGAAAAAACCTTTGGCCTTCAATTTGTACATTTTCAAATGTAGTTCTTACATTATAGGATTAATTCCTTTTCCTTTTGTTTATTTGCTACTTCATGTATCATGCAGTAATGGTTCGCTTTTATTTGATGCTTAATAATTTGTTACCTCTTACCAGCTTTTGCATTAGGTTGTCTTTATATGTTTTGTCCATCTAAGCGTTGTTTCCTGGACAAATTTTTGCATAACTCGGATCGTTTTGAATATTATGTTTGTCCCAACTCGAATCGTTTGGATATTGCATTTGTCCCACCTCGAACCGCTGGAATGTCGTATTTCTATCTGCTCGAATAGTTTGAACACTGTATTTGTCCCGGCGCGAATCGTTTTGTAAACTGTATGTGTCTCTTCTAGAGACATTGGAAATTGTACTTGCCCCAGATCGAATCGTTTTGAAATTGTACTTGCCCCACATCGAATCGTTTTGAAAGTGTACTTGTGCCTGCTCTGTGCCGTTACAAAATTCCGGTTTTACTAAACGTGACCATTCTGGAGGGAATATGCACAAAAGCTTTTGCTCTACTGGCGGGATGGAGGTGGGTGTGCTTTTGAAAAGGCCTCCAGTCCGTCGTATTTGACCAACGAATATGGATATGGACAGTATAATTCAAACAAAAATACAAGGCGCGTTCAGTATAGCTTGATATGTGTGTATTTCTCCACGATGTCTCTCCTGACGAGCCACTTTAGCACACTTGATAGGACGTCTCACCCGTAAAAGAAGGGCCGGGGTTCAATACTCACCCTGGTCAGTTTTTGTTGTTGTTGTTGTGACCACCTGAGCTATTTACGGAAGAAAGACTGACCGAGAAGATGCAATGCATGGGACTACATTTTCATTTGCAACTGCTCCTACAGTCAGTCCATCCGTATAAACAGACAAATAGATTGCAGTTTCTTTTTTGCGACTCAATTTCCGGCGAACAAATTGTATGATTTGCCGAGGCATATCTTTGTCTCAAAGAAATAGCTGAAGAGGTCCGAATGAAAACTAAACTAACACATTACACGAGACGGTAATCATCTGCATATATAGAAAATGTGTATAGGATCACACACACACACACACACACACACACACACACACGTCGACACAAGCCCCGATTAAAAGTATTGAAACAAATGAATTTGCCGAAGCCTGCTACAACATTAATCTCTAAGTCAGATGTCATTACCACGACCTTTTTAAAATTAGACATGAAAAAATAACATTTAAAACAAATAGTATATAATGATTTTAACCAAACTTGACAAGTGAAAACATATTATCAGTGATGAATTCAATGAGTTACTCAAGCTCAAAATGTCAGGACTCGGATAACTGTACTACAATTAATTGATAAATTTGATTATCGATCTCGATATTTTGATTAATGTCAAGAACATCTCCTATTATTTTGTATAGTCAGCAGTTTTAAATTTAAAAAAAAAAGAGAAAGAGAGAAAATTAACATTTCGTGGATTCGAACTAAGTCTGAGCGTCGGTCCTTTCGGCAGACCCCTACCTTCTATATCATCAACTCAGTGTCGCTGATTCGTTCAGTTTCATTTCCGGAATTCATTTCAGAGCTTCTTTTTTAGACGAGGAAATGCAGATTGAAATCTCTTACATGAGTACTTGCATATTTATGATCTGTAATGTATCTATCTTCAGTCAAACCAGAATAATGATTCTAAATGATTGCTCTTAGCCTTTAGAATCTGACAAATAGTTATGAATTAGGACTTTTTAAATACAGGTGTCTTTGAAAGCATATTTCCGCATATGAACTTTACAGAATACTGATATCCGTGTAAGCTTGGAATATGCTCTGCATAGTTACATAAATCAAGTTGTGATTGATGCCTGGAGTGTGACCAGCTTGTATCCTTTACTACATAATATTGAGTCTAATAAAACAGACTTGTATAAGAGCAAACAAAAGCTGTAGAAATACAAAATCTTTAGCAGTGTCCACGCATTAATAGGAAGCAAAACTGCCACAACAATGAAGTTTATTGCAACCTGATGATCGAGTCTAGAATTTATATGTAGGGTGACATCTGACAATCAAATTAAATAAATTGAACCGTATGTATGTATGTATCTATGTATGTATGTATCATTGTATGTATCTATTTATATATCTATGAATCTATGTGGCTACCGAGAAGTTGTGCGTTTTAAAATAATAAAAAATTAATTGTATAAAAGTTAGGAACATAAAGCCTTCCAAAAACAAATGTATGAATAGATCAAGATAAAATATATAATACAAAGATGTATGTGTGTGTGATTTGGATTTTTAACATATATTTAATAATTTTTTAGTCATATCGCTACGATGTCTGCAGTGTACAAGTTTATAGTGATGACTAGCACTGGGACATAATGCCGCAGATACGTTGCATCATGTCCCACCAAGTCATATTATCCTGACACCAGGCCGGCCTATTCTAACACTAACCTCTTAATGCTGAGCTCCTAGCGAGGCAATTGAGAGTACTATTTTTTGTAAGTCTTTGGTATGACTCAGCCTGGGTTCGAACCCGAGACCTCCCTCATATGAGGCGTACGCTCTAACCACTATGCAACCGGAGCGGTATTGCAAAGATGTTAGAATTCTGATAAATATATATGCATAACATATGATATCTGATAGGCAGTAAATACATTTCTAACAATTGTCTATACTATTATAATGTTCTGAAATGTTGATTGACCTACAACCTCCGAAAATTTTATTGGACCTTTACGAATTAAAAATAATCAGGAGCAAATCCTCTCCCTTTTCAGCGTAAATTCAATAACGTTGGAGCATTCTAACGTTGCCATACGCCCCTGTATAAAGACGGTTCGAAAGATGGAGACAATGTTACAGCTGACATCAACACCCCATGGCATCATCTCGATCAGGGTACAAAATAACGCTTCATTTTTTTTATCGTAGAAATTGCACACATATTCAGTGCTTTACAGTTCGTTAAAACCTCTCAATAAAAACCAAAACAAATGACATCACAACTTTTCTGATTCCCTTTCCACGCTGAAATGCCTCATAAACTCTTAAATCTGAAAAACCAGCATGTTCGTCTTACTCGGCAAAATATATGACACGAAAGTTCCACAAACAAGTAAGCTAAACCACATCAAACCCACTATTTGCGAACGACATCCCTCGTATACAACAAATCGGAGAGATGAGGAGGTATTGTTCTGATCGCGCATCAGTTGTTGTTGTTGTTGGGTTTAACGCCATTTTCAGCACACGATAGGCTATACATGGCGGCCAGTATTAATGGTGGAGGAAGAACCCGGGAAAACCCAGGAAAGAACCACCGACCCACGAGAAGCTACTGGCAAGCTTTCTCACATACCCACATTGGCCGAATCCGAGACTCGAACCCACGCAGACAGAGGTGAGATGGCAGTAATCCGTAAAGGAGAGCGCTTTAGACCACTCGGCCACTCGGGGCCCCGGTCGCGCATCAGACACACATGCTTAATTTATGCAAACGACATGAAGGTTAACTCATCCGACTGTGAGACCGTATTGTTTTGACGCGCACTTTTTTAAGAAACTGTATGAGGACGCACCACCGCACCACTTGAGAAAATCTTGTACTTTGTAAGAGAATGCGGTTTATACAACACGTTTTAATAATGTTTGAAGGATTTTACAAGTGCTACCTTTATCTACTATTTTATATACATTTTTTTACAGAATTTTTAACATCTTTATATTTTGTAGTTTGTCTTCTTGTACATAATTATATATTTATTTTGAAGGCTTTTTCCCTTACATTTTTATGTAGTTCAACTTTACATTTTTGAACTTATCCTTTTGTTGGCACTGGATAACCTGTTTTATGTTCATGTGTCGTAAAACACTAATACATGCATACAACTAGTATGGCATACATATGGACGGAGGTGTAATTATGTCTTAATATTACAAGTATGACACATGGACGGAGATCTACTTTTGTCTTAATACTACTAGAATGTCATACAATATGGATAGAGGTGTAATTTTGTCTTAATATTATTGTAATGGTGCAAAATTGTGTAGAGATAATTTCCCAGTACAATCTGTTGTGGTGAGCGTGACACGTAACCATTAATATTGACATAAAGGCTTGGCTCGCAATGAATTTCTGCCTGCGAAGGATGGAATATGCTCTGTTTTTAGGCATAATTGAATTTTAATTATAATCCGTTCGATAACGGTTAGTCAGATGGAAGAATCAAATGTCAACGTAAAATCAAATAACAGAAAATGACAAAATTAAGACAAGCCAGAGCAAACATTTTGGGAAATCGGTGGATATTTGAAATTTGTGTCATCAAATGATACTTTCCAGAATAGTTATTATTAAAGGCGGTCTAGAGAGAATTATTCTGACTTTGATGGGAGTATTATAATTTGGAGGTTGGAGAAAGTTAACCCTGGTTGGCTAAGCTAAACGGGTGGCTGTATTCCCAAGACGAAATTTTACGTATCATACAACGAAGTTACGGCAGTCCAAGCTTTCTGTCGAAAGGGGAAGCTAGCTCCGAGATTAGAAACGTTTATTCCTCGTTAATAAATCGTCAAAGGGACAAGAGGCCTGGAAATTTGAGAGACACGGAATCAGCGAAGAAACAGAGGTAATTTTCTGATGATAAGCAAGCAAGGGCTCAGGAAGCACAGCAGTATGGTCTAAATCACATACAAATGGCATTGATACAAGTTTGTAATTATTTGTTAAATTTATTCGTTTGTAACTCATACTTTAGTATTCCTTGAGTTCAGAACATAATCATACATTCATTGGTCTTGAATGTGATAGAAATCATGTAGTGTAGGAGTTTCATGCATATCTTCTGATACGATCTGTGAGAAGTAAATTCCTTGTCTGAAATTATTTGTATCATGTATGCTGAGAAATGACTGTTCTATGTCTGCAAATGTATGTCAATGAATCGCTAATTAGCAAGGAAACTAGGTAGGACAACGAGTGAAGTCCATTAATACGTTTGTGTAATTAAATTGTGAATTCTTTTAAACCCATAATAGATGTCGTTAGCATTAGGAACGTGTGTCAACCGACATAATCAGCTAGTATTTTATAGCCCACAGCCGGATGTGGTGGTTTATCAACGAAGTCAAATTAGGAATGCGAGTAGCCGCTAGAAAAGACACAAATTCACGTTAATACGCTGTTTGTGTATCAGATCAGGTTTCGAACTGATCATATCTCAGATCAGTTAAATTCCGATAAGACATATCTAACGTAAACAAATATGGGAATAGTGTTTGATCCTAGAACAAACGAAGACCCTGGCAAATGTTAAGGTTGCGTATTATATTTATTTAAAGGTTAGTAGCTCCATACCTGTACTGCATATTATAAAAAAGCGCAGTGTATAACCAAGATGGTTGATGACCCGAAGAGGCTAGAAGAGAGAGAGAGAGGAAACACGGCAACGCCGACCTATTACCAACATGATTTGGGAAAGACCGGAAGCAATCATGTGATGCTGACATGCCGGCGATTTGAGCTCGACTACTGGCACGACTGAAAAATTTAAAAAATCCGAATCACACACACACACACACACACACACACACACCCTAACTTACACACGGAGGTTCAATGTTCTATTCCATATCTTTGCTCTGATCTGTTATTCAAACCATTAATTTTACATTTTATTTTGTCTAAACGAGCCAGGCATTAACACAGTGGTCGATCATCTCCTAAATAACGATAACCAAAGAACTACAAGGGGTCGGAGATCACATTAACCCACCCGTTGACAATTGCTAGTATTGCATACGGTACGGATGGATGTATATTTTTGTTGTTGTTGTTATTAATACTAGTACGACATATACATAAAACTTACTTTGAGAGATCACCATATCTTTATTTATTTGGAGAGCTTAAATTATTTTCTATTGTGCGTGATCATTACTGTACGTTCTGTAATTACATGATGTCCAGTACTTCATGACTCATAGGGTAGTGTCAGTAGCCGTTCTAATTTTGAATATTTTCATCTTCACACCTCTAACAAACATAGAGACCGTACGTGAGCGCTGTGGCCGAAAGGTATTACGGACCCTAGTACATCCATGCACTATCTAGGTAGCCGCAATAGTACGCTTTAGTGTCAGTTGGTACGAGCCTTCTAGTTCCTTTTACATGTTGACATAAACAATCACTAAGTACTCTTGTTCAGGTCCCCGGCTAAAATAGGTTGGGAGAAATGTAGTTTTGATCAGATAACTTACACCAACAGAACGTTTCAATCTTCAAAATTATTACTCATCTTCAAACACAATTCCCAATAACTTTCCATGTTATTTATTTTGACTGTTTTCAATGGTGAAAATAGGCATGAAATTTCATGTTTGCTGTTTTATTATGTTTTGACCAAGACAACAGCTTACATGTTGAGTTCACGTATAGCCAATCAAATTTTGTTCACTCTCTGATAAGCTCCGCCTCCTTCGTGACTGGTTTACAGTAACGGTACTATCTGTTCATATGAGCAGACGTATCTAGTAAGTACGAGGCGTGAATTCGAGTCGGGCTTCATCGAAACAAAGGACTAAATAGTTTTGATTGGATTTTATAAAAGAAAGTATGACACTCGCAGATATCAGCCAAAGAGCTATGTTGGAATCACAAAAGTAAGTTGGACTTTCTTGATCTTTCAATTTTTTGCAATGATTTAGAAGCGAACCATCTTTGATCGTTACTAAATTCCTTTGTGTGATGCGAACAAAGGCGTAATGATGTTACGAAACGCGTATACACTGTAAATTTAATATCTTGCATACACAGTGCAATTTCATTTTGAATAAACATAAAACTTAAGAAAATGAATAATTATTGTTATGCATGCATAATTGCATAAGCCTGATGTGTAGTCACACGCAGTGACTGGAGATCAGTTGCACATTCTTTCATTAAAGTTTATAGAATGCTTTGAAATCCGACCTTCAGCACTATTGCTTTGTTTCGGACAAATAAAAAAATTAAGGATAAAATATTTTTTTCGTTCTTTTATATGTAGACTTTGCGATGTTCTACTTTATGACCTGTACGTATGTGTCCACGTCACGACACTAGTGCTTCAAAAGTAAACGACCGTGCTCTTTCTTTTTATATATTTTTATACCAAGTCATGTTCACGCCCTCGAATATCAATGGTTGACTTTTCAGTGAATCAAGCTGTAAACAATTTAATGACTGTAAGAAAGTTTCAGATGTCGATAAAGAAAATTAGATAGAATCTAGTGTTTCTGTTCTGCGTGATTACTTATGGCTTTAAAAAATATATATTCTTACTCTTCCACTTAATATCAGTTCTGCATGCTCGATCACATTTTTATTTAATGATCTTGTTTATTTCTTGCAAATTTTAAAGTTTGAAAATACAAGGAAATAGTGATTGAAGTTTTGTCAGCACAAGATTATTTTGCAAAAACCTAGTTTTCTCACTGTTACACTTCTGCGTACACTGACTGGGTTGCCATTGTGGATCTTCACATATGGGGACTGGTTTGCGTAGACAATAAGAGAGAGGTATATGGGGTGGAACCTCCGGGGGGGGGGGGGGGGGCATTGAGGGCGAAGCCCACAGAAGCTCGTGTATTTTAAGCGTTTCGGGGAATAATTTTAACCACCTAACTGTAAAGAAAACTTACTCTGGGAAACGGTTGTTTCGCGCACATTTCAAATGGGGTGGTGGGGTTAAGTCCTCCTCGTTTGCTCAGACCAGCTTTGAACTCTGCACGACTTTCCCGGAAGATCATTAAGCAATCTGTTCATCAAAACAATGTTGTTGTACTCCAAACGGTCGAGCAGCAATGAAGCTATAGTATACCTAGTGCGATTTCATCAGTTTCTTATCTACAGGTAAATTTGACATTTATATCCCGCGTGTAAACATTATAATGTGTAAGAAACAGAGAAGTAACTGGCCCAAACTTATAATCATTGTTAACATATTGCGACGCTCATGCACCAAGGAAGGCAGCTGGCAGTATTGCACTTAAATGACCCACAATTGATGCCTCACTCAGATCGGTCCATATCGTACTATGTTCTATGACTCATCGATAATGCTAACAAGTTGTGCACATTCATTCATGACTCCATGAGTCACAGTGGCATGATCTAAGTAAGTCTGTAAACACTGATCCTAAAAAGTCTTTTCAAAGCCAGTCTGCTTGGCATTGTAAACAGTTAATTAAATGTTTTCCTGCGGTTCCAGGAAGACGCCCTCGAACATCGGGGATGCTGTCCGAAACATGATGAAGAAAGCTTTCCATGAGGAGCGATTGTGTTGCGGAGTCTTTCAGTGCGTTAATCTTTTGGAATCGTAAGTATTTGGTTTTTAACACCACCCATTTATCTACCAAACTACCGTTACATCTTTAACTTAGCCAATGCTGCATATATGTTTCGACTATCGCGATTTCATGCTATGACTGTCACTATAAGAGAGGTACTGACAACAGGATCCTTTTGTCTCAATTATTGGCATTTCAGATCCAACTACCATATAAAATGATTGACAATGCCAGGTCATTGATTAGATGACTAATACGTTTCTCAAGCAATATTTTATAATAGTTTCATATTTGTGTGTTAATCTATCCGACTTCGAACACGGTCCACATTTAAATAAAAGATAATCGAAATCCTGTTGCTTTTTTTCGGGCGATAGTTTTAAACGTAATCGGTGACGTAATCAATGTCAAAAGGTGCTCACGAAACAGCAGCTCTCCAGTTACCGTTTTCACACTTATTACACTCTACAGTATGAAGCTATTTTCGATCTCAGGAGAATATAACGACCAAGAAAACAGCGGCAAATCAGCTTGAAAGTTTGTAGTCTGCTCACTCGCACGCATGCATATGGTTGAATTTGGGCAGATATTGTATTGATTTATTCACAGCTGTCACCTAAAACTGAACACGCACGTCAATCTCCAATTTGGCTCATTAAATAGTACGTATGTATGCTAATGGTTTAACGGCACGTCATCACATAACTGATGGCGTGTATGGTGTCGATTAAAAACGTTTTAAGTTATAAGGTGCTATACTGCTAATGTAATAAATGTATGTTTGATTCTTAGTTTAAAAGCAGACTAAAAAACTTACAAATTGACGTATAGAATTTTTGGCTAAGCTACGCAAAATTGTTTACAAAATTGGTGTTGGAACTAGTTACGTATATGCCTGTCGAAATTTTCAGGCGATATAAAATGGTATTCTTTAGTGTCTAATATCCTACTTAATTTTAAATTGAATAGCTCAAGTTCAAGATATATGAAACAGACTGTAACAATGAGTATTACTAAATGCGTACAAGGCTGGTAAATATCACATATACACTACGGGCGCGTCCTTTTGATACCCCTTCACACAAAAAATCCATATTAGGTGTCCCGAATTTTTTGTTTCGATATTATTCATATGAAACGTTTTATAGTAAACAAAACAAAATTGCTCACCATTTAAGATCTAGTAATTACCATTTTTGTCTTAAATTGAAGTTTCTTGGGTTTTTTTTCTTTCTTAAAGGGATGCCGATGGTGTGATGGTGTGTATTTTGCCGGAAGCGTCGTCGCAGAATATTACCACCCGAATTCAACATAAACTCATAGAGGCCTACTGTAGAGAGAACTCTATCAAAGTTTTAAAGGTATTATACGAGCATTCCTTACATTGATTATGTACGACGAGCGCCCAGAATACACTCTATACTCGCTTATAAGACGACGCCAACAGCAAACTACACCGACCCAGATCTGCCGGCGCAGAATGTACAGGCATATCTGGGTTGGTGCAGTTTGTTAGGATTAAACAGTAGAACAGACAACATGGATCCTGCTATGCAGACACACTATGCTACATCCGGTAAGGATCTTTGCTGTTTGCAGTTTGACTCGTCTTATAAGTCAGTATAGATGGTGCCACCTGACTAATATCAGTTGTAGCTTGATGCGACAGCAAATCAGAGTCCAAGCTGTCCATTGATCGATTGCAAACAAACGGCATAGACCCATTGATCGATTGCAAACAAACGGCATAGACCCATTGATCGATTGCTAATAAACGGCATAGACCCATTGATCGATTGCAAATAAATGGCATAGACCCATTGATCGATCGCAAACAAATGGCATAGACCCATTGACCGATTGCAAACAAACGGCATAGACCCATTGATCGATTGCAAACAAACGGCATAGACCCATTGATCGATTGCTAATAAACGGCATAGACCCATTGATCGATTGCAAATAAACGGCATAGACCCACTGATCGATCGCAAACAAATGGCATAGACCCATTGATCGATTGCAAATAAACGACATAGACCCATTGATCGCTTGCAAATAAACGGCATAGACCAACTGATCGATTGCAAATAAACGGCTTGGACCCACTGATCGATTGCAAATAAATGGCATGGACCCATTGATCGCTTGCAAACAAATGGCATGGACCCATTGATTGATTGCAAATAAATGGCATAGACCAACTGATCGATTGCAAATAAATGGCATAGACCAACTGATCGATTGCAAATAAACGGCATGGACCCAGATCAGCTGGGCTGGTGAGGGATTATCCTGATGTTCTTCATTATTTGGTGCACTTTATAGTCATACATTTATATACATATCATGTCACTTGCTTTTAACATCCGTTCTAAAGTAGATAATATAACATCAAACAAAATATTGAGGCATGTAACGTGACCATATTCTCAGAGTCTACTTGCAAGACTGCATTTCATACTAAATGTAGGTTAATGTAGAACCCACTCAGATTTCTGCCATGTATTTCCTGACCTACTGTTTAAATGGCGCAGTCGAACCCGGATGCTTACGTTGAATTTTGAGCCATTAAATTTACAGAATCCCTTCATATATTTCGAGAGTGTGATGTGTAAATTATAGACCAGGATGTAGAGGTAATAAACCAGCCTGCTAAGAGTGCAAGGTTAGTTATGATAATATTTGTTGTACGACTGATTTTCTTTACTCAGTAAAGTACAGTATGAATTCACGTATTATTGCGATAGAGGATGTCACATGACGATATTTATAACCATCTATTGTGGGTGTTGGCTTGGGTGCATTGGCATCTGCCAAATTTTGCACATCTGTTTGTTGTTGTTCTAGGGTTTAACGCCATTTTTCAGCACAAGATAGGCTATACATGACGGCCAGTATAACTGGCGGAGGAAGAACCCTGGAAAACCCAGGGAAGAACCACCGACCCACGAGAAGCTACTAGCAGGCTTTCCCACATACCCACGCTAGCCGAGCCTTGGACTCTAACCCACGCAGATAGAGGTGAGATGGCAGTGATCCGGAACGGTGAGCGCTTTAGACCACTAGACCACTCGGGGCCCCTTGCACATCTGGTTGTTCGTGCATGCACATACATAAAACGTTAGGCAAGACGAGAAACTAAAACATTTTTGTCCCCCTCGAGATATAACTAAATAAAACACACACACACTGAAAATAAACGAACTACGAGTCCAAATACTGACAAACTATTTTTCCTTTGATTCACTATTATATTGAAATGCAGAGTTGGTGACAATTGTCTTATTTACGGTTCCATTGGCCTAGTCGTTACTTGCACAAGTTGTTGGTTGATAGGTAGGTAGATAATGAGAGAAGATGCCGACATGAATCAAAATCGTACGTATTTTGTTTTCGAAATACATAAGTAATTTTTAGTTTTACTATTGATTCAAAATGTGTCTTCTGTCTTACGTGAGAAACTTGCATTCGTTCCCCTTCAAAATAGCTAGCTTTATAATCGGTTTGTTCAATATTCTTGCAGGTTGATAGTGCAGAAAAGTTGGACATACTTATCTCTGCCACTGCCAACATCAGTAAGACACATGACGGAGGCAAGGACCGTAACAGTGTCTCGGACTTGGACCTGAGCTGTGTTTTAGTCAAGTATCCCAAAACTTTGAGCGCAGAAGACGAATATGTCAGCAGTTTATGTGAAGACTTCATGTGCATTGACCAGTTTCTGTACTCCACCGTAGAGCTACCAGTCTGAGGAATTGTTTCTACTACTAATTGGATTAAAAATTACAGGTCAGAATGTGTGATATCACCTTGTAAATATAAACGTCGTCGCAATATAATGGTAACGGAGGTGTTTTAAATTTGTCATGGCCGGGTATGACTCATAAACTCAACTTGTTAAAAATCTAAATACCTGTATTGCAAATTATTATTATTAGTATTATTAGTATTATTATTATTATTGCAGGGGTCCGCATATCCCTTACTGCAGCTTGTGGATCCGGCTTTCTCGAGCCTAGGCTGATGGCAGAACGTGCCTTCTGACTTGTGGACGATTAGACTTGTGGAAGAAGAGAAGTCATCAGCTGGATTTCCTGAGTGGTTGTGTCCTTGACTTCATAATAAAGGTCGTACGTGGCAACATGCACATGTACTGACTGTCAACCTTCGGTACTCCTATCACCCAACAGCATAACACAGCACCTTTCAAATAGACCCTTCAAACTAGAAAGAACTTGTTTCATGGATTTTTGTGCAAAATTCTTTAACAAAGTACACTACTGTTGTGTTCGTGCTTATTGTGAGGATCAATAAAACGTTTGCATTATTGCTTAATGGGACTTTATCTAGTATTGCTTTTGACGAGAAAAAAAATCTTGAAAACATCCCGATACCAAGCTTAGGATTGCCGTTATGATACTGTGAAATGAAACCCAAACGATCTATTTGCATATTTTTCCGTCGCCGACTCTTTAGATGACGTTTTGTGAGAAAATGTATTCAGAGGAATAGTACTGAAAGACAGACAGAATAATGTGACAATTATTTACATGATATAACTTGTGTCCAATTATAAAAAAAAAACATGGCCTGACGTATTATTGCTATACACTCACATACGTAGGGTATTTAAAATATTTAAAAAAGAACAAGAAAGAAATGTTTTGTGCAAGTTTAAAATTTAAAATGAAAATGCGTCTTGAGTCACATGACCCTGGGATAAGTTATTATGTCTATGCAAGGAATTTGGAAACGTATAAATTTGTATGTAATGAGTGTGTTATAACTACACTTGACTCCACGGTAAACATTTATTCCTCTCTCTCTCTCTCTCTCTCGCTCGCTCGCTCGCTCGCTCGTTCTTGGTTAATAAGAAATTAACGAAAAATTAAATACTGATAATTAGTAAATATTGTCTGAAAGTTAAAACAAATTGTTTATTAAGTTAACAGTTACCATTTCATTGAAGGTACATTGCTCCCTTCGTCTGTTCGGCACCAATAATTTTAGATCCCCTCCTCCGTCATATCGGTGATTGATTGACTGAAGATTAATGCCACATCAAAACATGGGTGGTTATATTGGAGTGGAGTAAGCTATTTTACCCAAGGATGCAACGGCGGCTGACCAAGCCTGGTCTGGGTATGATTCGATCCCGCACCCTTCAGTCGCAAGTCAATGACTTTAAACCATTTATACGAGATTTTATTTAATATCTGCCGCAATCATATTCGGACTTCTCGGGACCCACGTGAAAACCACGCCAATAGAAAAAGTGCGCACGTGGTTGAAATAATGTCCACTTCGGTCTAATTTAGAGCAACATTCAGTAAACTACCACTATTGCTATTACTATTAATATTAATAATAATAGTAATTACTATTTATAGTCATTCAAATGGAAACAAATCGAAAATGATTTCTGTACAAGAACACGAGTGTTGCTTCAGATACCTTCACTAAAATGTGCAGATGTATTGCCCTATGAACTGTCAAGAAGCATATTGCTGGGGTGAGAGTTCGCACAAGAGCCCAGATCGCCATGATAATAGAAAGTTGTTGTTGTTGTAGGGTTTAACGCCATTTTTCAGCACACGATAGGCTATACATGGCGGCCAGTATTAATGGTGGAGGAAGAACCCGGGAAAACCCCGGAAAGAACCACCGACCCACGAGAAGCTACTGGCAAGCTTTCTCACATACCCACATTCGCTGAATCCGAGACTCGAACCCACGCAGACAAGGGTAAGATGGCAATGATCCGTAACGGAGAGCGTTTTAGACCATTCGGGGCCCCGATAACAGAAAGTAGAATGGTGCTCGCACAATAATTTCAGTCTTGCTAAAGATATTTACACCAAAACATATAGATATTGCCCTTAATGACACAAAAAGCCCTGATTAATGTTACATTTGTTTAAGTAAAACAAAAATACAAACAGCAAATTCGATTAGTTAGATGCAAGTGAACAATGACTGCTATTTTCCCTCTACATTCAGTTATCTGTACAACGGGCTGAAAAGTTAGTAGAAACTGCGTGAACAAGTAACCAGGCAACATGAATGAATTATAATCATATTTCACGATTTCAGAAAAAAGACGTACAATTGTATACAATTAATGCATCTAGCTTAGGAACCAGATCGATTTTTTTACTTTTGATAAAGAGACTCCGAACAGAGAATGTCATCTGTCGTCAAACATGACGCTATGTAGTGAAACGTTCAACTGTTCTAAGTTTCAGTTCTCTTTAAGGATCCTCCATATCTTAGACTGAAAATTTCACCAATTTACGCGATACGAGGTCTTCTGTGACTTCAATGGCTCGATATTGATCTCGTCAGTTACTTCTCTTGACGTTCCACTTACTTCATTATCACTAAGCGACAGTAGTCATTCCCCAAATCCCGGCGTTACTTTTACAACGTGCCTTTTACATCTTCATTTGAGTATTTCAATAAGCTGCTTTGCAAAGATTTCACAATAAGGCACAGTGATCGATTGCGACCAATTTTCCTTGTTGCGTGATATTTTGAAAGTCAAAAGTATCCAATTCAAACTACGTATTTTCTTACAGAACTGAACGAAGTTACAATTAAATGGCGTCATTGTGTAAGTAACTGGTGGGTTTGTAAGGAGTTTTTTTCGTCAAAGTCATATTTGCAAATGAACCCATATAAATTGCTGTGCGGAGTAATCATTTGTTGTTGTTTTAGGTTTAACTGTATATCTCAACGCAAGACAGGCCATACATTGCGGTCAGTATAACTGGTGGAGGAAGAAACCAGTAAGAACCACCGACCCACTGGAAGCTTCTGGCAAGCTTTCCCACATGCATACAATTGGCAGAGCCCAAGACTCGAACACATGCGGACAGAGGTGAGACGGAGAGCGCTTTAGACCACTCGGCCGCCCCGGGCTACATTAATCCTTTGTAACGTTAAAGAAACTATTATATTTAATAAAACCAGACATAGCAGGTTCTCACAATTTCGCACTCGTTTGGAAATGGTTGGTGTTACATATGGCAGTGCTTGGGTTTCTGTTATAGTTCGTTTCTTTCAGACTTGTACGGAGTGTCCACGAACAGATCAACCCTCGTTTACTATCTGCGGCAATATTCAGATTTTGTTTTCTCACATTTCTATCTTTGTATGATCGCGTTTCTCATTGTAGACCACCGGTGGAAAATTTCTTGCCTCGTATCAAATGATTGATGTCTTGTATCATATGCCTGCACCCTCACCCCATTATCGACGTATCTACCTGCTTCAGAAATACGCAAGCGTAAATTGATTCTAGCTAAAACAAACAAAAACTGAAGTCGAGTTAACGCTCATAGGTACTTTGTTCACTCTTTGATTCATCTGCAAGCTTAAATAGGCTATTTTTTTAAAGATCGATATTTGATGTCAGATATTCTGATAAACTTTTGTTTTAATCTGACCCCAAATTCGGACCCTCGAGCTGAATTGAACTTTCCTATTCTACTCTGAAGCATTTTAACATTTCTATATTGCATCATGACCCCTTTTTATTTAATTTGTTATCTTGACCTCGTCGAGAAATCTTTGCTGCTGTTCTATAACGTTATATTCATGTATACCCAGACGGCCGAGTGCTCCAAGGCGCTCACCTTTGCAGATGATACACGTCTCACTTCTGTACGCGTGAGTTCGAGTCTCGGTCCGACTAATGTGAGTAAGACAGCTTGCCAGTATCTTTCCGTGTGTCGGTTGTCTTAGATGGGTCTTCTCTAGTTCTGTCTCCACCAAATATGCTGTCCGCCATGTATAGCCATGTATCATGTGCTGAAATAGGGCGTTAAACATGACTAAACCGAACCTATATCCATATAAGGAAATTAAGATTGTTAATCTTGTTTTGTCGGCGGCTATTGCATTTTGAAATTTAAAAAAGTCCACAATATCAGTTATTGAATTCTTGAGGATAATTTTTCCATGAAGGATAGTTTTCTTCGTGCATATTAATAATTTTGTCAATAAGACTATGAAATAATTTGTGTTAAAATATCTTAAAAATGCGTTGACGGTTGTCAGATAGTTTTGCAAACTAAAAAAACCAACATAGAGACTGAATATTTCATCGGGAAGAATGTTGTGGTCTGTGGATTATTTGGCATGTAATATACGCTGTTTTTTCTTAAACAAAACTAAAAGGAATCTTCAAAATAAGGTAAGACGTTCCATACACGTGTAGTAGGCCTGTAATAAACGTGTTTAGGGAATAGAATATGTAGTTTCTTAACGATTTTGCTGTCCCGTTCATGACATGTATTTAATTCGTTGCATGCCATTTTTAATCTTCAAGATGGCGACATACTTAAATGATCAACTGGCGAAACCTCAATAGCATTGATTTTCATTAGTAACTCTATGCATGACAGATATTAATTTTTTCTTAAACTATTGGCTGATTAGTATGTTAGAAAAAGATGTATGTATGGATGGATGGATGTGGTTGAACGCCATTTTTCGGCCCGGAAAGAACCACCGACCCAAGGGAAGCTACTGGCACGCTTTTTCATGTACCCACATAGGCCGAGCGTGAGACTCGAATCCACGCAGAGGTGAGATGGCAGTGATCCGTAACAGTGAGAACTTGAGACCAATCGGCCACTCGAGGCTCCATGAACGTATGTATGCATTAGCGCTTAACAGCACATCAGCACAGTAATGGCTACATGGTGCCATGTTGAAATAAAGTTGTAAATTTATAAAAGTGAATAATTGCTCAATAAATATCAACATGAAGTACGACAAGATAAAAGTATAAAGGGTAAAGATGTTAAAAAACGTAAAAGATAAATAACATAAAAGGTAACAGCTAAAATGTATTATTCTTAAAATATGTGGTTAATATTTGCTATATAAACTGCATTTTTCACGGGTGAAATATCATTATAAAGTTTCTTCATTGAGCTCGCATTAAAACGATTCTGTCTCACAGCGTGGAAGTTTAAATTGTCAACAAGGTGTTCCTCTATCAGTGTTCTCTGGAATGTTCAATGAACCTTTCCCTGTTTATCGTACAATCCAGATGTAAATTATTTCATTATGCATTTATGAGACATATTCCAACTAAATGTAGATCCAGTCAGATTATGTCAATCGTAATAATAAATGTCTTATAAAGTCTGTCCCAGTACTCATTTTTTAAATCATACGCATGGATGGATTGACCGTGGCCGTAGGGAGCACGAATAATGTATGCATGATGGTCAGAACTATAAGCCGGACAATTTTGTGAAAACATTGCAATTCTTTCAACATGCGCCATATTGATACAATTATTTTTTTAAAAATATTGTCAGATAAGTAACTGAATACCAGTACACCTTGTCCGTCGATAAGTAAGAAATTATAAAGAAGTAATACAAAATATGGATGCGACAAGTCCGAATGTATAAGTGGCATTGGATGTTAGATCGAAAAAACTACACGAATAAGGAACATTATAAGAGATTTTCTGTTTGTTGAAAACGCGAGACTTTATTTTTTTTCTTAGTCAAAGAAGAGGTAATTTGTCATGCTTCCTCTGTGTTGTTTTGTAAACAAATGAACAGATGAGTGGTACCCGTGAGTAAGAACAAACGGGTGGACAACAATCAGATTACTAGTAAAAGCCCATTCCCAGGTCGCGTTCTGCTTACATACGGAAGGATGGGCGGAAAACACACGCCCATTCCCAGGCCCTGTTCTGCTTATATACGGATGGATGGGCGGACAACAGAAGCCCATTCCCAGATCCCGTTCTGCTTATATACGGATGGATGGGCGGATAACAGAAGCCCATTGCCAGGTCCCGTTCTGCTTATATACGGATGGATGGGCGGATAACAGAAGCCCATTGCCAGGTCCCGTTCTGCTTATATACGGATGGATGGGCGGATAACAAAAGCCCATTCCCAGGTCCCGTTCTGCTTACATACGGAAGGATGGGCGGACAACAGAAGCCCATTCCCACGTCCCATTCTGCTTACATACGGAAGGATGGGCGGACAACAGAAGCCCATTCCCAGGCCCCGTTCTGCTTATATACGGATGGATGGGCGGACAACAGAAGCCCATTCCCAGATCCCGTTCTGCTTATATACGGATGGATGGGCGGATAACAGAAGCCCATTGCCAGGTCCCGTTCTGCTTATATACGGATGGATGGGCGGATAACAGAAGCCCATTGCCAGGTCCCGTTCTGCTTATATACGGATGGATGGGCGGACAACAGAAGCCCATTCACACGTCCCATTCTGCTTACATACGGAAGGATGGGCGGATAACAGAAGCCCATTCCCACGTCCCATTCTGCTTACATACGGAAGGATGGGCGGACAACAGAAGCCCATTCCGGGTCCTTTACTAATCAGCACAGGTTTAAGAATACATAGCTTTTATTAATTTATTTAACATTGCGCGCTGAAAAGCAGTTATTTCGTTTATTTATCATCACTCTTTTGCATAGTTAACCAAATCAGTTATTCAGAACGTTCTGAATCAGATGTGACGAGGTTTTAGCACCTGACAAACAACACTGTATACACTAGTATAGTATAATATCAAGTCCAAATAAGGTATAAAACGAACATGAAGCATGATATGTCAAGTTTAGTGCATGATGCACTTCTGACTGGACAGTATTATCGAACTTTATTTATCTCGTTGTTATTTGAAGGCTTATATCGATCAACACGCACTGTCCCATTGCCTTAAATGGCAAGGTCAAAACACAGGTATGCAGTAAACGTATTTTTCTTGCTAGTATAAATAAAAGGTAAGGTCATATTTCAAAGTGTAGAATTCATATGTAAGGCAAAATACATATCAGACATTGAAGTGCGACTATAAGAAAATATTTTAAGGTGAATGAATGAGTGGATGAAATAATTGTCTCATTCAGCTCATCTTAAGTGCAAGAGAAAATGACTGAATATGCAGCAACATCAGTCCACCACCCTGGTAGTCATTGACTATAATATTCCTTGTAATTTGGTCACCTCTTCCACTCAAAAGGAAGTAACAAAAAGACTGTTTAAAGGTTCTGCACGGTTTCCTTTGTCGGGAAATACTGTAAAAAGTGTGCAAAGAAAAATCGACAAAAGCAAATTGTCCTAGAGTAACTATGCCAACAGCTTCATATTAAATTACAGACGTTTTAAAAAAGTAATCACATATGTAACAAACAATGAACCGGAATCAATCATCACGAAGGGATATAAAGGTGTGGCATTGAGTATGGATGATTTATCTTTAACGAAAATTTATGCCTGCAATTACTGGTTTAGTTTTGGGCTTCACTAATAAAAACCAATCATAATTATGATGCCATATATTTGTAAAAATTATTATACAATGTAAGTTTAATAGTGGAACAGGTTTCGCGTATAAAAAAAAAGATATGTTTACCTTTACTGAAGATAAGATGGCACAAGAAAATTAGCTGTACCAAAAAGCTAAGTCACAAGAGATGGAGGGATAATGTAAAAAACCTAGAAGTACATCCTATTTGTATTTACGTCTTTGTTTATAACATTCTTGGATTTTAGTGATTATTTGTTTGATTATGGGGAATTGGTGTTAGGAAGATATAAATATTATGAAAATATCAAAACACGTACAAGGATTCTGCATAATATTATGTCGCTGTTCAAAGACCAACAAGGGTTCCACAGAACACGTTATGTCTTTTGTCGACAATACAAACAGCCACAGACGCACAGGGTTCCACAAAACACCTTATGTCTTCTGTCAACAGTGCGAGGGTTCCGCATCATACTATGCAGTGGTGGCACAGATGTGTGGGGTGGAAGGTTGCAAATGTCTCAAGCACCAAGCGGAGGTTATTTTTTTCTTTTTTCCAGACGAAATTATCATAGTATTTCACCTTCACCTTAGTGTTTCGGGGGCAGTTCTTCATGAAACTTATATTGGAGGAGGGGAGGAAGGATTGGTAACTGACAAAAACTGTTCTCTGCAGCAAAGTAGTGGTGGTGGGGGGACTAAAGGACTTTCTCCCGGGCCACCAATGACGCTATGTTTTTGTCCACTATACAAACACCTAAAGACGCACAAGGGTTCCGCAGAACATTATGTATCACGCCTATTGTCAGTATACGATATACTATACGAATTATATAAATCATCGACATGTACAAAAACAAACCTTAGAGTTGTATACATGCCATTCGAGGTACATTTTAAATCTATCATAGATGCTTTCTTTTCACTTCTCATTGACGTGTTGATTCGTATTAAAATGTCATTGTACTCGGTCAAGTTGTGTCATAGTGGTTTATTGCGCTCCGAGAGATTGCCAGTTCACGTTCATTTTGGTTGTTAGGTAGCTGATGTCTAATATCGAAAACTCAAAATAGCATACCATGCTTACATTACTGTAGTTTCCAAACAAAATACAGTTTACTCTGCCCTGCGGCGCAAAGCGATATTTGAGGACCTCACATAATTAATTCTTCGAGCCGTTTGTATTTATTTCAAACATATTTAGATGCAGCACCAGGTACCACTCTCGTTGCTTACTGAAGAATATAAACCAAACTTATAACCCCTTGTGTTCCGGCACGCACGCGCAAAGTTATCATGCAGACGAGATACAAGTTTTCGTGATTTTCTTACTGCATTAAATGTTTACATTTACATAGATTCCAATTCATGTTTTATTTTATACGACATGTTTACTTATTAGAGTTATCTCAATAGGCAACAGAAGCGGTGTTTCGTACATCCGAGGGACAATAGTTTTATACTGCACAATCGACTGTCAATTTACGGATGTGCGTCAATCACATTATCCTCTTCAGCAAATGCACAATGTGTTTACGAGTTTGCATGTCAGGATATATGTTAATTTCAATTCAAAACGGCCAAGATGAAAGCAAATAGTTCTGACCTTCACTGTGATAAAGATTTTTTGTAGTTTATAGTGAAAAATAATGGCTGAGATATATTATGCACCTAATCTTAAGCCGACACGAAATACTGCGTGTGTAAAATCGGAGCAACCTTGGTTTACTAGTTTATGAGGCATAAAAGTCTCTGTGACGTGTAACTGACACCTCCAGTTATGGCCGTGTTAGCACGTCATTTGTTGTGATATCGGCCCTATCATCAAGTGTGTGTGTGTGTGTGTGTGTAACAGAAACACAGACTGATAGAGCTTTTCTAGTCTACTAATGCCAGTGCGAGTGATTGCTTAAGCTGCATTTGCAGCCATAAATTATTAGATAATGTTTCTTTAATGTCAAACATGTTTGAAGAAGAAAAAAAAACATGTTTATGTAGAAAATGCCATATAATGAAGTTCACAGTCCCATCGATCATTACAGAAATAATTAAGTCTATTAGTGCTGAAAAGGACGTAGAGCTAGACAAATTAACAATCTCAAATGACACGTTATATCCTTCATCAATCTGTTGACAGGATTGTGTGAAATATAATTCATCATTTTAGGTCTACTCACAGTTAATAAAACGCACAGACACGTAGCATTAAATGGCATTTACATATTTTAAAGCATAAACAAACTGTTGTCATTTTCAATCTTTATTCCTGGTATCAACTGAGGTGAACTACATAATCATGATCGGAAACACTCGATCTATCTGAACACATCTGTTTTGTACAAATTATGTGTGAAGTCGAACAATTTTGCCACTTTAAAAATAATGTATACACAGTGCATACACGTCTATTCACTATTCATTTTAACAACGAGCTCTTATGGTAACCCGTATCATCTGCATAGTCGAGCAGCTGACATATCGTAAGCTCAGGTGTTCTATTTCCGGTTTCTCTTTCCTTACGGACAACTGGTCTCAAATCACAATTAGCTAACCAGTTTTTATGCACTTTTGAGAGAGTGACGTAAGTAAGGTGAAGTTGTTTGCATTTAAAACATACACAGTGGAGAGAATGTTGGTATACCTCTATGCTACATTCATGTAATGTGGATGATATTTCTTTGGATATTGTACGTTGGGAAATTGTACATGATCTAAGCACACTGCTAACTAAAATGACTGTTCCATTGTGCAAAAAATCAGCCTGAATTAGGCTAAGGTACACTATGCATAGCAGGTATTAAAATAAGGAAAATTAATTTTGCCAGACTAGACAATACCAGCTTCTGAAAGTGCAATGAATGAATTACCAAATATATAAAATGTAAAAAATTTATCGGCTCTTTTTTTATACAATTTACCTATGTGCTCAGGAAGTGAAAATGACCAAGTGGAGCTAGCACTTTTTTGAAAGGTGCACATCTGAAGTAAAGCCAAGCTGTATACTCTTAACCCAAATTACACCCATCAATCATACACCAAAAGAAAGGGAATTAAAGGTTCTTTGAATTATATCTAAGATATACACGGTCTTGTTTAAATAGCCACTATAACCAGTAAGGAAAGCCGGGGAAATTCTTTTTCTTTAAAATTCTAACCCCTATGCAAAATGTGAAACTGTAGAGCGCCACCTAACCTCGAGGTTGACCCAAAATCAAGAATATATTCCAAAAATATAGTAATAAGTTCGATTTTGTGTTTTACAGCTGACTTATTTTAAAATGTTAAAAGCTATGCTTATAATAAAAGGTCCGACTCCAAAGTTTACAAAACTGTATAGATTGTTAAAATTGCCTTCTCTGCAATGAAGACGACGTCACCTAATTTTATGTCATTCAATAATGTGTTCTTGTTGTTTGCCTTGACTTTGTCTGTTTAGCGTATTATTAATGCATATAAACGAGACAGTCGACCTTGATGAAACGTTCTGCTTTTCCTTTTTCTTAAAAGACACTATATGTCTCACGTGTGTGTGTGTGTGTGTGTTTCGTTGCCACCTAAGGACGACCACGCCTCCAGACAAAACGTTAGGAAAAAGTTGTTTTCTAACTCCGCTTTCCAGTGTTTGTGTCATGGTATAATATTTGTGCTAATGGCATGTAATTCAATTTTGTTTCTTTCGAAATTCTTTTTAATCAGGCGCCTACTATAGCCCAGTACATTAACTATTCGAAGTCTTTTATATAAACAACACACACACACACACACACACACACACACACATACACCGCTCAAAGTTTCTCTGATCTTCATGAGAATACGCCAGTATACGCTGGAATCGTCTAACTGAATACAGCTAACCGCGATTTATTGCAAACAAGCAATGCATTATACAATAAAGATGTTGACCGAGTTCCATCCACTCAGTCTAGATCCGATATAGCTCTTTTGGAAATATAACCGACTGTTGGTCCTTAAAATATGTTTGTATTACTATGATTTCCACTCAGGAAGATCAAACCAAAGCACAAACAAGGATGAGCAAACAACTGAATAGTAACGACCAAATATTAGCCATACTACCTCTTGCAAATCAGATAATGAAAATATAACAACCATCAGTGATATACATTAGAAGAATGAGAGAAAGTTTAGTATTTACTGGATTACCTGACATTGAAAATGATCACAACAGTGAAGAGGTGCTGAAAGAATTCATAAAGCAAGAGCTGTAAATTGACCACAAAGCAATGAATTCGAACGAATACATAGGGAACAACTGTAGATACCCAGCGAAGGATGGGTCCCAAGTTTCGACCGAATTTTGCTCAATTCTCTCGCTACAGTGTCGATAAACTGTAAGACAAGCAGCACCTGTGTATCTTAAAGGAAAATTATATGACATAATGAACATTTTCCCATAATGGACATAAAAGTTCTACCACTGCATAAAAGAACAAAGTTGATTCTAAACCACAGTTTGGCAATGAGTGTTTGAACGCCAGAAAACATTAAAGGAAAGTTCACCAACGTAGAACAATTGCAGTCAATAAAGTTAATACGATAACAGCCATAATGCAGTATAAGAAAACTCTTGCAAATTGTTAACAAAAAATTGCAAATGAAAAAACACTTTAAAATCAAAAGACACAAAGTGATACTGAAATATTATAAATAATGTCGGCAAGGAAAGACAATTCATAATATCCCATTGCAAGACTATTTTGAATATCTGAAATAAATTAACTCAGCCAACACATAAAGCGACTACCGAGTAATTCCAGAAACAGTGAAAGAGGCGGACATGGTCGATAACTCTTCTCTGAATGACCAAATTACAGCTGAAGAAATATTAAAAGTTGTTAACAATCTAAAATTAATTAAGCAAGTTCAGTTGACAATACATTAAATGCATATATAGATTTCAATTGCTTAAATGTTAAATGTGTCATTAGTATAATCTTGAATTTTGGCTTCGTACAGATGGTTGGACTAAAGGTGCTACTCTGTCAATTTATAAAAATCAAGGTGACAAAATCGATATGTTAAATTATAGACCGTTTACTCTAATTACTATTTGATAAAGTGTTAAATTTAAAACTGTATAAATTCCTTGATGATAATAATTTACTATTTGAGATTCAAGCTGGATCCAGAAATGAATATGCCACTATAGAAAATATATATCCTTTCCGCATCCTTATTGATTGTTTTAGACATTACAAAAAGAAACCTTCCTGGTGTTTGATTTATTGTGAAAGTGCCTTTCATGGTGTATGGAGAGTTGGATTTTGGCATAAATTGTTTATGGTAACTGTCAGAGGAAGGTGTTTTAATCTTATAATGTATATTTATAATGATATAAGAATCATGTAAATAACGGATTTTCAGGGGTTTTATTCTTGTGAATATAATTTTGAATAACGTCTTCGCACCTGATGATTAAACTACAGATATTACTGTCAATGTATGAAAATTATGGTGATCAAATCGATATGTTAGAATATAGACCTCTCAGCTGTTTTTGGTAAAAATACAATTTTAACTATTTTTTTATCAAATAGTATAAAGGTGTAGAGGTTGCGCTGTGCCCTCCAAGCATGCTGACTATGTAACTATGTTCAATGTTATTTTGTTTGTATATGCTGATGACACCTGCCGCAGATAACCATGTTGAATATGCAATATACCCTTGATATGTTTAGCAGATATTGTGAGAACTGGTACGATACAACAAATGCGGAAAAAGCAAAAATTATTGTATCAGATTCAGAAATGATCACATACAAATTTAAGGTAAACAAAATGATATTACTTATGTTGTAGATGAATATAACTACGTAGGCCTTATATTTCACAAGAATGGAAAGTTCTCCAGTGGTCCAAAAATGTAGTATTTGCATCTCATAAACGTATGAATTTATTCAAAAGGTTGATAGATAATTTAGACTTGCCCATTGTCAGCCGAAACTTTTCGATCTAACCATTGTACCAATTTTAAGATATTCTTGTGAAATTTGGGGATTTATAAGATCTGATGTAGTTGATCTTTCTTTCCTTAGAAGTATACTGAATGTCAAAAATGTTCCCCTCTATATTTGGTATACGGTGAACATGGTCACCGTATACCAAACAGGCCGGGTTCCAGAGTGGAAGAAGCACAACAGAACAAATATTCAATCTCAGGGTTCTGTGTGAAAAGTACTCGCAACACCAACAAGACATCTATCATGTGTTCATAGATTTCAAAAAGGCCTTTGACAGAGTGTGGTATGAGGCATTGTGGGCCACAATGAAGAAGTATAACATGGGTCGAAAGTTAACCAATACCATCAAGCAGCTGTACGCCAAGGCTACCAGTGCAGTAATCGCCCAAGGTTCTGTGGGGGACTGGTTCCAGACAACAGTGGGAGTGCGTCAAGGCTGTCTCCTGTCACCCACGCTTTTCAACATCTACTTAGAGCACATCATGAGCGAAGCCCTGGAAAACCACTGTGGGACATTCAGCATTGGAGGGCGTAACATCACCAACCTCCGCTTTGCAGACGACATGATGGGCTGGCAGGCAGTGAAGACGAGCTTGCCACCTTAGTGAAGAACCTGGATGAAACATCTTCCAGACTTGATATGGAGATACGCGCTGAGAAGACAAAGCTGATGACAAATAGTGGCAAACAAATCTCAGCCAAGATTAAAGTCAGAGGACATGAGCTGGAAACAGTGAGTCACTTCAAATATCTTGGTTCCATAGTCACCGAAGAGGGATCAAAAGCAGAAATTTTGTCAAGAGCAGCACAAACAATGTCAGCTATGTCAAAGGTAAGACCCATCTGGAGAGACAAGAATATCTGTCTGAAAACTAAAATCAGACTATTGCAAGCTCTAGTCATCTCAGTCTTTTTGTACTCACGTGAGGCCTGGACCCTGACAGCAGAATTACAACGAAGAATCCAGTCACTTGAAATGAGATGCTACAGAACCATCCTTAGCATCTCTTACATGGACCACATCACAAATGAAGAAGTGCGTAACACCATCAGGCGCAAAGTAAGCCAATATGAGGACCTCCTCACCACCGTCAAAAAGAGAAAGCTGAAATGGTATGGCCATGTCACTAGAGCCAACAGTCTATCCACAACAGTCCTACAGGTCAGCGTCCAGGGTGGCAGAAGGAGAGGTAGACAGAGAAAAAATTGGACTGGCAACATCACAGAATGGACCAGGAAAAGTTTTGCGGAGACACAGGCATTGGCACATGATCAAGACAAGTGGAGGGAACTGGTCAGATGTTCAGCAGCACAGTGCCTCGACGACCACACTAGGTCAGGAGACTGATGATGATGATGATGATGATGAACATGGTCGGCTCCACTTAGTTATTAACAGTACAAGTCGCATGATAAACTACTAGGTTAGAATAGTTACATAGTTATTAACAGTACAAGTCGCATGATAAACTACTAGGTTAGAATAGTTACATAGTTATTAACAGTACAAGTCGCATGATAAACTACTAGGTTAGAATAGTTACATAGTTATTAACAGTACAAGTCGCATGATAAACTACTAGGTTAGAATAGTTAGAGGTCATGAAGAGAAAAAGTCTTATCATATTTATCTTCTCTCATACAAATATATTTATGATAATTTCTATGACAATAAATGGATACTGGAAGTCAGATCTATATTAGATGATACTAGCCTTAGCTTCGTATGGAGAAAATGGAGAAATCAGTTTTGCGTTTTCCAACATGTGTGATCCCTGTTAATGCAAAATCAATTTTGTGTCAGTTAAATCGTTAACAAAATCTGTACAGCTAAAAGATCGATACAAGCAAGCGTGGGCAGCTAAAATTAATACGTCATCTAACAGTCTAAATTAAACGTTATTTAAATTTTGTTTAAATTTAGAAAATATCTCTCTCATTATCAAAATATATATCTCAAAGCTTAATTAAGTTTATAATAGCAAATCTAAGGTTTCGTGTTGAAACTGCTTGATGGGCTAATGAAAGATATTGTACACCCTCTCTGTCGCAAGAGATACGCGATGAATATCACAATATGCTGTCGTGTTCGTATTTTCGTGATGAAAGACAAAAATTAATAGATAATTTTTACATTTCCATGACTAACGTTTGTAACTTTTCAGTTGCGTACTAAGGGTAAATGCATCTCGGGGCAACGATGATGGCCTAAAGGGGTGTTGGCGATCCAAGACCTCTTGCGCCCTGGGTTTTGACGCCCCAAGACCTGTGGCGCCCGAGGCAACCATCACGTCTGCCCCTCTGTTGGTACGCTACTGTAAATAATAACCAGTTAATGAACACTGGTAACATAACGCATCTTAGATTGTGTTTTCCGAATTGTGTGATCCCTGTTAATCATTATGATTGATATCACACACAATATTCATATTCTTTTTATTATATAATTCATGTTGTAAACTTTACTTCGGAATTTTACCGTATTCTTTCTGTTAATATAAACTGTGTACAGGTTTACCAAGTCTGGTAAACATTGCAGCCTTAATCAGGTGTCAGTTACGGTTACTTTATCCAACAGAACAGAGCTAATCGCAGATTTCATGCTTGTCGCCTGCTATTGTTTTAATATTCTGATTACGTCAGGCATTATGTGTTTGCAGTAAAACGCCGTTTGTTGTAAATGAATGAAGCAATTTTTATGTCAAATTTCTTTCTTAAAACCAGATGAATCCACTTTCAAAATATTTACATTAAATTGGAGGTTTCTATTCGAGTCAAAACAATATCATATTATATAATGCCTGATTTTACATTGATGGTTTGACTTCAAAATATTGACACCACATCTTTCTTCGTCCATTTTACATGTTTTCATCTCTTTTCATTCAGATTATATTAGAAAACGACGAGACTGAACTTCACGCATCTTCTCTTTCTTAGAGCTTGACGGAGACCAAAGCAACAATGACCACGTGACATGTCACACGTTAACGGAAGTTGGTGAATAACCCCCAGCTTCCCTTCTAGGAACTAGGGCCTCATAATCTCTTGTCAGTGGTTCAAGTTAATAGGGCATTGATGTGAGAGAAAATTCTAATAAACAGCTCAAGTGGTACCATCAAGCACAGTACTAGGAGGAAGTCTTACATCTACGAATTGCACAACTTAAAGTATTACTTCCTCACTTGTTGTAGTTCGAGTTGTGCACATTGGGTAATTTAAAGTCATGTGTACAGAATAATAAGTCTAATATTTTCTGGTGCAATGAGAATTATATATATATATATATATATATATATATATATATATATATATATATATATATATATATATATATATATATATATAAAACTTGGTGCAATGTACGAAATCGATATAAGGAGCATTGGCCGATGAACACATTAGGACTGACAGGGAATCACTATAAGGCACGTAGGCCGATGAACACGTTAGAGCTAGTACTAAATCAATGAAAGGCACATGGGGATATGAACGCATTAGGATTGACACGAAATTAGTATAAGGCGCGTGGGCCAATGAACAAATCAGCATACGGCATACACACGTTAGGATTGACATACAATCAATATAATGTACATGGGCCAATCAATATATGACGACTGACATGAAATCAGTATAATGTACATGGGCCAATCAATATATGACGACTGACATGAAATCAGTATAAGGTACATGGGCCAATCAATATATGACGACTGACATGAAATCAGTATAATGTACATGGGCCAATCAGTATATGACGACTGACATGAAATCAGTATAAGGTACATGGGCCAATCAATATATGACGACTGACATGAAATCAGTATAAGGTACATGGGCCAATCAATATATGACGACTGACATGAAATCAGTATAAGGTACATGGACCAATTAATATAGTACGAATGACATGAAATCAGTATAAGGTACATGGGCCAATTAATATATTACGACTGACATGAAATCAGTATAAGGTACATGGCCAATCAATATATTGCGACTGACATGACATCAGTATAAGGTACATGGGCCAATTAATATATTGCGACTGACATGACATCAGTATAAGGTACATGGGTCAATCAATATATTACAACTGACATGAAATCATTATAAGGTACATGGGACAATTAATGTATTATGACTGACGTGAAATCAGTATTTATGGCTCGTGGGACAGTGAATACATTAGAACTGGCAATCCTTAGACTTAAAGTAATGAAAAAATTCTAAAAGTTATTAGAGTTAAAATATTTAGAGCTAGAATTTGATATGAAAATTTTGTAACAGTGACTATTTTCTTTGCGCTGTGCAGTGTCTCCGAATGTGCAGATTTATAGCAAACGGCGATTTAATGCAAACAGTGCATTTATTACGGATCAGAAATATCAAGACCCTGGCTGTTGATTGAAATTAATTCGCTCAATGTATGCACATTAAAGTTCTTTTCAAATTATAGCTATAGACAACTGCCGGTATTTAATAATAATTAAAATAATAATGATAACAATAATAACAATAATAACAACAACCTATAGACATATCGAATACACAAAAAAAACGAGTTCTGAAACAAATACAATAATTTGTTCGAACTGTAAATAAGAGTTGAGACACAGCTACATGAATAAAAAAATACAGTTTTAAAAGTTGTATTTTAGCACCCATCTCCCTAATGGTACAATAAGGTATGTCTCCTTATTCCTTAAAAAAAGAGTCATTATTGTCACACATACATTGTAATAGGTAAAAGAAAATATGCCCACAGAGAAACCGAAAGCAAATTCCAAAAATCTGTTTTCAACAACCAGTCTTTTACATCAGTTGAACATTATCTCGATGAGCTTAAGGGCATATACACCAGTGCTGTCCAACCGTCTTGACACCACGGACCACTGAAAAATGGTGTTCTTGAAGCCGGGGGCCGCAGCAGAAAACTGAAATGGAACGATTATATAGCTGCTCGAGCTCTGGCTGGCCATTCAAAACCAGCCCGAGGGCCGCATGCGGCCCGCGGGCCGTGGGTTGGACAGCACTGATATACACCTTTAAGCCGGGATAACGATATTGTGTCTGCATACTACCATATCAAAGTAATTAACATGATCGAAGTACATGTTCATCTACAAATGAAAGCATCTCACTACAATGTTGTACCTGTGGGATCAGGGCCGGCGCCAGACCCGGCCAGACTATCTGGCGCCCTAGGCAAAGTTAGAGTCTGGCGCCTACCCACCCCCACCCCCACCCCACGGCGGAAAATATCAATTTCAAACTTTATAAACAATAATTTTTTTTAAATATGCGCCCCCTGAAATCAGCGACCTTGGCGGCTGCCTAGTTTGCCTATATGGTAGCGCCGGCCCTGTGTGGGATGTATTGTATTTTACTGATTCAGATATTTTGACATTATTATTATTATTTATTATTATTATTATTATTATTATTATTATTATTATTATCCTCAATTTCTGTGGCTTAAAAATACGTATAGACAGTTGTTTCAGTATTGTGGATTATTCTCAAAAGCAAATAGTTTTCGTAATCCTACAATATGTGGACGACGCAAACTGAAACTATTATTAAATTAATCACTGACATTATACGTAGCATCTAATTTAATCAGGTCGCAATTTTATTTTATGTTCAATGTATTTATTCATTTCCCTCTTTTTAAAGTGTATTTGCAAAGAAAAACACAACATAATTTAATAACTGTATTTTTAAAAAGAGTTCCAACATTTCCATCTGACCTGAAATTCGGGGGTAGGGATTTGTACATTCGTGACAGTAAATTTCGCAACTATGCATACATAACCGACAGATTATACGTACAATTACGTTTTCGGTTACGATGGTCTTACATACATACATACATACATACATACATACATACATACATGCATACATACATACATACATACATACACACACACATACACACAGACATATATGTATATGTATGTATGTATGTATGTATGTATGTATGTATGTATGTATGTATGTCTGTCTGTATGTATGTATGTATGTATGTATGTGCGTATGGAATTCGAGATTTTGCAACATAACGCGAGATCATTATTTTTAAGCATTGCAAAACATGCCTATTGCTAGTTGCTTGGCAAAATCACTTGCCTTTTGTTTGATTATATGGTTGCAGATTTGGATATTGTTTATCCCAGTTTGTTAAAACCAGAGCCACCGAAATCATCTAGTCTGTCAAATTCACAAGTATTACTGAAACGGCGCCTGCTTTTTTTCAAATTCGTTATTGAACAATTGTGTTTTCTGCTGAATAGCTGAGTCAGTAAATGTACCGATGCCAAATGTTTTCCCCACGTGTCTTGAACGTAGGTCTTGGCACATGTTCACACTCTTTGATGAGACTAATATTTTCCTGAAAAGGATTGTCCAATCTTACGATCCTTAGCTGCTCGTTCTGACATCAGGACATTCGAGTGAAGAAAATTAATAGTCATGGCTACTTAGATACATATATGTACTGATCTTTCTCATTTGAAGGTTAACCGAGTGAAGCTGGTTAATTTTACAATATTGTTTCCCTGCCTCCATCGGACGTCCAAGTTTAAGATTTTAAACAAAAACAATAAATCAGAAACGTTCAATCGATCATTTATACAAATGATGAGCGTAATACAGTATTTAATTACCATCAATCACATGACCTAGCGTGTGGCTGGAATTTAGCAGCTAAAATACATTTCCCTGTTTCGAGTGAGTTTCGATTTATGGGGGGTTTTGTTTGATGAAATTTTTTAATTTTGTATCAAGCTTAGTTTCGGTTTGGTTTCCGGAGTTTACAAGTTTCGGTTTACTGAAAGAAAATGATAATATTAATGAAGGATAAATTTGGAGATTCATATATATATATATATATATATATATATATATATATATATATATATATATATATATATATATATATATATATATATATATATATATATATATATATATATATATATATATATATATATGTGTGTGTGTGTGTGTGTGTGTGTGTGTGTGTGTGTACTTATTTATGTCTCTCTTAATAGTAAAATTGACCAAATAATCTCTAGGCATAAGATATAACTGTCCGTTTGTTGTTAAACACCAAAACAAGTTAATGAGTAAACAGAGCCCGAAACTGACTGGGTCACAATGCATGTTTAAAGTTCCATTTTAAGTGCATTTCTCTCCGCTGTCTATAATGGACTATGTCACTCTTATCAATTTCCATTGACTGATTTTACTTTAAGCTGATCATTGGTCAACCGCAGGCTATGACAAGCCTTAAGCATTTCTGCAAACCTTGTTTGGGGAACGTCAACTTTTTCACATATCCAAAAAGTCCGCCTGTGTATCAGGTGAGTTACACAGGCCCCAGACTGACCTTTTCAAGACTGTCCAAAGTTCAATGTGCCTATCATGCAAATCAACCAAATGAATTCCCCCCCAATATCAACTTCGCTGGACTGATAACGCGAGACTCTTGCTGTAATCCCTTTTCTGCGTAAGGCTTGCCAGACCTTATCTGGATATTCTACGCTATATTATTATCAATCATGTGGCGAATAATGGCTTCTAGGTGGATTTTCAAAGTTGCCGATAAACCGTATTTACTTTGAATGCGCAGAATTTCTGACTCTGACCGCGCCATATTATTACTACGATTTGTTTACGTTTCCAAATAAGGCCTCAATGTCCTTATATGGTACACAATCAAACTAGGCTGAGAACGGAAGTAATCATTATTTGAACTAACGATCTAAATGAAAAAATCGTATTAAAAAGGTAAATTAGATTTTAAAAATATTTTTACAATGATTTTCGATACTTCCTGTATTAAATAAGAGCACTACTCAATTTATTGGATTATATGCAAGGAATATGTTCAAATTGTTGATATTAGACTAAAAGAGCGCCGGGTGTGAATCGCTTGCTCCATTGACGCGCATATGCTCATGTTAGTACCCTGTCCACGAGGTAGGAGTAAGGATACTAATATTAGTACTAGCGTTAAACAAGCTCTAGAGTATGGTCGTGTGCCTTTAAAGACGGAAAAAGCAGAAGGAAATCGAGGGTTATCGGTGGAACCAAGTATTTGGACGTTACATACCTTTTTTCTTATATGGTATGATAGGAAGGGTCCTCTGTCAGAAAGGATCATGGGGGTAATCTAAGATGTTTTTGTCACTCTGTGATTCGTTTTCCTTCAGATTAATTTTTTTTCTTTCTCAACATCAAGCTCGCGTCGAGCACATGTGCCTGCGATCTGATGAGTAGCGACAGTTAGCGATGCATTCGTCATCAAACATAGCGCATTGTTTCTAAACAATCGTGCATTGGCTATCATTCATCTTTGACGTGATTCTACGTAAACTCATTGTGATCAAACGGGACAAACCTATGAAGAAGCATGGAATTAAAGTACAGTACAAGTGATTCATCAGACCTATTTATGGAATAACGGAAGCGTACGGCCTGAGGTGAACCTGCACCCGGGGAACGACCGATTTTAATTTATCAATAGTCTTATTGTCCTCACGTAAATTGACAAAATTGATATTAAATAGCGCCGTTTGCATCTGCACGCCAAACAAAATACTGCTCGTGGGCATGACACTTTGAACAGAAATGAGAATCTCACTGAAACGGTATTACAATACATCCGCAATAAGCTTCTAATCCGTAGCACACCTTTTTAGCAAAATAGACTCATCTATAGCACACCTTTTTAGCAAAAGAGTCTCATCTGTAGCACACCTTTTTAGCAAAAGAGTCTCATCTGTAGCACACCTTTTTAGCAAGAGAATCTCATATGTAGCACACATTTTTAGCAAAAGAGTCTCAGCTGTAGCACACCTTTTTAGCAAAAGAGTGAGTCTCATCTGTAGCACACCTTTTTAGCAAAAGAGTCCACCTAAATTTCCATTTTCTTCAGCTTTGCTTACTCTTAGGGAATACTTATAACGAACCTTTCTTATGAGATCACCGAGAAAGCCTTGTTTCTACCTTCCATTATCAAACCATAGCCAATACTATTAGCAGTTTTCATGTACTAGTCTTTTATATAGTCATTCCATCCTGCATCACTAAGCAGGAATAAGAAGAATCAAGTTTTTTTTAGTTTTTTTTTACTTTCAGGTCGCATTTAAGCAACATTTGGGGAAAACAACATAGTTTCTTTTACATTATACATACGTGTGGTTAAAAAAAACGTTATTACCGCTTCAGTGGCCAAGTGGTTAGAGCGTCCGCCTCGGATGCGGGAGGTCGTGGGTTCGAACCCCGGTCGAGTCATACCAAAAACTTGCAAAAATAGTACTAACAGCTGCGTTGCATAGCGCTAAGCATTAAGAGGTTAATGTTAGGACTGGTCGGCCTTGGGTCAGGATAATGTGACTGGGCGGGACATCATGCTACATGTCTACGGCATGATGCCCCAGTGCTAGACATCACTATAAACTGACACACTGCAGACACCGTAGCGATATGACTGAAACATTGTTAAAAATCTAAATCACACACACACACACACACACACACAATGTTAAAATATTAACACAGAAGGGATTATCAAGGACCAAATAGTATTATCATCATTTGCACGAACCAACACTCACTTTTCATTTGAGCAAAATGTGCCACACTCAATACGTGCAATATAGCTAGTCTAGAACAAATGCACTGTTTCAAGTTACACTTTCGTTGTTCATCAGATATGTACATTCAAACAAATACTACAATTCATCATCGATACTTCCACTAATACATGATATACCTTTCCTGTCACTTCTATGTGTACCCCTTCCTAACGTCCCTATTCTACTGAAGAAATATCGTTACTTGTTCGAAACTATGTAAGTACTTCATTAACTTCCTTGGCTTGCAAGATAATTTTCTAATTCCAATTCAATTTTAAAAGAAGCGTAAGTTATCCTTTTTGTTGAGCAAGTCGTATCGGATTTTCAGGTTTGTCTACACTAGTCAATAATAAATTTGTTTGTCAGAATAAATGTTTTTAACCTAATATAATTAACAACCAAGTTTTCTAGGATAATTTATGTTCTTCAAATCCATTTATTTGCAAGGTACTAGATTGTTGTTGTTGTATTGGAGTGTAATGCAATTACTCAGCCAAGACATGCTATACATGGCGGCTAGTGTAGCTAGAGGAAGAAGAACCCGGAAAACCCCGAAGAGAACCATCGACCTACTAGAAACTAGTGGCAGCGTTTTTACATGCACATATTGGCCACGCCCGAGACTGGAAACCCACGCGGATAGAGGTGAGACGGCAGTAATCAGTAAGGCAAGTATTTTAGACCATTCGGATACCCGTAGTCAGGGTACCAGATTGTAAATTGCTTGAAAAAATCTCTATTAAATACATGTATTTGACTTTTTCTGGTTACTAATTTTGATTAAAAAAATAATAATCTTATTATATTGAATTGATAAATTGGTAAGTATATGAATTTTATGAATTATATGAATTTTAGTGTAGAAATGCTTTGTTTGATTGATTATTCTATTCTTTTCTGTCATTCAAATTAACATATTAGCACGTGACCCATCTGTTACAGACGGACATTCTTTGCTGGTTGCCAGTCTTAATTGTCAACGCAAGCCATGTCCAATTACCAGCATATTAACCAAAATGGGAAGTGATGTCACAAACCGCATTGGCAGGAAATGGGAAGGCTGATTTCATGAATACTACTGGTGTATGTAAAGTCTAAGATATAGTGAATCCAACATTTGAAGTACGGAAAATAATTAAATCAATAAATATGAATCATATCAACAATAATTATCATTTGTTAAATGTGTATGTAATACTTTTTAATATAATCGTGAATACTTGCTTCGTAAAAGATAACTGGACTAAAGGTGTTGTTATGCCAATTTATAATAAAATAACGGTGACACAACCGATATATCAAATTAGAGATCTATTACTTTAGTAAGCTGCTTTGGTACAGTGTCTACGGCAATATTCAGCTTAAAAGTGTGTAAATTCCATGACGATATCAAATAATTATCTTGAGACACAAGCTAGATTCAGGAATGACCATTCCACAATAGAAAATATTTTTCTTTTCTACAGCCCTATTTCACTTATTAGACAACGCAAAAGAAATTATTTTGCAAGTTTGTTAATTTTAAAAGTACTTTTTTTAATATAAGGAGAGTTGTATATTAGAGGAAATGTTTCAATGTTATATTAAGTATTTTTAATGATATACAATCATGTATAATTGTGAATAATGAATGGGGGGATTCTCATGTGAAAAAGTGTAACACAATTGGAAATTTATCTCCATTATTGTTCTTCTTATTCCTAAATGACAGTAAATCATTTTACTAGTAAATGTTTGTATAGGATGTGCTATACTATCCAAATATACTGACTTTGTAAAGATGTTAAATGGTATGGTGCTTTCGATCTCTGATAATTCTGCTGACATGCAATATAATCTTGATAGGTTTAGTAGATACTGCGATAACTGGAAACTTACAATCAATACTGACAACACAAAAAATATCGTATTTGGTTCAAAGATGAAGCATACATACTAATTTAAGATAAGCATTGCCGATATTGATGCTATAGACGAATGTACTTAGGCATATATTTTGCAGGAATGGAAAGTCTTCCAACATTCTGAATAATCTAGTATCCAAAACTATTAAAATTATGCTTTAAATTAAAAAGCGTATACACAATTTAGATTTGACTATTGATTGCCAGCCGAAACTGTTAGATCAGACAGTTGTACCGATTTTAACATATGCATGTGAAATTTGGGGATTTGTAAGAGCTGATACAGTCGAGAAAAAAAAACTCATCTTTCTTTCCTCAGAAGTAAATTTGATGTCAAAATATGAATCCCTCTGTATATGGTATGCAGCGAACTTGGTCGTTGTACCCTAATTACCAATATTAAAAGTCGCATTATAAACTATTGGACTATTTTGGTTAGTGGTTATGAAGAAATAGATGTATTATCTCTTATACAAACTCTTTGGTGGTAATTCGTACGACAATAAATGATGACTGGAAGTAAAATCTATACTAGATGAGCTTGAATTAAGCTACATATGGAGAAATCAAAGTTTGTGTCCGTTAAACTCTAGCAACAGGGAGGCCGAGTCCTACAACTTTTTGGAGGGTTATTTCGTGAAAATACGAGGTCAAAAACGTCAAACCGTAGCCTCTAACCGACCGATATTTCTCTAATTGTGTTATTTTATCTTTGACGTTTCTGTTTTCGTGTTCGTTAACTGAACTGGACACTCAGTTTTTGTCGTCGCCCTCCCTGCTGTTGTGTGGCGTAATTAAATTATGATATCAACAATAACTTTAACTATGGAATCTCACACATCTAAATTAGCTCGAAGGCCATTAGAGGCAATTAAGATATATCTTCCAGTCAGTGATGCTGTCAAGCAAGAACTACAAAAGCGTCATGAGTCTAAGGTGGAATTTGCACAAGGTGCAGAATAATTATTTGAACCTGTTACAAAAGCTACAAAAAGTCTTCTCCCCACGTTAGAGCAAACCGCTAAAGCAGCTGGAAAAATAGCAGAAAGATCTATATAAAAAACCGCAAAAAAATTCTACGAGAACTTCCAGATGAAATAGCTACGGCTGAACCACAGACACGAGAAACACGTGAGCAGCTTTGTTCTAAAGTAGCTGATGAAAAGGAACTTTTACAAGAACCAGAACCAGAACAAGTAAGAGAGAAAACTGAAGTGAATGGAACATTTACCGAAATGAGCATAAGAAATCTTAACGACAGAGATGAGATACCTATTTTTTTCCGTGCGCAGTTTTGATGAAAGAAAGAAAGTTTGAAACCCGACTAAGCTGATGATGCTGTAAGTCACTATAACTGGTATAAATGGATATTTCGCATATACTACGGAGTTGATCAGGCCCGAAATAATGATATAAGATATATTACATTTATCAATTGAATAGATAAATATCTTGCACATTTACAACAACCACATTCAATATTACACCAACCACAAAAACAAAAACAACAAAAGCAACAACAACAAAAATCAACACAACCAGTCCAAACAACAATTGATCAGGAAGAAGAAGAAGGTTAAGACGAAAGTTCTACCCCCCGGTACCATTGGATGTGGTATTGCTACTTGAGGAAGGGGTCTTATATCTCTATTCCCCAGCAATGTCCTTGCGATGTTGAACGACTAGAAATTCTGATTGGCGGAAGACGAGCCGGTAATAATTCCCTCCAGTCTTTCTTCGATTATTAGTGTAATAGCTTGTACAGATTTGGAAGCTTTTGATCAGGAAATCAAAATGTCTGGTAGAATCTATGATCTTCTGGACTACTTGAATTGATGCAGTAGATTAATAATTTTCCGACATCTTTACTTTTAGTTAAATAGGCATGTTGTCAAGCATGGCTATCTCTGCTGACATCTTTGGTCTACCATCTAAGTTTATGTATTCTAGATAAATCAACCACTTTGCAACATCTGAAAGCAAAGCAGCGACATAAGAATTTCGAGGCGCGAGAAGGTCGTGTGAGTAAATATACAAGAAATAATACGCATATACCAGCCTTTTGTTGCATAATATATTTCGATATTCTTTGATTTTTATCCGAATTATTTTTACTTTGTTATTATTTCGAATTAGTAATGAAACAAAGTTTTAATTTCAACTGCTTGTTCTTGTTTCATATTATTTAAGCTCTTTATATGCTTCTGGTATATCATCGAAGTTGCCATACGGAATCTCTTCGTCGGCATAATCGCTTTCAACGTAAGAAATTGTAATCGTTTTCTGATTGTCTTTTAATTTTAAAGATTTCAAGTAATTATTCATCAGTACTAATATTTGCGCTAAAATAATATTTGAGCATGATGCAACATGCCTCAACAAACTTGTCTATGTTGATATCATAAACCTGACACTTTTTTTGTCATGAAGCATTATTGCTTCAACAATCGTGTCACTGTCTACATAATACAATCCCGACGCTTGAGAGAATTTTATTTTGTCAGTCTGTCGCCTTAGAGATTTTCCATCTCTTTTTCATCTACAGTTTTGTTTAGGTGTTACGCATATTAAATTTAATTTATATTTGATCTAATTTAATTGTTTGTAAGTTTTATAATCTTTTAATTTTAATTTCATTATACGTCAAAATAATGTAGTTTTGTTTACTAGAAACTTGATATTTTTCAGAAATTAGTTTGACCTTGGCTCTTCAGTTGTAAACACCTAAAGCTGGCCTAGTTCCCGACCTTGGTTTCAGAAATCACTGATACAAGTAAACAACTTTTTATTTTTATCTTATTCTTAGAGTAAAATTATTAGTTTTTGTCAAGGTCATACTGGGACTAAGTGCTTTAGACGTGAATACTTTTCCAAGATTCTTGAAAATTGACCCTCATCCGGAAATCTGTTTTGCGTTTCAAGTTACTGTATAATCTTTGTTTATAGAAATATTTCTCAGTCGGACTTAAAAATAACTGCGACGTAAAGGTGTTCTTTTGTTGTGTCAGTTTGGAGTTATATTAATGTTTATTCGAATTATTTGGATTCAAAAGGGTTAATTCTTTTTCCTGGAAATATATGAGTGCTCATACAGAATTCTTGGACAAAGACATTTCATTAAATTTTAGTGGGAAATTCAAATACCTGATCATTGTTTGTGAATAACACAGAACTGAAGACACAATAGCACAATAATAACTACAGTATACATCATGCATTCCATCTTGGATTCTTCGACGGGACTCGAATTTGAATTCATTAGAACATTTCATTATTAGGACTTTTAAAATTTAATTCGTGGATTATTCTTGGATTATTTTTGGATTTGATTCTTAAAACCGTAAGTTCTTATTTTTTCATGTTTAGTGTTAGGGAAGGAAATCATTTGTTAAAATTTTCAAAGCTTGTTGTTTTGCCTCTTTCTTTTTGTTACTGTTTATTCGAGCCTAAACATGTTACACAGGTACACGAGTGTTTTTGCAGTGTTTTTCTTTGTCAGCTAGAAGTTTTCGTTGAATCCATTTTTTTGTTATCATCCTTTCGACAATTATTGGATGTAGTTCAATGATTATCAACTTCAATACCTCTTCGAACGCCTTTCCAATCTCGATTGACTCACGATCATTGCAGAACCTGTTGACCTTATCAAATTTATCAACCAATTTATTTTCTTCTGATGTTTTATCTCGACCACTTAGGCTTAGTCGTGGACGTACTGGCGATATCTAACTTGCTGTGGTCGTTTTTGTTTTATTAGCTCTCGTATTTTTATCTAGACTAATATATCATAATCAGCATTGCCTTCCGCGAAAACATTTTGATCATCATTCCTGCCATTAAACAATAATCGCATCATATCACGCACAGTTTCAGCTGGTTTAATCATTTCGGTAAAATCCCGCAGGCTGAAAAATCACACCAAATCATACACTGGAAATAGTTGAAATATGATAGTCCTGGGTTGCAAAGGATCAACTATAAAGCAATACAAGCGATATATATTGAACTTGGGTGGTGCGGACGAAACTCTAACAACGATGATGTGATACATGATGATGAACTAATAAACAACGTAGTCCAGATTGTCGCTGATGATGTCATAGCCTAATGTCTCCAGCTTGTCGCTGATGATGTCATAGCCTAATGTCTCCAGCTTGTCGCTGATGATGTCATAGCCTAATGTCTCCAGCTTGTCGCTGATGATGTCATAGCCTAATGTCTCCAGCTTGTGGCTGATTATGTCATAGCCTAATGTCTCCAGCTTGTCGCTGATGATGTCATAGCCTAATGTCTCCAGCTTGTGGCTGATTATGTCATAGCCTAATGTCTCCAGCTTGTCGCTGATGATGTCATAGCCTAATGTCTCCAGCTTGTCGCTGATGATGTCATAGCCTAATGTCTCCAGCTTGTCGCTGATGATGTCATAGCCTCATGTCTCCAACTTTTTTTGTTGTTGTTGTTGTTGAAGCGACCTCTCCCAGAGAATAAAACTTCCAGGTCGCGAATTCGATCGGGTATTGAATCTTTATCCAGACTTTATTATGTACTCCTGCACTAACCTAATCGATGTTATTATTTGATGGGACTAAATGAGATGAAAAAGCATACAACGTACAATAACTATATGAATACTCCGATAATGCAGACGAGACAAATGCGTTGCTGTTGTCGTGTCGCTGTTGGATGACAGCGTTGGAAATGAACCAACGAGGCATTTTGCTCTTCGGCCATTCACGTATAGTTTATAGGCTGCATGATTATTAAAATAAACGTCAATTCTGATATAAAGACTTTGTTATAGCCCATATTCAAGTCTCCAGTCATCGATCCGCAGGCGCGAAATACCTCGGAGTTGCATTATCAGCAGTCCTGGTAGTAGGTAGACAGGTAATCGAGTTTGTCGTTCATCGCAAATGTTTTGTACATGTAAATTCACATGTCAACCCATGCTGGCCCGACAGAGATGAGCCTGTAATATGCGTCATACAGAAAGCGAGTTCCTTCCAGAGAGGGAAATGTAATTTGCGTGTATACCCCGTTTTCATCAATGTCGACAAATAGAATGCGGTCCCTGGTGACCAGATGATACATAATACCACTACTGACTATAAGGAACATCCTGGACTCCAATTAAGCGTATATTTGACGATCATCCTACTTCCGCGGACGCCACGAATGCAAATATTAAATCCAGCATCATGTTTCCAATGACTGAGGCAGTTCTGGTAATCGCAACATTTCCTGTCATATTACTGCCAGACACATCACACTTTGGCAGCAGACATTTTTCTCGCTTGTTGAGACGGAGCAGCCACGCCGTTTCTTGGCATCTTTGCATTCGCGTAATTCCCTACGTGTTTGTAACTTCGTGTATCCCTGTGGTGACTATTCCGACTGTCTGTTGACGGTTCATGTCGAGATTTATCGAGCATATTTCTAGCTGGATTGGCAGTGGTCAGAGTTTTGTAACTAAATGCCAGTTAGTCTTCTAGTGGTGTATTACCATCAAAACGTTCGAGTATGTTTCTGTTCTGCAAGATTAAATTTTCCTGCCATTGTAATTTTATCTTTTTCAACCTCGAGTACAAGTATGAAAACACGGCGGGGGCGTTAAGATCATAGGCACATAATCGCATTTGTTCGACAGTGGCCGATGTTCTGTAAATCAAAATACTGTTTTGAAGAGTGCCAGAACCAAATACAAGTGAAATACCCAGACTGAGATGCTCAGTTGTTCCAGTTGTTCTGACGTTTATAGTTCTTGAGTCGCCAACCACTGCTGATTTCACAACGATATTTGATTTGATGTTTCCAGCCAGCGATACCTGTCTAAAACGCAAAGATCTACTAAGATTGTCCCACCGATCTTTTATCTAGCTAACATTCCAGGGATTTTACCCAGCTAAGCGTGACTCATATCTTGTGCAGGTGATGTTCCCGCGATTGTTTGTAATCCATCCAGCAGATATCAACACATGCTGAGATTTCCTGCCATCGTCCCGTCAGACAATTACAGCTAGTTCTTTCCCAAAGCGCTATTCACACGATGAATCGTAGCTGCAGTAGTGCCTTCAGTAGTATCAATTCACATATTAACTATTTTTATTCCCACCTATGTTGAATATTGCTGTCATCGTGTATCCAACCTTGTCAACTTTGGCAGTAACATCAGTGTTTTCTTAAGTTTTCACATCCTCGCTAGCACACAAATTTTCCAAACGCGGTGTAGTTCATGATGTTATATTACTCGATCTATAATTATAGTAATGGGCAATTTACACACAAATTAAATAATCATATATTATAAATATACATTTGTCACACGAATGAGCACAATCATCATCTTTGACTCCGAGCACGGAATGGCCGCAGTCGAGTTAATAAAAGCCTATCACGAAGCGACCTCGACCAAGCATGAATTTCTAGTTTTTCACCTTGACGCAGAGTAAATCTCAGAAATATAGGGCCTGGATTGGATGGAGTTAACGTTCCAGGTTAAGTTAACCTGGTTGATTTATGTTACATAGTGCGAGTGTTCTTCTAACTGACGGTAGTTTTCTGATAATTCGTTGTGTGATTTGTATTAATCGGTGCTGCTTTTGTACACAGCTAACACGTACTCATGATATTTGTCAGGCCGTGATAATAAAGCGGCTTGTCGAGCAGCTGCAACAGCTTCGATCTAGTCCACTAGAAGAGAAAATCAGAAAACAAGAATATCAGCGCAACGTTGCAGAACTTGTATTTACTCCGATAACATCAGTGTTGGAAAAGCGAAAATATATCCGGAAAGGTTGCTGAAAGCCTAGCTACTGCGCATTACAAATAACCAGATGCGATTATCGAGACACTAGAGTACAACCAGCAGCTTATTCTGGAACAAGCGAAAAAGAATCGAAGCGGATTTACTTTAATATTAAAAGATATGATAGCTGTCAAAGAAATCCCGGGGTAGTAGGGTGACGAGATTTTAGGAAAGTTGTCAAACGAGGCGATGAAGAAGATATAGAAAGGTATAGACCATCTTTTTTGGCCTTTTAAGTTTAAATCAACTATTGCACAAGCAAATTACTAGTGATGAACAGACTGGATAGTTTAACAATAAATACAAAGCTTTCTAGTGAATTAAAAAACAAAAGAAAATTGACGATAAAGATTGCGTCACATTAGAACAGAAACTAGAAGACTCAAAAACGCAATCGCACACAGCAAGAACATTAAAAAAGCGAATGAACAAAAGCCATCGGTTGAAGAGTTATCAGCTATTGGAAAACGAGCAATTGATAATCTGTACAAATAAAAGAAAAAACCGCAAAAGGCAGCATCATCAGCAGGCCCGCAACAAAAACAAGAGCTTGTGAACTAGTAGACTCATCGGTATCATGGTCAGGTCCCGAATTACAAAAAGGACTACATAGTGATCCATGACATGTTACTGATGAGTATGCTACCTTAGGAAAAGGAATCAAATATTATAGATCGCAAGCTAACTTGGTGCGCGGATGAAGCTACTCGCGGCAAGCAAACAAGTAGGAAACACCTAAATCTAGATCAACAATGATATCGTGAAGATTCTTAATCAGTTGACAGCGTATGGTTCGTTCTCAGCAGCTGATCATCAAGTGCTGCATCGTGATTTGGTCTTATAATCGCTGATAGTAATTGTAAATCAAGATATATAATATATCACTGACTAGCGTTACTGTGCTGTTTGATTCATAACTCTCGCAAGGCACTAGTGAACGATTTACTGTCAATTAACCAAACGCGATTCAACTGGATGATAAATCCTGTGATGAGGCCGCGCTAATATCAGCTGAGATCCGGAATTATTTTCATATTGTGACAGCGAGTAATAGCACATTTGACAATGAAATTAAACAGAATTCGTTTTTCATGTTAACTCTGACACCATGAGCATACAATTTTGTTCAGATCGCCAAAGAAATCTCTCGGCTCATAAAAGCTAATAAGCACACAGCTTTTAATATTAAAATAGAACTCTACGCTGAAAATAGGTACCATTCTCGCTTGTGGATGCATCATTGATTTTAATACCGATAACAGCATCGGAAATTGTTTGATTTGAGTAATGACATATGATCACGGATAATGAGGGTGATTATCCGATCATCATTGGCGAAATGAACAGCCTGCTAATCCACTGCTCGTTCGATGAAGGATCATATGATGCACGCTGTAACTCTAATCACACGATTAATCATTTTCTCCAAATATGTCAGCGGGTACGTTGATTACAGCAACACCATCGACGATAATATAACCCCGATTGCGTTTGAAGCATCTAAGCATCTGCGGTTGTTTCAGCTGGTACGGCTTAAAAGGCTGTCGGGAATAGGATTGCAAATAAAATTAGGGGAACGCCAGCAGCTGTGGCACCCACTGTTTCGCCAGCCACGACATATATTAGAGAAGCGATCATAGAAATAGCGACATCATCAGTGGTTATCAATGTTATGGCGACGACGCCAAATCGAATCCTGTCTAAACGAGACCAGGAAATACTTAGAACCTGCCGATAACAACCATGGAGGCAGCGGCTGATCCGCAAAGTGAGTTTCAGGAATTTACTTGACTGAAACGGTTTTGTAAGAAAACACCAAGTAAATGAAATGAACATCTGATGGCGTTAGACAGCACCAAGTCAAACTTGTGCACCACAGCCGGTAGGATTCAAAAGAATTATGGAAAACTTATGGCTATAAGAATGGTGTCGCAATACATTCTTGATTTGTTTCAAACTATTTCTCGATGACACAATCGACGAGTCCACGACTAATTTCCAATATGTTCAGTACTAGAAGTGAGAAAGGATTAGTGGATCAAGATGATTAAGAATGTTTGAGATAATCGACGAGGATATATACTTTTTGCTGCCAAAGCCTTTTATCGAGGTGCGGGGGACAGGTGGAAAGACTTTGCCAGGCCAGTCTAGCATCGGATGCAAACATTAGAACGATGCTGTGCAGCAATAGATGGAACTTGTTTTAAAAAAAAGGCAGCATACAAAATAAATAACCAGACAGTAGAAGAAATTTCCGAAGATCTCGGTGTAGCCATCAAAATACTAAATTTACTGATGCTCATCAACATGTGTAGCCGTAGCACATACAATCATCTGTAGTGGTACGCGTGATACAGAGATCAGACAGAAATGGACGGAGCGATCGAGTAGAGCGGACGTGTTTCACTGAGCGAAGGACAAGAAAACAGAATAGGAGGAAAAAATGGTAGGACTAGGGATCGCAAAAAGGAAGGAAACACTGCGACAAATAGGGAAATGCGGCGATAGGGTGAGTGAAATTACTTCCAACTGATCATTTTATTAGAAAATTTGAAATTTATTGTAATCTGAAATCTTAATTCAAATAAGACGACAATCCAAACCTGCACATACAAAGAATCGGAATAGTTTCAATCAGGGTTAAATAACTTCTATAAAGCAATTAGGAATTGTTATATAAAATAGATAACAAACTGTCACCCCATCCCAAAATGAAACCTTCACAAATGAAATCCAAACAAGCTACACCTCGCCGTAGCAAAATGAAACTACAATCGTCTGAACTAGCTATCACAACAGACTTAACTTACGCAGAAGAAGCACCATCGCCGCTGAAAGAAGGTTCAGAATCGTCTAAACAAATTATAGTAGAACAGCCACTCCAGGCATTCCCTGGAAAAAAACTAGAGCAATAGGGACCCAAACCGCCAGCCCCTACCATGAAACGAAGACCATAGAGATCCAAACGGAGGACAATAGTCCACCTCATACACATGACCAAGGGTAACAAACAGCCTCGGATTCACTTCAAACAGTTCACCAAGGACAAACAGGACAGGTATTTGACCCCAATCCTAAATAAACTTCAATCTCAACAAACAGACCTACTGCAGGCAATGCAAATATCCCCAAGGTAACAAAACACAAAAACAAGGTAACACAAACAACACCCCAAACTCGTACAAGAACAATCGAAAGGGTTCAGCAACCCTACCAACCAAAAGCACCCCAATGACCTAACTGTTTTTATGAAGGAAAGGATATAGTGCCACAAAACTTGCATCCCAAATAGTAATGAGCGAGCTGAGAAAGAAGAACCCCGGACACAGATCCCTTGAAAACACTAGGGGTGGGGTATAAAAGTCCAATACGGAACAGCGCGACAACTCACACAATTCTTTGAAATGAAAAAAAGGGAAACTTAAAGGTTAAGGTCGCAAGGCACCACAGCACAACAGCGCCCCCAAAGAACACCACAAAAACTGCACGACAAGGGTGTGATATACACTGACATGTCCCGATCAATTGAAGAAATCACACAGTATTTAAGAAACGAGGACCATAAAACTATACACATTAAAAACAAACAAGGACAAGGTATCGATGCAGTGGTCCTATTCTTTACATACAGCAAACCAAGTAACATCCATATTGCAGACCACATAAACCCACATAAAATCTACCTATTCACCGATAAAGCCCGATTTTGTAACATATGTTAAAGATGGGGACATTTCTCAAGAACCTGTCAAAATCTACCCATACACCAATAGAGCCCGCTTTTGTAACAGATGTAAAAGATGGGGACATCTCTCAAAAACCTGTTAAAATCTACCCATACACCAATAAAGACAGCTTTTTTAACAGATGTAAAAGATGGGGACATTTCTCAAAAACTTGTCAAAATCTATCCATACACCTATAAAGCCCGCTTTCGTAACAGATGTAAAAGATGGGGACATTTCTCAAAAACCTGTCAGAATCAACCCATACACCAAAAAAGCCTGCTTTTGTAACAGATGTAAAAGATGGGGACATTTCTCAAAAACCTGTTAAAATCTACCCATACACCAAATAAAGCCCGCGTTTGTAACAGATGCAAAGGATGGGGACATTTCTCACAAACCTGTCAAAATCTACCCACGTGAAACCACTGTGGGTTAGGCCATAAAGACGGGAAATCATGCGACAAGAAAACTCAACACTGTGCTAATTGCACGGGAGTGCACAAGCCGAATAGCCCACAATACCTTAGGGCGATAAAGGAAGCGTTCGTTATAGAATTAATGATTACCCCAGTATTACAGTCCAAACAGGCTAGGTTCAAAATCAATAAACTTAAGATGCAGCTAACACCATAAATGAGCAAACTGGACATAAAAAGTTAAAGAAAAAACTCAAATAAATAGACAAAAAATGGAGAATAAAAAACATTAGTAGCATCCCAATGGAATGCGCGCGTGCTAAGAGCCAACGCAGATCAACTTAATAATAGGTCAACGGAAACCACCAACCCTCCGAATGTAATCTGTATCCAGGCAACCCACCTAAACGACACCACAAATTTACCTCACATTATAGGACATGATAATAGATATATCCAACATAGATCATCAACCACTACAGGAGGTGGAATATCAATATATATAAAAGATTGTATCACAGCAGAAAATTACGCGATACCAGAATTAAGACCAACATGTGATTAGGAATTTCAAGCAATAAAATCCAAACTCAAAACAACCAAATAATCATAATTAACATATATGAAACGTACAAACCGCGCAATTTCGCAACAGACGATATTACCGAAATGACAAAAGAACTTGGTGAATGGGCAGAGATTTTAGTGCATATAATGAATTATGAGGAAGCATTCAAACTGACGTTAAAGGGACAAATGTATCACACTAGGGAACGATCACTTCCCCATAAATATTGACAAACCACTTAGAGCACTCCAAATTAATACGTCACTTTCTACATGACCGAAGTATGAACAAGCCAACTGGAGCGTGTTTAGAAAGTTAGGGGAAACAGCAGATGTTACAAATATATACAATGAGGACATCGACACTCTTAATAACATTACAGATACCTTAAATAGTTTAGCTCAAGCCACAATACCCAGAACAAAAGGGTTCAGCCACAAACCCTCAGTACCATGGTGAAATGGAAAGTGTCAAACGGTAATTAGAGGGACATAAAAGGCCCTAAACAAATTAAAGAGAACGAAACACTCTAGAGACTTTACACAAATTATACAGAGAAAGAGAAAACAGCAAAGCAGACTAATTTACACACTTCTTTGCCAGTATGAGCAGCAACACCAACCCTAATGACCAATTTAGAAAGCACAAAAACTTTTTGAAGGCACAAGCTACAACAATCTTCACAAGGTTGGGACAACAGCGGCCCATTGAACATACCATTTACGACTGCGGAATGGACCAAGGACGCAAACGGCAAAAATACAACCTCTCATGGAGAAGACTGCTAGGGTATGAACTATATAAAAACCTACCAAACCATCTAGTAACAGCAATAATAGTCATCATAAACAAGATCTGGTAAACAGGATAAATCCCCAAAATATGGAAGAAGGCCGTAATTATTCCAATCCCCAAGCCAGAAAAACCAACAAACAATATAAAAACATATGGAGCAATCTATCTAACCAACAACATAGTTAAAATGATGGAAACTATGACAAACAACCGACTTAAATACCATCTAGAGAGCTAGTGACTTTTAGCCGACAAGCAAAGTGGTTTCCGCAACAAACGAAGCACTGTTTTGACCAGTTCGTTAGATTGGAATCAGCCGTTAAACTTGCATTGGGACAAAGAAATAAACAAGTAAGGTACGTTGCTGCCATCTTCCATGAGATGGGGAAGGCACATGACCTAATGTTCACTAAAGCGTTGATGTATAAACTTAAAACATATGGAATAACTGGCAGTATGTATGGGTATCTAAGTTCCTAACTGAAAGAAAAATACAAGTCTGCATTGAACAAAATAACTCCGAACAACTCACCTTGAATAACGGCACACCACATGGAAGTGTAATTAGCCCGACACGTGTAAGCATTATGATAAACGACGTGGAGAAAGCGAATGATATGAAACACCTTGACCTAACAAACTTTGCCGTTGATAGCGGCACATGGAAAGCAAGGAAGCCCACAAGCAGAGAAGTAATGCGACATCTACAAAAGGGGCTCAGCAAGATAGGAAAATGGACAGATAAGTGGGGATTTAAACTGGTACCACAAAAAACTATAGGTATATTGTTTAAACCTGCTGGCAACTCCCCTCCCCCAATATCACCCTCAACAGAGTACCTATAAAGTTTTAAAAAACATGTATATTTCCTAGGTATGATTCTCGATGACAAACTCTAGTGGGCATCACATGTCAATGAAGTCGTTAAACTGTGCAGTCATGAGCCTCTACAGGACTCTAATACGTACTAAACTTGACTAGGGTTGTCACGTCTATGGATCAGCAAGTACAGTATTGCTCCAGAAATCGGACCCAGTCCAATACAAAGCGCGACGAGGGTGCTCTGGAGCACTTAACAACACAAAAAATTACAATACTAACTAGAGAACCCCCAATATAAAAGCGGTGGAAAGAAATGATGTTCCGGTACTTCACCCGAGTATCAGTTCATGACAAGAGCCACCTCACGCTCAAAGCTCTCTCAAAGTGCGATAAACCACAGCAAAAGAATGATAATTAAAATACGCTGTAGAAAAATAACGGCAGACCTTACAAAAGACTTACAAATCCAGGGTTAATCCAGAAAACATAAGATACTATCCAGAACCGCAGTGGACCTGCCCAACGCCACACACTGAATTCAGACTTCGAGAATTAGGAAGCAAACATGAAACTAGGAAAGTATTTTTGAATAATCTACATAATGTGTCAGACTAACACATTTTGTACATATTTATTGCTAGGATCAAGCGACTTGGTAATTTTTGTTTACAATATATCAGAAAAATTGGTATATATTTACTGGTGCGAAGCAGAGAATTCCGGGGAGATTAAAGACGCTGTTATTTACGTGCACCTTTTTCCAAATAGTAATATCGCAGCCAGAATTAGAATCCTAGGCGTTGGGTACAATTAAATTCTTTTGACAGAATAACAAATATATTTGGATAATATCGGAACTCCATTTTGCATCGATTATTCAAAAAATATGTTTATGAAACACGGCGTGGGTTGCATGATCAAACAACAACTGATTGACCGTGACCGAGTTTTAAAAAAACACCAACAGCCGGCCGGGATTAAGACAAGATCACTGACGAAAACCGCGATGGCCGGTCCAACTCCTGGGCCAATAACTCAGTGAGAAAGTAAACAATAAAAATCATGTTATATACCCTGACCACAATTCGTTGCATGAGAGACGATGGAACTTTTGCTGGCCTTGATACAGGCTATCATACCTGTCTAAATGAAAGCCATCATGCTAGACCAGCCTGCGGTTAGATCCGAACATAATCTGAGACAAATTCTTGACATCGAGTTACAAGTGCATAAAGCATACAATTTCAATCATATAGGACCCACTAAGACTGACGACGCTTGGAGATCTGGACACTTTCTCGCCAGAGCAGGCAAGATCACAAACAAATACAACAGTGTCCACGAGATGTCTTACATACTCGAAGGAAACATCGATGTGTTCACAACGAAACGGTCAGGATGGATTTTCATCGGAATCAGCATATCGGCAATTAATTTGGCAGTCTTGAACCGATTGCGGGGAAATCGTTTCTGGAATGACCGGCGAGAATAAAAAGAAATAGTCAGATCTGCGTAAAAGAGAAAATAATTGCAACGAATGTTTCATGTGGGTTGTGCTGTCTATGTTGTATCCATCGAAGACAAAAATCCAGCTCAATCAAGTAAATTTATTCGAGCAGCTGAACATCATTTCCGTAAATGTGTTCGAGGCTGAAGAAGGACAAGTATACCTGCTGCTGTTATCCAAGTATATCATGACTGATGCTACTTGTGTGTATTTACTGTATATCGGCGAGAACAACGACGGACATTACTGGTGGATCAAAACTTTTCTGGCTTTTTGCACAATACTGCTGCCGTTACCTCCAGGAATTTATCAAATATGTCGCGTTAAACGGGCAAAGCATCGATTGTGTGGATAATGTCTGCAACGTAATGTCAAACAAAGGTGAGTATTTATTAAAATTTCAATAAGCTGATTGAACGCATGCTTCCCGGCTGTAATTTATACAGATTCCAAGTATGTGTTTGATCCGATAGCCGGCGTGGACAACAATACTGATATGTCGTCAGTATGAGAAACATGTGCCGTGCAGTTTTCCTTAAAAACTTGTTCCTGTAAATCCACATTTTTACTATGCCAGTTGTGTTGTATCGCGAATAAGATTATGTCATAATATTCATCGACATGTTGTTGACCGAGACGGCTCACGTTGGCGGAATAAAATACAGTCTTACAATAAACGAGCAAGACTATGCTGATTTTCACGCCGCGAACAAGTGCCACGTCTACATATAGATACACAGTGATGACCGTGTCAGAGACCATGATCAGTTCAAAAAAATAGAGAAGAGCCGCAGACGACGAATGTAGCTTAAAATTAACACAAACAGGTTCCATTCCAATAATGCTTCATAACCTCCGCGTGTAGAATAACCATCTGATCGTAGAAAATTTCAGAAAGGACCAGAAGATCATATGTATCGCGACTAACATCGAAAAGTACCTGTCGTTTTCGCTCGGAAACTTGCGGTTTATCGATATCGTGCGGTTCATTAATGCCTCATTGGATGACTAACTAAAGAATACATCTAGGTTTGCTCATTCCAGAGAGAAATTTTGCGACTTGCAAGGGAGTTTACCTGTCCAAATACATGACCGGATGAGATAAGTTCGTTGAGACACAATTACTCGCAGATGCATTTGAGAACGTCAGTGATGTGTGCAAGCAACACATCTGATCGGATCATACGGGGTGTTACTTCTCGCTAGGGCTATCAAGTGATGCCACGTTTGAAATCAGGTAACACTTGAGTTGCTGAGAGATAGTACTTGGATCTTGGTTTGCACCTTGTTTTCGTCGCGTGTTGAAGTTAGAGTGACGGCTATGGCTAAACCCTGCATCGACTTTACCACCTCCAGAAGCACCGAGGCCAAGTTAGATTTCCATAAAGACCTCTTAAAGCTAATGAACAATTCTGTGTTTTTGAAAACGATGGAAAACACAAGAAAGCGAGTTCATGTCAGCTTTTGTTAATACCGTTGAACAACGTGCCAATCTTGTGTCCTCACCAGCGGTTGTGTCAATGAAAATATTTGACGAGAACATGAGACGATTCACAACAATTACGTAAGCTATGCTCAAACCTAACAAATCGATCCACTGCGGCTTCGCGGTACAAAAATTATTGAAGACTATTGTGTACTGGTTCATTACGAATTGGTCAAAGCACCAGAATCTGGCGCGATTGTTATTCACTGACAAATATAGATTGTCCTTTGAAATCGCGACTAATGATTTTTTCCTGACATGTTCCACGCGCGAGGTTTCTTTGACTTTTCGGACGATTCCTGCGGCAGCAGATGTTATGATTCTAGTAACAATAAAGTCATAGACAAGATTTACAATGAGACATCGTCGGTGCCTATCACAGAATTCATCGGGCACAAAATGTACTCGATAAAACTCGCTGATGGGAGCATCAAAAAACGTCCTAAAGGAACGAAACAAAAATTCGTAGAGAAGTCTATCGTACATGACGATTACTTAGACCAAAAAACACAGAGCAAGAATAAAGATGTAAAGATATAAAAAGTCATGTGATGTACACTTGCACGCTTACAAAATTGGGTTGAGCTGTTAGGACGATATACGTACTCAACGACGGAATTACAACATTCGCACATGGAAGTGTAAAAAAGACAGGACATGCGGGTGGAGACCTGCTGAAGTTATTTTGGATTATACCCAGATTCCTTCTGAAGAATCGTTGTCGTCGTATTCGGCAATTATCGGTGGTCGCTCCGAAGGTTGTTTTTAATTCCAGCTTACGGGCATCGCAAATCTCAGCCATAATATCAATAAAAATACGAATATTTGTTTATAGCTAATGCTAACCCGCCATTGCTATTTCGGATGCGATATACTAATTAAAAGCGAACTCTCCTGGTGACCTTCGTGGTCTTGTATGTAAATATTTCAGATACCGTATTTTAACCCCCCAAAAAACTTTGTGTTCGTGGGATTGTTCATTAAAAAAGAGGAGAAATTATCAGGTGTTCATCATAGATGATTTCAAATAGAAAACGATGAAATGGGATCTGAAAGGACTCCCATATTACTACTTTTATTTTTGGAAAAGATGAAAATCCTTTCCAGGATAATTTTAATGTATTCTGTGAATGCTCAAAGCAGTGGAAACTGAATGTAAATTTTACGAAAACAATTGTTCTGATATTTTAAATACAAAATGACGTTAGGCATGAATTCATTCTTCGTGTGTATGTGATTGACCTTTTGTCGTGATTTTAAGAACCGACGTACAATACAACATAAGGTTAATCAAACTGAAAAAAAGCTATGCATTTACTGTATCAAAGAATTCAAAATCTGCATTTGCATCGTTTTTTATCATACCGTTTTACCTCATTAAGTCTAAAACATGAGACATGGGCGTATGAAGGGAGGAAGCCAATAAATATCGTTGTTAAATTTCAAATGACAGGGTCTTGGACTTCGATTAATAATGGCAAGCAGACTGAAATGTCCAGACTTCTTTAAGAAATACTTTTGTACCAAGATAATGGTAATTGAAACATTTACAAATTAATGAAATATATCAAGAATACTTTGTTTCTTTTAGAAGAAATTATGAATTTTTTATTTTACTTAAAGTCGTGAATTGCTGGATTTTCCAAGTGAAATGATAGTGATATTTCAATGAAGTCAAATGCACAAAATATCATAGCCACGAATAAATGTAACTATATTTAGACGTTTACGTGGTCTGTTGGTAAATATGGCCACCATGCATACAGACGAACCAGGTTCAAGTGTATATACAAGATTTTCTTCAACTCTTTTTAATGTACTTTTTGCCTTTTTTTTAGGAAGGAGGATTGTGCAACTACTGATATTATTCCGTGTGAATATACACAAAACACACCCGTAGATAAACTGTATCGCGCGGGATACAGTAAGGAATCTGCTACTTTCAGTCTGTTCCAAGTACTACTAGCCAATTCATTTGAGCATAAAATAAAAACAAAATGGGTGAGCTCCCAGTGTATGGTGTATATATACCATCTCGTGGTTGCAAAACGTACGTATTTTGTGAAAATGATTTTGTCACCCACTCGTTGAAATTATATCCGTTATTCACTCGTTTCAAGTAAATGTCTTCTGTATAAACAATCCCTAAGAAATACGATGCATACTTACAGAAACTCTACAATACAACTACTGTATAAAACAGAGTTTACATTTTGAAGTCTGCCCTCTACATTCACCTAGAATGCATATTAGAACTGATAACGCTCAGGAATTTCAATCATATGCATCCACAGAGATTGGCTTGTGTTTACGTTATAAATGCATTGTAATAACTGTTATTCTCGCATGCTAAAGATATATTTCCTGAACTTAATTTTGTATAGATAATTTAGTTTGCTTGTTAACATTTGTATCATAGTCAGTCACGCACATCTTGCAACTAGCATTGTTTATGTTTTCAAATTATCAATTTCGAACTACTTAATACTCCTATTGGTTGCTTGACAGCATGATTGCCTCAGGCGTTGCTTATTGCGCAGTAAACCGCAAACACCCTACATTTTATCTTGACAAAAACCAATAAATTCGTTATATCCGGCATTTGCTTCCTTCTAGTAGTTGTATTAGTTGTTGGTGCTGCTGCTGTGAGTGTATGATGCTCTTTAACATATTGTCAATCATCGCAGTTTAACAGTTATATTTTTTACATTATATAAAATATTCATTTCTTTGTTGTAAGAGTGTGTGTGGCACTTTATCTTATTAGATATCTTTTCAGTTCAACAACTGTATATTGTACATTATATCTAATAACCACATCTTTCTTGTTGCAGTTGTGCGCATGTGTGTGATTTTGTGTTACTTATCATCGATCATTGCAGCTCCACAATTGTTTGTACATTAACTAAAATATTGGTATTTTCCTTGCTGTAGGGGAAAGCGAGACTCCTTTACGTATTATCGATCATTGCAATTCAACAAGGACATTAGCTTTGTTGTCTTAAATCGATAGAAACCATGTATCCCCACACTTGAACTTTTATCTGATATCACCAAAAACGCTTTATATATATATATATATATATATATATATATATATATATATATATATATATATATATATATATATATATATATATATATATATACAAAAATGTTTTTTTTAAAAGACCCTAGGAATTATGACAAAAATACTGAAAAGTTAAATAAGAATAGAAAAATGATACATAATGTGAGTCAGAGATAATATTGTTATTTAATACCTTTTATTGTTCTTCCTGCATTACATGATATAAATTACTAACACCTACTGGCCACCAACTATGGAGAATGAATACAAAGAACGTTTTTGTGTATAAAGATTATATTGATAGGAAATTATTGCGTTGATTCATTTGATTCTTGATATTGCTTTTTTATGTTTATTGGGTTAGACATTTTCAACATACCGCTCCGGTGGTCCAGTGGTTAGAGCGTCCGCCTCGGAAGCGGGAGGTAGTGGGTTCGGACCCCGGCAGAGTCATACCAAAGACTTACAAAAATGGCACAAACAGCTACCTCGCTAGGCACTCAGGATTAAGAGGTTAGTATTAGGACTGGTCGACCTGGTGTCAGGATAATGTGACTGGGTGGGACATCATGCTACATGTCTGCAGTAATCATACCGTAGTGCTAGACATCACTATAAACTGCCACACTGCAGACATCGTAGCGATATGACCGAAAAATTGTTAAAGCTACGTTAAAAATAATAATAACACACACACACACATTTTTCAAAATGCATCCATTTCTGCAAATATGTATTTCATAACGTGTTATGAATATGTGACCGTTTTCATATATACCTAACTTTTTTTGGTGGTGATTTGTATGTGTATCCGCGAGCTCCAATAGGATGTATTTACTCCTACCAATCATCTCCCATAACGATGTAGTCATTCTGTATTTATGCATGGACGTAAATATCCCAGTGAGTTAGGAATTGTATTCAATTAATCCCGATAACGCTTCATGCCAGTGTTGCAGCCGGAGGTGTCTCTGACCGTTTTGCCGGTCACTGGCCAGGGAGTTGAGTGCATTGATCTTGGTGGGTGCGTTGAATAATAATAATAATAATATCCTATTTATCCAAAGTTACCTAATTAGCTTTATACCTAGTTCAGGATATGGTCCTGCATTAAAATTAATATAAAGCAAATGAACATGTAATTAGTAAATAAATATGCACGGTTAACACCCTCCACATAGAAGATAAATATATAAAATAGAATACAAATTATACAAGGTGACAGCAGTTGACGTAGCAACAAATATATATATATATATATATATATATATATATATATATATATATATATATATATATATAATTTCTTACATAGATATAGAACAGCTACCATTTACAAATGTGATATTCCGTCATAAAATTAGAATTTCACATTGAAAATATATACAGAGATATAGTTTCATAAAAGCTGAAACATTCGGCATTTGTTTAATATCATGATGGAGACTGTTCCGTTTATCTGTCCTGGCGTAAACAAAATATTAAAATGCTCTTTCAGAACGTTTGGTATATATAAATCATTATTGTGGAGAAATACGGTCATAACTGACATGGAAATAAACCAAATGCAAAGGACTGAACACTGTCACTCCGTTTTTTGTTTGTCTGGGTGTGAAAACTCATCTCATTTTAAGTCAGAGTTGTGTGATATTCAGGCCAGTGACCTGTACGATTTACTCACTCATGATGCATATAAAATCTTTGGCTTCACGTCAACAAAGAACAAATTTCTGAAGATACCATTAAGTAAGACTTGCAGGTCTAATATACAGAGTACCCAATTAAAACATACACCTCGTATTTACGTCAACTGCTGTCACAGATCCAGAACACGTGGAGAGCCAATGGTAATTGTTCGCTCGGTTAATTTTTTTTTTATTAACATTTCATGTGCTCATCCCTGTTGGTATCTCATTACATCCCCGATAAGGTTCTTACCGTGTGAAGATAAATACACTAACAACAGGTCGTTATAATTATTTTACGCCGTAGGATGTGTCAATGTCCGCGTAGTAACTGGGAGGTTTTGATTAACAAACGACTTTGTGTTTTATATTAAGCTTTATATACACGCTTGCAATTTGTTTGCCTTGGATTCCATGTGACTGAAATCAGTTGAACTTAAAGGGCCTCAGTTTGACACTTTTAAGAAAGTCTTAAGATGTGTTAAAGTGTAGGTCCCTTTTTCCTTAATGGTCATTGCATCACAGGCCCTTTAACACGAAATGAGCACATCTCAAACTATTCATTGTAATTAATTCTAACTGATAATATAATTCACGTCATTGTGGTAATCTATTTGATGTATTTGAACCACAATGATATTTAAAAATATTAAATTGTTTGTTCCAGTTACAGTTAATTAAATCTATCTGCATATCTGTAATTATAACATATAGATTCAGAAGGTCGTCAGTAGTGAAACGGACGATATACAGGCGCAACACATTACAGACCCACCTTGGGCCTGTATAGTGTCAAGATGTATAGCGGCAATGAGAAAATACATTACAAGGTAAGATCACAGTACTGAAGATTGGTAACAATGTAGCAACGGCTGTCCTCAATCGGGACCAAAGAGCGGGAAAAAAACAGAACATTTTGACGGGACAGAGACATAGATAACAAATACAATAGACAACATACAAATATAAACAACTATACAACCGACTAAAAATATTTTAGGCAAAAAAGCAAAGCTTTTCGAGGTATATGAGTGGCCCTGAAAAGGGTCTTTGGGTATATGTCAACATCATTCCGTTAATATAGAGGGCATCGCATTGGTCTTCTTCTCTTCCTCAAACGTCTGCTGACTTCTGGTCCGTAGATGAGAACTCTTTTCAAACAGCCTTGTCTCTCCACATAAATTATTGTTTTCCAAACGCTCGTATCGGTGATCCGGATAATTGTCCATGATGATCTAACATACATGGGTAAGTCCGTACGGAACAGCATCGACGATACGAGAGTAGATGATTCTACGTTTGTCCACATCTTGTGACGAGAACAGGTGGAAGGGAATGAACTGAATGTAGTTATTTATTGTGGAAGAGCGGATTGAGTTTATTCACCAATCCTAACACGGGTTACAAAATTCAGTCACAGTGTGGATTCTGTCTTCCAATCCGAAGAGAGCTGCCTGTGACATCACATTCCCTATTTAGGTGCGTTAGCGTCTGTGCGCAGTCCATGCGACAGAGTTTTCAAACATGACGGAAACTAAGAAGGGGATGAATTGGAGAGTATCAGCCGTGGAGACGAGAATCGATGGCATAGCAGCGGCTACCAAAGTCAACACAGGCCTACGTCCAGAACAGGTCGATTTTAAATGGGATTTAGTCGAATTTCTTTGTTCTTTGCAAGAATTTGTTCCGGTATCAGTACCTTCGCCACCTTTGCCTTCTTTACCACACGTCAAGAATTTTAAACAGAGACAGAAAGAAGAATTGGAGAAATTTTTACAACAGCAGAAAGAAGCAGAACAAGCTTTTCTCCTTCAACAGCAACAGCAAGAAGAAGATGCAAGCAGAAGGAAACGACAAGAAGAAGAAGAAACAGCAGCAGAGCAGAAAAAGGTGTAGGAGAGAAGGAGGACAGTAAAGGTCAAACGGAGACGGTATTCTTAGACATTTTAGCAGAGTTCAGGAGTCTGAAACAAAAGTATCAGACTTTAATGCGACCCAATAGAATATGACCTTCCCGAGCCAAGCAACCCAACCCTGTTACTACGCCTGCGATACCAACCCTAGTGATTTCTACCAAATTATCATCGACAGGAGCCAGTCCAGAAGTAGACCTTGGCCGTGGCAAAGGCTTAAGGCAGTTAAAACTGATTACGTCACGTTCCTGAGTTTTTTTCTTCTTCAAACAAACAAATACCCAACAGTCCTTTTCCGGGCCACCCACTTTTCCCGAAAAAGATATTATTTCAATTGCCAAAATCAATTAAAACTCAAATCCAATGTTTACCCATGATATACGCGCGCGCGCGTGCGTGTGTGTGTGTGTGTGTGTGAGTGCGTGAGTGTAGGTTCTTATTCTTAAAAAAATCAAAACCAAGAGACACCTATGTTTTCAATATTACAACACAACACTTTAAAAAGTTCATGGACTTCTGTGTCTTTTGTTCACTGTCTCTGTTTTTTTAATTATTATTTCGTCACGTTCACAAGTTTTTCCTCCTCTACTTCCTCATTTCCTCCTTGTCTTCTTTTCTTCTCTTTTTTCTCTTTCTGTACGTGTATGGGTTCTTCCTTTGGGGAGGGTACCTGTTCGGAATCCCTCTCTTCCCCTTGCTCCTGATGTTTCTTAGGGCATTCTGAAGACCAGTGTCCTTTCTCTTGGCAATGATAACAGGTATCTTGACTTTTGTCTATTCTGAACCTGTTTTGCTTTTAGGACGGTCTGGACACTCTGAAGACCAATGTCCTTTCTTCTTACAGATATAACAAGTATCTTGACTTTTATCTCGATAGGAGGGGAAGGAGTCCGTCGGCTTATCTGAAGAAAACTTTCTTATGACACCTCGCAAAACTCTGATCTGAAGTTCGATCTGTGTGGGCTCTTCCATCGTTCTGGTCAGTTTGAGAGTGACATGAATATTGGAAAGGAAGACACTAACCCTTTATATATATACACTGGTCTGACATCATATAAAGGGACCCATGGTGTTTAAAATGTAGTCATCTGACTGTTACAGTCAAGATGAAATGATCGCATCATGTCGTAGAGAGAGGAGAAGAAAGTAAGAGGAAGAAACGTGATTTGTCGCCTCGTACAGTAGCTGAAGTTTTGAAACATATTCACGCCAGTGATTTTGAAGATGACATGAGTGAGCCAGAATCTAGACCCAGATATTCTACACCCAACCAAAGTTCACCACCATTAGCAAACCCTGAAAAGTACCACTACATTCGCTAGACGACAAAGCGCTCCTCTAGAAATGTTAGAACCACGGCATACACGTACACAGTGAAGTTTAAAGATTTCAAGTCCCACGTACCACTGGAGAAAGCAGAATGGTTCATCACCGAGGTGTGGGATTCTTTGTTAACCACACTGAAACGACAATGTCAAACCAAAGAAGACGATCGCTTGAGACTTTCCATTCATCACGACAGTTTGAAGTCACCCCGTCTGGATCGAGTTTAGCAGTCCGTCAGAACTGTCACCTTCCAAAGTCATCTACAAGATTCAACACGTGCAACAATCCAATGACAAGTTTCACATCACCGATGGAAAAGCCACACTGTTCATGACCCACGTTTCTCTTCCCCAAGGGACGGGACGAAAAGGTGTTACTGGTCGACAACCTTCGTAGCATCAAGCGTAGCCTTGTTCAAATTAACAATCCTAAAGACCAGATTTGTTTAGCCTGTGCCATCGTGGTGGGACGAACGGATGCCGACAAGAACGACACAATTAGAATGGAAAAATGCCTGGAAAACAATTCAACAATCGGACTGAAGTAGAACTCCTGTTACAGCAAGCTGGTCTGTCCAAAGACACACCCTGTTCCATTCCTGAAATGAAAAAGTTGCAAGATGTCCTGGCTGCACGCTACAACTTGAAAGTGCACCCTCAAGAAGTGCGCAGACCTCTATTGTTTCGAGGCAAAGATTTCAGAAACGGAAATTACATTCACGTCTATCATCACGATGAAAAATTCGATGGCATCACCAGTATCACCACATTCCTAGGATACAGTTATTACTGTGAGAAATGTGACTATGGCTATAACAATTGAGAACAACTCAGTATTGTGGATCGAAATCCTCAGGATGTTTGGCCTCTCAACCCTGTCTGGACGAAGGACAAGAACAAGTGCATTGCCCTGCTTGTCAGCGCACTTTTGTTAGCCCTGCCTGTTCCCAACATCTAATGACGCAAGGTTCACAGCAGCCAAGTGCTTGTCAACTCCTGAGATTGTGACCTACTTGTGGACAAGGCATACGTACCAATAGTGCCATGGTACACGTATTTTCAGGGAAGAAACGATGTCACATTTGTCACCAAATCGTGGACATGGAACAAGATTGCTACATTCAAAAATACCATTCCAAACAAAAGGAGGAAGATAACAAGAAGAAAAGCAATTTCATCTTTTTCGATTTCGAATGCATGCAAGTGACCGGCATTCACATTCCTAATTTCTGGGTGGCTCACCGAGCGTGCGAGAAGTGCAACCAAGAGCCTCTCTTTATTCATTACCCTCAATGAGCAAGATTCCTGGAGCACATGAAAAAATATTTCTGGGACCGAACAAGCTAGCTGATTTCGCCAAATGGATCTTAGACCCCATCGACGAGATGTGGAGACAAGAGGACGTCGAACGTTCCGGAGATTGTGACGGATCACAATTTCTCGGGTTTCGGGATCACAATTTCTCGGGTTTCGAGGGGCAATTTCTTTTTAGATACTATACGGAAGAACAAAGTACTCAACGTCCGAAGGTGACTTTGAATGGAGCCAAAATCATTTGCATGCAATTAGGTCACGTACAGTTTAAAGATTCGATGAGATACTTGGCCATGCCATTGAGTCGAATGCTAAAAACGTTTGGAATGACAGAAATGGCTAAAGGCTATTTTCCGCACTTTTTCAATACCGAAGCCAATCAACACGCCGTTCTACCATTTGCCTGAGGCTCACTAGCACAATCCTGACAATATGTGTACCGAACAACGAGAAGCTTTCTACGCTGGGTACCAGACTCACGCCTCGAACCCCTTCGACTTTCAGGAAGAAATGTTAAAGCATTTTCGTTCTGACGTGGTCATTTTACAGCATTGCTGTGGAAAATTTCGAGAACTGTTCATGGAACACGGAGAGATCGATCATTTGAAAGAAGCATGCACCATCGGCAAAGCGTATTCCTTAACATACCACCAACGATTCATGCCTGAAAACACCATGGCTGTCATCAGCCCTCAAACGACCAACTTAGTGAAACGTCAAAGCCCTACGCTGGCTACACTACTTATGCGACAAGGAAGATAAATGGATCCAACATGCCCGCAACGTAGGAGGCGAAATGACCATTGGACCATATTCGGTGGATGGTTGGGACTTAGAAAAGCCCAAGATCGTGTACTAGTTTAACGGATGCTTATTTCACGGATACGCCTCTGCTACCCTCAACGTGGCATTAAAAATCAGTTTTTACAATGGACCATGCAAGACGTGTACCAGGCCACTTGTCAGCGACGTTTGAAGTTAGGACAATAAGGATACCAGGTGATGGAAATGTGGGAATACGAGTATGATCACCGTTTGAAAACGGATCCCGGGTTTTAACGCATCTTGGAAAGTTACAAGTTGGTGGACTCTGTGAACCCGTGGGATAGTTTGTTCCAAGCCGACGAGGAGAAAAGAGAAAAAATCAAATACTTGGACGTGTGTTCACTGTATCCTTACGTGTGCAAATGTTGTCACTTTTCCGCAGGACACCCGCAATTGCTGACGGAACACATCGACCTGGATAACATTCGACAATAAGAAGGATTGATTAAATGCAAAGTCTGTACCATCCCGTTTTACCTCACCATTATCAAGGAAAACTGATGTTTCCCTTGTGCCGTAGTTGTGCCGAAACGTGCAACCAAGACCAGCCTTGTCAGTACACCCAGGAAAAAACGTGCCTTATCGAGAATGTGGGTCAGTGTGGAATTGTTCAAAGCTCTGGTTCTGGGATACCAAATGTTAGAAGTGTACGATATTTACCACTTTCTCAAGACAGAACAATATCACAAGGGCTACGAGGCTCAGAAAGGTATTTTTGCAGACTACTTGGATGCCTTTTTGAAACTGAAACAAGAAGCCATCGGCTATCCTTCCTGGTGTCAGACTCCCGAAGACCAAATAAATTGACAGAGAAATACTGAAAGCAGGACGGCATCACTTTGGACCACGTTGAGAAAAACGAAAGACGGCGATCGTTTAAATTGCTTGTGGGGCAAAATGACACAACGGCCTGTTTACCCAAGACGGAGTATTTGACAGAACCTTCCCGGTCCATCCAGATGATTCACAACAAGAAACAAATATATGAAACATATGGACGTCATTCTTGATGATTTGATCTGAGTCAATTACGAAGAAGAACTGGGCTTAGTAGAAGCTGACGAATTTGGAAATGTCATCATTGCGGCCTACGTGACATCTCATGCTCGCTTAAAATTGTACGAAGCTTCAGAACTGTTAGGTGATCGCGTCCTGTACTTTGACACGGACAGTTGCATCTACATCGATCGCCTCGGTAAACGTCACCCTGACATCGAAGGAGACCGTTTAGGAGACTGGACGTGTCAAACCTGATGAATGCGATAATGATGTCACTCGTTATCGTGGAATCTTTACTTTTTTCATGGCCATGGCTAACCTTCACGCGAGATCATGCGTCTACCACCCTACGGATGTCATCCAAACACCTGTGGTTTTCACCCTACCCTTATCGAAATGAGCATGTGAAAGACGAATATTCGTTCCCTGTGAGTTTCCATGAATACTACAACTTCGAATGTCGATTCCAAACCATCCAAGAAAAATGGCCTAAATATCTGGGAGGTCCTACCCCCCGAAGAATTTTCTTGAACCGGATTTTTCTACTTTGGGGAAGGGGATAAAGTCAAGTGCTTCAGTTATGGTATGTCACTTCACCACTGGGAGTAGAAAGATTCGGCTTACCTGGTACATGCTCCATGGTCTCCGGATTGTCACTACCTACCTTTAGTCGGATCTAGCCATGAAGTGGCATACCATGTCGTTCCAGAAACCAGCTTGGCTAGGAGTCAAGCGTTAGACAAAAACTAGACAAGTATGTAAACCCTATTTAAAAAATAATATTCAAGGATTACCAAACGAACTGCAAGAGAAAATCTACGAGGATGTTTGGCAGGTACTTGCTAGAGCAAAATTTCAATTGGTGACTATATAACTTTTGTGTCGAAAAATTCACAAGAGGAAAGTGAAAAAAGTCAACAAATGCGTCAGATTTTCTGGATCAAGCCTGCTTTCATCCGATTATTCCGCCTTAGACCGTTTACATCAGAAAATTTTATTGACATTCTTGACCGTTACCCTGAATGCCAGTGATCAGAAATTGCTCACTATGTCCAATACTTTCGCTCTAGGAGAAGATTTTAAATAAAATAATACTGACTGACATGATCATGGATACTTTGCAAGAGAACATTCGTTGTTTTCCTCTGAAGTTGAGAGAACACATTTACCGAGAGCTGGTCAAACTACAAGTAAAACGCAAAGAACAACTGCACCCGTTACGTCACCGATGTTTAAACCACTATTACCTGAATGGTATAAGAGGACTGATTCAGATGAAAGTGTTCCAGTGGTCAGACATTGTTCAACTAGACAAGAACCAGAATAATTTGGTGTCTACTCATCCTACTTGTTTAATGTTGGCCATACTAGAACGAGTACCAGAGGAAGAGTTAGTGGATTACCAAAATCTTTTACGCCATCAAATTTTGTCTCTAGAGGAAATTTCTGTGCGATGTGTGGTGTATGAACTAGTGACTAAACAATCTGATTTTGCTACTGGAGTACGATCAATTTTGTAGAAAAAGTACACTTATTACCTCCGACAAAAGAGGGTATTAAAACGGGCTACCATGCCAAAACCTTTATTACTCGCGATACAACAAATTCCGTGGAAGGAAATCAATGACATTATTTAGGCAGTGGAGGATTACCAATACCTATTACGAGAACTGTGTCCATTGAATTGAGGTCGACGTGTGGTGTGTGTGTGAAGTGGCAAATTTTATGTCGATCTAAGAAGAATACATTAGCTGAGACCAGACAACCATTAATTAGATTTATGGAGACAAGCGCGTATCATATCGCCATACTACCGTGTACGGTAATGTCCTTTAGAGGGAGAATTCTGTTCCTAATTAAACATTTGTTTATACAGCAGCCAGGCGGACAATTTAGGACAAGGAAAACTTCATTTTCATGGTAAAGTTGTCACAATTGAGAGAACGCAGAAACTCTGTTACTCAAACTACCAGGGTCAAGTTGACCCTGACTTTGGCGCCTCTGGAAAAAGGCGGCAGAGATATTAGATTCTGATTTATACGTTAAATGAGAGGGCGTGTTCCAACACAAAATTTCATAGGTTTTAATATCGCCCGCATCGAATTTTAATCAGTCTAAGCTTTTCCTACAAGAGGAAATCCAAAGGTTACGACTCCGGAAATTTGCAAGAAATTTCCGTAAAACTGTTGTCCAAAAAGGGGACGATTGCCGAAATGAACCGACGAACTAATTTACCGATTAGAGGGAGACACGTGATAGCAAAGGTAGTGTGACAATTCCATGTAACTTGTTGATGCTATATATAATGCTTTGCTGAAGTTATTTATTTGTATCTGCATGAATCTTTTTTCTACATTCGTGTAATAATTTGCTTTATGAAGTATAACTGTGTTGAGTTTATGCATAGGAAGTTGTACATTAATCTTCTTTAGATAAGTTTGACGAATTGTTTGAATTTGTCGTCTTGTTTGCATAAGGATTATGTTCTAAGAATTTAATGCATTACATTAGTTAATATGATTTCAAGAATCCGTGTGAATTCGCCGAATTTAGAAGATTTCACGTATGATTAAGAATAAGTGTGTATTGATGGAAATGATCTAGTAATTGATTGACGTGATGTATCCTATTTATTCGCTGTGTATGTGGTAATGTGTAAGGTCAAGGCGTAACGAATTAGCCATTTGACTAACTAGGGTCATTATAGGACATGTGGAGTCGATTGATAGCCTTAGCGTCTGTTTAGCACTGATAGTGAAATCTGATAACGAGGGAGAATAATGAAGAATTAACCGTTTCATAAATAACGGGAAATTTAGGTTGTCTCTATTTATATTTATTCAAAAGGGAGAAAATAGCTCCAGAGACGTATGGTGATGTTATTCTGAGACCTATACGGAGAAGCATAGAGAAGAGTGCAGTGAGACATATAATCCTGTGACGCAACCCTGCGACGTATTAATTTCTGAAGAAGTATTTTGAGAGTGTCCTGAGACGGGTGGTAGAAAGTATCATCCCGAGATCCAAGGGTTTGAACAGCGACAGAGGAAGTAAAACAGACTGAGGACGAGCAGGTTATGAAACCGTACAAGACGTTGACTTCGATTGTTCACTCGATCCTATGATGAACCAAATCTATCAGTAACAGATCGGCTATCTTATTTAGATATTTATTTTGCGTTTTCGTTGTATTTCGGTGAAAGTTAAATTGCTAAAAGCAGAGTACATTCCGGATGTAATGAATTTTCACAGTGTTTGTATGTAATTGATTAAATTGTTTGTTTACATGTACGGGGGCTCGTGTTGGTTTGTTCTATATACCTGCTCAGATCTCTATCTATTCCACCTATAAGTTTCACCACTTATATTTATATTTACTCGAACCGGGCAATAACATCGAGGGCGGTCAACCCCTAGATAACGAAAACTAAATACGGAGGGACATTCACTCCCCTCCGTGTAACAGTGTGTCTTAATGACTTCCTTTCTGGGATTTCGTTTACCAGCCGATTCCTTGTGGACTCTTTGTCACCAAATAAAACATGAAAGTGGTCCATTTTAATGGCCACGACAGACTCATTTTGTTCAAAGCATTGCGTTTTCATCTGGATACTTCTCGACCTCTACGGGAAAAAAAGATTCATCAACTTTTACTTACGAAGATGTGTATGACGATGTGTGTGTAGCTTGAGACTTACACCCTCACTGGACAGATATACAATTTGTAAAATTTGGGTTTCGAGGCTTGGACCAAAGAAGTGGCCAATGATGCCCAATAATTGCAATCTTCTATTCAAACGGCCAGTGAAAAAAGTAACTTTTAAACCTGTGTTTGTGACAGTGCTAGAAGAACCTGTCCCATAGATCAACCACTCCATACAGGACAGGACTATCATATACATTCCTGAAAGACCATTCCGGGAGGACACCTGTGTGACTGTACCTAATGTAGAGACTTAAGAACATTACACACTGTCCCTAGGACACCTTGGTTACCAAAAACGTGTTATACAGTGACTTGTTTATATTCCACTTTGATCGTTTTGATGCGTATTTTATCGTTGTACTTAACGTTTGTATTTTTGTCTTTCGTGTTGTTCCATTTTAACTTGCAATAAACGTGTCCTGAAAAAGTATAAAAACTCTTGTCTTGTCTGTCTTCGTGTTAAAAGTGACGTTCCTTGCACTATGGCTACCTCTGTTGTCTCTGCTCTCTCTTCCTCCGCTTTCAAAGTCATCGACTAACACTTAGATCGTGCCAGCTGGGAGGCCTTTTATATTCGCCCTCCCTTTAACATGTTAGTTGCCGGACCTAGCGGTTCAGGAAAAACCGAATTTGTCAAACGTTTGATCAAACGTAAACATCATTTGATCGATCGTCCACCTCAACGAATCGTGTGTTGTTACAAAGAGTGGCAATCGTCGTACAGCCTCTTGCGAGAAAGTCAAGGTGATTCCATCGTGTTTGTGGAAGGCATTCCTAGCGAAGACGACGGGATCGTGTCTGACCCCAGTCAAACCCATCTGGTCATTTTCAATGACATGTAAGGAGAAGACGAAGAAGAAACTGAACTGTGGTTTATACGCAATGGGCATCATAGTAATGCCAGTGTCATTTACATTAATCAAAATTTGTTTCAACAAAGTAAAGCCCATCGCACCACCAGTCTCAAATGCTCGTTACGTGGTCTTGTTTAAAAGCCCTAGAGATAAATCGCAAGTGCAAGTCTTAGCCAAACAGTTAGGTACACCTTGCCACTCAAACCCCACACGCCTATTTACTCATGAATTTAAAACCCACCCACCCAGATTACACTGGTCAACAGTGAAATCATTACTGACTTGAAAAGGCCCTAATCTGTAGTATTTTGGTGTGCCGAACACGAATATAACCGTGAAAAATTTGTATTGGCTCTCGTTTTGAAGATATTCATATACCTCATTTTCTATGTTTCACTGTGTAAATTTCTCCAGTAGGACTGCAGCAACATCCGGAATAATGATGTAACATTGCATAATACCATCATGCTCACATCATCCACAGTTGATTGCATCATTTTCTGATGCAATGCAATACTAATGCCATGCGGCTGCTGAAGTAAGTTGACGTCAGCAGTGTACTATACATGTGTAGGCCTATTATACTAATGCCAGGCGGCTGCTGAAGCTGACGTAAGCAGTGTACTATATAAAGCCCAATCAGATAGGTTCAGCATTTAAAATATTTTAGACGTTGTGCGAGACAGTTCAAGCTACTGTTACATAAAACTTATTATTTTATCCATTTACGTACAATAAAGAACAGTAATGCCTCGAAAGTGTGTTAATACCGCGGACAATTTTTGCTATATTTGTGGGGAAGTGACATTTGCCAACCAGAAGAAAAGTATCAATTCTCAAGTGAAGAAGGCATATCATCTTTACTTCGGATGCAAGGTTGGTGACCAAGACAAGCCTTGGGCTCCGCATATATGCTGTGCTACATGTACAACACAGCTTTCACAGTGGTTGAATTGCAAAAGGTCATCAATGCCGTTTGCAGTCCCAATGGTGTGGAGAGAGCCAAGCAACCACCTAAATGACTGTTACTTCTGCTTGGTTCCTCCTCTTTCCGGCGGAATAACGAAGCGAAAGAAGTCGAGAATAGTCTACCCAAACATTCCGTCTGCATTGAGACCAGTTCCACATGGTGAGGGACTTCCTATTCCAGAACCTCCAGCAGAATATTCTCTTGATTCATCTGACGAAGACAAAGGTGAGTCGACCTGTTCTTCTCCTGGTCCATCAGCATGCAGTGATCCAGATTTTCACTGTGGTGCATCATCAACCCCACACAGAATAACACAGGAAGAACTAAATGACCTGATTCGTGATTTGGACTTATCAAAGAACAAGGCAGAATTGCTAGGATCAAGACTCCAACAATGGAATCTTCTAGAAGAAGATGTTACAATTACTGCATATCGAAAGCGCCACCAGCAATTGGAGCCTTTCTTCAGAAAGGAAAGTAATCTGATATTCTGTTCCGATATTGAGGGCCTCATGAATGCTTTAAAAATCACTCATGACCCACAAGAATGGAGACTATTTGTGGACTCTTCGAAACTGAGTCTCAAGGCTGTGCTTTTGCACAATGGAAACATTCTTCCATCTATTCCAGTAGCGTATGCTGTCCACATGAAAGAGACATACGATAACTTAAGGCAGCTACTGAATTCCATTGAGTATAACAAGTACAGCTGGCACCTCTGTGGTGATTTGAAGGTAGTTGCCCTTTTAATGGGACTGCAGCAAGGATATACAAAATACATGTGTTTCTTATGCGAGTGGGATAGCCGAGCAAGGGAAATGCACTACATGAGGAAGGAATGGACTCACAGGCAGAATGTAGCCATTGGAGAGAAGAATATCCAACACCCAGCTCTGGTTGAGGCTCAGAAAATCTTGCTACCACCCCTTCACATCAAACTAGGTTTGATGAAGAACTTCGTGAAAGCCATTGACCGGACTTTGCCAGCATTCCGATACCTGCATGAAAAATTCCCTCGACTCAGCGAAGCAAAGATTAAAGAGGGAGTTTTTGTGGGTCCTCAGATTCGAGAGCTTTTCAAAGATGACCGGTTCAACAACTTGCTGGAAGGTGACGCGAAACAAGCATGGAATGCTTTTCGCCTAGTTTCTACAAACTTCCTAGGAAATGTTAGGGCAGAAAACTATAAGGAACTAGTAGAAGACATGTTGATGAAGTATAAGAAACTTGGCTGCAATATGTCTCTAAAGATTCACTTCCTTCATTCCCATTTGGATTTCTTTCCTAGCAACTGTGGTATTGTTAGTGATGAACACGGCGAACGTTTTCATCAAGATATCGCAACAATGGAACAAAGATACCAGGGAAAATGGTCCACTACAATGCTGGCTGACTACTGCTGGACACTCCTCAGAGATGCTCCCGAACAGCTATACAAGAGACAGGCGAAGAAATCTAAGATGTAGTCAATGACTTGATTTTTTATAGGTAGGCTATTACAGTTGACCTTTTACTATTGGAATGCATTTCGTTATGTAAACATTAATTTCTTGCAGATTACAAAAAAACTAGAGCCAATTTTGCAATTTGACTGTCATATTCGTGTTCAGCACATAAAAATTGATAAGAATTGACTAATTTTATTTCAGTAACATGACTTTTGTAAAAATTTGTTGTCCAGTGTTATTTGCTATTTTGTACCCAACTCTTTCACCACTGGTGCCAAGACGGAGGGCCTGTCGTGTACACGTTCTCGTCGTCGACTGAACAAAACAAATCTATAAAAACCTCGGACACTTTGGATCTGTCTCACATAGCAACAACATGACGTACCTTCAGTCTCATCTTCCCGTCAAATTGATTCGAACCTTGTACGGCAACAGTCGCGGAAATAAATCCACAACTATATGCTCGTGTCTTAGAAGCCAGTCTCAAAGAAGTCTTACAATGGTTTACGGTGAGAGCACGTCAATTACTGCAAGGTATCGTTCACATTCCTCATCAAACCAAACGCTTTTTTGAGAGAAACAAAGTGGCCTTCACGCAACTGGCCGATATCCGCATCGACACTCAAACCAAAAAGGAAATCATTTTGAAACCTGGAGGTAGCGGTTGTTTTGAAGGTGTCATCATTCGCTTCCTCTTGAAATGGGATTCTAATGCCCCCAAAGTTCTCCCCAAGAAAAAGCCACTTCCAAAAAAGCTAAACGAATCCCTAAGAAGAAAAAGAGCAGTTTTGTCAAGAACAGGTCACAACCCCAGGAAAAGAAAAGTCCACAGAAAAAGAAAAGCCCCCAAAAAACAGCTTCTACACGCAAGAGAGACACGTCAGCCAGGACACAACCTTCAATTCGCAAACCACGACCTGCAACGACGGCGACCGCGTCTCCAGTAGCCTCAGTTTCTTTCACTTCTCAGTTGTTGGTGATGCCTGCCAAATCCAATTTGACATCCGTTCTTCCGCAGTTGATGAAACAATGGAAACCCGCGTCTCCAAAAGCTTCTCCTCCAGCGGTGACACCCTCCTCCTCTTTAGCTGCAGTGGCAGTTGATCACAAAGTACCTGCTCCCAAAATCAAAGCCAGAGAGAGATCGGGCATGTTACAGAGTTTACTGGATTTGTCCAAGCAAGAACTGTCCCAATTTGTCCTTTGCGAACCACTCCACGACGCGAGATGCCTGTAATCAAGTTGATACGACGTAAAGACAATCAGTGGCGACGCGTTCCAGTATAAAAAAGACCTGAGGAAAAGAATGGAATCAGTGTTTTTGTGCTCCCGTTGACCCAAAGATGTCACTCCCCAGAAGTCATCCCTCTTATAACTGCAACACAAAGAAAAGGAAAGGACTGCATCCTAGTTTTGTCAAACATGGGGACTTGTTGTCCGTTCTGTCCAAAATGTATCCACCCATGCGGAAAAAAAATCATTCAAACCACCTCTAAAGACGTCATCGATACCGAATGCGAATGTTGTTTGAACGTTTTGAAAGGCACGATACCTATGTCTAAACACCAGAACAAATGTTTAGCCAAACATCGTCACGTTCTTCGCCAAATGGTTCAAAAGAAAATATACATTCGTCAAAAGACCAAGATGTTGGTGCAACGTTGAGGAATTTGGTCTCTGTTGTTAGGACCCTTGCTGAAAGGAGTATTGGGAACAATGCTTGGAGGACTCACGGGAGCAAGATTAAAAAAAGGACCAAGAAGATAAAAGTAACCTCGAATGGAAGGACGAAAACTTACTTTTGTGCCTTGCAAATGATGGATGGAATACCATCTTTGGCAAGTACAACAGACCCGGCATTTGCCTCCCAATCCTCATTTGACCGAGATGTCTCAGTTACAACAGGACTTGCAGTCATTGATGGATCGCAAAGATATGTCCGAAACAAAAATCGCAAAAGTACGGTCAACTCTTGCAATGACTACAACTCTGTCACCAGAAAGCTTTGGACGAAACAGCTCTGCCTACCATCACCAGCGCCAACCCACCTCCTGCGGTAAAGATAGACGCAGCCCCACGAATGCCTGAGAAAGAAGAGGTACAAGAAGTATTTCAATCACCGTCAGCAGCTCCCATTCCACCAGCACCACTACCTTCGACTTCTACTCCCGTGGCACATCGGACACATAAAGCCGTTTCCAAACCACCATCTCGCCACATCCAAAGCAGCATCAGCGACGGGTGAGTAACGTATTAAAAAATGGAGAAGGTGATAGCCAACATTGATATGATTCATCCCATCCTGCAGGTTGCAGAGGAGTTCACAAATTGTATCGTGCTGCCAAAACTCGTCTGAAAAGTCTCCGTTTACCTGAAGTGCAACTTAGGTTACAAAAACACGTACACTTTACACAAACCCGTTCGACGAAAAGTTTCCAGAAGTCGCACCCGAGTGGAGGACATCGATCATCAATGGCAAGCCGATTTATCCAATGTGTCTCATTTGGCCACCTACAATCGTGGTTACAAATATTTATTTTTTGTCATCGACTTCTTTTCCACATATGCCTGAGTCGTGTCATTGATTTCCAAATCAAACAGTGAATTAGTGCGAGCCCTCCAACTGGTGTTGAAACATGTGGTCGTCACCCAATTCGATGACAAACCGACAAAGGTACCGAATTTCTGAACCAAGCTTTCCAAAAAGAATTAAAGAAACGTGACATTCTATTTTTCGAGAATCCCGAAACCAATGTCAGCATCATGAACGTTTTCAACGCACCTTGAAAGAACGCATGTGGAAATATTTTACGCATCAACACACTCTCAAGTACATTGACGTCTTACCGCACTTGGTCCAAGCGTGCAACCAATCTTAGCATCGAAGTAATGGACGTGCCCCCAAGAAGTAACTCCCGACAATGAAATGCTCGTTTGGTACGTCCCCGGCGGTGACTGTCCCCAAGAAAAGTGGAGTGTTGGCAGCAGGAAATTGGGTGCGCATTGGCAAAACCGAACGCACTTTCGACAAAGGATACTTACCCAATTGGACCACTGAATTGCTTCGTGTCAATGGACGAGTGCGTGGCCATCATCCTGTCGTCTATAAATTGGAAGACATGAACGGGGAAGTGTTACAATGCACGTTTTACTTGCTCGAATTAAAACGTGTGACCAAAAATGAAGACGAAGCGTACGACATCGAAAGCATTCTCCAACGAAGAACTCGTAAAATGGGAAAACGACGTGTCAAAAAAGTCAAAGAACGTTGGAAAGGATATCCTCCCAGTTTTGATTCTTGGATCGACGCTTGGCAAGTCATCGACTATAAAAAGAAGTGACCATCATGTCCTTCCACGCAGCCTCTGCTACCGCTACCACTGCAGTGACCGTTCATTACCGAGTTCTTTGCAAGATCTACAAAATCACCCCTTGTGGGTTTGGTGTGGAGAACGTGTGTCAAAAAGGCAAACATCTTTATCTGCCAAATCTTTGTGGTGTATTGTGTCATCGATGCAGCCATTGCCAATTTGAACTTGCAACAAGGAGACAAACAATTGTGGACTGTTTTACTGAGCAGTTTCATCGGTTACCTTATTCCCAATCTTTTCCTGAAATACTCCTCGAACGGGAATAACGGGAGCCTTGTTACCAACGTCAGTCACCACCCCAACAACAACACTTTGGGCGGAGACTCTCCTCTCACTTCCAGTGAACCCTCGGACAGCAACACAACTCTGGAAAAGTGAACAAAAATAACCAATTTTACCTGACGCTACCCAGTGACAGCTCCATGTAGGTGTTTCCCAACAATACTTTGTGTTGTTACACGGCCAAATTACCTCAGGCCATCCAACTGGATCACGAAGCCCATTGGGAAGTGGCTTTCGTGTAAATCAATTACCCTACACAAATAAAAAAGTCACTGAAACTCAAAACACAATTTAGGTCGACGTTCTGGACGAAGCAGTACAGCAAACCATGATTACCACTAAACAACATCAAAAATTCACTGCAACTCGACCAGTACCCAGCACTACTACATTGTACATCTATCAGTTTAAAATTATTTTAGTGTCAACATCTGGTGGACGCGATTGATTCAATTCAGCATTTGACAAAGACCTCTGTACCGTTGTTACGTGTCATTCCTTTCAGAGTGGATTCTGCCACGGTCATTCACAACGCCTATCACGTTCACCGTGAATTTGTACATCCTCACTATTTATCTGTCAGTAAATCGTATATTGACAGTGTCAAAATTGCTATAAGAGGAGATCTGGGAAAAAATATTTCATTCACCAAAGAGAAAGTCACGGTGAAACTCCATTTTCGAAAAAGATTCTCTAACGACTCGTTAGACATGTATCCAGTGTATCGAGGCGTCGCTCGACAGCGAGGATATGGTTTAGGAGATATGCTGAAATCAGCCTTTCGTCCGGTGACCCCAGTTTTGAAACCAATGGTGACACGACGATTTCACGATTTGAAAGATTCCTCGTTGACGCAAGGCAAATAATTTCTGCAAAATGTCATCATCGACAAACAAAACCCTAAAGACGCATTCTTGAAAGCAGGCAAAAATGTCTTGCTGAAAACAGGCAAAGACATTTTGGGCTGACGAGAAACGCCAATAAATGCCCTAGACGCTGCCGAGTCAACCATTCATGCTTCCCTGACGCCACAGCAAGGATAAGGCAGAAAGAGTCGACGAAGAAAACACCCCTTCAGAGGACTTCACGTCACACTCGTAAAGCTAGAAAGACTAAGAATAGAAGAACCGTCCAAGACTTAGACGTTTTTTATTATTAAATCATAGAGACAAAATATGATTCACCGAGAGGCTTGCGCATGTTCCAAGTCGGAGCTGGGTCTATTTGCCATGCCACCAACCATGATGACGATGCCTGAATCCCAATGGGTAGGATTTAATCCCGTCTCCTCTTTGACGGATTTAGCTCCCATCAATTTTGAAATCAAAGGACAGCCAGAAGATTGCATCGATCTGAATAGCAGTTACTTGCACTTGAAAGTCCAAGTGAGAGGAAAAAAAAAACGGACAACACAACGCCTGCAGCCGATACTAAAGTAGGTCCGGCCAACAATTTTTCTGCATTCCTTCTTCAGTTTAGTGGATTTGTACTTGAATAAATAATTTGTCAGCAGTACCATGAATACTTGCCCTTACCAAGCGTACCAGGAAAATCTCTTGACGTACAAAAAAGAGACCAAGAACACTCATCTGGATTTTTTCGTGGTTAGCAAACATGATACAGCAGGTGAGAACAATTTTAACGACACAGGCCTGACAGTAGATAACGATCCTCACAATGTGGGCTTTAACGACCGTCGAAAAACAATCCTGCAAGGACGTAGTTTAGAACTGATTGATCGTTTGGATTTGGACATGTGATTGCAAGAGAAGTATTTGCTGAACGGCGTGGATGTCATCGTGAGACTGAATCGTAGCAATGTCGCTTTCCATTTGATGGTTCATGCCAACGAGTACAAAACCATCATCTAAGAAGCCAGACTCTACGTGCGACGCATGTAAGTATTACCTAAAGTGCGAAACGACATCAGTCACACTTTGAGTAGAACGACCGCCAAGTATCCGATACGACGTGTGGAAGTAAAAACTTTCACCATTCCCGCTGGACATCAATCCATGATTGAAGATCATCTGTTCCAAGGACAGTTACCCAAACGTTTATTCATTGGCATGGTGAACAATGTAGCCTTCAACGGAGCTGTCACTGCTAATCATTTCGAGTTTAAGCATTACAAAGTGACCATGATCGAAGTCAGTCGCGATGATAAGACCTTGTGTAATAGACCTTTTGAACCTAACTTTGCCAAGAACAATTACTTGAGATCGTACTTGTCCCTGTACAAAGCCACAGGACAGTTAGGAACCAACACTAGTCACCGTATTACGTACGAAGATTATGCAGGAGGCTATGCTTTGTGGGCTTTTGATTTTACTCCAGACCAAGGCAGCGACGAGGGACATTTCCACCCTATAAAATCCGGCTAGATTCGTGTGGAACTTCAGTTTGCTTCACATCTAGACAACACGGTGAACTTCATCTTGTATGCCGAATTTGATAATACCATAGAAATCAACACTTTGAGAGAAGTCATTCTAGACTATTAGAAACTATGGAAGACTGTAATCCCTCAATGAATAGTGGAGAATCTATGGAAAAGGGACGAGAGGATAGCGTGGAAACAGAATCCCAAGACAAAGACGACAATGACATAGTGATGAAGTCCAGATGGCCAGAAGAAGAACAACATTTAGTCTCCTGTTTTGCCAAACACCTGGCAGAAACAATTACAGAATTGATCAAGAAAGATTGCTTTGGATGTCAAAACGATCTTTCTAGTCTAATCCAACACGATACATGTATGATGCTGAGTCAAGAAGAAAAATTGGACGAGTATCTGGACGAAGCTTGGAGTCTCATCTCGGAATAAGCCGTTTTGCATCAGTGGTATAAAAACTTGCGTGAACATTTCTCTCCTCCATTGATGACTCTAAAAGATCCATCACATCGAAATTCTCTTGGCTCAGAGTGCGAAGACGAAACGAAGAAACGGTTACTTGTCAGACATTTTCAAGCAAAAGGTCAGGATTGAATTGATAACTTATCATTATCTGTGAAGAGAAACAACAAGAAAAAGACTTTAAAAAATGGATATCTGGGAACTTTATTACCTTTTGAACCACAGTTCGTACACTGCTTCTTGGAATCCTACCGTGTGTGCTAAAGATGAACTGCCTCATGGCAAACCTCAAGACCATCAAGCTTATGTCTTCAACACGGACGACAGTCATCTCCCAGTAACCCACTTGATAGCAGTCTACTTTCCTAAAAAGGTGTGGAGTATTTTGATTCGTATGGATTGCCACCTTTGGAAGACGACATCATTGACTTTATGAGAAGAAATGCCCAGACAACACCATTCAATAATGTGAAATTACAAGGCACAGATTCCATGGTGTGTGGACAATATTGTGTGTATTTTCTTCATCAACCCAGTCTTGGATATTCTTTAGAACATTTAATGACTTATTTTGATCGTCACTCTTCTGGGGTAATGATATGTATCTTGTACGTTTTGGTGTCAAGGGTTATTTTCCTTCACGACCGTGCTTGACAAATATAAAGGGAGTCAGTCTGGCTACCGATTGATTCAGTATGGACCAAGAGAGCAGCTAGCAGCACAGCAATTAGTAAGAGCCGTTAGATATGGAAATAGTCATCCCAGAACAAGCTTTGAATGCGATACGAGGTCTAGGACTAAATATCGCATCAGGATGGAGCCTTCGAGCCCAGGCAAGTAGGACCACACTCCTGTTAATTTGGAACGCAAGTTCAAATAACAATAACTGGAGAAGTGGCCTACAAAGACGACCGACGTACAGAAGACCACCAAATACACAACAATTGGAGCGACCGAGTGATTCGCAGAACAAATATCCTAGTAACGTCGGTACCATTAGCGCCTCTCCTGAGGTTCCAACAGCAGGAAAATGCAATATAACAATGGAAAAACAAGTATGGAGGCCCGCCTCAACTTGCCAGTAATAACAACAACAACAACAACTGACTCTGTAAATAATACTCATCAAGAAGAGGCACACCGAAGGGACAAGGAGGTTAAATATAAAATATCGGAGGCAACTAAGGGGCAGAGAAAATGTAGGTTAACCAAATCAAAGGAAATACCATAGATAAAAAGAACGAAATACCGAAAGACAGCCAAAAAGAATCGAGGACATTACATTTACTACCTATTCCAATATCAACACCACCATCTACAACGACTGAGGTGAATCAAATCATCGCCATGGCAAGGAGAAATCCACATGAGCAACATATAGTCGACCCGAGGTTACCAATGATACAGCCACTTACGAACTTAACAATAACTCCAGTCGTAAATGTGGCACCACATAATATCAAGGCACCCACACCATGTAAACCTGCATCACCCGAAACCACAAATGAAGCCCTTGTAGCTACTGGAGCCACCGGAACCACAATTACAACAAAAGGGCAGCAAAAGAAAAAGAAAACCCAAGGAAAACTGCCTTCTTCTTTCGACTTCCCAGATCAGGCCAAACTAAAACAATCGCATCAGTAGCAGTACCATCAACAATAACATCAACAAAAAACGGAAAACCAGACCTACAACCGAAAAAAAAGACGTGGTCAATTGCATATTTGACCAGACAGAACGAACTGGAATAGGCTATATGATTGATGACGACACAAGTGCAACAAAATTTGTTCTAGACGTACAATTGGTGGTTGACAGATTTCAAAAAAGAGAAGAGGTGGCAAAACTCTCTCAAGCAAGAGAAACACCTTCCTTGAGAGCAGCACTTCATCTGCACCAAACTAATGCTGGATTCCATCTGACTCTGATACCATTAGTGATATTGATAGCTAATGAACTGATTAAGGTCCACAACATGGACAATACCAAAATTCAAGATAACACCTGAATTAGAACGCTTGGTCATCGGGAATATCATCTCCAAAAGCATGGTGATAGAAGAAGATGAGAGGCGTGAGCTTTCACCACCAAAACATCTGAAGGGTCTACTATTTCCGGAGGGGATTAACTTCATCCCTTCTCATGGATATCGTATCATTGCCTCTTACCAAGAGATTTCAATTTGGCTTGAAATCTCAATTTGATAATACTTTGATACCTAATATGATCCTTTGACCACAGTTCTAATTCAAAACCACAATACCTAACTTGACATTAAAAAATTTCATCTGGTCTCTTAGACCTAAATTTCTTTTGATTTAAAGTAATAATGCGCATTTTGTGCATTTGGAAATTATTAAGATATGAAAATTAAATACTTAAATTCGAGACTCTAATTGCGAGTGTGGCTAACACAGAATTGTTAATAGGGAATGCACATTATATAAGTAACTGGGTTGAATTTAGCAATATTAATCTTGGCGTTTCAGGTACGTTCCGGCGACGGGGTGACGTCATAAGATCAGTGCCCAGTCATGTGAGACGTCTTATCCTGTTATTCCTTCCAATACAGACATTTACTTATTTAACTTGAATGCGTGCCGAGTCACAATCCCACTCGAGATAGCCTTACATACAGGTCGAAAGGGACTTATTGTCCCACGACCTGTCGGCTAATCAATCAGCAATCGAATGAGTGCATTAATGCGTTGGGGGAAGTGGCAGTATTCCTTCTCCCGGGAAAAAAATATAGTATTCCCAAACGGGAAATAAAACGGTCGAACATGCCCGTAAGGGCGAAAACGACCTTAATCCAATCAACCGACCGACCAGTCTGACTACCCATTGTTGATTCATCAACTGTGAAGAATGAGCAGCAGACTCACAAAACTGATGCAACTCCAGATGCACCTGAAATATGCCAGGTACCTCCTGACTGAGCTGGCCATGGAGGCAGTCCAGGAAAGGGATAGGATAGAAGAGGAGGAGGAAAAAAGAAGAAAGAAGAGGAGAAGGAAAAGAACGAAATTATCCTTCCTCACTTGATGCTAATACACAGCTGTGAAGTTAAGCCCATAACGAGTCCAACACCACAGACACAACCAGCACAGAGGCATGTCGTCCCACAAATAGAGATCTGGAACCAAGAATTGCAGAGGCATGATTGGGAGCCTCAGTGGACGCAGGAGGAAAGAAGGCAGCATCCACGTGTCCAGAACAGGAGGAGAGAAGTCTTCGTTATCCCTCAAAGTGAAGACTAGGAGAGTCATGCCAGTCAAACTCCAGCAGTGCTCCCAACCACATGCATCAATTGGGACTCGAGCAGACGATGCGTGTGTGGGGCTAAACCTGGGAGGTGCCGACATTAAGAGGTGCATCTGGAGTTCTAAAAACAGCCCTTTTCATGGCTAACCAAAGCTCTAGAAAAGAGACACTATTCAAGTTGCCAATTTGTGTGAATGTGAAGTAGTGTGATTATAAACGCTCACTCCTTTACTGATGTGTGTGTGTGTGTGTGTGTGTGTGTGTGTGTTTGTGTGAGCTCACGTACGTTCGTGTGAACAGTAGAGTGTGTGTTTGCATAAGTGCGCATACGTTTGTGTGGATAGCGGATTTATGGGTTTTGAAAGCGATCGCGTACGTTTGTGTGGATAGTAGATGTTGTGGTTTTTATAACATATCTGGGTTGGTTTTTTCTCCTTCCCGTGTGTGGATATTAGATATTGTAGTTTTTGATAGTATATTATGGGTTTCTTTTTTCTCCTCCCCGTGTGGATAGTAGATATTGTGGTTTTTAATAGTATAGTTTAGGTTTGTTTTTTCTCCTTCCCGTGTGTTGATAGTAGATATTGTGATTTTTGATAGTATATTTGGTGTTTTTTTCTTCTCCTTCCCGTGTGGTTTTGCTCCTCACCTTTGTGTTGATAGTATATTTGTGGTTTGTGGATAGTATAATAAGGGTTTGTGTTTCTCCTTCCCGTGTGTGAATAGTAGATATTGTGGTTTTTATAGTATAATTTGGCTTTGTTTTTTCTTCTTCCCGTGTGTAAAGTATATAATATGTGAAGTGAGTGGTATTTGGTGTTTTCCTTCACGTCCGTGCTTGACAAATATAAAGTCAAAGCGTTGGTCGTTCAACATTGAATAAACGAAGATGACAATATATTTATTCAACACATTAAAGGACTGTTGGTACTGGATCATGGACGCAGCCTTTGTGGTGGAAAGGCTTGAGAAGGAATGGAAGTATCCAAGTAGCACAGACGTTGTGACTAGCCTGAAGGTAGTCAGGGATCTGATACAAGGTATGACAGAGGAGAAAGTAGAACAGTTCAGAGGTTTCATTCAACTTCCATATGTAAGAGTGGGCACCTTGAAGGAGGCACTTGATGGTGTCATGAGAAGAGACATTGCATTGGACAAAGTGGTCATTTGTGAAGGTGGGTCTGGACCAACTAAAGAAAGAAGAAGTGATAATGAGAAAAGTAATGGAAGAAGAGGTGAAGAATAGTAAAGACAGCTGGGCTAAAGAAAGAAAGTACAAAGAAAACAGAAACAAAAAAGAGAAGTTTGAAAAACTGAATGAAAATCGGATGAAGATACAGGAAAAATTTAGATTCATGGGACATCCTGACTGGATTCCAGAGACTGAAAGTAGAAGAAGAAGAAATGAATCATTGAGAAAGTGAGGAGATGGTGGAAGAACTGGAGAAAATAGAAGAAGAACCCAAAGGCCCTTTTCAGGGCCACTCATATGCCTCGAAAAGATTTGCTTTTTTGCCTATTTTTTTTAGTCGGTTGTATGTTTGTATGTTGTCTGTTGTATGTGTTATTCATGGCTCTCTCCCGCCAAAACGTTCTAGGTTTTTTTTCCCGCTCTTTGGTCCCGATTGAAGTCAGCCCCTTGCTATGTTGTTATCAATATTCAGTACTGTGACATTACCTTACCTGTAATCTATTTATCATTGTCGCTATACATTTTGACGCTATACAGTCCCAAGGGAGGAACTGTGATGTATTTTCTCATTGACGCTACATCGCCTCCTTTCACTAGAATCGTCATCATCAGCCATATTTGTGGTCTGCGGGAAGACTTACCATTGAGTTTATATGGTGTTTGGAAGTTAAAATAAATTCATTGAATCTCAAGATACAGGTACAGAAAATAAATCAAAAGAACCCAAATTGTGCTTTCTGTTAGTACATGTATCTATATTTGCAATTTATAAATTGATTTTGCTTCAGCGTGCCTTGTTAAAAATGGTCAGTTTTGGTGTTCGCGTATCTGAGAAACTGCCAGGTTGCCCATCGTCCAGGTAAAATGGTCAGAATATCGTCTGATTGCGACCTTATCAGGAAGCGTCTAAAACGAAATCCAGGTATTTGTATCCGTTAAAATCATTTGCAAGGTATAGTTTCTGCTGTGCTCACTTGAAATTACATTGCCCAAATACATGGCGTATAAGCTTACCAGATTCAGTCGGAACTCAGGTGCGCACTAAAAAAATGGTTTGGAAACAGCCTGAAAAACACGAAAGGTTTCATAACATTCAATTTAGTTTTGAAAAAGTTAATATGCAGTAGATTATATTTTTATGCAATATTAATTATGTTTAAGATCATTTATGGTGTATTCATCGACTTTTGAAAAAGCATTGGATAAACTAGGGAAATTTATGATAAAACACTTACTAGAAGGCAGTAGTAGTAAGTAACAAAATCAGTATTTTGGAAGATTGCATTGATTATTTTAGCTGGGCAGTTAGAGTAATGTCTTGCTCAGGAACACTACAAGGCGGAAGACCTGACCTAGCCTGGCCTGGAATTGAACTTGGTACTCGAGCATATGAATCCGGTACGCCAACTACTAAGCTACAGCGCCTCAAAAGCTCATTGCTGTGCATTAGAGTCACTCAACACTATATTTTAGGGTAAGGTAGGGAGGGATGGGGACTGGATGGGTTCAGCATGCTTTAAGGTGTTTTGTCGTGAAGCTTTGAATATTTTTCTTGGGTAATGAGTGTCTGGCCTTACGCAAAGGGACATCACTCTTACGATCGGCAATATATATTCTCCAACATAATTTTAAATTTATTTTAGCTGAAATCCTGGAAATCTAAAACTATTTTTTTTTATTCTTAGCTTTTTTTACTCTGTGAAATATTGTGCTCAAGTATTTAAATGACTTCAAATTAAAAGGGATACATAGTTTATTTCGTCTTATTTAATCAACTGATTAGTTAGTGATACTAATGATTACCTAACATACTCTTTTCAGTCAGAGATTTTATCACCATACGATAGAAAATAGGTGTGAGATGATAATGATCTAATTAGATTAAAGTTCAGTAATTTAATTGAATAGGATTTGATCACACAGTTCAATCCTCTATAACTGTGTTATCTGAGTCTTGTCATGTTAAAGATGATTAGCAGCTCTATCATGACAGGGCATGAGGACGTTAAGTCTGCATGACAGATACGCGTCATTTTTCGCTAAGAGTTTTACGATATATGCATACGATATATGCGTATATGCGGATTATTTATATCTCCTCTGCTTGCGTCTCGTCTTGGACTTACCAGTTTGAATACGAGCTAGCGGCTGCTTTACCTTCCAACAATGAAGGGGGTCCCGAGTGGCTGAGTGGTCTAAAGCGCTCTCCGTTACGGATCACTGCCATCTCACCTCTGTCTGCGTGGTTTCGAGTCTCGGATTCAGCCAATGTGGGAGAAAGCTTGCCAGTGGCTTCTCGTGGGTCGGTGGTTCTTCCGGGGGTTTTCCCGGGTTCTTCCTCCACCATTAATACTGGCCGCCATGTATAGCCTATTGTGTACTGAAAAATGGCGTTAAACCCTACAACAACAACAACAATCAACAATGAAGTAATTATCATGGGGGACTTTACTATTGATTTCCTCTCTGATAATAACACTAAACGGCTACATATGATACAACTATAAGACCTTACACACGTAATATATGCTCCAACAAGAGTAACAGTCTGTACTTCTGCCCTGATCGACAACATTTACACTAGCCATCCTGACGTCTACAAAATAAACGTACCCTATTTTCATATTAGTGATCACTATCCAATAGTTGCAACTCATAAGCAACAGATCGCAAAGATAAACACTTCTATATGCAATCATCATCATCATCAGTCTCTTGACCTAGTGTGGTCGTTGAGGCGCTGTGCTGCTGAACATCTGACCAGTTCCCTCCACTTGTCTCAATCATGTGCCAAATGCAATACAGATGTTTAAAAACCTTCGCTGACAATGATATCCTCTCTGAACTATCACAAAATATTGACTCATTAACTTTCTCTAATATAGACCCTGATTATTACTTTTCTATCTGGAACCGACGTTTTCCTTCTATCCTAAGTATACACGATCCCATACAAATCAAAATAATTAAATCATCAAAAACAACCAGAATGGTATACTAATGCAATCGCTTAGGAGTAACGTAAGCGAAACGATTATCATCAAACTAAAGACTTTACAAATTATCCTTTTTTTTACGGCAGGACAAAGTAAAACCATTCATTGTAAAACGCAAGCACTCCTTTTTCAAAAAAAGCCATCGCCCAAAACTCTGAAAAATAGATCCATTGGGAATCACTTACGAGAATCAACTTCAACGAAACCCGCACCTCTAACTCCATGTGAAATTGTAGTAAATGGCAACGTTTTTATCACGTGATTTCAAAATAATATTTAATTATTTTGATAGCGTTTGTACACTTTAAGTAGAAAGAATCATAAAGAGCACGCTTCTTATTTAAAAATAACCAAGACAAATTTTGATTAGTCAAGCTAAACTCCTAGGGCAATCAACTTTATGCGGACTGATAATAAAGACATATATTTTGATTAGCCAAGCTATACTCCTAGGACAATCGACTTTATGGGGACTGATAATAAATATATTAATAACGATATATATTTTGATTAGCCAAGCTATACTCCTAGGGCAATCGACTTTATGGGAACTAATAATAAAGATACTTATAACGACATGTATTTTGATTAGCCATGCTATAGGCCTGGGGCTATCAACTTTACGGAGACTGGCAATACAGACACTCATAACGACATATGTTTTGATTAGCCAAGCTATGGGCCTGGGGATATTACCTTTAAAGATAATTTCCTAGTATGCTCGCCTAGCTTAGCTTGACTGGGGGTAGTAATCGTACCCTTGTTTATCACCGTATCCGGATGAGTGTATTGAATTAATGCCAAATAATAAAAGAATTCGCCACAAGAAACAAGGTAATTTAATTCATGCTATATTCCAAAATAAATACACAGCCGTAGATTCATCAATACACAGTAAAAATAATGTTATGTATATTTAAATTAATTGTTTGTCTGTTAGTTTTAAAATATTTTTATTCCATTCGTGCTATTTAACGTAATGCTGTTTACTAGACTTGATTTTTTTCAGATTTAAGTTCAGTTCTGCTTGACTTGATTGATATTTGTATACTTATTTCATTGCTGTAAATACCTAATAATAGAAACATTGTATCTAGTTGCTGACCTTAAAATCAGTGACAGTTTTGGTAAACAACTTTTTTTGTGTTTAGATTCTTTCTCAGAGTAAGAATCAGTAAGCTGAGTCAAGATCATACCTGGACTACGTGACGTGAGGCGCGTGTTAATTCATAAACAAACTTTTTTCCCCAGAAGGATGAACTCTTGACCCCCAACTGGGAATCCGTTTTGCGTTTTAATTAGACATAACTGATGTTATGATAAGAATTATATCATTCGTGCCTTAACACATGAGACGTCAAGTTGTTTTTTTTATTTTTATGGTGTGTCCTGTTTGGGGCTGAAATTGAATTTTCTTCAAATTATTTAATTCAAGTGATTGTTTTCCCTGGAAATACAAAAGTGCTCTAAATTAATTCTTGGACGAAGACATTTACTAGAATTTATACGGAATTCAAAAACTGGAATATTTTATGTGGTTCAACAAGAGGCTGTTTACATATCAGTACAACGCTGACTGTTGCATACGTCATCGCCTTCCATTTTAGATTTTCATCGGGATTGAAACCGTGATTCACTTAGAACTTTCATTGATAGGACGTGTGTTTCTTTAAATTTTTGGATTACAATCTGGATTTAATTCGCAATACTTTAAGTTCTTTTTTCTTATTTCTTTACTTTGTAGTCTAGAAAAATATATTATTTGTTAAATTTTACAGAGTTTGTTGTCTTCACTCTTTTCTGTTACTTGTTTTAAAAGCATATACTCATAACAATACTAATGCGCACATGGCAATGCTCAAAGACCTTTCCATTTCGTAGCGCACTCGACATTAGTTTAAAAGACATTTCGTTCTAGCTTACTTAAACTGAAATTTAGAGTCATATTGGGAATGAATGTGGATTTGAAACAACGTTTCCAGTTAGTCTGGAATGGATGCATTTTGTTTTTCTGTTGATCCCACTCAATTTCGCTTTTCTGCTTGTGAAGGACTGGAATTTTTAGTTGAGTCATTACGGCCAATGCACATATTATCTGAACAGTGGAGGGACCCGCACTGAAACAATTGCACCTCTTTTTATGGTATGTCACTCATTGTTTGCAAGAATCTAAGTATAACCTGCACAGATTCGAGCAGAAAGCGAGTTTTATTTTATCGACCGAATTGTTCACGGCGTCGATATAATATTTCGACTGACGTTATCAATATATGAAGCACTAAAGCTACGAATGCATGAATGCAACGTAAGAGAAAATACAAAGATGTAAATTAATATAAAATACGGAATATTTAACGATTTGGAAAAAACGATGGTGTGATAATGGTACAAAATTTTAAATGAAGAATGCTGAAAGAGAGCGAAACACGCTGGTACTATCATAATAGAGGGGTGAGGATAGAGTCTTGCACTTCATTTAGAGTAAATTCCGAAACACAGATTAGGCATAATACGTCCAAATCCTGCCCGTATTGGATAACACAGATTAGGCATAATACATCCAAATCCTGTCGGTATTGTATAATACAGATTAGGCATAATACGTACAAATCCTGTCCGGACTGGGGCCCATAGTGGCCAAGTGCTCTAAAGCGCTCTCCGTTACGGATCACTGCCATCTCACCTCTGTCTGCGTGGGTGTGAGTAGGTGAGAAAGCTTGCCAGTAGCTTCTCGTGGGTCGGTGATTCTCCCGGGTTCTTCCTCCACCATTAATACTGGCCGCCATGTATAGCTGCTTATAGTTTACTAAAAAATGGCGTTAAACCCTACAGCAACAGCAACAACTGTCCGTATTGAATAACACAGATTAGGGATAATACATCCAAATCCAGTCGATATTGTATAATACAGATTAGGCATAATACGTCCAAATCATGTCCGTATTGTATAAAACAGATTAGGCATAATACATCCAAACCGCGTCCGTATTTTGTTTATATTATGGATAATACATCCAAATCCTGTCGGTATTGAATAATACAGATTAGGCATACTACGTCCAAATCCTGTACTGGGGGCCCAGAGTGGCCGAGTGGTCTAAAGCGCTCTCCGTTACGGATCACTGCCATCTCACATCTGTCTGCGTGGGTTCGAGTCTCGGGCTCCGCAAATTTGTGTACGTGAGAAAGCTTGCCAGTAGCTGCTCACAGGTTCTTCTTCCACCATTTATACTGGCCGCCATATATAGCTTATCGTGTGCTGAAAAATGGCGTTAAACACCACAGCAACAACTGTCCAAATTGAATAACACAGATTAGGCATATTACGTCCAAATCATGCCAGTATTGTATAATACAGATTAGGCATATTACGTCCAAATCATGCCAGTATTGTATTATACAGATTGTGCATATTACGTCCAAATCATGCCAGTATTGTATAATACAGATTAGGCATAATACGTCCAAATCCTCTCCATCCTGAGGACCCTAACATAGACTTTGGTTGTAGGCATTTGTATGACCTGCACAAGAGGCCTAGTTCAAATTACAAAGATTGCTTTTATTGTGAATCTAAGTATGTATGTCATGACCCACTTATACTTAGTAATTTTTTTCTCTACCTTTTATATTCACTTATAAGTGGAATCGAACTGCTAACTGCACAGACCCAGATCGGTCGTCGCTAGTAATCGGCTACCCCAAGCCGCCACCAAATGGTGTCGGCGAATTCCAGCTTTTCGATAGGGAATGGACATTGACCCTACATCCCAACATAACTGTACAAACATCAAAACGGGGTGGCAAGGGTCAGAGGAAACTAGGACTATTTCATATAGTAATCGACCTGGTTAATCGAATTCCCATTTAACACGTTCGTACGACATTAGAAATTTCACGATCTATTTGTGAGAGAGTCGCTATTCTGTGCGTTCCTTCAACTCGTCTGCTCAAATCTTTCTCCTCGTTCCTTCCTTCTTTCTTTCGCTTTCAACTTCTCCCTCCTTTCTATCTTTTCCTCATTCCATCCTCTCATCTTCATACTCATTCTCTCCTGTGCCGCCTCGTGCGTGCACCCTGCAGGCCCGGCCCTAGGGAAAGGCGAACAAGGCAACCACCTTAGGCTCCGCGCTGTCAGAAAATCAACTCCGCAATGCAATTTTTTTGCTTGTTGCCGAGCTCATCGCTTTTGCTCCCTTGGGCTCCGCATGCTGCCTTTAGGCCAGCACATCCTGGGCCTGGCCTGGCCCCCTGGAAGCTTCCTTTCGAAACTATTAGTTCCAATTCCCTTTTACGAAATAAGTCACCACGAATATCAGAGAGGCCATTCTTTAGAAGTCGCTTCAACCACATAGTTTCCTTTTCCGATACACTGTGATCTAACTCAGACACACGCGTATGTACGCTTTCAAAATTCTCAGCAAAACTAAAAAAAATTGTTTTTCCTAACGATTGGTGTTATTCCCGGTTAAAGTTTAGACCCGACCCGCATTCGGTTTGAGTCCTCTAGTCGACTATATTTGATTGGTCCGCTGACATAGTTTGAATTTATCTCGGCGCCAACTTTCTCACACTTGGCGGCTTGTACAAGGGGAGGAGGGAATAAGAGGCCGACTTTGCTATCTTGGCGGCTCAAGATTCAGTGGCGCCTGAATATGACATCCTTTATCTGGTATATGTGAATTCATAATTCTGCTACGAACAGGGTTCGTTACATTATTATTATTATTATTATTATTATTATTATTATTATTTCCATAAAGCCAGGGCCAAGAGTTCCTTTTGCAGCAAGCCCACAAATAGCACCACTACGATCACATGTGTTGCTACTTTGTAAGTAAGACGGGTATCTTAACAATTTAACCTCTCAACTGTTCTTCTGCTTCGATTATTTTCTCGCCTAGCTAACTTTGAGGGTCCATCATAGTTCTTTTATTAGTAATGTGATCGCGTCAGACCCGGCCCTATGGCAAGGAGAACGAGGCAACCACCGTGGGCCCCGCTCTTTCAGGAAATCAACTCCGCAATGCAGTTGTTTTGCTTGGGGCCTCGCTCATCGCTTGCTGCCTTGGGCTCCGCACATGCTAAATTGGGCCCCGCACATCCTATGGCCTGGCATGGATCGCGCTGTTTAACTGCTTAACAGGCTGACCTTCTCTAAGCACCACTCTCGAGTGCAAGACGCAAACGAACTTAAACCAATTTGTCATCTTCACTGGTATAACTGCCATTGAATCATACAAAATATCTTCCAGGGGAATATTTCAGTTTTCGGCAGTTGCGTTGTTCTGGAGCTCTGACATCCTGTTCATATAAAACCAGGTTGATTACGCATCACAAACAATCGGTCTTGTCTTCGCCGAAGACTGCTACACGTACAAGTGGGTCTTTGTTGGATAACAGTCGACTTTTTCTTTTCTTTTTAGTTGAGTATATGTTAGTTTAATATAATAGATAAGGAATGTAACCGGGTGCATTTGTCAGTGAATTCCACTTCGTCGTTGTAGAAAAATGTATGTGTGTTTTCATACCCGGGAGGTAGTATGTGACGACATCATCAAGACCATTTCTGTAATATATCGCGCAAACGGATTTTGTTGAGTTACGTTCATGCACGAATATCATGGTATTAAAATCAGTTCGCACTCTGACGTATATTTGTGTCGTCAAGGACGTCACGCGGTAATCCAACACATGCCCGTTCTGATCCGCAAGGATGACATAAAGGTGCATCAAACCAAGTGATTACTGCATGGAAGAGACACAGGCATTGTCGGAGTAATAGAGAGCAAATCACCCGGTTCCACAGTTGAGACATATCCAAATAATATGCAACCCTGCAACTCTTGCGTCGTCGAGACTGAGGCTTGATATCTGCCGTTGGTGGTGTCACAATATTTGGCTCGATAATGAAACCACTAACGGCGGGTCCTTCAGGTATGATTTAATGTTTCGGGAAAATATCTTTAGTATCGTCCGGCCAACCAAGAACCGTTCTCGACTCTGTTATGTCAACCATATACTGTCGAGATTTAATCTAAATGACAGAGTCGAGTCTCCAGATCCATTGTGTTATTGTTGAGCAACCGTTGACTAATCAATGTAGTCTCATTAATGACTTCCGGTGCATTGTTACTGGTGCGATCTGACCACACGAATATGTCTAGACGATCTATTGGTTTAGTGATTTGTTGCTTGTCCATAGACACACAGTAAAACACTACGAGCGTAAACAATGCAGTTGTACGTCGTCCACGGGAAGCTTCACAAAGGTTCCACCACAAAGGTTCTACCTCGTATTTTATCTAGATTGTTTCCACGTTGGGTGGTTCCTGGGGGTCATTTCTGGAGTCAAATCTTCCGGTGGGGGAATACTATTCTTCCTGGGTAGTGGGAAAGTTTTACGAAAATTCACCTAGTACGGACTGGCCTCTTCTGCGCCTAATTTTCTGTATATGTTAATAATAGCTGTAAATTGGAATTTCCTACCACGATCGAATACATTAATTGTTGTAGATGTATCTGTATATACTTGTATGTATGATATATATGTTCTTTTATGTTTACAATGTTTTTACTTTATAATTATATTTTAATTTAGAGGTATGGACTTTGTAGTCTGAAATAAAGAATTCTTATCTTCTTATTTTATCTTATTTCGGAGCGCAGTCTCACTTCTTCCTGGATGGACTTACCGAAGCATTCTTCCTTAAAATTTCCATAGCAACTTTTTTTTTGGCGTTAAATCACGAATTATGGATCGTATTCTGGATACTCATTGATAGAAAAGTCTCACATCTGGTGGAAATGCCTTCGTATGACAGCGACGAATAAAACGATTCAATCGATAGCAGTTGAGTTTTATCAAACGTACCCCCAGTCGTCCATGACCCCAACGGTACACTCTTTTGCGAGTAAGCAAATTAAACGTGTCATTATCAACACCTCCATGTTGGAGAGTAATCTCAAATCGATCCCGTTTTCCGCTGAAAGATTTCTTACTAGTTTATTTGGACTGGAACTGAAAAACTGAAGAGGGGCAATAAATTGCAAATGAGCTACTTGAAAGTTTATATAGTTTTTAATATTGCTTGGAATCACCCCATGCTCGTGCGAAGGTTGTTTGGTGCTAAATACACACATACATCGTTCACACAGAAACTTTCTTCAATGGAGCTTGCTGTGCCGGCAAACCGTTTGTGGAGACCCTTTTCTCCACACGTAATGGTACTATGCTATTGGACCGTCCATGTTGCCCAATAATAGCAGCTTATTTTTAAACCGCCTGCATAAATATTTGTTTTATGTGCGGATAATTGAACCGGGTAAAGGCCACTATCTCAAACGTACGCATTAGCATGATATCAGGATTAAGTTGTTCGAACTTTTTGACCTCAGTAACCTGAACATTAAATTCATTGTTACCAACCATGATCGTGCCCATGTATTGTTTATATTTCTGAGGCTAAGTTTGTATTATGACTTGCAGAATGCTTCTAGGATAAGAATGCCCATTCAAAACACTGGTTGCTGTCATTTTTCACGTTATACCAAACTATATTACTGCTCGCAGTGGAATACATGCTGTCATTGGAATATAAATCGAGTTGTAATATAATTCGAGCTGGAATATAACTCGACCCACGAAATTGTTTAAAAGTAGTAATATAAATCTGAACTTCCGTACATTTGTAAAAAGTCCAAGCTGAACCTGTTTTTGGTGAATGTTTCCAACAGTTCGAGAACCTCTGCTAAAGCTGTGTCGATTTCATTAGTAAATAACTTCATTATCTTCACGGTTCAGTATTATAAAGCAAACAATCTAAAGTCAAGGCATTGCAAAATTTAACACGTTATTGTCTGGAGAATAGATACTTTCTGGGGAGGTAAGTTGCATAAGCAAGACAAAATGGAAAGCAATGTTTATCTTGAAACCGGAGGTATCCACGTACTGTTCATATGATTCCTATGGGTTTTTTTCTTTTAAGAGAGAAGCTTCACAGCGTCTTTACCTTGCTCTTATTCGGTTGGACTAATTGCCCAATAATCTTGTCAACCATGAGATCGCTCGTACAACGTAAACTCTACAACTTTGATTCATCACTTGTGCGGCAACCTTAGCGGCAATGTGGGATGTAATACGACGACGAGGATTTTTCTCATCAACAGTCACACCTGCGGTTTCTGAACGGTTGACTCGAGCAGGAATATTGATATATAAGTGTGCTGCTATTTCACGAAGTTGCCTGACGGTTTGGCGAGGCTTTTCTGGAGAAAGTCCTAATATTATAAGTATGGATGCCTTTGCTGCACCTCTCAGTATCTTTAGTACACCTTCTCGAGCGCTTTGCTTGATTTGATTCACAGTTGTCGTTGCAACTAGTTGTGTTTAATCTGGGGGAATTTGTCTCACAGGCTGTCATGGCTCATCCACGACTAATATTTTAAGTATATATATCGTTCTCGTAACTCTCTGTTTCTTTATTCCACGCTCTCGTGCGAATTGCTTTAATTAATTCATAGTCAGCATTCTCGTATATATATATATATATATATATATATATATATATATATATATATATATATATATATATATATATATGTATATATATATATATATAAAGAGAGAAAGAGAAAGGGATGTATATATGGAAAAAGATTACCTATTTGCTTATTTCCCAACAAACTATTTTGTGGTGACATTTTAGTATCATTATGAGAAGCAAAAATCACTTCATGATTTCCAGGACATCATCGTTGATTTTTTCCGTGACGTTCTTGTTGGATTTTTCCATATATATGTTGGCAAGTCCCCGCCTCCATGCACGATAATACTCGCCACATACCCATATAGTCCGAAAAGATTATTTCGCGACTTGACTCCGATGCTGCTTTTACGACAGTCAAGCATCAGGGCCAATGCCTAAAGCGAGCAGGTGTGATCCATAATATTTGTAATAGTATGTTATATTGCAAAGTCCCCATTTTCCAAGGCCTTTACATCGATTGCGTCCAAATGTCATTGAAGTTTCCATGCAAATACTCCAGTCTGTTAATGGTTTCGTGATTGTTGCATTGTATTGTCTATTTCTTATCTTCTGTTTATTACACTTTGATATGTAAGTAAACACTTCATAATTCAGAGGGTGGTATGCGTTTTATGACTACGATAGTACGATACTTGTTTAGATCCAAGATGGCGATTGTTAATCTCACATCAAAGTCAGATAAATAGACAGGCTCATTTTCCTGACCTGGACCAGATAGGTAAGACCTCAATGTGGATAAAATGTATTCCAACCTGGGATCGATCGAAATAACCTCTAATCTGTTATAAAATTGTACACAACTACATCACCATTCTTCCTCCGTTAATATTCAATGTCAAACGTTCTGTGCAACCACTTAAATGGGGGCCCCGAATGGCCGAGTGGTCTAAAAAGCTCTCCGTTACGGATCACTGCCATCTCACCTCTGTCTGCGTGGGTTCGAATCTCGGAATCGGCCAATGTGGGTATGTGAGAAAGCTTACCAGTAGCTTCTCGAAGGTCGCTGGTTCTTTCGGGGGTTTTCCCGGGTTCTTCCTCCACCATTAATACTGGCCGCCATGTATAGCCTATCGTGTGCTGAAAAATGGCGTTAAACCCTACAACAACAACAACATGTTTTGAATATATTTTTGGTAAACTTATTACATTAGGCCAGCTGTCTTGCTCCTACGTCGTTGTATATTTCTTATCATTGTTGGTGAGCTTGAATGCCTTCTCTGTATTAATGGTGAACGTTTCTCTAATTATGGTCATCTTCGCCGTCTTCGATGCTTTCGCTGGTCGTTTCAATATTTTTGAAGGCTTAGCTGACTTTTCGCTGTATAATCTGGAAGTTTTACTGTCTTCGTCCGGCTACTAGGTTAACGTCAGTCAGTTGAATTGTTATTGTGCAATATATTATAATGACTTTTGAAGGTTTTTGTTATATTCTTCGCAATGTTTTCGTCGGGCTTGCTCCAATACGACCCATAACCCAGCTAATTTTTAAATTTGGGGCAGAAAAAGGCTTGAAGAATTATGCAATATCTTTTGAGCCTCTTTGAATAAATTATATGACACATCCAAGCTATACAGATATTTGATTTGTTTTTCTGTGACGTTATAAACTCATCATTGGGTTGGTAATTTAATTCCCTTGCTTGGTACAGACGAGAATTCTTTCATAGGACTTTATACGTCAAACTGTATGGTGTCTAATGGCATAATATAACAGTACCACTGCAAGTCTCAATTACTGAACCATTTACGTGTTAATTTCCTACTGTGTCCCAGTGAGTAGTATCATAATGGGCGTTTGCGACAGAATGTAATAATTCATATTAAAAATTGCATGATAAACTATTGCGTTAGATTAATTGGTGGTCATGAGGAAAATTGTATCATCACGTGTATTCTCTCTTATCCGAACATTTTGTGAAAGTTCCTATGGCAATAAATTGATCCATATTAGATGAGGTCGGGTTGTATGGAGAAATCAAAGCTTCGTTTCAGTTAAACGGCTAGCGAAATCAGTACATCTACGACAAAAAGTCAATACAGGCAAGATTGGGAGGCAAAAACCAATATGTCATCTAATGGTCTAAATTCAGGTTATGTAAAACTAGTTTGGATTTAGAAAATATATATCTCTCATTATCAAAAGATATCTTCAAAAGCTTAATTTAGTTTTTAACATCAAAAGCATGGGTTTCTTGTTGTCACTGGTTGATGGGCTAATGTTTCCTATAAGGAAAGATATTGTACACTCTGTCTGTCGCAAGAGATACGTAATGGATAGCACTATCTGCTATCGTGTTTTTATTTTCAAGATGAATGATGAAGCTATATACCTCATTTTTAAATTTCCAGGACTAACGTTTATAAATATAATCCATTAATATATATAGGTAACATACCAGCCTTGAAAAATATGTGCATGTTCTTAGATTGTGTTTTTCTAAGTTTATTTTTCCTGTTAAATAGTATGTCATGATATCGCTCGCTACATTGATGGTGTTTATCTTATATACGTTGCAGACTTTACAACCTGAGTGTAATAAAGTTTTGTCTGGTATTGTCTGGCGTAAAACTGCGTGTTGTCTAATGGCATTATTTAATAGACCACTGCTAGTGAATCATTATGTGTTCTTAATCTAATATGTCTCATATGAGTATCATACTGAGCGTGTACAAGAACACGCTTACACATCATGATTCTCCAGTTCCGAAACTTATGACAGGGTTTTTACACGCCTAAAATAATAAGTGGAATTCGACATTCGTTTGAAACGAAATACCCACGTCACGACAGAAAGTCGGTTAGAACAAATGTGCTCACTGTTATATTGACCTGATTTGTTTTTGCTTTTTTTTTTTCTTTCGAATATTATAGATCTGACAAAGACGTTATTTTTGTAACAAACTTGAAAATGAACCTGTGGCCAGCACATATATAACCTCGCATACTGATTGGCATACTATATTGCTAAAAATATTCCATGTTAACACCAAGCCCATGTGAATAAGTGTTGAGTTTTAGGGCAAGCTCAAAATTTCATGCAAATGTTTCAAAGATGTTGAAGTCAAAATAATTAGAATTTGCATACGATCCGATATCCGTTGTTTTCACGTGACGTCACAAAACGTGTGTAAATCCATATCCGCTATTTAGATTCTCTAGCCACACAAACCGGCACCTAACAACATTGTTCATCCCACATAATTATGAAGGCATGTCTCATTTTGTGCGCAAGGATACAATATAACACCACATTTTGTTGTGCATATCAACAACACGAGACCAAAAGCGTGACTATTCTCCTTTTTTCTTCAAGTAAGACATTGATATTTCAAACATCTTTGTTATTCTTTCATAAACAAATAAATTCATCAATAAACAGACGCATAAGCAAACTGATTCACAAACAAGCAGAAACATGTAATGATTTTCAATTTACATAGGCTGAAATCAATCATTTGATAATAGTTCTAGTTTTAAAAAAACAATTGTTAATTTATATTTTCATATTTTTAAAAGTATTTAACATATAATCGGTTTTGACATTCGGTACAAAGTCATGCTCCGTTTGGCAAATGTTTCGTTTTAATACACTTAAGACGAAATTTCGTTGAACGGTTATAGCTTACATTCAGTATCATCCTACGTCATAATCTTCACCACGAACACAATATTTGACCCTACTTATTCTTTGGCACATTTCACGTGTTTGCGAAAAGCATTTGTACATAAAAGTTCTGGCATAATACACATGCTATGAAATTTTATTTCCGTAACTGTTATTGTATCCCGAAGATCATTGTCCGGAAATACTCTTTCAATGCGACAGGCTTAGGGTCAAGACACAAAATATGTTTTTAGACAGACAATATTGTCTGTTTGTATACAAAAATAACTGCATTTCTACTTGATAGCAATATGCACGAGTATGGTTCAACTTCACTCTTCTGTCGTTAGATATAAACCAGGGAACTTACAGGTTGTTTTTTTTTTTTTTTCGTTCTATAGGAGCACATAATTTCAAGTATAATCTATGTATCATTTCGATTAAGTAAATATCCTAATCGACAATTAAATATGATTATTATCTTGAATATGCGTGATGACTCGTGTTGATAAAGGATTGTTAAGGACTCAAAATGGCGGCGCAAGATACGGCTCGTTGCATTGTGGGTGTTTGCGTACACAATCGTGACGTCTGTGAAAACAACCCATATAGTGGTAGTCGGCGAGGTTACGGGCATTTTACCTGATTGTCCGACAAATTTCTGTAAATCACGTGAAACCTCACACCTTTGTCACAATTAGTATTATTGGTCTCTGGTTCATAGGCATGCGTACCTGTTAGGGTTTTGACTTACATACGGTGATACATTACATAATAAAAAGACCACATCAAAAAGACCTTGTCCAATTGCCTGCAATATCCACTGATTAGGTGTTAATCCTTATTGTAAAGAAACTGGTCTGTTTATCAGTCTTTAATAATATGATGCAACTGAGTGCACACACCAGTCTTTAAATACAATCATCCATACCTTTCCTTGGTAATTGTGATTGGGGTGAAGAGCTTTTTGACATAATCGCGTATAACAAGCTACTGGTATTAATTCAGATCTCTTACGTAAAACAAATAAGATAAAAGAAACATCTTCCATATACTGATACAATGTTTGGAATGATTCTTTGCCATTTTATTTGTTAAGAACGGTTTGCGATATATGAATTCCGTAACATTGCAGCTTAGTTTACAACCACGTCGGAATTCCCGAGGGGGAAAACGAATCCAGATTTTGATCTCAGAGAAAAAAGAAATTATTGTCTTTACCTATAATTATCCAAAGTGCACATAGTGAGCTGTGGAATATGTGGAAAATTAGTTACAACAAGCCTATATCTTCCCCTTTTCTCTTCTTTCTCTCAGTATTGTTACATATTGTGTACAGCCTAACAAGAAAGATAACTCATGCCGAAAAATGCCCAGATATCGATACAAAGGCAAACTGGATATGATGACGAAATTGTGTTTTTAACCAAGTTGGTCCTTGTAACAGCAGTTGACTATGGTAATGCCGAATTATATTTTTCTCGATAATTAAAGAACAACGAATTATATAATATGTGCCTGGAATGAATATATTAAGTGAATGCAATTATGAAGCACATTTTATGTAAATCCACTGAACAGTATTACTTATATGGCCGATTAATTTCACCATATAAGGGGAGTTAGTCTTTACTGCAAGAGTCACTATGATATATATAGTTGTGATGTCACTAGGTCATCTGATGTGCCGTCTATTTGCAATAAAGTTTATTTCTAAACTGTGGGAAACAAAAATCAGACAACGTATCAAATTATCTACACTGTCTACTACACAGTTAACATCGTTCTTCTTTCTAATAAATATGTATTCAGGGGTGTAGTGTTGTGGGATTGCGTGGGGACGGCGTTTCCTTACTCTTTTGCGCATTCCCTTTGTTTGCGCTCGCCATTGTCTCCCCGCATCTGAATAACATGCGTCCCCTCACCTTTCCCTTCTTTACTTAGCACTATACCACTTGATATATTGATGCTATCGGAAGAGAAGAACTATCGAATTTGTACAACCATTTGCAGGAATCTACCGCATTTAACTATGGCACAAAATATTATTACTGATTCGTTACGAAAACTACAAACTGTGATCAAGATATTGCAAAATACTGGTAAGACGTGTCCTTTTTTAAATATGAAACTGAAGTATATCCCGATTGAATCCAAACCAACCCACATCTACAAACTTGGAGTCATAACCCAAACGGAGTTAGTAACGTCTCATTTCCAACTATTGCTGATTTCCAGAGTGAAGAGTTTGAATATTGCGAAATCTAATGCATCGAGAAAGTGGTCGATTGCGCAAACGAGCGGGCTGAAATTATCCTTTAAAAGAGTGTCAGAAGCAAATCTTTTGTAAATACTGACCTACTACACACTTTAAATTTAATAAAATCTGTCTCATAAGCTATTCGTTTTCCTTTAAGCTTAATTCCTTGTTGTATGTGACGGTCTTGAGAGGAAAGTTACTCAAATTAGTAAATTAAATAAGTTTATTGCACAAGAAACTTCGCTTCATGCTTGTATATGAGGACACATGGAATTACAATTTATCTTTCACTGTAAAATTTATTTTAAAAAAACCCACAACATGAATATATAAAAACTGTAATAAATAATAATGAATAGTATCTGCAATGAAAACAACAACAGCAACAATAACAACAGCAATAATAATAATAATAATAATAATTATTATTATTATTATTATTATTATTATTATTATCTGTCCTTTAACATCTTCGAGTACATGTACGGCGACAACGATAAAATAAAAATGATTTTGGGTTTAAAGCCGACTAATAAGTATAATTGATCCATAATGTATGCTTCTTCTGAAAACTTACGTTAATGTTTTCCGGTACTTATTTTGAGCCAATCATCGGACTTCATTCTTTTAAATACGGTATTTACGATACCTTTACATATATTTGTATGTTTCATCATATATTTGTATATGTGTGTTTGTGTGTATATGTGTGTTTGTGTGTATATGTGTTTGTGTGTATATGTGTGTTTGTGTGTATATGTGTGTTTGTGTGTATATGTGTGTTTGTGTGTATATGTGTGTTTGTGTGTATATATTTTGACTACATGTGACACTATTGCATAATAGTTTTATACATGCATTTATAATTTTCATATTCTATCATGCGTGCCATATGTAAGTTTGTTGATTTTGAACCGAAAATGCTATTCTAAAACAAATTGAAGGTATTATTATTATTATATATTATTACCAAAAATAGAGGAAAATCAAGCTAATAAACACCATAAGCCGTACAACAACAAATAAGGCAACAACAAAGAGAAACACTATACATACATCAGTAAATGTTTACTTGCATTTACATGAGGAACATTTGCATATAGTGCTCACAGATCAGGTTTTTTAGGAGACATTTGATGCAATTACATAAATGTGGTTGTTTAAAAACTTGTTTAGGAGAAAAGACCATAATGTTGCAGTTGCAAACGTAAAAGATCGTTACTGTTTGAACAAAATACTCACTTAACAACAAAGGATTGGTCGGAACGAAGGTGCTTTAATTGCGAGCCAGTTTTCGAGATTCGAGGGTTTTATTTTGTTTGCAACAAACGTAAAAATTAACTTTATATATAGTAGCAGTACACTAGGCGACTGACATAAGGTCTGATTGCCCGACAAGCTTCCAGCACACCTGTAGATCAGGTGACGGCTTACACCTTTGCCAGAGATAGTATTGGGCTGTCGTCCATAGCCATCAGCCATCAGGTTAGGGCTGGCTTACGTACGGCGATAAGTTACATGTACCATTTGACCGCTACAATGACACTGTCCCAGTGCTTGAAATACTCCCTGACCGGGTAGTAATCCTTATTGTAAAGGTCTAATGGTCAGTCTGGATTACATATGTACATAAAACACCCTGAGGCGACCAAGTACAGGCAACACATCGATGCTAGTATTGGTAATTAAGGGGGATGGTGGAGTGGGGTGATGGTATTTGTACAGTTAAGACAGGTGACATTACAATTTGCTGATGGTTTATTGTAAAAGAAGAAAAGAAGAAAAAAAAGACAACAATTGGAATGGATGGAAACAGGAATGAATGCTATAATGAGTGTGAAAATAAACACTAATTAATATTATTTTGGGGGGGGGGGGAAAGGGGTGTCAATGACAACTACGAAATAGTCAGCCCTATAACGTATCTATAAAATATGACGATATACATTGTTGTTGTAAAGGGGGACTCTTCGACTGTCTTACGATAAGCAAGTCTCCTTTTCTACCTCGTTCTCCAGACAACATTCTTCGGTGATGAGGGGTTTTTGTGTGGGGGTGTGTCTTTTTATTTTGCTTTACATCGATGTAAGGCAAGATATATTATTTTCGATATATTTCACAATGAATCATGAAACTGGTAGGGGCCCCGAGTGGCCGAGTGGTCTAAAGCGCTCTCCGTTACGGATCACTGCCATCTCACCTCTGTCTGCGTAGGTTCGAGTCTCGGATTCGGCCAATGTGGATATGTGAGAAAGCTTGCCAGTAGCTTCTCGAGGGTCGGTGGTTCTTTCCGGGGATTTCCTGGGTTCTTCCTCCACCATTAATACTGGCCGCCATGTATAGCCTATCTTGTGCTGAAAAATGGCGTTAAACCCTACAACAACAACAACAACATGAAACTGGTAAACATTTTATCCATAAATAACGAAACAAGGAATCGTCGACATTTAAGATTTTTTTCTCAATGAGAAATTTAACAATACACCGGAAAGGAAGAAAATGATTCATCACGAATCTCCAAAAAGACCTATCATCACTCTTGCATCTGAAAGCGAAACCATTCAGCTATGGTTGTTAATAACCAAGTTGCTTGTCAATCGAGTTCGAAGATGACAATAACATCACTAGTTGGTTTGATTTCTGTGAGAACGTGAAAGGTTGATAGGGCTAATTTGTGTTCTGAACTGGTTGTTGCACACTTGATAGGATATGACTGGGTTTGTGCGTGGAATAAAGAACGTGCTGAAGTTCTGGGATTTACGCTGCTCGCGCTTTTTCACTTCCTCTACAATTCTCCTCCGTTCAAAGTATTTGGCTCCAGTATGGATGAGACTGCGCCAGGTGGAGCGATCCTGTGCGAGATCTTCACAAGACTCAGGGTCAGTGATGAAATGTTTCAAGGATGAGTTGATGAAATATTTGAAGCGTTTCTTCTGCCCATCCTGATGTCACTTTCTCTCCTTCAGCCCGCCGTAGGAGATCTACTTTTGTAGTCACTGTTCTGGCATCCCGATGGCGTGGCCTGCCCATCGCAACTGTGGATGCTTGGAATGGCTGCCCGTGTGAGAACCTCAGTGTCTGAGACCATATCCTAAGGTATACTCCCATCAGTTTTTCAGGCAGCCCATGTGAAAATGGTTCGGTTTTTTGGCATGATGTCTGTACAAAGTTCAGGTTCGCAAGCATACAGCAGGGTCGGCAACACAGTAGATTTGTAGACTTTAATATTTGTGTCGACCGATCGTTACTAGCTCCTATGCATGTGTGCATAGTCTGCCAATTGATCATACTTGTTTTAGCACTTCTAGCGTTGGTTTCATGTCGATGTGGACTGCACGAGACAGTGTCCTGCCAAGATAGGTGGTTTTATCCACTGTCAGGAAGGTTTGACCATTTACTGTGATGGTAGTCTCTACGTAAGGCTTTCCTGGTGCAGGATGGTACCATCATCTCTGTCTTCTTGATTGTCATACCAAATGTATCACAAGCTGAAGAGTTATGATCCATACTGTGCTACATTCCAGACTCCATTCTGGTGTTCAGGAACATTCGTTAGCAAGTAGGAGATCGCGAACAGTCAGTTCCTATAACGCAATATACGCCTGTCGTCTCCTCATATTGATAGTCACGGAAGTCATTAATATGAATGGCAATGAACATGATACTGAAGATTGTTGGGGCTAACACATAACATTACATTTGTGACTAGAAATGGTTCCTATGGTTTGCCGTCGTGAAGGACACGAATGGGCATAATTTTCCGAACCAATACGATGAATTTCTCTAGACAACCACAATTTGCCATGATTTTCCAAAGACTATAAGCTTTTGTCAGGTCAATACATGTCGTGTACAGGTTAGGGTTATGTTCCTATGATTTTCTCCTGAAGTTGACGAGCTTATAGAATCGTGTGTGTGGTCCCTCGTCCTTCATCGAAGCCAGACCGACTATCAAGCAGGAGCCTTTGATCTATGTGATGCTCAAAGCGATTCAGCAAACATCTAGCGGCGATTTTGCCAGATATTGACAGCAATGACGGTTGCCATATGATTGTCTGCTGACTTTCCGCTTGTACAAGTGGAAAATTAATTCATCCTTGTACTCATGGATATAGTTCACTGAATGCATATTGGCTGGAAAAGTTCGGACAGCTTCGGATCCATTTGTGAGACTACGGCTTTAAAGATTTCTGCTGGTATTGCATATTCCAGGTGCTTTGTCATATGTCAGCAGGTTATTTGCTTCACAGTTTCAAACAGAGGATCAACAAGTGATATATTGATTTCTGTTTGGGACAGATGATCAAGTGCCTCCTCACAGATAGATGACTGCTTATTGAGGATGTTGGTGACATCTTTTGCCCATTTTCATCATTCAAGTATCTTTTCTTTGTCCGTGAGCAAAATGTGGCACGGTCGGTACTCAGCATTGGAGCTGTTCCTGATCACGTAGTCTTGTAGATTGTCTTCAAAACATTACAGATCTTCATGTCATTCCTGTCAGCGTAAAACTGAATCTCATCTGCCTTATTGCTCAGCCATAGGTCTTGCAACTGTCTAAATTGATCATTCCTCTGGATGTTGTTGAAAGTTGCCTTCTCCGGTCATAAAGTGCTGTCTTCTAAATAGGACGTCTGTACAGATATGTTTCATTCATAAGTCTCTGTATGGCAACGTCTATGTCATATGGTCATTTTTGATGTCTACGTGTGGTGGGACTTAGGGTTTTGACTGTAGCTGAGTCCACAGAGTCTCTAAAGGATGTCCATTATTCTTCGACATTTTCAGAGTTTATATCAATTATATCTAGTTGGCTGCACAGATATTCGGCAAATGTTCATTTCAGTTCTGATTTTTCCATTTGGAGACATTAAGCTTTTGTAGCACTTTCTTGCCCTGAGTTCATCTTCTAGGCTGAACATGTCTGCCTTTGCTACTTCTGCAATAAGTCACACCATCTCTTCATAAATGTTGTCCTCGGGTTATTGATGGTGGATGGATAGGCGCTGACGATAGTGACATCTTTTTCCAGACAGTAGGAGTATATTTTGCATTAGTCATTCATGCCCTTTGGACGATTTTTGAGCTTGATAACTAGCTACGATCTGATGGCACGTCCAACATTACATTCAGGTGGCTCATCATTAAAGCATCCACTCCAGAAGATGATGTAGCCGGCTCCTACTTCAGTGAATTTTCATTCCTTAGCTAGGCGAGTTTCACTCAGAGCTAAATTCTGAATGTTGAACCTGTGCAGTTGTCCACCAACTTGAGCTGTTCATCTCTCTGATCTATCTGCTGGCGTACACTCCATTAGCTCCATGAATTACCTTTTGTCGTCTTGTTAGGTTTTCGACATCCAATGTGGGATCCAAGTCATTTGCAGTATGCCGACAAGGTGAAGCAGGCAAGGTTAAAAGTATCTTTTTTTCTATCTTCCTTCTTCATCCTAAAATGGGCTTCTTAGTCATGCCGAGGGCTGCCGAGTACCACTACTACCTTTGGTCCCATGAAATCCGACACTATGCCCTGACCCGCCTGTGTGTAGTGTGCAGGTCTGCAGCTAAAAATTTCCAATGTATTAATACTTGCTGATTTGCTGTTGGCTCATCGCCACAGGGCATTAATGTATCGAGCACGGGGTAGTGGAAGGGGGAATTGAGTAATGCCATTATTTGTGCCTGAAATGAATTTAAGTGAGGGACAAATGTGCAGAGTCGCCACCACTCTCTCATCCAAACCTCTCTAAATCAAGTGCGACAATGCCGAGACGTTTGGAGACAGGTCCGGATGCAATGAATAGACATCCGTTACTACTCCACCTGAACTGATGCCATGTACCGTTCACACCGCTCTTGCCTTTTGCCTTCAAAGCCGGGGAATGAGCATTTCTGCACGGCCGCCTGATGCACCAGAAAGGACTTTCTAAAGGGAGCAATTTACACCTACCATCACTGAGTGATGAATCACATACAGATACATATAATATATTTTTTGTATCTACATAGAAAACAGGTCCACAAACCAGTAGATTATAATGTAATTAGGAGCAAAATCGCTGCCGAGAAGAAGGGTAATGGAAGATGCAGATAATTCATGATGATTAATGTTTGTTTTAAAAGTTTGGCACAAATGTTTAACCCTTTTTAAAAAAATGTATCATTTGTTATAATTCCATTATGAAAACGCACCAATTTGTGTTTCGAACTCAGATATCAATATGTAAATAACGATGCGTGTTTTAAGAAAGTAATTAGTGAACGCACAATTTTAAATATATTTTCTAAAGATTTTAACTGCTGAGCTTGCATCATTTTCTTCATAGAATCAGTCTGAAACTTCAAGTAAACATGTTAAAAAGCAAAACAAATGGTGGACAGTGACGGAGTCTGGAAGTAACTCTTCACTAGACTATATGTTTTCTTAATTCATTTGGCACATGCATTAGGAAACGTATATAATTCTATTTTTGCTCTCGTCTCTGTCGGTAACCGTGACAACATAGGGGAGAGCATCGCCAAGGCACAAGTTCAAGCAATTCAGTGGAAAAGGACAATGTTGGCTTTTCGCCATAACCTAACCAATTTACAAGTGTATGTATCAAATGAGTACGAAACAAATAACAAGAACATGGAGAAAAGGTTGCATATGCTTTTATACCAAATTTTTAATATATTTCAAACAAAAGTTGCAGTACGATTTTTGTGTTGTAGAAATATATAATACAAATGATACTATCATACAGGTTAGGGAATTTTTAATTCGTACTATACGGAGATTCGAACCCATGTCCGCGAAATATATAATACAAATAATACTATCATACAGGTTAAGGAATTTGTTATTCTACTCTACGGAGATTCGAACCCAGGTCCGCGAGTGTGTCTGCTACACACAAGTGCATATAACACCAATTGAGTAACATCATTTTTGGTGATGTGTGCTTAGTCGTGAGGGAATATGTGCCAGTGTGTGCAGGAAGGCGATGGGTGCCGTTTACCCGTTTATATATGTTCTTTTTTATCCTACCCTAATAGAGGTATGTAGACAACTGATCTTCAGCTACGTAATTGCTGTTGTTGTCAATTTAACGGCAATTTTTCAGAACATGATAGGCTACACAAGGCGGCCAATATAAATGAAGCAGGAAGAACCTGGAAAAATCTCGGGGAGAACCACCAACACACAGGAACCTACAAGCAAGCTTTCTCACATACCCAAATAAGTCGAACCTTTAGCTGGCGTCAAAATCGCATGATCCGATAACAGACTCTGGTCCATTCAACCTAAAATGTTCCCTTCATATACACAAGCGAAAATATTTCAGAAGATGGTGTAAACGTTGTGTAATTATTCAGGAAACTATTGTATTATTATTATTATTATTATTATTATTATAGATCTGTCAAAAATTTATCGCATAAAAATTGGCTCCACTCAGAAACCATCGGCGATTCCTGTGCTCAAACTTATGCTCATTGACCTTGAACTCGCCTCTGTATACTCTCAAAAATGGTCAGGTATCTTCCTAGCTTAACAATGAAACACCTAATTTCAACTTATTTATCTTTCAATGAGCAAACGGTACTTTGGAAAACTTTCTAACCACGTATCAGAAAATAGTTCTAAACCAAACCAAAATATCAGATTACGGGTGTACCACTTACGATAAACGCGGTACCATTCAAACTGATAAATTGCACAAACAATAAACCAAAGCTGCCCAGTTAATAGCTAAAACTACTTTACGCCATCATTTGAAGTGTTTTCGACATGTAATTGGTTACCATTGTAAGAACGTCCTACATTGCAAGAAAGGTTGTATGCGGAACAAAACGGTCAGTTGCATTGTGCCTGATAATCAGTTTTTCTCACTAAACCGCTGATATATGACCATGACATTCGTCCTTGATCCCAAAATTGTATTTTGTATTCCACTATCTCGCTCTTCCGACAGTGTCCAAAAACACCACGGAAGTGAAGATAATGTAATGGTAAAATTGCTGTAAGTGAACCAGTGAAAACTGCCGGTTGATAAAAACATAGTGAACCTTCTGAAAGTTTCGTTTTTGCTATCAACGGAGATTATATATGGACGCATACACATAAAAAAACATAGACTTCTCCATATACTAACCATACTTACAAATTCTTTACTCCTACAAAGAGGTATGGGCGGTGTGAGTTAGAAGTTCAGAGTTTTATGTTTGTTTGTTTGTGTCAAATATTTAACTGCAAATATAAATACTGCTTAGATGTAATTTGTAAAGCGTCCCTCCCAGTCGCCCCTTCTTTCTCTTTCTGTTTTTTCTTCTTGTATATCCCTCTCTGTATGAGAACTGTGAAGCTGCATTTACTTTATAATAGGGGCCTCAGGGTCTAAGGCGCTCGCCGTTACAGATCACTGACATTTCACCTCTGTCCACGTGGGTTCGAGTCTCATCGTCAGTCAAGATGGGTACGTAAGAAAGCTCGCCACTATCCTCCCCTGGGTTGTTGGTATGACAGATGTGATGAATTATAGGTATAACAGTTTACCGCAGTATTATTTTCTTTCCAGAGGTACGTATCACAGTACTTTCTTTTCATTGCACATGTACTTCGGTAGTTTTCACAATAAGGAATGTACAGAAATTAACGAGTAATCTTTTTGCAAAATTTTAACGCAATTAGAGGTATGCTTTTGCTTGTCAGAAGAAAATTATTCAACAATTTTTATTTATTTTTACAAAACAGTGGAATCTGTCACAAATTTATTTTCAGCATTATACCTATAATTATGTTCATGATCTTTGAATCACACGTTTGATACATGTCAAATATTCCAACGTGGTGGCCGAATGGGATTTCTGAAAAATATTCGGTTTAACATTTTAGGAATATTTTTGGATCGAAAAATAATAGTTATAATGGTGCAAATGTTTGTGCAGATGTGTTCACAGTACATGCTTTCGTGGTCAGCGTGTCACGTAAACATTAAAAGCGAGTATGAGCTAGCATACCGATAAACTTGGTAGCTAACGACAATTATCATTTCATGCTTTGGGCATGAACTGAATTTTGATTTGGACTCGCTCGGTTAACATTTAGGAGCCGACAATAATGCAATGTTGTAGGACGTTATAGTCCATTTGAAACAAGTATTATAAAATGATATTTTCCAGAATTGTTATTAATAAAATCGAACTGAAGAGGATTTTTCTAACTTCGATGAGAGTGATAAAGTTTTTAGCGGGTAAAGAAGTAATCATGATTGGCTAAGTTAAACGAAGGGGTATGTGTTCCGAATCGGACTTCAGGCTTTTCTGCCAAGGGGGAAAGTCTGAGGGACTCCGAGAAATTAATAAGCAATTTCTCTTGTTTAACACATCGTCCAAAGGACAAAGGTGTCTGGAACTTTTAGAGAACCGAATATATTGAAGAGACAGAGGAGATTTTCTGATGATTAGAGAAGGTTCGAATAAAGCTCAAGGTTAGTCTCAAATGTATGCAATGCATATTCATTGATGTAAATTTGCAATTAGTTGTTGAATCAATTCATTTTAAATTCATACTTCAATTTCCTTGAGTTCAGAAAATATTCGTGCATGTTATATTACTCATGTATTGTAAGAATGTCATGTGATATTTAGATATATGAATGATTTCGGATTTAGTTGTTTTGTATGTAATAGAAATCGTGTAATGTAATATTTAATTTAGTTCTTGTGGCACAAAGTATTGGGAGTAAATTTTCTGTTGTAAAGGATCTGCATCATAAATGTTTCATGTTTTGCATAAGGTATACTGAGAATTGATTTTTCTATTTCCAGAAGTGCATGTCAATAAACCATCAACTATCAAAGTAACGTAGACAAGACAAGGAGCGAAGAACATTAATTAGTGTGTAATTAAGTTCTGAATTCTGTTCAACCGAGAATCAAAGTAGGTCTGCCGAGTGGCTTACTTCAGCTGGTAAATTTAAAGCCACATCGGGTGTGATGGTTTATCTAAAGAGGTATATTTATGTTATGTCCTCTGTAGGATTGCAAAAGCACTAGAAAATACATAAACTCACGATAAGACTGTGTATCAATATTAGGTTACGAATGAGCGAAGTTAATTCTATTGAATTTCAAGAGGCAATATCTGACGAAAGAGAGCGAGAATATTTGTTGATCCCACAAGAAGGAAACCTGACATGTATTGGGCATTATTTTTTGTATTTTAAAGGAGATAGCTCCATACCGTTACACAGTGGGGAAAATGGCAGTCTGCGACCAAAAGTTTGATGACCTGGTGAGGCTAAATAGAGAGATAGAAAGAGAAGGAAAGAGACGGAAACGCGGACCGGTACCGTGATTTGAGAAGAACCGGACGCACGAAGTGATGCTGTCATGCGGGCGATTTGGAATCATTCAATCATATGATGAATTTTGTTCTATAAATATAACAGAACTTCTAATTGAATTTCGAATAATTTTGTAACTCTATTTTTGAGAGAAAATGAACCATTCACGTGTCATATTCGATTTTCATTTTGTATGTAATTTATTAAATTGTTGTATTTTACATACGGGCACTCGTGTTGTTCTATTCTATATTTCTGCTCAGATCTCTGCTATTTCATTCCTTAATTTCATATTTTATTTTTATTGTTTACTCAGTTCGGACATTAATACCGTGGTCGATCATCTCCTAGATAACGATAACCAAAAACCATAAGGAGTGAGGGTGATCAGTCATCTTCACCACCTCTCGGCAAGAATAAATTTCATTTTTAGTTATTTACTACCGTATGTTAATGTGATAAGGACATGTATTCCTTTGCAAGACAGAGAATCGTCCTAAGATTTTCAAGAAAACAGCTGTTTTCTGTTTGAAATCTAAAATTTCTGAAGTCCACTAGAAATTTTCTCCTTTGGTGAATGGTTACTGGATCTTTCTGATAAATATCCTGCCCTTGTGTAGGCATCCCATTCAAAGTTTCCCCGCCTGCCTGTTTTATCAAATAGTTTTGACTAGTTGTTGTTGTAGGCTTAAGCGCCATTTTTCAGCACAAGATAGGCTATATATAGCAGCCGGCATAAATGGTGGAAGAACCCGGGAAAACCCTGGAAAGAACCACCGACCCACGAGAAGCTACTGACAAGCTTTCTCACGTGCCCACATTGGCCTAGCTCGAGACTCAAACCCACGCAGACAGAGGTGAGATGGCATTGATCCGTAACGGGTGAGCGCTTTAGACCACTCGGCCATTCTGGGCCCCAGTATGGCTAGTACATTCTAGGCTTTAGTGTCCTACTTTTATGACCAAGGTCTCTAATGTCAATGTCTTTTACAGAATGCCATCTTCAGTGTAAACGTAATCATCTCACTTTAGTTACAGGTTTTCGAGTACAATTTGTACAACTATTAACACCGCAAATACAGCTGCTACAAGATCATGGGGGACTGGGCTGCGATTTTCGTTTGAGTCTAGGTATTTTATTTTATTTTCTCTCAAGATAAATATTTTTCTTTCAGATAATATAATGGATATATAATCGTGTTATTATGCTGTAAATCAAAGCCAAAAGTTTTTTTGGGTGTTCCTCTAGCTATGACATCAATAAACAAAATCACGCACATGCATGCATACATGCATTTGAATATCATTTATAAGCTATTCCAAAGCTGCTAGCCGGGTCGATTTTATTCCACCAGGTTGCAGCTATTTAGACGACACTTAATCTAACTCCACCCACCCACTTTCAAGACAAAACAATGCCTGCGATATGACTGGCTTGTGGATGTACCCTACCCATTATGACGATTTAATCATAAATAAAGTGTGCATAGCCGATTTCGAGTTTTCTTTCTTTTATTATTTTTGAACTTTATTTTTTTTAATTTACATACATACATACATACATACATACATACATACACACACATACATACATACATACATACATACATACTTACTTACATTCACGCACACACATACATACATACATACATACATACTTCTGCGACATTAAGAGCATGAATTTAATTTGTACAAATAACTTGTGGGTATGAATTTCATGGTTTTACGGAACGTTACATTTTCTTTGTTGCTTATATTGGTTTTACGATAGAGGGTCGTTAAGTGTTCGCTGGCCCTTAATATTTGTTGCATATAACAAACAACATATCCGCGAAAATTGGTACCCTGCGAATAATAGTGAATTCGCAGTATCATATAGAATATTTTGTATACTTCTAATCATATTAACGTAAACATTTTACAAATTCGCTGTTTAAAAATTGGTTTAATCACATCTATGGTAATGACCGACGTTAACAATGCATCAAGTATCGATATTTAATGCTGCTGCGTGACAGTTCATTGATCTTACCTGTACGTGTCTAAATAGCGATCAGCAGGCTTTCACGTTGGGAGAAACATATATTAAACCCATGTCTTTCTGTTCTGTTGTTCATTAAACTGAAATAATTGTTAAGCTGTCATAGAGAAATTCCATTAAGTACATCAAATGAATCATAGTTTTACACGCAAATTATTCCCATAAAACTTTGTCTGTAAGACAAAACTTAAGTTTAAAACGTGAATCATGCAGAGGTCGTTAGTAAGAGTTATCCAATCAAATTAAAGGTGGGAGGAGTTTCTTAAAATAGACATATAAATAAGGCGAGAGTGCATGTTGAATGTCATACATATCAATGAGGAGAAAGAGGAGCAGTGACGTTAAGATCACAGCGTAGTACAGCGGAACAATTTTATCTCTGTTTGTTTGTATTTATAACTGAGGTATGACTCTTCCAAAAGTAATGGATTTAGCTGAGATTAAAGAAACGTAAGTATTTTTTCACATTTTAATATATTTTTTTTAATGTCACTGTCTTCCAGAAATCCAGTCAACATCAACACAGGTCATGCAAGAACTGTTGCAATATTTGGCTTTCTAGCATTTTTAGCTACCCGGAAATTTACAAACAAGTTATTAGATTGGACGTTAGACAGTTGATAAGACGTTTTTCTTGTGGGAATGTATCTGTTGTTAATAAACTTCCTCAAGTGCTTTCTTCCAACAAAGACGTGATCATGTACATAAGTAATTGAAATAATTTAATACAGAAACATATTTCAATTTTGCATACAAAATTCTCAAAGTAGATAGATACTTTTGATACAGTGAATTTATATGCACTTTGTTCCATATGGAAAAAAATCATCCTTGACCACGTGGCTGCTACCAGTACGTCACAACTGGTTTGCATCACCATCCTCCACGTGGGATTCCTACAACAGTAGTGTTTTATAATGCGCCTGGACTTTGTACGATTATACAGATCAGTTGATATACAAAATCATCTTGATATTATCTAGATCTACCGACATTGAAACATATATATTATGGACTTTGTCCGCAAAATTAACTGTACTGGGAGATAGCCCTGACGCGTGACTCGACTTGCATTCCTTTGTCTCGAATAATCATGCTTCAACATGTAATCAGAGCATCTTTACCACTGGCACAAATACAAAGGAAAATGAACATCTGTTGCGTGTTAGTAAAGCAGCTCATTTCTTTGATTTTATCAGCATAAGAACTCCGCTGACACTTATTTGTCGAATGTCTATTTTAGTGTACACGTACTTTAAGTAGGGCAGTAATTGTATTTTTTAAACTCGTTTCACGTTATGTCTACTGTGTAAATTTCCACGACTACTTTAATTATTTCACCAAAATGTACACTTGCCATTTGCCAAATGTTGTTGTGCGCCCAATTCATAACGACACATCTGTTACAAAGCTGCTGCGTGTTTGCGGAGGCACACAATTTGACCCCGCCAAGTTCAAACCCAGTTCATAGAAGTGATCAGCTGTTCACCAGGGAGCGGAACGGACTGTTTTCTTGACCTCGCGCGTTGTGCAAGACTTTATACGCCCATGTAGTAACTGAATACACAGAACAATAAACTTTTTTCACTGCGGTAAATAATAGGTTTCCCGTTTCTTTTGATTTGCAGTACAATGACCATTGGAAAAGCATTGGGTGAAGTGTTAAAGCGAGCTTTTGCAGAGGATCGAGCCATCTGTGGCGTCTTTGAATGCGCACAGTATCTGGAGGCGTAAGTAGATTTCAATATTGTAGACTAGCACTTTGCTACTACTTTGTGATCCTACTGTTGAGTTGAATCATGCTCTTTGGATAAAGTTAGATATCATACTTTTTGAGGTATGCAAACAAGACCAAATAGTAGTTATTATAGTGACATACGGGGGGGGGGGGGGCGTACCGCCTCGGGTGACAGCCAGAAAGGGGGTTGTTGCCACAGGGAGAGTTGAAATACCAGTACAAGTTTTCAAAGCAAATGCAAAATTCGCCAATGTTAGTTATTTCCAATTTGCATATGACAGCACTGTACCATTTAAAAAGTCTACTTGCAAACATAATATATTTTTCTGTGTGTTTACATTTTCAAATTATTTGTGGAGGTGCCAAAGGAAGGATTAGCCCCAGGTGCCAGTTACTTTAGGTACACCACTGATATATATATATATATATATATATATATATATATATATATATATATATATATATATATATATTAAAATTTTGATTGTACCTGAGTTAGTTTTAAGATATTTTCATTTTTATTTCAGCGATCCAGAAGGAGTGCTTCTTTGCATTCTATCAGAGGACAAATCACAGGACCTTGCTGTTCGAATCCAGCACACATTGTTTGAGGCTTATTGCAGAGAGCACGAGATCAAATTTGTCAAGGTATATTAATCAATTTTATTTTTGCAGGTGCAAATACTTGGATTAATATCGTTACCATCAGCTGTACTTACTTATTGGTAATGAATGATGAATAATCCTATGTAAGGCTTATTATCAAAACCTCGAAAGGAGCCAGTTGACTGACTGGCTTTGGCAAGTTAATAAAATTTTGTAAATATTGCTGGCCAACAATTTGACAAAATCAATATTGGACCTGGTTTGTGGATAGTTGATACATAAAAGATTAAGATTGTACCATGCAGTGAAAAGCTGCACCAAGTGTCATGGATCGTGCTATTTTAAACTCTGTAGTTCATATGCTGAGAGCTGTCTCATCTCGTAATACGGAAACAAATCCAGATGCTTTGTAATGTCTTCTTGGTGGTAACATCTGACATTCCGTCTTTTTGAGAAAGACATGCAGAAATATTTTGATAGAATTTACCCATAATACCCATTCCTTTTAACTTTTCCAACAGACTTTAATCAAATGCGATAAACGTTGTTCCAAAATCTGAGATCTTAGTGTTTTGTGAAGAGTTTGATTATAGTTTGTTGTACGTTTGTGCATCTGTTTATTTTGCAGACTGACAGTTGCCAGAAATTATCTGTAATTAGCTCCAGTGCTAAATCAAAAATGGAATCGTGCCACAGTCTGGAAAGACTGGATTTCAACTGTGTTTTGGTCCGGTGTTCAAACATTTTGAGCCCAGAGGAGGAGTTTGTAGCAGAATACTGTGAAAATTTCCTACTTGGTGGACTTGCCTACCCCGCCACTGTTCAAATTCCTGTTTGAAGTCTCCCAATAACTTCTTCATGGATTAAAGTGCAGGTTAGTTTAAAATAGTTATACACGTTTGTCTTCTATCGCCCCAGTTTATTTCTCATTCATATTTCTCTTCCACCAGCTTTGGTTTCCGCAAATTTATTTATTTATTGAAATGTACAATTAAATTTTTCCTTAATTGATAATGTCATTTTTATGATTTAAATGCAACAGTATGAGTTATATAGGAGTGGTTTTGTTCATTCTCATTAATTTGAATGATTATACAAAAAGATTTGTAATATATTTTCATAACTGGAAAATTTTAAAACACAACATGTACCATATCTGAAAAGTGATGTTTCCATTTTTTCAGGGCTTCCAGCCCCAAAAGCACTGACCACATCAGATGTCCTGTTTCAAGAGGTGTTGCTGTATTTACTAACAAATACAGCATGGACTAGCTGTTACCATGGATTTATGTGGGTCTCATGACCAGTCATTAAAATGTTTGAACCGGTGACACGTGTTACTGCAGCCCTTATGCAAGGTGTGTATGGTGGGATAATTTGGCATATACGTATTTTTTAACTTTTTGTAATGAAGAAATATATCAAGATGCTGGAGTCTTTTATTTTCCATCATTGAAAGAAATGTTATGTCACATCATCGTATGTTTAAAGTTGTATGTATGGCATCATTTGGTTACGATGTAAGCATGTATATGTAAATAAAACTTTACTGTTCAATTATATTTTTTCAGTCAGTTGATATGCAACAACTATTAGACATCTCGACCAAATGAAGATGTCAATTTAATCACATGTACATATACAGCTTGATTGAAGACGTAACAATTTATTGGACAATTAATGCAGATGAACATAATAACGTTTTTATTTAATTTATATTTTCAGATGCATATGGGATTATTTTACTCAATCAGCAGTTCCGTCTGTCGCTGACATCACCGTGGTTAACAGAAGAATAGATAATGTCGTGTCGTCACCGACCATGCATATAGCTCCTGTGCGTGTCACGGTTTTGTGAGCTGATTGGATAGCTTCATCTCTACCTCCTTCCTCAAATATCATTGCAGATAAATGACTTACAGTCTTTGTTTTGCACAAGGAGTTCGTGACAGCAATGAAATGTGTTCGTGGTGTGAAATTCTTCTATCCCTTGGTGTTCTTACAGTCTCCATTGGTCAATGTGGCCATGTGACTCGTTACCAGGATGTGCGTCTGTCTTCCCGAATCGATCGTCTGCTGTCCCGTTTTCTACCGGTTGCACCCAGTCTGGTTTTCTGTCCGGTGTACGATTCCATACGATGTATTAAAGTCCTGATAGTATGCGTGCGTCTGCTGCTGGTATTGAGTGGCTCTAAACCAACATATCGTCTTTTGTAAAGTGTCAGTTGTTTTAAAATGTCTAAAATACAAAAGAAATGACAAAAGAACAACAAACAGAACTGGAAAAGAACGTTGTTACTATTAGGTTTTAACTTTTTGCTTCTGACGAACACTTCTTTGTTTTAGTGAAGCAATACTTATAATTTTCCATTAAACTTATTCATTACAAAGAGTACTGTCTTGAATACTTGCTGCATGGTATCTAACCCACACACGCACATCTCTCTCTCTCTCTCTCTCTCTCTCTCTCCGTGACCCTTCTACAACCCATCTGCCTTGCTTTGCCACGTTTGGTTAAATTCTGCGTTCGCCGACCTTGACGCACTAAAGTTACAATTCCAAGTGACGTAATGAGCTGTCTACAACAACCCACTGTTGTTTGCCTCAAGCTGAGTAAAAGTGCAGCAGATATACTGATATTAGTAACAATTATTTCTTGAATAGATTACAGGAATTGCAGCAGAATAACAGAGTTTTATGCACTGCTTTTGCTTTAGGCATTTTTTTTCCGAGTCCTCGAGCGGTGGCAAAGGCATGAAATATCGATGCTTGTGACGTCATAATTTAAACTTGCCAAACGAAAATGCTTGCTTTATTGAAAGTTACATTTTTAAGCGTTGCACATGGTTTTACATCCGGGTCTTTAACATGGGGCTGGTAATAAAAGCGCAGCGTTAACGCGAACGGCACCTTAACACAATAGTGCCTATATGGTTACATAAGAATTGTTGGGGGTTTTGTTGACGGCACTTGTAACATATTAGTGACTGAACATTGTGGAATAAACGATACATCTGTGCCTTTCGCAATGTCACAATGAGGCATTTATCCTGCGTCCTTTCAGTTATAAAGCCGACGCTCTACCAACGAAGCCACCGCGAAGGTACGTTTTAATAAATACTGTACATCTCCCAACAGAGGTATGGGGCATTCAAATGAACAAATTAGACAAATAATTTAGGGAAAATAATTGCTCATCAAGAAGCCGAACTTTAATCTCGTTTACTCGATCACTATTAATTTTGAAACGCGTCATCAATAATAATAAATTAAATAAATAAATTACCAACTGTCATGAGGGTAACTTTAAAACAAAATGAATGATTATACCTGTCAACGTTCATTTGAATGAGCAATTAATGCTTATACACCACGTAGAACATATGTCGGTGGGGTGGGGGGGGTGAGGGTCTGATTTAAAAACTCTAGAGCACCTTTAGTTCAAGTTTCACACCGGATTTTTCTCCGTTTTAAAGCGGAATTTCGCTTTTCTCAAGACTTTAATCCGATTTTTCTTGATATAGTCCATTGTTTTATCATCTCCGATCCAGTTTTTTAAAAACGGTCTGTTCGGTCCCATTTCTTAACGACCCTTGTAATGTATTCGTAAAGAGTATTCTGATTGGTCAAAAGTTTAAATTCATCCAAGCGTGCTTGCAAAAAATGGCGTCCCGAGTTGTTGAGAGAGAGAGACCATGACACGAAAAGTTTAGATAAAGGTTTAGAAAACGTATGGGAATGTTTGGAGTTAAGTCAGATTGCATATTCCCGGGATTAACCTGAGTTCTTCTTCCACTAAATGTACTGGCCTTCAAGTATAACATATAATGTTTTGAAAATTGATGTTAAACTCGCACTCAATCTTGTATTTTATCGATACTGCGCTTGTTAAAAAATGCATTGTTTCCAAGATAACTGACGCAGAATGTAGTAGCGACTAATGTATTCCTGAGCAAATAGGGACTGAGTGAAGAGAAAGAAATTGAGGTCTTGCTATTATATTTGTTGTTTCAGATTTGATTCAAGTGTTAAGCGGTGACGCATTGCATTGTCACTCAGGTGCTATCGTATACCCAACTAAAATTTAAATTTTTCTCATTGTCACAGATGTAAAAGAAAATGCTCAGATGTTTTATACATCATTAATACATGTTGGTGTTGTTTGCTTTAAACAAGTTTACATCATCCAGGAACTTGCAGACAATTTCTCTTTCTCTGATCTTTTGACAACTTACTTCAGTTAGGATTGTACCTGCAAATTTTGTTGGGTTCAGATCAGAAAAACAATGTCAGTACCTAGCAAGTTGTTCATGTCTTACTTTAGAGGTTTTGTTTGTAATGGCTTACAGTATGAAATATTAATGAATGGAAGTCTTTGTTTTTCCATGGAAACGTGTAGAAAAAATAATTTCATATTTTGGTGGACATGAAAGTAATTTGCCTAAAGTGAACGTACAAGTCGGTGTTACTGCCTATATTTTAACTGACCCTTAAACAGAACTTTTGACCCTGTTAGATGTTGATCAGCTGTTGAATATAATCAGGCCAGACAAGTGCTGTCAAGTCTTGGTGTGTGTAATGGTCTGTTTTGGCACAATTTCTGGCTGGAATCCTCATGTATTTGTGATGTTGCTGGTGTATGGTATAGATCAGAGACATACAGTCGCGGCGCGACGGTTCGAGGCGCTCGGGGGCAATGGTGGCGCCTCTACTCTACCTCAAGGAAGAGCTTTTATGTCAGTTGCTAACCTCCCTCCCCTCATACATGTAAGTATTTTCAAGAAATGCCCCCGTTACTCAAAGCTGAGGCGAGATACTGTGAAAATTTCAGTTAATAAGCTTCCGACGGCGCAGCCTCCCCCCCCCCCTTTCATCTGGCGTCCCTCCCCTATCTAGCTCGACTGAAGACATGGGGGAAAAAATGGATGGCTTTCTGACCCCATTTCATCCCCATCTCTGTGTTCACATCCGATGTTTACTTGTATATACGCCCCTTTTTACAATTTCAAAACCGGTATTTTGTTTTAGGTGTTAATCGCTGCAATTACTTTTTAAATCCCCCATGTTGTGTGGATTTCCTTCAAGTGCTGCGTTTCCTGTTACGTCGTATTCATAATTTGATTTATGGAAATACTTGAAAGGCATTATCTAAAATGACAGATTACATCATAGTTGTATGAATTATTAATTTGAACATTGCGGCGACACTTATGTTGGAGATTAAATTTGATGCACCCACCTTCACGAAAGGTGAATTATTGAAGTAAATGTTGCACGAGTATCATACCGTGCCTACTCTATGAATACTATGTACGAAGCGGAGATGTACCGGAAAGATATGACTGACAAATATATTCGTGGTATGTGAGGAATTCGGTCAGACGGGAATCGTACCCGACAAGTCCAGACACACCCAAACAATGCCTGTCGTTCATCGTCCCCGTTCATACGGGCGCCAGACACTTCAAAATGCATAATCTCCACAGGATGTATACTTTAGAGAGATCAAAATAATATGGATGCTCATTCCAATTAATAATACAAATACAAAATAATCACAGAAAGAAAAATTTAAATCGGCTATGTCCACTTAAAGAGATCTAAATCGTCGTAATGGGTAGGGTACATGCAGCAAGCCACCCATGTCGCAAACATTGGTTTGCCATGAAAGTGTGTGGGTGTATTATAGATTAAGTGTATTTTAAATAGATGCACCCGAGTGGAATAAAATCAACCTGGTAAGCAGCTTTGGAAGATCTCAGAACTTACGTCCAGATGTATGTATGCTCGTGAGTGGTTTTGTTCACTGCTGTAAGTAAGCATTATATATAAATATACATGTACATACACATACGCACGCACACACATTTGTGTGTTGTGTGTATTATGCATGAATTTTAGTCCGTTTCTGGGAAGGTAAATAGGAACGTGCGATTGTATGATATTAAGGACAAGTGTAAAACTTGTACTTAAATATTAAAGAATAAACTGTTTCATCAAACAAAGATGAGTTTCACGTATCATAGTGTCACACCAACCCATGTGAGTCGGAAAGACTCATAAGATTGGAAAATACAAATGGAGCATTCAGTTTGGTATCTTTACACTTTATGTCGAGAGTGACACTGTAGTCGACAAACTATATATCTGAATTGTGTTTGCAGCTTTAAAGAGCAGGCGATATCCCTTTAGTAAGGTTTATGGTCTTCTTGGTCGGGGCTCCCAGGTGTCCGAGTGGTCTAAGGCGCTAGACTTTACAGATCACTCTCATCTCACCTCTGTCCGCATGGGTTCAAGTCTCGGCTTGGCCATCGTCGATATGTGAAAAAGCTTGTCGGAAGCTTCCCGCTGTTCGGTGGTTCTTCCCAAGGTTTTCCCTGGTTCTTCCTCTATTAAATGTACTAGTCGCCATGTATAGTCAAGTGCTGAAAAATAGCGTTAAACCTGCCAATCAAACGGTCATTACACCATGTACTTTGGCCAGATGACTTCAAATAAGTCATATGAAATTGTTCCAGGGCCTCCTAAATCAGAATGTCCTCGACTTTTCTGTGAGACAAACTATATCTCGCATTTGTGTCGGCGCAGTAATTCACAGAACAATCATACATTTTTATCGCCAGAAATTTATCAGCATGAAATAAAAACCACTCGGACCACATCGGTTTTTTCTACGATTGGATTAATTGTGTTATTGATCGTGAAGTTTAAAATGAAAATATTGTTCGATGCATTTTCAACTGTTCAGCCAATCCTTTTTTAAACAGCCGCGGCGGTCCGAGTTTTGCTTTCGGCATACATTTGGTGTATGTATGAAGGAGCTCTAAGTTTCAAATGTGCGTCCTACAATCGTAATCCCGCACTGCCCAAAACTATTATCAAAATAGTAAAAGTTCAGGTTTTAGCAAATACTCGGGTTCCATTTAGTCTTTCCTTCAACTACTATTACAAATGATTTTTATTTTGTTCCGGGTCTTTTCACTGGCATACTGTTTTAACTGTATTATAAACTGCACTCAAAGTTAAGAACAGTTGTCCGAATTGGATACGTCTTTGCATAAAAGACACAGAATTTGGAGCCAGCTAGCTGTGTGCGTCAGCCGAAATAAAACAATGCTCTGTTTTCAGAGCCAAGAAACATGCACCAAGACAAAGTTTGACCTTACGCCGGTACTAGGATTGACGAGAAGGTTTGAATATACAATAACCTTATCCCGCCAACTGCTGTGAAATTATAGTGCACGCACTAGTCTCGGATGGTGTCATGAGGTACGAAAGATATTCCATGAGTGTGATGCAAAGAAACAATGGACTATATGACTGGTTACGTACATACTGTAGGCCTGAAATGAGTAATCAGCAAAGACGACTTATGCATGGACCAGTCTGACAGAACTAAGTGTATGATTCAGGATGTAAGTACAAATTCGTGTTTAAAAAGTAATGCAAAAATGACTATGCATAAAACGATAAAATATATTTTTTTTTAAAAAAAAACAAAATACAGGGATACAAAACTTACCTTTGAAAAAATTATATATATATATATATATATATATATATATATATATATATATATATATATATATATATATATATATATATATATATCTTCTTTACTTGTCAGTGCAAGTACTGACCATTGTTTTGTTCACATTAACTATTTCTCAGACTGAAAAATATCGTGACACCTACACTTTCGAAAATATGAATACAGCAGCTTTACTATTTGCAGAAAATAGTTTGGATACAGTTACACATTTGGATTGCGGATTCGGCTAATGTGGGTATGTGAGAAAGCTTGCCAGTAGCTTCTCGTGGGTCGGTGGTTCTTTCTGGGGGTTTTCCCGGGTTCTTCCTCCACCATTAATACTGGCCGCCATGTATAGCCTATCGTGTGCTGAAAATGGCGTTTAACCCTACAACAACAAAAACAACAACAACATTTTTTATTGCATTTGGGTTTGCCATTGACAGATCGCTTAATTCTCTTGTATCGTTATTGACGGAACATGGAGAACATTTTCTGATTGCTGTGTTCCAAGGTAAGACATATATCCAGTATGCTGATAATTACACTGGCGTTGGGGCATCCACCAGAAAATACTTCGTGGCCCCTTTTATTTTAGCGTCGGCCTCAGGGTGCGGGAGGGCGCGGATTCGAACCCCGGCCGCGTCATACCAAAGACTTATAAAAATGGTACTTGCAGCTGCCTCGCTCGGTGCTCAGCATTAAGAGGTTAGTGTTAGGACTGGTCGGCCTGGTGTCAGGATGATGTGACTGTGGGACATGATGCTACATTTCTGCGGCATGATGCCCCAGTGCTAGACATCACTATCAACTGCCACATTGCAAACATCGTAGCAATATGAGTGAAAAACTGGTAAAGCTGCATTAAAAATCCAAATCACAAACACACACATACACACATTTAGATAGTGTTTAAATAAATGAAGAAAAATTACACTACTTTTATTGTAATATTAATAACCATATTAACTACGTTAATCACAAGTGTGTTTGCTGACAAAGCTAAATCAAAATTACAATAGACAGTTATACAACTCATAAATCTTCCTTCTTGCGTTTTAAATTCGTGTGGTGCATAGCAGATTTGTCCCCCCCCCCCCGGACATCATTTACAATAGATTTGAAACATCATATTACAGTTAAAAACTGTTCATTCTTAATGAAATTACTCTTTATCATGTGTCTTTTACCCTCCCAGTCTTTCCAAGATTTGTACTTTATATATGGATTCTGTACTGGGCCATAACTAAAGAAAAAGGAGACAAATAGGGAGAGATAACGAGTAAAGAAAAGAGAAGGCTGGAACGAGAGAGAGAGAGAGAGAGAGAGAGAGCGGACCGAACCGGGTGACACCCACAGCGGGGGTGACACCAAAATGACATTACTAAGGAATCTGTATGGTCTGATACGGAAGGAGGCAAATGGGGGTGACAGCATAAGTTACCGCACTGGGTGACACCAACGCTTGTGACACCACTGAAGGGGAGACAAAACGATATTCAGTATTCAGACCTAAGAATGTTCGAATCATCATTTTACACCATGTTCTGGTTTAACTTGTGGCAGAAACATCGTAATGTTATATTTTCTATTAAAAGTAGTTGGAAAATCTGTACGAAAGGGTAATTGAATGCACTGTATTAAAATAATGAATAATTCATAAAAATCAGTTTTAAATTAGATCAAAGGAAGCACTTTTAACAAATGCACAACAGTCGCATTTTTCACGCGCGGTCATGCACGAGTCTTTGATTAGCGAAATCGAATGACGACTAGGAGAATATAAGACATAGACGAAAAAGCAAAGACGTTGCTTGTCGAAGCTGAGAATGACGTTACAGTTTGGGTCTGCCTTTTAAAGATAAACTTGGTTATGGATATGTACTTGTTGACACCAGTTCGGGATAAGAATACCGGCTGATATACGCATAGCTCAATTTTCTCTCTGACAACGACTACTAATTTGAGAACTGTCACAGACAAAGCAGACCTCGCGAACAAAAGATTCAAATGATCTATAGGCATATTGTTATGTATTTCTCGTTCTCAGATTTAAACAAAATAGAAACATTTGTTTCAGATTGCCACCTTTTAACCTGTTCTTGAGCAGGTTTTGGCTTGTTTACGTAAGTATATTCTTAATACATTGCGACAAGTTTACACGACAATGCACATTAACACTGATAATAACACTTATTCCCTGACAAAGGCAAAAACGAAAATGCTCACATTAGATAATGTATTAAAATGTTATTACTGTTAAAGACTTAACAAAGAGCTGTTCATCTGATACCTGAAAGGAGAAAGATGAAAATAGGATATATTTTATCTTTTAAAGCGACAGGTGTAACTCGCCTATCGATGAAGCGGATGAATATTCACGGAGCGCACGTTGAATCAATTGTGTTTATGAATGTATTGTCAACGTTTAACATACATTTTATGAAGTGAAATATATCCAAAGCGTTTTCATTTAAATCATAGATTGGTAAAGCAATAGGTGGACAAGCAGAAACGGCAGAACAATTTCTCTTAAAATATTACAATTGTACAACTCTGAGACATCGTGTTTCATTCACATTGCCGACCCGACATTACAATTAAGACTTTATCCTACAATCCAATGTATTATGTCGAAATTAATACGCAAATGTGTATGGTGGTACAAACCTTCATAAAATTATCAACCACAAGTTTATTCCATCTTTTTAACCCAGTAAATGATCTTTGAAATAATAATAAATACAAGAACTGATTTAGTATATACTGATATTTGTATGTGATTTAAGTCGGTGGACAATTACTGATTGTTTAAATTTCTCTGTAATAGGGGAGACAGTTTTCAACAAACTTCAAGATTTCTAATGAATCCAAATGTAGATTATGGATTATATTCGTATGCATCATACATGAACATGTTTTACTGAATAAATACTGATTTAAAAAATGGTCATTGATAGTTTACTTTTCTTTAGATACCCTTTGGATTTGTAATGTTGAGATAATACATGCTCTCTCTCTCGTTTTCTGTTTCTTTGCGTTTTCTCTCTGTTCACTCTTATTATATACTAGAACTTTCAGTTTTTAGTCGCGTTTTGTTCTCTGTTATGTTCTATTGCAATCGTTCATCAACTCAAATAATATTGTTAATACCACTTTAAGAGCGAATAATATCTTAACCAGGCTAGTAAAATATTGAATAGTGTCTTAACCAGGCTAGTAAAATATTGAATAATGTCCTAATGAGGCTAATAAAACACTGATTAATATCTTAATCAGACCAGCAAAACAATAAATGATATCTCAATCAGGCTAATAAAATAACGATTAACGTCTTCACCAGGCTAATTAAACATTTAGTCATGTCTTAATCAGGCGAATAACACATTGAATAATGTCTTAATCAGGCTAATAAAACAGTGAATAATGTCTCAATCAGGCTAATAAAACTTTGAATAATGTCTCACTCAGGCTAATAAAACTTTGAATAATTAAAATACTACACGTTTTGCTGCTCTGTCGTTTTCTTTGTAAGGAGTGTACAATTTCTTCCTTGTACCTGTAACACTAGCTAAAGTACAAAATCCAAGGTCACTTGAAAGGAGCGGAAGCGTAGGCGAATCGGATATTTTCTTTTAAGATACGGATTTCAAAAAGTGGGACATCTTGATCTCCAAAGACGATTGGATCCATCCTACGCATGTAATCCATCTAATATCGGTCGGTATTCAGTTTTTAAGAATGCATTGAAGGCGAGCCCTCAGCTTGTTATATTCACAGGTTATAAGTAGCCGATCAAACACAGGACGTGACAAAGGATAAAGTGAGTCTGTGCCAATGTTGTACGCAACACACAAAAATACCAAAACCGTAATGCACGATAGACTTTGTTCTCGATTTGATTCTATGTAAGTGTCGTTTCAATTTGAAATCCGAAGGCAATGGCTGTCAATGTTGTGGTCGTGAACGTTTATGCTGTTGTTATTGTTGTTGTTGTAGGGTTTAACGCCATTTTTTCAGCACAATATAGGCTATAAAAGCACGAAAAGAACCACCGACCCACGAGAAGCTACTGGAAAGCTTTCTTATATACCCACATTGGCCGAATCTGAGACTCGAACACACACAGACAGAGGTGAGATGGCAGTGATCCGTAACGGTGACCACTCGGACACTCGGCCCCCCCCCCCCCGTGTTTCTACCTGATCGATTTACGTGTTCAGGTATAGAGATCAAAGTTCACAAGAAACAATTGCCTGCTAAGTGTTTAAGTTACAGCTGCTGAAACTGCATAAAATATATATCAAAGTAACATTTTCTTTATACCTTCTTTATACCTAAAATTAAAGTATTGTTGATGCTAGATGAGTAATGAAAAAAAAAAAAAAAAACGGATGTCGTGGCGGAAATAAGTAGAAGTACGTACTTGGACAATACCCAGGACCCTTCAGTTTTATATTTTTTCTAACTTTCAGGGCAATTAATCTAAATTAGACTTAATGAAGTTACAAGCAAATAGAAATTTAAAATTACAAAATGAAGAATGAAAATGATAGAATAAATACAGACCCATATAAAAATGCAACATCTGAAATAACATACTGAATCATTCATTGCAGTTTTTCATTTCTATGCAAATCACAGCTCAGGAAGGATGCACGAGTCATGTATGTGTCCTATTCAGGGCCGGCGCCGGACCTGGCCAGACTATCTGGCGCCCTAGGCAAGGTTAGATTCTGGCGTCCCCCCCCCCCCCCGGAAAATATAAATTTCAGTATTTATAAACAATAATTTTTTTTAAAAATGCGCCCAATGAAATCAGCGCCCTAGGCAGCTGCCTAGTTTGCCTTTATGGTAGCGCCGGCCCTGGTCCTATTTATATGCAAATGACTCCTCAGGAAGTATGCACGAGTCAGGTATATGTGTCCGAGTTCTATGCAAATCACTTTACAGAAGGATATACGTGCCAGGTATATATGTCCGATTTCTATGCAAATCATTCTTCAGGAGGTTTGCACGAGTTAGGTATGTGTCCGATAAACCAGAGGCACAATACCATCTCATCTCTGTAAATGTACAGAGGGATGGCTTTCTGCACTGATTTGTTCTTGAGGCATCGAAGCCTGCTTTTCTCTTTTTTATTCCACATTTTTAGCCAAGCAGATTTCTATACCGTATGTACTCGCTTATGACTTGAGCCCAACTGCAAAACTGCACAGGCCCAGATCTGCAGTAATGTGCCGGCAAACCTAGCTCTGTGTAGTTTGTTACTAGTAGTGTAGAACGAACAACATAGAGCCCTAGGATGTGCAGGCACAGTATGCTAAGGCAGATCTGGGCTGTGCAGTTTTGCAGTTGCATCGACCTATAAGCGAGTATAGCGGTAATAGATTAGCTCAATGTTGTAATCTCCCATTTTGAAACAGGCGACTGGAAGGCAGCTTCGCCAGCTTTATCTGCCATTTAATTATTCTTAATACCAACGTGAACGGGCAGCCAATACAATATCGGCAGCAGAATCGTTGTTTTTTTTTTTTTTTTGGGGGGGGGGGTTATAGCTTGTATGAGCAGATCCTCTTTCAGTATGATTTGGACACGAATTCTACGTAATCGGCAAAACTGCATACAGTTTTTATTTACACAATTTTAACCCGTTTTCTTCTGCCCATTTCTGTACTAAGTGAGTTATTACCGTTTATACTGCAAAGAACAAAGATCATGATCTGCCGTAGCAGAAAGCGCATGCAGATCGGGGTCTATGTTGCTTGCTCTACTGATTATTCCTAGCAAACATTACAGACCCAGATCTACCGGCGCATTATGTGATGGTAGACCTGGGTCTGGGACTGTTTGCAGTTTGACTCGATTTATAAGCGAGTATATACGGTTTATAAGTAAGGGCATCAGTCGATTTGACACTGTTACGTCATACTGTATCAAGTACATACACAAATGTATACAATAGGCCCTAATTCTTCGAGGAATATTTTCCATGTTACCAGCTTGTCGTCCATCTGTCTGTGCATTTAACCTACCTTTGATCGTAAGGAATCGTGTGTCTAGATTAAATATTGTCATCTGTGTCAGCTATGATGTAGTGCGGGCTTGATCATTGCACACATATCAGGTTTAAACGCTAAGCTAAATCAAGCCCGAACGGGTGCAGCAATATATATATATATATATATATATATATATATATATATATATATATATATATATATATATATATATATATATATATATATATATATATATATATAAGAGGTGGGGACTGTGTGAACTCCCACTCCTTATGAAGCTTTAGTTATCGTTACCAGCAAGATGAACCACTGTATTATTACCCGGATCGAGTAAACAACAACATCAAATACGAAATTAATGGACGGAATAGATATGAGCAGGGATATAGAACAGAAAAACACGAGCCCCGTATGTAAAATATAATTTTATCTTTTACATTAACAAAATGAAATTGATAATGACATTTTAATTATTCACTTTTTCCTACAAATAGAGTTACAAAATTTATGCGAAATTCAATTAGCCATTTTGTTAAACCGATGAAACAAATTTGATCATATAACAGAGTGAATGATCGAACTTGAATTGCCTGATCAGCATCACGCGGTGCATCCAGTCTTTTCAGAATCACTGTTGGTGATAGCTGGGCGTTTCCGTATTCACTCTCTCTCTCTCTCTCTCTCTCTCTCTCTCTCTCTCTCTCTGCTTCGGGTGATCAACCACCGCCTTGGTTGTACACAGCGCTCTTTTCCACTGTGAAGTTCATGTATGGAGCTGTCTTTTCCTTCAAATAAATTATACTACACAACCTAAATATGTGTCAGTGGTTTTTTTCGTCTTTTCTTCTGGGATCAAACAGTATTCCCAATCATTCTTTAACGTCCGTTATTGTCTTATCGTAATTCAACGGAACTAAGCTGTGGTCAATTCGCAAGCTGATCTGATACGCATACAGCCTACTAACGCGAATTTGTGTATTTCCTACTCGCATTCATAACTGAGAACCATGATATAACTAAACCTCTTAAATAAACGAGTACACCCCGATGTGGGTTGTAAATTACCGCTGATTATGTCAGTCGCCACACGCTCCTAATACTAACACCTTTCGATTCTCGGTTGGAAAGAATTCACAAACGAATTAATGGACTTCACACATGATCCTTACTATGTTCCTTGTATAACTGGCGATTCAATGACATACATTTCCAGACAAAGAAAAATCAATTCTTTGCATATACGATGCATCATTTGAGCCAGATAAATTAATTCCAACAACTCGTACCAGAGTAACGCATGAAATTACTACAATACGTGATTTCTAATACATGCAAACCATAAATCCGAACACATTCATATTAATGAAATATTGTATGACATCCTAGAATGCATGAGTCATATAACATTCAAGGCAAATGAAAGCAAGCAATAACCTTGAACTCTAGAAAAATTGGAACTTGAATTTAAAACGAATAATTTCAAAAAATAATAAAAACCTACTTCAGTGCTCTGTGTAACTGAGACGATCTATTTGTGCCTTTTATAAAGACGAATCTCTCTCTCTCTCTCTCTCTCTCTCTCTCTCGTTCCGAGTGACTAAAAGTCTTCCGGAACTATGTTCCTTGGATGATTTTTTTAAAGAGAAAAATACTTTTTACTGATCTCACAGCCAGCTTCCCCTTTCGGCGGGAAGATTACTTAAACCTTGGATTTCGTCTGGTAACATTCCTCCCTCCTTAAGCTTAGCCGATCAGGATTAACTTTCCCTAATCGACAAGTATTTTAATACTCCATTCGAAATCAGTATAATTCTCTCTGGACCACCTTTATTACTAACTACTCTGGATATTATCATTTTATTACAACTGTTCCAAGCTTTCCCAAAATTTTGGCTCTGATTTGTCTTAGGTTTCTCATTTCCCGCTACTGCATGACCTTACGTTAACCTATCTGTCTCACCGTTTTCGAACGGATTCTAATTAAAATTCAGTTATGCTTCTCAAACAAGAGAGGGTTAACCATTACGAGCTGACACCCTTAATGCGAAGTTACCCGTACGTTAATCTTGATAGTTACGTGTCATGCTGACCACGACGAAATGTAGTGCGTAAAAATATCTTCAAAATTTTGCAACATTTGTGGATCCCCTCCCCGGCTTAAAAAAACGTACGCACACACACACACACACACACACACACACGTACTGTCACGTGTCACTTGAAAATTGTCAATCAGTTCACGTTTATTGGGTATTGTGCACACTTTGAGTAAATAGATACATATACTTTTGCTTTGGTGCCCTTTCAATGAAAGTCTGGGCTCTTTTGAAATTTTAGAACCCCGCCCAGCGCTTGATCCGGTCCAGGTAATTCCCCAGGTAAGTCCACATTATGTTCTGTTTTTGGCATCCTGGATAACGTCTTGTAGAATGAGTAGACGGAAAGTTTTATTTTTCAGTGAAGAAAGGTGGAAACAGCAGCTCTGGCGGTACTAGAACAGAAAAAAATTAAGTACATCAACTAGTATGTTAGACTATATGCAGTTTTATTCCCTTATTCTTGCAATTCAAGACTGTTACATTCTGATCAGGTAATCACGTTTTTCTTGTTGGAAGTTACCATGTAAATACTCCTAATTTTGTGTTTTTATAAATTGCATGTTTCTGGGACGATTTCATGATTCGAAGAGGATGTTTAATTTATAAATAAAATATTCTGCAGTCCCCCTGTAAATGATCAACTAGACCAGTACACAACTAAGGATACATGACTTAAGCAGTTTTACTGAATCACGGTTGAGTCGGAGATACAGCAAAAGGAAAATAAAATAAATGTACCTAAAATATTTAGAGCCCATGGGCATGTCAATGCCAAGACCCACGAGGTCCACAAATGTTTTGGAAACGTTTTCCCAGATCAAGGGATAGACAATATATTGTCTACTTAATCGCGATATTACGATCGTTCGATTAAATAGTAGAATCGAGTGATGATATTCTTTGTTGCATATTGTTGAAAGAATAAGTCGATATTATTATTATATTTGTACCACGTACATTCTTTTTCCAAACTTCAACTTCTACCATCTTGCAAATGAAGTAAATATAATAGGATCATCGTTGAACCCGTAAAATACAATATATTTAAAGGGGAGAAAGACAAATAGATAATTTTCTCTAAAGTTTATCGAAATCTTAAATGAATGCAGGCTAGATATAAAGCTGTCAAGGGCGGATCCAGAAATATCGTTAAGGTGGGTGGATGCTTTGTTTGTTTCCTTAGTAATCTGACTGTATATAAAATAACGGGGAGAAAGGTGTACTCAAGTGGGGGTGGGGGTGGCTGTTAATTATTGTTAATTAGGGCTACTTTAGGATCGTGTATACAATCTCTGAAAGACCATCGTTTGTCAGTAAAGGACGATGATTTAGCACAGGTACAGTGCACATGGGACCACTGATTGCCAGTAACATCAATTAATAAATTCTATGCTATAAGGTTCATCCATGGTCAGTTGTGTAGGTGGGTTTTTGAGGGGGAAGGGTAACTTCGGGCGCTGGGCGATGGGGCAAAGCAGTTGGGAACATCTTTTCCAGCTGCATTTTTTATAGTATTTCGCCTCACCTTAATGAAACGGCGGCAATTCTTCACAATACATATTTAGATGGAGGGGGTGGGATGGAGGCTGGCAACTGACATAAATTGTTCTCGTTGGCAATGTAGGTTCGCGACTAAAGACCATTGCTCCTGCTAAAAAATAGTCTTGCCACTTTATCCTGGAATATCAAACGGGGAAATTTGAGTCGAGTTGCATTTTAAGGCATAGTTTGTTTTTATAAAAATGAGCCAGTTAAATTCGCTTCAGTTTCAAATATGCATGTCAGAGAAATTTCTGGTATATGGTGCGCAATATGAAACCCGTGTAGAAGAAAATTCCGGAAGAAGGAATTTAAGTTTGTATTTGTGTGTATATATCAAGAAAGCCACGACGTTTAAATGAGTGACACAGGAAATTGTGGGAGTAAGCGTGGACCTCTGCATCCGTGAAAGAGACAACGCCTATAGAAGACGTTTACTTCTTAATTATTTTTTTTTAATTCCGGGAGAAGGTGTTTAATTCTGTAAAAGGTATCAGTGATATATCTGTAAGAAGTCACATAATGCTTAATTACTGAAAAATCCGGGAGAATTGGTAAATTTGTATTTCTTGACCTTTATGCGACCTAGTAGTCAAAGAATCTGACCATTTTCTTGTGCAACCAGTTTGTGTGCAATGCATTCCTAAAGATGAGAGTGAGTTGCCATTTTTAGATTATATAACATAAATTTATCAGTCATTTCAATTTAATTGGTTCAGTTTAAAATATCATCTTCGTACATAAAAGTGGTATGATCTCTCGGCCAGTAATGAGTTTCGGAAACTTGATACGTTGTGTTGAGTCATGTTGTCTGAGGTTGTCTTGGTTACTGATAAATAGCGTTGAGCCTCTTGATACTTAAGCAATTTTACAAGCATAGATTGACATGTTGTAAAATGTAACAAATTCGTACAAGTCTGAATTGACATGTTGTAAAATGTAACAAGTTTGTATAAGTCTGAATTGACATGTTGTAAAATGTAACAAATTTGTAGAAGTCTGAATTGACATGTTGTCAAATGTAACAAATTTGTATAAGTCTGGATTGACATGTCGTAAACTGTAACAAATTTGTATAAGTCTGAATTGACATGTTGTAAAATGTAACAAATTTGTATAAGTCTGAATTGACATGTCGTAAACTGTAACAAATTTGTATAAGTCTGAATTGACATGTTGTAAAATATAACAAATTTGTACAAGTCTGGATTGACATGTTGTAAAATGTAACAAATTTGTATAAGTCTGGATTGACATGTGAAATGTAACAAATTTGTATAAGTCTGGATTGACATGTTGTAAAATGTAACAAATTTGTATAAGTCTGAATTGACATGTTGTAAAGCGCAACAAATTTGTTTAAGTCTGGATTGACATGTAAAATATAACAAATTTGTATAAGTCTGGATTGACATGTAAAATGTAACAAATTTGTATAAGTCTGGATTGACATGTGAAATGTAACAAATTTGTATAAGTCTGGATTGACATGTGAAATGTAACAAATTTGTATAAGTCTGGATTGACATGTTGTACAATGTAAGAAATGTTTACAGGTTTGGATTGACATGAATTACTGTAAAGCATAACAACTGAACTGTCAGACAGGAAGAAAACTCATTTAATGGCTGGTTTTTAATTCTTTCCAATATCCAACTTTAATTAGCTTCATGGTACAAATTCAGAGAGTGTAAATAATTAAAAATGAAAAGTTAATTGATTAACCAACTAATTAATTGATTGAAATTAATGTTTCACTTACGTCAGCCATCTTAAACATGCTGTATTAGAAAGTATTATTGTCATGGAAAAGGTGAAAATAAGCTCTTGGAACATCGTTAAGAATTCCAACTGCCATGTCTGCAAAAAAAATAATTTGGATAAAAAAATGTATGCAAATGGGATGATGCAGAAAAACAAAATGTATTATGTAATAATGTGACAGTATCAATTTATCCGCAGTACCACATATATCGTAAATATTCTTCACGTGGTATTGCAACTGATAGCTCAGTAACGCCTAATTTTAATTCGATCGTCAAACAACACAGAATCCTCCTGTACGTCTCCGAAAAATACAGCGAATGGGATCCTTCGCGTCGTAAAATTCCCAAACTCCATCCCCACAAGCTCGCTGCCCTGTTTCGCCCACGTACGCAGTACTGTGACCTTAAAAAGATTTCTGCGATATCTAAACTGACTTTAAAGTTTCTAAAGTATTTTTAGATGATCGACAGGCAGCATAGATTCTTTTCGCCTGACTTGCGGAGAATACATATACAAATCAGAAACAGAAGGTTACACAATAGGCATACACTGTAATAACCTTGGATGCTGTACACATGCATATTGATCACAGAAATGTTGACTTGTGTTCCTCATACATTTTTATGGATGGATTTTCCTCCCTTTAAAAGATACTTTTATGAATTGTACGCTTCTGATGCATTAACACTTATTGTATATGTGTGCGTAGCATGTTTTGCATAGTCTGCCATTGTCCTTGTATATTTAAAATCGGTATACATGTAAATGCTAGTTTAAGGATGCATGAGCCATTAATTATTTTAACCAGAATACATTAACACTGCATGTAAGCACATATTATATTATATCTGACTTTTCTGCATTTAATTTTTAATCAGAAATTATAAATTGGGGAAAAGGAGAGGGGAATATCTTAAGTGTACCTTGGCAGGTCATTACGCATGCGTATTTAAACACTGCATGCAATTGAAGAGAGTGGATCTGTTCACGTTCTTTTCTACATTGATCATTCAAATATAAATTACAATTGTTGGACTGATACGCAGTTTTAGCTAAGAAGCACAATTTTACAACTTTTTCAAAAAAATTGTTGGTACTATACGTGTGATTGTTGAATTAAATTGTTATATTATTGTTTACAGTCAGTAAAATAACTCTAACGAGCTAATGTTTCATATTATGTAATGCAATTCCGACTTTAAATAAAAAAATAAAAACACCGTCAATAGCCGAAGTAAAGTTACAAAGTTCTATATTCACTCAAGTAGTACTTGCAAATACTGTATATCCAGTCAATATCTAGATTACAGGTAAAGTTTTCCTGACGACTCAACCTTTAAGTAACTTGCCCCAGGTTTGTCTTTATCAAACCGCAACAGGCAGAATCACAGATGACAAAATGCGTACACCTTATTGGGTTTGGTTATGCCCAGGTGGAGAACGGGTCGAAAATGACGCACGAGAAGTTCATTTATATATTTGTGGATGAAAAGTCGTGACGGGAAATTGCCTCATTGCTACAATAGAGCTGGGAATAGCGATATTATCACGTGTTCCGACCAACTAAATATAGCATTATATATAAACCTAAATTAGGAACTCAGACACTGTAAGTTCGAACATGACAGTTGTTATGTACTAAAATGGGAATAGTCAGATTAAATTTAAACGCGCATGATTATGTTTCTCTTTTAAATAATAATGATGAGTAATAGTTCGACAGAGAATATATATATATATATATATATATATATATATATATATATATATATATATATATATATATATATATATATATATATATATATATTGCAATCATATTGTATTTTTGTTAATGTCTATTTCCAAGCAGAATCTCGCCATCTGTATTTCTTTAAGATCTTGCTCGAATATTCTCGTATGTATGATAGGAGATATTTTCATGTCTAATTTAGGAAGACCCAGAGTGACATTTTCAGTGACATTAACGGATGACAGGTCATATATTTTCACTTTTGATAAATATAAAAAATTAATCAATTAAAAATTCCCATTATCTAAAGGAAAAAATCATATCAAATATATGACTCAAAGCAGGCTTCCTGTCAATGACTTTGATAACTATTTGTGATAATTTGGATTGTTTGTTGAATAATGAAAATATCGGTCGACTTCTAACAGTCAGCTTGTACTCCACACGGGCAAATTTCTCACCAAGTATTTTAAAAATCATGTGCCACCTATGTCTATTGAGTATTCAGCCAGTGGAGAAAACTGACAAGGGTCTACTGAGTATTCGACCAATGGAGATTACTAGTCAGAGGGATAAAGTAACTCGAAGCATTTGGAAACACCAATGTACTACATTTGCCTTTATATCTGCAAGAAAACAAAAAAACAAAAGAAAAAAACAAACTCTCTGGCTCGAATTTCCTAATCCACAAGCAAACATACAAAGTTATTGCAGTCAGATGCAATACTTGACTAGACACTGTATTTATTGTAACTTGTACACTGATGACTCAATCGTCTGTTGGTATTTGAACTTTGCCGCCACTCGACCAAGACCAGGAAACCGCTAGGAACTCCATATAAGGAACAACACTTAGACTCTTGTTACCAAAGATCATATGATGATGTATACATGACCGGTTATGAGTTATTTGGGGTAGCTGGCTATTTAATCTGCGGAATCAGTTTTATATTTTAACCAATATGTGTGATAATGAGAACATTTTCAACTGCAGTTGATAGGAAGGGAGTACATTCTTTAAAGATACACACTTGATTATACTGACCGTCAAATTATCTCATTGAAAAGAAATATCTTTATTACTGAACGGGTTGATTGACAGTGTTTATCACAAGTCAGTCTTGACATGGAAACCTTTTTGATTGATATGAATCATCCTGCGTCTCGGATCGTCGTGTGGGAGATTTGAAAGTGAATTATATACTGTTTCTAACTCTAGATTAGAACTTTTCTTGATGGGCGGTCTTAATATTGATTTAATGGTAGAGTAAATGGTATGATTTTCTTAATATTGATTTAATGGTAGAGTAAATTGTATGATTTTCTTAATATTGATTTAATGGTAGAGTAAATGGTATGATTTTCTTGATGGGCGATCTTAATATTGATTTAATGGTAGAGTAAATGGTATGAATTTCTTGATGGGCGATCTTAATATTGATTTAATGGTAGAGTAAATGGTATGATTTTCTTGATGGGCGATTTTAATATTGATTTAATGGTAGAGTAAATGGTATGATTTTCTTGATGGGCGATCTTAATATTGATTTAATGGTAGAGTAAATGGTATGATTTTCTTGATGGGCGATTTTAATATTGATTTAATGGTAGAGTAAATTGTATGATTTTCTTAATATTGATTTAATGGTAGAGTAAATGGTATGATTTTCTACGCATATATAATCTCAATCAAATTAATCTACAGTGCTACTGCAGTCACTATCACGTCGACAACGTTAATCTACAGTGCTACTGCAGTCACTATCACGTCGACAACGTTAATCGATTACATTTATTGTACGCACCCTGAATTCATAGTCGAGACATTCATTTTAATGTATTCTAATATTGACCACTATCCTTAACGTATTCTAATATTGACCACTATCCGTAACGTATTCTAATATTGACCACTATCCTTAACGTATTCTAATATTGACAACTATCCTTAACGTATTCTAATATTGACAACTATCCTTAACGTATTCTAATATTGACCACTATCCTTAACGTATTCTAATATTGACCACTATCCTTAACGTATTCTAATATTGACCACTATCCTTAACGTATTCTAATATTGACCACTATCCGTAACGTATTCTAATATTGACCACTATCCTTAACATATTCTAATATTGACCACTATCCTTAACGTATTCTAATATTGACCACTATCCTTAAAGTATTTTAATATTGATAACTATCCTTAACGTATTCTAATATTATTGACCACAATCCTTAACGTATTCTAATAGTGACCACTATCCTCAACGTATTCTAATATTGACCACTATCCGTAACGTATTCTAATACTGACCACTATCCTTAACATATTCTAATAGTGACCACTATCCTTAACGTATTCTAATATTGACCACTATCCGTAACGTATTCTAATACTGACCACTATCCTTAACATATTCTAATATTGACCACTATCCTTAACGTATTCTAATATTGACCACTATCCTTAAAGTATTTTAATATTGACCACTATCCTTAACATATTCTAATATTGACCACTATCCTTAACATATTCTAATATTGACCACTATCCTGTCTGTGCCACAGTCAACAAATTCTGGAATCCATGCATACCACTATTAATGCTGATCCTATAACCATTTCCATGAGAATACCTTTTTGACTGACTTGATATATGCTGTAAGTAATTGTAACCTAGTTTTTATAAATCTAGGCCTTGATGTACATTGTTGGACTGCATTTTTTTTCTTGCAGTCCAAAATCTACATGTTCCAATTAAATGCAAAAGGAAAAAGAGAAATTATGGGATGGGACTGGTTAAACTGAACTATGAGAGAAGCTATGAAACTTCATGATTTTTGTCCCAAGCTGCGTGCAAAAAGAATTTTAAAAAAAACACAGAAATTTAGTCAAAACATTAATCGCTTAAGCTAAAACGATAATTCTTTCAAAATTGAGAATAAAAGTGACTGAAGAAAAACATAAAAAAAAACATTTTAGTAACTTTTATTAAAATTAAAAAATTCATTTACCGATCAAATGACATCTAACCTCTCAGAACTATTATATATATATATATATATATATATATATATATATATATATATATATATATATATATATATATATATATATATATATATATATATATATATATATATGTGTGTGTGTGTGTGTGTGTGTGTGTGTGTGTGTGTGTGTGTACAGTCATTAGATATTGCAAACGACCTCAATACCTTTTCTCCATCATTTACCTCAATATTACTATAGCAGTCTGGCATATAACGAGATTTTGTACTCCTGTCGATTTTGTGGATTGTAAAGTCCCGTCTCATATATCCGTTCCAGATCCCTTAATGTTTTCAAGGTGTTGTAGATATTTTAGGAAAACGTGATAGCAGCAAAGCAAGATGACTAGATGAAATCTCATTAAAATACTCAAACTATCAGCTCAAGTTGATTCCCTGATAAAAATAGCTATTGATGCGGGAATCATTCCAACTAATCTAAGATTGGACAAAGTGCTGCAAGTCTTTACTCAGGGGGATAGATCGTTAGCAAACAATTATCGACCTATATCACTTTTACCAGCAATTATCTAGCTATGTTTTGTATTAAAGCACAATGCCTTTTATCTTCACCGATTCAAACAAAATACAATCATCTACATTTCTCACAATCAGTTTCAGAGAAAAGCTTTAATGCCAAACTTCCCTTATAAAAGTTGATAGATGGATAGCAGCTACATATGACGGACAAATAATAGGAGCAATTTAATTTATTTAGAATTGTAAACGTCGTTTCATTTAGTAGATTATGAAATACCGGTACTGTTGAGAAACCTCAGGGAATACAAATTCAATGATAATTCCCTTGCTTGGTGTGTTTCTATGGTTGATGCTACATCTCCAATACGTCAAAGTGGAGTTACTCAAGGCTGTATTCTTGTCCCTTTTCCTTTTCATTCATGGTTTACGTCATCATATGAATGCCACTAAAACTGATCTTATTTTACGGAATACACAACCTTACATGCTATGAAATATACAATATCTTCTCTTAAATAACATCAATAACATGACGTAAGGCCCGGGTTTGCCGAGTGGTCTATGGAGCTCGCTTTTACCGATCAAATGACATCTCACCTCAGTATGCGTGGGTTCGATACTTGTAATGTTTAGGTACTCGCGTTTGAACTGATATACGGCTATTTGTACACAGCCTGATCTGTAGTATGACGTATAACTGGCAAACCTAATAAAAGAATTACTCGAATATTTTCCCTGTATGATCTTAATTTTTCCAATTGTCACGTTCATACAACACATGACTTAGATGCACAATTGTTAGTGAAAACCTGGGGCACATTGATCAACGTGTTCATTTTAAACACCTCGATACAGTTGTGAGGCACTGCACACCTAGAGGCACTGCACACCTAGAAATGATGGCAAGAATGTGTTGTTTGGAGATCATTGTTTTCGCCGATAGCTACAGACAGTACTAAGTTTAAACATGCTTTATTGCAGCACACAAAGCAATATTATGCCAGCAGGATTGGAATCAAGTTATAATCTTCTCCATCACGGTAGTGTGATAACACATATAGTGTGCAGAATTCGGCTTACGTCTGCATTACGATCTTGTTTTTTTATATAATAAAGCCAAGGAAAGTTTAGTCTTTCAGAGAGGAAGAATAAAACAATAGTTCCAAAAGCACTTGTATAAGAAAATTTCAATCCATAAATGGTTATTTTAGACTGCATGCATTTTATTTCCTGATGCTCGAAATTCTGGATAGAGTTATATTTCGGTCAGGTAATCACGTTTTTCTAGGGAAGTTGCCATGTAAATATCCATAGTTTCGTGTTCCTTACTTTTTGCACAGTTTTAAAAAGATTTAAACATTCAATGAATAGGTTTTCCAATTAGAAATCTGTAACTGGCAATCACGTAGGAAACCCCTATCATAAATTCTCAAATAAACCAGTGTAAGACAAAGGATATATAAATTTTGCTAGTCTCGCGTCGTGGCTTTACAAAATGTCGCCGCAGATATAATGAAAGAAAAGAATTATATCTACAATTTTAAGTACCCACGTGTATTTGGTTGCTACTGGCCACAAATATGTTTTTGGACACTTTTCCTCAGATCAAGCGAGAGGCAAGAGATCGTCTAGTTATTGAGATTTTTACGATCGTTCTATGAAAGTCGTCGCGTACGGACATTATCGTCGCGTACGGACATTATCGTCGCGTACGGACATTATCGAGTTGTCTGGTTACGAATATATTGATATTAACAGCATATTGTCTTTTTGATGCCATATCAATTCATTTTTTTTTTGTAACTAATAAAACAGTTGTTTTTGTCAGAACTTAATTTGAAATGTTACACAAATATAATTTTATTTATGATACTTTATAATTACACGTTTGACAACTGTCATGTATGTCATGTGGTGGCCAAATGGCATGTATGTTATGTGGTGGCCAAATGACATGTATGTTATGTGGTGGCCAAATGGCATGTTGTGATCTATATTCGGGATGAAACCAACTTTTGGAAAAATTTCAAATTCGAAAAACACAAAAACAAGTAAATATTTGTAGCTATTTACTTGCGTATGTGTTAGGCACATGTATTTCAATGTATGAATAATCCCAAGTTTTCAGGAGAGCATTTGTCTTCTGCTTGAATTTACGTAATTTCTCAAGTCCACGAAATATTGTATTGTGTGCTAAGCAATTGTGTTTTATGTTTACTGGCTCCCTCTGATAAACATATTACCCGGATGTAGGCATCGCACTCAGAGTTTCCTTCTTATTATATCAATAGTGCAGCAAGTAAAGTCTGCGTCAACACTTAATCTTTGTATCAACACGATCTCTAATTCAGCACGATGTCTTTCACAGGGTGTCAGCTGTAGCGTAAGTTTGATCATCCTACTTTTCCTATAGTTTTAGATTGCAACTTATACAACAATTATGATACACATAGCTAATTCATCTTATATAAGTTACTGACAGTTTAATTTGGGGTGGGTGAGTGTGTATGGGGCTGCTGTTTTCTTTTGATCTAGCATTTAGTTTTCTCAATTTCAAGGCAGTTGGTTTTACGAAAAATGTAATAAATATAATAACGTGATATTTTGCTAAGAATCAAAGCATGATTTTTGACAGAAGGAAATCCCAGGCCCCTGCCCCAGATCATTAAATTGCTGGTAGCAAATATAATCGCGGTATCCTGTGGTACGTATTGCGGTATGTTCAGAAATTCCACGGTACAAAAGTTTTCGTGGTACCCAGTGTCGGATTAAGGCCTGGGGGGGGGGGCTAAGTACTGAAAATAGTATGATGCCCCCTCCCATTACATGTGAAACTAAAAAAATAAAAAATAAATAAAAATAAAAACAATATTAAAAGCTAAACAGATGAGAAAATACCAGTGTTACCATCATTCCAAATCAAAATACTCGTGCATGCAGATCGAAATGGTCATATATAATTCATTCACTTTTATCATCAACAATTAATTTGAATTTTTTTCTTCTTCTGGTGCCCCTATTGGGCTGGTGCCCTAAGCACGAGCTTGGTGTGAATAATGGGTACTCCTGCACTGGTGGTACCCAAACTCTAGTCTTTATCGTACTATTGCTATCAATTTTCTCTCGCTACCTAATGCTTAACATATTAACTAAATTGCGTTTGAACTATAATACCGGTACTTTTCCCACGGCCGGAACTGCGACTGGACATGTAACTGTTAAACATGTTACAATAATTGCTGGAATAGTTTGCTGGAATGATCTGAAATGTTCCAAATGTCACGTCAATGCAACTAGTAGCTGCATACCTCTTCGTGCGAACCCGGGCACAGATTACCATGTTTACAATTATGTTATGTACGGCCTTTTTTATACATATACTCAATCAAATACGGACCTAAATTTATTTAGAGCGGTCTCTAATTAAATTAGAGAGATCTAGAAATCAGTTATAGAGCTCACTAATTGAATTAGAGACCTCATGTAATACTTACTGACGTCTGTAATTGAATTGTAGACCTCTCTAATTGAATTGAAGACCTCTACAAATGAATAAGAGACCTCCTTAATTCAACTGCAGAGGTCTCTAACAGACTTAGAGACCTATCTAAGTTGGCATTTTTTCAGCAAATCTATAAATGAATTGTGAACGTCTTTAAATGGATTAGAGACATCTCTAATTAAATTATAGACCTCTCTTATTAATGTGTAGAGGTCTCTAAAAAGTGTTTCCAGGACCGAATTCTATGTCCGGGAGGGATAAATTATTATTCAATAATATTGTATAATTGAGGCCTTAACACGGAGCAATTCACTGAATTCGAGAGGTCCATAATGTCTATTAAAGACCTCTATAATTATATTATCCAGCTCTCTAATTCTATTACAGAAGTCTGCAGTTCAGTTACAGAGGTTTACAAATGACAATATTGAGGTCTATATTTGATATAAAGAGCTCTCGCTTAACCTGTAGAGATCTTCAACTGAATTAGAGTCCCCTCTAAATAAATAGAGGTCTGTATTGAATTGGATATGTGTAAAAATGGCCGCCATTATACCAAGAAAACACCTTAATTGACTTCAAACAATTTTCTGAATGTTCATGATCAAACCTGTTTATTTTTCGGTATAAACCCATATGTGATGCAAGTTTCTATATAGAGAAAACCATATGAGCCGCAGCATTTCTTTGATCTGTACGTGTTTAACAGGTATTCTGGTTCCAGCAATGAGTGTTCCGAAGTCAAGTCTGTAAAATGACTGAAATTCCATCATGAAAACATTGTCTGAATGGATAAGCTCTCGGAACATTCTTATTACTGTAATTGTACTTTTCATTGTCAATAATCCTGGCCAGACAAACCCATATATACTCTATTTTATCTTCGTCCATTTCTAGACTGGTTCTCATTCTTCCCTGTATTTAGCACCGCAAATCCTTGAACCCAGTTTTGATACATCTCACAGTGAAGTTTGATCAATTAGGGGCCATCCGTTTAGTACGTACGCAAAAATCTGGCAAAGCTTAATAATATTAACGTGTTTAATAAAGCAGATAGTCCACCGACAATGAATGTATGGCTGCATCAAATAAATAAGCTGCGTAACTTTAAACAGTTTGTCTAGTGTCCGCTAAAATTAAAACGCCGACTGAACCAGTCGAACACGTTAGTAGTGAATGGGGACACTATAGGGTCTATGGGACTTACCATTAGAAACACCCCTGGGACACTATAGGGTCTATGTAAATTTAACATGGACAAAACCTCTGGGACACTATAGGGTCTATGGGACTTACCATTAAAAACACCCCTGGGACACTATAGGGTCTATGTAAATTTAAAATGGACAAAACCTCTGGGACACTATAGGGTCTATGGGAATTAACATGGACAAAACCCCTGGGACTGTATAGGGTCTACGTAAATTTAACATGGACAAAAACCCCTGGGCCTGTATAGGGTATATGTAAATTTAACATGGAGAAAAAACCCTGGGCCTGTATAGGGTCTATGAGGAATTAGCATTACAGACCTTCTTGGGCCGGTATAGGGTCTATGTAAATTTAACATTAACACCCTGGGCCTGTATAGGGTCTATGTAAATTTAACATGGACAAAAAGCCCCTGGGTCTGTATAGAGTCTATGTAAAATTGAAACAGGGAGGGGTTTCTATTTTTTTTTTAAAAAAAAATAAAAAAATAAAATATAAAAAGGGGTAGGCAATTGAAAGTCGATCTGTTTTCGTGAAATGTGGGTGGCCCTGAAAAGGGCCTTTGGGTTTATATATGCCCTTAACATGAAGGGCATCTGTGACTTCTTCTTGTCCTTAGGCTTCGTCTCACTGTAGGACCGTAAATCAGGACTCTTTTGAGGCATCCTTGCCTCTCCACGTAAATCCTACGTATCCATAGGTTGCTGACGGTCCTATGGACAACTGTCCATTCGGATCGGACGTACATCGGTATGTCCGTCCTGAACATCATCGTTGACACAAGGGTGGAAGATTCAACGTCAGTCCACATGCTGAGGCGACAAGAACAGGTAAATCAATGCAGTGAACTGCGCTTATTTATAGGTAGAGGAAGGATTGAAACGGATTGAGTTCATTGACCAATCCAAACGCGCGTTACAAAATTCAGTCAGCTCGCATCCAATCCGAAGAGAACAGTCTGTGACGTCACGTGGTCTATATAGATTCGCTAGCGCCTGTGTGCAGTCAATCTATGCGACAGTGATTCAACATGACGGAAACTCAGAAAACGATCCATTGGGGTGCACCAGCAGTGGAGACCACCCAAGGGAACCCGGACTTACTTTCAGAAGAGGTACATTGGGATTTTGTGGATTTTCTTGCCTCGCAAGAATTTGTTCCGGAACCTTCATTACCACACGTGGAGAATTTTAGACAGAGACAGAAAGAAGAATTGGAGAAATTTATACAACGACAAAAGGAAGCGGAACAAGCTTTTCTTTTACAGCAACAACAGCAAGAAGAGGTAAGAAAAAAAAAACAACAACAACAAGAAGAAGCAGCAGCAAAGAAACAAGAGGGGAAAATCAAACGGTCACGGTACTGTTAGACATTTTAGCGGAGTTAAGAAGTCTGAAACAAATGTATCAGACTTCTTTATCACGACCGAAGAGAATACGACCTTCCCGAGCTAAACACGCCAACCCTGTGAATAAGCCTACCGTACCACCCTTAGTGATTTCAACCCAATCATCATCATCAGAAGTAGGCCTCGGCCGTGGCAAAGGCTTAAGGCGGTTAAAGTTGATTGCTTAAACTCACCCCTACACCAAAACCCAAAGGCCCTTTTCAGGGCCACCCACTTCTCTCGAAAAGAGATAGACTTTCAATTGCCAATAACTCAAACCCCCCCCCCTAAAAAAAAAACATTTTACCCCTATAGTACGTGTATATGAGTGCGGGAGTGTAGCTTCTTATTTAAAATCAAAACTCAAAGACACTTACCTTATATAATTAATGTATTCTTTTATCAATAGTTACAGTCCACTTCACAATTCACAACAGAGCACTTTAAAAAGTACATTCACTTCTTCTGTCTCACTGTTTAGTCTGTTTTTTAAATTTTTTCACCGTCACAGTCTTTTCCTCCTCTTCCTCCTCACTTTCTTCCCTTCTTGTTTTCTTCTCCTGTTTCTTTTTCTTCACATGTCTGCTATCTACCTCATCTTCTTCCTCTGAAGAATCCCTCTCTTCTTCTGACTCCTCTTGTTTCTTTTTTGGGCAATCTGGAGACCAATGTCCTTTTTCTTGACAATAATAACAGGTATCTTGACTTTTGTCTCTTTTAACCCCTGTTTTTCTTTTTTGACGGTCTGGACACTCTGAAGACCAATGTCCTTTCTTTTGACAGATATAGCAAGTATCTTCACTTTTATCTCGAAAAGAAGGAGAGTAGTCCGTCGGCTGGTCTGAAGAGAATTTTCTAATGACCCCTCGCAAAGCTCTCATGAAACGTTCCATCTGGGTTGTCTCTTCCATTGTTGTGCTCGGTTTGAGAGTGAAATGAATAGTGAAAGGACAAGACAAACACCCTTTTATATACGCTGGTCTGCCATGACTATAAATTAGTCCATGGTGTTTAAACTTTAGTCATTTGACGTTTTTCACTCAAGATGAAACGATCCAATTCATTTGAGAAGAAAGAAGAAGAAAGTAAGAGGCAGAAACGTGATATATCGCCTCGTACCAGGGCTGAAGTCTTGGCACAAATTCATGCCAGTGATTTTGAAGAGGACATGAGTGAACCAGAATCCGAACCCTCTAAACAAAGTTCACCACCCTCAGTCAACCCTGAAAAGTACTATTCCATTCGAGAGACGGAAAAGCGCTCCTCTAGAAAATTTAGAACCACGGCTTACACCTACACGGTGAAGTTTAAAGATTTCAAGTCCGACGTACCCTTAAAGAAAACAGAAGGGTTTATCACCGAGATGTGGGATTCTTTGCTCAACGCATTCAAGCGACAATGTCAAGCCAAAGAAGACGATCGCTTGACACTATCCATAGATCACGACGGTTTGAAATCCCCTGTTTGGATCGAGTTTAGCAGACCCGCAGAACTAACCCCTTCCAAAGTCATGGACAAGATTCAACACGTACAACAATCTGATGACCAGTTTGACATCACCGATGGTAAAGCCACACTGAAAATGGCCCACGTCTCTCCTCCTCAAGGGACTGGACGCAAAAAGATGTTATTGGTGGACGCCCTTCGCAACACCAAAACAAGTCTCGTCCGAATTAACAACCCTCAAGACCAGATGTGTTTACCTCGAGCCATCGTGGTGGGACGAACCTATGCCAACAAGAACGACACGACAGAATGGAAAAGAGCCTCGAAAACTATTCGACAATCGGACCGAGCCAAACAACGAAACGAAGCAGAACTCCTGTTGCAACAAGCTGGCCTGTCCAAAGACACACCCTGTGGCATTCCTGAGATGCAAAAATTGCAAGATGCCCTAGCTCCACGCTACACCTTGAAAGTGCACCCTCAAGAAATGCGTGGGTCTCTGTTGTTTCGAGGCCAAGATTTTAAGGACGGAAAATACATTCATGTCTATTATCACGATGACCATTTCGATACCATTACCAGTATCACTGGATTCCTGGGATACGGTTATTATTGTGAGAAATGTGATTATGGTTATAACAATCGAGAGCAACACAAGTCTTGTGGATGAAATGCGCAGGATGTTTGGCCTCTCCACCCTGTCTGAGCGAAGAACCAGTGCCTTGTTCAACTTGTCTGCGCACGTTTGTCAGCCCTACCTGTTACCAGCAACATTTGAAAACACAAGGTTCACAGAAGAAATATGCTTGTCAACTCCTGAGATTGTGCCCTACGTGTGGACAAGGCATACGTACCAATAGTACCAAGGCACACGTATGTCGAGGAAAGAAAAAATGTCACATTTGTCACCACATCGTGGACTTGGAACACGAATGTTACGTGCAAAAATACCAACCCCCACCAGAGGAAGAGGACGGTCACAAGAAGAAAGGCAATTTCATCTTTTTCGATTTCGAATGCATGCAAGAGACCGGCATTCACATTCCTAATTTCTGCGTGGCTCATCGAGCGTGCGAGAAGTGCATTCAAGAACCTATCTTCAGTCATTGCCCTCACTGCAGCAAGATTCCTGGAGGGCGTGAAAAAATCTTAGCCGATTTTGCCCAATGGGTCTTAGACCCCATCGACAAGACGTGGAGCCAAGAGGACATCGAACGTTACGGAGATTGTCATCGTCATGCCACGGTGATGGCTCACAATTTCTCCGGATACGATGGACACTTTCTTTTGACATTTTACGACGTTGCTGTGGAAAATTTCGAGAACTGTTCATGGAACACGGAGGGGTCGATCCTTTGAAAGAAGCTTGCACCATTGCCAAAGCGTGTTCCTAGTGTACCGCCAACGATTCATGCTTGAAAACACTGTGGCTGTCATCAGTCCTCAAACGACCCACTATGTCAAACGTCAATACTCGGTCAAAGCCCTACGCTGGTTACATTACTTGTGCGACAAGGAAGACAAATGGATTCAGCATGCCCGTAACGGAGGAGGCGAAAAGACCATCGGAACGCATTCGGTCGATGGCTGGGACTTAGAAAACCCCAAGATCGTGTACGAGTTTAACGGTTGCTTATTTCACGGATGTCCCGTCTGTTACCCTGACTGTGGCACTAAAAATCAGTTTTTACAACGAACCATGGAAGACTTGTACCAGGACACTTGTCAGCGACGCCTAAAGTTAGAACAGGAAGGATACCAAGTGGTGGAAATGTGGGAACACGAGTATGATCACCGTTTGAAAACCGATCCCGAATTTAAACGCCTCGTGGAAAGTTACCAGTTCATGGACCCGCTGAACCCGAGGGATAGTTTGTACGGAGGAAGGACCAATGCCACCTGTTTGCTGTACCAAGCCGACGAAGAGAAAGGAGAAGAAATCAAATACTTGGACGTGTGTTCGCTGTATTCCTACGTGTGCAAATATTGTCGCTTTCCTGCAGGGTACCCACAATTGTTCACCGAACACATCGACCTGAAAAACATTCGACAATACGAAGGCTTGATCAAGTGCAAAGTTTTGCCTCCCACGGACTTGTACCATCACGTCTTACCTCACCGTTGTCAAGGCAAACTGATGTTTCCTTTGTGCCGTACTTGTGCCGAAACGTGCAACCAAGATCAACCTTGCCAGCACACCCAGGAAGAACGCGCCTTGACGGGGACGTGGGTCAGCGTAGAATTGTTCAAAGCTCTGGACATGGGACATCAACTGTTAGAAGTGTACGAAATTTGTCACTTTCCCAAGACACAACCATACCACAAGGGTGACCCCACGCAGAAAGGCATTTTCGCAGACTACGTGGATGCCTTTTTGAAACTGAAACACGAAGCCAGTGGCTATCCTTCCTGGTGTCACACTCCCGAAGACCAAAAGACATTCAAAGAGAAATACTGGGCACAAGAAGGCATTACTTTAGATCACATCGAGAAAAACGAAGGCAGGCGATCGTTTGCCAAAGCGATGTTAAATTGCTTGTGGGGTAAAATGGCACAACGTCCGTGTTTACCCAAGACGGAGTATTTGACAGAACCTTCCCGCTACTTTCAGATGATTCACGACAAAACCAAATTCATGAAACACGTGGACGTCGTTCGCGAGGATTTGATCTTGGTCAATTACGAAGAAGATCTGGACTTTGTACAAGACGACCCTTTTGGAAATGTCATCATTGCGGCTTACGTGACAGCTCATGCTCGCTTAAAATTGTACGAAGCTTTAGAACTGTTAGGGGAACGCGTCCTGTACTTTGACACGGACAGTTGCATTTACATCCATCACCCGAGTCAACAGCACCCTGACATCGAAGGAGACCGTTTAGGAGCCTGCACAGACGAGCATCCCGACGACAAGATTCTAACTTTCGTCAGTGGCGGTCCAAAAAACTACGGCTACGAATACCGGGACCCACAAGGAGAAGTGCGCACGAAGTATAAAGTGAAAGGATTGACTCTGAATTATCGTACCAGTCGTGTGGTCAACTTTGGGGTATTGAAAGAAGCCTTGCAATCTGGAGAAGATGAACACTTTAAAGTGACCACCTATCAACCCAACAAGATTGTACGTTTACCCACTCACCACATCGTCAGTCGACCCTTGGAAAAAGTTTATCAAATCGTGTACCAGAAGCGAGTGCGACTTCCCAATCATTTCACCTTACCGTATGGACACGTCGGTATTGGTCTGTATATAAAAAGGAACCCTAGGCAAGATCCATAGTTCATTGTGACTACCAAGACCAAGTGAACAAGATGAATACTTTCAGAGAAACACAAAACAAGTTTAGAAAGGCACAATTCAAGTGTGGGGCTTCTGAAGTGGAATGCGATTGTGAGCCTTGCGACTTTTCAACCTGTGTTAGTGACAGTACCAGAAGAACCCGTCACCCAGGACAGGACTGTCGTGGACATCCCTGAAAGACCCTTTCGGGAGGACACTTGTGTGACCTTACCCCCTATAGAACTGGTCAGAACATTACTCAAAACATGTTGTACAGACACTTGTTTTTATTCCACGTTGATGGTTATCATGTGCCTTTTATCGTTGTACTTAGGCCTTTGGCTATTATGTATTTTTGTCTTACGTATTCATGTTTAAAACATTCAATAAACGTGTCCTGAAAAAAGTATATAAACTCTCGTCTTGTTTGTTTTCGTGTCACAAGTGACATTCCTCACACTATGGCTACCTCTGCTGTCTCTGCTCCCTCTTCCTCCACTGTCAAAGTCATCGACGAACACTTAGATCGTGCCATTTGGGAGGCTTTGTATCTTCGCCATCCCTTTAACATGCTCATTGCTGGACCTAGCGGTTCAGGCAAAACCGAATTCGTCAAACGCTTGATCGAACATAAACATCATTTGATCGATCGTCCACCTCAACGCATCGTGTGGTGTTACAAAGTGTGGCAATCGGCGTACAGCCTCTTGCGAGAAAGTCAAGGCGATTCCATCGTGTTTGTGGAAGGCATTCCTAAAGAAGACGACGGCATCGTCTCTGACTCCCGTCAAATCCATTTGGTCATTTTCGAAGACATGTTAGGAGAAGACGAAGAAGAAATTAAACTGTGGTTCACGCGCAAAGGGCATCATCGTAATGCCAGTGTCGTTTACATCACTCAAAATTTGTTACAACAAAGTAAAGCCCATCGCACCATCAGTCTCAATGCGCATTACGTGGTCTTGTTTAAAAGCCCTCGAGATAAATCGCAAGTGCAAGTCTTAGCCAAACAGTTAGGGACACCTTGGCTGACTCAGGCGTACGACGATGCCACTCAAACTCCACACGCCTATTTACTTGTCGATTTGAAACCTAAGACCCCCGATGATTTGCGATTTCGTACCCACTTGTTTCACCACTGGTGCCAAGACGGAGGGCCTGTCCTGTACACGTCTCCGTCCTCGACTTAACTTCATTCCACAAAAAAATCTATAAAAATCTCAGACCCTTTTCGTCAGTCTCACACACATTTTGAACATGACGTCCCTTCAGACGCATCTTCCCGTCAAATTGGTTCATGCCTTGTATGGCATCAGTCGAGAAAAAAATCCACAAACACGAGCTCGTGTCTTAGAAGCTAGTCTCAAAGAAGTCTTACGATGGTTCACGGTGACGACACGTCAATTACTCCAAGGGATCATTCAGATTCCTCATCAAACCAAACGCTTTTTTGATCGAAACAAAGTCGCTTTGACCCAACTGGCCGATCTCCGCATCGACACTCAAACCAAAAAACAAATCATTTTGAAACCTGGAGGGAGCGGTACTCTGGTAGGGGTCATCATTCGCTCTCTCTTAAGATGGGATCCTAATGCCCCCAAAGTTCTCCCCAAGAAAAAAGTCAAACGAGGCTCCAAGAAGAAGAAAAAGACCAGGTGCCCAAGGAGAACTTCTCCAGTGGCGGGACCCTCCTCTTACCAGACACCACCCCGGAAAAAGAAAAGAAGCCCCCAGAAAAAGAAACAGAAAAAGTCCCCAGAAAAAGAAAAGTCCACAGATGAAAACTAGTCGCAAGAGAGGCACTTCGGCCAGGACGCAACCTTACACTCGCAAACCACGACCTGCCACGGCGGTGACCGCGTCTACGGCAGCCTCAAGTTCATCCACTTCTCCGTTGATGATACCAAGAACTGAAGAGTACTTGGAGACGTTGATCACACCAAGAACTTCTCCGTTGATGACTCCAAGAACTTCCCCTGTGGCAGGACCCTCCAATTTAGCGGCAGTGGCTGCTGCTCACTAAGTACATTCTCCCAAAATCAAAGTCCAAGAAAGATCGGGCATGTTACAAAGTTTACTGGATTTGTCCAAGCAAGAACTGGCTCGATTTAGTAAGTTGCGTACCCCTGCACGACGTGTCATGCCTGTCCTGAAGTTGATACGACGTAAAGACAATCAGTGCCGACGCGTTCCAGTATAAAAAAGGTGTGTGACCAAGTCGGGGTATCAGTGTTTTGGTGCTCCTGAAGATTCAAAGATGTCACCTTCCAAAAAACATCCCTCTTCTAAACAACCCCAAGGAAAGAAAAGGAAAGGACTGCCACCACGTTTAGTCAAATATGGGGACATGTTATCTGTCCTGTCCAAAGCTTCTCCACCCCTACGAAAAAAACTCATTCAATCAGCTTCCAAAGAGGTCATCGATACCGTGTGCGAATGTTGTTTGAACGTCTTGAAAGGTACGATCCCTTTGTCCAAACACCAGAAACAATGCTTAGGCAAACATCGTCACGTTCTTCGCCAAATGGTTCAAAAGAAAATCCACCTTCGTCAAAAGAAGAAGATGTTGGTCCAGCGTGGAGGCATTTTACCCCTCTTGTTAGGCCCCTTGCTGAAAGGAGTCTTGGGAACCATGTTGGGATGACTGATGGGAGCAAGATAAAAAGGCCCTCGGAAGTCCCAAGATCTCAGAATCGACCCTTGACAACCCCATGGAAGGACGAAAACTAGCTTTAGTGCCTTACAAACGATGGATGGAATACCATCGTTGGCAAGAACAACGCACCCCGCATTTACCTCCTAATCCCCATTTGAGCGAAATGTCCCAGTTACAACACGAATTGCAGTCCTTGATGGATCGCCAAGATTTGTCCGAAACAGAAAAATCGCAAAAGTACGGTCAACTCTTGCAACGACTACAACTCTTTCACCAGAAAGCTTTAGACGAAACAGCTTTACCCACTCTGAAAGATTTTAAGACCTTGATGAAAAGTCCAGCACCATCACCAATACCACCACCACCACTACCAGTGACCAAGACAGAAAAAGAAGATGAAGAAGGGTTTCAAACTCCACCAGAAAAAGTACGCAAGTTAACAACACCACCTACCTCCAGAATTGGATGGATTAAAAAGATGATGACCACCCCTTCTTCATCACAAGAGAAAAAGAAAGTGAAGACAGAAGTGAAACAAGAACCGATATCCCCTGTTCCGACATCCTCCTCTGCGACACCTATTGCTGGTCGCACACGCAAAGCACTGCAATCCAAGAAAGTACCCCAAGAGAAAAAGAGTAGCATCTTCCAAGAGTGGGTGCCTTATTAACACACAAACACAAAATGGAAAAAGTGTTAGCCAGCATTTACTACGATCCTTCCCATCCTGCAGGTTACGCAGGAGTTCAAAAATTGTATCGTGCTGCCAAAATGCGACTGAAAAGTCTCCGTTTACCTCAAGTGCAACGATGGTTACAAGAACAAGCTACCTACACTTTACACAAACCCATTCGACGCAAGTTTGCCAGAAGTCGCACCCGCGTGGAAGGCATCGATCATCAATGGCAAGCCGATTTAGCCGATGTCTCTCATTTGGCCAACTACAATCGTGGCTACAAATATTTGTTTTGTGTCATCGACGTCTTTTCCAAATTTGCCTGGGTCGTACCCTTGACTTCCAAATCGAGCAGTGAGTTAGTGCGAGCCCTGCAAAGAGTGTTGAAACAAAGCGGTCGTCACCCTCTTCGATGGCAAACGGACAAAGGCACCGAATTTCTGAACCAAGCTTTCCAAAAAGAATTAAAGAAACGTGACATTCATTTTTTTACCACCGAGAATCCCGAAACCAAAGCCAGCATCGTGGAACGTTTTCAACGCACTTTGAAAGAACGCATGTGGAAATATTTTACGCATCACCACACTCTGAAGTACATCGACATCTTACCGCACCTGGTGCAAGCGTACAACCAATCTTACCATCGAAGCATCGGACGTGCCCCGCAAGAAGTGACTCCCGAGAACGAAGTGCTGGTGTTTGAGCGCCTGTTTGGTACGTCCCCGACGAGGGCTGCCCCCAAGAAAAGTGGAGTGTTGACCGTAGGAGATTGGGTACGCATTGGCAAAACCAAACGCACTTTCGACAAAGGTTACTTACCTAACTGGACGACCGAATTGTTTCGTGTCACTGAACGAGTGCATGGCCGTCATCCTGCCGTCTATAAATTGGAAGACATGAACGGAGAAGTGCTCAAAGGAATGTTTTACTTACCCGAGTTACAACGTGTCACCAAAAAAGAAGACGACGTGTACGACATCGAAAGCATTCTCGAACGCAGAACCCGTAAAGTGGGCAAACGACGTGTCAAAGAAGTCAAAGTACGTTGGAAAGGATATCCACCCAGTTTTGATTCTTGGATCGTCGCTTCGCAAGTCATCGACTATAAAAAGAAGTGACCATCATGCCCTTTCATACAGACACAGCTACGTCGACCACTCCTTCACCTAGTTCTTCTGTGCAAGATTTACAAAAACAACCCTTGTGGGTGTGGTGTGGAGAACGTGTGCCTAAAACGAAAATCGTCTTTTTCTGCCAAATCTTCGTGGTGTATTGTGTCATCGGGGCAGCCATCGCCAATTTGAGTTTGCAACAAGGAGACAAACAATTGTGGACCATTTTATTGAGGAGTTTCATCGGTTACCTGCTTCCCAATCCCTCCATGAAATTCTCTTCCAACGGGAACCAGGGGAACCTTGTGTCCAGTGCCAGTGTCAGTCACCACTCCAATAACAACAACAACTCTATTTTCGGCGGAGACATGCCTCTGACGTCCAGTAACCCCTCGGACAGCCACAGAACTCTGGAATTATGAGTCACCAAAACCAATTTTACTTAACCTTACCCAGTGACAGTTCCATGGAGGTGTTTCCCAAGAACACGTTGTGCTGTTACACGGCCAAATTACCTCAGACCATCCCATTAGATCACGAAGCCCATTGGGAAGTGGCTTTAGTAGAAATCATTCACCCGACCCAAGTCCTCAATGTCCTTCCCAATCAAAATTTTTTTGATGTGGAAGTTCATGACGAACAATTCCAACAGTACTTGGATACCTATGGCAAATATGACAAGAAAACCCCTGGCACAAAAAAATCAAAAGTACACCACCTATCACTTGTTCGTTCCCCCAGGCTATTATTTTAGTGGTCAACTTTGGTGAGCACCATAGCCTCCAGGTTTAATGTCGTGTTTCTGAAAGCTTTGCAAAGTGTCAAAAAAAGTGTCACCATGGAATACCACAAAGCAGCTCGTCGCTTCTTGATGAAATTTGACGGGAGTAAAATCGTGTCCATTTTATTTTGTCCTGAATTGTTTGACATGTTGGGCGGAGACATGGACATGAGAAAGGCCATGCTCAAGAAAAACGAATTACCAATCATTTACGACAACGAGTCTTTTAGCAAGTTATTTCGTGCCCCGGTAGAACTGAACCAAGGACTGAATTTGATGTTTGTGTACTTCGATGTGGTGGAGTATAACGTGGTGGGACACACCTCTGTGCCGTTACTGCGTGTCATTCCTTTCAAAGTGGATTCTGCCACGGTCACTGACGAGGAAGGTGGAAACAGTTACCACGTTCACCGCGAATTTGTACATCCTCACTATTTGCCTGTCAGCAAGTCGTATTTGGACACGGTCAACATTGCTAGAAAAGGAGATCTGGGACAAAATATTCCATTCACCAAAGGAAAAGTCGGTGAAACTCCATTTTCGAAAACGGTTCTCTCACGATTCGTAAGTCATGTATCCAGTGTACCGAGGGGTTGCTCGACAGCGAGGACACGGTTTAGGAGATATGTTAAAATCGGCCTTTCGTTCGGTGGCCCCGGTGTTGAAACCAATGATGACACGCGGATTGCACGCCTTGAAAGATGCGGCACTGACACAAGGCAAAGAATTTCTCCAAAATGTCATCATCGACAAACAAAATCCTAAAGAAGCCTTCATGAGGGCAGGCAAAAATGTCTTGCTGCAAACGGGCAAAGACCTTTTGGGCCGACGAGACACACCTATAAATGCCCTGCACGCTACCGAGTCAAGCATTCAGCAAGGACAAGGCAGAAAGAGACGACGAAGAAAACAACCTTTCACCAGACTTCACACGTCTAAAGCTAGAAAGACAAAGAAAAGAAGAACCGTTCGAGACTTAGACGTTTTCGATTATTGAGAAAGAGAAAAAAATGATGCACCGAGAGTCTTGCGCCTGTTCCAAGTCGGAACTGGATCTGTTTGCCATGCCCCCCCCCCAACCATGATGACCATTCAAGAATCCCAGTGGGTGGAATTTCATCCCGTCTTCTCTGTGACGGATTCCGCTCCCATCGAGTTTGAAATCAAAGGACAACCCGAAGATTACATCGATCTGAATAGCAGTTACCTGTATTTGAAAGTGAAAGTGATCAAAACGGACAACACCAATCCAGGAGGCGATGCTAGAGTAGCTCCTGTCAACAATTTCATGCATTCCTTGTTCAGCGAAGTGGACTTGTACTTGAATAACAAACTGGTCAGCAGCAGCATGGATACTTACCCATATCGTGCCTACCTGGAAAATCTCTTGACGTACGGAAAAGAAGCCAAGAATACTCATCTGGATGCTTGCGTGGTATGGAAACCTGACACTGCAAGTGTAGGCACGTTTAGCGACACAGTCCTGACAGAAGATGACAATCCTCACAATGTGGGGTTTAACGACCGTCGTCAGAAAATTCTGCAAGGGCGAAGTTTAGAACTGATGGATCGTTTGTATTTGGACATGTGGTTACAAGAAAAGTATTTGCTGAACGGGGTGGATATCCGTCTGAGACTGAATCGTAGCAGTGCCGCTTTCCATTTGATGGCCCATGCCAATGAATACAAAACTATCATTCAAGAAGACCGACTTTACGTGCGTCGTGTGGAATTTTTACCTAAAGTGGGAAACGACGTCAGTCAGACGTTGAGCAGAACGACCGCCAAGTATCCGATACGACGCGTAGAAGTGAAAACTTTCACCATTCCCGCTGGACAGCGATCCATGATCGAAGATCATCTGTTCCAAGGACAGTTACCCAAACGTTTGATTGTTGGTATCGTCAGGAATTCAGCCTTCAACGGAACCCACGATCAAAATCCTTTTGAGTTTCAACATTACAATGTGTCCAAGATCGAAGTCAGTCGGGACGGCAAGACCTTGTGTACCCGACCCTTTGAGCCCAACTTTGGTGTCGCGAAGAATTATTTGAGATCGTACTTGTCCCTGTCCGAAGCCACCGGACAGTTAGGAACCAACACCAGTCACGGTATTTCGTACGACGAATATGCAGGAGGCTATGCTTTGTGGGGTTTTGATTTCACTCCAGACCAAGGCAGCGACGAGGGACATTTCCACCCTATAAAATCGGGTCAGATTCGTGTGGAACTTCAGTTTGCAAATCCACCTCCAGATCACACAGTGAACGTCATCCTGTATGCAGAATTTGACAATACCATAGAAATCAACTGTTTGAGAGAAGTCATTCTAGACTATTAGAAGCTATGGAAGACTGTTATCCCTCTTTGCCTAGTGGAGAAACTTTGAAGATGGAATGTGAGGAGACCGGGGAAGAAGAATCTCAAGACAAAGACGAAGAAGTTATCATGATGAAGTCAAGATGGCCAGAACAAGAAGCCCATTTAGTCTCCTGTTTTGCCAAACACTTGGTCGAAAAAATGACGGAATTGATCAAGAAAGATCGCTATGGATGTCACAACGATCATCCCAGTCAAATTCAACACGATAAATGCCTAATGCTGAGTCAAGAAGAAAAATTGAACGAGTATCTGGACGAAGCTTGGAGTCTCATCTCGGACGAAGTCGTGTTGCATCAGTGGTGTAAAGACTTGCGTGAACATTCTTGTCCACCATTAACCACTCAAGAGATCCATCGTATCGAAGCTCTCCTGAATCAGAGTGAGGAAACAGAACGAATAACCGTTTATTCGTCAGACATTTTCAAGCAAAAAGTCAGGATCGAATTGACGACTTATTATTACCTGTGAAGAAGAAGAAGAAAAAAACACAAAACAATGGATACCTGGGAACTTTATTACCTTTTGAACCACAGTTCGTATACGTCTTCCTGGAATCCTGTCGTCTGTGCTAAAGATGAACTCCCTCATCGCAAACCTAAAGACCATCAAGCTTACGTGATCAACACGGAAGACAGTCATCTCCCAGGAACCCACTGGGTAGCCGTCTACTTTCCACGAGAAGGATGTGTGGAATATTTCGATTCGTATGGATTGCCCCCTTTGGAAGACGATATCATTGACTTTATGGGAAGAAATGCTCAGACCACCCGATTCAATAATGTGAAATTACAGGCACAGATTCCTTGGTGTGTGGACTATATTGTGTGTATTTTCTGCATCATCGCAGCCTGGGCTATTCCTTAGAACATTTAGTGACTCATTTTGATCCTCGTTCTTCTTCTAGAAACGATGTGAAAGTAGATCGATGGTTTTGTGACCATTATGCTTATCTTTTGTCTCAAGCTAGGAAACGTAGTGTCCATCAATGGCCTAATGACTTCCAACAGTGGAAATCACAATTTCATTCACAACGTTGTCAGCCTTGTCCAAAATAATGTGTGAGTTGGGAAAAAAAATGTTTGTCATTTGAAACAAAATGTTTGATGTTATATTGTTGGATTATTGTTAAAAATGTTATAGTTGTTTGTTAGTGTTAAGTGATTTTGAATAAAAAAAAATGTTGTGTTTTGAAAAAAATGCCTTTGTCTTTTGTTTGGTATAAGAATTTTGATTCATGCTCTTTGACTTCTTACTATCCCTCTCATGGCACTCATTGAACGTTCCGGCTCGAAAACCGTGAAGGGATGTTTTCCTTCACGTCCGCGCTTTGACTTTAAAAACCGGGGTAGTTTCCAGTCTAACCATCCATTGCCGACTCATCCTCCTACGAAGATGTGCTCCAAACTAGCTAAGCTAAACGAAGCCTACGTGAATTTGCACAGGGTCAGACACAGTCTGATACCGAAGCCAGAAGAGATAGAGAATGTGAGAATGTTAAAAGTCACTGAAGACCTGATAGAAGAGCTCTTCAGAGAAGAAGTGAACAGGGAGAAAGAAGAATGGACAGAGAAGTACAGACTTCAGAAACAGCAGAGAGAGCAGCAACAGCAGCATCAACCTGAACCTGACAGAGGTTTTGTCGATTGTCGTATCGACACCAAAGAATTCTTCTTCTCTTTCCGAAGAAGCAGACCTATCGCCAGAAAGTCTATCGTCAGAGGACATCGCATTCTTAGAAGCTAAATGATTGCCATAGCAAACAAAAAAAAAACCCAGCCCTTTTCAGGGCTACCCAATACTCTAGAAAAGTAATAGTAATCCATTTGCCAATGTGTGTATGTAGAGCAGTGTGAATATAAACACTGACTCTTTGTGGTGTGAGTGTATGTGTTTGTGTATATGATTGTGTGTTTGTAAGCACTCACGTACGTTTCTGTGGATAGTAGATTATGATCATGTTTTTTTTTTTTTTTTTTTTGCTGTTTGACGTGTGGGGAGAGTAGATTTGGGGTTTGATTGGATTGCTTTGCGTATGTGGATAGTATATTATTTGTTTAATAATTTTTTTTAGAATAGTGATGGGTAGTATAAAAAGTGAGTGAGTGTTTCTTTTAGGTCCGCGCGTTGTTTGGTCATGATCTAGGTAAGATCAATTTTTTTTAGGGGATGTTTTCCATCACGTCCGCGCTTTCAGTATAAATTAAAAATCGTTCGGCAGTCTAGCTACCCTTGTTGATTGATCAACACCACCAGAATGAACACCAGACTAGCTAAACTGCTTGAACTTCATGTACACCTGGAATATGCCAGGCGTATAGTGAATGAGCTGGCTGCAGAGGCCATCGTAGAAGAGGGAATGATGAAAGAGGCGGAGAGAAGAAACAAAGAAGAGGAGAGAGGAAATTTCAGAATCCCAGAGACAGAAGATTGGGGTTCTGAAGCCACTTATCCCTCCTCTGCTCTCTCCCCAAAAAGAGTGAAAGGAGACTGGGGAAGAAGATGTGTGTGTGGTGCCAGGCCTGGAAGGTGCCATCATTAACCAGGTGTCATGGAGTTCAAAAAAAAACAAACAGCCCTTTTCAGGGCTACCCCAATCTCTAGAAAAGATATAGTAATCTATTTGCCAATGTGTGTATGTAGAGTAGTGTGAATATAAACACTTACTCTTTTTTTTATAGTGTTTGTGTTTGTGTTTGTAAGCGCTCACGTACGTTTGTGTGAATAGTAGATTTGGGTTTAATTTTAATGCTTTGCGTGTGTGGATAGTAAATTTGGGGTTTCATTTTAATGCTTTGCGTGTGTGAATAGTAGATTTGGGGTTTGTTTATTGCTGCTTCACGTATGTGGATAGTAGATGATATGAAATGACAAAAGTAGAGGATGTTTTCCTTCACGTCCGCGCGTTTTAAGTAATGATCTAGGTAATATCAATTTTGTTTTAGGGGGATGTTTTCCATCACGTCCGCGCTTTAACTATAAGAATTCACAAGGTTTGATGTTGGAACCATTCTACGGAATAAAGACAAGGAAGATGGTAGCTGTAACAGAATTGTTTAACCAGTTGAAGGACATTTGGTATTGGATGGTGGATGGAGCTTATGCAGTGGAAAGGATTGAACGAGAATGGAAGCATGAAGTTACCCGAGATTTTGTCAGAAGGCAAGTGACCAACCTGAAATTAGCTATGGATCTGGTGAAAGAGATGATAGAAGAAGAAGTAAAAAGACTAAGAGGCTTTATAGATCCAGAGTATGTAAAGATTGGTCACTTAAAGGAAGCCATGGATAATGTGATAGAAGTAAGGTGCTTTTCGGAAGACGTAATGGAATGGACAGAGTGGTCCTTTGTCAAAAAAGGCCTAGACCAGCTTAAGAAATCGGAAGAACTTATGAGAAAAGTAATGGAGGACGAAGTAAAGAAGATCAAAGACAAGTGGAATAAAGAACGAATGGATAAGGAAAACTTAAAGAAAAAAGAGGCCTTTCACAAACTCAACAACAATTGGATCATAATACAGGAGAAATTCCGAGCAATAGGTCATGCAGACTGGATGCCAGAGAAGGAGAAGAAGAAAGGAATACTGGTAAAAGTGAGAACTTGGTGGAAGCAGTGGAGGAAATAAAAGAAGAAGATGATGATGAACCAAAGGCCCTTTTCAGGGCCACCCACATTTCTCGAAAAGAGATCGACTTTCAATTGCCTACCCCTTTTTTTAATATTTTTTTTAATTTAAAAAAAAATAGAGACCCCCTCCCTGTTTCAATTTTTTGCCTGTTCCCTTTCCATAGACCCATCAGGTCGGGACCATATTAAAATAGGGTCCCGACCCCATTGTCCCTATACAGTCCCACGATTTTTCTCCATGTTAAATTTACATAGACCCTATACAGGCCCAGGGGTTTTTGTCCATGTTAAATTTACGTAGACCCTATACAGTCCCAGGGGTTTTTGTCCATGTTAATTCCCATAGACCCTATAGTGTCCCAGAGGTTTTGTCCATGTTAAATTTGCATAGACCCTATAGTGTCCCAGGGGTGTTTTTAATGGTAAGACTCATAGACCCTATAGTGTCCCCATTCACTACTCACGTTACGTATTAGACAAATTATTATCGAGGTTTCGCCCCACCCCACCGGTTTCCTATATGTACGTACATTATCAGTAGACCCGCCATACGCAAGATTGTGCATTTGGATTACACCCTCCCTCCTCCATCCGTGCGTACTAAATGGACGGCCCCTTACATTAAATTACATTCTTCTCCAAAACAAGAGTACCTGGAATGGACTAACGCCCTAGTGGCAGGGCCGACGCCAGACTATCTGGCGCCCTAGGCAAGGTTAGATTCTGGCGCCCCCCCCCCCCTCCGGAAAATATCAATTTCAAAATTTATAAACAATAAATTTTTTACAAAATGTTTTCAACATTTGAGCACAGACCAAGGGTAATCTTTTTTAAAATAAGGAGTTACCCACCTCAATTTGGTTTCCGAGGCAAACTGAAGGTTTCGTATAGGCGTGATTCCACGGAAAAACTCGTGGCCTGTAAAAACGCGAACGTAACTACATCCTGAAAGTTTCGTATACGCGCGATTTTCACTCACTCGTTTTGCATGTTCCGGTCAGCCTGGTGTTTCGGTCAGACTGAATCTACCCGACTATTTGTCCCTGTATGAAATAAACCAGGATAAAAAACGACCCTCAATAAAACTGAAATTTATTTATTTATTTTTCAAAACTGTTGTTGATTTGGAGAAATGCTCCCCCTGAAATCAGCGCCCTAGGCGTCTGCCTAGTTTGTCTATATGGTAGCGCCGGCCCTGCCTAGTGGGCGAAAAGAATTTCTAGGAATTCAAGATAAGAGCGTTTCTTTCTTTTAAATACTGATTGTTGAAACCGTCTGTTATATTCTTCAGCGATAACAAGATTTTCAAATTATCTACTTGGCACCATTTTCATTTAGGACACAGCAGACATCATTGGAGGATGTTACAGTGATCATCCTTTCAGGGGGATGTAGTGACAACAAGATTTTAAGATAGTCGTACCTGGCAGCCATACTGGATGTATGACTGGCACCATTTTCAATTAGGAATTGTAAAAATCCCATGTCATAATGATCTCGCCTTCAAGGCAACTAATGACAATAAGATTGTTAAGTCACTCATCATGGCAGCCGTATTGAATAAACAACCAGCACCATTTTCATTTCGCAACATCTAGTTATCTTAAGACGTCTCCTGGTGAAAACCTCATTTTGATATAGCCACGCATTCGGAGATGAGTAGAAAAATCATATTTTCGAGGTATCACTTTCCATTCGGGACGATCAGCATTAACAAGATTTTAGAGATGGCTGCCATGGCGACCATATTAAATGTCAGATCAGTAACATTTTCATTTAAGACCAATAAGTAGAGCTGTAATAACAAGATTTTTATGTTGGCTGTCATATTCGATGTCGGATTGGTACCATTTTTACATTTTTAAGTTGGCTGTCATATTCGATGTCGGATTGGTACCATTTTTACATTTTTATCCAGGACCAGCTAGACATCATAAGAAGACTTTTTTGGAAAACCCCATGTGGATATGACCGTCCCATTATATATCATAAGTAGTAAATGGGGGCACTTTACCGTCAATGAGAATTAGCATTACAGAGACCCCTGGGTCAGATTAGCGTCAAGGGAAATTTAACATGGAGAAAAATCGTGGGTCAGATTAGCGTCAAGGAAAATTAACATGGAGAAAAATCGTGGGACGGTTTAGCGTCAAAGAAATTTAAACAGGGTGGGACTTTATAGCGTCAAGGGAAATTGAACATGGGATTTTTTTTTTTTTTTAAATTTTTTTAAAAAAGGGGTAGGCAATGGAAAGGCTATCTCTTTTCGAGAAATATGGCTGGCCCTGAAAAGGGCCTTTGGGTTTATGTTAATATTAATATTAACATAGATGGCATCTGTCACATCTTCTTCTTCTTCTTCTTCTTAAACTCCTTCTAACTGCCGGTCCATACACAAGTACCCTCTTGAGACATCCTTGTCTTTCTATGTAAACTCTCCTCATCCATTGACTAGTATCTGTCCTATCAACAACAGTCCACTTGGACCTGACATACATGAGCATGTCCGTCCTAAACATCATGGAAGACACAAGGGTGGATGACTCAACTGTGGTCCACATCTTGAAGCGACGAGAATAGGTGAATCAATGCAGTGAACTGCGCTTATTTATAGGTACAGGAAGGATTGAAACAGATTGAATTCATTCACCAATCCGAACACGCGTTACAAAATTCAGTCAGCTCGCATCCAATCCGAAGAGAGCAGTCTGTGACGTCACGTGGTCTATATAGATTCGTTAGCGCTTGTGTGCAGTCAATCTATGCGACAGTGATTCAACATGACGGAAACTCAGAAAACGATCCATTGGGGGTGCACCAGCAGGGGAGACTGCCCAAGGGAACCCGGACTTACTTTCAGAAGAGGTACATTGGGATTTTGTGGATTTTCTTACCTCGCAAGAATTTGTTCCGGAACCTTCGTTACCTTCTTCATTACCGCAAGTGGAGAATTTTAGACAGAGACAGAAAGAAGAATTGGAGAAATTTATGCAACGACAAAAGGAAGCGGAACAAGCTTTTCTCCTACAGCAACATCAACAGCAACAAGAAGAGGTAAGAAAAAAACAACAGCAACAACAGCAAGAAGAAGTAGCAGCAAAGAAACAAGAGGGTGAAAATCAAACGGCTACGGTACTGTTGGACATTTTAGCGGAGTTAAGAAGTCTGAAACAAATGTATCAGACTTCTTTATCACGACCGAAGAGAATACGACCTTCCCGAGCTAAACACGCCAACCCTGTGACTAAGCCTGTCCTACCACCCTTAGTGATTTCAACCCAATCATCAGAAGTAGGCCTTGGCCGTGGCAAAGGCTTAAGGCAGTTAAAGTTGATTGGTTAAACTCACTCCTACACCATAAAGAAAAAAGGCCCTTTTCAGGGCCACCCACATTTCTCGAAAAGAAATACAATTTCAATTTGCCAATAACTCAAAAATAAACCCCACCCATTTTACCCTTATAGTACATGTCTGTGTATGAGTGCTTGAGTGTAGCTTCTTATTTTAAAATCAAAACTCAGACACTTACCTTATATCATTCATGTATTCTTTTATCCATTTTTTACAATCCAATTCACAATTCACCACAGAACACTTTAAAAAGTTCGTACACTTCTTCTTTCTCATTATTTAGTCTCTCTGTTTTTTTGAATTTCTTCACCGTTTTTTCCTCATTTTCTTCCCTTCTTCTTTTCTTCTCCTGTTTCTTTGCCTCTTTTAAATAGAATTGTCTTCTTTCTTCCTCTTCTTCCTCTGAAGAATCCCTCTCTTCTTTCGAAGAATCCCTCTCTTCTTCCGAAGAATCCCTCTCTTCTTCTGAAGAATCCTTCTTTTCTTCTGACTCCTCCTGTTTCTTTTTTGGGAAATCTGGAGACCAATGTCCTTTTTCTTTACAATAATAACAGGTATCTTGACTTTTGTCTTTTTTAGCCCCTGTTTTTTTTTCTTTTTTGACGGTCTGGACACTCTGAAGACCAATGCCCTTTCTTCTGACAGATATAGCAAGTATCTTGACTTTTATCTCGAAAGGAAGGAGAGTAGTTCGTCGGCTGGTCTGAAGAGAATTTTCTAATGACCCCTCGCAAAGCTCTGACGAAACGTTCCATCTGGGTAGTCTCTTCCATCGTTGTGCTCGGCTTGAGAGTGAAATGAATAGTGAAAGGACAAGACACACACCCTTTTTATATACGCTGGTTTGCCAAGACTATAAATTAGTCTGTGGTGTTTAAACTTGAGTCATTTGACGTTTTTCACTCAAGATGAAACGATCCTATTCATTCGAGAAGAAAGAAGAAGAAGAAGAAAGTAAGAGGCAGAAACGTGATCTATCGCCTCGTACCAGGGCTGAAATCTTGGCACAAATTCATGCCAGTGATTTTGAAGAGGACATGAGTGAACCAGAATCCGAACCCTCTAAACCAAGTTCACCACCCTTAGTCAACCCTGAAAAGTACTATTCCATTCGAGAGACGGAAAAGCGCTCCTCTAGAAAATTTAGAACCACGGCTTACACCTACACGGTGAAGTTTAAAGATTTCAAGGCCGACGTACCCTTGGAGAAAGCAGAAGGGTTTATCACCGAGATGTGGGATTCTTTGCTCACCGCACTCAAGCGACAATGTCAAGCCAAAGAAGACGATCGCTTGACACTATCCATAGATCACGACGGTTTGAAATCCCCTGTTTGGATCGAGTTTAGCAGACCCGCAGAACTGACCCCTTCCAAAGTCATGGACAAGATACAACAGGTGCAACAATCTAATGACCAGTTTGACATCACCGATGGTAAAGCCACACTGAAAATGGCCCACGTCTCTCCTCCTCAAGGGACAGGACGCAAAAAGATGTTATTGGTGGACGACCTTCGCAACACCAAAAAGAGTCTCGTCCGAATTAACAACCCTCAAGACCAGATGTGTTTAGCCCGTGCCATCGTGGTGGGACGAACCTATGCCAACAAGAACGACACGGTAGAATGGAAAAGAACCTGGAACACTATTCAACAATCCGACCGAGCCAAACAACGAAATGAAGCAGAACTCCTGTTACAACAAGCCGGACTGTCCAAAGACACACCCTGTGGCATTCCTGAGATGCAAAAATTGCAAGATGCCCTAGCTCCACGCTACACCTTGAAAGTGCACCCTCAAGAAATGCGTGGAACTCTGTTGTTTCGAGGCCAAGATTTTAAGGACGGAAAATACATTCATGTCTATCATCACGATGACCATTTCGATACCATTACCAGTATCACTGGATTCCTGGGATACAGTTATTATTGTGAGAAATGTGACTATGGTTATAACAATCGAGAGCAACACAAGCATTGTGGAATGAAATGCCCAGGATGTTTGGCCTCTCCACCCTGTCTGAGCGAAGGACCAGTGCCTTGTTCGACTTGTTTGCGCACGTTTGTCAGTCCTACCTGTTACCAACAACATCTGAAGACGCAAGGTTCAAAGCAGAAATGTGCTTGTCAACTCTTGAGATTGTGCCCAACGTGTAGACAATGCATACGTACCAATAGTACCAAGGCACACGTATGTTCAGGAAAAAAAAAATGTCACATTTGTCACCGCATCGTGGACTTGGAACACCAATGCTACGTGCAAAAATACCAACCCCCACTAGAGAAAGAGGACGGTCACAAGAAGAAAGGCAATTTCATCTTTTTCGATTTCGAATGCATGCAAGAGACCGGCATTCACATTCCTAATTTCTGCGTGGCTCATCGAGCGTGCGAGAAGTGCATTCAAGAACCTATCTTCAGTCATTGCCCTCACTGCAGCAAGATTCCCGGAGGGCGTGAAAAAATCTTTCGGGGACCAAACACGTTAGCCGATTTTGCCCAATGGGTCTTAGACCCCATCGACAAGACGTGGAGCCAAGAGGACATCGAACGTTACGGAGATTGTCATCGTCATGCCACGGTGATGGCTCACAATTTCTCCGGATACGATGGACAGTTTCTTCTCAGATACTATACGGAACAAGGCACCGAACGTCCTAAAGTCACTTTGAACGGAGCCAAAATCATATTCATGCAAGTGGGACAAGTACAGTTTAAAGATTCGATGAGTTACTTGGCCATGCCTTTGAGTCGAATGCCTAAAACGTTTGGAATGACAGAAATGGCTAAAGGGTACTTTCCACACTTTTTCAATACGGAAGCCAATCAACATGCCGTTCTACCCCATTTACCTGAGGCTCACTATTACGACCCCGACAACATGCGTACCGAACAACGAGAAGCTTTCTACGCTTGGTACCAGGCTCATGCCTCTGACCCCTTCGACTTTCAGGAAGAAATGTTAAAGTATTGTCGTTCCGACGTGGACATTTTACGACGTTGCTGTGGAAAATTTCGAGAACTGTTCATGGAACACGGAGGGGTCGATCCTTTGAAAGAAGCTTGCACCATTGCCAAAGCGTGTTCCTTAGTGTACCGCCAACGATTCATGCCTGAAAACACCGTGGCTGTCATCAGTCCTCAAACGACCCACTATGTCAAGCGTCAATACTCGGTCAAAGCCCTACGTTGGTTACATTACTTGTGCGACAAGGAAGACAAATGGATTCAGCATGCCCGCAACGGAGGAGGCGAAAAGACCATCGGAACGTATTCGGTAGATGGCTGGGACTTGGAAAACCCCAAGATCGTGTACGAGTTTAACGGTTGCTTATTTCACGGATGTCCCGTCTGTTACTCTGACCGTGACACTAAAAATCAGTTTTTGCAACGAACCATGGAAGACTTGTACCAGGACACTTGTCAGCGACGCCTAAAGTTAGAACAGCAAGGATACCAAGTGGTGGAAATGTGGGAACACGAGTACGATCACCGTTTGAAAACCGATCCCGAGTTTAAACGCCTCGTGGAAAGTTACCAGTTCATGGACCCGCTGAACCCGAGGGATAGTTTGTACGGAGGAAGGACCAATGCCACCTGTTTGCTGCACCAAGCCGACGAAAAGAAAGGAGAAGAAATCAAATACTTGGACGTGTGTTCGCTGTATCCCTACGTGTGCAAATATTGTCGCTTTCCCGTAGGGCACCCGCAATTGTTGACGGAACACATCGACCTGAAAAACATTCGACAATACGAAGGCTTGATCAAGTGTAAAGTTTTGCCTCCCACGAACCTATACCATCCCGTCTTACCTCACCATTGTCAAGGCAAACTGATGTTTCCCTTGTGCCGTACTTGTGCCGAAACGTGCAACCAGGACCAACCTTGCCATCACAGCCAGGAAGAACGTGCCTTGACGGGAACCTGGGTCAGCGTGGAATTGTTCAAAGCTCTGGACATAGGATACCAGCTGTTAGAAGTGTACGAAATTTGCCACTTTCCCAAGACACAACAGTACCACAAGGGTGACCCTACTCAGAAAGGCATTTTCGCCGACTACGTGGATGCCTTTTTGAAACTGAAACAAGAAGCCAGCGGCTATCCTTCCTGGTGTCACACTCCCGAAGACCAAATACAATTCAAAGAGAAATACTACGAACAAGAAGGCATCTCTTTAGACCACATCGAAAAAAACGAAGGCAGGCGATCGTTTGCCAAAGTGATGTTAAATTGCTTGTGGGGTAAAATGGCACAACGACCGTGTTTACCCAAGACGGAATATTTGACAGAACCTTCCCGCTACTTCCAGATGATTCACGACAAAACCAAATACATGAAACACGTGGACGTCGTTCGAGAGGATTTGATCTTGGTCAATTACGAAGAAGATCTGGACTTTGTACAAGACGACCCTTTTGGAAATGTCATCATTGCGGCTTACGTGACAGCTCATGCTCGCATAAAATTGTACGAAGCTTTAGAATTGTTAGAAGAACGCGTCCTGTACTTTGACACGGACAGTTGCATTTACATCCATCACCCGATTCAACAGCACCCTGACATCGAAGGAGACCGTTTAGGAGCCTGGACAGACGAGCATCCCGACGACAAGATTCTAAGTTTCGTCAGTGGTGGTCCCAAAAATTACGGCTACGAATACCGGGACAAACAAGGAGAAGTGCACACGACGTGCAAAGTGAAAGGACTGACTCTGAATCATCGTACCAGTCGAGTGGTCAACTTTGGGGTATTGAAAGAAGCCTTGCAATCGGGAGAGGATGGAAACTTTAAAGTGACCACTTATCAACCGAACAAGATTGTACGTTTACCCACTCACCACATCGTCAGTCGGCCCCTGGAAAAAATCTATCAAATCGTGTACCAGAAGCGAGTGAGACTTCCCAATCACTTTACGTTGCCGTACGGTCACATCGATATTGGTCAGCATATAAAAAGGGACAACGTCCAAGACTTATAGTTCATTGTTCATTGAAGTAACTTACCATGTCGTTGACGAAGAAGAAACCAGATTGGTTAGGAGTCAAATGTTGGACATCACCGAGACCAAGGTTTTGAGGCTTGGACACAAGAGGTGGCCCAGTATGCACGAGAGTTATTCAAGGAAAAAAGTTACTTTTCAACCTGTGTTAGTGACGGTGCCAGAAGAACCCGTCACCCAGGACAGGACTGTCGTGGACAGGCCTGAAAGACCCTTTCGGGAGGACACTTGTGTGACCTTACCCCTACTATAGAACTGGTTAGAACTTTACCCAAAACATGTTGTACAGACACTTGTGTTTATTCCACGTTCATGGTTATCATGTGCCTTTTATTCTTGTACTTAAGCCTTTGGCTTTTATGCATTTTTGTCTTTCGTATTCATGTTTGAAAAAAACATTCAATAAACGTGTTCTGAAAAAGTATATAAACTCTTGTCTTGTTTGTTTTTCGTGTCACAAGTGACATTTCTCACACTATGGCTACCTCTGCTGTCTCTGCTCCCTCTTCCTTTACTGTCAAAGTCATCGACGAACACTTAGATCGTGCCAGTTGGGAGGCTTTGTATCTTCGCCATCCCTTTAACATGCTCATTGCTGGACCTAGCGGTTCAGGCAAAACCGAATTCGTCAAACGTTTGATCGAACATAAACATCATTTGATCGATCGACCCCCTCAACGAATCGTGTGGTGTTACAAAGAGTGGCAATCGGCGTACAGCCTCTTGCGAGAAAGTCAAGGCGATTCCATCGTGTTTGTGGAAGGCATTCCTAAAGAAGACGATGACATCGTCTCTGACTCCCGTCTAACCCATTTGGTCATTTTCGACGACATGTTAGGAGAAGACGAAGAAGAAATTAAACTGTGGTTCACGCGCAAAGGGCATCACCGTAATGCCAGTGTCGTTTACATCACCCAAAATTTGTTTCAACAAAGTAAAGCCCATCGTACCATCAGTCTCAATGCGCATTACGTGGTCTTGTTTAAAAGCCCTCGAGATAAATCGCAAGTGCAAGTCTTAGCCAAACAGTTAGGAACGCCTTGGCTGACTCAGGCGTACGACGATGCCACTCAAACGCCACACGCCTATTTACTCGTCGATTTGAAACCTACGACCCCCGAGGATTTGCGATTTCGTACCCACTTGTTTCACCACTGGTGCCAAGACGGAGGGCCTGTCCTGTACACGTCTCCGTCCTCGACTTCATTTCACTCCCCATAAAAAAAATCTATAAAAACCTCAGACCCTTTTTCGTCTGTCTCACACAGTGTGAACATGACGTCCCTTCAGTCGCATCTTCCCGTCAAATTGATTCGTGCCTTGTATGGCATCAGTCGAGAAAAAGATCCACAAACACGAGCTCGTGTCTTAGAAGCTAGTCTCAAAGAAGTCTTACGATGGTTCACGGTGACGGCACGTCAATTACTCCAAGGAATCATTCAGATTCCTCATCAAACCAAACGCTTTTTCGATCGAAACAAAGTCGCTTTGGTCCAACTGGCCGATCCCCGCATCGACACTCAAACCAAAAAACAAATCATTTTGAAACCTGGAGGGAGCGGTACTCTAGGAGGGGTCATCATTCGCTCTCTCTTAAGATGGGATCCTAATGCCCCCAAAGTTATACCCAAGACAAAAGTCCAACGAAGCCCCAAGAAGAAAAAGACCAGGTCCCCAAGGAGAACTTCTCCAGTGGCAGGGCCCTCCTCTGACCAGACACCACCACCCCGGAAAAAAAAAGAAGCCCCCAGAAAAAGAAACAGAGAAAAAGTCCCCAGAAAAAGAAAAGTCCACAGAAAACTAGTCGCAAGAGAGGCACTTCGGCCAGGACGCAACCTTACACTCGCAAACCACGACCTGCCACGGCGGTGACTGCGTCTCCGGCAGCCTCACGTTTGTCCACTTCTCCGTTAATGACACCCAGAACTGAAGAGTACTTGGAGACGTTGATCACACCAAGAACTTCTCCGTTGATGACCCCCAAAAGAACTTCCCCAGTGGCAGGACCTTCCAATTTAGTGGCAGTGGCTGTTGCTCACAAAATACCTTCTCCCAAAATCAAAGTTCAAGAAAGATCGGGCATGTTACAAAGTTTACTGGATTTGTCCAAGCAAGAACTGGCTCGATTTAGTCCGTTACGTACCCCTGCACGACGTGTCATGCCTGTCCTCAAACTAATACGACGTCAAGACAATCAGTGGCGACGCGTTCCAGTATAAAAAAGGCCTGTGACCAAGTCGGGGTATCAGTGTTTTTTGGTGCTCCTGAAGACTCAAAGATGTCACCCTCCAGAAAACCCCAAGGAAAGAAAAGGAAAGGACTGCCACCACGTTTAGCCAAACATGGGGACATGTTATCTGTCCTGTCCAAAGCTTCTCCACCCCTACGAAAAAAACTCATTCAAACGGCCTCCAAAGAGGTCATCGATACCGTGTGCGAATGTTGTTTGAACGTTTTGAAAGGCACGATCCCTTTGTCCAAACACCAGAAACAATGCTTAGGGAAACATCGTCACGTTCTTCGCCAAATGGTTCAAAAGAAAATTCCCATTCGTCAAAAAAAGAAGATGTTAGTGCAACGTGGAGGTATTTTACCTCTCTTGTTAGGCCCCATACTGAAAGGAGTCTTGGGAACCATGTTGGGAGGACTGGTGGGAGCAAGATAAAAAGGCCTCGGAAGTTCCAAGATCTCAGAATCGACCCCTGACAACCCCATGGAAGGACGAAAACTAGCTTTAGTGCCTTACAAACGATGGATGGAATACCATCGGTGGCAAGGACAACACACCCCGCATTTACCTCCCAATCCCCATTTGAGCGAGATGTCCCAGTTACAACACGAATTGCAGTCCTTGATGGATCGCCAAGATTTGTCCGAAACAGAAAAATCGCAAAAGTACGGTCAACTCTTGCAACGACTGCAACTCTTTCACCAGAAAGCTTTAGACGAAACAGCTCTACCCACTCTGAAAGATTTTAAGACCTTGATGAAAAGTCCAGCACCATCACCAGTACCAGTACCAGTACCAGTACCACCAGTACCCGTGACCAAGACAGAAAAAGGAGAAGAAGAGGAAGGGTTTCAAACTCCACCAGAAAAAGTACGCAAGTTAACAACACCACCTACCTCCAGAATTGGATGGATTAAAAAGAGGATGGCCACCCCTTCTTCATCACAAGAGAAAAAGAAAGTGAAGACAGAAGTGAAGACAGAAGTGAAACAAGAACCGATATCCCCCGCTCAGACATCCTTCTCCTCTTCGACACCTATTGCTTGCCGCACACGCAAAGCATTGCAATCCAAGAAAATACCCCAAGAGAGAAAGAGTAGCATCCTCCAAGAGTGGGTGTCTTATTAACACACCAACCAACACAAAAAAATGGAAAAAGTCTTAGCCAGCATTTACTACGATCCCTCCCATCCTGCAGGTTACGCAGGAGTTCAAAAATTGTATCGTGCTGCCAAAACGCGACTGAAAAGTCTCCGTTTACCTCAAGTGCAACGATGGTTACAAGAACAAGCTACCTACACTTTACACAAACCCATTCGACGCAAGTTTGCCAGAAGTCGCACCCGCGTGGAAGGCATCGATCATCAATGGCAAGCCGATTTAGCCGATGTCTCTCATTTGGCCAGCTACAATCGTGGCTACAAATATTTGTTTTGTGTCATCGACGTCTTTTCCAAATTTGCCTGGGTCGTACCCTTGACTTCCAAATCGAGCAGCGAGTTAGTGCGAGCCCTGCAACGGGTGTTGAAACAAAGCGGTCGTCACCCTCTTCGATGGCAAACGGACAAAGGCACCGAATTTCTGAACCAAGCTTTCCAAAAAGAATTAAAGAAACGTGACATTCATTTTTTTTACCACCGAGAATCCCGAAACCAAAGCCAGCATCGTGGAACGTTTTCAACGCACTTTGAAAGAACGCATGTGGAAATATTTTACGCATCACCACACTCTGAAGTACATCGACATCTTACCGCACCTGGTGCAAGCGTACAACCAATCTTACCATCGAAGCATCGGACGTGCCCCGCAAGACCTGACTCCCGACAACGAAGTGTTGGTGTTTGAGCGTCTGTTTGGTATGTCCCCGACGAGGGCTGTCCCCGAGAAAAGTGGAATGTTGGCCGTAGGAGATTGGGTGCGCATTGGCAAAACCAAACGCACTTTCGACAAAGGTTACTTACCTAACTGGACGACCGAATTGTTTCGCGTCACTGGACGAGTGCATGGCCGTCATCCTGCCGTCTATAAATTGGAAGACATGAACGGAGAAGTGCTCAAAGGAACGTTTTATTTGCCCGAGTTACAACGTGTCACCAAAAAAGAAGACGACGTGTACGACATCGAAAGCATTCTCGAACGCAGAACCCGTAAAGTGGACAAACGATGTGTCAAAGAAGTCAAAGTACGTTGGAAAGGATATCCACCCAGTTTTGATTCTTGGATCGACGCTTCGCAAGTCATCGACTATAAAAAGAAGTGACCATCATGCCTTTTCACACAGACGCAGCTACGTCGACCACTCCTCCTTCACCCAGTTCTTCTGTGCAAGATTTACAAAAACAACCCTTGTGGGTGTGGTGTGGAGATCGTGTGCCTAAAACGCAAATCGTCTTTTTCAGCCAAATCTTCGTGGTGTATTGTGTCATCGGGGCAGCCATCGCCAATTTGAGTTTGCAACAAGGAGACAAACAATTGTGGACCATTTTATTGAGCAGTTGCATCGGTTACCTGCTTCCTAATCCCTCCCTGAAATTCACCTCCAACGGGAACCACGGGAACCTTGTGTCCAGTGCCAGTGCCAGTCACCACTCCAACCACAACCAGAACCCCATTTTGGGCGGAGACACGCCTCTGACGTCCACTAACCCCTCGGACAGCCACAGAACTCTGGAATTATGAGTCACCAAAACCAATTTTACTTAACCTTACCCAGTGACAGTTCCATGGAGGTGTTTCCCAAGAACACGTTGTGCTGTTACACGGCCAAATTACCTCAAGCCATCCCCTTAGATCACGAAGCCCATTGGGAAGTGGCTTTAGTAGAAATGATTCACCCAACCCAAGTCCTCAATGTCCTTCCCAATCAAAATTTTTTTGATGTGGAAGTTCATGACGAACAATTGCAACAGTGGATGGATAGCAATGTCAAATATGACAAGAAAACCCGTACACAAAAGTACACCACCTATCACTTGTTCATTTCCCCAGGCTATTATTTTAGTGGTCAACATTTGGTCAGCACCATAGCCTCCAGGTTTAATGCCGTGTTTCTGAAAGCTTTGGAGCATGTTAACAAAAGTGTCACCATGGAGTACCACAAAACAGCTCGTCGCTTCTTGATGAAATTTGAACGGAGTAAAATCCTGTCCATTTTATTTTGTCCTGAATTGTATGACATGTTGGGCGGAGACATGAACCTGAGAATGAGCATGATGAAGAAAAGCGAATTACCCATCGTTTACGACAACGAGTCTTTTAGCAAGTTATTTCGTGCCCCGGTAGAACTGAACCAAGGACTGAATTTGATGTTTGTGTACTCCGATGTGGTGGAGTATAACGTGGTGGGACACACCTCCGTACCGTTACTGCGTGTCATTCCTTTCAAAGTGGATTCTGCCACGAACACTGACGAGGAAGGTGGAAACACTTATCACGTCCACCGCGAATTTGTACATCCTCACTATTTGCCTGTCAGTAAGTCGTATTTGGACACGGTCAACATTACTATAAAAGGAGATTTGGGACAAAATATTCCATTCACCAAAGGAAAAGTCACGGTGAAACTCCATTTTCGAAAACGGTTTTCTCACGATTCGTAAGTCATGTATCCAGTGTACCGAGGGGTTGCTCGACAGCGAGGACACGGTTTAGGAGATATGTTAAAATCGGCCTTTCGTTCGGTGGCCCCGGTGTTGAAACCGATGGTGACACGCGGATTGCACGCCTTGAAAGATGCGGCACTGACGCAAGGCAAAGAATTTCTCCAAAATGTCATCATCGACAAACAAAACCCTAAAGAAGCCTTCATGAGGGCAGGCAAAAATGTCTTGCTGCAAACGGGCAAAGACATTTTGGGTCACCGAGAAACACCTATAAATGCCCTGCACGCTACCGAGTCAGGCATTCAGCAAGGACAAGGCAGAAAGAGACGACGAAGAAAACACCCTTTCACCAGACTTCAAGCGAGAAAGGCCAAGAAAAGAAGAACCGTTCGAGACTTAGACGTTTTCGATTATTGAGAAAAGAGACCAAAAAAAATGATGCACCGAGAATCTTGCGCTTGTTCCAAGACGGAACTGGATCTGTTTGCCATGCCCCCCACGATGATGACGATGCAAGAATCCCAGTGGGTGGAATTTCACCCCGTCTCCTCACTGACCGATTCCGCTCCCATCGAGTTTGAAATCAAAGGACAGCCCGAAGATTACATCGATCTGAATAGCAGTTACTTGTACCTGAAAGTCAAAATTCTAGATAAGACTGGAGGTGCTATAGACGATGAAGCAGTAGCTCCCGTCAACAATTTCATGCATTCCTTGTTCAGTGGAGTGGACTTGTACTTGAATAACAAACTGGTCAGTAGCAGCATGGATACTTACCCTTATCGTGCCTACCTGGAAAATCTCTTGACGTACGGAATAGATGCCAAGAACACTCATCTCAATGCCTGTGTGGTATGGGAAGCTGACGAACCTACCAAGTTTGAAATATTGGAAACTGATGAAAAGAAAGACAACAATGATGGATTTGTAGAACGAAGAAAGAGAATCACGGGAGCCGACACAAGTTTAGAACTGATGGATCGTTTGCATTTGGACATGTGGTTGCAAGAAAAGTATTTGCTGAACGGGGTGGATGTCCGCCTGAGACTGAATTGTAGCAGTGCCGCTTTCCATTTGATGGCTGATAGTGACGGTTACAAAACCAAAATCCTTGACGCCAGACTCTACGTACGCCGTGTGGAAGTGTTACCTAAAGTGGGAAACGACATCAGTCAGACGTTGAGCAGAACGACTGCCAAGTATCCCATACGACGCGTGGAAGTGAAAACCTTCACCATTCCCAAGGGACAGCGAACCATGATCGAAGATCATCTGTTCCAAGGACAGTTACCCAAACGTTTGATCGTTGGTATCGTCGAGAATACAGCCTTCAACGGAGCTGCCGAAAAAAATCCTTTCTACTTTCAACACTTTGGCGTGTCCAAAATCGAAGTCAGTCGCGATGGCAAGACCTTGTGTACCCGACCTTTCGAACCTGACTTTACCAAGAAGAATTACTTGAGATCGTACTTGTCCCTGTACGAAGCCACCGGACAGTTAGGAACCAATACCAGTCACGGTATTACGTACGAGGATTATGCAGGAGGCTACGCTTTGTGGGCTTTCGATTTCACTCCAGACCAAGGCAGCGACGAGGGACATTTCCACCCTATAAAATCCGGCCAGATTCGTGTGGAAATTCAGTTTAAAGACCGAGACCCTGATGAAACGGTGAACGTCATCCTGTATGCAGAATTCGATAATACCATAGAAATCAACAGTTTGAGAGAAGTCATCCTAGATTACTAGAAACCATGGAAGACTGTTATCCCTCTTTACCTAGTGGAGAAACTTTTAGTGTTGGATTATTGTTAAAAAATGTTAGAGTTGTTGTTGTTTAGTGTTAAGTGATTTTTGAATAAAAAATGTTGTGTTTTGAAAAAATTGTTTGATGTTATATTGTTGGATTATTGTTAAAAATGTTAGAGTTGTTGTTTAGTGTTAAGTGATTTTTGAATAAAAAATGTTGTGTTTTGAAAAAAATGCCTTTGTCTTTTGTTTAGCTATAAGAATGTTGGATTGATGCTCTTTCATTTCTTACTATCCCTCTCATGACACTCACTAAACGTTGCGACTCAAAAACCGTGTGGGGGATGTTTTCCTTCACGTCCGCGCTTTGACTTTAAGAACCGGATTGTTTCCAGTCTAACCATCCATTGTCGACTCATCCTCCTAAGAAGATGTGCTCCAAACTAGCTAAACTCAACGAAGCCTACGTGAATTTGCATAGGGTCAGACACAGTCTGATACCGAAGCCAGAAGAAATAGAGAATGTGAGAATGTTAAAAATCACTGAAGACCTGATAGAAGAGCTCTTCAGAGAAGAAATGAACAGGGAAAAAGAAGAATGGACAGAGAAGTACAGACTTCAGAGACAGCAGCAACAACAACAACAAGAGCAGCAGCAGCAACCTGAAGCTGACAGAGGCTTTGTCGATTGTCGTATCGACACCAAAGAGTTCTTCTTCTCTTTCCGAAGAAGCAGACCTATCGCCAGAAAGTCTATCCTCAGAGGACATCGCATTCTTAGAAACTAAAAAGAATGCCATAGCAAACAAAAAAAAACAGCCCTTTTCAGGGCTACCCAATACTCTAGAAAAGAAATAACAATCGATTTGCCAATGTGTGTAGGTAGAGTAGTGTGAAAATAATCACTAACTCTTTTTTAAAAAAATGTGAGGGTATGTGTTTGTGTGTTTGTGTTTGTAAGTGGTTAAGTAAGTTGGTATGGATAGTAGATTAAAATGATGTCTTTTTTGGTGTTTGAGGTGTATATTTGGAGTTAGATTGGATTGCTTTGCGTATGTGGATAGTCTATTGAAGTGATTTTTAAAAAATTTTAAAATAGTGATGGGTAGCATAAAAAAGTGAGTGAGTGTTTCTTTTAGGTCGGCGCGTTGTTTTATGGTCATGATCTAGGTAAGATCAATTTTATGTTTTTAGGGGATGTTTTCGTTCACGTCCGCGCTTTCACTATAAATTGAAACTCGTTCGGCAGTCCAGCTACCCTTGTTGATTGATCAACACCAAAAATGAACACGAGACTGGAGAAACTGTTGGAACTTCATGTGCATCTGGAATATGCCAGGCGCATATTAAATGAACTGGCCGCGGAAGCCATTGTGAAGGAGGGAAGGATAAGAGAGGAGGAGGAAAGAAGAAACAAAGAAGAGGAGGAGAGAAGATATAAAGAAGAGGAAAGAAGATACAAAGAGGAGGAGAGAAGATACAAAGAAGAGGAGGAGGAGGAAAAGGAGAGAAGAAGAAGAAGAAATTTCAGAATCCCAGAGAGCGAAAATTGGGATTCTGAAGCGACATATCCTGCCTCTGCTCTCTCCCCCCAAAAGGTAAAATGTAATTGGGGGATAAAATGTGTATGCGGCGCCAGGCCTGGAAGGTGCCACCATTAACCAGGTGTCCATGAAGTTCCAAACAAAAAAACAGCCCTTTTCAGGGCTACCCAATACTCTAGAAAAGAAATAACCATCAATTTGCCAATGTGTAGGTAGAGTAGTGTGAATATAAACACTAACTCTTTTTTAAGATAGTGTGAGGGTATGTGTTTGTGTGTTGGTGCTTGTAAGAGCTAAGGTATGTTTGTGTGAATAGTAGATTATGGGTTTCTTTATTGTTTCTTAGCGTAGGTGAAGAGTATAGTTAGGGTTCTGTAAGCGCTCACGTACGATTGTGTGGATATTAGATTATGGATTTTGTTTATTGTTTCTTAGCGTATGTGTTTGTGTGTTTGTGTTTGTGTTTGTGTGTTTGTGTTTGTACCCGCTCACGTACGATTGTGTGGATAGTAGATTATGGGTTTGTTTATTGTTTCTTAGCGTGTGTGGAGAGTATAGTTTGGGTTTTGTAACCGCTCACGTACGATTGTGTGGATAGTAGATTATGGATTTGTTTATTGTTTCTTAGCGTATGTGTTTGTGTGTTTGTGTTTGTGTGTTTGTGTTTGTACCCGCTCACGTACGATTGTGTGAATAGTAGATTATGGGTTTGTTTATTGTTTCTTAGCGTATGTGGAGAGTATAGTTTGGGTTTTGTAACAGCTCACGTACGATTGTGTGGATAGTAGATTATGGATTTTGTTTATTGTTTCTTAGCGTATGTGTTTGTGTGTTTGTGTTTGTGTGTTTGTGTTTGTACCCGCTCATTGAGTCATCCACCCTTGTGTCTTCCATGATGTTTAGGACGGACATGCTCATGTATGTCAGGTCCAAGTGGACTGTTGTTGATAGGACAGATACTAGTCAATGGATGAGGAGAGTTTATATAGAAAGACAAGGATGTCTCAAGAGGGTACTTGTGTATGGACCGGCAGTTAGAAGGAGTTTAAGAAGAAGAAGAAGAAGAAGATGTGACAGATGCCATCTATGTTAATATTAATATTAACATAAACCCAAAGGCCCTTTTCAGGGCCAGCCATATTTCTCGAAAAGAGATAGCCTTTCCATTGCCTACCCCTTTTTTAAAAAAATTTTAAAAAAAAAAATCCCATGTTCAATTTCCCTTGACGCTATAAAGTCCCACCCTGTTTAAATTCCTTTGACGCTAAACCGTCCCACGATTTTTCTCCATGTTAATTTCCCTTGACGCTAATCTGACCCACGATTTTTCTCCATGTTAAATTTCCCTTGACGCTAATCTGACCCAGGGGTCTCTGTAATGCTAATTCCCATTGACGGTAAAGTGCCCCCATATACTACTATCATAGGAAGTTCGTTTTTTAAAACCCCATGTGGATATGACCGTTTCATTATATATCATAAGAAGTCTTCTTTTTTTGAAAACCAGTGTTGATATGACCGTCACATTACATATCATAGGAAGTCTTTTTTGAAAACCAATGTTGATATGACCGTCCCATTAGATATCATAGGAAGTCTTTTTTATTTGAAAACCCCATGTGGATATGACCGTCCCATTAGATATCATAGGAAGTCTTTTTTTATTGAGACCCCATCTGGATATGACTATCCGTGTCAGGAGGAGTAGCTATACAAATATTTTCAATATGGCCATTGTAGTGACCATATTGGACGTCAAGCCGGCATCATTTTCATTTTATAGAACAACTATACAGTATAAAAAGTCTTTATGTGAAAACCACACATTGATATGACCATCCATTCTGGAAAAAAAGCTTTAAAAAGATTTACAAGATTGCTATCATGCTGCAGCTATTGGATGTTGTTAGATCAGCACCAATTTCATTGTTGATATGACCGTCCATTGGTTGGTTGGTTGGGGGCATAAACAGATTTTCAACGTTAGATCGGCATGATTTTCAATTATGACCAATTTGACAGTGAGATGAAAGTGTGAATAAAGTAGCAAAGCAATCCTGCGATTAGTTTAGGAGGAATATCATAACACACTTGTACTAACAGAACGACGGATGGACGGACGACAGACGGATGGCAAACTATCCTCTGGTTTATGACAAGCAGAGCTATGATAATAATGCAGACACTTTTCAATGGATCCAGTTTATTTTAATTCTCCGGAAAAACCAAAAGGATGTTAACAATTTTGAAGTAAATTCATACATGAAGGTTTTCCCAGATTGTATCCAATCAAAAATTAATGGCGTTTGATATTAGGAATAGACTATAGTGATGTCGACCCGTCCTAACACTAACCTGTTATGTCATACCAAAGACTTACAAAAATGGTACTAACAGGCTGTTAGTAACAGCTGCGCTCAGCATTAAGAGGTTAGTGTTAGGACTGATCAGCCTGGTGTCAGGAAAATGGGACTGGGTGGAACATCATGCTACATGTCTGCGGCATGATGCCCCAGTGCTAGACATCACTATAAACTGTCACACTGCAGAAATCGTAGCAATATGACTGAAAAAGTGTTAAAGCTATGTTAAAAAATCCAAATCACACACACACACCTTTTAATGTTGAGCGCTTAGCGAGACAGCTGTAAGTACCATTTTTTGTAAGTCTTTGGTATGGCTCGGCAAGGGTTCGAACCCGCGACCTCCAGCATCCGAGGCGGACGCTCTAACCACTAGGCCACCGCAACGGTCCTACTAATGAATGGAAAAAAAAAGATTAAATAAAAGAAAGAAAAGATGGAATGGTCGACGCCTTGAAACATGTCTGGCTGAATTTAATTAATATCCAGTCTTTAAGATCTAAATAGCACACACACACACACACACACAGAGGCATGCCTCCTGCACACTAACATACTTTTGACCCACGACATCATAAAAAGACTCGTAAATAGACTATTACACACATACGCATTTGTAGCTACATTGTATGATATCATTAAAGAAGTACAATTTTCTATATGATTTAACATTTATACGTCTCTGAACGCCTTTCCTAGTGAAATGTATATAGCGCAGCTCAACAAGTCGTGAAATGCTAGAATGTTATTCTGAAGAACCACCACGCATGTTCTAAATCGGGAAGAGTCAACAATTTCTTACCTTGTCAGTACGTGGCATGGTGGGGTATGTTTGGAGTGTAGCAGCTGCAAAACAGTAATGCAGTTATGAAAAACAGCTGACTGTCAACTCCCACTCGTCTAGTGAAAAACATAAATCAACACGAACATATCAAAGTACTACCGAAGTACGATCAATATAATATATAATTTAATAATTAATTATATTTATTAATATATCGTGTTTCTTGTCTGGTAATCTCCATCAATCTTTCACACACACACACACACACACACATATGAAAACACCATTGTTTTATTGTTTCAGTTTGATTATGCCATGCAATCAATCAGAACCAATTTTTGCTTGGACCTGGGTGAATGTTTGTTAATGATGTCTGCTCAGTCTATCATTACATAGAAATTTATACCATTGGCATCATTTACCCCAATCTGAATAAAATCAGATCTCCGCTGTCCTACATGAAGATTTGACAACGACCGCTAATGGGTCATGTTCTGGTAACCTATGTTATTACCATACTCGCTAATTTTATTAACCAGTTAGATTAGGTCTTATATCGTTTGGAGACTGAACAGTGTTGATGAAGAGCATGAATGTGTACCGAACAATTTGATTCACTTTCAGATTTTTGAAAGCTGTATTTCCGTTGGCTTAATTCAAAGGTCACCAGAACATTTACCCTCCCTGTGATTTCCTTTATGTCACCGGGCACATATTTAACAAGTGATTTCTGATCAGACATCCGACAGTTAAGGATAACAAAACGTGAAGCATATCACCACATGCACTGGATTAAACAAGCATGGCATCAATTTATCTTCCCTATTTTGTACCCACGATGCTTTTGTTAATTTCCTATAAGGTCCAGCTCATTAGAGTTGATCTTTCGGTGCCGTGGAATTCACACCGGAGTCAGGTTATGCGAAAATACGTAAAGAAAGAAAAAAGGATGCGCCACATAATTCAAGAAAACAAACGTGGTGTAAGCACAGACAAAGGAAAATCGATAAAGAAATGTGAAAAAAATACAACACACACACACATTCTTAAAAGCAATTTGGATTGAAGTAAATTGACGTCATGACCACAAATGAGATGACTTAACGCATTCACTAGGGATAATCTCAGAGTATAGAGTATACTCTCCGAAGAGAAATTCTGAAATTAATCGCACATTCCTTCCTGTTCACCAACACTAAGATCTAAAACCAAAGTATATGGTAGACTGTACAAGCAACTATACTTTTACTGGCTACTTCAGTCACATGCTTCGAAATTTAGTTGATGAGTTTTATAATTCAGGGTCAAGGTCATAATGATATATGAGCAGCGACTGTTGCTAAAAATGAGCACTACTTTTTTATAATTAAAACGCGTAGAAAGCACAAGCAATGGGTATTTGCTGACCGAAAAGGGATCGTAACCCTCGTCACCTACTGTGTCAATTCTGGACATATATTTGATCTTCGCTAGCTAAAGTTGACCCGCTCAGTTCCATGTCGACGAGGAGCGACGCGGATTGACCACCCATGGCTCGATTAGATTGGCTATACATTCTGGCGTCATATAAAGATGCTTATGAAATAAAATTACGTGCTACATAAAATGAAATGTTTTGTTGGGGGGGGGGGTAATTATATGGATGTAATTACCTTGGATGTTCGTGTATCTAAGTGGACAATTTGCTTAAGAACTCAAAGTTAATATGAAAACATTTATTTAACAAGGTTTGGTTAAGTCAAATTTGGACTTCGATAAATGCACAACCATGGTCAAGGGCGACCAACCTTTTTGGCAGGCGGACCGCATCAGCAAGAATATTTAAATATCACTAATTATACATTCTTCAGTTAATTTTGTTTACATTGAATAATTAAATGCAAAACTCCAACAAAATTATTTATTACAGTAATAACATTCTTATTACATGGTTGTAATAATGATATTGTTAAACAAAATAGTTATATGTCGTTGTAGATACAGAATCAATACAGAAAAAATGAATGAGTATTAAGTACAGTGCATGTTTTCAAAAGGACTCTCTACACAGCTGCGGGCCGTACAATGTGAAAAACTAGGCCGTTTGCGACCCGCTGGTTGGATACGCTCGATTTAATCAACTAATGGAACTACTCACTGTGAATTCATGATTGCAGAAGCCTATGAACTTTGTCCGCATGAATATGAACAGTACTTTTTTAATCTTAATAACAACATTATGTCTTTATTGATTGCAAATAGTATAATAAACATATTCCTGAATTAGAACTGAAAAATACTTTTTGCTGTTTGACTTCCAATGTAACCATTTGTAATCCTTACTAATATATATATAGGTGTGTAAGTAAAATAGCAAGAGACTTGCAGAGCTCAGGTAACCTAAGCTAATATAGTGCTACTTTGCCGTGTGATTAACAACTGGAGCATGATCGGATTGGTCGGATTGCAAAGCATTTTCCTGAGTAAAATGGGTGCATAAATAAATTCTTTCTTAGAGGGCTTTTTCAGTTTGACCCTGATTAGAAAAAGGTTTGCACATCATATAATGAACAAATGAACAGCAAATAATAAAACATTCAAGCCATATAACTAACAAATGCACAGCAAATTTTTTATTGCGGCAACACAAAGTAACACACACGTACACACACACACATTTTTCCACGTCAAAATCAACGTAAATACATCTTTATGAGAGATAATTTATACGCTGTTGGTATAAATACATGGTTCATCGCTTTTCTGCCTGATCATTAACAAGTTGTTTTCTTCTGTATTCAGATCAATAATAGAGGTTACCATAAGTAATATTTTATCTCTGAGACCCAATTTAATGAAAGTTGACACTCTTCTCATCATCACGCTATTCCTCTATCCACGCTACGGGGTGGGGTACGCTACGGGGTGGGGTGGTGACTAGGGATGAAGCAATATAACAGAGTTATACATGAAGTATTTGTTTATCAAACGCACCACCTTCTCATGTGTGTACACTTGCAAGGTCATGGAAGAAGGACGAAGGAAGTAAAAAAATCAAAATTAAATCCTTTTTTATGATTTGTGCAGAATAAAAGTTCATTCAACAACATGTTTTGTTTCAATCCTGTTTTTTCCGCTTTCTGGTTTTAGGTAATGCGTATTCGCATGACGAAGCCCATATCCTGTCAAAGATAGTTTGGTTTGATGATTTACAGCAGTGGTTCACAAACTTTTTTCCGGCCGACACCCCTTTGGTGATCCTCAGCGCCCCCTACCTTACTCCATGAAAAGCATTATTCAGCATTAGAACCCCCCCCGCCCTCGGTAATCCCACCGCCCCCAAGGAGCAGTACCGCCCACTTTGGGAACCACTGATTTACAGCATCGCAACAAATGTGTTATTTAGTACTGAGGCAAAAATGGTAACATGTCATGCCCAAGGACACATAATGATAACCAACAATGGTAACATGTCATGCCCATGGACACATCATGATAACCAACAATGGTAACATGTCATGCCCATGGACACATCATGATAACCAACAATGGTAACATGTCATGCCCATGGACACATCATGATAACCAACAATGGTAACATGTCATGCCCATGGACACATCATGATAACCAACAATGGTAACATGTCATGCCCATGGACACATCATGATAACCAACAATGGTAACATGTCATGCCCATGGACACATCATGACAACCAGCAATGGTAACATGTCATGCCCATGGACACATCATGATAACCAGCAATGGTAACATGTCATGCCCAAGGACACATCATGATAACCAGCAATGGTAACATGTCATGCCCATGGACACATCATGATAACCAACAATGGCTGATCAGATGGTTAGATCTGAACTCGCACCTTTTCGGTCGCGATTCTGGCACGCTAACCACTAACCGCACCGCTGATCCACCGTCAGAGATGGATGTTTATTTTATTTTTAAGACAAAGACTAAGGAGGTAAGAATCAGATAAGAAATTTGAAAATAAAAGCTGTTTCTATGAAATTGCACTTCACGCAATACTTTCTAATGATTTTCATTCGTTAGATTTGTCTGTTTACACAATGCGAAGTAACTACCATTTGTGAATGTTATTAGAAACAGTGCCTGTTAGGAAGGGTTTGCGTTCTGTTTTTCATAGTATTGGTCTTTGTTGCCTAATTTTCTATAAAATGATAGTGTTGCCAACAATGTGCCTTAGCTTCATATTATTAAAATATCAGCAACATTTTCTTTTCCCCCGAGTATAACTGTCCCTGTTTCCCACCTCAATAAAAGCTAAAGAAAAGCCTGGGCATCAAAAGTTGTCACTTGACACGTCATCAATTATAGAAGAGTGAATATACAGTGGATGTAGTGTTGGGAATAGGATGAAATGCCATGATCGATCAGCTGTATCTACTGACTGATAGATGATCAATTAATAATCGATTAATTCGTGCACTTTATGTCTTACCGAAACCGGGGCTTTTTACTAAATGGCCTGAAGCCTGGAATAGATGTAACATTGCGCAGAACTTAATTACCACCAAGTCAATCAAAGAAATTACAATTTATTACTTGCTTATTTCATTGATAGTGACAAATGCTAAATCAAATCGAGTTTTCAGTATTTAAGAATATGTTTACTCCCTCCCCCTCCCCATACACACCACTATCACTTTAAAGATAAAAAGGTATAAAGATAAAAAATCAATTTATTTTAATTCATGGTTCACACTTCCCAAAAGGTCAGTAGTATTAGTAGCATCAGAACTGTGTTTTCAAGCCTTTCTGATAGAATGAGTGATGTTTTAGTCTTAAATGTACGCGAGTCATGCCGGCATAGATAATCATTGCAACTAATTTATTACAGTAGAAGACATGCATTTTCAAAAATGATGCGTTTCATTTTTGGTTGAATATATTTGCATGATGTAAGGTAAGGCAAAGATAAACAAGACCACATGCTCGAGGAGTCACGGTGGCTCAGTGGCGTAAGTGTGGGATTGCGACAGAAAGGTGTGAGTTCGAATCCCACCATCGGATAAACCCAGTATGGCGACGGTAATGTGTCATTGGGCAAGGCAAAGTATTCCATTTGCCTCATAATTAAATAGCCTGCTTGTAATATTCTGTTGTAAAACACCAAATCTAATCCAATGTTCCATGAGATGCTGTAAAACACCAAATATAATCGAATGTTCCATGAGATGCTATAACAGAACCAAATATAATCGAATGTTCTATGAGATGCAGTAAAACACCAAATGTAATAGAATGTTTCATAAGATGCTGTAAAACACCAAATCTAATCCAATGTTCCATAAGATGCTGTAAAACACCAAATCTAATCCAATGTTCCATAAGATGCTGTAAAACACCAAATCTAATCCAGTACTCCATGAGATGCTGTAAAAAAACAAATCTAACACAATGAAAAACTGGCCTGACTTCATACACTACAAAACCTTACACGGACCACGGGTACAAACTATGGAAGAAATAACGGTAGCTTTACAGAGACTTTGTCAAGATTCCATACCGTGTTTTTCTTAATGAATTCTTCTTATTTATTTTCACAACAGACATTAGTTTCATAAATTCATCTGTAATACAGATTGTCCTTAGACATTTGTATGTCTCAAACATTGTAGAACAATACCGAACCCACCCACCCACCCACTGGCACTGGTATTCGTCTTCTACCCGATGACAACTCACTGGTGCATACAACCGCTGTTGTGACAGCTTTTGTATAGAAGCAAAATACTGAAACGTTCCCACACTCTCGACACAGCCCGATTTAGCTCCAAGACATTTTTGACTGAGTCCCGTTATCAAATATTCGCCGAGGGCAAACCCATATTGAAAACGGCTATGTGGTTGGAAGGCCAGTTTGCCCGTGTATGAAGAACATCATATTCAAAAGCGAACGGAACAAAATGGCATTTGTACATAACAATCAGACTGAGAAAGTGAGTAGTGATGCATTGAGATGAGTACTTTGAATAGATGCTCTAACAAATAAAAAAACCTTTTTTTGTACCGGGCGCAAATATTCAGAACATTTTAAATACTTCTCGTATGTTTAGAAAGCATTCATATTAAGAAACAAATTCTTACACTCCTTTTCACTGAAATTTTAAGGGGTTGTTCTCTAACGTTTTCTTTTTTGTTAGAATTAATTACTAATATACATATTATGTATCATTGGCATTTGTTTGTATTACATGACCATTTGACCACAGATCTCCATGAAATATCAGGCGCGAAATTTGAGGATTAAATACATAAGCATTGTGGAATGATGTATTGCCAGGTTCATTTCGTAAACGCTGTAAATCCATTTGTATGTCTGCTTTTTAAAGAAGCAAATCATGTTTTAATTTTCATGTTTGAGAAGAGACATTAGCTTTTTGTCAGCTTCAAAACGGCGATCTTCTATATAATAATGCTTATATTTTCTAGCTTTTGGGTTCAGTAATTACTCTGTCCGCTAACCACTTCTGAACTGTGAGCTACCCCATTATTGTACTTGTTATAGGTTAAACCTGGTACCTTAAAAATCCAAGGTGCGTGGACCGAGCCGATGATACAGGGAAATGTGCACAACCATTTAGTGTCATTCGAAATGAATATTGTGCCCTGAAAATAACCAATAAAGTGTCAAGCATTGGGTAGGGAAATCAGAAGAAACTAAGGCTATTTTAAGACTTAAGTCTTTGACCCTTTCCTATTACTGTACCATAGAGAAAAACAAAATTAAAATAAAATTTAGATGCTGTAATAACTTTGGAGGAAGTAAATGTATGTATGTATGTATGTATGTATGTATGTTCTACTTGTGACTGATGATACTTTGATTTCATTCAAACTCTATCAAAGGAATGCAACAATGCAAGCATGCACAATTTACAATCTTATGCGAAACACTGAAAAAGTTATGTATTTCAAAAAGGGATGCAGCAGACAGCAACTATATATATATATATATATATATATATATATATATATATATATATATATATATATATACATGCATACATGCAACGTCGTAATTACCAGATACTCAATTTAAAGCTCCGGACTTTTGCAGTTTGCTCAGTTCTCAAGAACATAATTGTTCTTCTTCGACATGTTGACGTCACTATCTATCCTACGTCACAAACCTATATTTGCAGATGTCTGGCGTGCTGCACGTGCATCTGCAGATCGTTTAATACCACGTTATTTTTTCTGTCATTGGTAATTAATTTAATGACATGTTCAGAAAAAAAAGTTATAGTAAACTACTAGAACCTTTAAAAGACCTCTCGAGCTAGTCAAGTTTGGGATTATAATTTCGTTATCCAAAGATAATAATTCAGTAAATCAAATATATCTGGGTAAGTTTTAAATTAATTATGTATATTTCTTACGCGAAGATTATGGTAAAAAGAACACGTCAAAACTAAGTGAAATTCTTTTTCTATGAAAATTTTTTTTATGTAATTGACAAAGCGCAAAAAACTGTTCTAAATCGATTTGGGACAAGAAAATGAAAAACACACAGGTACCTCTCTTCGTCAATCACTTTGCTGTATTTAATCTCTGCTGCGTACTGTCAGTTTTGACCTTTATTTAGGTAGCGTCAGATTTACCGTTCATCGTCCCTAACCTATTGTGTTTATCAAATTGGGTTCATAGTATAAAACTTAGAAACAGCTGTCGACTTGGCATTTTCATTGTTCGCGTGGACTGCACTCGACGCGTGCCTCGACAGCACCTGACTAGCTGATGGCTACTTAATTGTCGTTCCAAACGGCAGGTGCGTTGTGTACCGTGGCTCAAAATACCACTATACACATATCGTAATCCACTCTAACCCTATCATTAAGTAATTCGTTTCTTCATGTTTTTTGCTTGCTTGAAGTCTAATTTATGAATGCATCCTTTTTTTTAACTAGCTGAAAGTCTGATCTATCTCCATTGTTTAATAACTAAGTCAGCTTATTGTCCATTCCTCGAACATAATTTTTTTTTAGGATCTATGTTGCAAAAACACTTGTTGGTCTAATAATTCCCAATTGTTTGTGGTTTCTTCAGTGTGTCTTTCTTTGATTCTTTGACCATTGTTTACTGTCCTATAATACTTCGATACAATACTTTAATTTGAAAATGTGATTAAATTTATAGTGAATGTTGGGTGTATACGGTACATAGGGTACCGTTTATAATTCAAAACAGCTGGGAGTCGATACTACACGTGACCACAAAAGACCATACCACAAACAAGAGACATTTACAAGTTGGTGTGAGAGACGTCGCTACTACTACATTATATTACCCTGACAACAGAGTTAACAAAGGGGATGAAATTTACATAAAATATGAATATTCAAATTTTCGAGGCCAGTGCACTCTGTCACTAGGTAACATGAGGAAATATATCAAGACTCATTTGAGTAAATATTTATTCCTAATCTCCTTATTGTAAGCGGGATACTTGTACCGGTAATTGTGCTTTGAACGAAATCGTCAAATGCAAATTCATGATATATTAAATAAATATTAATCCATGCATATTGAAATTAATTCTATCAATCATGTGACAAATCTGTTTATAAGTTGTTGTCAAGTACTTTCAGCTTACTATTTTTTTAAAATGGTTAAAATTATTCAGCGACTCGTGAGACACTTTTAAGAATATTTTAGAAAAAAAAGATATCGTAGTGGGTTTTTATTACAATACAATGCAATAATCTATCCAAAACGTTTGCTAAATATTGCAATTGAAACAAAGATTTACACAAACCCCAACCCCAGATTAACCTCTTAAAAATCTCTATTAAAAAGGTGGCACAGACAATGGTCAAGATAAATAAAGAAATTACCGATGTTATTTTTTTAACGTACATCTCTTTATACTGGGGGTTCAAATACTTCCTTTATAAAAGAGTTTCTGCCGCTAGACGCACAACATTGTCCAACATTAACATTGTAACGAAAAGAGCGTCAAGTCTAATTCAGTTAAATGCTGCTTAGTTCCTGTATAAAAAAAAATAATTAAATACACGCCTTCCCCTCCAAAAGAAAGAAAACCAAAGCGATTGAACGCCTTCGCTGATATTGTAAAATAAATTCAAACATAAAAAACTGAAATAACTAAACAATGTATGTTGATTTATTATCTACGATCACACTAGTTATAATTTTATTTCTTTTTTATTTTGAAAGAAATGCCGTTTTAAACCTTTAAACCACGAAAGGTTGCATTATGCTGATAACACAAAAGGTTTCATTATGCTGGTTTGTTATAACACGAAAGGATATCAGAAAATTTCACAGTATAATATAAAGTGACATTATCTTAATGACTAAGATGAAATTCAGAAAGCCACACATAAATGCTTGGCTTCACTCATTAAATACTTTCCCAGTTATACGCAGGTGTCCGTCAATAATGTTAAATTTGATTCCAATATATATCGAGTGTTCTGTGTTTGCCAAAAGGACAATACTTCTTGCGCTAAATGAGACCAGTAACAGGTTATAATACTGTTGATATAGATGCTGGATGTTAATTACTAACAATGCACCCACGAATATTACGTGTAAGCATATGTTGGTCTGTTTCCGTAATAATTTGCTCACGCTTTATCTAACATTACTGTACAGATATAATATTATGCAAAATATTGACAATGATATGATACCCGAGTGGTCTAAAGCGCTCACCGTTACGGATCACTGCCATCTCACATCTGACTGCGTGGGCTCGAGTCTCGGGCTCGGCCAATGTGGGTAAGTGAGAAAGCTTGCCAACAGCATCTCGTGGTTCTTTCCGGGGATTTCAGGGGTTCTTCCTCCACCATTTATACTATCCACCATGTATAGCCTACCTTGTGCTGAAAAATGACGGTTAACCATATAACAACAATAATAACGACAATGATATAGGTCGACAAGAATGACCCGTCTTTTTTGACCTTTCATAGGAATATGCATAATGGTCAATTACACTCATAAAACACATACTCGTGTGAGAGCATATTGCTTGCATTATATTAACTACTTTTCTCGCGCGCATCAAGTGTGTACAATGAATGCGTACCTCCATACCTTTTCCTGAAATGGCCTCGACCCTAATATCTATTCTACTGAAAGTTAAATCGACACATCATTGTCGTCAGCTTCTTGATTTCAAAACATCATTAGAAATTAATACCAAAAGATAGCGCTCATTTTGAGTGATCCCGCACCCAAAACATCAGACCTAAAATTACGAAAAGACTTATCGGAAATTTATGACGTCTGATTGGTTCGGTTACAGACAACGCCTACCCACAGGACAAAATCTACCCCACCCTAAAAATTGAAAACTAGGACATAATCCCTTTCCCACGTTTAAGTTTAGCCATTTTAAAACTTCTTAAACTGTTACGTGTTTAGACTCTCATAAACAGTAACAAGAAAAAAGTGAAGACAACAAAGTTTGTAAAATTTAACAAATAATGTAGTTCCCTATAAGATAAAAAAACAAGGTAAAAATGAGGAAAAGAACTTATGGTTTTAAGAATCAAATCCAAAAATAATCCAAGAATTAAAACTTAGAAATCCTAGTAATAATGTCTTTTTAATGAATTTGAGTTCGACTTCCGACGAAAATCCAAAATGGAATGCGATGACGTATACTGTAGCCAGTATAGTATTGACGTGTCAGAAGTTCTTTGTTGTGCCATGGAAGATAATATTCCGGCGTTTGAATTCCGAAAAAATTTCAATAAATGTCTTTGTCCGAGAAATCTGTATGAGCACTTAAATATTCACAGGGAAAAGAATTAATCTCTTAGAATCCAAATAATCTGAATACAAATTAAAGTATTAAACTCCAACTGGTCACAACAGAAAAAACGCCACCTTGACCTAAATGTTTAAAAGCCCAACTTAAAATATTTCTCAATACTTAACTATTATATCTGACAACTGCGCAATTCCGGTAAAACCAGAATTTTGAAATAGAGGCTATTCACATGTGCAAAGTCAGGTACACACAGTACAGCCTCGATTCCATCCAATATATATACACATTAAAAATGAATTTAAAAAAAACAGTTGTTTACTCCAATACTACTAATTCTGTATCAAGGTCAGGAACTAGGTCAGCTTTTAGATACAAAGTTCTATTATTAGGTGTTTACGAAAATACAGTCAGGTCAAACTAATTTCTGGAAAATGTCAAATTCCAGTAAACAAAATTACATTACTATAACATGAACTGGAATCAAAAAATTAAAACTAACGATCAAACAATGAAATTAAATCAAATATAAATTAAACACATATATATAACAAAACCAACACAAATATGTATATCGGCTAGCGCCCTTGGAAGCGTTGTGTCGGCTTCCCTTTAGTAGATAAATCACGTATAGAGGAATCTTGTCGGGAATCGGGTCCTGGGGGAAGGATTTTTCAGTGGCGATTTTGTCCTACACCCGATTGGCTACCGTCTGATTGGCTAATGCCAAATCCAATGTGTGAATTAAAAATAGACTCTTAGTCTGCGCCTGAGAATATATATAATAATGTGAATGCTGAGTTTTTTGCTACTTTGTTGAAATATTGTCAATAAACTACGTAGGGGGTCGATCGTACTGGATGATTTGCGTAAAACGTATAAGACTGCCCCGAAGGCAAGGCAAGGCACGAGATACGACTGGTCCCTCATTTGGATATTGGTTTCCAAGGAAAATGCAGCTGAAAATGGATTTTACCTTTGATTTGACTTCCGTTCGCTGATGGTTTTTATTACTGTTGGTAGCAAATAACATTATGTCTGCATATATGTACACAAATCGGATACATGTCTGCAATAGCCGTAACGTGTGCGTATACACTAATCTGATACATGTCTGTAATAGCCGTAACGTATGCGTATACACTAATCTGATACATGTCTGTAATAGCCGTAACGTATGCGTATACACTAATCTGATACATGTCTGTAATAGCCGTAACGTATGCGTATACACTAATCTGATACATGTCTGTAATAGCCGTAACGTATGCGTATACACTAATCTGATACATGTCTGTAATAGCCGTAACGTATGCGTATACACTAATCTGATACATGTCTGCAATAGCCGTAACGTATGCGTATACACTAATCTGATACATGTCTGTAATAGCCGTAACGTATGCGTATACACTAATCTGATACATGTCTGTAATAGCCGTAACGTATGCGTATACACTAATCGGATACATGTCTGCAATAGCCGTAACGTATGCGTTTACACTAATCGGATACATGTCTGCAATAGCCGTAACGTATGCGTTTACACTAATCGGATACATGATATGAGCTTATTTATAGCTGTAATTTATGTTTAAAAAGAGACAAGTGAACAAAACATATAGGTATTTCAGTATTAAAATGCACTATATTGTGCACGAGTCTTTTTGATGAGGTAACGATAATGTTTATTGACTTCCTTCCCATAAGAAAAAAGTTTGATACGCAAATTCGCACGAAACAAAGATTTTTTTTTCTCGTTTCGTGCAGAAACTTCGCCTATAAGACCTACCTTATGGTCTAAATCATTTTTGTTTTAAGAAAATGATGCCAGGCGTTACATAATGATAAAACAAGATTTTTGGGGGGTTATTGTTGCTATTTTATTTACTTAATTATTTTTGGTAACGAAGGACAGCTTGTGCAAAATTAAAGTTTGTCATGCGTTAAACGACGAGAATACATCAACTTTAAATATAACAATTGAGTTAGTATGTAAAATGAGTATGATTATAGTCTATAATTCATACCATAAGCAACAAGATGGCCGTCTGCGGTCATCATAAGGAAGAATGTCTTTGTAGAACTATAATAGACTGTAATGGCAAAGCCCCACGCATTACATTACACGCCCCACAACCACCTCTCACAGTTTCAATCTCCTCCACCAAACTTGTAACCTCAAACCCCGTTAGATATATCACATGTCGTTGTACCTTGACCCTTTATTTAACGTTTAGTCAAACAAATATTCAAAAACATAACGGGAACTGTAATTCTTGAACTTTGATCTATCATACGGACCTAATGGGAGAGGCCATACCTCTCTCGCAGATGGGCAATATATATTCCAATACTCTGATGAAATTCTACCGAACGGCTTAGGTGATGTTGTTACGGATGGATGAACCGACTGACGGAAAGAGGGTATCACAATATGACATTAAAACGTGTCAACAAAATACGCTTTCGTTTGGTGTTTTACGGCACAGCAACACATGTAGGCATTTTAAAGCCGAGACAATTTTAGTAAAATCGCCTTGCCCAAGAACACACCACTGTCGCTGACCCAATCTGGTCCGATACCTGCCATACCTGCCGGACTCGCGACCAACAATGTGCGGGTTCGAATCCAACATTCGAACCCGCACATTGTTGGTCGCGAGTCTGGCACGGTAACCACTTAACCACCGCAGCAAAAAATTACGAATGAAGAGAGGTAATGTTTTGCTAGCTAACAGACTGTTGGTACGTGCAGGTGTCTTACAAAGTAAATGATCTTTCTCAAGTTCTTTGGAGAAATTTCCAGCTTTTCGTCTGTCGAATTTTGTGGTAAAGTTAGGGATATTACAGTAAACTTTTGTTAAGCAAGTTTTATCTTTAAGAAAGAAAAGACGGTAGAAAACAACATTCACCTATCAGCTAACCTTTGCGTTAAAATAATACATCATGGGCGACGGAGCCATTACAATGACACATTGTATACTACGTGACAGATGTTTCCGTGGTGTGCCCCACAATGGACACTGGAGAACGTTATATGGCACCTCCAAGTGATGCCATTAGCAATATCCGATTATAGGTTCCGTTATTACCTTTATAACGAAACATATTCGTTACATTCGACGCCAACTGGGAAAATGACTAGTTATGTCAACACGAAAATTCTTGTATTGTTCACAGTTAAACAAACAAAGCATGTGTCAACTCTCGATACCAAAGCTGCAGTGATGTAGTCCCCCCACCCCACCCCCCGAGCCACCGTAACAAAACATAACATGCAAACATACGTTTATTCATCCGATCGTATATGAAGAACAAATGTTTCATAATTCTTTCTCTTATTTTGTGTCAGGACGGATAGTAAGAATGCCAGGATGGTTGCATCGGGAATGTATCATGTGTGTTATGTTGAAGGTTAAATGGATTAGCAATGTCATTGACAAAAAATGTTGCCAAGAGAATCTGAACAGACCCTGGTCTGCCTTCGCATATTGTGCAAGAAGATCTGGATTTATTCAGCTTGTTGTATGTGTATATATATATATATATATATATATATGTGTGTGTGTGTGTGTGTGTGTGTGTGTGTGTGTGTGTGTGTGTGTGTGTGTGTTCCCTTATGCATTTAGCATATATTATTTAAGTTGACCCATTCAAGATGGATGGATGTGACACTATTCTAAGTAAATTTAGCGTGCAATGTGACATTTGAAAAATTACACCGTCTAAAAAGACACGAATATTGCTGCAATGTTTATCAATCTAATATAATTTCACCGTAATCTCTATTCTTTTGCAATTGATTGGTTTAGGAATGGTCACACATGTACGATATGCCACAAAATGCAAATGCATATTCCCACGTGATCCTACGCACGTACACAGACAAGCTCATGATTTGATGTTCACCTCACGTGTCACACTCCTGCGTACATCAAAGAGAAGACCATTCACACTCGGGGTGGTGGGTGGGGGCGGCGGTTTCCACATCTCGTAGGATTGCTCTGGGCTGAATGTGTGAATGTCGTGGGTACTGCAAAAGATAATTACAGATAATTACAGTAAATGATAAGGATTGAAGATTAGATACAAATATAACTATTCGAGTTGATATCGTGACTAAAGTAAATTACGATGGAAAAACAAACAATAAAAAGAACCATTACTGGAAATTTTGATGTCTTTAGTTTCGGAATTTCTCACTTAAATTGGATTTTCTGAAAAGGAAAACTTCACTTTATATGAATAAAATTAAAACGGCGGATGAAAAGAGGAAAAAGAAACATGGAGTGATAATAAGTACACTCTCAAAGTTCAAACAAAATGAACTTTATACTCTTCCCGAACAATTTTGCAACAGAGGTGAGATGGCAGTGACCCGTAACGGAGAGCGCTTTAGACACTCGGCCACTCGGGGCCCCTGCTGCTTGTGTTGCAATGATTGCAATGATCCGCGAACAGATAAAGCATCATAACTCTAACATGTCTGCAAATGTAACGCATATTCTCATTGGTCAAATATCACAATTATTGGCAGCGCTAACGTTTTGCCAGTAAATTTGCGACAATAATCCACCATTGACATACCCGTTGTCTGAAAAACAGGACTGTTATTCTCTAAGTTAAAGAAAGAAAGAAAACAAAAATGAGTACACTTGTTTACTGCCTGACTAGAGATGAAGTTTACAAGGATGCATTTGTAACAAAAGCATTCATTGTTATTTCACATAAAAACAAACGTTGCATTTTTAAACAGCGACATAAGTAGACACGTAGTTTCAATTTCCTTGGCATTTCATAGCTAATAGCGTGTAAAAGTGCCGTTAGAAGGCAAGCAGTGGGCACTCACAACCCATTGCCATGTACAACGGCACTCGTATGGGAATATTAATGAATTAAAGTGAACTTAAATTGGTAAAGGGAAACCATTTCTATCTTCTAAAAACGGTAAAGCCTGACCAAACAGTTAACAAAATGGGTTAAGAAAGTGGAATTGTATTTGTTGTAAAAGACTTGAAGAGTATTTCTACACGAGACTTTCAGACCGCTCAGGTGGCCTAAGTTGTTAGAGCGTCAGCCTCAGATGCGGAAAGTCGCGGGTTCGAATCCCTTTCGAGTCATAACAAAGAATTGTAAAAATGGTAATAGCAGATGCATCTGATGGTCCTCAGCATTATGAGGCTAGAGTTAATATTGGTTGGCCTGGTATCAGGATAATGTCATTGGGTGGGACATGATGTTACACACACACACACACACACACACACACACACACACACACACACACACAATGAGATGTTCGTGTGTACATGATTGTCTTGCTGGACAAATATTAAAAAGTACTTAAGTGTGCTGAGAGCATAAACTGAACTTCATTTTACGTGAACCATTTAGAGAGAAATGTCGATTTCAGAGTTGTGCAGTTGTCTGTCACATGCAAATGGTAAATGCATTTTAAAAAAAAGCAAATGCAGAGACACCGGCCTAATGTCAGAAACAAAAGGAAAGAAATTTAGTATTCTTTCTTATTTAGTACTCCCTTTTCAATTCGCCTGCGCATGACGATGATATATATATGCTTTAGCGAAGACACCTTCTGGCGAAGAAAGCAATGTGAGAAGCAAAATAAAATATTTACTACAGTCTAACTTTGATGTTACGAAGTGGAATTATTAAGAAAAGATATATAGAAGATATGTCTAGATACAAAAAAATTTGACAATTAAACCTTTTTACTACATCGATACAAAGTAGTTTCGAAATTTCATTATAAATTAGGCAGTGACTTTAACAAATTTCTCTCCTTCACATAATTCTTCAGGTTGTGTCTTTTGCTCCGTAATAGCCTGGTATAGGACACGAGCAATGCAAATGTACATATTTATCGAAAGCTCTAAAAACTACAACCATTTTAGGACCATTTAAGTTTGTTTGATAGTTCCCATAATATGTATTTAATTCTCATTGTATGTTTGTACAATGTTTCGTACCGGGAAGGGGGGGGGGTCAGGAATTTCAACCACCCCACATGAACTTAATAAATGATCAATGCTTAGACAACAAGGCAACACGCAGGGGACAGATGTTGATCCCGATATTTCATTTATGGTAGCGCGAATAACGAAACAGAATTTGTCAAGTTTTCCTCTGTAATAGCTTTATTTAGTCAAGGGATAATCTGCCATTTCTCTTTGGGTAGCGACAAGAACAAGGTTTTCAGTATCGTTTTTCCTCAATAGCTATGTATGACCAGGGGTTGATAATTGTTATACCTTATTGTCGCAGATGGTTTCAAGGTAGAGTAACAGCTGTCCGGTTGATAAATTCAAAGCAAAAACAAAACGATTGTTGGAGTGAAATTTGATTATTACATTATAGAATGGGGTGAACCACTGAACTGATATGATCCCCTCAAATATGTTCGGCAGGTACTGGTATTTTATCAACAGCCGCGCGTCTGACGCTACCTGTACTATTTGCATATGGCAACATCTGTCGAATTCCTGGGTTATATGTACTTGAACTGTGCAAGTCAATGGGGCTTTTCCATGAGGAACGGGTTTAAAGATAGTCATATACATACATTCGAGACATATTTTAGTCTTTCATATATAGCCGATGTCGTTCCGGTTAACATAAACTAAGATAAAACTCGTTTACAGCATCAACGTAACCAGAAAGAGCACGGCAAGTAAGTTATGATGTGCTGCTTTAAACCCACTTGAAAATCGAATTTGTTATTTAATTTTGAGAATAATAAACGAAATTAATATTTCTTAGATCTCACAGTAAAGATCATACACTAGACATAAAATCAAGTTGTCAGGAAGACACAAACGCATGCTTTCTACAATGCCTAGCTTTTACAAACTGGATATCAATCTGCTTCCGCAAGATCGTGACTTCGGAAGTAGTTGTAAAAATAGGTCGAGACTGCTCCCATCGTAACTTTGTTTCCTTCCGCCGCCATATTGTTCCATGTAAATGAAAGTAGTTCAGAATACAGTTCTCAATGTCATCGAATTTGATCACGATCTGATGGGAATTGCCGAGCGATGTTTGGGTCGTGTCCTTATTATCATTGATACGTCAGCGAATAATCAATTTCGTGAACGTCCGCATTTCTTAAGATCGGGAAAAAATCTTACCTTACTCTTTATGAGAAATACTTCTTAGAAAACGAAGGGCATGCATAGAATAAGAATCACGTTTATGTGTAATGTAGAGGATCTATATTTACAAATAACTAACGAATCACCTGTTGAAATGAATGCAAAACAACCTATGATTCGTTAATACCGTTGATGAGGTCAGAGACAAAACTATAGATTTGGTGGAATGTTGGGTGATTTGGTGCTATACACGTACACGACAAGTACAATTTGCATTAATGTTTTGAATGGGGAAAAATTGGCACAATTTGTTTAAAAGTAGGTTTTACTTGTTTCATTACCAAGATTTTTTAGGCTCCTCTCTCGGGAACGGCCACTGCTGTGCGGATCAAGCAGTCAGAACACGATTCCATGTAAGGTGGCGCTCTACAGTTTCATATTTTGCATAGGGTTAGAATTTAAAGAAAAAGAATTTCCCCGGCTTTCCTCACTGGTTATACTGGCTATTTAAAAATAACCTTGTATATCTTAGGTATAATTCAAAGAACCTTTAATTCCCTTTATTTTACTGTATGATTGATGGATGTAATATGGGTTATAGAGTATACAGCTTGACCTTACTCCAGATGTGTACCTTTAAAAAAGTGCTAGCTCCACTTGGTCATTTTCACTTCCTGAACTTCAGAGGTAAATTGTATAAAAAAGAGCCGATAACTTTTTATATACATTTTATTTATTTAGTAATTCATTTATTGCACTTTCAGAAGCTGGTATTGTCTAGTCTGGCAAAATTCATTTTCCCTATTTTAATAACTGCTATGGATAGTGTACTTTAGACTAATTCAGGCTGATTTTGTAGCACAAGGGAGCAGTCATTTTAGTTAGCAGTGTGCTTAGATTATGTACAATTTCCAAAAGTACAATATCCAAAGAAATATCATCCACATTACATTAATGTAGCATATGGGGAATGCCAACATTCTCTCCATTGTGCATGTTTTAAATGCAAACAACTTCACCTTACATACGTCACTTTCTCAAAAGTACATAATAACTGTTGAGCTAAGCTTTGCATTCGTTTTTTCTTTAATGAAAGTAAGATACGCCTTCGTTATAATTATAATGACTAAATCTGCTATTTCTTTTAAACTTTTCTCAATATTATGATTACAAATTCTTTGATTTCTTTGATACTTTACAAAAGATTACCAGATTTCTGTCCAGTAATCCTTGGCACTTGGAAAAGATTAACAGACTTTTGTCCGTACAGTATCTTCACCAGTTATTGTTTGTATAGCTTCATGTGAATTGCATATTTATTGTTCGGTCATAAGCAAGGTATATCCAACTGAAAATCTTTCATATTCAGTAAAATCACCATTCTACTCGACAGGAAAAAAATGTAAATATCGTTATTACATCTGCAATATAAGTGCTTTCAAAATGTAGATTTTAATCGTAAAAATTGTCCATTTCTTGTGAAACCAAAATATTTCCACGTTACAGCGTTAAAGAAGAGTTTTTATCTATGCTTTAAACTATCTTTTATGTTTACATTTTTTTTAGCATGGAACTTGTGCAAATAATGAATTGATCAGATTACAATAATTTGCCTCGCCAGCTCCGCTTCTCCATGACGAAATAAATATAAAAAATTAATTACTAAATAAATAAATAAATAAATAAATAAGCAAGCAATTAGTAGAAGTTTATAAGAATAATACACACAGCAGTTGTTCTAGCTTGACATGTAACTATTTCAGAATAAAGAGTTGAAATGAAATTATCACATGTTAAATATAAGAAACATGGAAACAGCTACATCTCATTAGGAACGGTAATGTTTATACCTTGCCTTTGCTTTGTATGCATGGCAAGAGTATCTTCATATCATACTTCCTTATACTGACACATTTTGACACTCTTGGTACCTTGATTTAACATGTTTGACTTCTTTGTCTTTCTCTGTCACTTGTAACAATAATGGATACAAGGATCTTGACCGTTCGAATCTTGACATTATCCTGGTTGCTGCGTGCTTTCCACTGGCTTTCAGCGACTGATTGGACATCACCTCTTAAAAGAATTTCAAGTGGCACTGACCGATATAATTAAGCATTTAATCTATCTAGATCTTCCCAAAAGACGCTCTTAATATCAAACCATTCATTCTTATGCTTCATCTCCTGGCGTTTCTCCCTGAATCGAAATTCGAATTTCCATGATATTATCACAAGAGTGTTTCTTCTAATTCGAACACAATATTTCACAAAGCTGTTGCTGAGCTACTTAGTGATCATCTAAAGCCACCTAGCTTTCCGTAATGAGTTTGAAAAAATATGTTCCATTTATAAGCTTATATAAAAATAAGAGTATTAGTCGGAGTATCACTTATTTTGTCTTGCACTAGGTTACAGAAAGAATCAAAACCAGCAGGTTTAGTAAAATCAACAAATAATTTAGTTTTACAAGTTAACAAATTTATGAGACACTTACAGTATTGTGAATTAAATCCCAAACAATATTAAATGTCCTATCTCTAGTTCAAAAGTATAGAATGTCCCGATGTACCACAAAGATACAATCCAGAATGTCTTGAAATGAGATCTCAGATATCCCAAGGTAGTGTTTTAATCCCAAAAAAGCAATGAGCATTTTTTAATTCCAATGAATAATTAATATAAATAATCTCAGCACAACTGAAAACTATGACTACAGATTACCGAAGACTGAGTTGAAACATGAATGAATAACTGTTCACAAACCCTCTCTCTCTCTCTCTCTCTCTCTCAAATAACCACTTGACCTAAGACGCAATAGACTGTGCTTGAATATCAAAGCTTCCAAAGGAAAATTCCACTAACTCTTGAATTCAAATTCTAATAACCATCTTTTTACTACTTAATCTCATGACAAACGTTTGGTAGGATAAACACCGTTCACAAACCTCCATTACATTTTTGACAAAAATCAGGTGTTATGTATATCTATATTTTCTGTAACGTCTGGTTTAAGATTTTATATAATTTTCGTAATTTTTCTTCAGTCATAGTAACCTTTATAAAATATTTTTGTTATAAACTGTGTGCGCATTTGGCTCTGTTAAAAAGGCAAATTACGTAGACTGTATAAATAGATGTGTAAGTATGTACTGACAATTAATAATAATAATCTTAATAATAAGACTCAAAATGGCGCCTATGGAGTGGTTTCTCAGTGACTGATGCGACATGAAAGTTTCAAGAAGAATCCTGTAGATTGCCATTGGTTGCGCGAGGTCATGTAAATATACGTAGTTTGTCGTAAGTCAATAGTGCATGTTGTCATATGGGGTCTATTGCGAACTACAGTCGCAATTTATTGGTGTGTATGAGGAGTAAAGTAACCATTCAGTTTCATTTCGATTTCTGAAGTCATTCACACTTTTAGTGTTCCTGTTGTAGGCCTGCAGACATATATGTTATACATAAATATTTTTTGACAGGAAAAACATTTGTTTGAACTGTTCAGTGGTAATAGAAAGTGCTCATTATTTGGACAATACTATTATTCTGGAACTTATAAATTATTCGAAAGAATTCTGGACAACGCCATCTTTACAACGTTCTTGGAGGACAAGTACTTTTCCGGTATAAAAAATTATAAGGTATTTTCATTCGTTTAGGACTTTCATAGACCTTTATAAGGACTAATCTGCATACACTTTATTATACTGTAAGTTCCTCTCACATTTTAAATGTATTACTTCAATAATTAAATTGTTTGTTAAGTTTTACAAAACTTATTAGTTTTGCTTCTTTTCTGTTGCCTAACTTTGTGACTATAGAGCCGTAACATGGTACACAAAAAGTCTTTCCACAACACTCACTAAGGACAAAAATGAAACTCACAATATAAATTAAACATACATAACACCTCTCGTCATTAAGAAAAAGAAAGATTTATACAATAAAGCATTCTTTTATACATTAGGCAAATTAGAATATGATACTATAATAATTAAAATTAAATAGGACGATGTCTGTTGAGTGTCACAAAATACAGTATACACAAAATAAAGCAATATAGTACCTCTATACATGTGAGATGGCATGTGCCATCATGTTATCTTTTCTTCTGATGTGTCTAATGTCAATATTACATTCATGAAGCATCAAACCTGAACAAATGATTTTTGTTTTCTCTTTGCACTTTGTTAATGTAGGTAAGGAGCTGTGATCACTATTACAATAATCTGAGAAGGAAATGAACTAATATACACTTGACAATGTTGCTAAATCAATATCAAAGACAAACATTCCTTCTCATTTGTTCAGTAATTAACACGGTGCTTGTTTAGTTTCTTTGATAGGAAAAAGACCGAAGAGGATTTCCCCATCTGACTTTCAGGGGGATATGCAGATGTTTTAATCTGTTGGATGCATAAATAATACATCAGTTGTTGTAAAATATCAGACAAAATTTGACTTTTGATCAGAATGGATAGATCTGGAAAGGCCATGAAGTGTATAAAACTTGATTAAAGCTTCACTTATGGCATTAGTCTCAATATTTCCTAAAAGAGTTGCCTCCGGAAATCGTTTAGATGCACAAATTATGGTCTTAGATAAGTGATCTACAGTCTATCATTATTTTACTAAATGGTTTGTCAAATGCAGGAATAGCTTGCACATGAGCCTTATATACTTCTGGTTGTATTTTCCTACCATATGACAAGTATGACAAGATCTATAGTATTTAGTAATAACTTACTTTTTTTGTCGGCCAATAAAATTAATCAAGATATTGTGATAAGTCTCACTGACTCCTAAATGACATTCCAAGGGAGATTCATGAGCTAAACTAAGAGATTCTTTTCGTTATGACATCGGAACGACAATTTGCAGGCCCACAGTCCACTCGTCGCTAGCTGCTACATCAGGTGGAGACTGGTCTCCATTTTCTCACAAGGACCCCATTTTTCATAATGTAAAAAACTGGAACTTGTGTGCCTTCAAGTTCCCTAATAACGTTTTGAAACAAACATGAGATCTCGGAATCTTGTTGCTGTTTATCAACAACTAATTGCCTTCAGCCATCCAGATTAGTAGAGAGAGAATGGATAGCAAACAGAAGATCATAGTGGTCTATATATATTACTTAATCGATAATAGGAATCAAAGGGGACCTCATAAAAAGACTGATCAATAAAAAGTCTCAGCTAAAGAAATCTTTTGATCAACATCATTCTCAACAGCTTTCTTTGCCATAGCTCTATTAACTGCACAAGCTGGGTATACATCAGGGATTTCACTCTAAACATAATCAGCCTTTTTATCCAAGCATGGCTTGTTAGTTAAACTGGATTAACAACAACCTTATTTCTAACGAGCTCATTACCTAGCAATAAATGAATAGCCTCAATAGATGAAGACGTCACTGATGCATAGGTTACTGGTCCTAAAACTAAGTGTCTTGCCAGACTGAGACAGTGGAGAGGAACACTAACAAAGCCGCTCTATACTCCATGAATAGGAACACTAGGAGACGACTTCTCAGACAAAGACAAAGTACGCGATAATAAAAGACTGGAAAGCTCCCGTGTCCAGTAACATTATAATAGGGATAGGCTTGGCATAATCATTAATAAGTGATATAAAAACTTTCGACATAAATGGTGAATAACACTCCAAAATAGAATCAAACTGGGGTTTGTTTGAACGAAACAATGTATTGCTTTCAAGATGAGACTGTGACATAGACCTCTTTGAAATATGAGCATTTGGCATAGTTCTGTCTTTATTATATTGCTTAGTTTTCAACCTAAGGTAATCGACATCACACGCCCTTTATTTTTACAAGAGATAAGGACACTGAGTAGTCTTATTAGATTTTTTTATTTCTAAATGTTTTCCGGATATAGATTTGGAAGTACTAGTATAAGAGATGGGGTGATTGTCTTTTTACCCCAAAAACTGCAGCGAGGAAGACTTTCTGAGAAATGAAACGAGTTTTGCCAATAAGTACACTTTGCAATAACACAATCCAATTATCTCTATTGAATTGCCTGTTTTTCTTTAAAAGTAGGTACTAACTAAATGTTTCTGGTAACATCAAAACCTGAACTTGTTGTAACGTCGCCCTCTTAGTAAAATGGATGGATAATTGGATTTAGCTGGCGTTATCTAGAGGATGACCTCCCTTGATATAGCCCGATGGGAGTGGAAAGATAGAATTTCAACAGAGAACTAAGCAAGACTATTGGGAAAAAATAATGCAATAGGAGCCTCCTTAGACAAAAAAAAATAACAAATTTAATCAAAACAAATTAGAAGCGGCAATTCCAGTTCAACTTAAGTTATGTAAACATAATTTAATAGCAGTGTTAAATTTGGATTGATTTCGTCATAATAACGAGTGGTGAAAAGAGCGCAATGTCCACTACTAAATGCGGCACCTTCTTCCCCTGACCGTTTATCAACGTCTTCCTATTTCCCCTAGCCTTCCTATTCTCTATGCTTCAACCCTTCCTGGACTTCCTAGTTCTTTATTTTAAACTCGTTACTTCTTTTTTCGGAATTCCGTCTTCTGACTGTCCCGTCTCTCCCCAGAAAGCTGTTCCTTAAAGATAAAATTACCCCATAATCTCTATATGTACCACTTTCTACACGTACATAAAATTTCCTCACTTACGTTACTCAGGGGCATACTAGCTATCCGCAATGCATAAATTCTCAACAAATCCGATATAATATCACCCTCGATTCACAGCGAGCGGCCATAATTAACACGTTAGCAGTATATCTGACGTTACCGTATATCTTTACCTACGCTACCACATGCTCGACTACTATCGCATACAATTCACAAAAGTCTAACTCATAGCAATCTCTAACTTACAAGATTATTTAAATATTACAGACCAAGAACATTATTTCATATAACCCTATTAAATCCTACACATATGAAAACTTGTATAGCATGCAATCGTCAATTCTATCAATAAAATATTAACTGCACAATTAAAGAGATAAATTGCATAAAAAATTTTCATTAACAGATTTCCATGAAATTCAATAAGCGATACATAATACGAATCCTAGTCATATCAAACACATTTGCATAAAACAAATAATGAAAAGTAGAAAATTACGTGAAAAATTAAAATTGCGTACCTTCATGATTTTCTCTTTCAGAAATTGTGCATCCTAGCACTAAAACCTGTCTTCTCTTACAAGACAGCCGCCTTATCCCCTTGTCTTGTTTAACGAGGAAAGCACTATTCATGTTATGCGTCCTGGAAGTCAGACTCCTCCTCTCTCGTGATGTTTAAGACAAAAGAATTTCGACCAAGGTCGTCATTTTAAATTCACATTACTTTCAAAGCGTTCGTCTTAATTTACACTGCCCAATCGTAAGCAGCGGTTCCTAATTTGTTCCAAAAATAATCATTTCTATCGTCAGATGTTAGATAGCTTACTGTGCATATCAATTTCCCTTTGAAAGTGATTATTTGACATGGGTTCATATCAAGCGGTTATGGTTGGTAGCTCAAATGTTTACTTTCTCAGGTCGGCGTTGTAACACCCTGGTCAAATAGCATTGGGTCATAAAGTCTGGCCTTTCAAGTTTTAACACCGACACGGGGGGAGAAAAGAAGAAAGGTCGAAGTAACCCTTCGCAAAGACTATTCTGGCCTAAAGGTGATACCATTTTAATGCTCAATGCATTCAACTTTATGGTTCAATACAATTCAAAATTCAACACTTTACACTTGTCTATAAAGGGAGATAGTACTCAGCCTGTCAGTTCGAATTCGTTTAATATATACTGCATTTCCCTTTCTTCTCTATTAATCTGCATTTGCATGACTCTTTCTTCTCTCTCTCTCTCTCTCTCTTCTGCTTTGAGAGAGAGAGAGAGAGAGAGAGAGAGAAGAAAGAGTCATGCTTCACTTCAAAAAGATCATAACGTCTGGCGTGTTCAAGCATCTTTGTCATACCAATCCGTATTTGAAAAAAAGATCTCTCCATTGAGTGACATCGCGAATCCTTCCTAGTTTCATTAAAGATTTCTCCAGTGTGTGAAATTAAACTGTTTACCATGGAAAATAAAATATTTTAATATCTCTGAAATGTTGTAAGAAAATCCAGATCCCGGACGTGATATTAATTTTTGTTACGTCTCTAAGTTTTAGTATATGTACAGAGAGATGTGAAACAGACAATTTAAGTACAATTAACAAACAATTTACTTCTCAAAGCTGGAAAGTGAAAATTTTAAGAGACACTTACAGTACTGTGAATTAAATCCCAGAATTGAAATACGCCAAAGTACAGAATGTTACAAACGACTTTCAACAGTCTTGAATGTACCACAATGATACATTCTAGCATGGCCTTGAATGATTTCACAATAATTAAAAAGTAACGTGTTAATCCAAAGTCAGTGAGACCATGTAATTCCAATGAACAATTTAAATAAATAATTCTTTTCAAATCACATGGCGAATTTAAAACAGAAATGAATTATTTGTTTACCAAATTCTTATTTATAGACATTTGCACTTGATATAGATATGAGTCAGTCTAATGGAAAATTCATATAAAATGGAAACACGTTTGTGCATAAAACTAAACACGTATGCTTCAAAATATCCAGTGAATTCAAAATCTTAAGAAAATAGAGAGTATCCATTTTGCAAAACTAATTTTTAATGCTGTCATAAAGCCTGTACATTATGATGTCTGCTCCAAGAACGTATGCATTTACTCCTCATAACCAAACAAATAATAATTCTAACAAAGCTATAAACAGAGACGTCAATTCAAGTAACAAATACCCTAGGTTTTTTGCAATATTATTAAGCACCATATTAAGACATTGGTGATGAGTTGGGGATGATGTATGTGAAGTACCTAAAGATTTGTACCAGAATTATATCAAGAAAGTGCGAGGATTTAAAATGACTATACAAATCTCTAAATTAGCATCACGTAATTACATGGACTATACAAATCTCTAAATTAGCATCAAGTGATTGCATGGAGTTATCCATTAGTAACGAAGAATGTGTCAACGTTTTGTAATGACGTTCCCATTGTACTGTTCCTAATGACAGCATTTTTGGCACGATCTAAATAAAATGTTTTATGTTTTACTATTTCAGGTTGTTCAATGGCAAACATCATGAGGTACATCCTAGTAGATTTGTTCTAATCTCTCAGATCGGTAGTAACAGGGTGTATCCTTTTACAGATTCCAGTTTACTTGTAACTTTTTTTTAAAAAAAAATTTTACAGGGGTTGTTTCATACCTCTTAAAGAAGAAGATTCCATTCTGTTAAAAACTATCCCGATGACGAAATTAACATCTTACCAAACAACTATGAGAAATTTGTCTCATTTAGAAACGATTTTTGAAAGAAGGAACATAAATATCAGTTGAGAGGTTGATAAGGTTTGCAGACAGATTTAGGTTCGTGTCATAGTCAGTAAAATAAAATAAAAATCTTAACGATGAAACAATTTACAGAAACACTAAAGCAGTTACATCTTGAAGGATGCAACATAGACCAGAGTTACAATGAGATAAACTATTTTAGGAAAGATATTTAACCGTATTAATATATGGGTAGTTTTGAACAATTCAGTGAAATGAACAATGTAAAATTAAACTAATTGCCAAATGATTGAGAAATATCGAATGATTATTACTAGTATGATTCGGACGATATGGAACATTTTAACATTCAACGACATGGAGATTTATAATACTTTTCCTTAAAGAAATATACTCAGATGATGTATGAAAAAACTTAAATGATGCACATAGTTGTCTTGTTTGATCAAGAACTATGATCTAGGCCCTAGTGTTATGTATATTTTATTTGTGTTGGTTGTTTTTTGGGGGGTTGGGGGGTTGGTAATGATTGTTTCTTATGTATATCTGTATTTTGTACTTGACCTTGTCCAAAATAAAGCTAATTCTCTACCTGAACACTTTAATTTTGTACGCAAAGTAAAACATTTTCAGTATTTATCTATGAGTGTGGATTAAATATTCAGATCATTAGTAATGCAGATAAACATGTTTATTTAGGTCTGGCTCTAGGATATCGGATTTCGACTTAGAAATTCCTAAACGTGTTGATAACTTTGGATGTCGTAGAAAGGCGACTGACCTGTATTCTGCTGTTGTCATTGTATCTAAGCTTTTATATAATGTATTTTACTTGAAAAATTACTCAGTCCTGCCTTAACAGGCAGATTCAATCCAATTGCTGCTTTCAGTGTTTCGTTGTGTAGATTTATTTATTCGAATCAATATACACTGAAAGTACAAAGTGCTCAAGAATATTCTTGGACTGGATGATATTTTAGTAATTCATCAAAATACTGTTAACACATATTAACACTCCATGCCATAATCACGTTCGAGACAACAATCACATCAACACAATATTTATTTGAAATACTACTGGAACCGAATTGGAACTTCATACAGAAGGTTCATGACTATCTGGTATTTAATTCAAAATACTGTAAGTTCTTTTTAAATTTTAACTTTTTATTCTAGGTAAATAAATTATGTGTTGAGTTTTACAAAACTTGTTGGGTCGCGTTTCCAGTTTAAGACCTCTACATTAAACTAAGTACAAATATTTAGAGAAATAAAACAGACTAATGAATAGCATATACTTTTAATGCCGATAACATACAAGAGAAATTCGAGTCCTTAAAAAACGACGAGTTACTTGATCTTGCTAAACATTATGATCTTGCTGAATATACATTTCATACATTATTTATTAATCCAGAACATTTTCGATAAAAGTGTTTAAAGTTTGACAAAGAATACTACGTCTGGTTCGTCCAGGAAATCAAGGGAAGTAAAGATGGAAGAAGAATTACAAAGACTTCAGCTTCGGAAAGATATGCAGAAAAATAAAGATAGGCAAGATATAAAGGAGGAAGAGAGAGATGCAAGAAAGAGAAGAAAAATAAAAAAAGGAAATACAGAAGGAATAAAAACAAATGCAAGACAGAAGGTAGAGAGAACAAATAGCATTTAAATTTAAAGTATTGGAACTGACCAATAAAGGGAACTATCATGTAAATACAGTTAACATTTTATTATTGAGAAACATGTCAGACACATTCCCCATTTTAGAGAAAAGGAGGTAAACAAATATTTTTGTAGTTTGAGAAAATTGCCGAGAATTTGAAATGGACTATATATAAAAAATGTTGGACTTCGTTATTGCAAAGTGTGTTCACTCTTATCTGAACAAAATGGTGATTATGATTTGGTTAAAGACTGTGTCTTGAAGTATTGTGAGATGGCGTTGAAGCCTAATCAAAGCTTACAAAATTGTAGAACAGAAACTACACTGACTCATCTTGAGTTTGCATCTGAAAAAAACTAATGTTCAGTAGACAGTGTACAGGTAATATGGTTGACAAAGATTATGATTGTGTCAGTAGTAACATTAGAACAGTCCTTGATGAGAAACGGTGTTGAAACATTAGAGAAAGCAGCTAGAACAGCTGATAACTATTTGATTCACAAGGTTCCATTTGTAAAAAAAACAATTCCTAGCAACAAGTTTAAGAAACCATTTCAGTCTCAGTTGGGTATATACAAATCTCGAACTGGTATAGGGGCTCCGAGTGGCCGAGTGGTCTAAAGGCTCTCCGTTACGGATCACTACCATCTCACCGCTGCCTGCGGTGGTTCGAGTCTCGGATTCAGCCAATGTGGGTATGTGAGAAAGCTTGCCAGTAGCTTCTCGTGGGTCGGTGGTTCTTTCCGGGGTTTTCCCGGGTTCTTCCGCCACCATTAATACTGGCCGCCATGTATAGCACATCTTGCGCTGAAATATGGCGTTAAACCCCACAACAACAACAACAAACTGGTATAACTATGAATCATCGAATTTCTGATAAGACGGATCAGAAATCCTTATCTCGTCCTACATTATGTCTGATTGCTATAAGGTGAGATAGAAACAATCTAATGCTACTGTTTCTAAAAAGTCAAGAGATACTGTTGTTGGGGCAAGCTTACACCAGTCTGATTTTGTTATGGAAATTTACGAAGACAGATATTACTTGTTGGTGATTCAACATCACATCCTGCTTATTTAGATAAAGCTAATCATTTTAAGATATTGAGAGATATGAGCTTTTCAGAGTCTTTTGTTAGTAAGTGCCCTGCCTTTGTTTGCAAAATCATCTTCTAGTGAAAGTGCTCTAATACAGAGAGTAGATTGCGGATTTGTTAATGTTCCTCTCTGTGTCACTAGACTTCGTGTTGGGACCGGGGATTAAAGGAGCACAAGCCTCTTTACCTAGTTGGGATATTCATTTGTTACTAGATAATGATCTAACAGGAGACAAGGTAACGGTTAAACCTCTTGTAACTAACAGGGGCCCCGAGTGGCCGAGTGGTCTAAAGCGCTCTTCGTTACGGATCACTGCCATCTCACCTCTGTCTGCGGCGGTTCGAGTCAAAGATTCAGCCAATGTGGGCATGTGAGAAAGCTTGCCAGTAGCTTCTCGTGGGTCGGTGGTTCTTTCCGGGGTTTTCCGGGTTCTTCCTCCACCATTAATACTGGCCGCCATGTATAGCCTATCGTGCTGAAAAATGGCGTTAAACCCCACAACACAACAACAATGTAACTAACAACCTTGTATGGATTGAAGAGTTAATCCTATTGAAATGGAAATCCCTGTTTCATATCCATGACAAAGCATGATCTTGAGAATGATGGTGTCGATCAGGATGTTATTCTCCCAGCAGACACTCGTTTGGGTCAGGCCTTTAATGAGGTCACTGTGCTCCTGGTTTGGATCAATCAAGAAGTATTGATTACAGAGATACTCTTTTGGATACACATTCTCGTGATTCTAACCATGGTGATAAAAGAAAATAACTAGTTATCAGATAGGAAGAAGATCCAGATACCTCATGTTTCTTTCAGAGGGCTATTAGAGCAACTGATGCAACACACGAAGGAACTTGTTACAAGGTAATTATGATTATATGGAGACTCCCGGCGGTACTCGCTGGTGATTAGTGGTCGATACGCTATTACATTTTTGTTCCTAGATCGTGTCGACAGGAAACACTTATTCTAGCCCATGAAACATCGTTGTCTGGTTATTTAGGAATCAGTATGAGTTATTCCAAGATCTTGAATAATTTGTATTGGCCGAAAATTGAAAGTAATGTTTCTAAATTGTGTAGATCTTGTCATACTTGTCAAATGGTAGGAAACCCCACTCAGAAGATCTACATAGCTCATGTGTCACCTATTCCTGCGTTTGACGAACCATTTAGTAGAATAATGGTAGATTGTGTTGGTCACTTACCAGAGACCAAATCAGGCAACCAATAATTGTTGACGATTATGCAATTATGTGTCCGTTCTATGTTCTAGAAGGTATTCATTTGAGGAATATTAAAATGGAGACCTTAGTAGGAACTTTGATAAGTCTCTTTTAAGCATTTTGGCCATAAGGGAGATACAGGAAAGGTTACAGACAAAGTGTTCATTTGTTGTTGTTTCCTGTTTAGGACTATGTTCGAGATTCTTTTCAGAGTAGATATTTTTGTCCTTATAAAGTTAGGAGGAAATTGATTGACTTAACATACAGCATTCATAATCCTGGATGGCAACAAAGGAATAATTTTATCATTGTAATATGCTAATATGTTAGGAGAGCATGCTGACAGATACAGGCAAGTAATTTTTTTCAATTAATTTAGTGGTACCAGTCTAACATACACACCATTTAAACGGAGATGAGAAACCGGATAGTGGTGACTTTGAAATGACTAACAGTCGCAATTCTGACATTTTAGACAATGTAGACCAGAAATTTTCGCATCTGCTACCACAAGAGACGAACTGATTTTGTTGTTGTTGTTGTTGTTCTAGGGTTTAACGCCATTTTTTCAGTACAAGATAGGCTATACATGGCGGCCAGTATAACTGGTGGAGGAAGAACCCTGGAAAACCCAGGGATGAACCACCGACCCACGATAGCTACTGGCAGGCTTTCCCACATACCCACGCTAGCCGAGCCTTGGACTCGAACCCACACAGACATAGGTAAGATGGCAGTGATCCGGAACGGTGAGCGCTTTAGAACTAACTGAAATAGCTACTAAAATAATATGAACATTTATTTCCAGTTATTCCAACACGAACAAATAAGCCGTTCCACGACGTTGAAATAGTAAATTCTAATCATGCATGAAAACGTCCTTATAGGATGAATCCTCTCAAACAAGACTATTTGAAGAAAGAAATTCAGTGTTTGCTGCACAATGACTTAATCGCAGAAAGTAAAGCGTGACCAGAATTCACCTTGTATTCTAGTACCGAAATCAGAAAAGACTTGACGTATGTGTACTGCTTTCAGAAAAGTAAACTGTGTCACTAAGACATTTGTTTCCAATTCCCAAGATCGATAACTGCATCGACAGGAATTTCATACCTTCGCTAGCCAAGGTTCCGATATTTTAACCCATCTACACCTTGGCGTATCGACCAGATATTTATGTACTGTGAATTTCATTCGATACAGCGGCAATCTACCGCACCAAATCAAAATTAAGTTGTTCAAATTTGAACACTTTTCCTACATAATTGAGACAAGGGGAGACATCTTGAATGGACTCGTAATAAGCAATTTTCCATGGCTGGTCAGTGTTTGTACAAACACCTTTCACTCAAATAAACATGTAATGGTTTTTAATATCCTTTTAAAGTAAATTGCCTCCACCATTTTCGGCCGATATGCAATGCACCGCCGATACACATTATTGATTAGTTGGCATTACATACTAAGGGAGGCAACTCATGAAATCCAATAGATGTCGCTAGGACAAAGCACTAAAATAACTGTTCAATCCGTCAAGGTGTAGATAGGGTTAACATATCGGAACCTTGGCTAGCGAAGATGTGACTTGCCAAATACGTCACCAAGTTGACCTTTTGAATGGATTAAATTTATGGAGAGAGCAAAGGAAATTTCAACATTCTTGACTCCATATAGACTTTACCAACACAAAGTCATACCGTTTGGGATGAAGTTCTTTCCAACACTTGATTAATTTTGATAACATACGGTACAGGAAATTGACACTTAAATCGATGACTTCATCTTCTATAACTATACCAGGAAGGACCCCATGGAAACCATCAGAAGTTTTTCAAAGGCTCAGTGAAGCAAATCAGACAATTAACTGGAGTAAAAATGACTTGCCGTGCTTGTGTTACATTTTTAGGACACGTTGTGCGACATGGTCAAAATACACATAAAAGTTGAGGTTACGGCTATTTCCAGTGTACCTCTTATTAAGAAGCAACCAGTAAGAAGCAACTGATTGCGAATTTTGTGGATGGCTGGCTAATTTGGCTCTAATTTTTCCATGATTACTGAACCCCTGACCAATTTGTTAAGTAAGAAGACCAAATTTCACTGGTCAGACAAATGTCAGGATGCTTTTAATAAGTTAAAGACCATGCTCAAAAGTAAACCAGTTCTTTTATCTGCAGATTTGACTAAATCATTCAAAATGAGTGTAGACACAAGTGACGTAGGGGTTGTTGGATTATTATTACAGGAAAATTGAATACGCACTACATAAATTATTCCACGATAGAGGAGTTTTTTTTTACTTTGATGACTGCCTTACAACACTTTAAGGTGTATGTTAGTGCGGCTCCTTCTCCAATTGTCGTCTTCAGCGATCACAACGTTCTCACTTTCATTAATCAAATAAAGAGAAGAATCAAAGATTTTTACGATCGACTCTGATTTTACAATCACATAATATCGCTGTTAGACACATCAAAAGAAAACTGAATCACAGACGCACTTTCACGTGCAAAGAAGCACAGTATTGCATTATTTTGTATAAAATAATTGTATCGTGCAATATTAACTGCATATGTCTGCCATTTGATCAAAGAAAGTTTTATTGCATATTTTAGTATTAAAAAAATTAAATTAAGTCACGTCTATATTTATTCGTAATTTACCTTTGAAAAGAAGCATGCAAAGACTGTTTCGCTTCAAACATTTATTGATAACACAAATACCGGCAGAAATGAACATATTTCAGGTAACATTTTCATTCATTGCGATACGATGGTCCGTATGATGTGAAATAGCTATATCTTTGATGATGTAAAAAATAGTCCGATCCCTGATGATGTGAAAATAACCCAGTCACTGATGATGTGAAAATAAAACATTTATAGCAGTTAATATTTTCACCACCCTCAACGACAGCATTCCGTCATCTGCATCAGGGCAAATGTATCTCGTGTGCATCAGCATGCGACCTGCACACGAAGCAGACACCACTTCCTCAGCGGATGTTATGCTGATTCTTTTACAGCTTTCCAAACTGCACACAAGCACAGAAGTTGGTGATGTCGTTTGACAGGATGATTTGTCTGCAAGTCAGTGACCTTCGGATAAGAGATGACCAACATGTCCCTGGAACCCAATCTCAGGATGTGGCATCTGGAAAACTGAAATATTGCACATACAAACAATTACAATCATAGATCCATACTGCTTAACATATGACAGTAACATAACTGAGAGGACCACCTAAATAAACTAATCAATCGTCTAATACTACAACTTTCCTGAAGTCTCAATTTTACATACTAAATTTAATTAGGAAGCCAGAAGTTGTGGGATGTTCAATTGCCCCCATGGTTGTTACACAGACGTTTCACTACAAGCATCTGTCCAAATGACTCTGTTAAATGTTACAGAGCAAGTTTTTTCCAACGATGTTAACGAACGAATAAAACAATCGTGTTTGTGTATTCATGGATCAACGCTTTGCTTTCTATAAACATGCAAGTTCGTCAAATTACACTAACCATTCTTCCATATATACTATATTTCTCATCAATTCAAATCAAGCGTTTGTACTAAGTCAGACGTGAGGGAAATATTCGACCTAAATATTGTTTTTATCTAGTATATTATAAAACAGTGTAATTTAATGACATTCTTAAAATGCTAGAAAGAAAAGAAATCTTAAACTTACCCTTCGGATCATGGAGATGACTTTTTTTAAATTAAAGATGAGAATGGTCAGGCTGGAAGTTCTACGACGTCATGCAGTGTTTCTCCAGGGACATAAGAAAATCTCGTGATCATATGATCATCGGGGCTCAATTCTTCAAGTGGAAATTTGACGGCAATACAGCTCATGTCGCACGTGCGATCTATGTCACCACTGACGTCCCCCGAGGTTAGTAGGGTAGCCAATTTCTCAGAGCTATCAACCTAAATTGGAGAAAATCAAATTATGCTCATATATAATATCCTTAAAACACGTACTAAGGATAAAACATGAAGCATTACAAAATGCACATCACGAGCACCGAGTATAAGTGTCATAAACAGGAGCAGGTGTAAAATGCAAATGTATTACTTTTCTAACTGACAAGTTCGACATATTCAGTCCTAGGACTGGCAGGAAAATCACTTCAAATACAAACGTTTGAATTAAAATTCTAGCACATAAAACGGATATCAATAATTCGTTGGATACTACACCCATAGATGAAGAGTTGCACCCGGTGGGAGAAGAGGTGTAGCGAGGGGGAAGAGACGTGGATAAAAATGCCATACAAGAGTCGTCGACATGTGAGTGACAAAGAATACAAAAGAAAAAGTATTATCTTAAGTGAAAATAAGGCACTGTATTTACTCATAATGAATATGATCATACTTATTTTTAAAACTCCATAATTAAATATTTATGCAAAAGCTTTATTTGCCGTTGAAAGTCACTCCCACAACAAGGGGCGAATGTTTTGTGATTAAAAAGCATTTTAATAGTATCGAAATCATCTGAATGGGAGGCATCAAAACAGTTACGTAACCCCATTGATGAAAACAAAAATGTCCTTGTCGGAATGGGAATGACCGTATGGTAGGTGTGAAACAACATTTTTGCATACCCTGAAAACATTGATTCCATTTTCCCAGCAATGCGCCTCAATCAACTTGTGTTGAATGCTAACAGCAACGTCATTTGACGGCACGTAAGGAAGCACACACACCATGACCTCTTCCGGACAACTGAAAATTGCAGAAGGGATTCATTTAAATTTTCTTTGACATGTGAACAGTAATGGTGACATACAAAATGGGGAAAGTGCTAATAACTACAGGCCTATTATGCTATCAAAGTTTCCTATTAATTAAAGAAAACTACACTCAAACCTGTCAGACCATTTTGTTAGCATGCCTAAGAATTATCTGCTGAAGCTGCCTGGAATTAAGATAGATGCCAGATGTACTTACACTTCTAGAATCTGCGCGCACTCAAACACCCCCAGTGTGAGCCTATTTTCGGCTACCGCTTGTAAAAGTACTTTCTTCAGTGACTGTCCAACATCTACAACGTTCCTGCAAAAAAAAAAAAAAATACAAAAAAAAAATAATGATAGACAGACAGCTTTTCGTCAAAACTGGAACGTGTATTCAAAAAGGGTTGTCTGTATGTCTGCCTGTCTCTTTGATAACGGTAGTAGGCGTCCGACGGATTTTTTCGGGGAGGAGGGCATAATCCATTGGTGGGTAGCCAAAATCAAAGGAAAATATAATGCCCCATATCCCCTCCCCCGTAAACGCACATGATAAGAACCCAAACGCATAAAACTGAGATTTTTGGGTCGCAATAGCAGTAAGGCGCTGAATAACAGTGTATGCAGACTATTGCATCGTATAAAACTATTTATCATTTCATTACTTTTTTAGTTAGTGTTGATATTCGAAAGATATCAGACTTACTTGCAGCAAAATCTACCCGAAAACAAAATGGTTTTTAATAATAGAATCTCCATTCCCACCCCTCTTGGCCTGTCAGCTAACGCCCATTTATCTCGTCGCCTCTGTGCGCTTACATCGGAGATGCTAAACACACACACAAATCACAAATATTTAAAGATTAAACTTACCGCGGCATTCTTCGAAAGTATCATCCAATAAAATACAAATTAATCAAATAATTAGCTGAGTAATACACCAATGGTATGGCTTGGTCAGGAGATCTGCAGAGGAATTAGGAAATGTATACAATGTGAGTCAATAGCCGATCGTAACTATGATTCATGGCTGAGTCACACAACGGTAATTTCCCCTGCTTGTGTATATTAATAGATGACTAACTACCCAGGTGCCTAGTGTGCAATCTATTTCGGCCACTGTCCTGTATAACCAAAGTACAAGCACGTTAAGCATGCATAACATAGATTCTTGGAAGCCTAAAGTAGCAATAATTATTGCCAATGAGCGTAATAAGCTGTGCAACAATACATATAAATACATAACTGTCAAAAGTTCGACACAGTTCATATACGCCAGTGTAAGTACTTGAGTTCAGTGGTTGATTAGTGCCGATACATTTCATTTGAAAATAATTACTAGTCTAATCTTGACAGGTAATCTCGATCATGACGATGGAGGGCGCAAAAGGCGTTATCCTCATCCGTCTGTCTGTCCATCTCACCTTGGTTACAGTTTGCAATTTGGTCACTCCAGTTGCGTAGCAACTGCCCATGCACCCCCCTCCCCCGCAACAGCGAGGAAAGGGGACCCTAAATTCTCATCAAACAACAGTTTTATTGCGCGAGGGCCCCAAAATTAAATTCTGCGCATTCGGAGAGAGGGTTGTCTTGCTAAGCAACTGGGTGTGGCATCTGTATTCCATGAACTCGCTTTTTAAACATTCTTGAAATATATTTATTAGGTTTACACACGCGCATATGTATGCGGGTCGACTGACTTTGTCAATTTCAGAAAATTTCTAAGAAGCATTAGATTTAATTTCGCAAGACACCAAACTAAAAACAAAGGGAGAGAAAGGAAGCTGTAATATATGTAGAGAGGGAAATAAACTGCACATTCGCAACTTCGATATCAGTCCTATGTATCATCAGTGGAATGAATGTCAATAGTTCCTACTCTGACCCCACTAGCTATTTACGAAACAAAGCTTGACCGAGAAGTTACGAATGAACAAACTATGTTTTTCATTCGCAATATATAAGTCAATACTACAGTCCATTCAATCACATAAGGGAGCCGCAGTGGCACCATGTGATTAGCGTGCCGGACTCACGACCGAACGGGTACGGATTCAAATCTTACCATCGCATCAGCCTTAGTCAGCTATCGCAGTGTGTCTTTGGGCAAGGCACTCTACTCCAATTGCATAGACACTGAACAACTCGTGTGTTGTTCTTCAGTATAACACATAACCAGACCAATCTCAGAAAAAGCCAAAGTAGTACAAACAGATTACGATTTCTTTATTTGCAAAAAAAGTTATTTCAGGCAAAATAAATTGTATGATTTTTCTGTAAATTATAGCGCCAAAATACGTCCGATGCATATTTTAGTCTAGCAGAAATAACCGAGGTAGTTCTAAACAGGTGATTTGGCTATGTAAAGGAATGTAGCACATGGAACATTCTTGAATTAACATATACGTCAAACAACCTTTCCCTTCGAGTTTATTGGTTTAAAAATATCCCAACTGAACTTTGGTCCAGTGGTCTGATATCAGTTGATACTGTTATGGATATTCAGGCCAGGTACCGATGTTTGATCCAAACACAGGCGCTGGTTTCCATGGTGCGCTGCGGAACTGGCGTGCGCACCTGACAGCTATTGTAATGATAGACGACTTGTTTACCTACCTGTTGTGTATCGCCATGTGTTACAATGCGCCATATGTAAACACTAATAAGACATGATTTTAGACTATTTGCTCCGTTATTGTGAACTGGCATTGGTAAATTACTTTTTAACATAGATAATGATTAACCAGGAACTTACCGAATATTTTTCAATTTTTCATGAAGTGCACAAAATAAAAACAATTACAATCCAAAAGCAAGGTTGCATGTTTTCGCACTTTTACCAGTTACTGATAACCTTTGTCTTATGTACCCCATAACCCTGTCTATAAATCAAAACCAAAGCTGCATGAACAAAAATGTATATCTGCATATATCATCTAACTTTCAAGAAGCATAATTTCGTACAGTCAAATAATGTGCAAGGTCCAAGTACTTATCATTCAGCATACATGTAGTGTCACAATCTTGGTACTATGTGGATTTAAAAGCACGTAGTATGATATTCAAACAAACAGCATGTGTTGTATTGTGACAAAGTGGAAATGCATATTTCGTCTATATGATATGGAATCCGTAGAACAACTCTATGATGAATATTGGGCTTTTTAATGAACGAAAATTGTACACTGCCACAACGAATCCGTGCCACCTATTTTTATTCGAAACAATATCAGATTTCGTTCTTCACATGCACACGTAGGTATGCGTTTGTGTGATATCATCGTGCATCTTTTTCGAATGAGAGAAAGTAATAATGTGCGTTAATCTATGATTATAGAGAACTTCGTTTTTCAACAGCATGTATTTTTGGAGGTACTGCATCTTTTAACCTCTGATAATGGCTCTCATTAGAGTCTCCACCTGGTAAATGACTACCCTATTTAGTACATGACTCTCAAAGAGTCTCTATCTAGTGAATGACTAAGAGAAAATGTCATGTTACCGAACTAATGCCCTCCACCTAGTTAAAAATGCAAGGAGAGATCAGTTTATTTTTCACTACATTTATCAGGTTACCCACTACTAGCTCGGACACATAGAATTCTGGATGAAACTTGTTTGCCCTGTGATGAAAACTGCGATGATGTTCCCTGCTGCGAGGGTCTTTGTCTTTTTAAAAAGAACGAATATAACAAAGTTTTAACCTTGAATTGTAATGATATACCATTTCTTGTTTTGTGTGCCTTGTGTGTGCGTGTGTATGTGTTTACACGTTCATCGTGCTTCTTTTTGTTTCACGGCACATATTTACTTTTGGTTGGAGGTATCTTTCTTTGGAACATGGCAAGGTTTTGTCTTAACCATGTATGTTTGCGCCCTAGCTTCGATCGGCACTATATAGCTATGGTTGTGCTGCTGTGCCGTAAACCCTCACATGAACACATACATATAAAAATGTTATGTTTTAAATTTTATTTGTGGTCATGCACCAACTCTAGATTGTGTTAAACAGCTCTAACTGAGCAGAGCATTATAAGTTCATATGCAGCAAGTCGATGTTGTTTGCACTAACCTGGACACAACCAAAAAGGTCAGCATAGGTTATGTTCCATGTTCCGGAAATAGCTGCATTTTACTAAAATGGTTATGTTTACTTTGTTATCCTATGCAAAAACCAAGTGACTGAACTCGATATGCATTTCATTTTCTCTTTAGACTTTAACGATGCTTTCTTTAAAATACAAGTAACCGTCTTCAGTTTTCAGCAAATCTCGGTGAAAAGTTAGAGAACAAAATATTAATATTTTTTAAGGGATAACAACAAAAATACAATAACAGCGAATTTACTCGAGCCTGCACAATTATTTGCTAATTAGGAGAGATATCGTCGTGCAAATGGTGGCTGTCTCCTATGAGAAAATGTAAATACAGCAGTACATATACTGACCGTGCCCTGACCCTTTGCTGTGTTTATAGTGGATGGTAACCGACATATCGCTGCAGTATGCACAGATCAGATGCATATATACTGCATAGTTTCGGAAAATGCAAGCATACCTTACAAATTAACGTTGTTTACAACAAAGAAAAACAACAAACAACACTGCATGCAACTTTAACCTTACAAAGCCATGACGTATCAATTGTGGAGCTGAAGAAAAAAAATTGGTGCAATTTACATAATACAATCCACGTTTCAAGTCTTAACAGAATAAAGTATACAATAAATCTATAAAAATGAAATATACTACGAGTGCATATATTCGGGAGGGGAGTGGTAGCTGTTGCACTGTATGTGGAAAATATAGGGCGTGTTCCCGAAAACTGGTCCATGGGACAGGAAACCAAAGTAATGCACAACATGCATTTTACATACGTGTCAATAACTCACACTGCCCTGGCGAGCGGACGTGGTACTTCACAAAGCGTAAATGCGTTTTGACTTTTGAAACGTTTAAGTGCATCTGATACGTATCTGATGCAACAGGGTGAAAAACATAAAATCAAAGCAAATCTAAAGCTAAAAAAAAAAAAAAAAACGTGCATTTGAAGGTTGCAAAGGAAATACTTACTTGTTTTCTTTTGCCATATTTTCTCCAACTTCAGGAAGCGTCATTTTCACTTAGAACGATTACAGTGAATAAAGCCTTTGTTCAAAGTACGGAGCACACAAATCCCTTCCAGTCCACTGCTACTCTGCTGAACTAATGTCACGAGATCGTGTTTACGGTACTGCCGTGGGCGGAGCTTATTCAGCGCGCTATTGGTTCTTAGTGCTTGACCTAGTTATGTTTGCTCCTAAATAATACCAGCTCAATAACTATGCTGGGAACCTTAAACTTGTTTCAGTGTGCTGTTAAACATATATAACTGTTGTGTTGAGTGTACTGGATTTTACCATATCATGCATACAACTGTAACCATTATTCTCCGCAGTATGCCCTACAGAAATTAAAGGACGCGAGACCTTTATATCTGCAATTTTCGGATAGAGTGCGGTGTGATCTCATCGTAAATGCACGAAGATTAATATATGCAGAAAGTCACATAATAATGTTTCCTAGTCACAAAACTTCCCACTACATGTGTTTGACTCAACACAGTATGAAACTGGGCTGAACATAACTCGTGCTACAAATAATTAGCTACTACTGTATACCCATGGAAACATCATTATATACAAATTTCAATAACTTCAAATTTCGGAATGCTCCTGATCTTTTTTTTTTAATCAGTCCAAGTAATCAGATACAAGCTATGGAAAATTTGAACTTAACAGGTTGCATGAACCTTTCCATGAAAATGTCATCGGGCCTTGGTTTTAATATAACTTCCAGGTATTTGTTTTTTGAATGACTGTGTCAGTTGGTTCCAGGAATTGACCGAAATTAGGTCAAGCTAAGCTGAATTTTGCCACAATTATCTATCATATGTTGTTCAAACAATGCGGATACATACATACATACATACATACATACATGCATGCATTGCATACATACATAACTTCCTACCTACCTACCTAAATACATACATACATACATACATATACAATACATACATACATACATACATACATACATACATACATACATACATATACAATACATACATACATACATACATACATACATACATGCATACATACATATCAGGGATTGTCCTGTTATATCTGGGATTGTCCTGTTAAAACGGTCTGTTCTTAAAGAAACTGACAAACAGGATGAAAAATCAAGCAAACAGAAAATCGAAAAAGGTTAAACAGACATCATGAAAAAAGGAGTTTCGTTATTGAAGATACTACGGATTCCAGGCTAATAAAGTTAATGGTGTTTAACAATGAATATGGGTTTGGTTCATTCAATCGAAATTTCAATTTTAAAAGAAAGAAAGAAAAAAAAATCATTTTTTATTATAATGTACATGGAAACTAGAATATAAGTGGTGAACGAGAATTCCCCTCCCCGTCCAGGATCATCTTCCTTTTCCACCATTACATTTTTACCCCGTTTGGAAATTTTTGATGCGCAGCTGCAATAAATAAGTGATTCAGTTCGAATCAGACAGTGTCGGCACCCTGGGGAAATGTTCTTTAGTAGCGCCCCTACTGATGCGAAAACAGTTTTTACGTCAGTTGAAACCCTCCATCCCTTCCGGGTTTCCGTTGGCCGAGTGGTCTAAAGCATTCATGTGGGTCGGTTGATCTTACCGGGGTTTTCCTGGGTTCTTCCTCATCCGGTTATACTCTCCACCATATACAGCCTACCAAACCAAAAAAAACAAAGGACCTTCCACTTCCCAAACATACTTCACCCGTTACACTAAAGTGAGGTGAAAATAAAACATGAAAGGTCCCTCCCCCCCACACACACACACAAGTATCGGATTGAGAAACTGGATATAGAAACTCCTTTTCTTAGTACTGTATTGCTTTCTAAGGATAATGCAATACAATACAACTAATTTCATAAATTGTAAACAAGTGGTCAAATTCTTTAAGCCACTCGGGGTGATACCATGTGACATGCCGATTGTTCACATCTGAAACTCGAGTTTGTGTCCTCACTCCCAAGTTGTTTCTGTCAACAAGGATGTAAATACGCGCGCGCAAAATGAAACCGATAAAGAAAACTAGAAAAAATACTGGAACTAAAGCGACATTGGCCAAAAAAATTCCATCTCTGCTGAATATGGGCCTTGGAAACAAATCCTGAAACAAGGTAGCGTCATTTAACATATTTTATGGCAGTTCAGCATCCACAGTGGTGCGAAACCTGCCAGTTCTCTATTATTATTTTAATGCGATAGCTAGTATCATGCACTCAATGAACTCAGACATAGAAACCCCGTACAGCGCAGTTTCAGATCAATACCAGAATAGTACTTGTGTGTGAATATCATTCGTCCCTAGTGGTCGAATTTTCTGTAGGCTCGTTTACTTGATTATTTATGTTTGATTTCTTTTTTTTTTCTTTCAGCTTTAATGCAATTTTCTCTTTTTCTATCACCCTCTCAACACCCTTTTCAAAGGAAGAAGTTTGTTGATAGATAGACAGATAGATAGATAGACAGATAGATTGCAGAGACAATGATCTCTTAATTCTGACTGACCATGTTGTAACAAAAAAGTAACCTATTCTGGCTATTATAGAGCACAGCATTCGGCTTATTTCCAAATATAATGCCTCTCTGTCCTTATGTATGTATGTATGTATGTATGTATGTATGTATGTGCGTGCGTACGTACGTATTTGTGTATGTATGTATGTATGTATGTATGTATGTACACATGCATGCATGTGTATGCTACATGGATGTATGTGAACAAACAATCTTGCTTGAGTTACTCAGCTTGTAGTTGAACCTGTTGCAATAGAAATAATTTTTCTCTTAAACATCGAGTGCACAAAGCTCAACGTACTTAGCTTGCACTCAAGCCACTATTATGAAAATAACAAAATTGCGTGACATGTGCTGCATACCGGTGAGTAATTCTATATTCAAACAAGGAACGTGTTTCTATGGTTCAATCAAATAATTTTCCAAAGTGTACAAGACAAAAATGGCGTAACAAACGCCAAAGAAACCCGAGCAACTGCTGGGCTTGAATGTGGAGTGATTATGGGAGGGGGCTTCTAGTCAGTGCCGGATTAAACCCTGTGGAGGCCCTTAGACAGTCGAAATATTGGGACCCTCCTCGCAAATTATGTCCTAATACGTTTTATCAACATTAATTTGATCCGTTCTCGCGAGGCCCCTAGGCCGGTGCCTACTCTGCCTATTTGGTAATCCGGCACTGCCTCTAGTGTGGGCAAAATTACCATCAAACAATAAGCAACCTTTTTTATTTGGACGGGACCCTAGAATTAAGTTTTGCGTTGTGATTCTGTACCAGCGTTGGAAGATTAAGCAGTGGATAAGTGTGTAATTCCAATACAATCTCAACAGTCTCTTTATCCACGCTAACAGTTTATGAATCACGTCATTGTGGCAGGATTACAGCTGAAAATTAACCGGCTTTTCTTCCTTTCTTTAAGAAGATGAACGCGACTGAGAAAGTAGTTGAACATCGATACATTACTTTTAATCCAGATGAGGGAATTGGACAATAACTTAACAGGTTTAATGAAAAGGTTTTCCATCATGCAGTTTCGATTTTGAAGTTTAACACCAAACATTTGATTCAACATTTATAAGGAAAAACTAATAGTCTAAACTTCCCGTCGACCTCGTGCAAACAGCGTGATCTTCATATATGAAGAGTTAAAAAAAGAAAGGAAAAAATAAGAAGGAACATAATACTTTCCACCCGGAATTCCTTCCTTCGATTCGCATTCCAATTTGTTAGGGTCAGAATGCAGTATGAATATTGCTGAACGACCCTGAATTAATTTTGACCTGGACTAGTGTACTTCCTGAAAAAACAAAAACAGGCACAATCAAAAACTGCTTCACTATACTCTGTGGGCAGTAGATTGATAGAACAAAAATATTATTCCAGGAATAAAAATAGTTAGTTATGAATCTTCTTAAAAGCACTGAAACTTTCAAAGTCTGTGAATAAGGAAGCAGAGCATTCTTGGGGTATACCACGACGCCTCTTCTAATGCGTCTATTCATCTATCAGCATACATACCCACATTTTCTTCTTCTTGTTGTTTTAGGGTTTAACGCCATTTTTCAGCATACGATAGGCTATACATGGCGGCCAGTATTAGTGGTGGAGGAAGAACCCGGGAAAACCCCGGAAAGAACCACCGACCCACGAGAAGCTACTTGCAAGCTTTCTCACATATCCACATTGGCTGAATCCGAGACTCGAACCTAGGCAGACAGAGGTGAGATGGCAGTGATCCGTAACGGAGAGCGCTTTAGACCACTCGGCCGCTCGGGGCCCCGCCCACATTTTCTCTTGGCCTCGTCAATTTATAATTTAACAATTGTCGCTAATTAGCTGACACGGTGTTTGTATGTCCTTCTGTACCTTTTACATAAACAAAATATTATTTCATCTCCTAGTCGTAGTGGTTGATTATGACCAGAATCAACTTACGTGCACCCTCAGGGAAATGCGTGGTTGGCTGCATGTGATTGATGGGTCCGTCGTGCCAAAATAAAGCCGTATTTATAACCTGTATCCTAATTATTATTTTTTTTTCTATTAATTTCCTTCTTTTTCTCCTCATCAGCACGTTACACTTGGTTTTTTAAATTTGGTTGTCATAATGTAAAACTCGAGCTTAATGGTCTGATTGTAAACATTTATATCCCCAATATTAAACTTTTCAACTATGATCTTACTTAATTCGTCTAAATGTTTACATTTGTTTGCGTTTTTTAATCTAGACGAACTGAACACCAATTGCTCCCATTCTAATCCTTAACTTTTCATTTTATACTCATTGTAATATTTATTCATACAAATTAAGAAATAAATATACTTCAAGCAATTTATCGAAGGTCAAGGCCTAGTGGATACGTCACATACAATAGTAAGATAGTCGGATTTTTAAAGAACATTATTCAGCACCCAAAGTACCAATTTTTTTTTTTAAAGCAAAATGGTGTTCCTAATTTTCTCGTTATATTTACTCACTGCATTTTAGGAAAGATAATTTCTTAGCTGTGAGTTTTGTTTTAAACGAAAAATGTTATGAGCTTTAGTAATGCAAGTGTGTGCATCATACTAGTATTTCAAAGACATTTTTCCTCTAGAAGTCTTACTACACTGGAATCAAAAATCCGTCCCTCTGCGGTCAATCTACCATGTGTACGTATATTGCGTGTCGTCTGCCTGGCGGAAAGTAATATGTTTTGCTTTGTTATCAGGGCCAGATGGGGGAGTGGTGGGGGTTGTCCAAGGTCCCCCCACCTCTGCTAAAAAACGCACACACACACACACGAACGTAGTCAATGGTCACTTCAAATTTGACAATCTTTTTTATTCTTGCGCACGTTTGTTGGGTATTATGCAGTTCGAGTAAACATATATACAGACTTTTGCTTTGGTGGCCTTTCAAAGATAGTCAGAGTCCTTTTGAAATTTTGTAAACCACCACAAACATTTGACCTGATCCAGCCCTGTTTATAACCCAAAAAGCATCTTATCGTGGCTAACTGCTTTGCTGAATTCAAAATACATAAATCAATCGGAAGCTAGGCAGTACAAATAATCAGACTGTGAAGGAATTTATGATAATTAATTGAAATTATTAAGGTCCAATCAACCAAATAAGACATAGTTAAAGTTATCGCTGACGGCATGATCAAAATATTACATAAAATGGACAAATTTTTATACGCGTGTCTGTCATCAATTAAAAGCTTACACTCAAGGCCATTTCTTATTGCTTGCTAATCCGAGTCAATAATTCATTTATTGCAAGTTAAGATCTTCGGTTTCCTTAGTGCAAAAATTGGCAACCTTCAATGTCAAGGTCAGAAACATGTTTGTTGTAGATCCGTAAACGAAGCACTCTCAAAATTCTGATCAGATGATTAAACAAACACTTCAGGGTCATACAGATACTTGAGTGTGGTTGATCCCTTAATTTCGCAAATTAATGACAGATCTCATCAGGATGGGTTAGGAGCAGGTTGTACTGCGTAGAGAATGTGATGTACAAATTAAAAATCGCTGAATCTCTACAATGTACTCGGATCTCTTCTTTTTCGTGGGAGTCGATTATGTCAGTAAACAAGGGAGTTCTGTTGATGGCAGGCAGTAACAGTAACAAAAACAATATCCATTAGCGTGGATGTGACACTTTCATTCTTGATACTATGCAGTACTGAAGGGAATTTGTGAACGTTTTATACATTACACGTTATAGAGTTGAGAACTTAACAGCAATATTGTGGTTTGTTATGAATAGCAAAGGTGAATAGTAGGCGAAATATGTTCCGTTTACCGTGCATCGTGCTTGATATAATATAAGGAATTCTTGTTAAACTCGGTTTGTTATTCATTGTAGTCGTCATGTCTTAATCATGAGAGACCCCATAACTGTATGGGGCGGGAGGAGGGGGTAAATCCAAAATCAAGGGGACGAGCCAACAAAATAATGCCATGATCCAGGGTAGAGGCAAAAACTCACACAGTCGGATTTGGTTAATATATTTCGGGTTTAGATCTTATTTCACGCTTGCATAATGGATTTTTAAAATAAAAAAATTGTTGGTGGGAGGCTGTTGGTCCCCCCCCCCCATGCCGACACCCATGGTATTATTCATCGAATTCTAACTGTATAATCAATGCTAAACAACATTATTTCTTTCCAGTGAATTCTGCATTGTTATGAGTCTTGTTAAAATTCCCTGATACAGAATTTAAAAAATGAAAACTGCAGGTTTGATTACACTTTTGGGAGGGGATTCGGGTGGCAGAGTAGTCAAGCCTTTACAGATCACTGACATCTCTTCTCTGACCGCGTGGGTTTGGGCTTGGTCAACGTGGGTATGTGCGAAAGCTTGCCATGAGCTTCCCTTGATTTGGTGGTTCTTCCCAGGGTTTTCATGGGTTCTTCCACCAACATATATATTGACCTCCATGCAGAGCCTATTAGGTGCTGCAAAATGGCGTCAAGTCCACGACAACAACACCAACAACAACACTTTCGGGATTGATAATTGATGTAGCAATGGGAAGTATCCTAAAAGCAAACGAGACAACATGGCGTTGATTTTAAGTTAAACCAAATAAGGTATGAATAACCTTAATCCATCACGTTATATTGGATAATTTAAGTATCGCATATTGGCGATAATTCAAACAGACTTATATAAACTCAAAATCTGACTTTAAAAATTGACAAATCGTGAAAAATATCCAAACTACTGTTTGTATGAGCTAGATCACTGTTGATCTGCATATGGCAGAGTGGATAAACGTTGACTAGTTTATAAAAGGAAGAAAAACAATCCTCACGGCAGATTATGACTTGCACACAATGCTCCTTCCATGACTGAGCTATGTAAAATGCTAAACAGCCGTCAGAAACCAACCAGCCTGGCAGCCTGCGTAGCTCACTTGGCAGTGCGTCTGAATCGTAATCCATGGGTCGCGGGTTCAATGTCCGCCAAGGTCATCCCGGTTTGCTGCCTCGTTGTTGTTTTGGGAAAGGAACTTCGCTTCCATTTCCTCAGTATGATAACGACAATAATGCGTTAAATGTTCTGTAAAAACCAATACAAACAAAACAACACCCACAAACCTTTCATGACTGAACGATTATAATCGGTCTTTGCGAGGACTCGTACTGGAAATATGAATATTTTATTAAGTGTAATAAATAAGAATAAATATGTTGGTAAAGCGAAGTTTGTTCTTGTTTTGGCTTGGTTTGGTGTTTTGAGGGACACAAAAAAACGCAACAAAGTTATCTATTGCCTAGGCAAGTGAAATAGTGTCATTATCCAGGGAAGCACAAAAAGTAACCGACCCGGGTTGATCAATTGGTAGGACTGAACCCACATCTTTCTCGGAGAAGAGGCCGGCACGCTATGCAGAGAGCCACCATGCCGTTTGTCTACCTTAGTCGCCTCGTACGACAAGTGGAAGGGCACATAGGGCCTATTCTACATCCCGCAGGGGATCGGTAACACTGGACAACAAATTTTTACAAAAGTCATGTTACTGAAATAAAATTAGTCAATTCTTATCAATTTTTATGTGCTGAACACGAATATGACAGTCAAATTGCAAAATTGGCTCTAGTTTTTTTGTAATCTGCAAGAAATTAATGTTTACATAACGAAATGCATTCCAATAGTAAAAGGTCAACTGTAATAGCCTACCTATAAAAAATCAAGTCATTGACTACATCTTAGATTTCTTCGCCTGTCTCTTGTACAGCTGTTCGGGAGCATCTCTGAGGAGTGTCCAGCAGTAGTCAGCCAGCATTGTAGTGGACCATTTTCCCTGGTATCTTTGTTCCATTGTTGCGATATCTTGATGAAAACGTTCGCCGTGTTCATCACTAACAATACCACAGTTGCTAGGAAAGAAATCCAAATGGGAATGAAGGAAGTGAATCTTTAGAGACATATTGCAGCCAAGTTTCTTATACTTCATCAACATGTCTTCTACTAGTTCCTTATAGTTTTCTGCCCTAACATTTCCGAGGAAGTTTGTAGAAACTAGGCGAAAAGCATCCCATGCTTGTTTCGCGTCACCTTCCAGCAAGTTGTTGAACCGGTCATCTTTGAAAAGCTCTCGAATCTGAGGACCCACAAAACCTCCCTCTTTAATCTTTGCTTCGCTGAGTCGAGGGAATTTTTCATGCATGTATCGGAATGCTGGCAAAGTCCGGTCAATGGCTTTCACGAAGTTCTTCATCAAACCTAGTTTGATGTGAAGGGGTGGTAGCAAGATTTTCTGAGCCTCAACCAGAGCTGGGTGTTGGATATTCTTCTCTCCAATGGCTACATTCTGCCTGTGAGTCCATTCTTTCCTCATGTAGTGCATTTCCCTTGCTCGGCTATCCCACTCGCATAAGAAACACATGTATTTTGTATATCCTTGCTGCAGTCCCATTAAAAGGGCAACTACCTTCAAATCACCACAGAGGTGCCAGCTGTACTTGTTATACTCAATGGAATTCAGTAGCTGCCTTAAGTTATCATATGTCTCTTTCATGTGGACAGCATACGCTACTGGAATAGATGGAAGAATGTTTCCATTGTGCAAAAGCACAGCCTTGAGACTCAGTTTCGAAGAGTCCACAAATAGTCTCCATTCTTGTGGGTCATGAGTGATTTTTAAAGCATTCATGAGGCCCTCAATATCGGAACAGAATATCAGATTACTTTCCTTTCTGAAGAAAGGCTCCAATTGCTGGTGGCGCTTTCGATATGCAGTAATTGTGACATCTTCTTCTAGAAGATTCCATTGTTGGAGTCTTGATCCTAGCAATTCTGCCTTGTTCTTTGATAAGTCCAAATCACGAATCAGGTCATTTAGTTCTTCCTGTGTTATTCTGTGTGGGGTTGATGATGCACCACAGTGAAAATCTGGATCACTGCATGCTGATGGACCAGGAGAAGAACAGGTCGACTCACCTTTGTCTTCGTCAGATGAATCAAGAGAATATTCTGCTGGAGGTTCTGGAATAGGAAGTCCCTCACCATGTGGAACTGGTCTCAATGCAGACGGAATGTTTGGGTAGACTATTCTCGACTTCTTTCGCTTCGTTATTCCGCCGGAAAGAGGAGGAACCAAGCAGAAGTAACAGTCATTTAGGTGGTTGCTTGGCTCTCTCCACACCATTGGGACTGCAAACGGCATTGATGACCTTTTGCAATTCAACCACTGTGAAAGCTGTGTTGTACATGTAGCACAGCATATATGCGGAGCCCAAGGCTTGTCTTGGTCACCAACCTTGCATCCGAAGTAAAGATGATATGCCTTCTTCACTTGAGAATTGATACTTTTCTTCTGGTTGGCAAATGTCACTTCCCCACAAATATAGCAAAAATTGTCCGCGGTATTAACACACTTTCGAGGCATTACTGTTCTTTATTGTACATAAATGGATAAAATAATAAGTTTTATGTAACAGTAGCTTGAACTGTCTCGCACAACGTCTAAAATATTTTAAATGCTGAACCTATCTGATTGGGCTTTATATAGTACACTGCTTACGTCAGCTTCAGCAGCCGCCTGGCATTAGTATAATAGGCCTACACATGTATAGTACACTGCTGACGTCAACTTACTTCAGCAGCCGCATGGCATTAGTATTGCATTGCATCAGAAAATGATGCAATCAACTGTGGATGATGTGAGCATGATGGTATTATGCAATGTTACATCATTATTCCGGATGTTGCTGCAGTCCTACTGGAGAAATTTACACAGTGAAACATAGAAAATGAGGTATATGAATATCTTCAAAACGAGAGCCAATAAAAATTTTTCACGGTTATATTCGTGTTCGGCACACCAAAATACTACAGATTAGGGCCTTTTCAAGTCAGTAATGATTTCACTGTTGACCAGTGTAAACAGTGGACTTGATAAGGTGCGTAGTTGATCCTTGTGTTGAACCTGATCGTCAGTTAACCTGATGGCGTAGGTTTTATAAATGCTAAATTTGAACAGATTGCTGTAGTGAACATGTCATACATTGGAAATTTATTTCTCCTTCAGAGAATTTTTCCGTTTTTAAAAATTGTTTTTTTTTAAAAATATCTTTAGTGCCCTTGAATATTGGAGACTTTCGATCCTACCCTTTCGGCAAAAATAGACTTTTTGCGAAAATATGAGCACGAGTGTGTGAGTGAATGACTATTAATTTACGTGCGAGAGAGTGAGAGAGAGAGAGAGAGGTGGTGGTGGGGGGGATATACATAAGCATAAAATGAAGATAACTGAGAGTAGGTCATGGTCACTTTGGTAAGGCACGATTTCATCATTTCTATTCACAGACGATACTAACATTTTCCAGTACTGTGCATTTAATGGAAAAATACATCATCCCCTATATTTACAGGTAGTCTGTAGAAAGCAGTTCATCATTGCCCGAGAGCCGAAAGCACTTGATGCAGACAAAAGTTAGGGAGGGACTTCGAAGAAAGACCGTAACTAGTACCGGATGTGTCTGCGCAAGTATTGTTTATCCGATACGGATATAATCCAGTGAACAGCTGTTTTTTGTTGTGATAGCTTGATAATTGTAGATTAATTGTTGACCTTTACGCAAGAGTAAACTTTACATAAATCAGTAAAGCATCCTGTTATTTTTGGCCTTTAATTTATATTTTCTAACATTGAAAAATAAAACACTTTCAACTGAGATTTTGAAATTATAAAGGTACCATTTCGTCATTGTATTCTGATGCATTGTTGTCTTTTACACACGAATACATTTTAAAAGAAAAACACTGTCCCTGCATTTTCCGCCGTTATCCATGAAAAACGGCTCACAGAGGCAAGGGGGGGGGGGCTCCGAGTGCACCTCTAAAAATATTTTGCTTTATATGCGTAAAACTTAGTAGCTGACCACTACATGTTTGCCCCCACCCCTCCCGAAAATATTTGTGTGGGCGCCCCTGCCGTCATCCAGTCTTGAAAAGCCATATCCTATATGAGCACACGTATTTGACACGGATATTAGTTGTGGAGAAATTTTATTGAACAAAAGGCGATAACTTGTTTCAGATATGCCCGCACCTGTCAAACTCTGCTAATAATTCAGTTACTAACCAAACTTTTTATTTTCTCTGCCACTAACTAACATGTTGCTAAAATATGTATTCACATTTCTTTGTCTACTTCTAAAGCAAATAGCACAACTGGAAAATATGATGCATTTTAGGACTTAAATGGATTGAGTAAAACGTCATATCGGGGGATGCATTTTTTAATAGAAAAAAATGCTTTCGGCTCGATTATGCAAATTACCAATATATCTTGGTACGAAAGTAAACGCAATCCCCCCTCCCCTCCCCTTAAATGGTCGGAGTCCATAAAGATACCAGTACTGCCCATAAACATTACTGATGATAATTCTGCACTAAACGTGTATACATTTATTTAATGTACCGGGTTTTTAAAGCGACTAAATCGTTTTAGGCTCTTATCCATATACGGTCATTTCTTGGGGGTCCCAATTATGGGCGAGAATATGAGGCGCCATAGCGGACAAAGGCTGGTCCAATCAGAAAGTTGCCGTTGAAATTTTAATGTCATATATCCAGAATTCCAGTTGTATCAAACATGCTCGTCCTTAAAATTACATTTTCTAGGTCGAGATTTTAGAATGTTTCTGTTGAATTAATCGGTTGTGGTTGAAAGTTATATTTTCTATGTCGAGGTTTTATATTTTTTTTTTTTTAATTACACGGCGGTGGTTGAAATTTTAATGTCATACGTCGAGAATTCCTAATCTTCGTATTCGCATACGAGTTTATGTTGAAAGTTCCATTTTATATGTTGAGTATTAAGATTTCATATGTTGAATTACACAGCACTGGTTGAAAATTCGATGTCCGATGTCCAGTTTTTTTAAATTGTATCTTTTGAATTACACGGCGGTTGTTGAAATTTTAATGTAATATGTCGAGAGTTTAAATTTAAAATGTTGAATCACATTGGTTTTGCTGAAAGTTCCATTTCGTATGTTGAGTTTCTAGATTGTATCTGTTGAATTACACAGCGGTGGTTGGACATTTTATTGTACTTGTCAGAATTGCTATTATTGTATGGTGAAATGATGTGTTGGTGTTAAAAGTAACATTACACGATGTCCACTTTAACAATTCAAAATAATATCGAGTATTAAGATACATCTTTCTTGTTTTCAGTTATGAGGCGCCATTACATTTCATGCATTTAGAGTTTGAAAGTTACTATTCACAGGATGAGAATTACTTTGAATGTCTTCGCTAGAGGTCGCTCTCGTGAACGGATCGCGTTATTTTTAAACAAGGATGCTGCTGCTCGTTGCTGTGAAAATCAACAGATGAAATCTAAATGCTCGTCATATGAAATGGAACTTTCATCAGTAGTATATGGGGATCTTATAGGGTCAATGGGACTTATCATTAAAAACACCCTTGGGAACATATAGGGTCTATGTAAATTTAACATGGAGAAAAATCGTGGGAACATATAGGGTCTATGGGAATTAACATGGCCAAAAACCCTGGGACAATATAGGGTCTATGTAAATTTAACATGGTCAAAAAACCCTTGGGACTGTATAGGGTCTATGTAAAATTGAAACAGGGAGGGTCTCTATTTTTTTTTTAAAAAAATAAAAAATAAAATAAAAAAAGGGGTAGGCAATTCAAAGACTAGCTCTTTTCGAGAAATATGGCTGGCCCTGAAAAGGGCCTTTGGTTTATGTTAATATGCCCTTAACATAAAGGGCATTTGCGACATCTTCTTGTCCTCAAACTTCGTCTTACAGCAGGGCCATACATCAGAGTCCTCTTGAGGCAACCTTGTCTCTCTATATAGACTCTTCTTATCCACAGGCTGCTGCTGGTCCTGTGGACAACGGTCCACTTGGATCGGACATACATGAGCATGTCCGTCCTGAACATCATTGTTGACACAAGGGTTGAAGATTCAACGTCGGTCCACATGTTGAGGCTCCGACAATAGGTGAATCAATGCAGTGAACTGCGCTTATTTATAGGGACAGAAAGGATTGAAACGGATTGAGTTCATTCACCAATCCGAACACGCGTTACAGAATTCAGTCAGCCCGCATCCAATCCGAAGAGAGCAGTCTGTGACGTCACGTAGTCTATATAGATTCGCTAGCGCTTGTGTGCAGTCAATCTATGCGACAGTGATTCAACATGACGGAAACTCAGAAAACGATCCAATGGGGTGCACCAGCAGGGGAGACCGCCCAAGGGAACCCGGACTTACTTTCAGAAGAGGTGAATTGGGATTTTGTCGATTTTCTCTCCTCGCAAGAATTTGTTCCGGAACCTTCGTTACCTTCTTCATTACCGCAAGTGGAGAATTTTAGACAGAGACAGAAAGAAGAATTGGAGAAATTTATACAACGACAAAAGGAAGCGGAACAGGCTTTTCTCTTACAGCAACAGCAACAAGAAGAAGAGGTAAGAAAAAAACAACAGCAACAACAGCAAGAAGAAGTAGCAGCAAAGAAACAAGAGGGTGAAAATCAAACGGTCACGGTACTGTTGGACATTTTAGCGGAGTTAAGAAGTCTGAAACAAATGTATCAGACTTCTTTATCACGACCGAAGAGAATACGACCTTCCCGAGCTAAACACGTCAACCCTGTGACTAAGCCTACCGTACCACCCTTAGTGATTTCAACCCAATCATCATCATTATCATCAACATTACGCAGTCCAGAAGTAGGCCTTGGCCGTGGCAAAGGCATAAGGCAGTTAAAGTTGATTGCTTAAACTCACCCCTACATCGTAAAGAAAAAAGGCCCTTTTCAGGGCCACCCACATATCTCGAAAAGAAATACAATTTCAATTTGCCAATAACTCAAAAAAAATAACCCACCCATTTTACCCTATAGTACGTGTCTTTGTATGAGTGCGTGAGTGTAGCTTCTTATTTTAAAATCAAAACTCAAAGACTCTTACCTTATATCATTCATTTATTCTTTTATCCATTTTTTACAATCCAATTCACAACACATCACTTTAATTTAAAGTTCATTGACTTCTTCTTTCTCCTTGTTTAGTCTCTCTGTTTTTTGAATTTCTTCACTGTCACACTCTTTTCCTCTTCTTCCTCCTCACTTTCTTCCCTTCTTCTTTTTTTCTCCTGTTTCTTTTTCTTCACCTGTCTTCTTTCTTCCTCAGAAGAATCCCTCTCTTCCTCTGAAGAATCCCTCTCTTCTTCTGAAGAATCCTTCTTTTCTTCTGACTCCTCTTGTTTCTTTTTTGGGCAATCTGGAGACCAATGTCCTTTTTCTTTACAATAATAACAGGTATCTTGACTTTTGTCTTTTTTAGCTCCTGTTTTTTGACGGTCTGGACACTCTGAAGACCAATGCCCTTTCTTCTGACAGATATAGCAAGTATCTTGACTTTTATCTCGAAAGGAAGGAGAGTAGTCCGTAGGCTGGTCTGAAGAGAATTTTCTAATGACCCCTCGCAAAGCTCTGACGAAACGTTCCATCTGGTTAGTCTCTTCCATCGTTGTGCTCGGCTTGAGAGTGAAATGAATAGTGAAAGGATAAGACACACACCCTTTTATATACGCTGGTCTGCTATGACTATAAAGTAGCTCATGGTGTTTGAACTTGAGTCATTTGACTTTTTGCTTTCAAGATGAAACGATCCCATTCATTCGAGAAGAAAGAAGAAGAAGAAAGTAAGAGGCAGAAACGTGATCTATCGCCTCGAACCAGGGCTGAAATCTTGGCACAAATTCATGCCAGTGATTTTGAAGAGGACATGAGTGAACCAGAATTTGAAACCTCTAAACCAAGTTCACCACCCTTAGTCAACCCTGAAAAATACTATTCCATTCGAGAGACGGAAAAGCGCTCCTCTAGAAAATTTAGAACCACGGCTTACAAATACACAGTGAAGTTTAAAGATTTCAAGTCCGAAGTACCGTTAGAGAAAGCAGAAGGGTTCATCACCGGAGTGTGGGATTCTCTGCTCACTTCACTCAAGCAACAATGTCAACCCAAAGAAGACGATCGCTTGAGACTTTCCATACAACACGACGGTTTGAAATCCCCTGTTTGGATCGAGTTTAGCACCCCTGCAGAATTGACCGCTTCCAAAGTCATGGACAAGATTCAACACGTTCAACAATCTAATGACCAGTTTGACATCACCGATGGAAAAGCCACATTGGACATGACCCACGTCTCTCCTCCTCAAGGGACTGGACGCAAAAAGATGTTATTGGTGAACGACCTTCGCAGCATTAAGCGTAGCCTTGTCCAAATTCACAATCCTCATGACCAGATGTGTTTAGCCCGTGCCATCGTGGTGGGACGAACCTATGCCAACAAGAACGACACGGTAGAATGGAAAAGAGACTGGGAGAACATTCGACAATCGGACCGAGCCAAACAACGAAGTGAAGCAGAACTCCTGTTACGACAAGCTGGCATGTCCAAAGACACACCCTGTGGCATTCCTGAGATGCAAAAATTGCAAGATGCCCTAGCTCCACGATACACTTTGAAAGTGCACCCTCAAGAAGTGCGCGGGTCTCTGTTGTTTCGAGGGCAAGATTTTAAGGACGGAAAATACATTCACGTTTATCATCACGATGACCATTTCGATACCATTACCAGTATCACCGGATTCCTGGGATACGGTTATTACTGTGAGAAATGTGACCATGGTTATAATAATCGAGAGCAACACAAGCATTGTGGATCGAAATGCTCAGGATGTTTGGCCTCTTCACCCTGTCTGAGCGAAGAACCAGTGCCTTGTTCAACTTGTCTGCGCACGTTTGTCAGCCCTACCTGTTACCAACAACATCTGAAAACGCAAGGTTCACAGAAGAAATGTGCTTGTCAACTCCTGAGATTGTGCCCTACGTGTGGACAAGGCATACGTACCAATAGTACCAAGGCACACGTATGTTCAGGAAAAAAGAAATGTCACATTTGTCATCACATCGTGGACTTGAAACACCAATGCTACGTGCAAAAATACCAACCCCCACCAGAGAAAGAGGACGGTCACAAGAAGAAAGGCAATTTCATCTTTTTTGATTTCGAATGCATGCAAGAGACCGGCATTCACATTCCTAATTTCTGCGTGGCTCATCGAGCGTGCGAGAAGTGCATTCAAGAACCTATCTTCAGTCATTGCCCTCACTGCAGCAAGATTCCTGGAGGGCGTGAAAAAATCTTTCGGGGGCCAAACACGTTAGCCGATTTTGCCCAATGGGTCTTAGACCCCATCGACAAGACGTGGAGCCAAGAGGACATCGGACTTTACGGAGATTGTCATCGTCATGCCACGGTGATGGCTCACAATTTCTCCGGATACGATGGACAGTTTCTTCTCAGATACTATACGGAACATGGCACCGAACGTCCTAAAGTCACTTTGAACGGAGCCAAAATCATTTTCATGCAAGTGGGACAAGTACAGTTTAAAGATTCGATGAGCTATTTGGCCATGCCTTTGAGTCGAATGCCTAAAACGTTTGGAATGACAGAAATGGCTAAAGGGTACTTTCCACACTTTTTCAATACGGAAGCCAATCAACACGCCGTTCTACCCCATTTGCCCGAGGCTCACTATTACGACCCCGACAACATGCGTACCGAACAACGAGAAGCTTTCTACGCTTGGTACCAGGCTCACGCTTCGGACCCTTTCGACTTTCAGGAAGAAATGCTAAAGTATTGTCGTTCCGACGTGGACATTTTACGGCGTTGCTGTGGAAAATTTCGAGAACTGTTCATGGAACACGGAGGGGTCGATCCTTTGAAAGAAGCTTGCACCATTGCCAAAGCGTGTTCCTTAGTGTATCGACAACGATTCATGCCTGAAAAGACCGTGGCTGTCATCAGTCCTCAAACGACCAACTATGTCAAACGTCAATACTCGGTCAAAGCCCTACGTTGGTTACATTACTTGTGCGACAAGGAAGACAAGTGGATTCAGCATGCCCGCAACGGAGGGGGCGAAAAGACCATCGGAACGTATTCGGTCGATGGCTGGGACTTAGAAAACCCCAAGATCGTGTACGAGTTTAACGGTTGCTTATTTCACGGATGTCCCGTCTGTTACCCTGACCGTGGCACTAAAAATCAGTTTTTACAACGAACCATGGAAGACTTGTACCAGGACACTTGTCAGCGACGCCTAAAGTTAGAACAGCAAGGATACCAAGTGGTGGAAATGTGGGAACACGAGTACGATCACCTTATGAAAACCGATCCCGAGTTTAAACGCCTCGTGGAAAGTTACCAGTTCATGGACCCGCTGAACCCGAGGGATAGTTTGTACGGAGGAAGGACCAATGCCACCTGTTTGCTGTACCAAACCGACGAAGAGAAAGGAGAAGAAATCAAATACTTGGACGTGTGTTCGCTGTATCCCTACGTGTGCAAATATTGTCGCTTTCCTGTAGGGCACCCGCAATTGTTCACGGAACACATCGACCTGAAAAACATTCGACAATACGAAGGCTTGATCAAGTGTAAAGTTTTGCCTCCCACGAACCTATACCATCCCGTCTTACCTCACCATTGTCAAGGCAAACTGATGTTTCCCTTGTGCCGTACTTGTGCCGAAACGTGCAACCAAGACCAACCTTGTCAGCACAGCCAGGAAGAACGGGCCTTGACGGGAACCTGGGTCAGCGTAGAATTGTTCAAAGCTCTGGACATGGGATACCAACTGTTAGAAGTGTACGAAATTTGCCACTTTCCCAAGACACAACAATACCACAAGGGTGACCCTACTCAGAAAGGCATTTTCGCAGACTACGTGGATGCCTTTTTGAAACTGAAGCAAGAAGCCAGCGGCTATCCTTCCTGGTGTCACACTCCCGAAGACCAAATACAATTCAAAGAGAAATACTACGAACAAGAAGGCATCACTTTAGACCACATCGAGAAAAACGAAGGCAGGCGATCGTTTGCCAAAGTGATGTTAAATTGCTTGTGGGGTAAAATGGCACAGCGCCCGTGTTTACCCAAGACGGAATATTTGACAGAACCTTCCCGCTACTTTCAGATGATTCACGACAAAACCAAATTCATGAAACACGTGGACGTCGTTCGCGAGGATTTGATCTTAGTCAATTACGAAGAAGATCTGGACTTTGTACAAGACGACCCCTTTGGAAATGTCATCATTGCGGCTTACGTGACAGCCCATGCTCGCTTAAAATTGTACGAAGCTTTAGAACTGTTAGAAGAACGCGTCCTGTACTTTGACACGGACAGTTGCATTTACATCCATCACCCGATTCAACATCACCCTGACATCGAAGGAGACCGTTTAGGAGCCTGGACAGACGAGCATCCCAACGACAAGATTCTAAGTTTCGTCAGTGGCGGTCCCAAAAATTACGGCTACGAATACCGGGACAAACAAGGAGAAGTGCACACGACGTGCAAAGTGAAAGGACTGACTCTGAATTATCGTACCAGTCGTGTGGTCAACTTTGGGGTATTGAAAGAAGCCTTGCAATCGGAAGAGGATGGAAACTTTAAAGTGACCACCTATCAACCGAACAAGATTGTACGTTTACCCACTCACCACATCGTCAGTCGACCTTTGGAAAAAGTTTATCAAATTGTGTACCAGAAGCGAGTGCGACTTCCCAATCACTTTACGTTACCGTACGGTCACGTCGGTATTGGTCTGTATATAAAAAGGAACCCTAGACAAGATCGATAGTTCATTGTGACTACCAAGACCGAGCAAACAAGATGAATACTTTGAAAGAGACATCGTTCCAGTTTGGGGATTGTAAAAAAGTTGTATCTTCCTCTAGTGTGACTAATACTGGATGGATAAGACCCAGGCATTGCGACGGAAAATGTCCGGAAGGAAACTGCGATTGTCCATGTGGTTACCATTGTAATTGCGTAACGGAGTTTGCAGACGAGTGCGATTGTGAGCCTTGCGATGGATACGATGCTGTACCTTGTGACCTGAGCGATGCCGTAAAGCATCATGGGAACTTTGTTCTCACTGCCCCTATCATGGAAAGTGATGCTGTGCGTGTCAAACCTGAGGGATGCGAAAGCGATGCCGCTCGTCCTCTTAGACATTTTACCGGGTTTCGTTTTAAAGGGGAATGTCGACCTTCACGTTTACCTCCCTACGGATGTCATCCAGCCTTGAGCAAACTCCTGCCCATTTCACTCAACCCTCATCGAAACGAACCTGTGAAAAACGAATATTCGTTTCCTGTGCGTTTGTCGGAATACTGCGACTTTGAAAATCGTCTTCAATCGTTCAAAGGAAAATGGCCTAAGTATCTGGGAGGACCGACCCCCGAAGAATTAGCCAGAGCCGGATTTTTCTACTTGGGCGAAGGAGATAAAGTCAAGTGCTTCAGTTGCAGTGTGTCACTTCACCACTGGGAACCGCAAGATTCGGCCTACGTAGAACATGCTCGATGGTCACCGAATTGTCATTACTTACCTTTAGTGGGACCGAGACATTGAAGTAACTTCTTACCATAATAATCTGTTCATGGATACTTTGCTAGAGAACATTCGTGCTTTGCCTGTGGAGTTGAGAGAACGCATTTACCGAGAACTGGTCAAAATACAAGTGAAACGTAAAGAACAATTGCATCCGTTACGTCACCGGTGTTTGAACCACTGGTACCTGAAGGCTATACAAGGATTGATTCAATTGAAAGTGTTCCATCGGACAGACATTGATCAACGATCCTCTAGTTTTAAAAAGGATTGGTTTGGTATGGACGATTCTACCTACATCATTGTAAACGTACTGCATCGAATTCCAGAGGAAGAGTTAACGAATTACCAACATCTTGAACACAATGTCAACTTAGTGAAAGAGGAAACTTCTGAACGAATTGTAATGTGTAGATTAGTGACTCAACGATTTAAATTTGACACTGAAGTGAAACCATGTTTGTGCAAAGAGTACATTTCTTGTGTCAGACCAAAGAGGATTTAGTATGACCTATTCATGGATACTTTGCTAGAGAACATTCGTGCTTTGCCTGTGGAGTTGAGAGAACGCATTTACCGAGAGCTGGTGAAAATACAAGTCAAACGTAAAGAACAATTGCATCCGTTACGTCACCAGATCTTTAACCACTGGTACCTGAATGGTATAAGAGAACTGATTCGTCAGAAATTGTTTCAGTGGTCAGACCTTGTTCAACACTTTGAGTTAGTGAATGATCGAAATGTTCATTATTTTGGTTACTTCGAGATTCACCTACAGCAATACATTGAGGAAGACAAGTTAAAGGATTATCAACATATTTTACGTGGAATCTACTTAGAGGAAGAGGAAACTTCTAAACGAACTCTGAAGTTTCGGTTACAGTATGCAAGATTTAGATTCCCTACTGGAGAACGAAGATCTCTGGCTAGAAAGTACGTGTATTGTTTCCGAAACAAAGAGACTATAAAAACAGGCTGCCATGCCACGACTTATGTCACATGTCATCCAACAGATTCCGTGGAAGGAACTCAATGACCATATTCAAACCGTGGATCATTACCATCGATTATTACAAGAACTGTATCCATTCAATTTGGGACGACAAGTGGTGTGTGTCTTAGTGACTTGTTTTTTGGGATTTCGTTTACCAGCCGATTCTTTGTGGACTCTTTACGATCAGTACTTACCACCTCCATGGCCTTAAATGGTCACGAAAAACTCCTTTTGCTCAAAGCCTTGCGTTTTCATCTGGATACTTCTCGACCTCTACGGGAAAAAAAGATTCGTCAACTTTTAGCTACCCAAGACGTGTATGACGATGTGTGTGTAGCTTGTGACTTACATCCCCATTGGACAGATGTCCGTGCCTGGAAAGAATGGGATTTTGAGGCTTGGACCCAAGAAGTGGCCCAGTATGCACGAGAGTTGTTCAAGGAAAAAAGTTACTTTTCAACCCGTGTTAGTGACGGTGCCAGAAGAAACCGTCACCCAGGACAGGACTGTCGTGGACAGACCTGAAAGACCCTTTCGGTAGGACACTTGTGTGACCTTACCCCCTGTTGAACTGGTTAGAACATTACCCAAAACATGTGATTGTTGTACAGACACTTGTGTTTATTCCACGTTCATCGTTATCATGTGCCTTTTATCCTTGTACTTAAGCCTTTGGCTTTTATGTATTTTTGTCTTTCGTATTCATGTTTGATAAAAAAACATTCAATAAACGTGTTCTGAAAAAGTATATAAACTCTTGTCTTGTTTGTTTTCGTGTCACAAGTGACATTTCTCACACCATGGCTACCTCTGCTGTCTCTGCTCCCTCTTCCTCTACTGTCAAAGTCATCGACGAACACTTAGATCGTGCCAGTTGGGAGGCTTTGTATCTTCGCCATCCCTTTAACATGCTCATTGCTGGACCTAGCGGTTCAGGCAAAACCGAATTCGTCAAACGTTTGATCGAACATAAACATCATTTGATCGATCGACCCCCTCAACGGATCGTGTGGTGTTACAAAGAGTGGCAATCGGCGTACAGCCTCTTGCGAGAAAGTCAAGGCGATTCCATCGTGTTTGTGGAAGGCATTCCTAAAGAAGACGACGGCATCGTCTCTGACTCCCGTCAAACCCATTTGGTCATTTTCGACGACATGTTAGGAGAAGACGAAGAAGAAATTAAATTGTGGTTCACGCGCAAAGGGCATCACCGTAATGCCAGTGTCATTTACATCACCCAAAATTTGTTTCAACAAAGTAAAGCCCATCGCACCATCAGTCTCAATGCGCATTACGTGGTCTTGTTTAAAAGCCCTCGAGATAAATCGCAAGTGCAAGTCTTAGCCAAACAGTTAGGAACGCCTTGGCTGACTCAGGCGTACGACGATGCCACTCAAACGCCACACGCCTATTTACTCGTCGATTTGAAACCTACGACCCCCGAGGATTTGCGATTTCGTACCCACTTGTTTCACCACTGGTGCCAAGACGGAGGGCCTGTCCTGTACACGTCTCCGTCCTCGACTTCATTTCACTCCCCATCAAAAAATCTATAAAAACCTCAGACCCTTTTTCGTCTGTCTCACACAGTGTGAACATGACGTCCCTTCAGTCGCATCTTCCCGTCAAATTGATTCGTGCCTTGTATGGCATCAGTCGAGAAAAAGATCCACAAACACGAGCCCGTGTCTTAGAAGCTAGTCTCAAAGAAGTCTTACGATGGTTCACGGTGACGGCACGTCAATTACTCCAAGGAATCATTCAGATTCCTCATCAAACCCAACGCTTTTTTGATCGAAACAAAGTCGCTTTGGTCCAACTGGCCGATCCCCGCATCGACACTCAAACCAAAAAACAAATCATTTTGAAACCTGGAGGGAGCGGTACTCTAGGAGGGGTCATCATTCGCTCACTCTTAAGATGGGATCCTAATGCCCCCAAAGTTATCCCCAAGACAAAAGTCCAACGAAGCCCCAAGAAGAAAAAGAAAAAGACCAGGTTCCCAAGAAGAATAACTTCTCCAGTGGCAGGACCCTCCTCTTACCAGACACCACCACCCCGGAAAAAGAAAAGAAGCCCCCAGAAAAAGAAACAGAGAAAAAGTCCCCAGAAAAAGAAAAGTCCACAGAAGAAAACTAGTCGCAAGAGAGGCACTTCGGCCAGGACGCAACCTTACACTCGCAAACCACGACCTGCCACGGCAGTGACTGCGTCTCCGGCATCCTCACGTTCATCCACTTCTCCGTTGATGACACCCAGAACTGAAGAGTACTTGGAGACGTTGATCACACCAAGAACATCTCCGTTGATGACCCCCAAAAGAACTTCCCCAGTGGCAGGACCCTCCAATTTAGTGGCAGTGGCTGCTGCTCACAAAGTACCTTCTCCCAAAATCAAAGTCCAAGAAAGATCGGGCATGTTACAAAGTTTACTGGATTTGTCCAAGCAAGAACTGGCTCGATTTAGTCCGTTGCGTACCCCTGCACGACGTGTCATGCCTGTCCTCAAACTGATAAAACGTAAAGACAATCAGTGGCGACGCGTTCCAGTATAAAAAGAGCCTGTGACCAAGTCGGGGTATCAGTGAACTTGTAAAAAAGATGTCACCTCCAAGAAGCCACAAAAGAAAGAGACAAAGGCAGACGCGTCATCCGACAAAGCGCTTAGCCAAGCATCGACATTACCCTAAGAAAAGACACAGTCGTTCCAAGAAGAAGAGGCGTCAACAAAGGGGAGGATTCCTTGGCGATTTTGGGAAAAACATTGTCACCTTTATGACAAAGCGATAGTCCCATAAAAAAGATAAAAGGGTGTGCGTTAAGTCATCGACGTTAGTGTCTGTTCGGTGAATGTCCCGGAACCCACAAGCAAAAATGTCACCCTCCAGAAAACCCCAAGGAAAGAAAAGGAAAGGACTGCCACCACGTTTAGCTAAACATGGGGACCTGTTATCTGTCCTGTCCAAAGCTTCTTCACCCCTACGAAAAAAACTCATTCAAACGGCCTCCAAAGAGGTCATCGATACCGTGTGCGAATGTTGTTTGAACGTTTTGAAAGGCACGATCCCTTTGTCCAAACACCAGAAACAATGCTTAGGCAAACATCGTCACGTTCTTCGCCAAATGGTTCAAAAGAAAATTCCCATTCGTCAAAAAAAGAAAATGTTAGTGCAACGTGGAGGCATTTTGCCTCTCTTGTTAGGCCCCATACTGAAAGGAGTCTTGGGAACCATGTTGGGAGGACTGGTGGGAGCAAGATAAAAAGGCCTTCGGAAGTCCCAAGATCTCAGAATCGACCCCTGACAACCCCATGGAAGGACGAAAACTAGCTTTAGTGCCTTACAAACGATGGATGGAATACCATCGGTGGCAAGAACAACGCACCCCGCATTTACCTCCCAATCCCCATTTGAGCGAAATGTCCCAGTTACAACACGAATTGCAGTCCTTGATGGATCGCCAAGATTTGTCCGAAACAGAAAAATCGCAAAAGTACGGTCAACTCTTGCAACGACTGCAACTCTTTCACCAGAAAGCTTTAGACGAAACAGCTCTACCCACTCTGAAAGATTTTAAGACCTTGATGAAAAGTCCAGCACCATCACCAGTACCAGTACCAGTTCCACCACTACCCGTGACCAAGACAGAAAAAGGAAAAGAAGAAGAAGAAGAAGGGTTTCAAACTCCACAAGAAAAAGTACGCAAGTTAACAACACCACCTACCTCCAGAATTGGATGGATTAAAAAGATGATGGCCACCCCTTCTTCCTCACAAGAGAAAAAGAAAGTAAAGACAGAAGTGAAACAAGAACCGATATCCCCCGCTCAGACATCCTCCTCTTCAACACCTATTGCCGGTCGCACACGCAAAGCCTTGCAATCCAAGAAAATACCCCAAGAGAAAAAGAGTAGCCTCTTCCAAGAGTGGGTGCCTTATTAACACACCAATCAACACAAAAAATGGAAAAAGTCTTAGCTAGCATTTACTACGATCCCTCGCATCCTGCAGGTTACGCAGGAGTTCAAAAATTGTATCGTGCTGCCAAAACGCGACTGAAAAGTCTCCGTTTACCTCAAGTGCAACGATGGTTACAAGAACAAGCTACCTACACTTTGCACAAACCCATTCGACGCAAGTTTGCCAGAAGTCGCACCCGAGTGGAAGGCATCGATCATCAATGGCAAGCCGATTTAGCCGATGTCTCTCATTTGGCCAGCTACAATCGTGGCTACAAATATCTGTTTTGTGTCATCGACGTCTTTTCCAAATTTGCCTGGGTCGTGCCCTTGACTTCCAAATCCAGCAGCGAGTTAGTGCGAGCCCTGCAACGAGTGTTGAAACAAAGTGGCCGTCACCCTCTTCGATGGCAAACGGACAAAGGCACCGAATTTCTGAACCAAGCTTTCCAAAAAGAATTAAAGAAACGTGACATTCATTTTTTTACCACCGAGAATCCCGAAACCAAAGCCAGCATCGTGGAGCGTTTTCAACGCACTTTGAAAGAACGCATGTGGAAATATTTTACGCATCACCACACTCTGAAGTACATCGACATCTTACCGCACCTGGTGCAAGCGTACAACCAATCTTACCATCGAAGCATCGGACGTGCCCCGCAAGACGTGACTCCCGACAATGAAGTGTTGGTGTTTGAGCGTCTGTTCGGTACGTCCCCGACGAGGGCTGTCCCCAAGAAAAGTGGAGAGTTGACCGTAGGAGATTGGGTGCGCATTGGCAAAACCAAACGCACTTTCGACAAAGGTTACTTACCTAACTGGACAACCGAATTGTTTCGCGTCACTGGACGAGTGCATGGCCGTCATCCTGCCGTCTATAAATTGGAAGACATGAACGGAGAAGTACTCAAAGGAACGTTTTATTTGCCCGAGTTACAACGTGTCACCAAAAAAGAAGACGACGTGTACGACATCGAAAGCATTCTCGAACGCAGAACCCGTAAAGTGGGCAAACGACGTGTCAAAGAAGTCAAAGTACGTTGGAAAGGATATCCACCCAGTTTCGATTCTTGGATCGACGCTTCGCAAGTCATCGACTATAAAAAGAAGTGACCATCATGCCCTTTCACACAGCAGACACAGCTACGTCGACCACTCCTCCTTCACCCAGTTCTTCTGTGCAAGATTTACAAAAACAACCCTTGTGGGTGTGGTGTGGAGAACGTGTGCCTAAAACGCAAATCGTCTTTTTCTGCCAAATCTTCGTGGTGTATTGTGTCATCGGGGCAGCCATCGCCAATTTGAGTTTGCAACAAGGAGACAAACAATTGTGGACCATTTTATTGAGCAGTTGCATCGGTTACCTGCTTCCCAATCCCTCCCTGAAATTCTCCTCGAACGGGAACCACGGGAACCTTGTGTCCAGTGCCAGTGCCAGTCACCACTCCAACCACAACCAGAACCCCATTTTAGACGGAGACATGCCTCTGACGTCCAGTAACCCCTCGGACAGCCACAGAACTCTGGAATTATGAGTCACCAAAACCAATTTTACTTAACCTTACCCAGTGACAGTTCCATGGAGGTGTTTCCCCACAACACGTTGTGCTGTTACACGGCCAAATTACCTCAAGCCATCCCCTTAGATCACGAAGCCCATTGGGAAGTGGCTTTGGTAGAAATGATTCACCCGACCCAAGTCCTCAATGTCCTTCCCAATCAAAATAAATTTGATGTGGAAGTTCATGACGAACAATTGCAACAGTACTTTGATACCTATGGCAAATATGACAAGAAAACCCCTGGCACAAAAAATCAAAAGTACACCACCTATCACTTGTTCATTCCCCCAGGGTATTATTTTAGTGGTCAACATTTGGTGAGCACCATTACCTCCAGGTTTAATGTCGTGTTTCTGAAAGCTTTGGAAAGTGTCAAAAAAAGTGTCACCATGGAATACCACAAAACAGCTCGTCGCTTCTTGATGAAATTTGACGGGAGTAAAATCCTGTCCATTTTATTTTGTCCTGAATTGTTTGACATGTTGGGCGGAGACATGGACATGAGAATGGCCATGATGAAGAAAAACGAATCACCCATCGTTTACGACAACGAGTCTTTTAGCAAGTTATTTCGTGCCCCGGTAGAACTGAACCAAGGACTGAATTTGATGTTTGTGTACTCCGATGTGGTGGAGTATAACGTGGTGGGACACACCTCTGTACCGTTACTGCGTGTCATTCCTTTCAAAGTGGATTCTGCCACGAACGCTGACGAGGAAGGTGGAAACACTTATCACGTCCACCGCGAATTTGTCCATCCTCACTATTTGCCTGTCAGCAAGTCGTATTTGGACACGGTCAACATTGCTATAAAAGGAGATCTGGGACAAAATATTCCATTCACCAAAGGAAAAGTCACGGTGAAACTCCATTTTCGAAAACGGTTCTCTCACGATTCGTAAGTAAGTCATGTATCCAGTGTACCGAGGGGTTGCTCGACAGCGAGGACACGGTTTAGGAGACATGCTGAAATCGGCCTTTCGTTCGGTGGCTCCGGTGTTGAAACCGATGGTGACACGCGGATTGCACGCCTTGAAAGATGCGGCACTGACGCAAGGCAAAGAATTTCTCCAAAATGTCATCATCGACAAACAAAACCCTAAAGAAGCCTTCATGAGGGCAGGCAAAAATGTCTTGCTGCAAACGGGTAAAGACATTTTGGGCCGACGAGACACACCTATAAATGCCCTGCACGCTACCGAGTCAGGCATTCAGCAAGGACAAGGCAGAAAGAGACGACGAAGAAAACACCCTTTCACCAGACTTCAAGCGAGAAAGGCCAAGAAAAGAAGAACCGTTCGAGACTTAGACGTTTTCGATTATTGAGAAAGAACAGAACAAAAAATGATGCACCGAGAGTCATGCGCCTGTTCCAAGACAGAACTGGATCTGTTTGCCATGCCCCCCACCATGATGACGATGCAAGAATCCCAGTGGGTGGAATTTCACCCCGTCTCCTCATTGACAGCCTCAGCTCCCATCGAGTTTGAAATCAAAGGACAGCCCGAAGATTACATCGATCTGAATAGCAGTTACTTGTACTTGAAAGTCAAAGTTGTCGATGAGGACAATTCGACCCTAGATGGCGATGAGGTAATAGCTCCCGTCAACAATTTCATGCATTCCTTGTTTAGCGGAGTGGACTTGTACTTGAACAACAAAATGGTCAGCAGCAGCATGGATACTTACCCTTATCGAGCGTACCTGGAAAATCTCTTGACGTACGGAATAGATGCCAAGAACACTCATCTCAATGCCTGTGTGCTATGGGAAGCTGACGAAGCAGGCCAGTTTGAAAGATTCGAAACTGATGCAAGCAAAACACCAAACAATGACGGATTTGTAGAACGAAGAGACAAAATCAAAAACGGACAAAGTTTAGAACTGATGGATCGTTTACATCTGGACATGTGGTTGCAAGAGAAATATTTGCTAAACGTGGTGAATGTTCGCCTGAGACTGAATCGTAGCAGTGCCGCTTTCCATTTGATAGGTACTACTGTTTGCAAAACTGTCATCGAGGAAGCCAGGCTCTACGTACGCCGTGTGGAAGTGTTACCTAAAGTGGGAAACGACATCAGTCAGACGTTGAGCAGAACGACCGCCAAGTATCCCATACGACGCGTGGAAGTGAAAACGTTCACCATTCCCAAGGGACAGCGATCCATGATCGAAGATCATCTGTTCCAAGGACAGCTACCCAAACGTTTAATCGTTGGTATCGTCGAGAATACAGCCTTCAACGGAGCTGTCGAAAAAAATCCTTTCTACTTTCAACACTTTGGCGTGTCCAAGATCGAAGTCAGTCGCGATGGCAAGACCTTGTGTACCCGACCTTTCGAACCTGACTTTGAGAAGAAGAATTACTTGAGATCGTACTTGTCCCTGTACGAAGCCACCGGCCAGTTAGGAACCAACACCAGTCACGGCATTACGTACGAGGATTACGCAGGAGGTTATGCTTTGTGGGCTTTCGATTTCACTCCAGACCAAGGCAGCGACGAGGGACATTTCCACCCTATAAAATCCGGCCAAATTCGTGTGGAAATTCAGTTTGCAAACCGAGACCCTGATGTAACGGTGAACGTCATCCTGTATGCCGAATTTGATAATACGATAGAAATCAATAGTTTGAGAGAAGTCATTCTAGATTACTAGAAGCCATGGAAGACTGTTATCCCTCTTTACCTAGTGGAGAAACTTTGGACATGAAATGTAAGGAGACCGTGGAAAAAGAAGAAGAAGTGATCATGATGAAGTCCCGATGGCCAGAACAAGAAGCGCATTTAGTCTCCTGTTTTGCCAAACACTTGGTGGATAAAATGACGGAATTGATCAAGAAAAATTGTTATGGATGTCAAAACGATCATCCCAGTCAAATTCAACACGATAAATGCCTGATGTTGAGTCAAGAAGAAAAATTGGACGAATATCTGGACGAAGCTTGGAGTCTCATCTCGAACAAAGACGTGTTGCACCAGTGGTATAAAGACTTGCGTGAACATTCTTGTCCACCATTAGCCACTCAAGAGATCCATCGTATCGAAGCTCTCCTGAATCAGAGTGAGGAAACAGAACGAATAACCGTTTATTCGTCAGACATTTTCAAGCAAAAAGTCAGGATCGAATTGACGACTTATTATTACCTGTGAAGAAAAAAAACACACAAATCAATGGATACCTGGGAACTTTATTACCTTTTGAACCAAAGTTCGTATACGGCTTCTTGGAATCCTGTCGTCTGTGCTAAAGATGAACTCCCTCATCGCAAACCTAAAGACCATCAAGCTTACGTGATCAACACGGACGACAGTCATCTCCCAGGAACCCACTGGGTAGCCGTTTACTTTCCTCAAGAAGGATGTGTGGAATATTTCGATTCGTACGGATTGCCCCCTTTGGAAGACGATATCATCGACTTTATGAGAAGAAATGCTCAGACTACCCGATTCAATAACGTGAAATTACAAGGCACAGATTCCTTGGTGTGTGGACAGTACTGTGTGTATTTTCTGCATCATCGCAGCCTGGGCTATTCCTTAGAACATTTAGTGACTCATTTTGATCCTCGTTCTTCTGCTAGAAACGATGTGAAAGTAGATCGATGGTTTTGTGACCATTATGCTTATCTTTTGTCTCAAGCTAGGAAACGTAGTGTCCATCAATGGCCTAATGATTTCCAACAGTGGAAATCACAATTTCATTCACAACGTTGTCAGCCCTGTTTAAAGTAGATGGTGAATTGAGAAAAAAATGTTTGTGATTTGAAAAAATTGTTTGATGTTATAGTGTTGGATTATTGTTAAAAATGTTAGAGTTGTTGTTTAGTGTTAAGTGATTTTTTGAATAAAAAATGTTGTGTTTTGAAAAAATGCTTTTGTCTTTTGTTTAGCTATAAGAATGTTGAATTGATGCTCTTTCATTTCTTACTATCCCTCTCATGACAATCACTGAACGTTGCGAATCGAAAACCGTGTGGGGGATGTTTTCCTTCACGTCCGCGCTTTCACTTTAAGAACCGGGGTTGTTTCCAGTCTAACCATCCATTGTCGACTCATCCTCCTACGCAGATGTGCTCCAAACTAGCTAAGCTCAACGAAGCCTACGTGAATTTGCATAGGGTCAGACACAGTCTGATACCGAAGCCAGAAGAAATAGAGAATGTGAGAATGTTAAAAATCACTGAAGACCTGATAGAAGAGCTCTTCAGAGAAGAAGTGAACAGGGAGAAAGAAGAATGGACAGAGAAGTACAGACTTCAAAAACAGCAACAACAACAACAACAGCATCAGCAACCTGAACCTGACAGAGGCTTTGTCGATTGCCGTATCGACACCAAAGAGTTCTTCTTCTCTTTCCGAAGAAGCAGACCTATCGCCAGAAAGTCTATCCTCAGAGGACATCGCATTCTTAGAAACTAAAAAAGAATGCCATAGCAAACAAAAAAAAAACAGCCCTTTTCAGGGCTACCCCAATACTCTAGAAAAGAAGTAACGATCGATTTGCCAATGTGTGTAGGTAGAGTAGTGTGAAAATAAACACTAACTCTTTTTAAAAATGTGAGGGTATGTGTTGGTGTGTTTGTGTTTGTAAGAGCTCAAGTAAGTTGGTGTGGATAGTAGATTAAAATGATATCTTTTCTTAGTGTTTGAGGTGTATATTTGGAGTTAGATTGAATTGCTTCGCGTATGTGGATAGTCAATTGAAGTGATTTATAAAAAAAATTTAAAATAGTGATGGGTAGCATAAAAAAGTGAGTGAGTGTTTCTTTTAGGTCCGCGCGTTGTTGTTGATTTTGGTCACGATCTAGGTAAGATGAATTTTATGTTATTAGGGGGATGTTTTCCTTCACGTCCGCGCTTTCAGTATAAATTGAAACTCGTTCGGCAGTCCAGCTACCCTTGTTGATTGATCAACACAGCCAGAAGAATGAATAGCAGAATAGTGAAACTGTTAGAACTCCAGATGCACCTGGAATATGCCAGGCGCATAGTAAATGAACTATCAGCGGAGGCTATCGTAGAAGAAGCAAGAACAAAGAACGAAGAGGAGAGAAGACAGAGGGAAGAGGAAGAAAAAAAACTAGAAGAGAGGATGTCATACAATATTCCCGAGACAGAGGATTGGGGTGCTGAAGCGAATCATCCCGCCTCTGCACTCTCAAGACAAAAAGTAAAAAGAGACTGGAGTCAAAGATGCGTGTGCGGCGCCAGGCCTGGAAGGTGCAACCATTAGATAGGTGCATCTGGAGTTAAAAAAAACAGCCCTTTTAAGGGCTACCCAATACTCTAGAAAAGAAATAACTATCCATTTGCCAATGTGTGTAGGTAGGGTAGTGTGAATATAAACACTAACTCTTTATTTATAGCGAGAGTGTATGAGTTTGTGTGTTTGTGTGTTTTTGTTTGTAAATGATGAAGTAAGTTTGTGTGAATAGTAGATTATGGGTTTATTTATTGATTCTTAGCGTATGTAGAGAGTATAGTTTTGGGTTTGATTATAAGAAATGAGAAAGTAGGGGGATGTTTTCCTTCACGTCCGCGCTTTCACTATAATAACCCACCACGTTCGTCGTTCGAACCATTCTACGGAATAATAAAAACGAAGATGGTGGCTGCAAGTGACTTGTTCAACAATTTGGTACATATATACAACTGGATAATAGATGGCATCTATGTAGTGGAGAGACTGGAAAAAGAATGGAAGATAGCAGAGTACCTGGACTACGCTAAATGTCTAAACATAGCCAAAGAAGTGATAGCAGGAATGATTGAAGAGGAGGAAAAAAGATTGAGAGGTATGATAAATCCCACCTATGTCAGAGTGGGAAGCCTAAAGGAAGCACTTGACAATGCAAGCAAAGTCAGGTGCTTTCTTGAAAAAATGTCACATGGGACAGAGTGCTCTTATGTGGAGAGAGGCCAGGAAAGACTGAGGAAAGGAGAGGAGTTGATGAGAAAAGTGATGGAGGTAGAAGTCAAGAAGATTAAAGAGAGATGGTATAAAGAAAGAAAAGAAGAAGAAAATAGAAAAAAAGGGATGAATTTGAAAAACTGAACACAAACTGGATGAAAATCCAAGAGAAGTTCAGGGCCATGGGCCACCCGGACTGGCTGCCGGAAACAGAAAAGAAAAAGAAGAAAGGAATGATGGACAAAATAAGAGGATGGTGGAAGAAGTTAAGAAGTTAAAAAGAAGAAGAAAAAAACCCCAAAGGCCCTTTTCAGGGCCAGCCATATTTCTCGAAAAGAGCTAGTCTTTGAATTGCCTACCCCTTTTTTTATTTTATTTTTTATTTTTTAAAAAAAAAAATAGAGACCCTCCCTGTTTCAATTTTACATAGACCCTATACAGTCCCAAGGGTTTTTTGACCATGTTAAATTTACATAGACCCTATATTGTCCCAGGGTTTTTGGCCATGTTAATTCCCATAGACCCTATATGTTCCCACGATTTTTCTCCATGTTAAATTTACATAGACCCTATATGTTCCCAAGGGTGTTTTTAATGATAAGTCCCATTGACCCTATAAGATCCCCATATACTACTTTCATCACAAACAGTTACATTCAACGTGTGAATTAGGGATCCTCGACATATGATATTGAAATTTCAACCGCCGTTGTGTAATTCAAAATATACACTGTAAAACGTCGACATAGGAAATAGAACTTTAAACCACAAGTGTATAATTCAACATATAAAATATAAAATCTCGCTCTTGGAAATGGAACTTTAAGGACATGCAATTTGATCCAACACGTGGTACTGGATTTCTCGACATACATTGAAATTTCAACTGCAACTTTCTCATTGGACCAGCTTTTGTCCGCTACGGCGCCTCGTTGTTCTTTATTATTGTTTTAATGCGAAAGCTAGTACCATGCACTGAATGAACTCAAACATAGAAACCCCGTACAGCGCAGTTTCAGATCAATACCAGAATAGTATTTGTGTGTGAATATCATTCGTCCCTAGTGGTCGAATTTTCTGTAGGCTCCTTTACTTGATTATTTATGTTTGATTTCTTTCCTTTTCAGCTTTGATGCAATTTTCTCTCTTTCTATCACCCTCTCAACACCCTTTTCAAAGGAAGCAGTTTGTTAGATAGATAGATGGACGGACGGACAGATAGATAGATAGATAGATAGGCAATTTCTAATGGTAGAATCCTTTATTAGAAGGGAGTAAAACAATGTTGAGGATACACGAACTTTACAGAGACAGTGATCTCTTAATTCTGACTGACCATGTTGTAACAAAAAAGTAACCTATTCTGGCTATTATAGCGCACATCATTCGGCTTATTTCCACATATAATGCCTGTCTGTCCGTATGTATGTATGCATGTATGTATGTATGTATGTACACATGCATGCGTGTGTATGCTGCATGGATGTATGTGAACAAACAATCTTGCTGGAGTTACTCAGCTTGCAGTTGAACCTGTTGCAATAGAAATATTTTTTCTCTTAAACATCGAGTGCACAAAGCTCAACGTGCTTAGCTTGCACTCAAGCCACTATTATGAAAATAACAAAATAGCGTGACATTTGTTGCATATCGGTGAGGAAAGGTTTATTCAAACAAGAAACGTGTTTCCCTGGTGCAATCAAATAATTTTCCAAAGTGTACAAGACAAAAATGGCGTAACAAACGCCAAAAGCAACCTTAGTAACTGCTGGGCTCGAATGTGGGGTGATTATGGGAGTGGGGCTTCTAATTAGTGCCGGATTAAACCCTTGGAGGCCCTTATGCCCTTAAGCAGTAGAAATTGTGGGGTCCCCCCTCGCAAATTATCTCTGAATACATTAAATCAATATTATTTTGATCCGTTGTCGCAGGGCCCCTAGGTCGGTGCCTACTCTGCCTATTTGGTTATCCGGCACTGCTTTTAGTGTGGGCAAAATTCCCATCAGACAATAAGCAACCTTTATTATTGGGAAGAGACCTTAGAATTAAGTTTTGCGTTGTAGGGGGCGGGGCAGAATTTCCTGCTACGACACTGGCATCCATCACTACGTCTGCGTGTGATTCTGTACTAGCGTTGGAAGGTTAAGCAGTGGATAAGTGTGTAATTCCAATACAATCTCAACAGTTTCTTTATCCACGCAAACAGTTTATGAATCACGTCATTGTGGCAGGATTACAGCTTAAAATTAAACGGTTTTTCTTCCTTTCTTTAAGAAGATGATGCCATTGCGAATGTAGTTGAACATGGATACATTATTTTTCGATTTTCAAGTTTAACACCAACCATTTAATTCAACATTTATAAGGGAACAATAATAGTCAAAACTTCCGGTCGACCTCGTGCAAACAGCGTGATCTTCATACATGAGAGTTAAAAAAGAAAGGAAAATAAAAAAAGGAACATAAACTTTCCACGCGGAATTCCTTCCTTTGATTCGCATTCCACTTTGTTAGGGTCAGAATGCAGTATGACTATTGCTGAACGACCCTGAGTTAATATTGTCCTGGATTAGTCCTTCCTGAAAAACACAACAAACAGGCACAATCAAGAAATACCCATTTTCACTATACTCTGTAGATCGATAGAAATAAGAATAATAAGAATACTATCCCAGGAATAAAAATAGTTACGTATGAATCTTCTTAAAAGCACTGAAACTTTCCATGTCTGTGAATAAAGAAACAGCATTCTTGGGGTATACCACGACGACTCTTTTAATGCGTCTATTCATCTGTACACATATCCATATTTTCTCTTGGCCTCGTCAGTTTATAATTTCACAATAGTCGCTACTTAGCTGTCACTGTGTTTGTATGTCCTTCTGTACCTTTTACAAAAACAAAATATTATTTCATCTCCTAGTCGTAGTGGTTGATTATGACCAGAATCAACTTATGTGCACCGTCAGGGAAATTCATGGATGGCTGCATGTGATTGATGGGTCCCTCGTGCCAAAATAACGCCGTATTTATAACCCGTATCGTAATTAATTTGTTTTCTATTAATTTCTTTCTTGTTCTTCTTATTAGCACGTTACACTTGGTTTTCTAAATTTGGTTGTCATAATGTAAAACCCGAGCTTAATGGTCTGATTGTAAACATTTATATCCCCAATATTAAACTTTTTAACTATGATCTTACTTAATTCGTCTAAATGTTTACATTTGTTTGCGTTTTTAATCTAGACGAACTGAACACCAATTGCTCCCATTCTAATCCTTAACTTTTCATTTTATACTCATTGTAATATGTATTCATACAAATTAAGAAATAAATATACTTCAAGCAATTTATCGAAGGTCAAGGCCTAGTGGATACGTCACGTACAACAGTAAGATTGTCGGATTTTAAAGAACATTATTCAGCACCCAAAGTACCAATTTCTTTTTTTTAAAGCAAAATGGTGTTCCTAATTTTCTCGTTATATTTACTCACTGCATTTTAGGAAAGGTAATGTCTTAGCTGTGAGTTTTGTTTTAAACGGGTATTTAGCAAAGACGTATCTAAATGCCAATCTTAGGTAAAACATCCGATATTGTGTGAAAAGTATAAAAGAGACTCTCCATGGTATAAAAATGGTATGGTATAAAAATGGAATGTATTTTAGTAATACATGTTTCAAAGACATTTGTCCTCCAGAAGTCTTACTACATTGGAACCAAAAATCCGTCCTTCTGCGGTCAACATACCATGTGTACGTATATTGCGTGTCGTCTGCTTGGCGGAAAGTAATATTATGTGTTTTGCTTTTGTTGTTATAAACTAAGCTCTTTCATGAATTTAGACAAAGCCTGAAATAAACGTTTTGCATACCATTTTTATCAGGGCCAGATGGGGGAGGTCCAGATCCCACCCACCCCCCGCTAAAAAACACACACACACGAACGTAGTCACTGGTCACTTGAAATTTGACAATCGTTTTATTCTTGCGCACGTTGGTTGGGTATTATGCAGTTTGAGTAAACATATACACGGACTTTTGCTTTTTTGGCCTTTCAAGCATAGTCAGAGTGCTTTTGAAATATTGAACACCCCCTCCACCGCTCCGGTGGCCTAGTGGTTAGAGCGTCCGCGGGAGGTCGTGGGTTCGATCCCCAGCCGGGTCATACCAAAGACTTACAAAAATGGTACTAACAGCTGCCTCGCCTGTCACTCTGCACTAAGAGGTTAGTGTTATGACTGGTCGGCCTGGTGTCAGAATAATGTGACTGGGTGGGACATCATGTTACATCTCTGCGACACGAAGCCCCAGTGTCAGGCATCACTGTAAACTGTCACACAGCAGACATCGCAGCGATATGACTGAAAAATTGTTAAAGCTACGTTTAAAAAAAATCCAAATCACACACACACACACACACACACACACACTTAACCTGATCCAGCCCTGTTTATAACCCCAAAAGTATCGGCGGCAAACTACTTTAATGAATTCAAAATACAAAAATCGATCGGAAGCCAGGCAGTACAAATAATCAGACTGTGGATGGAATTTATGATAATTCCTTGAAATTATTAAGGTCCAGTCAGTCAAATAAGACATAGTCAATGTTATTGCTGACTGTGTGATCAAAATATTACATTAAATGGATTAATTTTAATACACGTCTCTGTCATCCATTTCTTACTGCGTGATAATCCCAGTCAATAATTCATTTATTGCAAGTTAAGATCTTCGGTTTCCTCAGTGCAAAATTGGCAACCTTCAATGTCAAGGTCAGAAACATGTTTGTTGTAGATCCGTAAACGAAGCACTCTCAATAAATAAACAAACACTTCAGGGTCATACAGATACTGGAGTGTGGTTGATCCCGTAACTTCGCAAATTAATGACAGATCTCATCATGATGGGTTAGGAGCAGGTCATACTGTGTAGAGAATATGATCTACTAAAAAAATCGCTGAATCTATACAATGTACTCGGATCTCTTCTTTTTCGTGGGAGTCGATTATGTCAGTAAACAAGGGAGTTCTGTTGATGGTAGGCAGTAACAGTAACAAAAACAATAGCCATTAGCGTGGATGTGACACTTTCATTCTCGTTACTATGCATTACTTAAGGGAATTAGTGAACGTTTTATACTTGACGCGTTGTAGAGTCGAGAACTTAATAGCATTATTGTGGTTTGTTATGAATAGCAAAGGTGAATAGTAGGCGAAATATATTCCGTTTACCGTGCATCGTGCTTGATATAATATAAGGAATTCTTGTTAAACTTAGTTTGTTATTCATTGTAGTCAGCATGTCTTAATCATTAGTGACCCCAGAATTGTATGGAGTGGGAGGAGGGGGTAAATCCAAAAATCAAGGGACGAGCCAACAAAGTAATGCCATGATCCAGGGGAGAAGCAAAAGCTCACACAGTCGGATTTGGTTAATATGTTTGGATTTAAATCTTATTTCAGGCTTGCATAATGGATTTTTAAAATAAAAAAAATTGTGGGTGGGTGGGGGCTGTTGGTCCCCCTCCCCATGCGGAATCCCATGGCATAATTCATCGAATTCTAACTGTAAAATCAATACTAAACGATATTATTTCTTTCTAGTAAATTCTGCATTGATAAGAGTCTTGTGAAAATTCCCTGATTCAGAATTAAAAAAATGAAAACTGTAGGTTTGATTACACTTTTGGGAGGAGACCCGGTTGGCCGAGTAGTCAAGCCTTTACAAATCACTGACATTTCTCCTTTGCCCGCGTGGGCTTGGGCTTGGTCAACGTGGGTATGTGCGAAAGCTTGCTATGAGCTTCCCGTTAGTTTGTGATTCTTCCCAGGGTTTTCATGGGTTCTTCCACCAGCATATGTATTGACATCCATGCAGAGCCTGTTATGTGCTGCACAATGGCGTCAAGTCCACAACGACAACAGCAACAACAATACTATCGGGATTTATAATTGATGTAGAAATGGGAAGTATCCTAAAAGCAAACGAGGCAACATGGCGTCGATGTTAAGGTAAACCAACTCGGGTATGAATAACTTGAATCCATCACGTTATATTGGATAATTTACGTATAGTATATTGGAGATAATTCAAACAGACTGATATAAGCTCAAAATCTGACTTTTAAAATTGACAAATCTTGAAAAAAAAATATCCAAACTACTGTTTGTATGAGCTAGATCACTGTTGATCCGCATATGGCAGAGTGGATAAACCTTGACTAGTTTATAAAAGGAGGAAAAAAAATCCTCACGGCAGATTATGACTTGCACACAATGCTCCTTCCATGACTGAGCTATGTAAAATGCTAAACAGCCGTCAGAAACCAACCAGCCTGGCAGCCTACGTAGCTCACTTGGCAGAGCGTCGGACTCGTAATCCATGGGTCGCGAGTTCGATGTCCGCCAAGGTCATCCCGGTTTGCTGCCTCGGTGATGTCTTCGAAACGGAACTTCGCTTCCATTTCCTCAGTACGATAACGCCGACAAATCGTGTTCTGTAAAAACCGACACAAACAAAACAACACCCACAAACCTTTCATGACTGATCGATTATAATCGGTCTTTGCGAGGACTCGTACTGAAAAAATGAATATTTTATTAAGTATAAGAAATAAGAATAAATATGTTGGTAAAGTGAAGTTTGTTCTTGTTTGGGTTTGGTTTGGTGTTTTGAGGCACACACACACACACACACACACACACAAAACGCAACGAAGTTATCTATTGCCTAGGCAAGTGAAATAGTGTCATATCCAGGGACGCACCACAGCAGCCGACCCGGGTTGATCAAATGGTAGGATTGAACCCACATCTCTTCGGTGAAGAGGCCGGCACGCTAAGCAGCGAGCCACCATGACTTTTGGCTACCTTAGTCGTCTCGTACAACAAGTGGAAGTGCACATAGGGGCCTTTTCTACATCCCGCAGGGGATCGGTAAACAGTGGACTTGATAAGGTGCGTAGTTGATCCTTGTGTTGAACCTGATCGTCAGTTAATCTGATGACGTAGATTATATAAATGCTAAATTTGAACAGATTGTTGCAGTCAATAGCGAACATGTCATACATTGGAAATGTATTTTTCCTTCAGAGAATTTTTCCGTTTCTTAATATTTTTTTATATGTCTTTAGTGCCCTTGAATTTTGGGGGACTTTCGATCCTACCCTTTCGGTAAGAATAGACCTAAACGAAAATCTGAGCACGAGTGTGTGAGTGACTGAATGCTAATTTACGTGAGAGAGAGAGAGAGAGAGAGAGAGATAACTGAAGATAACTGAGAGTAGGTCATGGTCACTTTGGTAAGGCACGATTTCGTCATTTCTATTCACAGATGATACTAACTTTTTCCAGTTCGTTGCATTTAATGGAAAAATACATCATCCCCTATATTTACAGGTAGTCTGTTGAAAGCAGTTCATCATTGCCCGAGAGCCGAAAGCACTTGATGCAGACAAAAGTTAGGGAGGGACTTCGAAGAAAGACCGTAACTAGTACCGGACGTGTCTGCACAAGTACTGTTTATCCGATACGGATATAATCCGAGTGAACAGCTACGTTTCGTTCTGATAGCTTCATAATTGTAGACCGCTCAATTCTTGACCTTGACGCAAGAGTAAACTTTACATAAATCAGTAAAGCATCCGGTTATTTTGGGCCTTTAATTGATATTTTCTAATATTGAAAAATAAAACACTTTCAACTGAGATTTTGAAATCATAAAAGTACCATTTTCGTCATTGTTGTTTGAGACATTGTTGTTTTCTACACACGAATACATTTTAAAACAAAAACACTGTCTCTGTATTTTCCGCCGTTATCCATGAATGCCCGCTCAAAGAGGCAAAGGGGGGGGGGGCGGGGGGCTCCGAGTGCACCTCTAAAAATATTTTGGCTTACATCCGTAAAACTTAGTAGCTGACCACTACATGTTTGCCCCCACCGCTCCCGAAAATATTTGTGCGGGCGCCCCTGCCTCCATCCAGTCGTGAAAAGCCATATCCTATATGAGCACACGTATTAGACACGGATATTAGTTGTTGAGAGATTTTATTGAACAAAAGGCGATAACTTGTTTCAGATATGCCCGTACCTGTCAAACTCTGCTAATAATTCAGTTACTAACCAAACTTTTTATTTTCTCTGCCACTAATTAACATTTAAATTAAAACGGGGAGGCATTTTTTAATAGAAAAAATGCTTTCGGTTGGATTATGTAAATTACCAATATATCTTGGTACGAAAGTAAACGCAATTCCCCCCTCCCCTTAAATGGTCGGTGTCGATAAAGATACCAATATTGCCCATAAACATTACTGATGATAATTCTGCACAAAACGTGTTTACATGTATTTAACGTACCGGTAAAGGGACTAAATCGTTTCAGGCTGTGCTTTGCATCGTATCCATATAGTCATTTACTGGGTGTCCCATTTGTGGGCGAGAACATAGTTGCGGCGAGACATCTGAGAACATTCATATCAAACAAGTGTTGAGTAAACAGATCTTAAAAGTGCACGATTCCGAGTGCATCCGTTGGTGACCGATGTACGTAACTTAAAAGGGAGACTGATCTAGCGCTGTATAAATACTGTATGCAAAGCTGCAAAAATATAGTTATTTGAATAATCAGAGGACATGCATACATACAGATGAACAGACGGATGATCAGGAAGACTTACAGAAAAGAATAACTGGTATTAGCTGAATGACTGAAGTATATACTCTGTACAGATTCACGAATTTAGTCGAAATGTTAAGTGCACTTCACCTGTACTAGTGTTAACTAGCCAAAACATGACACACAACAGGTAGCTCAAGCATTCCCCCGCCGCATATTTAAAACACTATTTGTATACTGCATACTCAATTCCTTGATATATTGAACTAATCGTACTACATGTACTTGTTTAAAAACAAATTATAAATGAATATGTAAGTTTTAGATTAACAACTGAGGATAAAGGTAGTCTTGATCCTTGTAAGGTATGAATGGAATGTTAGGTATGTTCAGTTATGCATATATATTTATTTAGCGTCCGGGAGACACCTAGTTACGACGATAAGGTATATCAGTTACCTGTGTTTGGGAGATACCCTTACATACTCCATAAACCGTCGAAATAGCAGTTTAACACCAAATGTTATCAGGAGACCAGTGTGCAGTGATGCAGACTTAATCACGTGCTTAATATTAAGAAAAAGTTATCTTTTATCGCTCATTCAATGAAAATTTATCTAATGGGTGTAAAAAGAAATATCAATAGTTGCTAGCAAGTTTTACGATTTTTTTTCGACAATACATTCCCTTTATCCAAAATCTGCGTTCAACTTTGCAGTAAGCCGAACTTCTGATGTCTTGGGTTCCTGGGGATAGTTTCCTTCAAAAGTGACATGATTGCTATGCTTTTATTTGCATCGTCATTTTCAGTATTTTCATACATCGTTTTAGTACGCATATTAAGGCAACAAAAAAATAAAAAATAAAAAAAGCCCAGGATTTTGCTAAAACCCCTGAAATTTGCGACTAAGGTCACTCAAAAGATAACAAAAACTGATACTTGGGATATTCCTGGCACCAAGTCATAGATCCCGCTTGGATATCCACTTTGCTGCAGATTTATCGATACAGAAAGGGGAATAATAGTAATGTGTGAAGGAATAAATAAACTTCCTTGAGAATCAAATGGCCCCATGGCTAGCCAATCACCCAGTTTAAACGAAATACGGAAGCTATTTTGCACAATGAACTGAACTCGGTCACCTTTGTTGGTTATCTCCTATCAATGGTTTTGACCATAATTTCATTTGCCGATCTTGCAAAATACATCGTTTTTAGAAACTGCTTTAAGTAGTTGTCACGGAAGTATGAATACAGCATTGTTTTAACGACCTCAATGTCCAATACATGTCACCGTCATAGATTTCTGTGATATTAATAACTGGGACATATCTTTTTGGGAAAATAGATAACTGGTTTTGTTCGAAGTTTCACAATTAAATTATCTACAGTGGCGGATCCCATTGGTCCATAAATAGAATTGCAGGATATGAAATGTAGACGTGCTATTTATAAAAAAATAATTCTCAGAACAGTATTGAATTGTCCTGCGTAGGAACTGGAAATTCCAGGAAAGCTGTACTCATTGAATTCAAATGCACTCACAGTGAAATTTTTTGTATACAAGCACTGACTCTCCAGGGTTCAGCAATAATAGCAACACGTTTGGAGATTGCAAAAATCAACCTTATTTCCGTTTAAAGTTGCAAATTTGTCTAAAGTGCAATATATGTACTTTTAAACAAATTTTCTTACTCGGAGGATAGAATGGTATCTTTTTTTTATCATGAAAGAGCAGCCGTATCCTCTTTTGTCGTTTGTTGCAGAAGAATACAGTGTGTGTGTGTGTGTGTGTATGTGATTTGAATTTTTAACGTAGCCGTAACAATGTTTCAGTCATATCACTACGTTGTCTGCAATGTGGCAGTTTACAGTGATGTCTAGTACTGAGGCATCATGCCAGAGACATATAGCATGATGTCCCACCTATTCACATTATCCTGACACGAGGCCGACCAGTCGTAACACTAACCTCAACGCTGAGCTCCTAGCGAGGCAGCTGTTAGTACCATTTTTATAAGTCTTTGGTATCACTCACCAAGAATTCGAACCCGCGACCTCCCGCACCCGAGGCGGACGCTCAAATCACTAGGCCACAAGAAGAAGAAGAAGAACAGGGTGTGAGAGAGAAAGATCATCCTGTTTGGGAAAAATGCAATGTCTAAAGTCAGCGTGCTCCGTTGTTAACTCTTTGAGACCCAGATAAACTGGATAGGCTATTGCTGGTGTGTTAGAAAACACGTAGCCTCCTCCCATGTGCAGCGGAGCGGACAACTATAACAAACTTCCGGAGGCCCACAACGGTCAGGTACCCACCACCGTCGCAATTTGTAATTCATAGGGGCCTACTGGTGAATTTTTCCTAGAGTTCACAAATCTTGTCCGCGGCCCTGCCCATGTGTGGAAAATGCATACGCTTAAGTGTAATACTCTGTAAAGTCTTTCTGAAGTCATACAAAACTTGGTGGATGCAGAAAACTGTTAAAAATACATATACCACGTCTGTATTCACGTCCATACATGTAACTTCGTTCTCGTGTTTGTAAGATTAAGTAACTAGGAAGTTTGTTAATGGACATCATGAAACAGCGAGGTGACAAGTACAGAAGGAAAGTTTTCGTGTTGCTGTTGGTTTCGAACAGCATTTTAAACACAGGGCGATGAAATTTTGAGCTAAGTTCCTTCCCTAATGATACATCGTGTCCATATTAACAAACAAGAACAGAGATTGTCATTCTTCAGTTTTATTTAAAATTGTAGAAAACGGCGATTTGAAAAAATATGCATGCATAGGGTTTAACTCAAATAAACCCAATTTTGGCTAAACAGTGCACAGAAAAACGTCCTCAGCAAAAATTAGGACTATTATGAAATTAATAACATTTACATTTTTTAAATTTACTTTCTTCTTCGCTGAGAAATGCTCATGTCGTTAAAATAGGTATAAAAAGTACTGTTAAATTAATTATCTTCTATTTCAAGAGCAATCCAGATCTTCGTTTGTATTGCATGATCTAGTATACAAATTACTAAAACAGTTGCTCTTTTGTCACTGAACATTTCTTTATTGCCTTACAAAGAAACTAAGGCAAAAGTAACTCACTCCAAATGAAGAATGCAAACTTAAGTTATTTTTCTTTTGTAAAGCAGACACTGTCAGTATTTTATCTCTGAAAATGTTCTATTTATGAAGTCCAATAAAATAATAGAATATTCAAAGTCACTGGAGTTCACTGTAGTAGGTAAAATCACCGTCTCATTCAGCCTTCTTGCCTAGGCTGAGTCACAAAGGAGGTCAAGTACTTAAATGTGGTATGATACACACACTGCTGAATCATCACGATTTTGACCAGTTTTAAAAGAGCTGCTAAAACTGCTCTGTCATTGTCAAAGCACGGTCTCCCTTCTCCATATTCAACATGAAAAACGCATGTCAACTTGCCGCAACAGCCGACATTGCTGATAAGGATAGTCCCAGACTGGTCACCACTGTGCTGGGTGGTCACTTGTTATTCTTGCTTCACAGGCGGCTGCGGTGGTTGTGATGTAACATGCATCAGGAGTTCTTACTGAGACAAGGGCATCTCTGCAAAAAGACAGAAGAGTGATGTGATAAATATCTACCCCTTTGGTGCCATCTAATATTTTATTATACAATACTCTTAACAATGACCTATTTTATGTTGAGTTTTCAGGTTACTGCATTTGTATGGGAAAATATGAACGAGTTTTTTGGATGGAATACTGCACGACCTTGGGAGTGCAGTATATCCATCCGACAAAACGAGTTCATTTTTTCCCATACAAATGCAGTAACCTTTTTATTATATGCTCATTGCCTATACAGCTTGCATGTTATTTGTATGTACCAAGCAATTTTATGAAATCTGGTGTCTATCGCAAAATCTGAAACAATGTACCAAAAAGTTAACGTGGAATGTAGCAAAGCAGTTGGTATGTTGCAGTCCATGAAACATATGCTAAGTTCATTCAGAAACAAATTTAATCACCCAAAACGTATTGCGCCTACTATGCGAATGTACATGATTTGTTTACAAAGTAGTTCCAGATACGCTATTGGGCACATGTGTCCTGCGTGTGGGTGTAATATGAAGGCGTGCAATATCGTAAAATATTGAACGACTTTGATAACGTAATGTTAACGGAGAAAAAAAAAAATGAGCATATAATAATAATATTAACTACTTGAGCATGATAGAATCAAAGTTTTAAAATAAACCCTGTAAAACCTTTAACACAAAAATATTCGACCTACCATGACTAAGTTCCATATATGGTGTAATGGGCTGCTCAGCTTGGATGCTCATCATCAGGGCTTGACCAACAATCACTTAAAACTTCGTTGCCATGGTGATAGTCTGCATCAGTAATAAGTATACAGGTCATGGTAGCATTGATATTGAACTTCGTTTTGACTTGTAAATAGTGGGCAAGTTTCTCAGCATTCATAACCTGTGAAAATAAAAATGCATTTGTTTTTTAAAAAAGTGTCCCTGATGATAGTTTAACACCACCAAATTTCATGTGATACTAAAAAAAACAAATTATAGGGATCACACAATGTTACTTTGCAGGCCACATTTTTCATTTTATTTCGCACTAATTCTGATACATTTAAATCTAGTATTTGTTTTTTTTTAAAACAAACTATTCAGCAAAAATATAGGAAAAAACATAGAATTAGTCATGCAAATAAAACAAGAGGTGTACCTTAATTATAGGTATTTCATTCTCCCAGCAATAGGCCTCTATGAGCTTGTGCTGGATGCGTATAGAGATGTCTGAAGTTTTGCTCATAGGCAGGACACACATCTTCACACAATCTGGATTACTGAAAAAAAAGAGAAAATTTCATGGTAATCGAAGTACAGCTTTATCCCTTTCATAATGAATATATATATACACACACACACTAGTGGAAGCGTATAGTGTATGTTTTTGTTCAGCAAATATAGCACAAATGAATGAAGTCTAGTCTAGATGCTACTAATATTTTCGATTTGTCTTTGTTGTTGTGAGGTTTAACGCCATTTTTCAGCACAAAATAGGCTAAACATGGCGGCCAGTATTAATGGTGGAGGAAGAACCCGGGAAAACCCCGAAAAGAACCACCGACCCACGAGAAGCTACTGGCAATCTTTCTCATGTACCCACATTGGCCGAACCCGAGACTCGATCCCATGCAGACGAGGTGAGATGGCAGTGATCCGTAACGGTTAGCGCTTGAGACCACTCGGCCACTCAGGGTCCCTTTTCGATTTGTTAGAATATTGAGACAATACAGCATCTAAACTTGAGAAATGTAATAAATTTGTCATTAATAATATCTCTGATTCTTGCAATATGTTCACTGGAGTTCTGTACATAGTTCAAATCACAAAATAACTTACTTTTCAAGAACGCTTGCACACTCCTGGACACCAACGATAATTAGTTGTTCATCGATAGCTCGGAGTAATGCGTCTATCAACAGATTTACGTCATTTCCCAACAACATCCTGAAACAGAAGATAGACATGGTCAAGTTTCCCAGAAATGAGGGCTGCATTATGAAGAAAGCACATACTCTCCTCTCAATCTCTTCCTTTCAAAAACTTACCAAGAAATTTTAACTTGCATAGAAGTATTTGTAATCGTTTTGGGCGAGTATTTAACCCCTGTAGAAATCAAGTTTTAAAGTATTATTATTATTATATATATATATATATATATATATATATATATATATATATATATATATATATATATATCATATTCAGTGTCTGCACGGTTCAGTAATCTACAACACACATTTGTTGCACAAACATTATAGCCGACCATTTTCATTGGAGGCTAGCGATCTGTATATGAACCAGGCAATATTTTCCCGTTATCTTGAGGTACTATTTCATACTAAAGTGAATGGCATAATTTCTTGTCTTTAACAAATCTGTGCAAGAGTCTTTTCAAACAATCCTCACCCATCCCTGTAATTGGTCGATCCCTAAGAATTCAACCAAATAATGTGCATCTAAAAGAACGACACCCCCCACACCCGAGTCCTACAATGTAAGACATAGCACATGCCGTTTTTGTTTTAGTGCTATGTCTTACTGTCCAAATAACGGCCTTGTATATAGCATGTACACCCCAACCGTCCAAAGGATAGTATCGGTTTGAATATTGTTCACATTTCGTTACGACGAATGCTAACAAAACAGGCTCGATTATCTTTTGTATAACATCATCTTTGGACATAGTAACTTGATTGTGACCACACACACAAAAAAAGAAAATATAAATATGATAGTTTTAAATACCTTTTCTTCTCTCCTGTAGTGTTATCATCGAAGTCAGGGAATGAAATGTCGGTTACAAAATCCATTGTGTTCGTAAATAGAAATCGTCTGTTACTGTGAGCTAGTGCACTATATTTAACATCCGCTCTCTTCGGCGGTTAATGGCTTGTATGATTTCGAGTAAGGTACAACAACAGTTTTCTAGGCAAACGTTCCGTCCCTGAAATCTGATTGGTTGACTTGAACTAATGTGACTAGGCTTGCCTACATACCGCTGCAGAATGTCTGGGCGCGTGTTCGTGTAGGCCCATTACAAGTCTGTACTGGAGTATTGTGGAATATTTGTTTCAACCATTATTATTGATACAATTAGCATTCCATTGTCACACGTGGAGTACCCGATATGTTTTTTGTTTTTGTTTTGTTAACTACGACATGTATATAATAATATTCACACTGCGTTCAACATACCACCATTTCTTCTTGCGTGTTTGTGAGAATTATCATCTGCAATGTCTTTCGCACTGCACAATGAACAGGATACAGAAACCATGCAACACTTAAGTGGGATTGTTACAAGTGAACATCATGACTACATTATCGCAGAAAGACAATTTCAACGAAATCATTTTTTTTCTTCTCAAAGTAAGAGAAATTATTTTATCAATGGCATCAAGCTAGGGTCCTGTTTATAGGAAAATCATCTCGCATAAACTTTGCCCTAACGCATCCGATTTATTATGTACTTTGTTTCTTTAAAGAAAACTTATCCACAAGAGAAATGAATAGCAGTTTACGAGTCATTCTAGTGTAATGTTTTCTCTCACTTCTACAGTGGGATCGAGTACAATTATTTGCAGCTTTAGGGGTCATGGAGGAGAGCGAGACCGACGCTCTGTACTTTAGCAGTCATAAATCCAACACTTGCCCAGGCTGAACTGCTCGCTCAGATAAGCTCTGTGTACTTATTTCACCTCCCAGAGTGCAGAGTTATTTCTTCATATACCGCTCTGAATTGGGGTCAGCACTTTCTGTTATAGGTACAACTTCGTAAACCCGTCAAACTGTGGGGGTTCATACGGTGATGCCTGCCACCCCCACTAGTAGTACAAAATAACGGGAATAATTGTTTAACTCACATGCCCCCTGCAAGAAGTTACCGAGTTTGAAATGTACAAATTCTCTCGCTTGATATGTTATAATGTAAATATGACGTATGAGGTAATTGTGATTATAAACAATTCAAATAAAGGTAGATTTTGTGTGGGTAAGGTTAACTCATGTCTATGATTCAAATTATTACCGCATAAGATACCCCTTACACTGGTTGAAAATTTTTTTTTTTAAAAATGTGTACTGTATATAAAATTACATTAAAGTTTCAAGCAACAGCATTTCGAACGTGCCTCATAAATTGAGCTTTTATTGGTTATTTAGATTTTCAAACAGATGCATCTGCACTGTCTTTACTAAAATAATGAATAATGAGGATGACAGATTTGAAGAGCTAACTACTGCGATCAGAACAATAAATGATACAGTATCGCCTGTCGGGAAGAACTGACATTAGGCAGTAAAATACTGTATCAAGCAAATGGATTGAAATGAGGTATGCCAGAAAAGTTAAAGTTAAAAGGGATTTAGAAAGCTTGAAATCAAAACTGGACACAACAATCATTGGTACAACAATAGTAAGGCATATTTGCACAAGACGTCCTGCACAAGCAGATAACAAATTATCAAGCACTATCATATCTCAGAGTTTAAATGCAATACATTTAATAAATGATAGTACCTGGTGGTATAATGAAAGAATCAAAACAGCAAACGTCCTCGGATACGGGAGGTCGTGGGTTCGATCACCGACCGAGTCATACCAAAGACTTACAAAAATGGTACCCACAGCTGCATCGCTTGGCGCTCAGCATTAAGAGGTTAGTGTTAGGACTGTTCGTCCTGGTGTCAGGATAATGTGACTGGATGGGATATCATGCTACATGTCTGTGGCATGATTCTCCAGTGCTAGACAACACTATAAAATGTCACACCCTAGCGATATGACATTTTTTAAAATAAAGCTACATTAAAAATCCAAATCGCACACACACACACACACACACACACACACACACATATATATATATATATAACTCTAGTCAACGGTATCTGAGCCGATCTTTCCGTTTTGCTATACAAATTTATGGGCGGATCCTGCATTTTCTTTTTCTTTCGCTTTTCCTACTGGAAGAAGGCAATTTAAAAAAAAATCTATGTGCCTTTTCTTTCTGGTAGAAATTGCCGATAAGACGTTATTCTGTGCTGATAAATGTGAATGTTTTGTTTTGGTTTTTAACCGTAGAAACGTGTGTGAAACAGGTTAATCGAATCTCGCGTATCCAGTCATAAAAAATTAAAACTAGGCAGTAATGGCCCTGCGGCAGAATGTGGTCTAGATTGACCTCGTGTTGTTATTGTACTTACTGATTTCGGTGAAAGTTCAGAGTTATATGTATGGTCTTCACTGTGTGTGCACGAGTGATTGCATTAATATACACTTGCATCTGCAAAACAGTATCATTGTTACATTATTTTGATGCGGGGTGTGGGTGGTACTGATGTATGGGCTATAGAACTCCATTGGCTGGTGACTCACCCCTATAATTCCTTGAAACTGCATTCCCAATTATAATTTGATGTGGGCGTATTCGAACTAGCACACAAAACTGCTTATAGTGAAAGGGACGCAACTGTTAATTAGTCAGCTTTTTGAGGGCAAGCCAAACGTTTGGTACAAAATTCATGCGACAAATCTTCATCTCAGTCTCATAGGACTACTCCTAAATCTCAGTCTGTCACAGCTCGTAGACTTCTAAAAAGACTGATCAGAAATCCGCATCTTTTCCTATGTGCACCTATTGAAAGAGGAAAGGGCACGCCATTCTGATTGATACAGGTTTCAAAGTAAGGAACAGAATTCAGACAGAGCAATTCCGAATGCTCTTATTTCAAATACATCAAGGTCACTCTCTTATGACTGGACTCAGGTCACAATTATTACTTCCGGTTCAGCTCCCCGAAAGTAGCCCCAGTCTATTTTTAGCACATTCCTCTCTCATTTTGGTGGTGATACAAGAGTTCAATTTTGCTATTCTTGATATTGATTTAAAGGTACTTGTTTAGTCTTTACATTAGAATATGAACATATGGTGTGGTTGTCTGTATGTATTTAGGCGACAGTGCACAGTGAGTAACGAGGCACTGATAGAATTCGGTTCAGTACGAATATAGTCTCAGTCTATTTTTTTAGAGCATTATCCTCTCTCCTTTTGGTTGTGATACAATAGACGGATTTAAGCATTCTTATTGTTGAGTTAAAGGTAATTGTTTATTCTTTAGAATTTGAATATTATGGTATGGTGGTCTGTGTTTATTTATGTGTCAGTGCACAGTGAGTAGTGTGGCATTTATGATAATCCGATAGTGTAATTTTTGACCCAATGCGAGGTGCTTTCTTTATTGTTAAAAAGATGCCAGCTAACCTATGACAAGAACTTGTACTTAAAAATTGTTAACTGACACTCTTAAAAATACACTAGAAATGTTCAAACAGATCATTTGAATTAAATCTGTTCAGTTGGTCGTAATAAGTATATGGTATATGTCCCACATATGCAAATTTCACAAGTTTTGGGGATCAGAATTTCCCATTTGGTTGATGATATGCTATAGCTCTGGCCCATCTATGATGTTTGACAAGGACGCAAACGAACATAACCAATATGTTCGCGTCAAGTTTCCTTTATGCTTTCGTGCACCCGCAACCCACTGGTATGCCCGCCAGACCTGGTGCTGGCGGCGCTGATATTTCAATGTATACACCTAATAGTTAACCTTGGATTTTTCTGCAGCGTCGAGTACAACTTCAACAAGACGAGTTATCATTTTCTAGCGCGATTCATCCCATCTGTCAGAAATTTGGGTTTTGTAGAGATGTCGACAAGACTCTTTTCAGTGCCAAACAAACAGTCATGTTATATCCAAAAATTAAATGCCAACGATACAATTTGGCATGACCACAGCGTCATTGCTGACCAAATTGTGTTGTAGGAATCGACACTGTGGATGCCTGTGATAACCATATCTCCAAGAAAGACCTCACTACCTTGTAAAAGAGTTATTACTTTTTGTTAGAACACATGAACCTATACAGTCAGTCCGTGGTACTTTCATGCACATGTAACTGATGTCTCTGAAGACGGTTAGAGATGAACTGCAAAACTGTGCTTTTGGAGGTCTGGGTATAAGGATAAGGATCCATGATGAGCCTGTGGAAAACTAGTAAAGTTTTCTCAAACAAGTAATTGAACCTGTTACATTTTCAAATAGTAATGTTGTGAAGGGAAAAATTTCTGTCGATCTACGAAAAGCACATTAGTTTGGGCCAGAGAACAATTAATTAGATTTATGGAGACAGGCACTTGTTAAATCGCTATACTGCAGTGATTCCAAAGGTCTGGTAGCGGTAGAGATTTTTTAAATTAAGCATTCGTTTACTTAATCGCGAGACTCACTGTTAGGGCACGGCTAACTTCGATTTCATAGTGACACTGTCAACTTGGAAAATTTCCAAAAACCGTTAGTCGAAAACCTGGAAGGTCAAGTTGACCCCAAATTTTGCGTTTGAAAAAAGGCGGTAAATATATTTCATCCTGATTGGTTACGCTAAATAGGGGCATGTCTCCCATACGAAATTTTCTAGCTGTATGTATCCCCCCACCCCTCCATCAAAAAATCTAATTAGTCTAAGCTTTGCTGCAAGGGTAAAGGTACAGGGGACTCCGAGAGTCAATTTGGAACCGGATGTCTGATAGGTCGACGGACACCATTTTTGGGGGTATAAACGAACAACATTCGAAAGCACAAAAGGTATTTGCGTCAAATTCGTGATATTCGTTGATACCAATATAATATTTTTCTTGAATTATTTGATAATATTTGCATGAATTTATTTGTTTAAATTCGTGGGTCGATTCTCTTGATATAAGTATAACTGTGTTGAGTTTATATATATATATATATATATATATATATATATATATATATATATATATATATATATATATATATATAAAATCTTTATATAAGGTTGTCGAATTGCTTGAATTAGTATTGTTTTTTTATAGGAATTAAGTTCAAAGAATTTCATGTATTACTTTAGTTAATATGAGTTACGACAAGCCGCGTGAATTCACCGATCTTAGGTAATTTCATGTATGCTAAAGACTTGAATATGTGTATTCGCTGAACATAACGTAAAACTAGGTAGTGAATTGCATTCATTTATTTGTGTAATTGAGACGAGAGTGGAACTTCTAAGTCTAGTGTGTTAATCCGAAGTGATGAATTAGCCGTTAGGAAGTACATTAAACTTATTAAACTAGGGTTGTTTTGGTCTGCCATGCTTGGGTCGACTAATAGCCTTTGGTATAAGTTTCAATACCGATAGTAAGACATGATAATGAGAGGGGAGTAATGATCTATCCCCAGTAGGATAAGCGACAGGACATTTAGGTTGTTCTCTTTTTGTTTTAAAAGGGGAAAATAGCTCTTCAGACGTATTCCCAGAAGTATCCTCAGATGTACCTACGCACTAACGTATTCACGTATCTGTGTATCTACATGCTTACATATCCACCAACCCACACACAGTTTAAGGGCCGAAATGAGGCGAGACATTAGGGAGGTTGGGAGAGAAAAAGAAAGGTAAAAGGCGAAAGGATAGATAACAGCTACAGTGAAATTGGAGTGAACCAGAGATAAGCAGGTTGTGCAACTGTACAAGGCAACGACTTCGATTGTTCACTCGATCGTATAATGAACTAATTCTATCAGTAAAACAGATCAGCTATTTTTATAAATCTATTTGTGTTTTGAAATTCGGTGAAAGATTTATTCCAAAAAGAAGTGTATCGTCCTAATGTATTGTGTTATCACCATTGTTTATGTAATTGATTAAATTTTGATTTTCTATGCACGGGGGCTCAAGTCGTTCTGTTCTATATATCTACTCAGCTGTCTATTTATTCTACCTATATGTTTACTCGATCCGGGCAATAACACCGAGGGTGATCATCTCCTAGATAACGAGAACCGAATAAAGCGGATACTTTGAAAGAAGGTACAATTCGCCAATCAATCCTCACCCTTTTACAAAGAGTGTGGGCGTTTTACAAATATCATATCATGAAGTTAAAGTTGGACTGATAATAAACCAGCATGCGAAAATAATGAGCGCAATAAGAAACAATTGCGGGCCACAGTGAAACTCTCTCTAACCATATTAACTGGAATTGTTCCAGTGTGCCTAACCTAAACAAAACGTGACCAGCTTAATGCGGTCAACAACGAAAAAAAAAGAAGAAAAAAAAAACTGTCAAAGTCAGGGGTGACACAAATACAAAAGAGCTGTGGAATATTTCCATTTCTCGCGGAGATGCCAGCATTGTTGGCTACTGCGACTCCTGCGGCTGTAAACTCGGCTGTGTTAGGGGCCGTAAAAACTGTATTCGTAATGGTTCTTAAAAGGAGGTTTGGAGGCCGTATAGCGGCTTGAAGACGACCAAATGAAAGTAAAGGTCTTCGACAACCAGAGATGATTTCCAAAATATCCTCAAGCAAAGGCCTTCGACTACCCGGGCCGTTACGAATTGGTCTTTGGTTGTGGCCTCGCCGTTGACGCCCGCATTGTGTCCATTGATCCATATTTTTTATAAAGTCAGACAAGCTTTTCCAATGTTTCTTTATGCGTGATGAACTTAGGTCAATAATTCTGAGCAAGTGGGAAACAGGCATCATCGACTTGGATTCGTCAACGGGACATTAAACTCGCTGCGTCGCATACACGATAACAGGTCAACATTCTGTATTTTGACTCATACGGTTTTGCACCGACACGTGATTTTGTTGAATATTTACATAGATGTTCCCAGAAGTTAGTGTTGGAAGGGGAGCTTCAGAATGACAGAATCGTCTCCCTCTGCTTTATTTAATACAAATTTGGATGGACGGCCGACAATGCGGACATCTCGTTCTCAAGGCACTGCGCATACTCGCGAGACTCCCAACACCACTAGCCTTGTCGATTTTACATTGTCACTTAGATGCTAGGTTGGAAACATACGAAATGTCTGCTGCTATTTACGGACGCGTAACAGCAACAACTAGACACGCGTTGGGTATTTAACCAGATTTGCAACCAAAGCCATTCTGAATGAATTTGACGGTCGGGTTGTCGTTGAAGTCGACCCGGGGGATCTTGGAAGTTGTGAAGATTAAATTGGAAAACTTAAAGCGTTCAACGTGGACATTGAGGATATTGTTTTCAAGCCGCGAGGTGCCATACCGAAAAACCTGACTGAAATCAGCGTGAACCAGGTAACCAGGACTCTTTCGTGTCGGTGGCAATTCTCGCTGTTTTGTGGCTACAACAAAACAACTACATAAGTATTAAGCACAAAATCAGAGGAAGAAACTGATGACTCAGTAAACGATCGACTTATTTTCCGTGCTGTCGTAGATGGTTTTGATAACCCCCAGCCGTACATCTTAAAAGTGAGCAATTCAGTTCGACTTTTTAAATATCTTAATCAGATTTAGAGACGAGTTGGATGAAATGCCAATATTTAAAAAAAAATCACCAACATGATCGTAGATTACCTACACGTCTCCTCGGAAATGATACTGTTTTAGAACCTTTCACATATGCAGCCTCGATATGATAAGTCGCTGGAGATGAAATTCAGTTTGAAGAAATCAACGTCTTTTCGAGGGGTACTTGTCCGTTTTTGGCGTTTGTGTTTATAAGTTATTATTACATGTACGAGATGCATTCTGAACGGGCACGTTATGATGCTCTTTCGGAATTTTCTGATGAGGTTTTTGACCAGCTGACATGGCGCACTAACGGATGGCGATAGTGTGTCTCTTGCCGACGAATATCTGCTTCAAACTTATGGCATTAAAAAAAACTCATATACACTGAAACATAATTTTGCTAAAGATCAAATAAAAATTGACTGTTTGAACCACTCCCCAGGTGCGTCAGTATTATGTCGAGGCCAGCTTGGACTCATATCATTAGCACGCAAAAACTCCCAGTAGGAGATTACACTACCAGGCGTAAAAACATCCAGTTATTAGTTCTATAACGAAAGAGTGTAATTCAATGACAAACCCGTCCTGTTTAGATTCCACGTCAATTATAGTAAATCAACATTGAAACAACCAAGAAAATACATATCTCGACTGTTATTCAACAATGACACACTTGTCCGTATAAATGTTGTTGGGTAAAATGAGAACAATCATTTCAGACACCAAGCACGGAGCTATGGTTCTATACGACTGTAGTACCAGGCTACAAGAACTCACAATCACTAACGATGTAAATATTACACAGGCATAAACCTTCTATGATTTTATGGCAGTTGTACCAGTAAAAGTAAGTAATTGGTTGGAAGTGCATGTACGTTTTGTACTAGGGCGTGGTTAGTCTGGTGATGGTCTTCCTTCCTAGCATTTGTACTGGCATTAATATTATAAGAGTTGTGAAGGATCCTCCAATTTCTCAGGTGAAAATATAATCGAAGTGGAACAACAGTTGCGAGATGAAGAAAACCGTTTTACTCGCGAAATATTTACACATGTATATGGTCGTAGATGCTGTTTGCGGAATTGCCGCCGCGTTGAAGGTTGGCCTAAGTGTTGCTGGAATTGTAACACCAGAAACTATCATAGGCGCACTAGTCATAAATGCTGTAAGAATATATCAATCGTAGCCGGTATCGGGGTCGGCGCTGGCCAAACTAATTTCTTTACGGATACATTCACGAGTCTCTTCAGAACTTCTCGCGGCGGCAAAAGCAGTCTTACTGCAACCAGTAATCTATACTCGGTGGTTATTGAAGATAAAATGATTAGCATGGATGAGTTTGAGAACATGCCAGTCGAAATGGAAACCACGTACGTTTCTGAAAACAGATAGAGTAGCGAACCGAGGCGCTGGCTACACAGACAGGGCAGTTGATTTGCGGGCAGTAAAATAGAGAAAAGGTTTGCCTGTGTATTTTCATCCGTTGGCGAGCTCACAGAACTGCAGCTCCAACATATGAAAGCTTCCATATTGACTCACGTGGGCTAAATTCTCAGGCACACATTTGTGCGATTGTCCTTAGCGAGGAAAATATCACGGTAATACAAAAATAATTTTGGGCTTAGGAACCAAAAACTGGCGAGACCATCTGAAATCCCCATTACCATGATATTCCAAGCTATCTGGTAAGAGCAATTTTTGTTTAAAGCTTATCATATTTATTAAGAGAAATGATTAGGATGTGACATCTTTCTACACTTAACTGGTTCAGTTATGGGTGATAAAAACGAAATTTACTCCACTGATCGACAATGAAATGGCCTCATTGTACTCACATTACGTACAGAAGAGTTAGATGAGTTTTGTGACTACGTATTTTTCTCTATCGAGTAGTGGTCACACGCGGGATAGGAGTTAATAATTTTACTGATTCAAATGCAGACGATTGCCTGACTAAAATATAGAATGAGATTCGTACAGTTTAAGAGTAACAATCTTTGGTCACAATCTACTGAAGTATCACAACAATAAAATACAGTGACACAAATTAGATGCAAACCAGCCTGTTGACTGATAAATGATAGTCAAACGTTTAAGGTTATTCACCTAGTAGTTAAAAAGAAACATGTCGTATATGCTTTTTCCATCATTGGTTCATTGACCTACAAATGTTCTGTGTTATGTTGACACTAATTCTAATTTAGCGTTAGGGGAATCTTTGACCAAAGGAAGAGAACTAATTCTTAAGACAGTGTTTTAAATGAATATATAAAATTTGGATATAATACACTGATGCCTTATATGTTTCATGTTTCAGCTTAATATTTGGCACTGGTTTGATTCTGTATGCATGGCTTGAGGGAATAATTATAAATAACATACAAATGGAAAGACTATGCAAATCAACTCTAAAATTATAAATCAGTTAAAATGTTGATCTCATTGGGCAAACATTTCACATCTGTTTTTGATAAGAGACTTCAAAGCAAAATTCTCTCCGAGACTCTGGGAAAATGAAGCCGAATTTGATTTATGTCAGAATATTCGATCTTTTAATTTAGAATCTATAAGCAGTCCTAGAGGAACACAAACACATGATTACTGAAACTAGACAAGGTCTTTATATCTTGGACTGGCATGCCTCTGTAATCTAATCTTCGAAACGGAAAGCACGATCAGAATTTTGAAGAATGTCTGCTACATTTGCTTAGAAATGAATATATACCAATGATAAAATTTAACATTTCTAATCGTATACTTGCTATTGAAATTTGTACATGGGGAAAATATGTGGCTTGAGCAAAGAAAATGTAATTACTGTGACCAAAATGCTACTGGGGACAAATTACGGTTATTTCTTTATTTGTCATCTTGTTAAAGATAAAAGAGTCTAACGTATGAACCATTCAACTTCTGTACAAACCACTCAACTACTGTACGCCTAGTATTGCAAAATTGTGAAACTAATAAAACAGCACAGTTCTTTATAATCTGTCAGAACTAGTCACGTTTATAATGAGAATAATATTATATGTTTCAGTTACTTTATGTAAACATTACAGATTGCCTGTGCGTTTTATACTAATTTTTTTTTTACACTCAACGACCGTTATGCTAGTGTGCTACCCATATCCATCCGAAACTTCAATTATGTATGGTCAGTGTTGTTTACTTCTTTGAAATTAGTATGATGGTCACTTATGCAAACATTGCCACCGTCATTCTCTTTCTTTTCCAATTATGGCTTTTTAACTATTGCTTGCAATGCTTATATTCGAATCAACAATGCAGTTTGAACTTGTTTGTTGTTTATTGTAATGTCACATTTAAAATAAAAGCAGTTGTTTTGCTCTAATATTCCCCTGAGAGTCTTGTCACAAATAGAATTCTGTATTGTTTTGCTTGTTTTACAACACAAATATTCGGGCGCAAAATGAGACCCCCACCGCGCGTTTGGACATTTTAATGGAATAAGTAAGCATTTAGCTTAGTATACGTGGCCACGTTGTCCAAGAAACACTACCTGCATTTTTCAGCCTGACGAAAAGCGATGCTTGGTATACAATATTAGGTTACTATGCAAAAGGTATCACTACACTTACCATGCTAAGAAGGTGTTATTGTTGTTGCATACGAAAATTATAATGCCACCTATTTCTACAATTCGTTGGTTTATTACGGTGAGGAAAGCGAACATGAGACCTTTGGCCGACAACGAATAGACGACACTGAGCTCGAATTTCAAATCTGGGCCAGTACAATTGTCACACTCAAACCATACTCTGCTCGTCGGAAAAAAAGTAATTTGTAATTCATATTAATACTTTTTGCGGACATCCAAAACATAGCTTGGCTATGAAAGCTGCTACCAATATAACACACACGTGCATGCGTTTTTCTGAGTGCGTGAAGTCGCTTATTACTTCAAAGCATTTAAGACGATATTTGAAAACCTTGAGTTACTGTAATATTGTGTAGATAGCTTCACATAATGAAATTGTGTCCCTAGTTTCATATAATGAATTTTAAATTTAGCAATGTCCCTACTGTTTTTGGAAGATAAAAACGTGCATGCACACAACACCTGTCTACATGACACATTTTACTGTGGTTTTAACTATCACAGATGTGAACCACGTGCCCTCTAGTATTTAAAAAGAAGTATTTAAAATCTATTAATGTCTCCTATTTATATGCAGATGATATATACAATAACAAAGAATGAACTTTGTACAGCATTAGGGTAACAGCCTTATCACAATCCTTTTGAAATGTTATTACATAAAATAAAGGGCGTGTGCGTCAAATGGTATATAAACAAACCTATTGACTGTTCAGTGAGACGAACATTTATTAGAGGATATTAACCTGCTGGAAAAATAAACATTTTATATTTGAGTTTTGCTCTTTTAATACATTGATATACAAAGTTTTATATGAAAACTAGCAATTCCAGTGTAGCGTCCGCAAATTTTTTGGATCAGTCTGCTATAATAGTTTTGTCTCATTTGGCAATTCAAACAAACTCTGCTATTTCTGCGAGACATAATGCTTCGGATGTATGTCGGTTCAGCACAGTACAGAAAATCACAAATCTTATTTGCCAGAAATTTCTTGGGGGCCCCGAGTGGCCGAGTGGTCTAAAGCGCTCTCCGTTACAGATCACTGCCATCTCACCTCTGTCTGCGTGGGTTCGAGTCTAGGATTCGGCCAATGTGGGTATGTGAGAAAGCTTGCCAGTAGCTTCTCGTGGGTCGGTGGTTCTTTCCGGGGTTTTCCCGGGTTCTTCCTCCACCATTAATACTGGCCGCCATATATAGCCTATCGTGTGCTGAAAAATGGCGTTAAACCCCACAACAACAACAACAACAGATCACTGCCATCTCACCTCTGTCTGCGTGGGTTCGAGTCTAGGATTCGGCCAATGTGGGTATGTGAGAAAGCTTGCCAGTAGCTTCTCGTGGGTCGGTGGTTCTTCCCGGGGTTTTCCAGGGTTCTTCCTCCACCATTAATACTGGCCGCCATACATAGCCTATCATGTGCTGAAAAATGGCGTTAAACACCACCACCACAACAACAACAACCAGAAATTTCTTCGCCTACGCCCCCGTCACCCCATCTCTTCGGATCGCCCCCGCTATTTCCACGATTTGATTAACCGTAGGATTGACCGAGAAGTTGCGAATGAAATACAGATGGACCCAGAACACAAGTAATTTTACACTATATTCTTTCATTTGTTTCTCAGTACTGAACTTTTCACTGTGTGACAATCAATACAAATCATATGTTAATCTAAAATACCTTCAAAGATGACTTCACGGTGAAGTTCTTGTTATAGGTTCACCGGCATTTTTTTTAGAGGCTGGACTAAACAAACCAGCGTACAATGGAACACAGATTTCACTTCCGGATAGTCACCATGACCTTTTTACTCAATGTACATTGTCGCCAAAACACACACAGACAACCACAGCATAAGTTCATATTATAAAAAATAAACAATTGCCTTTAAATCCATACCAAAACTGCCTAAATCTAACTCTTGTATCACCACCAAAAGAGGACAGGAAAAATGCTCTAAAAATAGATTGGGACTACATTCTGAACCGGAACTATTAATTGTGGCATGATTCCAGATTGATGGATTGATGGCAGGGGATAGTTTCGTAAATTGGCCCCTGTCAAATATCTTAACTTAAGGCTATGTTGTGACTTTTTCAGCTATTATTGTTTACTAATTAAAGATATGGATATATTTGTGAACTATGTTTCGGGCTTGTGTAGTGCTTGAAATTGATGTCAGGAATGTACACCTTCCATAGTTACTCTGCAGTATGTAGATAGTGAAATACCAATCGCTGTGAAATACCAATTGCCGTTTAGGAAAAAGAGCTAGCCGCCCATAGCAGTGAACACATGGGTTTGGGGGAATTACAATGTCTCAAAAACGGTTTGGATGTCAACTGTTTTCAATTGCATCTGCCTGTTAAGTACACACTGTTTACAGAATTATCATCTAGGAAAAAGGGCTTGTGTTTGCGCCGTGTGCATCACATGGTGTCAAAAATGACCTCATTTAGACATGAAAAATGCAGGTATAAATTTGGGGTTGGGGTGCATAAACTTCTTCTGCTATGAACTGCTGTTGACTTCTCTGGTCAAGTGGATAATATTCTTATATTCTGTTTGGTATAGGTATCCAAAAATATGGACCTTTTTGACCTCTCTTTTGTATTGTATTTTTTATGATTTTTTTTATACTAGGTCGGTGAGGACCAATCCGCAAGCCAGAAGGACGATTGAAATTTGTTTTCTCAGCAAACAATGTTTGGCATTTGGACCAAAATACGACATCATATGTGGAATTAGATGCATTAGAGGATAGTTTGGTAGCATACTGATGTAACAATATAACCGGAATGGATTTCGGATTTATAACAGAACACTTTTGATGGTGATACAAATACCATGTTTAATGAGGAATAACTTGAATGAGAAAAGAGCTATGATTAATATGTGCGTATCTAAGATCCAAATACTGGACAGATTAACATAATCCGCACGAACCTAATAATGCAATGAATGAAAAAACAAATAAATGACCTTATGTACAAGGACAAAGGTGAATGATTCAAAGTAATTTCACACGAAGAACATAAATGCCTGTTTTACTCACATAGTAAAACGATGAAAACAAAGGGGCAGATATCATACAAAATATACTTACAATCCCAAAACACTGGGTATAACAAACCCCAAAATTAGCCCACCGCTAAAAGATTACATGTATGGAGTTACACATTCCGTCACCAGCACACTTGGCTACCAGTCACACTGGTCAATCAAGCAGTCGGTATTCCAGGTAGTCACCGACCACCATTCAATTCCTTGGTCAATCAAGCAATCAGCGCCCACCAATCCGTCAGCAACGCCTGATCACTTGCAACTGGACCAGCAACACTGTTCACTCAGCTCTGCTATGGTTAACTTCAATGGTTAGCGCTACAGCTGGTACCACGTCGACTCCGATCAACTGAAAATACATCTAACACCGTGTACTATGCATGACACGGACATATACGATAACACTTAATGCCGTTATATACGGTACGTTATACAAACGACATTATCGGCACAACATTACAAAGCAATAACCAGTTTCAGAAGCGAACATACTTGTGTCCGATAAGAATCCTATGGTACTAAACGTTTCTCATTAAAACAGAACTTTATTGCCAATATAAATCTCTTGCCAAGTCACAAACAAGAATAGAAAATATTTGCATTATATTACATAAGCCGAAGCTACATAGAAATTATTTAAAAAAATAAACGTGATAGTACAATAGTTATAACTTATACACAAGAAATTAATAAACTGACATACCTCTACAACTGAAGATGTGCAAGTCCTTAAGTAGACAGATCACTGACAATACGTTCCGTAATGTGTAGATTTAGTATTACGGTGAGGCATTTATACACAGACGATGCAGCCGTAGATGGTCTGTGCGCTAGAAGTATTCGGTTTTTCCCATCGAAAGCACTTCGCACGTGTGGTATAGGATGAACAGAACTCACTGTTTCGAAATATTGTACAATATACGTAAATCACCCCTGGGTATCGTTGTACACAAAAACGAAACCTGAGTACATGTATTTGATAAATAAAGGGATTTATACAATTCTGTGACAATTGAAAAGCCAGTTTCATTTATCTGAGATAAAGTGATGGTTCGTTTATCTCAAGTTACAGGCTTTTGAAAGGGATGTTCTAAATGCTCCAAGACAAACGTTCGTGACTGTGAATCGGATCAAGCATCTGTAGGTAAGATTTACAAACTGCTCCGTAAACAATCGAAATATAGTCAAATCTTAATAAAGTCTTGTATAACCAGAGCATGACCTTTACTGAAGAAGACTGCACCGTCGATCTAGTTTTCAGAGCATTGCAGGACGGCGCCATTGGCCCCTTGCAGCAAAGTGGGGTGGAACTGGATTATACTAGCGTATAAAAACAACTTAAGCAAACTCTTTGCCCTATCCACATTATGGGAACGTCGGGGCATTCAGCTCCTCCGAGCCATAGGACTCAAAACGGAGGCATTATCTGTCAAAGCACAAAGGTGGTTCGCCACACTTCGAGAAGAGATCCTGCCAGACACGAGCAGGCTGGGAGGTACCAAGTTCCTCATTGTGTCGGGATCTGAGTAAACAGCGCTAAAAGAAGAAGCGGCACACGGACCCAACAGTTTGTCGATGAAAGAGATCTTTGATCTCAACGAGGCAATGCAGACGCACCGCGGTAATGTTTTTATTACCCTCGCGATGAGCGATGATCGCTAAGCGGAAGAAAGGGAGACAGGTGGCCGTGTCATTTCTGCTGAAAATAGTCGGCATCATAACCAAAATGTCGAAGTTTGCTCACTTCGATTTTATCGTTATTATCTGCCTTACTATACACCTGACCAATTCATAAGACAGGGCTATGGGGTCACGTCAAAATTGACATTAGAGTATTTATGGTCAATCCTGACGGCTATGATCTGGATGACCTGCTTTGTGCAATCCCCCCAAAAGTTCGGGGAAATCACTTTTTCTACTCGATGATTGCGCCGTCCTATGTCTGGCGCTGGATATAAGGAAACGGCCCTTACTAGGCTCGCCAGTGTCAGCTGCTCTGACAGCATTAGCGTGTGTTCTAATACAAAAGTAAAACGCCGTTGCTCGTGACATTTGCGTGCAGACCTCGTGACTATCTCTCTTTTACTGCAAAGATGAAGGCTTATTTAGGGATACAATTCTAGCAGACCTTATCAGCGTTCAACCATCCATATCCAGAACTTCATACGAACCATGGCGGTTGCTGTGAGTGATGCTGATTTTGATGACATGCTACATGTACTGACTTCCGAAAGGAGCGCGACCGCTTTACGAGTTGGTGGCTTTTAGACGCAGCGAAAAAAAAAAATACATCGGCCAGCTTCCTACCTTTGCGAGCCTTAAGGCGATGAGAGATGAAGAGATAGCAAAGATCTATGCACACATGAGGTTACAGTTGAGACTAGGATGACCGCTTAGATGGAGCAGTCTTTTCTTGGACTGTACACAGCAATTGTAAGCCTGTCTGCCAATATATAACCGCAACATGTTTTGCGAGTGTCTTGGAAAAGGAACGAGCAACTCGGGCAATTTTTGCAAATATCAGCAGCCACCTTCACCTTAGATACATGCAGCACTAGCACCAATTGCAGCTGGCATGATTACATATAGGCATCTCGAATGTGAGATAAAACCGACAACCAATTACAAACATAACCGATGATGGCTGTACCAGTGCAACAGACAATGGATGCGCCAGCTCAACCGACTGAGCAACAATCAGGAGAATTACTGCTAATAAAAGACTTGCGGTAACGATGAAACAACGCCGGATTGAGAATCAAAGCGGAGACTGCCGACATATACGCCGCTCCAGCAGGAGGCGATGCCATTTTACGTTTTCTGGGGCGGCATGGTTTTGGTAGCTGACATTTTTACATTTGATCCGGCACGGCCGCAGCAACACAAGTGCGATGTGCTAGAGCCGTTCTAAAGTGCAAGTTAGGGGACAAGCCAACACCGAAGGTACCATTAGCATATATGAGATATACGAATGACTCCTTTCATATGGAATGATAGTGTTTGCAAAAATGATCTATTAACAACTCCGTGCAACGTGAGCCGTACTGGTCACAAGTGTTCCCTGCGTGTTTCGGAATCTCAGTTAAAAAGAGAGATTTACGCTAAATTTTGTGTTTCTTATGTCAAGGCTACAGAGGGTGATATGATTAAATAAGAAAGACTCCATATTGGTTTTGCGATTGCTACCGCCATCGTAGGCTTTGTCTGTAAGATACAAAACTGTACAATACACGTTTCCTTTAGTACGGCCTCTATTCCGCTACCAGGATCCTCTTCTACACCAGCACTGGACGCAAAAGTCAACCATATTGTCTTCATTGGTCCCGTTTTACGACGTGACTAGTTAGTTGTCTTTCTGATTGCCCCTCTAAGCGGAAGCAATGTGCTGAAATCATACGGCCTCTACTGTGCTCCACTACCAGGATCCTCTTATCCACCAACATGGGACGCAAACGGCAACCATATTGCCTTCATTAGTCCCCTTTTACGGCATGAAGCATATTGTACATACTCTAGACATCGAGGGATGGTGTACATTGCACCTCGGAAATCTTTGACGTTTTCACTTAATTAATGTTTTAGCTTAGAAGGCAAAAAGGGGGGGGGGGGTGCTAGAATTTTTATTCAAGAAAAGGCTGGCCGCTTGAAAAATACATTTCTAACTTTGAGTTTTAGAACAAAATAACTTATTTTATACAATATATTTGTTGAAAAAAGATAAATTATCTTGATGTAAACGACAAGAAATATTCTTGTTCGAAAGAAATCCCCACCCCCTTCTCAGAAAATGACGTTATCAGTCCAAGACCTTTGTTCTATGTTGGTACTGTGATTTCCGTCGATACGGCTTCAAGCTCTACTACTATTTGGCTACTTCACCTGCTACTACTATTACTACGGATTCTGCTGCTGCTGTTACTGATCTTTCCAACTGAAACAGATGGGGCTTTTGTACATTTTCTGTTGGCGCAAGTAGATTTAAAACTATATCAATGCTATCATCCTCGACTGAAGCGATAATTTCGGAATTAAATACAACCCGTTTTAACTCCATTTGTGTGTTATGCCATATATAGACTTAAGTTTACACGATGGTCAGGATAATAAGTCAATAATGGCGGTGAATAAAATCTGTAATATACGAATCTAAACTAGATATACATAATTCACTACTACTGCTGACACTACTACTACTACAAATAAAAATAATAATAGCAACAAGAACAACAAAATTAATAATAATAATAATAATAATAATAATAATAATAACATATGATTCCGTACTCGCATCTGTAGTATCGCGTCTTACAATAATAATATTGCATTTTGCAATACTAGCCTGGCATCTTACAATACGAAAGTACGTGTACATATCGTTGGATTATATGTACGACTTCTGCGTACACAGGTTTATTTTTTTCTGGGTCAATGAACCTCAGCTGGCCCGTCCGAAACGACACGTATTTATCTGTGAAGTTGAGGATAGCTCTTGTGTCCTTGTTCGATGCCATTACGATTCCCTGCATGATCAAGTGACCATTATACGCCCGAAGGTTAATAAACAAACCGGAGTTCTTATTTTGCCCGTACATTCGCAGGTGCAGCTGCATGCGCTGTGTGCGGCTCACCTGAACGCGCTAGCTGTGATAGTTTTTACGCATCTAGGTGTTAAATATGTAACAGTTCTTTCGACTCTGGGTCTTAAAATATGTAAGAGAAAGTGAAATCAATAATTAAAGAAAAATCAACAAGCAGTTTATTTATCGACAATGCAAAGTGAAAATTCGAGAGACACTTGCAGGTTTTGTGAATTAAATTCCAAATAATCCTAAATGTCCTATCATAAGTCACAAAATATAGAATGTTCCGAATGAATTCCCAAAATTTTGAATGTCCTGATATAACACAATGATACAGTCCAGAACGTGTTTGAATGAGTTCACAATGTTACAGGGAGTTATTCATACGGATTCTAGTTAAAATATTGTTCAAATTAATCTCTTTTCAGAGTACAGTGACATATTGGAGCGTAGCATAGACACTATACAATCTCGCTGCATCCCAATCAAGGAAGCTTACTGTCACGTTTGCTAAGCGCTCAGCTAAGGCCATGAATAAGATATAGTCTACCTGTCTTGGGAATATTACAGCGGCATTGTGTTTGATATCTAAAGATTGCCGCGGGGTTAGTGTTGAACTCTTAGGCAAGGTTACCATGACCAGCCAGAGACCGGAAACTTAAGTTGGCAAAGGCGACCGTGACGTCACTTAACAAAGGCTTACCGTTCTCACACCTATATGTTGAATGTTAGTTCAAGGATCAAAAGGAAAGTTCATGGGGTAAACGGGGCGTGTTCTTAAACGTCCCCACGTTGAAAGACAGCGAGAGGGACTTTGTCCGCGTACAGCGTCACCCGAGGGTGGTATATTTTTTCGGCTCTAGTTATTTCAAAATACTGAGCGAAACTCAGACCATGGTGGACGTGCGAATTGCCTGCAGCGGGAAAACCTAAGTACCTAGCTGCGCATATCTGTCACAGCTAGTGTACATATAGAGCAAATTCTCTATAACCAAATTACAATACGACGAATCTTGTCAGAAAGCTTACCCCTTTACGGGAGCAAATCTCCAGCTGTAGAACTGCCTTATACATGCCGCCATGACTTATACATGGTTTGATATGGAGTCACAGAACTCTGTGTGGTTTCGTGTGACGTGTACGCTGTGTTATGGTGACATTGGATCGGAAGAGTGTACTGGTTTTCTCGATGCGAGGGACCAAGTCTTCGCGGCCATCGGGTCTGTGTTAAATGTGAAGGCTCTCGAGGGATCCTTCAACAGACTGAGAGGGGCGCTTCTCTGACCATTGACTAGAGCGAGTGGAACGCGAGTTACATTTTGGACGTCAAATGGGCGCCACGATAGTTATATATATGTGTTCCACGTTGTTATTTTCACTATTGCTATCTGAGCAAATTTTCATTCATTACTATTGCAATATCGTTATATGAACGATCGATAGGTTCATAATTTCATTCATTCCTATTGCAATATCGTTATATGAACGATCGATAGGTTCATAATTTCATTCATTCCTATTGCAATATCGTTGTATGAACGATCGATAGGTTCATAATTTCATTCATTCCTATTGCAATATCGTTATGTGAACGATCGATAGGTTCATAACTTCATTCATTCCTTTTTCAATATCGTTTTATGAACGATACATTCAAATTTACATTCTTTTCAATATCGTTATATGAACGATGCATTCAAATTTACCTGCATTTCAAAATCGTTATTTGAACGATACATTCAAATTTACATGCTTTTCAATATCGTTTTATGAACGATACATTCAAATGTACTAGCAATTCATTATCGTCATATGATAGATACATTCAAATTTACATGCATTTCAATATCGTTATATGAACGATACATTCAAATGTACTAGCAATTCAATATCGTTGTATGAACGATACATTCAAGACTTTGTTTATATTTGGGTGTAGATTATGTACTTTTATTTTGTTGATCGGTGAAAGGACTTAATTCACGTTTGTTTGAAATTCCATTTGTTAAATTCATGTTTGAGTTTTTCCTCGTTGAGTTAATTGTTGTTGATAATTCCATGTTAGGAACTTTATAATTTTCCTTATCTTTTTGTTTATAATGGTGTCAGATTTGTTAATATTTAAGTTGCGTTTATGAATAAACATCTTATAAACGCAGTTGCTTTTGGTGTCTTCCCTAATCCAGTCCCAACCCGGCTTCATCCTGTGACAATCAATAGGGTTTACTCCGAGCAAGATGCCACTCGTAATCTGGCGGCAGAACTTACAGGTAGATTCTAACGAAAGACAAAGCTTCGAAAAGGTTAGTAAGTTATTTGCTCGAATTTTTACGAATATTACGGCACCATAATTGTAATTATTTGTAGTATGTACACTTAATTACTATGATAGTTTAGTATGTAGAACTACCTTTGTAGTGTTTCATTTACATGCGAATTTGAAAAAAGGACTTGAGCCTTACATAGAAAAGTATGTAGATTGTTAGCTTGTGGTCAAAATTAATTTTGTAATTCGCTATTAGGTTACTTCATAGTAAACCAGTGCATTTATTAATGCGTTATGTAAGAATTTACACATGCTTGAATTGTGACTTTGGAAACATAGTTGAAGTATGTAAAAATAGTTACTATGGACGTATGCATATATCAGAGCATGGATATTTGAATATTCGCGTACTTTGTATGAGTTGTAAGGTAAAGAAATGTGTCTGATTATCGTGATATTGTTTGGTATAACGGTATTAAGAATATGTACTGATGTGACAGAATTTATTGATGTATGTATAAGAAGTACTTGATGCAATGCTGTATTATGACGTTTGTTTTACCATACAAGAACGTATGGATATCTCGATGTGAACGAATGCGTGACCGAAAAAATTTAATAGCCATTATCTGATATTAGGCTGTGGTAGTATGAGATGAGAGAGCTAACGGAAAAGATTGTACCGTCCTTGTCTTTTCACATGAAACTTTTTAGGGGACAGAACTTCCGGTTCGATTGGGTCCCATGTCTTTAAGAGTTCGAGACGGAATTGAGACTGTAGCCGAGATAATCGAAGTCGACAGAAGTGTAGTCGTGGGAGAGAAAGGGGAGGAGGAGGAGGAGAAAGAGTCTAGAGAAAGTCGAGGAGGAGGAGGAGAAGGTATTTGGAGACAGGTCGGGGAGGAAGAGAAGGAATTGGGAGAAATAAGAAAGAGAAAGGATACAAGAGATGAGTAGAAATACAAGGACAGGTTGAAATGAATTTCACACTGTTAATCAAGGGTCAGGGTAAGGAGTGTAATTGGAAATTTGAGTCATTTGATTATTGAATTGTTATTAAATTGTTATTCATTGAATTTCAACCTTTTTCTATATTTAACCATCTAACCGTCCGCATTGCTGATTGGGGGCTTGGAGCTTTACATCTGTCTTTCACTAAAGTTAACTTCCAACGAAATAGAGCTTGGGTGTGACTTCTATATTAGTTTAAATAAAATATTGGGAGCACCCCACCCCAACCATATACTTCGTCACACTTACCGCTGCTTCCAAAGAGCCATATTCAAGGAGCAACTCAGTGTGTCCCTCGTGGCCGTCGCCCAGCCTATACACCATGTTTGGATGAAGAATGTCAGGATCTTCTGAAGGAGTATGAAGCATCTGGAGACCCAGACATAGCAGATCACTTGATTCAAACCCTGGACACTGCCAGGCACACTCACTGAGAGGAAACTACAGGGTCACTCATCTTTACGCGCTCCAGTAGGAAGAGCTGGAACTAAATTCGCCGACTTGACAGCGCTCGGCAACCACCAGTTCAAGACCACCCTGTTGTCAAATCAAATACTGTTGCTAGCCACTTACTACAAGTGGCAAAGTCACCCCTGAAGAAACAGCACTGACGTCAAGTACGAGATAAGTGGCCACAATACTGCCGTCTGAAGTCAGATGAACTAGATCAAGATACTCCAGAGTCATTTATAACAACAGAGCTGGAAAAGGTGCTATGCAACATCAAATCAGGCAAAGCAGCTGGATACGACAATACCCTGCCTGAGTTCCTGAAGAATCTTGGCCCGAAGGCAGAGGTATGGCTCGCCGCTTTATACACCCGGGTTGCTCGGGAAAAACTTATGCCGACTTTGTGGCACCAGGCAAAAATTATTGCGATCCCAAAGCCTGGCAAAGATTCCCATAATGCAGCGAACTATCTACTAAACTCCTTGCTTTCTCTGTGTTTGAAGGTACTGGAGCGCCGGATTTTCCAAAGAATTGGTTCGGACTTGGAGAACATTATAACTGTTGAGCAGGCAGTCTTCATGCATGGCCACAGCATTTGCGATCAAGTCCTTGCCCTAACTACGTTTGTTGAAAACAATTTTCTGAAGAACCTTAAAAGTGTAGTTCTTTTCCTCGATCTAACAGCGGTATATGACACGGTCTGGTATGTAGGGCTGTTGTTGAAATTTTCCAGAGTATTGCCGCGCTGCATATTTGAGACTATCAATCAAACTGTTCCTTCACGACAGGCGCTTCAGAGTGAACAGGGAGCTGCAGATCGTGGAGATGTCAGACCAATGGTCTCTCACAAGGGTCTGTTCATTTGCAGAGTCTTTTCAATGTTTATATCAATGACTTGCCTGAAACACAGTCGCACAATGCTATGTATGCAGATGACATTGCTCTCGGGACCCAAAGCCGCTCGTTCACTGAGCTTAAGGAGGTACTGAACAAAGACCTGGAGGAAATGACGAACAGCTTCAATAAATGGCGTCTACAGCCAAGCACAACAAAGACAGTCTTCAGCGTCTTTCACCTTAACAATGCAAATGCAAACAGTGACATTTTCATCATCTTCAATGGGCAGCACATAAAACACGACCCGACACCAACATACCTTGGCGTGACTTTGGACAGATCACTCACCTTCTATACCCACCTGAAGAAAACTGCAGCAAAACTGAGTAATCGAAACAAACTACTACTCAAGACATCATCACTAGCCCTCTGTTATTCAACAGCTTTTTATTGCGCTCCTGTCTGTGCTCGATCGTCCAATACCAAGCTTAATGACGTCCAGCTCAACACAACAATGCGCATAATCTCTGGAACATTGCGTTCTACTCCTTCACAGACGCAAATTCTTTCACAGTACTGTATGTCAAATGGTGATGTTTTCGAGGATATTGTATAAACTAGCGTATTAATTATTTAATATAATGTTCTCATATAAAAGGAAACAGTCGATGTTCGTTTTTTCTGTCGATAGCATTTCGTTGAGAATTTAAAGGACGTTGGTATTTTAAGCTGTTGCTAATAACATCCTGCAGTCAACATACGTATTCTAATCAGGATCGATTATGGCGGGTTGAATTTACAACCCCGAATTCGCTTCACTCCCACGCGGTCACCAACAAGGATTGCTCGTGGATACACTCGCGTTTGCGGAGGGGGCTGTCATGGAGGACTGCGGCGAGCCCTGACAAGTAATAAAATCTCAAAACAGCAGGCGGCGACGCCCCGTACCTTTGTTTAAGAACCTGTGGGAATCATTGTGGATTCAGCTGCGCTTACCGCGAGGGTAAAGGTATGGGTATAAAAGTAGGGAAATCTGAACAGTATAATAGAACCTCAAACTCCCATTTACTGCTGTTCTACGCAGAAGCTTGACTGGTATACACTGGAGATAAAGAAAGTTTAGAACCTCATGCATGAGGGCCTACGTCAATTGAATACGTACAGGTCAAATTTGGTGCAGGAGAGTACTCATATATTCTCAATTCCTACATTACTTTTACTCGGCATAACAAGTGGCAAACAGAAGTCTCTCGAGAAAAAAATTAAATTCTAGGAAACAGGGTCCAAAATATAGTCGCTAAACGTGCACCGCTAATAACCCCATATTAAACGAGAATTTTTTATGACGGTCTTATTAGTGATGTATTGTGCCATTCTTGTATATTTATATTTTAATATTATCCGTGAAGTTAAAATTTAGGGCTTGATAAATCGTAAATACACTGATCGTAACGTGACCCATTTTATAACCTAGGCTATTATCAATATGTGGGTCCCTGAGTATCCAGATACCAAACGGTATCTTTACTAAGTTGAGTGCTGACTTTTCTTACAGCAGTTACGGTTGGCTAAGGTGTCAATCGCAGACTGGTGCAGAATCAAATTGTTAAGTGTACAGATCTTATATACTGTAATGCATTTTACGAATCCTTGTAATGGCAATGTACACAGTCGGATTTTTAAAATAAAATACAAATCTTATTAAGTATTATTCGTCATGTGACTACATTTACAGTATCTACATCAGGAAATATTGACAATCTCTTTTGTTGCGAAGCAGATAAATATTATCTTGTATCATATTTCAGTGAATGATTTTCGTAGATGCAGCCACATTATTCATGGTTCTTATCACATCAATCAATCTGTTAACATCAGCAGCATCTTACTCTCCCAGCAAATGGAGCCCATTTTGGCGTTTTAAATCTATGTTGATTAACCTTGCACAAACTACCCGTTGTATCTGAACACTCGTGACACCTGTCTAATTTGTCCAACCTGCTCATGCAATTAAGTTACCTATAGTCACCAACCCATGACGAGGTCACTGATTGTATTCTCCTCTTCTAACCGTTACCAATAGGTTTCCAAAAAGCAAAATGCATCATCTCAACAATGACAAGAAAGTTCTAGCTTCAGATAAATTACCTGACCTATTAAGCATGGGTATGCACTTTATCTGGGACGTCAATGACAGTATACGGCTGAGGGCACCTTGGGTGGCTCAGCTAGCTTATATAAGCTCGTTAAAATATGGCCAACGAGCATGAAATTTACCTGAACAGTTGTCTCGTATTTAGGTCATTATGACACAATATTACCTGTCGTGCACCTTGACAAAGATCTGTCATTTTGCCGCACAGAAGTTGAGTTGTAAAAGGTGAAAGTCATTCACAGTCGTTACTTTTATGCTTCCACAAAATGCATATTCTTGGATAAGCCTGACAGGTGTAAATTCCAACAAGAAGAGAAAGCTTTGGAAAAGAAGATAAAAAGCAAGTCCATCATTTCATATCATACTGACAACTATGAAAAAGACACTACTGGAAAACCCTATATCAAAATTATGCTTTTATTCCTTCTTTTCAGTCAGTTTCTTCTGGGCAAGTTCCATTAGATTTCAGTAAAGTGCAAAACCATGATATTAGAAGAGTTCTTGCAATGTACTTGCTGCACGAGACGCCCCCCCCCCCCCGGATGTGAGATACCAGTTTTCTCTGCTGGTATTGGAGCTAAGAGTACATTTTTCGTTCTAAACCGTGCGGCAAGAAAACTACCCAAAGCAATGAACTCTTGCAGGTCGATATATGTCACACTGTACAGTTATTACTATTCTAACACGACCTCATTTCAGTACATTGGCCTAGTTTATATTATCCATGTCGGGCAGTAAGCCAGCATTAATAATAATAATAATGACAATGGTTCTATATCAATCAACCAATCTTTCATGTAGTCATCAATAAAGGAATATTCAAACTAACAATGCAACGTATGTGTACAGATATAACTCTATTTACTATGGTGTCTTATCGTTGAATCTTAATCTTACCACGCGACTAACACTACGAGGGCCAGTTTGAATAAATCTGAACCGACCACTGCTGATTAACTAGCACTGGCAGGCAATGGAATGGGACTAGATATAATGTATGCTGTCAAAACTGACTTTAAGTTTATGATAAACACATCAAATGCCCTGAATTTAACGCATTTGCAAATCGGGCTTTTAACATCGCACTTGTATCTTTGAAGATCTCGTATGACTTCTAACTGAAATAGGTTATATGATTAAATCAGTTATCGTTTTTATACGTAATACCAAGAAGCAACAACAAACTGCTGGCTAAGGTCTATGTCAGTGAGAAACTTCCACTGTACATGGATATCACTTCACATCCAGTAGTCCTCTGGGCTTCGTGACATCTAGTTCGAGTTTCCTCTGACCCTTGCCACCCCATTTTTTGATATTTGGACATTTATGTTGGAGTGTAGGGTCAGAGCGCATTCCCTATTGAAAAGCTGGAATTCGCCGACACCATTTGGTGTCGGCATGGGGTAGCCGCTTTCTAGCCGACCCAGCACTTTAACGACCTTTCATCGAGATATACCTGCATGAAATCGATAGGAATATGATTTATTTTCTCAAAAATCGTGAGCATAGCAGTCGTCATGTTTTTAATCCGCTGACAGACTAGTCGAAAGTACGTCGTTGCTGAAATTTGACCTGGATCTGGTTATTTGCATTCCGAGTCACATGACTATACAAATCTCGGAACCTACATGTCAATGACATCAGAGGTCATATAGTCACGTGATATCGAAATAAACAAATTTCCCAAGTTGTTGTACATAGAATTTGGACATATTATATAGAAGTCACTTAATATTTGTAAATAAATATAATGCACACTTAATTCTCAACATATTTATTCTGAGAGCAACGAACAGAAACCTGTCAGTATCGCAGCAGGGTGGAGAAAACCGTTTTCAAGAAGTACCCAACACGTGTCAGCGATGTTTTTGTCGGTGTCACGTGACTATGACAGTGACACGTGTTCTTCATAGTGAATCTGGTTTTCTTAAAAATTTATGCAACATTTACAGATTTTCGTCGTTGTTTTCACAATAAATATTTTGAGAAGTTTATGCTTTTTAATTTTTCTATAAAAATTACATTACTTTTATTTATATGTTCGATTTGTTTTCCTACAGCAACACTAGAAAAGATCTGTTGTTGATATCACGTGACTGATGACCTCTGCTGTCATTCAGATGTCGGCTGCGAGAGTTGTGTAGTCATGTGACTAGGAATACAAATGGCCAGATCCAGGTCAAATTTTAGCAACGACGTGCTTTCGTCTCGTGTATCAGGGGATTAAAGACATGACGAATGCTATGCTCACGATTTTTGAGAAAATAAATCATATTCCTATCGATTTCATGCAGGTATATCTCGATGAAGGTCGTTAAAGTGTGCTGGGTCGGCTAGAAAGCGGCTACCCCATGCCGACACCAAATGGTGTCGGCGAATTCCAACTTTTTGATAGGGAATGCGCTCTGACCCTACACCCCAACATAAATGTCCAAATATAAAAAAATGGGGTGGCAAGGGTCAGAGGAAACTCGGACTACGTGACATCCAGCCCGGTTAGGTCTGTTGTCGGAGGATATGAAAGCTAGGATGTGCGGGGCCCAAGGTAGCAAGCTACAAGCGCAGGGCCGGCCCTAGGACGTGCGGGGCCCAAGGTAGCAAGCAACGAGCGCAGGCCCGGTCCTAGGATGTGCGGGGCCCAAGGTAGCAAGCGACGAGCGCAGGCCCGGCCCTAGGATGTGCGGGGCCCAAGGTAGCAAGCGACCAGCACAGGACCGGCCCTAGGATGTGCGGGGTCCAAGGTAGAAAGCGACGAGCGCAGGGCCGGCCCTAGGATGTGCGGGGCCCAAGGTAGCAAGCAACGAGCGCAGGGCCCCAAGCAAAAAAAATGCATTGCCTAAAAAGCGCAGGGTCAAAGGCGATTGCCTCGTTAGTCTTGCCCTAGGACCGGGCTAGCTATTTCGGCATGGAGTGATGAGTGGTCTTCAACAGATGTTGTATGTGTGTGATATGGATTTTTAACGTAGCGGGAGGTCGTGGGTTCGATCCCCGGCCGAGTCATACCAAAGACTTACAAACATGGTACTAACAGCTGCCTCGCTGGGCGTTCAGCATTAAGAGGTTAGTGTTAGGACTGGTCGGCTTGTTGACAGGATAATGTGACTGGGTGAGACATCATGTTACATGTCTGCGGCATGATGCCCCAGTGCTAGACCACTATAAACTGCCACATTGCAGACATCGTAGCGATATGACTGAAAACTTGTTAAAGTTACGTTAAAAATCCAAATCACATCACACAACACAACACTTCAAATTTGAGTAATTTGGGTATTTCACTTTTTGGGATGAGACCTTTCGGCGATTGTAGGGTTTGTCCTCAATCTTCCTTGTTTAGCATCTGAGGTGATAACTATTATCATATTTGGGAAAAGATTATTTTTAAACCGTTGCCTTTAAGTGTGATTATTTGTGATTATGTTTCTTTGTCAAACGTAGTAAGTCATCTGCTATGATTTGATGGACCTTGATCATTTCCTTTGAAAACAAATACCAACGTATATGCGTGTCATTGGAAGAAAAATTCTTTCTTATTTTTAAACACATTGCTTTACGTGCTAGCTTTAACAAGTCACAGAGAGTAATCCGAATACAATTAAGCCTCCACGTAAGGGATGTTTTGGGAGGTAAGAAACAAATCAAAACAAGATCCTCTGTTAAATTAGAATGATCAAAATAGCACATGGACATATCAATACCTGAAGAAAAATTAGCGTAAATTGGATATTTGTTTACTAGTATTACCAAATGGCAGATCCCATGTGTCAAGCATAAGTTGGATATTTGTTTACATGTGTTGCAAATTGGCAGAGCCTCTGTGACAAGCGTAACTTGGATTTGTGTTTACATGTGTTGCCAACTGGAAGAACCCCTGTGACAAGCGTAACTTGGCAGATCCTTTTGGTCTTACAAACACGACGAAGAACTCTATTTCTCACTACTCTCTTCATCTGATGACGAAACAACCATAGAGAAACCACTTTCTCTTAAATATATAACCAAAAACACAAAAACGCAGACTTCCTATTTAGCTCTTTATAATCCGAATTTGTTTACACACAACATGGAGTCATATATCGTTGTAATTAAACCTTTTGCAGAAACGGTTCCGCCAAAAGACGACCGATACCCTAGTTAAATAAGTTTGGGTGGAGTTATTTTTATCTAATGTTGATAAAACATTTACAGATAAACTTCTCCCTATCAGTTCGTTTAACAGAATTGACGAATACATTCAACATAATTTGTTTTAATGGACTATTGGGGTTTGTAAGGTTATACTTGTATAATATAGGGATCAGTCTGTGCATAATTTTGCTATATAGCTACCAATATAACTACCAATTTCTCAATGATTTGCAGTGTTTTTCTACATGTTTGTTTTGTTGAACTTAGACTTCGAACCCCGGACAAGTTATATCAAAGATATAAAAATGGTACAAACAGCGGCGCTCAGCATTAAAAGGTTAGTGTTAGGACTCGTCAGCCTGTTGTCAGGAAAACTTAACTGGGTGGGACATATGTCTGCGGCATGATGTCCCACTGCTAGACATCACTATAAACTGCCACAATGCAAACAAACCTCGCAGCGATATGACTTCAAATTATTAGAAGATACGTTAAAAATCCAAATCACACACAACTGAGCTTTGGCCAGTGTTTTGGTAATAACCTGCAAATGTTTGTATATATATAACCCAGTTAGCAAGAAAGCAAACACCATGACAAAATTCCACGGAAGACAAACCTCTGCAAGCAAAATCAAAATTCCACCATAAAACAAACAATAATAGGTAAGGATGCTGAAGAGTTGCGCAAAATGTCTTCGGAATAAAAATATAAAGATAAGGGCATTAAAGGGAATACATCCTTAAAATAAAGGTCTGTATGAATAGCAATCTTTAGAGCGGCCAAGGCCTTCTTAGTTGGAATAGAATGTAGCCCACAACAAACTAGTTGTCTTAGCTGCTTCATTCGACGTGCACGAGATGCGCGTTGGGCCTACTCCACATTCCCAAGCCATCAGGACGATTACGAAATTTATAACACTGTGCCTAAACTCCCTTTTAAATTTAGTTTGAAAAGCAGCGTATCTTAACAGCATCATAATTGTCAAATACATGTGTCGCATATTAGGACCAATACAGATATTTTTTGTGTAGAATTAATGTTGCATGACTAATATTTACTAACTAGTAATCGATACTCGAATTGTGAGCCACATCTGCGTAAGTCACAGTCATACGATAAATATTATTACTGCAACAGAGTGCGATGCTCGGTGACTTTCCTCCATTTTTAAAAATATCATTTACAAAATTAACAAATAACAACAAACAAGAAACAACAATAATAGTAACACCAACCGATTGGATTTTGCAAACTTTATCCGAGACTCATGTCATTGGCATTTATCTGTGCGGCAAAAACATCTCAGCTCGATCTATATTCTGTTTGTCGGTCGTTACTAACTATAATGTGATCTGTGCAAAAGTAAACAACATGAAGAGGTCAATGCCCGCTCACAGCAAGTACGCGATACAACATCAATCGGTTGCTTGATCCAGACTTGTGTTCAGATCTAGGCGGCGAAAACAGTTTTGGTTAGATTGCCATTTCGCTCAAAACCTGTATAGAATTCCGTACTGTGACGAAGTCAATGCCCGTTCCTGTAAATACTAATGCATTCAGTTTACGGGGTCCTTTTATTTACTAGGGCTTGAAATGTTATTGCTCAGCCTTTCAACGTGAAATACTCTACTTCCTTCCAAACTGAGCTTTCTTTTACAAAAGATTGCAACACGTTTTTGTTGTATTTACGTACAAATATCCCATAAAGGCGGGGCGCTTTTAAGCAAATTTATACCACATTGGGAAGCGCTGAATACAAATATTCGCAGTCTCTCTCTCTCTCTCTCTCTCTCTCTATATATATATATATATATATAGTAAAGTGTTTAATCAGTGGTCGAAATATACAGTTTTAGCCTTCGAAGTACATGGGTAAGGCTTTTCGTCATTTGTTGTTACATACTGTCAAGTGGCTTCAGGTATCCGGCTGCTCTAAGACGCTCATCTTTACAGATCACTGACATCTCACCTATGTCCGCGTGGCTTCGAGTCTGAGCTCGGCCAAAGTAGACATGTGACAAAGCTTGACAGTAGCTTCCCAAGGGTCAGTGGTTCTTCCCGCGGTTTTCCTGGTTTCTTCCTCCCCCGAAATAAACTGGCCGCTATATATAGCCTAGCATGTGCTGAAAATGGTGTTCAACTCACAAAACCACAACAAATTGTGGAAGACAACAGCCTAGGCATGCGCTTTATAACATTACCTTACGTGTTTCCTTAAAAAAAAAAAAACCGAGGTAGCTCGTCTCACACTCAGAATCGTCTATTCTTGCTTTGGACGTACGTTTTTACTTCTTGATAAAGTATATGTATTATTGTGTAAAGAAAGACAATACAAGTTTAACTTTATCATTGTATGGACTTGTAAATGATTAAAAGCTTAATACAGACAGCTCCGGTGGCCTAGTGGTTAGAGCGTCCGCCTTGGATGAGGGAGGTCTCAGGTTCGAACCTCGGCCGAGTCATACCAAAGGCTTATTAAAGTGGTACTAACAGTTGCCTTTCTAGGCACTCAGCATTAAGAGGCTAGTGTTAGGACTGGTCGGCCTGTTGTCGTTATAATGTAACTGGGTGGGACATGATGCTACTTGTCTGCAGACATCGCTCTAAATTGCCACACTGCAGTCATCGTAGCGATATGACTGAAAAATTGCTAAAGCTACGTTCAAAATCCAAATCACACACACACACACATTATTGTAAAAGGTAACAACTGCATCTTATCGGAAGAACTAGAGGACGTTACATATTTTTTGTTTGTGCTGAGGCCATTGTTAGCCGGTTGAAAGTTTTTGTGCCATTTACTGATTTCTTCTTCTTGTCTACGAGCACAAAAAAAGCATTTAAAGTCTGCTTCAATTTTTTTATTCCTTGTTATTATTTAAAATTATTTTATGGGTAAATTCTCTTTCAGCTGAAGTTGTAATGTAATCACAGTAAAAAAAAAATCCCCATTTATGCAATATTATTTTGTCAGCATCCCCGTCAGCTTGTATCCTCCCTTGCGATTTTGAAAACGTAAAGCATCAAGGTTATAAATAGATTTCTATTTTTATTCATTGTGTGGGGGTGTCCTGGTTGTCTAGGGGTGGGGTTCTTCTTATAGACTTTAACGAGTTATGAGAAGTTCCCCTGGTCCTTATTCAGAAGGTTAATTCTGGACACTATATTATTTATTGACTAAATATATTTATGGCTACGAGCCCCCAGTCAGCAATGCCGACAGTTAAATTAAAAGAAATACAAAGATGAAATTTAAACAATAACAATTTAATAAATGAAATTTAAAAGAATTTAAAGTAATCAATGTCTCTCTTTCACCCAATGATCCCTTTGATCATCATTTAAGTTCACAGTGTGAGGAGATTTTTCCCTTCTTGAGTGCTACTCATCTAAATCTCTTCGTTCCCTTGTCTTTCTCTCCTTTCGTGATCTCCACTTCCGCTTCCTCTTCTATAATCCTTGTTCCTTGCCGTTATCTTGACTTCCGGTTCCTCTTCTAGTATCCGGAACCCTTGACGGTATCCCTTGAGGTCACCCGAAATTCACTCGGTATCTCTCACCGTCACCCGAAATTCTCTGAACTTCTCTCGTCCCCCGAAATTCTCTGAAATTCTTTCGTCCCCCGAAAGCTTCCTGTTGAAAGGTATAATGCATTAGCATAGGGTTATAAAAATCTTCCCTCACCCTACGTCACTGAACTGAACCATCAGTTTAAGGCGGGACATTTGGGTCGCGCATGCGCACACATCGAAATTCCCATACACTTCCGCCGCTTACAAAAATGGTGCCATAACACAATCACACAAAGGATTCAAATATCTACATACTGAGCCCTATCAGTATATACATACAAAATATTTCAAATATGATTGTACTAAAATATTACTACGATTAGTAATATGACTATCTATATATTTATATATATTTCCTACACAAGCGTACCAAATCCACAATATTCACATTCAAAGGGTGATAAACGGCAATCCGTTACTCAATGGCAAAAAACAAATTTCTTGTCTACCAAAATATAACTACGCAAAGAATTACAATATTAATTCTTATAGCGGCTAGCGAGCAATACAATTCTTCACAAATACAAATCGTCCTTTCAAAAGGGCGTAAACGTAATAATCCACGAAATAATATGCACACATATTACTAGCGAAAGAAGAGAACATTTTCGCCTCACCAATAAGGTGTACATAGTAACATTATGAATAATGATGCAACGAATCAACATCGTAATCAATCGTAAACAAAAGTACTAGCTAAAGTCATGAAAAAAAATGCAAAAGTACTAGCTAAAGTCATGAAAAAAATGCAAAATATTAAGGTCATAATTAACTATTCATACTTCAATACAAGTAAAATGTATACATACGACAAATTCTCTTCAATTAACAGCAGTCGTATCAAGCAGAATCAACGTAACATCAAACTTACCTGATCGAAGCTATTTCATGAATTTCCTAAATTCCGCCAATTTTTACGAATGGCTAACGGAGTGTGTGTCACTGCGACTCTTAAACACCAACTGACGAATTTCAGGCTTGTACAAGTCTTATGCCAGTTCCTCGAATCAAGTCCCACCTACAACGCATCCCGATTGGATGGCGACGGACTCTGGTCATTTGATCGAACTGTCAATCATACAAATGTCAGTCTGTTTGTCCCCATGTACTGTCCAGCCTACCATTGTCGGCTTCCGGCTCTTTGAAGTTGTCTACGTCACGTGTTCCCATGTACAAAGATTCCCGCCAGATTTCCACTCAAGAGCTCAAACAAAGACTGGGTTACGTAAGAGGATCAGCCAACTTAGGTACTTGGAAAAGCAAAGCGTACCTGGCTCCACTTACAGACTTATAAATACATGTATAATACAAGGGGTTGGGGTAAAACATCACACATTGATTTATAATTTTCAATACTGCAAGGGATAGTTTTACACACAACTATACTGGTGCATCCACCTGCCTAATATAAAAATTATAAAAAGTAAAAGTGAGATCAAGAGGTCCCATATTTTTGGATAACTATTTTAAAACTGAACATAAGAATGTTATTCACTCGACTTGACATGTCGATGACAGTTCATAACAAGAGCAGTTTGCTTACCTTAACCCCAAGATTATACCTGTATTTTCACATTTGAAGGTAATTTCCGACACCAAGTGATGCTCAGATTTCAAACGCAAGCCCTTGTCCTAGGTAATAATTCTGAAAAAATGTTGTGTAGTATATAACTTGATACAGCTTGCGATAGTTGTCATCCAAACCGTTTTTTGAGATATTCTACTTGCCTTGAGACCACGTTTACAGCTATGGGTTGATAGCTTTTCCTCCTAGTCGACTATTGGTATTTCGCTGTCTATATACTTCGAAGTAACTATGGGACGTGTACATGCCTCGCATCAGCTTCAAGAACCACTCAAGCCTGAAACACATGCTTCATAAATATATCCATATCTTTAATTATTAAACCAAAATATTGAAAAAAATCACATCATATTCTTAAGTTAAGAAATTTTTACAGGAGCTAATTTATGAAACTATTCCCTGACACATAACTCAACTGCCACCAAGTATGCTGTCATCTTCTTCGCGTTTGGAACCAAACGGAAGTTTTCAATGTGAACGATGAGCCTGCTCACTTTCGTATCCGGGTTGTTGCATGAATCTATGTTCAGTGAAGGGGTGGATGTAAGCTTCTACAGACATCCAAGGGTAAAAACTGTGTCGTCTGTACCCAATGTATGCAATGTCTAATTGTAATATTTCCAAAAGACTGAAGAAAAATAAAACGGGTTGGTGTGGGATATTCCCGTTATTTCTCAACTTTACTGAAATTCACTGAATTGTCCAGAAATTGCGAAACTGTATTAAATGTATCACCCCTATGGTGCGAACCATATACTCGCCCATGCAAATATTTTAGTGTTGAAGCTTTGTTATGTTTAAAACGCGACGATGATGACAATATTAGCCCCAAAACAAGACACGAATCGCATTGACGGGCTTATCCTATTGCAGGAAGAATAGTCCATGTTCAAGTTAGACAGTCATATTCAAATAAAATAGTAAGCTCTTCAGTTCTTTTAAGTGTAAAAATATAACACGTGACTTAAAGAATTCTTTCTAAAAATTTAGTCGTTTGAAAATCATTTTGCTTGATTGGCAAAATTTGATTTTTCAAAAAGCACTTAGCAAAATAATAATCTTCATACAGACAATGAATTTTGACAGAGATCCTAAAAGTAAAATCAGATATTGAAATCTCAAATGAGTTTGTAAAATGGCTGCATTGTACTCTCAACAGTCTTGAAATGTAAAATTCTTCGCGATTAATTATCTTTAGTTGTTAAAAGCGGTTCTTATCGAGAGAAAATGGTAAATTTTAAGACAGACCTCTGTATCGATTATGTTTGGTTATGTGTGTGTGTGTGTGAGAGAGAGAGAGAGAGAGAGAGAGAGAGAGAGAGACAGAGCGAGAGACAGAGAGAGAGAGGGAGGAGGTGGTGGTGGAGTACGAATTTTTTCCAGGAAAAAAATCAAATAATCTTGATAATTTTGTCCACTAGAGCTGAATCTCTTTATCTTTTGCCATGTGCCTTAAATTTGTTTCTAATATTTATTTTTTGAAAATAATAGTTCCACTGTCATTAATGATGTAATTAAGTTTGCAATAGCAGGGCCAGTCTTATAATTAAAATGAATGCACTAAGAAACAGTGGAAGAAAAAGTCACTGCAGATAAGTGGGAACATTAAAAGGTAGTTGCAAGACTGACTGAAGGAAGAAACAAACGAACGAATAATGAATACGAAAAGAGACACCAATTGGAGAATTACGAAATATATACATTTACACACTAGAATGAATAAACAAGAGGATAAATAAATATCCAATACACGAATGTGGGATTTTGATATCTAATCGAAAACGTACTTGTTTTACTCACATAATGTTACATTTCGTTTCAAATTGGGTGAATATGAAATTCAGAATGTTATATTTAGTCGCAATGGACACAGTAGCCAGGAAACTCAGGTTCGCATGACACGCATGCTTCTGATTCAGTTGCTTACAGCCAGATCCTGGGTCAGGAAGCTGGGTCAGATGATCAGTTCATTATTTTAGGTTAATTGTCCAACAGAGGTCTCGTACTTTTTGTTAGGCAGCTATTATATAACGTGATCTGGATCCTGGATAAACTGGAATATGCCATTAAAGAAGACAGGCTCATCCAATATATCAACGCTGTTGTCACTTAAAAGTAAATTATTCAGTTATGCATAGACAGAGGATCTCAACGGTAATGATTTAATACTGAATTTATGAAATGAGTTGAATAATGTCCAGCTTTTGAGATGTTGTTTATCACTAAGTTGTAATTTTAATGCAAACATTTTAAAGAGAAAAAAATAAGGAATATTTTGGTTCATCCTGGCTCAGACGTTGCGTCCTTCATTTATTGCGTAAAAATAGTCCCAGGCGCTAGTTGAATTAATAATTAGCAGTTCTATAACCGGTAACATTCAGAAGTATACTTTTTGTTGGCGAATTATAATTCAAAGAGCAACTGTCCTTCCACATCAATAGAATAGAATAGAATAGTTGACAGGTTAGTCAAGCCATTATACATCAATTTCGATTAGAATGTTTACAATGTTTCCACCTAAAGTGTGTCAGCTCCACTACTAAGCATTCCAGTTGCTGGATTTTCATTTGACGGGATGATTACTGGATGCAGAAATTTACTGTGACATATACACTAACCTGCGTGTTTGTTATCGACTCAGATGAACTTCGTGGCACCAGGCAAGCATTTCTACGATCCGCCATTTTTCTGCTTGATGTGTTCACGATTCCACATGTGAAACGGATTGACTGTCAGTACAGTTAAGGTTTCCTTGTTTTATACCAGTTTTCCTTTATGTGAAAATGAGCTTAAGTTTTGAAACACAAAAAGTTCTATATTTGTATCGATGGATCTTATCTTTGCATTGTATTTCTTGCATCATCATAATGAAATAAATACATAAATACCAGCCATTTCTCAGGCCAGTATATTCCTTGCTCTCATATTGTTTAGTCACCTAGCGTTTTCTGAACAAGAAAATTAGCGTATCTGTGAACAACAACAGCCACCAATGACAACTCATCACCAAGGTGACAAGTTGCTGAATCTGGCTTGGACTTTCCTTGAACAGATGAGAGAAATAAAATTGTTGTCCCGCAATCGATGGTCTCTGTGTGTGTGTGTGTGTGTGTGTCACAGAGAGAGAGAGAGAGAGAGGTATGAATAAGCTACACCAGAGGTTTTATTTACCAGAAAGGATGAAACTTTGGCAAAAGCTTAAAATAAATTTAATCGAATTCCGGGAAGGAGGAACGGCATCATTCCAGAAAATTATGACCCTTACTTAGTTTAAAATTATCTGCTAATAAATATATGTTCTTGGAAGTATATTCTAGGAAACAGTTTCGTTTCCTGGACTTTGTACTTGTCACGAACTGAAAGAGCATATTGAAGTTTTACGGATGTTTTATCACCAGGTAATATATAACAAGGGGCTATTAGCCAGCTGACTTTCGTTTTTAAGAATATTGAAATTTCTGTTTAAATATTATACAGTTGATATGTATTTTAGACATACTCGGTACGTTAAGAGTATTATATTGTTTAATTGTCTTACCTTCTCAAGGCTGAGAATCAGGTTGATGAACTCTCTCTCTCTCTCTCAGCTCACCTTACGATCTCAACAAGCCCACTCTACCATTACTCCAAGCCCACTCTACGATTACTCCAAGTCCACTCTTGGATTACTCGAAGCTCACTCTACGATTACTCCAAGCCCACTCTTCGATTACTCCAAGCTCACTCTACGATTACTCGAAGCTCACTCTACGATAACTCCAGCTCATCCATTTTGGAGTGCCATAAAAAGCAGTCTGATACGTAGCTAACATTTGTTATTTACTAGGCTTTCAGGTGACAATGGTGTGCACTTGGATTTTCACTTAATATCCCAGTTTTTATCAACACAACACGTACAACGGTTAAATGATATTGACACTACCGATGCCACTCAAGGGACAGTTGCTAATGATGCTATTACGTTTGCTTCTTTACACTCACTCATACACATATGTCTGTCTTTTATCTCTCGCTTTTACATACATACATACATACATACAAGCATGCATGCACACACACACACACACACACACACACACGGGGCCCTAACTCGAAAAGCACTTTGCATGTAAGATACATGTTCCATAGATTTGACTTTTAAGTAATAGTATTGTGTCTGGTCTATACGTTTTAGTCAAATGTTGTCAGTAACCTAAGAAAAACAAATTACATATCCCCTCAATATAATTCTTCCAGTGCATCTTCATTTCTTTCACAACGTTATTCCCACTGTATAAACTTTTTCTCATATTTAGACTGGCCATATCCAGTCGTATACAGTTGAGCCAATAATAATGTTTTTAAAAATAACCTATTCTGAATGGACCTAGATTGGATTGCAGATTTCATTTATATGTCAATGTTTTACTGTTCACAACAAAATACCTGCAAAGGAAATGCACATTTATTAGTTTAGAAGATGTTAGAACCAGGGACGGCCTTTGACCAATTGGACCGGACGCCCCCACTGGGACCACACGCGTTCAGGCCCGGCCCTAGGGCAAGGCGAACGAGGCAACCGCCTTGACCCTAAGCTTTCAGGAAATCAACTCCGCAATGCAATTGTTTTGCTTGGGGCTCCGCTCATCGATTGATGCCTTGGGTCACGCACCTCCTAGGGCCTGCGCGCGTGTGTCATTTTTAAAAATACATCTAAGAAATTTTAAAGATAAGTAAATGTTAAGTTCAGTATCATATAAAACTTGTTTAAGAGTTTCCAAATGCCGTTCTCACAGAGGGCCCATCGCACAAATCGGGGGGGGGGGAGCGTCAAATGATCCAAATAGGGCCCCGCGTTTGCTTAAGGCCGTTCCTCACTAGACCAAACTGCTTGGCATTAATGAAGCCTCTCTGTACTTTTACTGCGGTAGAGTGGGTTAATTTTCCAAGATACATGATCTACTTGCCCTACTATTGAACAGCATTTGGTAGGTCATTGACCTGATCGTTGGCAAAACGTTCACTTTCCCAGATTAAGTCGACATGACATTGTGTTTGTATGACCTGTTAGTACCAGTTATTAGAAGCTGACTAACAAGAGAAAGGTAAATGAATGCTGTATTTTTTATGCATCCTCTAATGCTTTACGTGATACAGATAAAAGTTTCCCCCAGAGGAATATAGCGTAAATTCGGCTATGTTTTACGTAAATCGTTGCTTGTATGGACAATGTATGAACATAATGTCTGTCGGTATAGGCCATAGACCAAGCTACAACAAAATATATAATAAACTAGCACGCACTACACATGTGTATGTATGTATGTATGTATGTATGTATGTATGTATGTGTGCGTGCGTGCGTGCCTGCGTGCCTGCGTGCATGTATGTATGTATGTAATCCCATACATCCGTCCATCTATCTATCTTCCAAATATAACTAATCCAACTATTTTTCCTGTTGAATAATATCTGAGATATTCAAATCAAATTTCCAAATTTGAACGATGAGTGCTGGAACTTTTGCGGGCTTCACAAATACTCCAAATACACAAAATGAACACTGCATTTCAGAATTCAATTTGTAAACATAGGTGTCGCAATAATTCCCCTTTCGCACATATGCATTCAAGGGTATATATGGGCAGTTTTAGTTTAAAGGATTTTAAGCGGTCAGATACGGTAATGTTAGAAACAAATACTACCAGTTCACATCTGATACTGTTGAAGAGTCTGACCCATAGGAGTTGGAGTCTGTATTTGTCATCACTGTTGTTTCGATAAATTATTGCCCTTGTGTAAAACTACCAATTTGTTTTCTGTAAAGGGCGGTCGTCTTGAGCCCTAACTTGGGTGTTCATTAAAAATTGGCTGGGAATATACTTTGTTTTGGATGTTATTGTTTGCAACTTTTGTACCCCGTAACAATTTCGGTGGCAGCGATGGGATTGCAAAGTTGTTGGATATTTGACAGTAACACTGAAATAGCACAAGTACCAAAGTTTTGTCAGAGCAGTGTAGCTGCAAATTGCTAACGCATATACTTTGTAACTTTGTGTGGGTGTGATTCCTGTTAAGCCAAGGATAAACAAAATAAGGATTGAAATGACGACCCAAGGTAGCATTATCGATGAGGAAGTACGAACGATTGTTGAAGAGCACAGCATTCCAAGGGATAGAACGAGAAGGAAACAGCAAACAAATTTGATGCAATTCACAGATATTGAGGGAGACTTCAGTGGTGAAGAACCATATGACATGGAAATAGAGGAAGAGACTCCTGTAAGAAAACTGAAGAAAACACAGAGCAAACTAAAAACATCCAAGGACACCAACAAGCAAACTGAACGTGACCGGTGACAGTTAGAGAGGGAATACGCAATTGAAAGACAAAAATTGGACCTTGAAAGAGAGAAGTTGCGAATGGAACACAATCTTAAACTTAAAGAGCTGGAGTTAGAGATAAAAGGGTAAAACATCAGAAAGACGTAGATAATAATAATAATAATAATAATAATAATAATGAGGACTTTGTATAGCGCCTAATCTTTAGAGGTTCTAAGCCCTTTACAACGTTAGACACCTATAACATACAAAAATCATATAATGTTATGATTACAAAAAACAAAACAAAACAAAACACAATGAAATACGAAAACATAAATAAACATGCTGAAAATATTTAAGGTAGGAAACATTATTAGGTCATTAAGTTTGTTCTTGCAGTCAAAATAAGTGAGTTTTAAGAGCACTCTTGAATGGGATCACTGTGTCTTTGTGTCTAAGTTCAGTGGGCAATTCATTCCACATTGCTGGGCCCTGGTATGCAAAAGAATTTTGTCCATATGACTTCGTTTTCGAAATGGGAATAATCAGTATACGACTGTCAGAAGAGGAGCGTAAATATCTTGTTGGTGTGTACACATGGGCGAGGTCGGATAGGTATGTTGGACTGAAGTCTGTCAGTGAAACGTAGCACAGAGAACACATTGTGGGTTTGATTCTGGATCGAATGGATAGCCAGTGTAGGGTACAGAGTAGCGAGGAGGTGTGCTCTGATCGCGGTACTCTAAGTATGATCCAAGCAGCTGTGTTTTTAACTTTTTGAAGTTTCTGAAGTAGATATTGAGATGAACCAGACAGAACTGAGTTACAATAGTCCAGTCTTGAAAGTACTAATGAACACACAAGTGTTTTAGTGGCATCAACTGAAAGATATTTGCGAATGAAGCTGGTGCGTCTCAGCTCAAGATATGCAGCCTTGCATATGTTCATGACATTTTGGTGCAGTGTGAGAGTACTGTCCAGAGTGACACCTAGGCTTCGTACTGACTGTGTGAATTTAATGTTGGTGTTGCTGATATTTATTGTTTGAGGTAAAGGATGTGAATGAGAAAGTTTTTGTGTTGTGATCAGAATGGCCTCAGTTTTATCATCATTCATCTGAAGCTTGTTACATGTCATACATGATTTCACATCAGAAATGCACCTCTCTACACCTTGGATAGTAGCATCAACTTCAGTTGGGTGGCTAGATTTGTATATTTGGGTGTCGTGCGCGTACAATTGGTGAGACATTGAATGATGATCTATGAAACTTGAGAGTGGCTGAGTGTATAGAATGAAGAGAACAGGTCCAAGAACAGACCCCTGTGGAATACCACAACATAGATTAAATGGGCTGGAGTGACTCTCATTTGCAGACACTGTTTGTGTCCTGTGGACCAAGTAGGACTTCAACCACAGTAAGGCTGTATCATGAATGCCAAATACATGCTGGAGACAGTGAAGTAATATATCCTGGTATCTTGTGTCAAGTGCTGCAGACAGATCAAAGAGGGTGAGGACTGTAATCTTCCCGCTATCCAAAGCAGAGAGAATGTCATTAACTACTTTTAGAAGAATAGTTTCAGTACTGTGGCAAGGGCGATATGCAGATTGTACATTGCTAAAAAGACTGTTTGAATTCAGATGAGATACAAGCTGGGATAGAACAACTTTTTCTAAGATTTTTTATATGAATGGGAGATTAGAAACTGGACGGCAGTTCTTTAAATCATTATGGTCGAGTGTTGGTTTCTTCAGCAAAGGCTTTGCAATGGCAGTTTTGAAAAATGATGGGACTTCCCCGGATGAGAGAGAGTTATTAATAACATTAGTTAGTGATGGCAATACTGGATCTAAGCACATAAGCAGGAGTGATGTTGGAATTGGATCAAGTTCACATGGCGTTGGTGTACTCATCATCACGATTGTACGTACTAAATCCATAGAGACAGGTTCAAATGCTGCTAATGGTTGTCGCTGAAATTCTGTATCCTAACTGTATCGTGACAACGATTCAATTGAAACTGTGTTGTCAAGTTTATCTCTAATGGTTTGTACTTTGTCACGGAAGAAATTTGCAAACAGGTCCGGAAGGTCGACTGGAGATAAGGTAGTTGGAAGTGGTGTACATTTGTTCCTTGACAATAGCTTGTTAATTATATCGAAGAGCTCTTTGCAGCTGGAACTTTCCATGATTTTAGTACTGTGGTGGGCTGGTTTCACTGCATGGACTATGTTTGTGACGTTCTTCTTAGCGGCTTCATATATTTGCTTATGAAGATTGAGTCTTTTGAACTGATACTCTGCACGTGGTGGCTGGGGCATGTTTGTCGAGCAATGAACGCAGGCAGTTGTCGAGTTGTTCTGCTGTAGGAGGGAAGCAAGTTGTTAGGTTTGTTTGGATGTCATGCATTAGTTTGGTTCTATTTATCCTACGGAGGTTTCTCTTAGTAGCAAATAAAGGTGGAGGGTTAGGAACTGACACGTCAAGAGGACCGCAGAATATTATCATCAGGTTTATGAAGAATCCAGTCTAAAATATGACCATGTTTATATGTGGGTTGGTTAACTGACTGTTTGAGGTTGAAAACATTAATTGAATCTAGGAGTTTTGATGTGTTTGGGTTTCCGGGACAGTCAAAGTAAAAGTTGAAATCTCCAAGAATAATCTGGTTGCCACCTATCGAATTTTCATACTCCCGGAGATTAGGAAACTGATCCAAAAAGAGAGATTCAGTCAGTTTGTTTTTTCTACGAGGAGGAGGGCGGTATAGGCAGAAAAAAATGGACTGACCTTTGTTACATTGTGAGTGTGGTTTGGACTAGTTCAAACGATGTGTGGTAGAAAATGAATGTTGTGGTGTGGCTAAGACGTTTGATCATGGAGTTCTTTGTGATGACAGCAATTCCACCTCCGCGAGAGTGGCGGGGAAACGACTTGATGGAGTAACCGGTGGGTGTTAGATCCGCGCACTTGGGCTCATTGCCTGATGCTTTTAGCCATGTTTCTGTCAGGAAAAAGAAGTCGATATTCTGATTGCCGATAAAATTAATTAGCACATATATCATGAAAAACGGCACTAAAACGGAGCAGCTGCTTCAGTCCGGTTAAGCGATAACGGCCATCTTGACTATTGATAAAAAGGATGACAGCCTCCCATTCAAAGTCAAACTTTAAACTTACAGTCATCAAGAGAATGAAGATATTCTTATATTTCTCTCAGAATTTGACGCCGTGGCTGATCATGCAAAATGTGGCGAAGAAATGAAAACCCTGCAACTGAGAACGCTACTAACAAGAGAGGCAAGAGAGGTAGCACGGCAAACAAGAAAGAGCTATGTTGAGCTAATAAAGGCCCTGATAAATAGGTTTGGGAAAAGACCTCACGAATATTATAACCAGTTAGTTAGTATAAGAAGGGATGCTAACGAAACATACAGAGGTTTGATATCACGTATAGAGCAATATTTAACACGTTTCATTGATAGTCGTGATCCACATAGATATTTAGCAGATGAGTACTTCTTGAATGCCCTACCGCCAGTGCAGGCCCAGTGGATACGGCGCAATAAGAGCAATGGGTCTGTTGTCGACGCTGCTGAGGACTACGTTTTGCCCATCAATTACAGCTAGTTCGACCCTCAGCACAGCCGACAACACGCAAATAACCAAGCATCAAGTTCACCTCAGTCCAAGACAAATGGTTTGATAGAAAGATCCTATGGAGACAAAAAGTGCTATAAATGTCATTAGAAGGGTTATGTTTTGCGTGATTGTTCCAGCAGAAATAAACAAAATCAAGCAACCTACTTTGTCCAGAGTACCATTGGTGAACGGTCAATAAATGTACCGCGAACAGTGAACAACAAGGAAGTATTATTTGTTAAAGATACAGGTGCAGAAATTACCCTGATACAATACACGAGGACCTTGTCGATAAGTCATGTATCCTTGAAGGACAGAACCTGTCACTCTACACTGCCATTGGACAGCCTTTTGAGGCGAAGTTAGCCATAGTAGAACTAGACACGCCATACTACAAGGGTCATGTTCAGGTTTGACTGGTATCTGACTTGGCAGCACAAGCGCTGCTGGGTATGGACATTCTACGTAGGAAAAAAGGGACTATGGTAGTAACAATGAACCAGGCAAGGGCTCAGAAAGAGGAAGCTGAAGAAAGTGAAAGGAAAATAAAATAATGGTGGGTCCGATCCCATGAACTGGACGACGTGCATCTAGATAGTCTATTTTCGGACGAAGATAGTGCTTATGGTCCTGATGAAGACGAGGATGCCATCCATCGTGAAGTTGAGGCTGACGACAAGAACTTGTCGCTTGCTTAGCTGCACAAAAGAATGACAGCTCGTTGGTTGGTGTGAGAGAGAAGGCCATGCCATCTGAAAGTGAAGCAGAAGGCATGAACAATGCATATTTCTGGGAGCATGGAATTTTAAAATGGAAGTGGAAGTCGTCGGATGGAGAAAAATATGGAATAAAATTAGTTTTGCCAGAGCAGTTACTTTAAGTAGTTGTAGATTTAGAGAGAGCTGTACTGTTATCAGCAACTGTGTGTGATGAAAAACCAACTAAACCATTCACAACATTCGAATACAAGATACATTCCGATCACGCAGAAACCCTATCGTATTTCCCATGCAAAAATGGCTGAAGTCGGAACTATAACAAACGAAATGTTACAGCAATAATTGATAAACACCGTCTACAAGCCCCTGGAGTTCGCCAGTTGTACTTGTTCAAAAGAAAGATGGAAGTCTGCGACGTTGTGTTCATTACAGAAAATTGAACAACATCACACTCTTTGATGCCTATCCTACACCAAAGATAGACGAACTTTTTGAGAAGTTGGGAAATGCAAAATATATTAGCAAACTCGACATGACGAAAGGTTACTGGCAGGTACCTCTGTCTAAAGAAGCGCAAGTGAAATCTGCTTTTTTGACACCTTTCGAATTTATGAATTTACTGTTATGCCTCTCGGAATGAAAACTTCCCCTGCTACATTTTCGCGCATGATGGACTTGTTGATGTCCCAATTTCGTGATGTTGTATCTTACTTTGATGACATCATTATTTTTAGTGAGACCTGGGATGACCACATTCAAGACGAGCAGTCTTGGAGAGATTGCGAGCAAACAATCTGAAAGTTAGACCTTCCAAGTGTGACATTGGAAAGGATGCTATTGTTTGCCTTGGTCACATTGTTGGTGGAGGACAAATTAAACCAGACTACGCCAAAGTCGGAGCTATGGTTGACTTCCCACTCCCGACAACAAAGAAAGAAGTTCGATCATTTCTAGGAATGGTGGGCTGTTATAGAAAATTTATCACGAATTTCGCTGAACTCTCGGCTCCGCTTTGTATTTTGACAAGGAAGGGGGAGCCAAATCGTGTTACATGGGATGAGACAGCTGTTAAGTCATTCAGTGACTTGAAGAATGCACTTGCAAAGGCACCTATTTTGATCATCCCTGTTTCTGAACGCCCATTTGTACTGCAAATGGATGCAAGTGATGTGAGCATTGGAGCTGTTTTGAGTCAGTACGAATACAATAGGGACGAACATCCGATAGCGTATCTTAGCCGCAAACTATTGCCCAGGGAGCAAAAATATTCTACAACTTACAAAGAATGCCTTACTATAGTATGGGCGACAGAATCTCTTCACTACTACTTGTGTGGTGCTCCACACACTGACCATAACCTGCTAACCTGTCTAAGCCAAAACAAAGGAAAAAACCGAACGGCTTCTGAGATGGTCCCTGTGTCTTCAACCTTACGAGTTCACTATCAAACATCGTCGGGGAGCAGAAAATGCAAGTGCTGATGGAATGTCAAGTTGCTGGAGTCTAAGACTGTGTTTTAGTGTTCATTCTTGTTGGACTTATCTGAATTAAGACCCATATGATGATGTGTATTATATCTTGTGTACTAATTAAGTACTTTCGTAATGCAGATCAGTTTGATTTTAAGTGAATCCAAAATGTTTGTTTTAGTTGTGCTAAATATTCTATTCGGAATATGGATATATTTAGTGAGTCATTGAATGCTTACACTGTGTACCCTAATTGCCAGGGAGATGCCAGAACTTTTACATTTCATGAAGTAAGGTAATTGCATAGAACTGTATACAGCCAAATAGTAACCCTTCGATCTTGCTCATCCATCCTTTATAATTTTGTTCGAAAACTAAAGTTTTCTTTTAAGGGGGAGCGTGTTACCGTCATTTTAATGCTTAACATTTCCCTTAAATTTATTGTTTAAATATTGAGCATCATTAAGACAAGAGACATGGGTGTATGTGGTAGTTTTATTTTAAAAGCATGATATGCGGTCAGATATGGTAATGTTAGAAACAAATACTGCCTAGTCCATAGGAGTTGGAGTCTGTATTTGCCATCACTGTTGTTTTAATAAACTATTGCCCTGTTGTAAAACTACCAAATTGTTCTCTGTAAAGGGCGGTCGTCTTGAGCCCTAACTTGGGTGTTCATTAAAAATTGGCTGGGAATATACTTTGTGTTGGATGTTATTGTTTGCAACTTTTGTACCCCTTAAAAAAAAAAATATATATATATATATATATATATATATATATATATATATATATATATATATATATATATATATATATATATGTATGTATGTATGTATGTAGTGGGCTCCAAATATAATGGCATCAGTTTTAAAGCAATTTAATTAGATCTGCAAATGATTTAAAAATTATCGCCTACAATAAGCAAGATTTTAAAAATGAAATTTATCCCCAGCATTTGCTATGCTACCATGAAGTTGATGCAATTTCCTGAAACATATAGACTGCATTTGCAGCATTTACCTTTCAAAATAGCTAAAACTATAAATACTAAAATAGTCAGCTACCACCTTATACAGGGTTATACAGTGTTTACAGTCTGTTAGAAATTGTTACAAAATTACCATTATACAATCACTAAATCATGAAACCACTCGCACAATTGGATTAAAACCTGCAGAGACGAGGATTCGACATAACGCTGTCAGAGTTGCATACAAAATGATTTCACAGCTACAACCGTCAGGCCCACTCGGAAAGGATTTCGTTGGGTGTGTACAGGGGGAAGGCGGACAATGTCGTGCTGCTGACCAAGTATGGTCCATTAATGTATTTACCATCAAGCACATGTGGTCCAACCATGTCAGGCATGTAGACCAAGTAAAGCATTTGTGTGAGAGGAATTGCATGTTGTTCTCGCCGATACGGAACTTCCGCTAAGGTTTATTTTGGGATCCGCATGCAACCGTACGCATAATTAGTAAATCCGTTCAGAACCATCCATCACTTGGTGTCTAACAGGAACAAACTTACTTTATTTAGTGCGACGGTATACACACATCTGATTTGTAATTTTTGTATAAAAAAATTCTATTTTGTTATTTTTTACCGGGTCAGATTGTGTCACATTCTAAGACATTTTACATATATATCGTGGCCGAAGATCCTATTGCATAATCACGTGTGAGAGACATGTCGCCTTCTTCTTGTTTTTATCTGGTCCTCTAGAGTCTAGATCCACTGGGGGAGACCAAAGCCAACAACGACTGAATATATTTTGGGACGCAATTCCGCGTATTCCTCGATTGGCTAGGCCGATCACTCATCTTTGAACCTACAAACAACTTTTTTTTATATGTTTGTCATTAAACAGTGGATGATCTTTTGTATATCCGCTGGTGTAAAATTCATTTACCGTTGACGCCTCGCCCATGTCCGCGTACACATAATTAATTGGTGGCAATATGCATAAAGAGTGAATCAGTGTCCATATACATCATTTTGATGTTGTCACCGTACCACTGTTTGATCATGTCATAATAAAACTTATATGAGCAGTTTGGACGAAACCAGCAAGGATGCGCCAACGTAGATAAGCTTTGTCAACTTCTGCTTCAAATTTTTAGTGTGTATAACAATGAGTCAACCATCGAAGATCTTTCGGGACACGAATTGCCGATTTTGAAGTTCGCCTTGTTCGCCATCATGGACACGGTCGAACCGAATACGTTTCTGACGATTCTCCATAGTCTTGCCAAACACATCATTATTCATGAGCATGAAGAATGTCTCTCAAACTTTCTCGTTCGTGGCCATTGTGCGCAGATCCTTATTCCGATGGATCCGCGAGACTCACATACCCACTCGAAGATATAATTGCAAATTATATATATCAACTCGCAGATATAATTGCAAATTGCAAATTACGTGTCAACTCGCAGATATAAATGCAAATTAGGTATGTCAACTATGTAGTTCTTATTAGTTCACGGGTTTGTTACTAGTTTAGTGCCTTCTATATACTTGTATCAAGTAATATTTATAATCTCACATATCGGACGCTGATACGGGGACAGACCCAGTGGGGCACCGACATTGCTCCAGGTGCAGACGGATAATCATTGTGGCTTTTGTGAGGCTCGCCTGGATACTCTGGGTCAACTTCATAAATGTATGTGATATCACTGTAACTGTAATGCTTGTGAATGTTCACGCTCTAATGATTGACCCTCTGATAGCCGCCAATATGTCCAGACCATAGAGATTGCTGTCGTCAAGATACATAATATAGCTCATGGGTCAGCAACCTATTTTACATAGCGTGCCACTTTTATTTCCGGAATAATTACAAAATGAACAAGCGCGTGCCTCCAGTAAGGGAGAAACACTTTTAAAATCTAGATTTTTGGCTGCCCTTCGCATGCCACACAAAACATCTGGACGTGCCACCTTTTGGCACGCGTGCCGTAGGTTGCCGACCCCTGATATAGCTGTTTGTGACAGCAGGTCATGTCCGTCCACGTCTGTGTTGCTGGCCCTATCCTAGCGGAGACTCCATATGGAGATACCGACACAAATCGTACGTTCAGTAAACAGATGCTGACTTGTGTCGATGAATAATTGCGACTCAGTCTTTGTTTCTGACAACAACGCATTCCACAGCCTATGCAGTACTGTTTCCGGGATTTTTATTTTATAATTTTGTTTCTTTAAAAAAATTTTTTTACAAATTGTATCTATATCGTTATCAGACAATTTCTTTTTATACAGATATAAATTAATTGGTAAAATTGTATGAGCAGCACGAAATTGAAAGCATTGTAATTTTTAGTTTTTCCTTATCTTGAAAACTTTAGCATATCTTTTAGGCCACATTAATATTCATTTTGAAAGTCTGATTCCATTTCTTTTCAGTGTTGGTTTAACATACCTTTTCAAAAGTGCTTTGTAAATGTGTCACATACTTATTATGTTTAAATAAAATTTCCAGGTGGAAAGGGATAAATGGTCTGACCGGTGTCGTAACATCTAACTGTACTGTCTTACATTGTAATTTTATACATTGAATATACCTTGAGAAGTAAGGAAATTCGTGTTGAGACCATATTTACCAAAACTATCAAAATCAATCATAGTTCCCTGTCAGTGTTATTGTAATTTTTATTTATTGATTTGGACTCAGTTTCACGTGAGAAAAATGTCAAATCTTTGTTGACTTGTATGGAAGGAGCCGCTGGTGGCCGAATGGTCTAAAGTGCACTCCTTTACCAGTCTCTACCATCTCACCTCTGTCCGCAATGGGTTCGAGTCAGTCAATGTGTGTGAGCAAGTTTGCCAGTAGCTACTTTAGCTTTGGTGGTTCTTACCGAGTCTTTCCCGAGTTCTTCCTCCACTATGCTTTAAGACATGATAGGCTGGCTATACTTGGAGGCCAGTATATATATATATATATATATATATATATATATATATATATATATATATATATATATATATATATAACATAGTGGCCTCCAAGTATAGCCAGCCTATCATGTCTTAAATATAGGATTAAACTTAGAACGACAATTTGTATAGGACCCATAAGCTGCCTGCCTTCAATAGATATAAATTTCTTAACACTGAGGCATAAAATCTTCTGCTTGCCATCTAGGTAACACTAAACAATTACGTAGGAGTGACGAGAAGAGAAATCCATAATTGATATCCCGATTTCGGCATGTTTTCAACGTGGTGTAAAGAATAGATGATATTTTGTGTGCTCAAGTGGAGATTAAATATTTTTCTGCAATGTGCATGAGCAGCGTCCTATTTGCTCCTTGTTTTGTTTTTGTTTTTTTTAAACTAGCAAAGCGGATGATGTTGAGTGGCGATTTTACAGGCACTGTTAGGTCTAGAACTGCTCGTATTTCTTAAAATACTATAGATGTTAGGAATCTACGCAATATAGGTAATGTATTAGAGCTAAGCATTCAGCGATCTGTCTAGGACAGAGGTAGGCAAACTTTCCAGTGCAAGTGCCGCATACACAAATTTACACCTTGTTGTTGTTGTTGTTGTGGGGTTTAACGCCATTTTTCAGCACACGATAGGCTATACATGGCGGCCAGTATTAATGGTGGAGGAAGAACCCGGGAAAACACCGGAAAGAACCACCGACCCACGAGAAGCTACTGGCAAGCTTTCTCACATACCCACATTGGCTGAATCCTAGACTCGAACTGCCGCAGACAGAGGTGAGATGGCAGTGATCCGTAACGAAGAGCGCTTTAGACCACTCGGCCACTCGGGGCCCCTACATCTTGTCGCGGACCGCATAGTTCATTAAGTAAAATAATTAATATTTGAAATAGCAAAAACAAAAGTTTTTTTTTCTAAATAACATCATAATTAATTTTCAGTTGTTAATATGTTGTTAATATTTGAAAACTTAAATTTAAACTTCAAAAGAAGTACATTTATTTGATAAACAGAGTAACATAAACAGAGTCAGTGCGAATGATGATTCCTAGGCCGCATGAAAACCCTTGGCGGGCCGCATGAAAGCCCTTGGCGGGCCGTAGTTTGCCCACCCCTGGTCTAGGCCGACAAATCAGGCTTTCACCCGTGTTGGGGTTACATCAATATCATCACGGGTGAAGAGCTGATTTATCGGCCTACGGTCTATCATGACCGCCGTTCTGGCTAAGTCTTTGGCAATTGGGTAAATGAACTAGACATATACAATTTTAACTCAAATGCTAACATCGAAAAAAAAAAAAAGAAATTACTGACTCAACGGCCACCTACAGATTAGCGTTTATGCGCGTCATTGAAGGTAATGACTTGTTTTTATGTGCGTCATTGTAGGTAATGACTTGTAACCCATCCCACAAAGGCTGAGTTGGAATTTTATTTCGTATCCTGGCTTAAGGCAAGTAAACCCTTTTTAGAGAATACATTAAAAACAGGTGCGCATAAAATTGCAATAAATTCACGATCTCATAGAACCATTACAACATTAAAAATAGTTGTATTAGAAATATGAAAGTCATCTTTACTACTGCTGTTTTAGTACGACTGCTTTGGATACTGTAGCCTACCGTTAATTTGGAGACCCGTAATTAAAAAAAAAAAAAACATAAAGGAAAGATGTTACTGATGCAGTATTAGTCTTTTTTACTAGATTAACTTATGAACACTAACAATGAAATTAACAGCGAATGCTGTATATGCGAACAGGTCGTTAATACATGTTTTATGCACATATAGTTAACACTGTGCACGGCTGAATTATTTTGCTTGACAGATAGTCACCCCATCCCACCCCACCCCACCCCATCCGCAGTGAAAATAAGCGCAAACAACCGGAACATGTCATACAGTACGTTTTCTGTATAGTAAGAGGGTTGAAATTATGACCTGGAAAGGTTGAAAATATAGGAGCTTCCTGGGGCTTCGCCCCTGGTCCCCACTAGGGGTTCCATCCCTTAGTCCCCTTTATGAGTTGTTTACGCACCGCACCCCAACCCCGAAAAAGAGAAAAAGTATATTATATTTCTGTGTGCAATATGTTTAGTCTTGCGTATTTAAAATAGTGTGTGTGTGTGTGATTTGGACTTTTACAGTAGCTTTTACATTTTTTCCCTATCCATATCACTCCGCTGTCTGCTTTGTGGCAGTTTATAGTTATGTCTAGCACTGGGGATTCATGCAGCAGACATGTGCATGTCCAACCCAGTCACATTATCCTGACACCAGTCCGACCAGTCCTGACAATAAGTCCGACCAGTTCTAACATTAACACTTAATACTGAGCGCCCAGCGAGCAGCTGTTGGTAACATTTTTTTTTTTTGTTTCCGTATTACTCGACCACATCCGAAGCGGACGCTCTAAGCTAGGGGTTGGCAACCTACGGCACGCGTGCCACGTCCAGAGGTTTTGTATGGTACGCGAAGGGCAGCAAAAAATCTTGATTTTAACAGTGTTACTCTTACTGGTGGCACGCGCTCGTTCATTTTGTAAATAATCCGGAACAAAATGTGGCACGCTATGTAAAATAGGTTGCCGACCCCTGCTCTAACCACTAGATCACCGGAGCGGTCGATATTTAAAAATGCAAAAGATATCAACTTTTTCAATTGATCTTCTTCCATGGGTTAAGTAACGGAATTGAATTAGGGATGTGCCGTGAGCCATTCTGTACCTTAGCTTTCATTATATGAACCATATGTCTTGAATTCAGTGGTTTAATTGCCGTCATGTGACATTCATTGTCATTCTTCTTCTTCATCAATAATAATAATAATAATAATAATAATACCATTCCTCATTCTAATACTACTACTAGTACTATTACCACTACTACTACTGTGTTTTTGTAAATCAGAAACTGAATATTACCACTGCAATTCAATTACACATTTATTCTTAAGTATAAACCTATAGGATACATTCTAATGCGTGGGTGCATCGGACTTAGTATTTTTCTACAACAGTGGTATCTGAAAGTGGAGTCCGAAGCGAAAAGAATCAAAACTTTCATATTATGAACGAGAAGACGAAACAAATCAGGCCTCCAAGTTAGCATGCATCCCTTCCACTATAATCAAGCAGGCCCGGCCCTAAGATGTGCGAGGCCCAAAGCAGCAAGCAATGAGCGCCGGGCCCCAAGCAAAACAATTGCATTGCATGAAAGCGCGGGGCCCACAGCTGTTTCATCGTTCGCCTTGCCCTAGTGCCGGGCATGTAAGCATGTAAATATGTATGTATAGTTTTGTTAACGGCACATCATAACCATCCTGGTTATTTAGTTCCGAGTAGGTTTAGGTATTCTTAAAGATACAGGGAAACGTGTGAAATCCTAAGACCATAAAGTTAAATTGTGTATATAAACTTCATTCTTTTAAGTAGTGGAAGACCTTTTCAGCTTGAATATCACCTCTGCATGCGTCACCAGGAAAAAAACATTTGCATCCGTTAGTAACACGTTCGACATGCAGGAGGTCACGTCGGACCCATTCTATAACCCCTACCATTGAAAATGGGTGAGGGGAGAGGACGTCGTTGTTTTTGTTCTCACCTCTTTTGTTGCAATTTTATTTTTTAAAGCTGTTATACATTTTTTTACGGCACTAGAGTTTCTTGGTGCTAAAATTACACCACCTCTGCCGCATATCTCAATTTATTTTATATATAAGAATTTATCTTTCATGATTTAACCCGACTAGACACCATTTCACAAAAGGACGAGGGTCACAGTCTTGTTCAGTTTCTGCTTGAGCAAGCATTTGTGTCAATTTTTTTTATGAGAACACCTTTAGGGCTTTTTGTTTTGATCATTGTCGTAATTTATTATCGAGGTTAGCAGTGAAATACATAAACCAGTTGAAACGCGTTGTTCTCGTGAGAATTCAGTACCAGGATATATATCTGATCTTGGTCGTTGTCACGTTTTGGGTTTATCAGGACTTATGACTGGCCTATTTACGGGTAATTTGACCTAGATTATGTTTCCCGCTGTGCTCAAAGTTGAATATGTATAGATGAAGCTTGAATTTATAATTATGTGTCCATTAACTAGTTCGATGATGAATATAATTTGAACAAGCTTTCTTTACTATTGTCATTAGGCGTTACTTAAATTTTCAAGTAACAAGAAAATGTGTAAACTCTTTATATTGTAACACGTATTTATACTGTTATGTTAGCGAACGTTTGCAGTCGAATGAACCAAATCAAAAAACTTATTGACCGGAAGGGGAACTGGTGGGCTCAACATACTGTATTCTCTTATTGCTGCAACAATTGACCAGACATATATTGAAGGAACCATGTAGAGAGGCCCATCGTAGGGTTGAAACGTTTCCTCTTTTTACGAAACGAAAGAGCTTCGTAATGGTGTAATTTCTATTTGGGTAAGATATGTTAAATAACAAAATCATATACATGGCATTTGGTTACAAGTGACTGGATTTTAGAGGTAATTGTGTTATTGCGTACATTGAGATTTTGCGTCCGAGAAGAGCAATTAAGACCGAAGATTGTTGTCTTTTCACAAATTGCAAGCACCAAACTGACGGTTGGTCGTCGAGTCAGGCATAGATTTATCAAGTCTCCCCTTGCAGATGATGGATGAACTATGTTACCATGTGGTGCGTCCCGTGATAATTTGTCACAGTTTATATAAAACACGGATTTAATATTTGACGGAATTTAATCTTCGTTGCCTCTATCCATCTATTATAACCTTTCTTACAGTTGAACTTGCTTGGCATTATATACCTATGATTGCGCTGATATGCCGTTTTGTTAATTAATTTACATAAACACTTACATACTTTTTTTTGATGAACCTAGTAAACAATCCTGAGCTATTGTTCTGACTTTTTAAGGCTAAAGTTTCGAGTCAATATCTCATAACAATCCCTTTTTCATCATCTCTTCCGTCATTGTTTACTGTATGTTGTTGTAACGTAATCTTGTTCATTCATGCTTTTTAAAGCTATTAATGTCCTACCAATGCATCTCAATGTTTTCATTTGTCAGAGACATGGAACGTGACGCGGAACTGTGGCAAGTTGAGGTAACAATGTCCCTTGCCACAGTAGGGTCGATCAACAACAACAACAAAACAACAGACATTTAAAAAAAAAAAAAAACAAACAAACAAAGACGCCCCAAAATGAAATATCTCCGGGAAGAGCGGTAACGTAAAAGTTCGATCTTAATCAAATCAGATCTCCGACGTCCTACGTGAAGATCTGACAGTGACCGCTTAGGGGTCATGTTCTGGTGACCTATGTTATTACCATGATCGCTAATTTTATCAGAAAATCAGAAATTTTATATCTTTTCATATGGGAGACTGAGCAGTATGGCTGAAGATCATCAGTGTGTGCCACACGATTTGATTCACTTTCAGGTCTTTTGAAATCTGCATTTCCATTCGCTGATTCAAAGGTCATCGGAACATGACCCCTAAGCGGTCGCTGTCGTCACTTAGGACACTGGAGATCTGAATTTAATCAGATGCGTACAAGTTGCGAGCGCAGAATTAAATGAAGCTGGAAAATATGTTGGAAAGGTTCAGACAAACTGAAAACACTGTTCATAATTTGTATATGAGCGGAAAATATAAAAGTCTAGAGTAAATATCAACACTGCTGTCAGTGAGTCTTATCAGACAGTTCTACGTTTAAAACAGTAATTGTACTGGTCACTACCAGAAAAAACGATGAGATCCGGATATTACAAAAGGCGATAGTTTCCGATTCTCGAGGAATGGACAAACAAGAGTTTACATAGTGGGCAATGCAGAAAAAATTAATAAGAGATCTTACCAGCGTAGTGTTACACTGTGTAAACAAATGCCAAAAATTAACTTTTGTGTGAAATTGCTCATAATTAGGTAAAACTTGTTGGTGGGATGTGGTTTTCTCACGCACTCGGGCCGTACCTGTATATTAACTGTTCACGACAGATTTGTTTACTGCATATGTCTAAAGATAGTAATTTCGTGACGAATCAAATCAGCTCATCCATATCCGCTCACTTCAATTTATCCTTTTGTTGCTTAGCGATATTCTTCTTCTTCCCATAGTAGATTTAAATCAAACAAACAAACAAACAAAACAATAACAACAACAACAACACGAAGAACCGAACAAAACTAGTTCCCGACATTAATTTTCTAGTGGTCGTTTTTAATGTTATGTAAGAGGCCACGTACTGACTAATCTAGCTGGTCCATATCTTTATGGTTAGTGGTTATGTGCGCTTGATTGCATAGCTTCGTTCAACCAGCCTTAAGTAACTCCAGCCTGGGGCACTGGGTCAAACTAGGCTCCCTAAAAATCCAAAGCCTCTGCTTCAGAAACATGCATAATGCATGGTTGACAGGAGAGGTTGCAGTGAGACGGCGTATGGTCAGAGTACCGCCACTATGTCCACTGTGCAAAAAAAAAAGCCACTTTTAGTAAACACCATACAATAATCCAATGCGAAAAAAGGAAATTACAAAGACTAAGAATAATAGCTGAAATAAGTAAAAAAATATACATATAAAATACATAACAGCTTGTATTTAGACGGAATATTTGACAAGAAAACACTCTATTTGATTACAGATTATATAATTGAGACAATGAAAGAATGCGGACAAATCATGGTGATTGGAGGAAACTGAGTGCTGGGGGCGAAAAGGGGGAGGGGAGGGGGGCCAGGGTATACCACCCCTTAAGGATGGATACCGGAAACTGACCTTGGTACCCCAACTCACCCACCGGCTTAGACCTTAGTACTCGGAAATAAGAATCCAATCTCATGAAATGCCTTAAGTAAATTCTATTAAGAATGATAACTGTTAACAAAAATTAAGGAAAAATATATATAAATAGAGGGGAGGGACAGGGGACCTATATGGGGAAAGTACGAGCCGAGGACGCCATGGGGCTAAGTCATAAGGCGCTACGCGAAATGGACAGTCCCATGGAAGAGCTTGGAAATACACCGCATATAGGAAACACTGCGTACACACAGAAATAAAGGGGTGTGATAAATATAGGTTAATAGGGCTATTACTTACTTTCACTTTACTATCCTTTCTAGACTATTCAGCTCCCACTGTATAGTCTCGAACCCCCCTTGCGGGTTTGACTCCAATAAAAGCAATTTCGGCCATTTTGTTTCCTAAATAAAGTAGACTCCGCCTGCTCGAGCGAGGAGAAATATATACAAATAAATGAAATATGGACCCTAGCTCGAGCTCAGTCAGTCTTATTCTAATTTATGCGAGAAACGACACGAATGATCACACATGAGACACTATGCCCTTTTTTTATTCAAATATTTACAGTTTACTCGCCAAAATTCAAAATTGAAAATACGTTTAAAGTAAATCATTGTTGACTACATCCAATAATCATATAATAGGACAACTAGGATTTTGAATTTGATTAATTAATGCTGTCCCCACATGAAAACCATATAGCATACACACAATACAGCATACAATTATAGCATACATGGGACATAGGCGACCTCTAGCAAGGGTCAACTACATAACTAGGGAAGGAATTCCGAGAAAGGTGATTAAAACCTATCGCGGATGAACAACACTAGGGAACTTTAGAAATACCCCAACCAAAATATGGGTAATACAAAAACACATAAAACAACCTTTATTTTTTTTTTGACGGGGAGGGGGGATCTGTCTGGTGCCCAAAAAAAGAAGTAACTCCAAGATATCCACGCCGACTGAGAGTGTGGTAAAGGTTTGTACAACTAACTGTTACCAAGATGTGTCTCTTGTATTTCTGTCACAGTCTGACGATGTGAACGATTTTCCATTCGCAACTTCGAGGTAAATTCTACGGATCATACCTCGAATGCACGACAACGGCTCTTATTAGCTGTCGTTTGGACCACCTCACTTATTTACGAAATAAGGATTTACCGAGACATTGCGAATGCAGCGAATTACTTGTTTCAATCCCAACACATTGGTCAACCCTATGGTCAATCCAATCGTAGAAAGAATTGATGTAGCCCGAATAGATTGCGGTACCTATTTTGCGAGGAAATTTACAGCCAAGAATATATATATATATAAATTTTCTGTAAATTACTGCACCGATATATATATATATATATATATATATATATATATATATATATATATATATATATATATATATATATATATATATATATACAAGAGGCATGTATTTGTGTGGTAGAAATAGCCTAGATGGTCCGATTGCGAGATTTTTGTGCAGTAACGAAAACTTTTATTTCTTATACATCGTATATTTAAATCAGTCCCAAAAAATAACAACGTTTTATTTAGAATACGAACTAATCTGTCGACGAATGTATACAATTTTTAATGTTTTTCTCAAGTCTCTTGTTAGTGTTACAATCATTTGAACTTTTATCATATCCATGTATGACGAATATCTCATGGAGTCACGCGAGAGGACTGGTTGAACGAGACTATTGACTTCGAGATAGATGAACAGGATTGGACTCACGACGGCATCAGTTAGACTCCGTAACCACTTCCCGTTACCTGTGCAGGCTTTTCTCATTCACAGAGCGGGTGGCCATGTGCCTAATAAGTTTAATTCTCAAAAGTGCATGTTGCTAAAATCTGAGGAGGAATACCAAAGCAGGGATTAGATTAGTAGCGTAGCAATGGATATATATAAGACAATTTACTAACAGGCCAATCTGGTCCAGACCTCGTTAGTGGTATGCACGCCTAGCTGCAAGGCAGACGAATACGGTTTGATTCCAGTCTGCAACAGACAGATTAGATTTATTATCCCTTCTTGTTAAATTTCAATAATTCTGGGTTTTTCGGTCTGGCTATACTGGTTATTTGCCATCCAGAGCCGATTGAAGCAGGTTTAGATTTTTATTCACTAGGTTGTAATTGTCTTGTAATTCGTATGTGCATTAAACATGTCCTCCACCTGACAGAACATGTACTCTCAATGAAGTATATTTTTTAGATTCATACAAGAACAACGTAAGTTGTAATTAGAAGCCTAACGGAATCCAAAATGTATTACACTGATTACAGTACACATGAAATGAACGTTGTGATCAGGCAGAACATTTATTTAAAAAATGCCAGGGGGAATAGGACAGCACGAAACATGGGCTCAGGCCTTATGACTTACAAAAGCAAACTAACAGAAGTATTCTTGTCCCCAACCTGGCAAACACGCATGATACCAAAACAAATAATGAAATCAAGAGTGTTAAAACTCTTATAAGCTTGTAGTTTTGAAAGATTTTCCCCCAGATATAAAAAAATAGCAGGCATTAACTGCCCACGCTCTCCTACCTCAGAACCACGCAGCCGTATTTTCAATGATTGTCCCAGATACAACACAGGAAGAACTATGTGCCAAGATAGACAGCAAGAACTAAAAGCTCCAGCCACGTACCCAGAATTCCTGAAAAAAAGAGACCAATAACATCAATTCGATAAATAAAAATATCCTGGGGGACCTCACTGATATAGGTAAAAAGAGAAAACCTTTACTCCGCAGCTAAGGACCTATACATTCAGCACAGGTGGATACAGGCTGGGAGTATGACCCAGCCACATCAAAGAAGAAGTAGCACTTGAGAGAAGAGGGGATTTACCCCTGGGGGAAGGTATTGGTTATATTAATCCTACCGTAAGATATGGTTCATGTGGTACGAGCCACATCCAACCACCGCGACACCCAATTTTTCAAAATTTAAAAAGTCACAAGTAAACATAAATAATACTAACAACAGAGAAAAGAGAGGATTAAACCCTGGAGGAGGGGATTAGTTATATCAGTCCCACTTTGGGATACGGTCCGAAGGATAAAAGTTAACACCCACCACCACGACCCCGTTTTGAAATTGGGAAAAAAATATAACAACCCTAAAAACCAAATTAAACATCATTGTACCAGTTATGTCAGAAAGGATTCTGTAGCAAGGTATATTAATAAGGAACATAATCGGATAAACTCGAAATTCCAAACTAAATGTCAATATACATATATAAAAAACACACCCCGAGTGGCCGAGTGGTCTAAAGCGCTCACCGTTACGGATCACTGCCATCTCACCTCTGTCTGCGTGAGTTCGAATCTCAGCCTCGGCTAACGTTGGTACGTGAGAAAGCCTGCCAGTAGCTTCTCGTGGGTCGGTGGTTCTTCCCGGGGTTTTCCAGGGTTCTTCACCCACCAATTATACTGGCCGCCATGTATAGCCTATCTTGTGCTGAAAAATGGGTAAAACCCTACAACAACAACAATAAAAAACACACAGACATACCAATACAACAAAACTAACGATTTGTACCTTAATATTAAAATGTGTGTCACAAATCATGGTTTGCCTAACTCGAGCAATACTATAATAACACTTGGTGGTGTGAAACTTACAACATACTCTGTAAAGACAATAGCATATATGCCCAGTGTCTTGTCACAACACTGATGCAAGATATGTGGTAATGGGATCTATACAACCCAAAAAATGGGGAATAACACTCTTAACAACAACATCCAAAACCCTTTTACTTTACACAGTTACATTCTGGTGTTCTGACCCATCAGTCTTAACAATTAGATGCAACAAATGGAGTTGGAACCTTCACATGTGACCCACAACCTTTTTACCCTTAAACAATTAAACAGCGTAAAGTGGTCCAAGCCCATACCAGCAGAGCCCACTGCACATGGCGGCAAATATTGACAATGAACTCATATGTCTCACTGGACAGTTTATCTGGTGAATTTTCATCCGACAATGACCTATTGAAGATAAACGAGAATAATTTTACACTGAAGATACAAATAAAAACAAACTAATGATTTTTGTAGAAAACATATATGTGTGATTTTTTACTGTGGCAATCAGGTCAACTCCTGATGCAACTGGTGGCTTTTATACTGAACCAACACTGCCACCAACCCCTAAATTTTACATTAATTTTTGACAGCAAAGAGCTATTTTGAATATTTTCCTGTGACAAGGCAGCTAAAAGAATCAGTATATGCCTTATGCGTGAATAAAGTTCACTAGTACTATAACAAATTTGGATATGTTTTCTCACCCCTCAACCCTGTAGAATTTTTAATATTTACCTCTGTCGCAGACACACGTAAATACGTAAGCCAAGTCCGCTGCTCATTTGCAGCCCAAGTTGCGCATTTGATCCCCAATGCTCGTCTAACTGTGACAGGAAGTCACCAACAAGCCAACCCATTTCCAAGCCTAACTCAAAGTAAATCGAAACAACATTACAGATTTAGCTTCTGTGTGCATTGATAAATGCTAGGCTTGTGATAATTAGGTTCATGTCTTCTACCTTAAAAATTAGGGAGGTGTTAAAATACGAAACTAATCAGTGAGACCACAGAACTGCCCCATACCTTATTAAATATATGAGGTGGTCTTAAGCCCAAACCATCAGGGCCAGCTGCATAAAATCGGCAACTACTGGAAGGCGGAAACACCCCAAAAACATTGACATACCCATCACTTTATCTTACTAAATGCATTCGAATCGCCGTAAGTGCATAGCTGTTCCAACAGTATTCTCAGTAAACAGGGCACTCTGCGCTATAGTCGCTAAATAAGCGACTCTTGCTATCTGGCGATTTATTATCCGATTTTGGATATTATCCCTACGCTGATCAACTTCGAGTCACGTCTATATGTTAAGAGCAACCAATTAGCTCGTAACACATGGCCTCTAAACTTTGTTAAATTTCATGGGTTAATTGAATCAGTCTAACATATATATATATATATATATATATATATATATATATATATATATATATATATATATATATATATATATATATATATATATATATATATATATATTGGAAGAAATTTTAAACTAAGCACAATTCTTTTCACAAAGTGCGTTAATACGTGTTTTTGCAAAACGTAAAATTGCCGGTGCTTATTGGATAAATTCTGGTGTCAAATCTTGGTTTTCGGAAGTGCTTCGTTTTGCATGTTGTAAAGATCTTCAATTTCGGAAGTAATTAAATCTTACTTGCAGTTCGCAATCACATAACGCCTAAATAGAAGTTATTGGTTTTAAACAAGTTGTGAAGTTTTTAAATAGTGCTGCAAGACGGCGACCTTTCTATCTTTCGGTAAAACATATACAATTATACTTTTTTGTATTTCGGCACAACAAACACACACCTTCTCTGAACCACAAGGAGCCCTCATCGGAAGAAGGCGCACCCTTGCCAGGGCACTTTTTCTTTATGCCTCACCGGACATTATCCACAACTTAAAATAATAAGTGTGCTGTGCGTACATTGTTTCAGTCGTAAACAGTGAACTGACCCAATCAGTCAAAATATCAGTTTTTAGGGGACATTTCATTCCATTTAGTCAGCAGGATCGGATAATGAATACTGCCCGAGCTTGGCGAATCAAGTGGTAGGAAAGGATGTAGTAGTACCAGTATGTCTTAGACATAAGACTGGGAGAAGATCCCAAGTTTCCATTTTGACTTTTGAAAACCCCTTTTGATCACAACTTTTAAGCTACAAATTTGACCTTGTTCGAGCCTCGTCTAAAGCACAACAAAGATTGGTGGAAATAATAGCTATGATCACTAAAGTTTTATTCGGTAGCTTGTACCCATGGATTGGATTCTAGCTTTTCGGAAACGTCAAATACGCCATGTGCTTAAATTTCAAAATTGAAAGAATTAAGCCAATTGTGTTTGGCAGTATTTGAATAGAATTATGCGGCCAATGCATGATTGGCAAAAATTTACAGCTCAACTTAAATAGCTGCGCAGAATATTTTTAACAAAAAATACATCACTGGTGTCTCAATTCATGATCCCCTGTTGCTTTTGCCTTTGACGTGTCCTTTTCAAACTTGGCCTCAACGGACATTGTGTTTACCACCTCACAACTGGGGCCCCGAGTGGCCGAGTGGTCTAAAGCGCTCTCCGTTACGGACCACTGCCATCTTACCTCTGTCTGTGTGGGTTCGAGTCTCGGATTCGGCCAATGTGTGGTATGTGAGAAAGCTTGCCAGTAGCTTCTCGAGAGTCGGTGGTTCTTTCTGGGGATTTCCCGGGTTCTTCTTCCACTATTAATACTGGCCGCCATGTATAGCCTACATGGTCGAAGGGTCAAAAGCGACGTTAATTCAAAGGCAGTCAGTTAGTTATCAGGGGAGTTTTTAATTTTAATCATCTGAGTTAATGAAAGGTAACCATTACATATGTTGCCTAAAATTATGTTTGTTTTGCTCTAACTGCCAATTTCCCAATAAAGCTGCCATTACCACCATTACAGCTACAACACCTTCCATAAGCTAGAAACGATTGTAATCGTCTAGTACGGCTGAAATAATCTGTATATAGGGCTATTTAAATAGTCTGCTGTAAATAATGGATATTTGATTTGCAAAATCAGTGATATAATATATACAACTATCCCTACATGTCATACATGCTTTTCTAATTATGACTTAATCGTCATCATCATCATCATCATCATCATGAATCCCTTAACCCAAGAGGTCATTGGGGCACCACAAATGACTTTGCAACCAATTCTCTCCATCTTTCCCTGTTCTCTACTGTCCTTTGGGAATCTCCAAGTCCCATGCCTGTCCACTCTTTAATATTGTCTTCCCGCCTCTTTTTCTCTCTGCGTTTTCTTTAGCACCCTCACACTGTCCCTTGAGAGATTGTTGTTGCCAGTCCAGATGATCTTGAGACATGACCATACCACCTCAGTTTGCGCATTTTTACATTGGTCAAGAGGTATTCATAGGTTCCGATGGCTCGTTGGGTCCTGTTGTAGACCTCTTTGTTGGTTACATAGCCAATGTATGAGATAGCCAAGATATTGCGGTAGCTTCTAATTTTGAAGATTTGAATCCTTCTTTGCTTATCTGATCGTATAAAGTTCCGATAGCCCTTCCCCATCCTAAAGTAAACGATCGATGCTGGTTTATTATATACTTACATGTAAAATATTATACATTACTGCATTTGTATGGGAAAATATGAACGAGTTTTTTTGATGGAATACTGCACGACCTTGGGAGTTCAGTATATCCGTCCGACAAAACGAGTTAATATTTTCCCATACAAATGCAGTAACCGTTTTTATTATATGCTCATTTTTTTATTGTACCTAAGGCTTAATTATAGAAACAAAATACACTACAAGAAACAACGTAAATAAATGTATACTGTATTCCAAACTAAATACACAAGCGCATATTCATCATTACACAACAACAACATTATTACTGCGCACATAACTCCGCTCAGATAAATTTGAACTTAGTATCGCGCTCGACATAACTTTCGAAAGAAAATGACGTGTCTAGTTAAAATTGAAATTTGGAGTCATATGGTGAATTAATGTGCATTGCAACAACTTTTCCATTTGATCTGGAGTGAATAGATATTGGTATTTCTTTCGATTCTACGATATTTCGTGATTGTGGACTGGATTTGTATGTGACAATTCCATGAAATACATGGGACTGAAGAAGCTATGGAGAAGCGTGTTGACATCTGCAAATGAGTTTCTGTTTCTGTCACTGAATGTTTGAAATCATAATTTGGGAGGGAAAAAAATCAATTGCAATTATCAAAAAGACGCTATTGAATTTAATGCTTATTTCATTTTGAGTGCAGTAAGGAGGATGTTATTGCACTTATCATCGAAATTACAGTACAGTTTCGAAATGTGTAATCAAGATTGAGAACCTATGACATGGCTCATGTACTTCGGATTTGCAGAACTAAGAAAGTACATTTTGAGGAAATGCAGGATGTAAAACTGTAAGTATATTTTTTTGGACATTCTTATCACCAGCTAAAGAAGACTTGTCACTTGTATGTTATTTTTTGGACATTCTTATCACCAGCTAAAGAAGACTTGTCACTTGTATGTTATTTGTAAGGACCTTTTCTTGCGTCTGTTGTCTACTGTAGCTAGACTAAATCCGAAACATTGTATCAACGCGGAATGTGCCAAAGCAGCTGGTATGTGGCAGTCCACGAAACATCTGTTTTAGTTCATTCAGAAACAAATTCAAACAACCACAACGTAAAGCGCCTCTTACGTGAGTGGACATGATTTGTTTACAAATCAAAAGTGCTGGCGTCTGCGTCCATTGTTTGTTTACAATAGAAAGTAGTTCCTTTATGCACGTGAATGCTATATGTGTATTGGCACGCGGGTTCAGTATCGGGTAATACTGCACGATTCTGACAATGTAAAATTAACGGGGGAAAAATGAGCATAAAACAAAGATAATTATTGGTGAAATGATTTTCATATTTGTTTTAATTCCCATATTTTTACACGTGAAAAATATAAGATTTCCCATCATGCCATGAGACGCTTGGTTGTATGTGCATACAAACATTGTAACAAAAACAATGATTTAATGCTCTAAGTTCAAGTCTGGTATACAATAAAAACTTTGGTATATAATAAAAAGTTTGTTATACAATAAAAAGACAATTTTCTTTTCCTACTTTAATACTGGATATATTTCATCTTGTGATACCAAAAACTATATATTTTATGTCGTGGCTTCGCAGCTTGTTGAAACAAATAGAACATAAACTACTGCATATATAGAGACAACAAAAAATATCTACACTTGATGATTTCAATATTAATATAAAGATGTTGCGATTTGTGTAATTCTCAGTGAAATAGAGTACTTTTTGTTTGATGTAGTTGGCAATGGTGTTGAAGAGTTGAAGGGCGTAAATAAAGTAATGAAGCCTGCGATGTAATTGAATGATAAGGTACACAATTACGGTAATTGGTAACAGACGTGCGCAGCATTACAGGTATACCGGTTTCCAGCGGTATTTTTTTCTCAGGTAGTACGTACGACAGTACTTTTCACTGTACCGATGAGTCGGTTGTTAAAGTCAGTAATGAATGTACGGAAATTCCCGAGAATCTTGTTACGCCTTAAATGATATTAACAACGAGCTTTCATTATTTATGAATTAAGTCAGAACAGTTCATATATATATATATATATATATATATATATATATATATATATATATATATATATATATATATATATATATATATATATATATATATATATATATATATATATATATATATATATATATATATATATATATATATATATCAATCGGTTGTATTTGTCACAGATTAATGGTGAATATAACAAATATAAGTCGATTTATAATCCCTTAATCATATATTTGACACGTGTCACGTATGTCAACGTGGCGGCCAAATGGAATGTTATGAAACGATTTCAGGCCAAATCAAACTTTCGTAAGATTTTCGGATTACCCCCACCCCCAACAAAACAAAACAAAAGGAAAAAGCAAACAAGTGTCATCTTTATATGATTTACTAAGGTTAAGTATATGCATTCCTTTGCAAGACTGAGTAGAAGTGCATATGCATTCTGCCTGAACCTTAAGTAATTTCTCTACTCGACTAAATATCTTCCCGTCTGTTACGTAAGTGTATTTATGTTTACTGGCCCTCTATGATAAATATTTATATCAGGTATTGACATCGCACTCAGAATTTCCCCGCCAGTTACATCAATAGTGAAGCCAGAAAACTGTAGACTTCAGTTATCAACAGTTCATAATTTAATAAATAGGCTCTGTAATGTCAAAACGACGTCTTTCACGGTATCATTTACAGTGAAAGCGTAAGCATCCCACACTGGTTACAGCTTTTAAATTACAACTAATACAACAATTAACATACACATACCAAATTCATCTGCTATAAGGTACTAGCCGCTTTTTAAATGAAATATTTTCTTTTCTTTTATTTCACTAAAATTATTATTTTTCCCCCAAATGACAAACTGGATATAATATGGTGTTATATTGCTATAAATCAGAGCCAGATAATTTTTCCAGCTATTGGTAGACGGAAATTTAAAAAAGGACAGGGTCTTCCCATAGGCATTGAAGTCTTGGTCCACGATATAATGTCATATATCATGTTACGTATCGTGGTCAGTGCAGACATACCATGGTGCACACTATTTCGTGGTACCCAAGACTAATAGTCAAGATACTTTAGGATCAATGATATGCATATGGCTACATGCCATCTCACATCTATCTGCGTGTTTTCGAGTCTCGGGGTCGGCCAATGTGGGTTAGTGAGAAAGCTTGCCAGTAGTTTCCGTAGGTCGGTGGTTCTTCACTTTTTACCGAGGTTTTCCCGGGTTTCCACCAGTTATACTGGCCACCATGCGTAACCTATCTTGCGCTAAGAAACGGCGTTAAAACAAAACAAAACAACACAAAAAACAACGGCATTCATGTTTTGACTTAGACAAGCGTCTTCTTATTATTATTAAACACGTTGATTTGGGGGAAAATCGCATTCTCGTTTTTATTTGTTGAAAGCAAATTGCACTGACATGCTCTTTCACAAATCTCTATTTGATCGATCGATTAGAGAGGAACTAGTCAGATAGAGAGAAGAATTTGAGCATGAGGAAGGAAAATAGGTGGAGTGCAGAATGGAGAAAGAGGATTTCTCGTTCTTCTTCATGTATAAGCGTCCCTCTGCAGCTTTGAGGATGGACATCTTGCAAGAAAATGAAATCTAGAACCACTCACCAATACAAAACCAAATCTTTTCAGCGTCACACACACCTCCAGAAAAGAGATATGTTAATAACATTTGGCAAAACTTCATGTTTGTGTGTCTGTTTTATTGACATATAAAATTTAAAACCTCTTTACACCATCTTATGTTATAGTATCTGTGTAAGGGTAATGCATTTGGTCTAAAAAGACTTCCTACCCCTTTGTTTGATAATGTTTGTGTGTAAGACTACGGTACATGCATAAATAGCCCTACATTTTCAGTGGATTGTAGGGTGTGTGACTGGATAATGATCAAAAGGCGGGTGTTGGATAATATGTGTGGTGTGCTGGACGTAATCAAAAAGTGGATGCTGGATAGTATTTGTGGTGTGCTAAATGTAAAAAAGAGATGTTGGATAGTATGTGTGGTGTACTGGATGTAATTAAGAAAGGCGGATGTTGGATAGAAGGATTTTGTGGTGGATTGTAATAAAATAAAAGCTAACATTACATTCACCGCCAGACTCTTTTCAGCCCAAAAACATTTTGACGCAAGAAAAACTCTTTGACACACTACAACCACTTTTTACCCTATGAACACTTTGGACCATAAACAACATCTCAGTGTTAACCCTATCGACAATTCTTACACAGGAATTCCTGGTTAACTAACAAGCATTATTTCCATGTAAATGTAGGGCGTAATGTTGGTTTGGTCTCACTAGAGCGAATCCCATCTGAGCGTCGCTCAGTGAGGCGCTGAAGAAAAAAAAATTCTCATTAGGGCTAATCCCATTAGGGCGCGAAAAAATCGCACTAGAGCGCAATCCCAATAGGGCGCGGAGAAAAAAATTAAGTTCAACAAGATTGAATTGCCATCACGTTTGATGTTATATATATATATATATATATATATATATATATATATATATATATATATATATATATATATATATATATATATATATATATATATATATATATTATAATATGTACAAAAACGGCGGTCTCGTCACTATTAGAAAATAATTACTAGACAGAAACCAGAGAACCATCAATACACATAATTTTATACAAATATTATACCTTACACCGGTTTATTCTTTGTTATACGCAAATAAACAAGTAGATAAAAAATGTAATGCAAATTAAAATATATAAAGTGGTCATTCCTAGTACAAACACGATATTACATGAATAGAACAATATAGATACAATACTGTAATAGATTGATCCTTGGTCAAGATAACTATAATTTATAGACCATGTTATAGAAACCAGTCGCAAGACCTAGTGTCTGAAGAAGGAAGTATATGTCATAAAGAATATACCGGGAAGGAAAACAAAGAAACCAGCTCCAGGGACAGTATGAGTACGACACATCGTAAAATAATAAAATGCAAAGATCAATGAGCAACCCCCCGAACGAGAATAATAAATACTTTGTTTCTTCAAAATTCTTTTGATTAGTTCGCGCTCTAGTGATACTAGTTCTTCGCGCTCTAATGGGATGCGCCCTAATAAGATTAGCTCTAGTAGGACAAAAATATTTTTTGCGCTCTAGTGGGATAAGCTCTGATGGTTTGCGCTCTAATGAGACGTTACCCGTAATGTTAATACCCGTACTAACTCTCAATCGCCATATAGAACTACTTCGGACTAATACAACAGTAACGACCACAGTGATAGAATGGTTTGATAATTAATCTCTGTTATCACTCAGCAAGTAAGGAGGGAGTTTTAAAACTGTTCTGGGAGAAGTTTGAAAATGTGCGATATCGTCGTGTATTAACTTCAAATGATTTATTGAACCAAACTAGAGACATATTTTGTGAAGTGTCGAATTTTGAATTGTATTGAACCTTAAAGTTGAATGCAACAGCACGCGCAGAATAAAATAGACGAAATGACACAGGCACAGCATGAGTAGGATAAAACAGACGAATAGACATAGCTACATCTAGCTTCTCGTAGGTCGGTGGTTCTGTCCTGAGTTTTCCCGGGTTCTTCCTCCACCATTAATACTGGCCGCCATTGTATAGCCAATCGTCTGCTGAAAATGGCGTTAAACCCTACAGCAAGAACAACAACAGCATAGGCACATCATGCGTAGAATAATAAAGACGAATAGACACAGGCACAGCATACGTAAATTAAAACCGACGAATAGACATAGGCCCAGCATGCGTAGAACAAAACAGACGAATAGACACAGGCACAGCACGAGTATAATAAAATAGACGGATACACAGGCACAGCATGAGTATAAAAAATAGACGAATATACTCAGGCACAGCATGAGTATAAAAAAATAGACGAATAGACAGATTGACTCAGGTAACAGAAATATGAGAAGAGTATATATGTATATTTTTCAACAACTTCTGTAACCAAACTGGAATGATACCGACACTAACAAGAATACTCATACTGTAATAACTTACAATACAAAAATTTATATGATTCTATGTAAGGAAATTTACATCGCTCTGTGAAAATTTTGTTAATTTTCTTCATTGTTTGGTGTTATTTATGTTGCATTACAACTGTCTTTCCTTATAATGACACAAAAACTGTTTTCTTAGTTTCTTCTTGTTTATAGAAATATCTTGGTTAAAACGAGATCGATGTATTTTTTGTTTAAACCCGCAGCCACCACCACCCCCCTCAATTTTTATCTCAGAATAAATTATATTGGGATTCAATGTATCTTTGTATCACTTGAAGTCATCCACTACGACGTCTATAATATTATACGCCATAAAGACAGTACGCTATTATAAAGGACTTGACTTATATTAGTCCTATACAAAATCGCCGATATTATGGACTAAACAACAGGCGTGATTGAAAACAGTGGATAAATCGCATGTAGGTAGAGTGTAAGAAATTTTAAGAAATCGAAAAGACTGAAGGTCAAATAAGTTACAAGATTTATATGTACACAAAGTAAGCATAAAAAAGAACTTGAAACATACTGTCATTGTTCTATCTTAAAAGTAATGTTGTTGTGGAATTCAGTTCAATACAACTCATTATCAGTTCAATTCAATTCAAAGGTTTATTAACATAACATTTATATGTCTATATAAGTCATATTACAAATAATGCGTCTTGATCTAACCTTGTACGTACACCTTTAAGTATAAACTCAAAACGGTAATCGTCAAGAGCTGGAAAGAAGAGAATGGACAAATATACCGAATCTTTGTAATAAATTACTCTGTAAATAATAATCTTAAACGCTTCATAAACACATTTCGCCAGTGATCATATTATTTTCTTACTTCTAGAAGTTAACAATTTAATTTATTTGTGCATGGATGGTTAATTCCATAAGTACTTTTGAATTTGGTTTATACGCAAAGCTAGCATAAAAGCAGGATATTCTAAAAAAAATGGTAGTCATCTTCAGTTTCAAGTTTGGTACAGAGCATGCAATATCCTGCACTTCTATCGATTTTATTGCTTCTATATCTCCCAGTTTTAATTCCCAGACTATGGGGAGACGCCCGGAGTCATGGTTTAGCGATGTTTAAGGTTACGCAATCATTTATATAATATTTTATTCCGAGGTCAGTTTTATATATATATATATATATATATATATATATATATATATATATATATATATATATATATATATATATATATATATATATATATATATATATATATATATATATATATATAGATAGATAGATAGATAGATAGATAGATAGATAGATAGATAGAGAGAGAGAGAGAGAGAAAGAGAGAGAAGATTTGTTATTCCAGTCTGATAGAAAAGCATTGGTAACTATTTGTTTCAAAATAGGAATATATTTGGAACAATATACAGAATAAGGAAACAACCATACGTCACCAAAACTAAATCCGTTTTAAAGTCTGATTTAGGAGTGTATCCCAGCTGATAATATTACCTGGTTCATTTTAAATATACAACTGCTTACATGCAGTGTTCTGTATAATACTTGCCGACTCTTTAATTATAAGCTAATACCTAACCAATTTAATCAGACTTAAATAAATATTTAAGTGGAATTATTCCAAGTTCACCGTATACACCGACGTCAGAAGTAGATTCTTACATTTAGCAAACATTTTATAAACCTTCGTTGTACACGTTTGATGTTTCGTGAAAAACCCCACACCAATGCATAATTCAACACTAGAATAACATATAAGTAGTTAAGTGGGGCACTAGAGCCTCAATGGGAATTAGCATTACAGAGACCCCTGGGTCACTATAGCCTCAATGGAAATTTAACATGGAGAAAAATCGTGGGTCAATATAGCCTCAAAGGGAATTTAACATGGGAAAAAAGTCTTGGGCCACTATAGCCTCAAGGGAATTGAACATGGGATTTTTTTTTAAAATTTTTTAAAATTTTTTAAATTTAAATTTAAATTTAAAAAAAGGGGTAGGCAATTGAAAGGCTATCTCTTTTCGAGAAATATGGCTGGCCCTGAAAAGGGCCTTTGGGTTTATGTTAATATTAATATTAACATAGATGGCATCTGTCACATCTTCTTCTTCTTCTTCTTCTTCTTCTTAAACTCCTTCTAACTGCCGGTCCATACACAAGTACCCTCTTGAGACATCCTTGTCTTTCTATGTAAACTCTCCTCATCCATTGACTAGTATCTGTCCTATCAACAACAGTCCACTTGGACCTGACATACATGAGCATGTCCGTCCTAAACATCATGGAAGACACAAGGGTGGATGACTCAACTGTGGTCCACATCTTGAAGCGACGAGAATAGGTGAATCAATGCAGTGAACTGCGCTTATTTATAGGTACAGGAAGGATTGAAACGGATTGAATTCATTCACCAATCCGAACACGCGTTACAAAATTCAGTCAGCTCGCATCCAATCCGAAGAGAGCAGTCTGTGACGTCACGTGGTCTATATAGATTCGTTAGCGCTTGTGTGCAGTCAATCTATGCGACAGTGATTCAACATGACGGAAACTCAGAAAACGATCCATTGGGGTGCACCAGCAGGGGAGACTGCCCAAGGGAACCCGGACTTACTTTCAGAAGAGGTACATTGGGATTTTGTGGATTTTCTTACCTCGCAAGAATGTGTTCCGGAACCTTCGTTACCTTCTTCATTACCGCAAGTGGAGAATTTTAGACAGAGACAGAAAGAAGAATTGGAGAAATTTATGCAACGACAAAAGGAAGCGGAACAAGCTTTTCTCCTACAGCAACAGCAACAGCAACAAGAAGAGGTAAGAAAAAAACAACAGCAACAACAGCAAGAAGAAGTAGCAGCAAAGAAACAAGAGGGTGAAAATCAAACGGCTACGGTACTGTTGGACATTTTAGCGGAGTTAAGAAGTCTGAAACAAATGTATCAGACTTCTTTATCACGACCGAAGAGAATACGACCTTCCCGAGCTAAACACGCCAACCCTGTGACTAAGCATATCGTACCACCCTTAGTGATTTCAACCCAATCATCAGAAGTAGGCCTCGGCCGTGGCAAAGGCTTAAGGCAGTTAAAGTTGATTGGTTAAACTCACCCCTACACCAAAATAAAAAGGCCCTTTTCAGGGCCACCCACTTCTCTCGAAAAGAGATAGCCTTTCAATTTGCCAATAACTCAAAAATCAACACAAAAAACAAACCATTTTACCCTTATAGTACATGTCTGTGTATGAGTGCGTGAGTGTAGCTTCTTATTTTAAAATCAAAACTCAAAGACACTTACCTTATATCATTCATGTATTCTTTTATCCATTTTTTACAATCCAATTCACAATTCACCACAGAACACTTTAATTAAAAGTTCATTGACTTCTTCTTTCTCCTTGTTTAGTCTCTCTGTTTTTTGAATTTCTTCACCGTTTTTTCCTCATTTTCTTCCCTTCTTCTTTTCTTCTCCTGTTTCTTTGCTTCTTTTAAATAGAATTGTCTTCTTTCTTCCTCTTCTTCCTCTGAAGAATCCCTCTCTTCTTCCGAAGAATCCATCTCTTCTTCTGAAGAATCCTTCTTTTCTTCTGATTCCTCTTGTTTCTTTTTTGGGCAATCTGGAGACCAATGTCCTTTTTCTTTACAATAATAACAGGTATCTTGACTTTTGTCTTTTTTAGCCCCTGTTTTTTTTCTTTTTTGACGGTCTGGACACTCTGAAGACCAATGCCCTTTCTTCTGACAGATATAGCAAGTATCTTGACTTTTATCTCGAAAGGAAGGAGAGTAGTCCGTAGGCTGGTCTGAAGAGAATTTTCTAATGACCCCTCGCAAAGCTCTGACGAAACGTTCCATCTGGGTAGTCTCTTCCATCGTTGTGCTCGGCTTGAGAGTGAAATGAATAGTGAAAGAACAAGACACACACCCTTTTATATACGCTGGTCTGCCATGACTATAAATTAGTCTATGGTGTTTACACTTGAGTCATTTGACGTTTTGCACTCAAGATGAAACGATCCCATTCATTCGAGAAGAAAGAAGAAGAAGAAAGTAAGGGGCAGAAACGTGATCTATCGCCTCGTACCAGAGCTGAAATCTTGGCACAAATTCATGCCAGTGATTTTGAAGAGGACATGAGTGAACCAGAATTTGAAACCTCTAAACCAAGTTCGTCACCCTTAGTCAACCCTGAAAAATACTATTCCATTCGAGAGACGGAAAAGCGCTCCTCTAGAAAATTTAGAACCACGGCTTACATCTACACGATGAAGTTTAAAGATTTCAAGGCCGACGTACCCTTGGAGAAAGCAGAAGGGTTTATCACCGAGATGTGGGATTCTTTGCTCACCGCACTCAAGCGACAATGTCAACCCAAAGAAGACGATCGCTTGACACTATCCATAGATCACGACGGTTTGAAATCCCTTGTTTGGATCGAGTTTAGCAGACCCGCAGAACTAACCCCTTCCAAAATCATGGACAAGATTCAACACGTACAACAATCTAATGACCAGTTTGACATCACCGATGGTAAAGCCACAATGAAAATGGCTCACGTCTCTCTTCCTCAAGGGACTGGACGCAAAAAGATGTTATTGGTGAACGAGCTTCGCAGTATTAAGCGTAGCCTTGTCCAAATTCACAATCCTCAAGACCAGATGTGTTTAGCTCGAGCCATCGTGGTGGGACGAACCTATGCCAACAAGAACGACACGGCAGAATGCAAAAGAGCCTGGAAAACTATTCGACAATCGGACCGAGCCAAACAACGAAACGAAGCAGAACTCCTGTTGCAACAAGCCGGACTGTCCAAAGACACACCCTGTGGCATTCCTGAGATGCAAAAATTGCAAGATGCCCTAGCTTCACGCTACACCTTGAAAGTGCACCCTCAAGAAGTGCGCGGGTCTCTGTTGTTTCGAGGCCAAGATTTTAAGGACGGAAAATACATTCATGTCTATCATCACGATGACCATTTCGATACCATTACCAGTATCACCGGATTCCTGGGATATGTTTATTATTGTGAGAAATGTGATTATGGTTATAACAATCGAGAGCAACACAAGCATTGTGGATGGAAATGCCCAGGATGTTTGGCCTCTCCACCCTGTCTGAGCGAAGAACCAGTGCCTTGTTCGACTTGTCTGCGCACGTTTGTCAGCCCTACCTGTTACCAACACCATTTGAAAACACAAGGTTCACAGAAGAAATGTGCTTGTCAACTGCTGAGATTGTGCACTACCTGTGGACAAGGCATACTTACCAATAATGCCAAGGCACACGTATGTCGAGGAAAGAAAAAATGTCACATTTGTCACCGCATCGTGGACTTGGAACACCAATGCTACATGCAAAAATACCAACCCCCACCAGAGAAAGAGGACGGTCACAAGAAGAAAGGCAATTTCATCTTTTTCGATTTCGAATGCATGCAAGAGACTGGCATTCACATTCCTAATTTCTGCGTGGCTCATCGAGCGTGCGAGAAGTGCATTCAAGAACCTATCTTCAGTCATTGCCATCACTGCAGCAAGATTCCTGGAGGACGTGAACAAATCTTTCGGGGACCGAACACGTTAGCCGATTTTGCCCAATGGGTCTTAGACCCCATCGACAAGACGTGGAGCCAAGAGGACATAGAACGTTACGGAGATTGTCATCGTCATGCCACGGTGATGGCTCACAATTTCTCCGGATACGATGGACAGTTTCTTTTGAGGTACTATATGGAACATGGCACCGAACGTCCTAAAGTGATTTTGAACGGAGCCAAAATCATTTTCATGCAAGTGGGACAAGTGCAGTTTAAAGATTCGATGAGCTATTTGGCCATGCCTTTGAGTCGAATGCCTAAAACGTTTGGAATGACAGAAATGGCTAAAGGGTACTTTCCACACTTTTTCAATACGGAAGCCAATCAACACGCCGTTCTATCCCATTTGCCTGAGGCTCACTATTACGAGCCCGACAACATGCGTACCGAACAACGAGAAGCTTTCTACGCTTGGTACCAGGCTCACGCCTCGGACCCTTTCGACTTTCAGGAAGAAATGCTAAAGTATTGTCGTTCCGACGTGGACATTTTACGACGTTGCTGTGGAAAATTTCGAGAACTGTTCATGGAACACGGAGGGGTCGATCCTTTGAAAGAAGCTTGCGCCATTGCCAAAGCGTGTTCCTTAGTGTATCGACAACGATTCATGCCTGAAAACACTGTGGCTGTCATCAGCCCTCAAACGACCCACTTTGTCAAGCGTCAATACTCGGTCAAAGCCCTACGCTGGTTACATTACTTGTGCGACAAGGAAGACAAATGGATTCAGCATGCCCGCAACGGAGGGGGTGAAAAGACCATCGGAACGTATTCGGTCGATGGCTGGGACTTAGAAAACCCCAAGATCGTGTACGAGTTTAACTGTTGCTTATTTCACGGATGTCCCGTCTGTTACCCTGACCGTGGCACTAAAAATCAGTTTTTACAACGAACCATGGAAGACTAGTACCAGGACACTTGTCAGCGGCGCCTAAAGTTAGAACAGCAAGGATACCAAGTGGTGGAAATGTGGGAACACGAGTACGATCACCGTATGAAAACCGATCCCGAGTTTAAACGCCTCGTGGAAAGTTACCAGTTCATGGACCCGTTGAACCCGAGGGATAGTTTGTACGGAGGAAGGACCAATGCCACCTGTTTGCTGTACCAAGCCGACGAAGAGAAAGGAGAAGAAATCAAATACTTGGACGTGTGTTCGCTGTATCCCTACGTGTGCAAATATTGTCGCTTTCCCGTAGGGCACCCGCAATTGCTGACGGAACACATCGACCTGAAAAACATTCGACAATACGAAGGCTTGATCAAGTGCAAAGTTTTGCCTCCCAAGGACTTGTACCATCCCGTCTTACCTCACCATTGCCAAGGCAAACTGGTGTTTCCTTTGTGCCGTACTTGTGCCGAAACGTGCAACCAAGATCAGCCTTGTCAGCACACCCAGGAAGAACGGGCTTTGACGGGAACCTGGGTCAGCGTAGAATTGTTCAAAGCTCTGGAGATGGGATATCAACTGTTAGAAGTGTGCGAAATTTGTCACTTTCCCAAGACACAACAATACCACAAGGGTGACCCCACGCAGAAAGGCATTTTCGCAGACTACGTGGATGCCTTTTTGAAACTGAAACAAGAAGCCAGTGGCTAACCTTCCTGGTGTCACACTCCCGAAGACCAAAAGACATTCAAAGAGAAATACTGGGCACAAGAAGGCATTACTTTAGATCACATCGAGAAAAACGAAGGCAGGCGATCGTTTTGCCAGAGTGATGTTAAATTGCTTGTGGGGTAAAATGGCACAACGACCGTGTTTACCCAAGACAGAATATTTGACAGAACCTTCCCGCTACTTCCAGATGATTCACGACAAAACCAAATACATGAAACACGTGGACGTCGTTCGAGAGGATTTGATCTTGGTCAATTACGAAGAAGATCTGGACTTTGTACAAGACGACCCTTTTGGAAATGTCATCATTGCTGCTTACCTGACAGCTCATGCTCGCTTAAAATTGTACGAAGCTTTAGAACTGTTAGAAGAACGCGTCCTGTACTTTGACACGGACAGTTGCATTTACATCCATCATCCGATTCAACATCACCTTGACATCGAAGGAGACCGTTTAGGAGCCTGGACAGGCGAGCATCCCGACGACAAGATTCTAAGTTTCGTCAGTGGCGGCCCCAAAAATTACGGCTACGAATACCGGGACAAACAAGGAGAAGTGCACACGACGTGCAAAGTGAAAGGACTGACTCTGAATCATCGTACCAGTCGAGCGGTCAACTTTGGGATATTGAAAGAAGCTTTGCAATCGGGAGAGGATGGAAACTTTAAAGTGACGACCTATCAACCGAACAAGATTGTACGTTTACCCACTCATCACATCGTCAGTCGACCCTTGGAAAAAGTCTATCAAATTGTATACCAGAAGCGAGTGCGACTTCCCAATCACTTTACGTTGCCCTACGGTCACGTCGGTATTGGTCTGTATATAAAAAGGAACCCTAGGCAAGATCGATAGTTCATTGTTCATTGAAGTAACTTACCATGTCGTTGACGAAGAAGAAACCAGATTGGTTTGGCTTGGACCCAAGAGGTGGCCCAGTATGCACGAGAGTTATTCAAGGAAAAATGTTACTTTTCAACCCGTGTTAGTGACGGTGCCAAAAGAACCCGTCACCCAGGACGGGACTGTCGTGGACAGGCCTGAAAGACCCTTTCGGGAGGACACTTGTGTGACCTTACCCCCTACTATAGAACTGGTTAGAACTTTACCCAAAACATGTTGTACAGACACTTGTGTTTATTCCACGTTCATGGTTATCATGTGCCTTTTATTCTTGTACTTAAGCCTTTGGCTTTTATGTATTTTTGTCTTTCGTATTCATGTTTGAAAAAAAACATTCAATAAACGTGTTCTGAAAAAAGTATATAAACTCTTGTCTTGTTTGTTTTCGTGTCACAAGTGACATTTCTCACACTATGGCTACCTCTGCTGTCTCTGCTCCCTCTTCCTCTACTGTCAAAGTCATCGACGAACACTTAGATCGTGCCAGTTGGGAGGCTTTGTATCTTCGCCATCCCTTTAACATGCTCATTGCTGGACATAGCGGTTCAGGCAAAACCGAATTCGTCAAACGTTTGATCGAACATAAACATCATTTGATCGATCGACCCCCTCAACGAATCGTGTGGTGTTACAAAGAGTGGCAATCGGCGTACAACCTCTTGCGAGAAAGTCAAGGCGATTCCATCGTGTTTGTGGAAGGCATTCCTAAAGAAGACGACGGTATCGTCTCTGACTCCCGTCAAACCCATTTGGTCATTTTCGACGACATGTTAGGAGAAGACGAAGAAGAAATTAAACTGTGGTTCACGCGCAAAGGGCATCACCGTAATGCCAGTGTCGTTTACATCACCCAAAATTTGTTTCAACAAAGTAAAGCCCATCGCACCATCAGTCTCAATGCGCATTACGTGGTCTTGTTTAAAAGCCCTCGAGAAAAATCGCAAGTGCAAGTCTTAGCCAAACAGTTAGGAACGCCTTGGCTGACTCAGGCGTACGACGATGCCACTCAAACGCCACACGCCTATTTACTCGTCGATTTGAAACCTACGACTCCCGAAGATTTGCGATTTCGTACCCACTTGTTTCACCACTGGTGCCAAGACGGAGGGCCTGTCCCGTACAAGTCTCCGTCCTCGACTTCATTTCACTCCACATAAAAAAAAATCTATAAAAACCTCAGACCCTTTTTCGTCTGTCTCACTCTCAGTGCGAACATGACGTCCCTTCAGTCGCATCTTCCCGTCAAATTGATTCGTGCATTGTATGGCATCAGTCGAGAAAAAGATCCACAAACACGAGCTCGTGTCTTAGAAGCTAGTCTCAAAGAAGTCTTACGATGGTTCACGGTGACGGCACGTCAATTACTCCAAGGAATCATTCAGATTCCTCATCAAACCAAACGCTTTTTTGATCGAAACAAAGTCGCTTTGGTCCAACTGGCCGATCCCCGCATCGACACTCAAACCAAAAAACAAATCATTTTGAAACCTGGAGGGAGCGGTACTCTAGGAGGGGTCATCATTCGCTCACTCTTAAGATGGGATCCTAATGCCCCCAAAGTTATACTCAAGACAAAAGTCCAACGAAGCCCCAAGAAGAAAAAGACCAGGTCCCCAAGGAGAACTTCTCCAGTGGCAGGACCCTCCTCTGACCAGACACCACCACCCCGGAAAAAGAAAAGAAGCCCCCAGAAAAAGAAACAGAGATAAAGTCCCCAGAAAAAGAAAAGTCCACAGAAAACTAGTCGCAAGAGAGGCACTTCGGCCAGGACGCAACCTTACACTCGCAAACCACGACCTGCCACGGCGGTGACTGCGTCTCCGGCAGCCTCACGTTTGTCCACTTCTCCGTTAATGACACCCAGAACTGAAGAGTACTTGGAGACGTTGATCACACCAAGAACGTCTCCGTTGATGACCCCCAAAAGAACTTCCCCAGTGGCAGGACCTTCCAATTTAGTGGCAGTGGCTGCTGCTCACAAAGTACCTTCTCCCAAAATCAAAGTTCAAGAAAGATCGGGCATGTTACAAAGTTTACTGGATTTGTCCAAGCAAGAACTGGCTCGATTTAGTCCGTTACGTACCCCTGCACGACGTGTCATGCCTGTCCTCAAACTAATACGACGTCAAGACAATCAGTGGCGACGCGTTCCAGTATAAAAAAGGCCTGTGACCAAGTCGGGTATCAGTGTTTTTTGGTGCTCCTGAAGACTCAAAGATGTCACCCTCCAGAAAACCCCAAGGAAAGAAAAGGAAAGGACTGCCACTACGTTTAGCCAAACATGGGGACATGTTATCTGTCCTGTCCAAAGCTTCTCCACCCCTACGAAAAAAACTCATTCAAACGGCCTCCAAAGAGGTCATCGATACCGTGTGCGAATGTTGTTTGAACGTTTTGAAAGGCACGATCCCTTTGTCCAAACACCAGAAACAATGCTTAGGCATACATCGTCACGTTCTTCGCCAAATGGTTGAAAAGAAAATTCCCATTCGTCAAAAAAAGAAGATGTTAGTGCAACGTGGAGGTATTTTACCTCTCTTGTTAGGCCCCATACTGAAAGGAGTCTTGGGAACCATGTTGGGAGGACTGGTGGGAGCAAGATAAAAAGGCCTCGGAAGTTCCAAGATCTCAGAATCGACCCCTGACAACCCCATGGAAGGACGAAAACTAGCTTTAGTGCCTTACAAACGATGGATGGAATACCATCGGTGGCAAGAACAACACACCCCGCATTTACCTCCCAATCCCCATTTGAGCGAGATGTCCCAGTTACAACACGAATTGCAGTCCTTGATGGATCGCCAAGATTTGTCCGAAACAGAAAAATCGCAAAAGTACGGTCAACTCTTGCAACGACTGCAACTCTTTCACCAGAAAGCTTTAGACGAAACAGCTCTACCCACTCTGAAACATTTTAAGACCTTGATGAAAAGTCCAGCACCATCACCAGTACCAGTACCAGTACCACCAGTAACAGTGACCAAGACAGAAAAAGGAAAAGAAGAAGAAGAAGAAGGGTTTCAAACTCCACCAGAAAAAGTACGCAAGTTAACAACACCACCTACCTCCAGAATTGGATGGATTAAAAAGATGATGGCCACCCCTTCTTCATCACAAGAGAAAAAGAAAGTGAAGACAGAAGTGAAACAAGAACCGATATCCCCCGCTCAGACATCCTCCTCCTCTTCAACACCTATTGCCGGTCGCACACGCAAAGCATTGCAATCCAAGAAAATACCCCAAGAGAAAAAGAGTAGCATCCTCCAAGAGTGGGTGCCTTATTAACACACCAACCAACACAAAAAAATGGAAAAAGTCTTAGCCAGCATTTACTACGATCCCTCCCATCCTGCAGGTTACGCAGGAGTTCAAAAATTGTATCGTGCTGCCAAAACGCAACTGAAAAGTCTCCGTTTACCTCAAGTGCAACGATGGTTACAAGAACAAGCTACCTACACTTTACACAAACCCATTCGACGCAAGTTTTCCAGAAGTCGCACCCGAGTGGAAGGCATCGATCATCAATGGCAAGCCGATTTAGCCGATGTCTCTCATTTGGCCAGCTACAATCGTGGCTACAAATATTTGTTTTGTGTCATCGACGTCTTTTCCAAATTTGCTTGGGTCGTACCCTTGACTTCCAAATCGAGCAGCGAGTTAGTGCGAGCCCTGGAACGGGTGTTGAAACAAAGCGGTCGTCACCCTCTTCGATGGCAAACGGACAAAGGTACCGAATTTCTGAACCAAGCTTTCCAAAAAGAATTAAAGAAACGTGACATTCATTTTTTTATCACCGAGAATCCCGAAACCAAAGCCAGCATCGTGGAACGTTTTCAACGCACTTTGAAAGAACGTATGTGGAAATATTTTACGCATCACCACACTCTGAAGTACATCGACATCTTACCGCACCTGGTGCAAGCGTACAACCAATCTTACCATCGAAGCATCGGACGTGCCCCGCAAGACGTGACTCCCGACAACGAAGTGTTGGTGTTTGAGCGCCTGTTTGGTACGTCCCCGACGAGGGCTGTCCCCAAGAAAAGTGGAGAGTTGACCGTAGGAGATTGGGTGCGCATTGGCAAAACCAAACGCACTTTCGACAAAGGTTACTTACCTAACTGGACGACCGAATTGTTTCGCGTCACTGGACGAGTGCATGGCCGTCATCCTGCCGTCTATAAATTGGAAGACATGAACGGAGAAATGCTCAAAGGAACGTTTTATTTGCCCGAGTTACAACGTGTCACCAAAAAAGAAGACGACGTGTACGACATCGAAAGCATTCTCGAACGCAGAACCCGTAAAGTGGGCAAACGGCGTGTCAAAGAAGTCAAAGTACGTTGGAAAGGATATCCACCCAGTTTTGATTCTTGGATCGACGCTTCGCAAGTCATCGACTATAAAAAGAAGTGACCATCATGCCCTTTCACACAGACGCAGCTACGTCGACCACTCCTCCTTCACCTAGTTCTTCTGTGCAAGATTTACAAAAACAACCCTTGTGGGTGTGGTGTGGAGAACGTGTGCCTAAAACGCAAATCGTCTTTTTCTGCCAAATCTTCGTGGTGTATTGTGTCATCGGGGCAGCTATCGCCAATTTGAGTTTGCAACAAGGAGACAAACAATTGTGGACCATTTTATTGAGCAGTTGCATCGGTTACCTGCTTCCTAATCCCTCCCTGAAATTCACCTCGAACGGGAACCCCGGGAACCTTGTGTCCAGTGCCAGTGCCAGTCACCACTTCAACCACAACCAGAACCCCATTTTAGACGGAGACACGCCTCTGACGTCCACTAACCCCTCGGACAGCCACAGAACTCTGGAATTATGAGTCACCAAAGCCAATTTTACTTAACTTTACCCAGTGACAGTTCCATGGAGGTGTTTCCCAAGAACACGTTGTGCTGTTACACGGCCAAATTGCCTCAGGCCATCCAGTTAGATCACGAAGCCCATTGGGAAGTGGCTTTAGTAGAAATGATTCACCCGACCCAAGTCCTCAATGTCCTTCCCAATCAAAATTTTTTTGATGTGGAAGTTCATGACGAGCAAATGCAACAGTGGATGGATAGCAATGTCAAATATGACAAGAAAACCCGTACACAAAAGTACACCACCTATCACTTGTTCATTCCCCCAGGCTATTATTTTAGTGGTCAACATTTGGTCAGCACCATAGCCTCCAGGTTTAATGTCGTGTTTCTGAAAGCTTTGGAGCATGTCAACAAAAGTGTCACCATGGAGTACCACAAAGCAGCTCGTCGCTTCTTGATGAAATTTGAACGAAGTAAAATCATGTCCATTTTATTTTGTCCTGAATTGTTTGACATGTTGGGCGGAGACATGGACATGAGAAAGGCCATGCTCAAGAAAAACGAATTACCCATCGTTTACGACAACGAGTCTTTTAGCAAGTTATTTCGTTCCCCGGTAGAACTGAACCAAGGACTGAATTTGATGTTCGTGTATTCCGATGTGGTGGAGTACAACGTGGTGGGACACACCTCCGTACCGTTACTGCGTGTCATTCCTTTCAAAGTGGATTCTGCCACGAACACTGACGAGGAAGGTGGAAACACTTACCACGTCCACCGCGAATTTGTCCATCCTCACTATTTGCCTGTCAGGAAGTCGTATTTGGACACGGTCAACATTGCTATAAAAGGAGGTCTGGGACAAAATATTCCATTCACCAAAGGAAAAGTCACGGTGAAACTCCATTTTCGAAAACGGTTCTCTCACGACTCGTAAGTAAGTCATGTATCCAGTGTACCGAGGGGTTGCTCGACAGCGAGGACACGGCTTAGGAGACATGTTAAAATCGGCCTTTCGTTCGGTGGCCCCGGTGTTGAAACCGATGGTGACACGCGGATTGCACGCCTTGAAAGATGCGGCACTGACGCAAGGCAAAGAATTTCTCCAAAATGTCATCATCGACAAACAAAACCCTAAAGAAGCCTTCATGAGGGCAGGCAAAAATGTCTTGCTGCAAACGGGCAAAGACATTTTAGGCCAACGAGAGACACCTATAAATGCCCTGCACGCTACCGAGTCAGGCATTCAGCAAGGACAAGGCAGAAAGAGACGACGAAGAAAACACCCTTTCACCAGACTTCAAGCGAGAAAGGCCAAGGAAAGAAGAACCGTTCGAGACTTAGACGTTTTCGATTATTGAGAAAAGAGACAAAAAAAAATGATGCACCGAGAATCTTGCGCTTATTCCAAGACGGAACTGGACCTGTTTGCCATGCCCCCCACGATGATGACGATCCAAGAATCCCAGTGGGTGGAATTTCACCCCGTCTCCTCACTGACCGATTCCGCTCCCATCGAGTTTGAAATCAAAGGACAGCCCGAAGATTACATCGATCTGAATAGCAGTTACTTGTACCTGAAAGTCAAAATTCTAGATAAGACTGGAGGTGCTATAGACGATGAAGCAGTAGCTCCCGTCAACAATTTCATGCATTCCTTGTTCAGTGGAGTGGACTTGTACTTGAATAACAAACTGGTCAGTAGCAGCATGGATACTTACCCTTATCGTGCCTACCTGGAAAATCTCTTGACGTACGGAATAGATGCCAAGAACACTCATCTCAATGCCTGTGTGGTATGGGAAGCTGACGAACCTACCAAGTTTGAAATATTGGAAACTGATGAAAAGAAAGACAACAATGATGGATTTCTAGAACGAAGAAAGAGAATCACGGGAGCCGACACAAGTTTAGAACTGATAGATCGTTTGCATTTGGACATGTGGTTGCAAGAAAAGTATTTGCTGAACGGGGTGGATGTCCGCCTGAGACTGAATCGTAGCAGTGCCGCTTTCCATTTGATGGCTGATAGTGACGGTTACAAAACCAAAATCCTAGAAGCCAGACTCTACGTACGCCGTGTGGAAGTGTTACCTAAAGTGGGAAACGACATCAGTCAGACGTTGAGCAGAACGACTGCCAAGTATCCCATACGACGCGTGGAAGTGAAGACCTTCACCATTCCCAAGGGACAGCGATCCATGATCGAAGATCATCTGTTCCAAGGACAGTTACCCAAACGTTTGATCGTTGGTATCGTCGAGAATACAGCCTTCAACGGAGCTGCCGAAAAAAATCCTTTCTACTTTCAACACTTTGGCGTGTCCAAAATCGGAGTCAGTTGCGATGGCAAGACCTTGTGTACCCGACCTTTCGAACCTGACTTTACCAAGAAGAATTACTTGAGATCGTACTTGTCCCTGTACGAAGCCACCGGACAGTTAGGAACCAATACCAGTCACGGTATTACGTACGAGGATTATGCAGGAGGCTACGCTTTGTGGGCTTTCGATTTCACTCCAGACCAAGGCAGCGACGAGGGACATTTCCACCCTATAAAATCCGGCCAGATTCGTGTGGAAATTCAGTTTAAAGACCGAGACCCTGATGAAACGGTGAACGTCATCCTGTATGCAGATATCGATAATACCATAGAAATCAACAGTTTGAGAGAAGTCATCCTAGATTACTAGAAACCATGGAAGACTGTTATCCCTCTTTACCTAGTGGAGAAACTTTTAGTGTTGGATTATTGTTAAAAAATGTTAGAGTTGTTGTTGTTTAGTGTTAAGTGATTTTTGAATAAAAAATGTTGTGTTTTGAAAAAATTGTTTGATGTTATATTGTTGGATTATTGTTAAAAATGTTAGAGTTGTTGTTTAGTGTTAAGTGATTTTTGAATAAAAAATGTTGTGTTTTGAAAAAAATGCCTTTGTCTTTTGTTTAGCTATAAGAATGTTGGATTGATGCTCTTTCATTTCTTACTATCCCTCTCATGACACTCACTAAACGTTGCGACTCAAAAACCGTGTGGGGGATGTTTTCCTTCACGTCCGCGCTTTGACTTTAAGAACCGGGTTGTTTCCAGTCTAACCATCCATTGTCGACTCATCCTCCTACGAAGATGTGCTCCAAACTAGCTAAGCTCAACGAAGCCTACGTGAATTTGCATAGGGTCAGACACAGTCTGATACCGAAGCCAGAAGAAATAGAGAATGTGAGAATGTTAAAAATCACTGAAGACCTGATAGAAGAGCTCTTCAGAGAAGAAATGAACAGGGAAAAAGAAGAATGGACAGAGAAGTACAGACTTCAGAGACAGCAGCAACAGCAGCAACAACAACAACAGCATCAGCAACCTGAAGCTGACAGAGGCTTTGTCGACTGTCGTATCGACACCAAAGAGTTCTTCTTCTCTTTTCGAAGAAGCAGACCTATCGCCAGAAAGTCTATCCTCAGAGGACATCGCATTCTTAGAAACTAATAAAGAATGCCATAGCAAACAAAAAAACAGCCCTTTTCAGGGCTACCCAATACTCTAGAAAAGAAATAACAATCCATTTGCCAATGTGTGTAGGTAGAGTAGTGTGAAAATAAACACTCTTTTTTAAAAAAATGTGAGGGTATGTGTTTGCGTGTTTGTGTTTGTAAGTGGTTAAGTAAGTTGGTATGGATAGTAGATTAAAATGATATCCTTTTTTTTGGGTGTTTGAGGTGTAGATTAGGAGTTAGATTGGATTGCTTTGCGTATGTGGATAGTCTATTGAAGTGATTTATAAAAAAATTTTAAAATAGTGATGGGTAGCATAAAAAAGTGAGTGAGTGTTTCTTTTAGGTCCGTGCGTTGTTTCTTTTGGTCATGATCTAGGTAAGATCAATTTTATGTTTCTTAGGGGGATGTTTTCCTTCACGTCCGCGCTTTCACTATAAATTGAAACTCGCTGGGCAGTCTAGCTACCCTTGTTGATTGATCAACACCAAAAATGAACACGAGACTGTCTAAACTGTTGGAACTTCATGTGCATCTGGAATATGCCAGGCGCCTGTTGAATGAACTGTCCGCGGAAGCCATTGTGGAAGACGGAAGGATGAGAGAGGAGGAGGAAAGAAGAAATAAAGAAGAGGAGAGAAGATATAAAGAAGAAGAGGAAAGAAGATACAAAGAGGTGGAGAGAAGATACAAAGAAGAGGAGGAAAAGGAGAGAAGAAGAAAAAATTTCAGAATCCCAGAAACCGAAAATTGGGATTATGAAGCCACATATCCTGCCTCTGCTCTCTCCCCCAAAAAGGTAAAAAGTAACTGGGGGACAAGATGTGTATGTGGCGCCAGGCCTGGAAGGTGTCACCATTAACCAGGTGTCCATGAAGTTCCAAAAAAACAGCCCATTTCAGGGCTACCCAATACTCTAGAAAAGAAATAACGATCGATTTGCCAGTGTGTGTAGGTAGAGTAGTGTGAATATAAACACTAACTCTTTTTTCAAAGTGCGAGGGTATGTGTTTGTGTGTTTGTGTTTGTAACTGCTCACGTACGATTGTGTGGATAGTAGATTATGGATTTTGTTTATTGTTTCTTAGCGTATGTGGAGAGTACAGTTTGGGTTTTGTAACCGCTCACGTACGATTGTGTGGATAGTAGATTATGGATTTTGTTTATTGTTTCTTAGCGTATGTGGAGAGTATAGTTTGGGTTTTGTAACCGCTCACGTACGATTGTGTGGATAGTAGATTATGGATTTTGTTTATTGTTTCTTAGCGTATGTGGAGAGTATAGTTTGGGTTTTGTAACCGCTCACGTACGATTGTGTGGATAGTAGATTATGGATTTTGTTTATTGTTTCTTAGCGTATGTGGAGAGTATAGTTTGGGTTTTATTATATGAAATGAGAAAAGTAGGGGGATGTTTTCCTTCACGTCCGCGCGTTGCTGTTTCTTTGGTCATGATCTAGGTAAGATCAATTTTATGTTTTAGGGGGATGTTTTCCTTCACGTCCGCGCTTTCACTATAAGAACCCACAGTATTCGTCGTTCAAACCATTCTACAAAGAAGATGGCTTCTAACCAAATGGACAAAATACAAACATTGCAAGACGTTTTAGACAACTTAGGAATGATGGAACAGATGTTAATAAGACTCGTTGAAGACCATTATTCCTATAGTCCCCATCGTGTAAAGATGGAAATTAATAACTTAAAAAAGGTAAAGGACAAGATTAGTGGTGTCATGAAAGAGATAAAGGAGGAGAAGGAGGATGAAGAGGAAAGAATAAGAATAAGCAAATGGAACGAAAAAAATTGAAAAAGAAGAAGAAAATGAGAACAGGAAGAAAGAAGAGGAGGAAGAGAAGAAGAAAGAAGAGCAGGAGAAAAAAGAAAGAGAAGAAGAGAAAGAGTGTAGGAGATAAAATAAGAACTTGGTGGAGAAAAAGAAGAAATTAGAAGCAGAAGAAGAAGAAGAAAACCCAAAGGCCCTTTTCAGGGCCAGCCATATTTCTCGAAAAGAGATAGCCTTTCAATTGCCTACCCCTTTTTTAAATTTAAATTTAAATTTAAAAAAATTTTTAAAAAATTTTTAAAAAAATCCCATGTTCAATTCCCTTGAGGCTATAGTGGCCCAAGACTTTTTTTCCCATATTCAATTCCCCTTGAGGCTAGAGTGGCCCAAGACTATTTCCCATGTTAAATTCCCCTTGAGGCTATATTGGCCCACGATTTTTCTCCATGTTAAATTTCCATTGAGGCTATAGTGACCCAGGGGTCTCTGTAATGCTAATTCCCATTGAGGCTCTAGTGCCCGACTTAACTACTCATATACATTGCTGTCGGGCATTTTTGCGCACGTAAGGTTTACGTCTCCAATTTTTAAGCAACACGCATACAGAATTCGACCGATTGATGAAAATAAAATACTGCAATACTTACCATTTGAAAAGAGGCAATTGTCACCAGAATATTCTGTTTAAATTAATATTAATTTTGGACACACGGGATATCACCAGCTTTGAAAAGATATTTATCCCTCGGGAAATAGAAAGGAAATACATTACTTTGGACTGATTCTGTCAGCAGTTTAGTCAAGTAATTAGGTCAGGTTTATAGATAGTTTTATTAAATTCAGCGTAACAATGTCAACAAATGGAAAGAGATATTAAGCAAACTAAACCGATCTAATGAAAAAAAATAGTAAAGTTCAACATTTTATTGAAAAAATAAGATATTATATAGAAGGGAAACAACAATGAATAGGATATAATGTGTTTACAATGTCTTGTTTTATGGGGATAAATTACTTAAGAATTTAGAAACAGACTATACACCGGGAATTTCTTGAGAATCCCGTTCTAGCGGCAAGTTGACACGTTGGGTAGCATACAATTTTGTATGTGTGGGACAACTTCGTGCAGAATTGGAACTTGGATTAAGATGCAGAACTGTTTTTAAATATACATTTCCATCTTTAAATAACGTATTTATTGTATGATTCTAAAAGATACATAGTAAAAAGTATTTTCTGGGTTACAGGTTCAAGAAGGCCATGGAATGGGTGTTCGTGTTGAAATTTAGAAATCAAGTTTTCATATGCATTTCGAGTCGAAATGTGAGATAATTTTGTGCTTTGTTTAATTAAAGTACGATCGTTTGTTCTTGATACAAAATGGATGTTTGATCCAAAACCTCACGTGATCCAATGTTTACAGAAATGACGCATCGTTGCTCAGAATTTCCAGACGCGCAGGATTGGCCAACATGGTGGGTATATAAAAAAAAGTTTGAAACATTCATTATCATTTCAGTAACGTTTTTGTTCAAGTTACAAAAAGCATATTCATTGCCTTTAGTGTTTTATTGGCCAGTGTTTACTGAGCTTTATAAAAGTTCTAATTCCCCGAGAAAACAAGACTAAGGTAATTAAAATTTTCAACCAACGCAATATTACTTCAGTCTATAATCCATACTTCGCCTTGCCTTTATGAACCATTATTTATAAAGATCATAACTTTAGTTTTATCAAAATTAATAATCAGATTCCATTTGTTACAGTAGTCGTGTAAATTATCCACGAACTTTTGTAAACGCTCCATATTTCCTGAAAATAAAATTAAATTGTCAGCAGTGTCAAAAATAAAGACAATTCGTCCAAATCTATACAGCTATATCTGTAATGTTGATTGTAATGATGTTTCCAGATCTTCAGTAAATAACGATGTCATGTAAGTAAGCAGTATCATGAAATGACTTCCCACTGCTGGCAGTCTCCAGATGTCGCACATGGAAACATAACACTCTTTTTTCAAATTAGACGTTTATTTCCTCCTTCCCATGACTAAAAGTGCGCCACCAGCTGTATTGGGCATCGATTAGTTCTGCCTATTCACCGTACGAATGAGTAGTGTGATGAGTGAATGACGCTAACTCAAACGTTCTGCTGCACTCCACAACCAGCTGGTTGTACGAGAGTAGGACACCTCTGAGGAGAAAAATGAATATATTGTCAAAAGGCATTTATTTATTCGTTCCAGATATTTCATTGGAAATATCGATATAAGTATTCTAATGTACAAAAAAGATGTCCGCGAAGATCGAGTATCTGATATATTAATGTGGTGGAACCGGAACTAAAATAAATGACTTCATATTTACCTTTCTATTCACCTGTCAAGACCGAGTCTTTCACTTAAACAGGAAAATTTGACAGGACTTTTGAGTGACCTAATCCGGGTTGCACGCCACCTTGGAAACGACTGGAATCAGTGATAATCATGCAGGTCAGTGTATCTTCCATACTAATTTTCCCTTTCATCTGAAGGTAGTGTGTCAGATCCTCAGCTTTGGCCATCTGTAAATGAAAAACATTTTCGTACACATATTGTTCTTGGTGCAACAAATATTACCAACAACTTTAAGGTGCTACTTTACTGTTTAGATTCTATTTTGCAGTATAATAATCCTCATTTGTAATTATCATCTCTAATTTTGAAGCTAATATCTGCAAGTGTGTATTTATTGGCATTTATAAGAAGTAAAATGTTACAAGCAAAGATAAATCTTGCGTCAAACTAAAGAAGATCTACCTTTATGAATATTATTTCATTCTCCCAACAGTAGGCCTCTATCAACTTGTGCTGGATTTGTAAGACTGTGTCAGAAAATTCGGTAACAGACAGCACACACATCTGAACACTATCGGGATCACTATAATAATAATAATAATAATAATAATAAGTGATAGTCATTAAAAAGGACTTTATAAGCAAATGACTGGGAGAGATAATGTACAAGTCTATAATACCGTTTCTAAGACCGCTTGGTAATCTAAATCAGTGATATGTTATATGAGATAATAATATTACAGTACCACAAACAAATACTGGTTCGAAAGAAAATTCAAATAACTCACCACCGCATAAACTAAATGGCCAGTCCCTGGTCTATCTTTTTACTCAATATCGGAATTTGTTATCGTGAGGTAATAAAACACAAAATAATCTAGTTCAAAAGAAAATCCCACGCCGACTTCACCCCACACCCTCAAAGAGAATACCTCGACAAAAATTCAGCCCATGTTTAGGACAATATTGTCAACGTGATGCATTGGAGGTGTAATTCGTTCAACCAACCAATGTTCATTCTCTGTTCAGTTTGTAATCTATAACATCGCATTTTGTGGGCCATAATTGTTGTGTTGCACCTTGTTATTGTTGAGGTAGCAATTACTGCTAAAAAAAAAAGTCGACAGAGCCTTAACAGCATTGATAAGGTATTTGTGTGGCCTGAACTTATTCTAAACTTACTTTTCGAGGACGAGGGCGCACTCGTACACACCCATGATCAGTCTATTTTCATCGACGGCTTGCTTCAACTGATCTAGTACTAATGCGTCATCATTCCGGAGCAGCCTAGATCACAAGGTCATAAAGTGAGGGTATACGTGACTAAAAGACACGTTGCAAGTCATTATGAGCCAAATTTATAAAGTTATTTTTATTATTATTACTATTATTATTATTAGTATTATTATTTCTCATCATACCTATACGATAAGCATAATACATGTGTAAGCATCTTAATCATTCAAGGTTGGCGTCTACACGTGCTGTGCGCTCATCGTAGAGTGAACATACGAAAACCCCAAAACATACCTGAGCAAATGACATATTGGAAAACACAAGGTAAATATTTTGTTGAAAATTTGACTGTAATATACTCCATCATTACAAAGTCAATAACGCCCCAGTACCTACTTAGACACTAAGCGTCTTCTTACATTTTATTTGTCATATGAATATGAATTGATTGTTATAAATATAAATTAAAGCAATTAGAAGAAGAAAAAAAAATTATTTGTGTCAATAGTATTTGTTGAGCATACTGCAATAATTCGATAGTAGTAGACGGAAATTATTGTTTCTCTCATCAGTATTTATTTCCAGGTCATAGTGGGAACACTACTGATTACTGTTGTCGTTTCACTTTACATTATATGTTCCATTATACCTTTTCACTGTTCCGTCTCTTCTTAAGACATACTGAACGGATCTTCCTAGTTTGCAAATCTTCAAGTTTGAATATCTATTATGCAAGCACATATTTGAGTTTTACTGGTAAGATCTAATCTTTGTCAGGTGAAAACCAAAGTGCCTGGACATGAATCGCTACATCGTCAGATGTGATAAATTGCGCATATTATTAAATTTTGATGTTGTTAAAGTTAGTATTTCCATCCTAATTTGGTACATGTAAAATTTCTTAAAAATTAGAAGAAAAATACATGTATATGAAATTTTTTGCGTCATACGTTGTAATTTACACTTATAAAGAAAAATAAAGATTACGTACGTTCTCTTCTTCTCCGTAGCGTTTGCATTGATATCTGGGAAGGGACTATATAATTCCATTATTTAATAATGATCATAAGCCACCGAGTGTCGTCTGCTACTATCTCTTTACTATCAACCTCTTGCTCACTGTGTAGAAACAAACGTGAATGAGCAGTGAATATACAGTTTGCCAATATGTAATCTGGTAAGGTATGTACTTCAGTTATGATTGGTACTTAACTGCACGTGACAGAGTGAACTGAACGGAGGACAGTAAACTGACATGACCAAAGCTTTGAACAACATCCACCCTGTTTATAAATTGTACTGAATCACGCCCTATTTTTGAAATACAAGTGATACTTTTTCTTGAACTTTTGGTCAGCAAATAACATAATAACATGTATTATATCCTGTTAGATTATCTACTGTTGTGAACATATATGAAATAACTAAGAAACGCAAACGGAGGGGTGGGGAGAGCTGACAGAAAACTACTGAAGGTATTTTGATGAAACTTTAACTAGTTATATATCATCATTAGAGATACCATAGTCATGACTTCAGTGTCAAGCTTAAGGTCACAGCTAGGAAAATATAAATCAGTGACCTCTGTCCATGTACAGGTATAATAGTGAAGCCAATGAAGATATTTTCGTGCAAATTTAGACAGCTGTATATCTAGATTTGATAGTGTCGCATAAATTCATATATACATATCCTCTGCCCCAAAGATTGTGGCAAAAACAAGAGAAGTATCGTTCTTTACCTTGACCTTCGCTTTGTAACTACTTCATATCTTTTGATGCATTTTTATCCAGCTCCACACTTTATCATGCACCTAGTCGGTTTGTAGCTCTAAGTTCAAGGTCACTGGAAGTGAACACAGGTGCTCGACGCTAGCATGATGTTGAGAAGAAGAAAAAAAAAACAACAGACTGAAGAAAAAAATCATACATCGTGACAAAACTACCTTAGATTACCCCCATGACCCGTTCTTACATTGGACCCTCTCTATCATACTATATAAGAAAGAAGGTACGTAACTTCCAAATACTTGGTTCCACCCATGACCCTAGATTTCCTTCTATTTCCGTCTTTAAAGGCACACGACCATACTCTATGGCTTGTTTTACTCCTGAGATATTTTTCTATTCATCAAGCCATCGTTGACCTTTTTGCATTGTACCAAACTGAAGTTTACTTTACTTTATGGGGCAGAAAGTTGTGTTAATTTTATATTTTATTCATAGGAAGCAATAGCTCTGCAGATGAGAACGGGGAGGGGTAACCATCCGTGTTCAGGTCAACGATGTATCACTTAATTTATACTACAAATCTTTGATGTTATAGTATACATAAATGGATGGGGATTACCGTCATAATTCTATGCGTGTATTTTCTATTAGTTTATGCTGTATATTCTATTCTGCATTATTCTGTTTTACATTTTTATGTTTGTAAGATGTGCATTCAGGATTAGCTCTTTACTTTCCAAATAGTTTTTTTTTTAATTTAAATCTGACGTGTGTTATACTGGACTGCTGCCATGTCATATTATCGAATTTCTTGTGCATATTTTCAGTATTGCAAAAGTTAACATTCTACATTGCATTATTTCGTTTTGAAGTCGGACGGTTCACATAATTACATATCAATCACCACAACTTTTAAAATACATAACATGGTTGAAGCTACAACATAATACAGTGAGTAGGGATTTGCGAGACCGATATAATGAAGATGCACAGAGAGCCTAGGCTGACACCCAGACTCCTTAAAAAAATGGTATATTTTAGTTTATTTAATTTGATTTTGTTTGTATTGTTTGATGCATTTCATGCAAACCGCAATTATAACACATAAATCGTGTTTTGATTAGTTGCTATTTTGTGATAAGTAGTTATACCTATCTGCAACATCGCAAATGCCATTTTCCCCCTTCCCCATCCCAACCATCTTTTTTAATCACTTAGTTAAAAATATTGTTTGTTTGTCGCTGATGTTGTTGTTTTTTTTTAAAATTTGTTTTTGTTGTTTATGGAACAGGCTGATGTTTAGAAATAATTAAAACTGAAACATTTCTCTCTTAAACAGTGTTTTGCTTATGTAAACCACCGTATACATTCGCTTATAAGTCGAGTCCAACTGCAAACTGTACAGACCCAGTTCTACCAGAGTATTAAGCGCCGACAGATCTGAGTCTTGCAATTTGTTAAGGTTAATCAGTAAAACAAACAACATAGACTCTGATCTGGAGGCCCATTATGGTAGGGCATAAGTGATTATATACGCTTTTTTTGCGAACTGCTGAATTTACCAAATGAAACTTCTTTAACGAATCAATAAAGACTCAGGAATTTATTGTTTTTAAATTTAGTTTAAAATAAATGCACATATAAATATAGAAGGTTTCCTGTTATGTATCATTATCCTATTACTGAGTAAAAAGTAAGATTTTAGTTTTTCCCCCAAATTTGTATAGCTGTGAACAAAGAATGAAAATGATATAAACATTACATGGCGTTCATTTAATTCCATAAACCGATTAAACATTTGTGTGTTATAAATATTTTTGAAATGCTTTCACTGAAAAAAGAGAAGAAAACAAATCTATCCCATGATACTCTTTTCTGAAGTTATGCATGTAATCAGTCCACTGGAATTCACCACATTTTTGTGACAGGACTAAAGGACTTTCCGGGCCATTCATCGTTTCTGTTCTCTTGTCTTTGTAAAGTGCGTAAGACCTATAGGAGCATTATGAAGGATGGCATATGCACATGATGTTTGTTAGCCTCACAAATATAATTAAAGATTTTCAACAGGTTATATTCACTTGCACATGGGTAGGATTGCATGTCCTCGTGACAACTTAGAAACTTTCGCAACTAAAGTTTAATTTATCACGATTTTGAATCATAATTTTATTTTGAGGTCTATGTTACAGTCGTTAAGCTTTTGAAAGTACAACAATGTGACGCCTAACTTGAGTTTTTTTGGAGTACATTGCTATACACAAAGACCTCAATAACCAGCATAGTCTATAATATGCAGCAATGTTGTTGATTTTTCTTGTTACACCAGAAAAATTGAAGGTTATGTTTTCAAGCATGTGAAACGTTTCAAACCGGTTTTCCTTTCCACAGTCAACAGAAGTCCATAAATGTATGACAAATTTTATATCATGCACTTTATTCAGTTCAGATTACGATATATACAGTCACCAAACATATTCATTACTTTATATTGTTTTCATTACCGGTATATAAAGAATATTTTCTGGTTTCTGTTGTCTGTTTGCAGGGAGGTGTAACCCCACTGCAGGTTGTCTTCCTTTCCTGTTCGCATACCAAACTGAATAATACAGTTTATAAAGAATATTTTCTGGTTTCTGTCGTCTGTTTGCAGGGTGGTGTAACCGCACTGCATGTTACCTTTCCTTTCCTGTTCGCATCCCAAACTGCATAATACAGAGGGGCCATATTGAATGCACACAAATAACCAGCCGCATTGTAGGCACCCAGAGACATGGCCTCATTTTCATCTTCTTTTCGAGGGCCTGGCCAGAACTTGGATCTGATGCCCTCGGTTTGATGCCTTTTCTCAATCCTTCTGCTTCGTTTTCAGAACACACTTGAGTATCATTTATTACGGAAACACTTGAATATCATTTATTAAGGAAAGACCATGTGACTTAGGGACTGGTAGTCCTGGTGTCAGGATAATGTGACTAGGTGGAACATGATGATAAATGTCTGCATCATCCTCCAGTGCTAGATATCAATATACTGCCACAATGCAGACATCGTAACGATATATTAATAAATTTTTAAGGGCTACGTTAAATCGAAATTGCGCGCGCGCGCGCGCGCGCACACACACACACACACACACACACCATATGACTGTGTGGAGATAATGATCAACTTGTTTTATTTCAACTTCCTGACCTGAATCGTCTTCGTATTCTTTGATAAAATATCACTGAGTCAAACTCAAGTTACGCCAGTTAAAACATGCATTATTTCTCTTCATTCGAAAGATCAAAGGCACTACAACATATGTGGGGTCATACGTATGTGGTTTCCTGATAACTGGTGCTTTATCCAATTCCAACTTCTCCACAAAGAAATGATAAAATGGAGCACCAACTATTTTTAAAATTCTAGATTCTGTATATATCCCCTTGGTGTGTTTATTTGTATGTGACTTACAATGTGTGACATTAAACATGTTCCAAGGGTACAACTTATTTTATCAAGCAAACACCGCTTGTCGGCAAAGAAAGATAATGCAGCCGTTTACAATGTTACATTATTTAACTCATACTTGTGTGATAAAATAATATTCATTCTTGATAATCAAGAATAATAATCATTGATAATTAAGAATAATATTCATAGTTTGATAATTGACCTTGTAATTAAGTAGATAATTTCAATACATGGCAACGTTTTAATTCTCGTTTACTGGTTTTTTGTTTCCATCACATTCTTTTCATCTTTTTCTTTTTCTTTCCTGAAAGAGTAGAGTTTACTTCCTACAACACAAATTTCCCGGATATGTGTGTCGTTTAATGATCCTTAAATAATCCGTTAATCTGTATACCACCGGAATACCGCATGCATTTATCTCTATGGTAATCGTTAATATCTTACCAATTTATGTTGTTTTTATGTCTTTTAATAGTCATGGATAATGAATCCCTATCTGTATAATTTAGTGTGACATTTCTGCATATCAGCTTTTCTACATTCTGTTGAGACTCTTCGTCAGGGCTTTATTTAACCCTAAACCTGCAATGCATTGCGTAGATAATCTAATCTTATTTTTCTCTTTTGACTCATTTGTAGGCTACTTTTTCAAAATATGTATTCAACCATGAGTTGCTTTGTCGGGTGGGGGTGAAATAGGACGACTTTGCGTATCTTAGTCCTTTCAAACCTAGTTGGACATATAGTTTAAGATTATATAATGAATGACATAGCTCTGTTTGTTGTATAGTGATATGCCAAGCGAAACTATTTATTGCATGAATTATGGAACCAGTCTGTGTGCTTTGAATGTGTCTATGTGCCTTTTTCGTATTAAATATTCTGTGTAATAGAATGAAGATCGCTGATTGGCCGCTGAATGACTGCAAATAATTAATGGAACAAAAAATGCTAGTAACTTATAATAATTTAAAATAAGTCGGGTACTTTGTCCAAACATTAACATTAGGGTCTATTGGAATTAAATTTTAAGTATGTGCCCTATGAGCGACATTACTGATTGGTACATACGGTTTCTGTTCTACGTCAGGTGAGTCAGCAAATTTGAAAATTAGTCCCGTTGTGGTATTATATTTCCTGGAGATATATGACTGTGTAAATTTTCGAGTACTTCTAATACAGTATGTACATCATTCCATAACATCAAATTGTCTTGTGCGATTTTTTTTTTGTAGCTGTCAATTTAAAGATTCAAACTGCGTCAACGCATGGCTGTAAAGGCTGTTACAAAACGAGACATATTATAATTTATAGTGACCTTGTAGTGCCTTATTCACCATCTTCTCAGTTTGCCTTCATCGTCTAAGTAATATGTATTGTTAGTGTGTATACATCTCTGTAGTATCATCTGTCTTCCACCCCGGATACTGGACCAAAAACAAATCAGTTAACAATTCTAGCTTTACTTTCCCTAACCTTAAAGATGCATTATGTGCTAAAATATGTACACTGTAATAGCGTGCATAGTCTAACTTGTAGCGTGCATAGTCTAACTTGTAGCGTGCATAGTCTAACTTGTAGCGTGCATATTTACATGTCTAAACTCTGTAAATAATCAAACAACACCACTGCACCCTTTTGACATAATGGTCTTATAAACATCCCCGTTTTTTAAGACTGAAATCCTTCCTTACATCTTGTGCATAATGACAGTACTTTTTCTGAATTAGAGTCATGAATGCAATGCACTTCAAGTTCGAACGGTTATTTTGCCCAGTCTCTCTTCGGTGTCACAAAGCAAGCAGAGACAGATACCCCTTCTCTAAATATTTAGTTCCATATTTTGAACGTGTTTAGTTATTTCTATGAATTTTCACGTTTCGTCACTGAATTGTTTCCTCTCCAAAGAATGAGCCATAAATCTAGGAATCTTTTGAGTCCCTTACCATCTTTTACAAATTTGTCAGAAAAAGAAATCTTTTTAAAATATACATTTCAACTTTGTTTGGAATGAGTGATACCTCCTGATTAGTTTTCACCGAATATTTACTAAATGGTTGAGCATTATACCCTTATTCAGTAGGTACAAGCAAAGGGTTTATGAATGGTATATTAGTCTTTATGTTGCAGTCTTGATGGGATGGTCCTATATACAGACATGGTTGCAGTCTTGGTGAGATTGTCCTATATACAGACATGGTTGCAGTCTTGGTGAGATGGTCCTATATACAGACATGGTTGCAGTCTTGATGAGATGGTCCTATATACAGACATGGTTGCAGTCTTGGTGAGATGGTCCTATTTATAGACACGGTTGCAGCCTTGATGAGGTAGTCCTATATACAGACATGGTTGCAGTCTTGGTGAGATTGTCCTATATACAGACATGGCTGCAGTCTTGGTGAGATGGTCCTATATACAGACATGGTTGCAGTCTTGATGAGATGGTCGTACAGACAGACATGGTTGCAGTCTTGGTGAGATGGTCCTATTTATAGACACGGTTACAGCCTTGATGAGGTAGTCCTATATGCAGACATGGTTGCAGTCTTGATGAGATGGTCCTATATATAGACACGGTTGCAGTCTTGATGAGGTAGTCCTATACACAGACGTATTTGCAGTCTTGATGACATGGTCTTATATATAGACACGGTTGCAGTCTTGATGAGATGGTCTTATATATAGACACGGTTGCAGTCTTGATGAGATGGTCCTATATATAGACACGGTTGTAGTCTTGGTGAGATGGTCCTATATACAGACATGGTTGCAGACTTGATGAGATGGTCTTATATATAGACACGGTTGTAGTCTTGGTGAGATGGTCCTATATACAGACATGGTTGCAGACTTGATGAGATGGTCTTATATATAGACACGGTTGCAGTCTTGATGAGAGGGTCATATATACAGACATGGTTGCAGTCTTGATGAGATGGTCCCAGATGCAAACATGGTTTCAGTCTTGATGAGATGGTCCTATATACAGACATGGTTGACCTCTTGATGAGATTGTCCTATATACAGACACGGTTGCAGTTTTAATGAGATGGTCCCTTATACAGACATGGTTGCAATCTTGATGAGATGGTCCTATATATAGACACGGTTGCAGTCTTGATGAGATGGTCCTATATAAAGACATGGTTGCAGTCTTAATGAGATGGTCCCATATACAGACATGGTTGCAATCTTGATGAGATGGTCATATATATAGGCACGGTTGCAGTCTTGATGAGATGGTCTTATATATAGACACGGTTGCAATCTTGATGAGATAGTCCTATATATAGACACGGTTGCAGTCTTGATTAGATGTTCATATATGCAGACATGGTTGCAGTCTTGATGATATGGTACTATATACAGACATGGTTGCAGTCTTTATGAGATGGTCCTATATATAGACATGGTTGCAGTCTTGATGAGATGGTCCTAAATACAGACATGGTTGCAGTCTTTATGAGATGGTCCTATATATAGACATGGTTGCAGTCTTGATGAGATGGTCCCTACATACAGACATGGTTGCAGTCTTGATGAGATGGGCCTATATAATACATACACGGTTGCAGTCTTTATGAGATGGTCCTATATATAGACACAGTTGCAGTCTTGATGAGATGGTCCTAAATACAGACATGGTTGCAGTCTTGATGAGATGGTCCCTACATACAGACATGGTTGCAGTCTTGATGAGATGGGCCTATATACAGACACGGTTGCAGTCTTGATGAGATGGTCCTATATAATACATACACGGTTGCAGTCTTTATGAGATGGTCCTATATATAGACACAGTTGCAGTCTTGATGAGATGGTCCTAAATACAGACATGGTTGCAGTCTTGATGAGATGGTCCTACATACAGACATGGTTGCAGTCTTTATGAGATGGTCCTATATATAGACATTGTTGCAGTCTTGATGAGATGGTCCCTACATACAGACATGGTTGCAGTCTTGATGAGATGGGCCTATATACAGACACGGTTGCAGTCTTGATGAGATGGTCCTATATAATACATACACGGTTGCAGTCTTGATAAGATGGTCCTATATAAAATCATGGTTGCAGTCTTGATGAGATATGCCTATATAAAGACATGGCTGCAGTCTTGATGAAATGGTCCTATATACAGACATGGTTGCAATCTTGATGAGATGGTCCTATATATAGACACGGTTGCAGTCTTGATGAGATGGTCCCATATACAGACCTGTTAGGTGACCATGATCTCCGACATTTATATTTTATCCTAGCATGTTACAAATGTAAGAGGTGTTTGTATTATTGAAGTATTTCCTATTACGTTTGCTAACTGTGACGAAGTACTTGGTTGGGGTGGGTGCTCCCAATATTTTTTTAAAAACTATTATAGAAGTCCCATCCAGGCTTTATTTTGTTCAAAGTTAAATTTAGTGAAACATAGATGTAAAGCTTCAAGCCCGCAGTCAACAATGCTGACGGTTAGATAGTTAAATATACAAAAGTTTGAAATTCAATGAATAACAATTTAATGACAATTCGATAATCAAATGACTCAAATTTCCAATTACACTCCTTTCACTCGACCGTTTAATAAGCCTATTCCATCACTTGATTAGCAGTGTGAGATTGATTTCAACCTGTCCTTGTATTTCTACTCATCTGTTGTATCATTTATATTTCTTATTACTCCTAAATTCCTTCTCCTCTTCCTGCTAGAACTTTCTCCAAATTCCTTCTCCTCCTCCTAGACTTTCTCTAGACTCCTTCTCCTCCTCCTTCACTTTCTCCCCCACTACTACTCTTCTGTCGACTTCGACTGTCTCGGCTACAGCCTCAATTCCGTCTCCAGCTCTTGAAGACTTGGAACGCAATGCAACCGAAAGTTCTCTGTCCCCTAAAACGCTTCCTGTGAAAACACAAGGACGGTACAATCGTTTCCTTAGCCCTCTCATCTCACACTACACACAGCCTATCATCAGATAACGGCCATTGAATTTCTTTGGTCACGCATTCGTTCACGTCGAGATACCCATACGTTTTTGTATGGTAAAACAAACGCCATAATTACTTCTTATACATACATCCATAAATTCCGTCACATCAGTACATATTCATAATCCCGTATACTAAACAATATCACAATAATCAGACGCATTTCTTTATATTATGTTACTAGTCTATGCTCGTAAATAAGTAACAGAAATGAGTGAAGACAAGCATTGTAAAATTTAACAAATAATTTATTTCCCTAGAATACAAAGTGAAAAATGAAAGAAAGGAAGTTATGGATTGCGAATTAATTCCAAAAATAATTCAAGAATAAAGACACAAGTCCTAGTAATACAACGTTCTGAATTAAACTCAGTTCAAGTCCCGAAAAGATCCTAAATTGAAGGCGATGACGTGTCTGTTATGGCCTGCGAAGTGATAATGAGTCAACATTCTCTTGTTGAATCGCATAAATATTATTCTGGGTTTGAATTCAGTATACATTCCAATGAATATCTTTATCAGAGCACTTTTGTATTTGCAGGGAAAATAATCATTTGAATTCGATAATTTGAAGAAAATAAAATTCAGCTCAAACTGGTCACAAGATAATACCACTTAAAATACTAGATGTTAAAGCACGGCTGGTAAAATCCTCATAGTCACAAGATGATATAATTTTCTGCTTGACTAATGCCAGTATACAAATGGTTTTCATTTTATGTTTAAAAAAACAAGGTGGGGATAAGGTCCTCACATTCTTTGAATGAAATTTCAAGTTTTCTAACAGATTCAAAAATATTTCTTGCCCTGATATGTAAACAATTATATATTTACTTACTTTTGGACTGGGTCCTTTTTTTTTACAAAGTATAATTATCATGATTGAAATAAAATCACATATTTGATATGGCTATTTATGTGCATGTGAATATGACTTTAATATATTTTCAAGCCAAATCACCCAAATTGAAATACTGCACAAGTGTACATGTTTGGACTTGTATTATTCTTGAATAAATACATTGTTTCCTTAATTTGGCAAAATATACAGGAGTAGACAAATTATCATTGGTATGCATATTTCTAGGGATTCTGTGTCATTATATGTTCATGCCATAATAACCTATATATTTTTTCAATGATTAATTACTTCACCAAATCACAATATAGCTAAAGGCAACCTACATGATATATTTTCATCCCATAAAGAGAGAGAGAGGATGTGAGCCTATGAAATCATGTAAAATTATTAGAACCTTACGTCACCGCTCCTCCAGAGGAAAAAAAAACCTAAATTGATAGTTTTGAGTAAAATATATAATTTTAAACTGAAAACTGCAAGAAACACACACACACACATACACATTGTGTGTGTGTGTGTGTGTGAGTATATGTGTGTACTTAGATAACCAGTCCTTCAGTTCTGTCATAGTATATTCACATACATACACATATCTTACATTTTAAGACATTATCTCCTCCTTCAGAGTAACAGACCACACTTTTTAAAGAATATTTCCATTATATTTAAGGCTGTCTGAGAATCTCATGATTGACAGTAACAGAAACACAAACCTTGATGACATTATTTTTAGGCTTACAGAGGATATTCCAGCTTCTAAGGATGTGTGTAATCCAGCAATGTTGACTTACATAATAATGAAAATATTTCCAAATGTGAAGAAGTCTTGTGTGAGAGTTAATGGCATACAGATAAGGAGCATACATGGTATAACTATGGATTCATCAAGTGGTAAAAGTCAGCCTGTTCCATTTGAAGGGATGCATACCATGAAGCCATCAGAATGGTTTCTGCTTGACAAATCTGAAAGTGTTTACAAGCTTGGTTGTAGGTCAAAGGAGACTTTTAACGGCAACCCAATGATGATAGAAATCAGCGTCAGTAATGATGGTCTTGTACAATTGTCTGTAGCTGGAAAATTCATAGACCTTTCTCAGTTCTACATCAGTTCAATGCTGGTATTCAAGGCCAACTCAATAAATGCTTTGTTTCTTTGTCTCAGAATTATTTCTGTATGTCATGGATAGCATGACAAGAATAAAGAACAGCCACTTACATTTTTCAATGATAAATATGTGAAAGAGGTATGCATAGTGCAGAAGGATACAGAACCAAAAAGTGTAATCAGACATATCAATTGCTGTAAAGTAGTTCCTATAGGCAATGTTTCTCATGCATGTCAGATATGAAGCACAGCAATGTGTAAAAGCCGATGTAATCAAAGAATGAAACAGAAGCAATCAGAACATGCCCAACATTTGTATCATGATAAAGAAAATGAAAATCATTTGCCTGAATGCAAAGATTTTGAAGATATAATATCATTTTCAGAAACATTGCACCAAGTCTGACTGAAAATCAGCTTACACTTAAGTGTTCACAAATCATGGCCTCTAATCTACAAAATAGTAAAGGTATGAGATGGCCAAGGGAAGTGATCAGTATAGCAATAACTTTGTATACATAAATCCATCAGCTTACAGAGATGTAACTAAAAAATGGTTGGTTACATCTCCCATCTGAGAAGTTACTATCACTATATAAAAATACAGTATGTCAGGGTCTTGGAATAATACCACAAATGATAGAATGGATGTTGAATGAGGCACATAGACAAAATTTGACACAAGATGGCTATTCTGGAGGTTTAATTTTTTATGAAATGTCAATTCAAGAAGACATACAAATCGTTCATTTTAAGTCTGGTTGCTCATTGGTTGGTCCAACTGATTCTGGTCCAGAGATAAAGATAATGCATACATCCAGCATGGGTAAAGTAGAAAGTAAAATGGCCAATCATGTGTTGCAATACATCTTTCATGGTATAACAGGTTTCAGATGGCCATTTGCCAATTATCCAAACGCACAGGCATCACCAAGTGATCTTTTTATTACAACCTGGAAATGTATTGATGCCCTTTATGAATGGTTTTAAGACAATATACTGCTGCATGGATGGGTCAAGCAATAACCGTGCATTTTTAAAAATGCACTTTCTGCGTGAAAATCCCATGGAGACAAAGATGGTTGCCAAACACTACAGAAATCCAGTGAGAGAAATTATCTTCATGATGGACCCATGCCATTTACTCAAGAAGATTAGGAACAGTATTCTAAGTAGTGGTTTTGAGGACTTTCATAAGAGACTTCTCACTGTTGATGGCTTCTTTATCATCTGGAAGATGTGGATAGATGGATATAAGTGGGACCACAGGACAAACCCTTTCCCAGTTCATCAGAAGATGAGAAACAAACTTGCTTTTGAAGCTTTAAACCAGGATATGTTGAATTTGATGATAAGTACCAAGAAAGTCTGCCTGAGCTAGCACAGAAGAAACTAACAGCAGCACTTAATCTTCTGCAGCGTATAGGTTTTTTAGTTTCATTCTTCAGTGACAGTAAACCTGTAAAAGATATGAGATGAAAGGTTAAGAAGACTTACTTTAGCATATGACTGGTTCAAGTCCTGGGAGAAACATGTTGCCAATTCAGACAGTGTCAATAAGAGATATAAGACTTTAATGACAATGGAAACAAGAGAGGATCTTGATTTCATGTATCATGGGTTCATGTCATTAACAAAGTTGTGTGTGTCAAAAATAGGTAAAAGCATTGTTCCTTTCAGATTCAACAGTGACATTGGTGAAAACGTGTTCTGCCAACAGAGGTCTTTGTATCATGGTGCTGCTACTAACCCAACATATATTTCCTATCGTACACGAATAAATTCCATAGTGCTAGGACAAGCAACAATTTCACGCAAATCAAATTCTGATGGAATGCATGCTGAACCTTATGCAGCTGCAAGGTCAGCTAAACTTTCCAAAAACTGTTGACTCATTGCTATAATTTCTGTAACTGGATCACTGAATGAATAAACAAATGATTTACTAAAGGGAGACAATGCAGTTTTCTTAAAATAATGTAGATACGGACATGAAATACTATCAAGTCAGAGATCCCAAGGAATGCTAAAATTTATTAAAAATAAGAACAAACAAAATGCACACGAAAAATTTAAATCCATCATGAAAATTATTAAAAGGAAAATATGACCAACCAAAATGCTGTTTTAGAGGTCATGCAAATTAAAAAAAATTGGCCTATTACCTGAAAAGGGAATAGTGCTCTAATTTGATTCAAGGGGAACACATGGCAGCTACTTATATATATATATATATATATATATATATATATATATATATATATATATATATATATATATATATATATATATATATATATATATATATATATATATATATATATATATATATATATATATATATATATATATATATATATATATATATTGTAATAACCTTTTAAAGTCAATATATTAGATAGTTAGTTTTTGTACCCAGGTATACAATTCTTTTTTAACATATTAAAGTGTAGATAGCGTAGGATCTATAAATTGTTGTTAACGACCATTAACAATAATATTAATAATAAAACCCGTTTACTGATTTGGGGTTGTTTCTCATTGGACAGGTCGGTCAGGTGGGGTCTTTGAAGAATTGCGTTATTTTCTATTGGATGAGTTAGATCATGTGGGTTCGTTTACGATATAGAAGATTGTAATATCTCAAGCAGCAGTTGTAGCAAAATGCGTTTTTCGCTTCTTAAGCCTCCATATAAGTTGCTAGGGCTCAACCATTTTTTTCATTCTCATTTCTTGTGTCTGTAGACGTATTTGATGTTGTGTTAAGATATTATTTGAGAGGAAACATTTGTTTATAATAATTTTTGAACTACAAACTGCTCATTGCATAAAATAGTATTCTGGGACTATTGTGAATAATTCAAAGGAGTTCTAGACAATGCCATTTCGAGACACCAGGATTGTCGGCAGACCAGTACATTCGAGAATCACAAATTTACTCGGAACATTCGATTCTTTTGGATTTGAATAGAACTTTTTAGGATTATTTTGGATTCAATTCATAATAATGTAAGTTCCTGTTGCACTTTCATTTTATCATTTGAATAATTAAATTATTTATTAAGATTTACAACACTTGTTGGTTTGACTTCTTTCTGTTACTCTTTATGACCATGAAGTCGTAGCAACAGCATGTAGTTGGAGAGCGTTTGCACAGATTACACTCAGTGTACAACATATAGCTGACAAAGAATTTCCACAGATTACGTTCGGTTTACAGCATGCAGCGGACACGGGTTTTCTACATATTGCACTTGAACCATAACATGTACTTGGCACAGTTCTTCCAGAGATTACTCTTGGTTTACAGTTCTTCCACAGATTACTCTTGGATTACAGTTCTTCCAGAGATTACTCTTGGTTTACAGTTCTTCCACTGATTACCTTTGGTTTACAGTTCTTCCACAGATTACCCTTGTTTTACAGTTCTTCCACAGATTACACTTGGTTTACAGTTCTTCCACAGATTACTCTTGGTTTAAAGTTCTTCCACAGATTACTCTTGGTTAACAGTTCTTCCAGAGATTACTCTTGGTTTACAGTTCTTCCACAGATTACTCTTGTTTTACAGTTCTTCCACAGATTACTCTTGTTTGAAAGTTCTTCCACAGATTACCCTTGTTTTACAGTTCTTCCAGAGATTACTCTTGGTTTACAGTTCTTCCACAGATTACTCTTGTTTTACAGTTCTTCCACAGATTAGTCTTGGTTTACAGTTCTTCCACAGATTACCCTTGGTTTACAGTTCTTCCAGAGATTACTCTTGTTTTACAGTTCTTCCACAGATTACTCTTGATTCACAGTTCGTCCACAGATTACTCTTGGTTTACAGTTCTTCCACAGATTACCCTTGGTTTACAGTTCTTCCACAGATTACTTTTGGTTTACAGTTCTTCCAAAGATTACTCTTGGTTTGCAGCATGTAGATGACACAGCTGTTCTACAGATTACCCTTGGTTAACAGTTCTTCCAGAGATTACTCTTGTTTTACAATTCTTCCACAGATTACTCTTGGTTTACAGTTCTTCCACTGATTACCTTTGGTTGTTGTTGTTGTTGTTGTTGTTGTAGGGTTCAACGCCATTTTTCAGCACACGATAGGCTATACATGGCGGCCAGTATTAATGGTGGAGGAAGAACTCGGGAAAACCCCAGAGAGAACCACCGACCCACGAGAAACTACTGGCAAGCTCTCTCACATACCCACATTAGCCGAATCCGAGACTCGAACTTACGCAGACAGAGGTGAGATGGCAATGATCCGTAACGAAGAGCGCTTTAGACCACTCGGCCACTCGGGGCCCCCGATTACCTTTGGTTTACAGTTCTTCCACAGATTACCCTTGTTTTACAGTTCTTCCACATATTACACTTGGTTTACAGTTCTTCCACAGATTACTCTTAGTTTAAAGTTCTTCCACAGATTACCCTTGCTTTACAGTTCTTCCAGAGATTACTCTTGGTTTACAGTTCTTCCACAGATTACTCTTGTTTTACAGTTCTTCCACAGATTACTCTTGGTTTACAGTTCTTCCACAGATTACCCTTGGTTTACAGTTCTTCCACAGATTACTCTTGTTTTATAGTTCTTCCACAGATTACTCTTGGTTTACAGTTCTTCCAGAGATTACTCTTGTTTGACAGTTCTTCCATAGATTACTCTTGGTTTACAGTTCGTCCACAGATTACTCATGGTTTACAGTTCTTCCACAGATTACCCTTGGTTTACAGTGCTTTCACAGATTACTCTTGTTTTACAGTTCTTCCACAGATTACTTTTGGTTTACAGTTCTTCCACAGATTACTCTTGGTTTGCAGCATGTAGATGACACAGCTGTTCTACAGATTACCCTTGGTTAACAGTTCTTCCAGAGATTACTCTTGTTTTACAGTTCTTCCACAGATTGCTCTTGGTTTACAGTACTTCCACAGTTTACCCTTGGTTTACAGTTCTTCCAGAGATTACTCTTGTTTTACAGTTCTTCCACAGATTACTCTTGGTTTACAGTTCTTCCACAGATTACCCTTGGTTTACAGTGCTTCCACAGATTACTCTTGTTTTACAGTTCTTCCACAGATTACTTTTGGTTTACAGTTCTTCCACAGATTACTCTTGGTTTGCAGCATGTAGATGACACAGCTGTTCTACAGATTACCCTTGGTTAACAGTTCTTCCAGAGATTACTCTTGTTTTACAGTTCTTCCACAGATTACTCTTGTTTTACAGTTCTTCCACAGATTACTCTTGGTTTACAGTTCGTCCACAGATTACTCTTGGTTTACAGCAAATATTAGAAAGTAACACATGTTGAAGAATAGAATAACCAAATGAAGACAATATATTTTTTTATGATACCCCTACGTATAAAGACAGAATTGTACCGTCATTTCCTTAAAGTAGGAAAAGGATAATATCCTTTTCTGATTTCGTATTACCATGCTCTCAAACGAGGATGAAGCTGCTTTATCCTTCAGAAGCGATGGATTGTCAACACTGGCAGTAAACATGCAAAAAAGTGTCACAGAGACCTTAGTTGTTTTGGATTTAATGACATTTCTCAGCGACTAACAGTTGCATCGCTTGGCGCTCAGCATTAAGAGGTTAGTGTTAGGATTTGTCGGCCTAACACACACACACACACACACACACACACGACTGCCATACCTGGTGGAGGAAGAACCCGGGAAAACCCCTGTATTGAAACTGACCCACGGGAAGCTACTGACAATTTTGTTCACATAACCACATTGGTCGAGCCCGAGACTCAAACACACGCGGACAGAAATGAGATGACAGTGATTGATGAAAGCAAACGTTTTAGACTGCTCGGCCACCCGGGGCTCCGAGATGTTAATAAAGAAACCTTACGTTATATGTAACATATCTGAAAGGTTCAAACCATGATTTTGTCAATACAGCAATAAATAATCAACTGTTATCCAAATTTGTTTTGAAGTAGATGATATAGCCTAAAGGTAAGTTTGAAAGAAGATCATACTCGGAAATAGCGCACCAAAACAGTTGTACAGAGGTTCATAATTGGTAACGTTGGTGAGATTCCCAAACAATGAATTTCATAGGTATATAACTAAAATATCGTTATCACAGTAATGCGAGTTTGATTCATTGATTATCAACATATAATCTCCAGAGCCTGACTTCACGCATTTTCGGATGCCAACATCTCGACTTGATCTAGCATTTATGGTCGCCATAATAGTATATATAGATATGTACATAAACAGCGTCTCAGCTTTAAACATGAATGTCACGGTCAAACACGTGTCGATATATTTGCAGCATTAAGGTCTCACTGGATAGTTTCGTATTTTGACACCTCCCTAAATTTTAAGGTAGAAGGCATTAACCTAATTATCGCGAGCCTAGCATTTATAAATTCACACATAAGCTAAATGTGTAATGTGCTTTAGATTTACTTTGAGTTAGGCTTGGAAATGGGTTGACTTGTTGGTGACCGCCTGTCACAGTTAGACGAGCATTTGAGATCAAGTGCGTAACTTGGGCTGCAATAGAGCAGCCGATTTGGCTTACGTATTTACGTGTGTCTGCTACAGAGGTAAATATCTAAAAATCTAGATGGTTGAAGGGGTGATGAAAAGTATGCTAATTTATTATAGTACTAGTGAACTTTATTCATGCATAAGGCACATACTGATTCTTTTAGCTGCCTTGTCACAGGAAAATATTCAAAATAGCTCTTTGCTGTAAAAATTGAATGTAACATTTAAGGGTTGGTGGTAGTGTTGGTTCAGTATAAAAGCCACCAGTTGCACTAAAATTAGGTCACAAAGAGCTAGACCGTATCTCTCGACTGTTACTAACATTAGGATTCTCTTGCTAAAACGAAACACATTTATCCAGCAACCAGTCCATTCCTTTTATCAATGCAGTGTATCCAGTAAACAAAAGTTTTATTGGGCAAGGGCACACTGACAAAGGCACGTACGACATCGGACGTCTAATGGCCTTGTACTCATTCCAACAATCTGGACGTCCTTTCAGAACATATAAACAACCCACAGTGCCCGCAAACATCTCGTTAAAAAAACATGCGATCAGAAAAGGTGCCTCCAGAAGTTTTAAATTAGTGGACATGGAAACGTACAATCATCAGGAACCATAACTCCGTAGTCCTTATATTCATTATCAAGATCATCTAATACAATATTCCTCAATGTCCATTATTGAATCTCATTCTTTTATTGCAAACTTCACATTATTAAGATACATTCCTTGTTTATGGGTGCAACACTCCATGTGCAGAAAATAAACATCTGCAAAAGATTGAGTCCATATGCAGATACAAACATTCCCATGTAAATAGTTCGTTTTGCCAGACAATCATTTGCTTAACTATACTATTCTGGAATTTTCCGATTTCGTTCAAAGACACTTCCATTTGCAAAATTAATAATTTTATTTTTTGTTTGTGTTAAACTGTGGTCACAAGTGATTATTTATTGACAAATCGTCGGTACTAACTATATTCATCTAGTATCGAATTGGACGACAATGGTGTTGTTGTTGTTGTTGTTGTTGTGGGGTTTAAAGCCATTTTTCAGCACAAGATTGGCTATACATGGCGGCCAGTATTAATGGTGGAGGAAGAAACTGGGAAAACCCAGGAAAGAACCACCGACCCACGAGGAGCTACTGGCAAGCTTTCTTACATACCCACATTGGCCGAGCCCGAGACTCGAACCCACGCAGACAGAGGTGAGATGGCAGTGATCCGTAACGGTGAGCGTTTTGACCACTCGGCCACTCGGGGCCCCGGACGACAATGTAATGAGCTGTTTAATGTTCAATATTTTCAGTATTATTCGGTTATTGTGTGAAGCTTAGACTGAAAAAAAAAGCCAACAAACTAGAATGGAAACGATTCTGCTGCTGCTGCTGATGATGATGATGCAGTAGTAGTAGTATCGGGTTACAGGATAGATAATGGTTTTTTGCGCAAAAAAAGACTATATCTCGTTATCGTAGATGAAATAAGACATCATATTTTTTTTTTATAAGGAATACCTTAAAAATGTATTCCAGAATTATTTACTACCCTTTGACAAAAAATTGGCTCTATTGCTGTGCAAGTATTTGCTTCTTATTTAATTGAATGTTTAAAATTGTGATTGAATTTATCTGCAATAAAATTAAAATTAAAGTCGACAACTGTTGTGCGCTAGTTAGTGCGTCACACTTCCGGTGATCTTGAAAAGCCGATAACTATCACCTCTATAATTGAAAAAGGAAGAAAATGCTCGGCCTTTTCACCAAGTGATGCAACTCGCCGACGTGAAGCTACAATCAGTCACTGTAGTGTGTGTGTGTGTGTGTGTGTGTGTGTGTGTGTGTGTGTGTGTGTGTGTTGGTGGAATTTCCAAACTAGCTTTACGGGAATGACTTGGAAAGTTTGCGTTATTGTGGCGCTCTACAGTTTAGTATTTCGCATAGGGTATGAATTTTAAAGAAAAAGATTTTCCCCGGCATTCCACACAGGTTATACTAGCTATTTAAAAAAGACCTTGTATATCTTAGGTATAGTTCAAAAAACCTTTAAATCCCATTATTTTGGTGTATGATTGATGGGTGTAATATGGGTTATAGAGTATACATGTTGGCCTTACTCCATATGTGCACCTTTCAAAAAAGGTGCTAGCTCCACTTGGTCCTTTTCACTTCGTGAAATTCAGAGGTAAATTGTATTTTTTTTTAAAAGAGCCCATGACTTTTTCTTTTTTACATTTTATATATTTGGTACTTCATTCATTGCACGTTCAGAAGCTGGTATTGTCTAGTCTGGCACAATTCATTTTCGCGGTAGTTTAATAGCTGCTACGGATAGTGTACTTTAAACTAATTCAGGCTGATTTTTTAGAACAAAGGATCAGTTATTCTAGCTAGCAGTGTGCTTAGATTATGTACAATTTCCAAACGTACAATATCCAAAGAAAAGTCAGCCACATTACATTAAAGTAGCATAAAGGTATGCCAACATTCTCTCCACTGTGCATGTTTTAAATGCAAACAACTTCACCTTACATATGTGACTCTCTCCAAAGTACATAATACCTTAAATTACATTTTCTTAACAAAAATTTGCATTATGCATCTTACCTTGACATGTAAAAATTCTAACTTAGAGCAATATTAGCAGTATAATAAAAATGAGCTACATCTAGTCATTCATACTCACAGGTGACGGGTTTACTTTCCAAGACATTCAATGCCGCCATTTTGTTTATCAGTATTGTGCCCATCGCCGTGACTGTGCTCTTTTCGATCTGATCTAGCAAGGTCGTATCAGCTGAGTTACAAAAAATTAAGACTAATCGAAACTTTTTATGTAATTAGACCTGGTAGAAAATGTTCACTCTACGAATCGGAATACTTTCGATATTGCCTATCGTTGCAAGGAGGCCAAAATGCGCATGTGTACTTTTTCACCATGTCGTTTATAAGCAACTCTGTTCACCAAATTAAAACACTTCCCATTGTATCTGCTTTGTGAAGGACAGTTTTAAAAGGACTTTCATTAGGTATCATCGAATGTGTCCTTTATGAACACGTATCCGCTATATGGAGGTGTCCGTATAAGCAAACCACACTGCATATTCAATATGACAAGGTCATCATCAACCGTCATCTTATGAAGGACAGTTTTTAAGACTCTTGCCCGATAGGTGGTGGAGTTTTCAAGCACGTAAGTCACATACATTTTTTTACTCGACTCCTATCGTTAACTGTTTCAATTGTCTACCCTTCTCTCTGACAATGACATCCCAAAAACCCGTCCTTCAGAATGTCGTCAGGAATTATCATACCTCCCGAACTATTAACCAAGAATCCTTTGAACATCGCTCTCGACAAATTTGCCCAGGACTATTTGATTCGAGCAAAGAAACCACGACCTAATGTAAAATTATCGATCTAGCTTAGCATTTTTCTTGTATTTTCTTTTTTTTTCTTTTTTTTTCTTCACTTCTGTCGCAGAATTCAAAGATCTGTTGATTATCCTACATTGTAAATGTTTAAACTATTTGGTTCCTGTATTTCTGCTATATTACACCTATAAGGGTCGTAGAGGTTTGAGGTTCGGTAAGTAAATCATGCAATTTCACCGAAGAGAGACACTGCAAAGGCAGGAAACTCTTCTTAGGACAATAATAGGACAGTTGTTATATCTGAGTACTTTATATCCGAGTATTTTGAGATGATCTTTTACTCAACAGACGTGAAAATTAGGTCGTTGTCTTCCATTAACTCGTCCCGTTTTGTGTTGTTTTGACCTTCTGGCCATAGTATGTGATATGGCATTAACTCGTCTCGTTTTGTGTTGTTTTGACCTTCTGGCCATAGTATGTGATATGGCAATGTCTTTGCGATATTATTAAAGGGTTTTCTCTTTCAATAATTCAGTACACTGCTGCATAAAATTAAGTTTAATGACATGAACTTTATTTCTCAGGTACTGTGCACGTAGAAGAGAAGTTGGGGCCATTCACCGCCTTGAATGAAGCAGTCCCTGAAAGGAAACAATAAACAATGGCTGATTGTATGACGAAAAACCCGACTGTTGACTTGTTTAGGTTGTAATTGAGATGGCGTGATCCCGCTCTATGGGCATATATAATGTTAGCCTGTTTACAGAAAGTTCAGTTACCCAAATGAATGTATCACTAAAATTTGCATATGTTCCCCTTTTGAAACCTTTAACACGCAAAAGGTTGCTTTTGCCAAATAAAATTGCTTGATTTGCCAAAAATGTAATTAGTTTCAGTTACAAAGTTTTATGTTACTTTGGGATACATTAGCATTCGATTCATATCTTTATTTTCAATAACAAAACAGTATGTAAATAGGTATTTGATTGACATTCTTGTGTTTGTAATTTATATTTCGTAGTGTAGTCTGTCTTAAAAAAGGAACAACACATACACACAGACAGACATACATATATATAATCTTTGTGGATTGAAAATCCCTCACACATAACCATCTGTATATCTCTGTATCGATCTATCCTTCCATCCAGATATCTGTATGTATCTATGTATCTGATGATAGCAGTTTTTTTGTTAAACCAAGGCTATAAGTATCAATTATAGTCCATCTATCTATATACCTTTGGACTCTGTAACGATGTTCCCTCTTGGTAAAGAGGGCTGGTTAATTAGATTTGGCTATCGTTATCTAGAGGATAACCTCCCTCGATTTTATTGCCTGGTGTGAGTGGATGGATAGAACATCAACAGAGAAATGAGCATAACTATTGAGAAGAAATAAGACAATAAGAGCCCCCTTTAGACAAAAGAATAACAATTTAATCAATGACATAAACTAATAGTGTCAGGTTCAATTTAACAAATTTAGGTGACATAATTTCAATAGCAGTGTTATATTATTGATTCATTTCATCATGATAACAAGAGTGGTGAAACGAGCACAATGTCCACGCCTGATTCCTGCCTTTGTCTCCGTGTATCCCATGTTTTCCCGCCTTCACGTGTATTCGTTTGATCTTTCCTGATCATTTCTTGACTTCCGGACTTCGGACTGTCCCAGATTGTTATAGAGAGCTGTTTCCCTGAATGACTTGATTACCACTCAGTCTCTATTTGTATCACCTTCTGTATGCGTATAAAATTATCTCACTTTCATTACTCAGAGAGCAAACATAGCTATTCAAACACTGCATAAACTCTCACATAAGGTGACCTTAACGGTCAGTGGTTCTTACAAATTTAGACTTTACTGAGTAGGGTACAATCGTTACCTCTAGTTACAAATGACCCCTGTAATGTACATCTAAGTCTGACCTAATTGGACAGGTCATCACCCTCGCTTCACAGCAACTTACCATAAAGTAACATGTGAGCAGTGGATATGAAAAAACATTCCCATATCTCTGCATACGCTAGCACATGACTCCTTAGACATCCAACCTAGTCAGTTCCACTCAATAAGATACATGCTATCGATTAATGTTGCATAAGATTCGCTAACTTCTAACTCACAGCATTTCCGAACCTATAAGATTCTTTAGGCATTAAAACAAATAAATTATAAATATGCAATTATCGTTAACTCACGATAATCAGTATCGTCCTAATAGACAAAGGAAATGAATTAATATAACCCTGTGAAATCCTATACATCTGAAAATTTGGATCGCATGCAATCAGTCAATTCTATCAATGAACTAGCAACTATAAAATGAATAAATAAATTGTATAAGCAACTCTAGCAAATAAACATATTTCCATGAAATCGAATAAACGTCGCATATTATGGATCCTAGACAAATCAAACACATTTGCATGAAACAAAATAAACAAAATAGAAAATTGCATGAAAAATTAGAATTGCTGTTGCTTCTAAGAAAATGTGCGTCCTAGCACTAAAAACCTGTCGTTACCTACAGGATAGCCACCTGGTCCCCTTGTTTTAACGAGAAAAAAACTACTCTAGTTTTCCCTTGAGTCAGACGAGTCTTGCTCCTCTTGTAGGAAAATCTCGGACTGAGGAAATTCTCCCAAAGTCATTACTTTAAATTTAACATTTCTTCCAGGGTGGACGCCTTAAGTTAAAGTGACCAGTCGTAATCAGCCATTCCTAATTTTTTTCCCCCAAGATAATTATTTCTTCCGTCAGATTTTGACAGCCTAGAATCTGAAAAATACAACACGTACCTACTTCCTTTTGTTAAATGACTATTCGACATGGCGTTCTCGTTAAGGGGGTATGGTCGGCAGCTTAATGTTTACTTTTCCAGAACAGCTTTGCGATGCCCGGGTCAATTATAAATTACCGTGGATGCTGGCCTCTCCCTCTCCCACGAAATTTAACAACTGACACGGGAAAAGGCCGAAGTAACCCGTCACATAACACCTTGCTGGCTTGACTGTAACAAAATTTTAATGTACAATGTATTCGATTTGAATGTTTAATGCTTACTCAAAATTCAAAACATTACAGACTCCTATCTACTTTTTCTAATTCTTGCCATTGTTTAATTTTCATATATGAATGGAGAATATTTTCAGACAAGTGGCTTATAATTAAGCCACTTAATACGTGCTAATTTTGAGGTTAAGAGGACACCTTAACCTGAATGGGCTCTGCTGTTTGCAAATGGACATTAAACTTTAACTGTTTTAAGATAGAGAATAGTGGCCTATTCGTTAAAGAATCGAGCAAGCTCATATATATGGGGAACAAATCTCAGTTTAGAAGCATATCGATAAATTTATTTAAATATCTCTGCCTACGAGCTCTATTATCTATCTCAAAAGAGAACATAACTAAAATTTAAAAACTGTCTTAGAATTTTGCTGACTTGCGTAATGTGTTTCACGTGTGCTAATAATATGCCGTTATCAAGGACAATACAGAGTTGGCGATCCGATAGCTGGTTGGTTCAGTGAACTCGTATACGGACAATTATTTGGGGAATGTGCTAGCTAATAGCTGTAAGTAAATCACATAGGAAGATACCTAATATGTATGTATGTATGTATGTATGTATGTATGTATGTATGTATGTATGTATGTATGTATGTATGTATGTATGTATGTATGTGTGTGTGTGTGTATGTATGTATGTACGTATATGTATGTATGTATGCATGTATGGTTGTGTGTATGTATGTATGTACGTATATGTATGTATGTATGTAAGTATGTATGTATGCATGTTATGTATGTATGTATGTATGTATGTATGTATGCATGCATGCATGTATGTATGTATGTATGTATGTATGTATGTATGTATGTATGTATGCATGTATGTGTGTGTATGTATGTATGTACGTATATGTATGTATGTATGTATGCATGTATGTATGTATGTATGTATGTATGTATGTATGTATGTATGTATGTATGTGTGTGTATGTGTGTATGTATGTGTGTATGTATGTCTGTATGTACGTATATGTATGTATGTATGTATGTATGTATGTATGTATGTATGTATGTATGTATGTATGCATTATGTGTGTGTATGTATGTATGTATGTATGTACGTATGTATGTACGTATATGTATGTATGTATGCATGTATGTAAGTATGTATGTATGTATGTATTATATGTGTGTGTACGTATGTATGTATGTGTGTGTATGTATGTATGTACGTATATGTATGTATGTACGTATATATATGTATGTATGTATGTATGTATGTATGTATGTATGTATGCATGCATGTATGTATGTATGTATGTATGTATGTATGCGTCCCTCTCTCCAAATACTTGTTCTTACCCATCTTCGTCCTCATCCTTATCATCATCCAATTATTAGTAGAACACTGCATGTCACTATTCTCCTGTACCTTACTTTTTTCCATGGTCTAAAAACCTCTTAATACGATGAGCTTGGAGGAAATGTACATGTAGAACCTGATGGACACCGGGGTAGGGGTTTACAATGGAGTGTGTGTGTGTGTGTGTGTGTGTGTGCACGCGCGTGCGCGTGTGTGTGTGTGTATGTGTGTGTGCGTGTGTGTGTGTGTGTGTGTGATTTGGATTTTTAAAGTAGCTATAACAGTTTTAGTCGTACCGCTACGATATCAGCACTGTGGCAGTTTATAATGATGTCTAGCACTGTGGCATCATGCCGCAGACATGTAGCATGATGTCCCACCCAGTCACGCTATCCTGATACCAGACCGACTAGTCCTAATACTAACTTCTTAATGATGAGCGCCAAGCGAGACAGAATCAAGCACCATTTTTTGGGGTTCGAACCCGTGACCTCCCGCATCCGAGGCGGACGCTTCAACCACTTAGGCCACCAAAACGGTGAACTAAAATGGAAATAAATTCCCAATATGATATCTCAGTGAGCGTGGGAATATGCAGACGGCAGAATTTAAATCCAAACAGGTAATCACGTCTACTGCATTGGCCCCCTGTCGCCATGTTAAATAGCAACGGTAAACAATGCACACCTTCATTCGTGTAACAGTTGTGAAGTTTGTGTCACTTTTTAAACTTTCAATCAGTGGAGCTGACCCGAAGGAAAAAGTTCACCGACAAGACGGAATACCAATATATGTTCACCAAGCGAGATCAAGTAGATTTGAAATGTAACAGACTATGGGGGTTCATTCTTGGCCACTTCGATTCTCCATGTAACTCCTATGGAATATATCCCCAACAGAGATAAAACATTTGTCCCCAGGACATCCATTTGTCACTACATAAGAGTGTTAATGGCCAAAAGGTGATAGACAAAGTGTACCGAAGTTAAGTAAGGTCATACATTATAAAAAATAGCTAATTATCTCTCAGAAATTTGCGGTTTTTGTGACAATCATTGAATCAATACTGCAGAAAGTTATCGGCAGCTGTGAAGTTTAAGATACAATTTTCAGTATGGTGTTTCGTTTCCATAACCTCTGTTAATTCTGCATTTTGCACTAAGCTGATTTTATTCTCTAAACGGGTGTACGCATGATTATTAGTATATCACGTTTCTAGCTTACCGTGAGTTTAAAAATTGTAGAAACGAATACTATCCGAAGGAATGTACGGAATGTGGCTTTGCTCTCTCTCTCTCTCTCTCTCTCATGGAACAATCTCGATCCCGTTTTATGTATTTTTCTATGATATCTAAAAAAAAAATGAAAAATTGTTAGTTACTTTTGATATATGTGGTTTGTTTATTTCTGATTTTAATAGCTGTGAAAATCCAGTTAGGTGGTATTTATATTTAGAAGCTAATGATGTTTGTTAATCATTTTTGTCAGTTTTTTTTTTCTTTTACGAATATGATAAAATTATTCCTTAGTAAATATCCTTCTGGTTTTTCTGAAACATTTTCAGTAGCTGCAGTACCCTAACGCCACCGAAGTACATAAGGCTACACAAATGTAACCTATATGCAGGTTTGTTAGGTCTGGCTTAGACAGCGATTTGACCAGAATTTGAAATTTGTTTCTTCACGTTATTAAGTGATCCTTATGGATGTCTCTCTTTCTCTTATCACTGTCTCTCTATTCAAATCCTTAGGCTCATTCACTGTCTCTCTATTCAAAGCCTTAGGCTCGTTCACTGTCTCTCTATTCAAAGCCTTAGGCTCATTCACTGTCTCTCTATTCAAAGCCTTAGGCTCGTTCAGTGTCTCTCTATTCAAATCCTTAGGCTCATTCAGTGTCTCTCTATTCAAATCCTTAGGCTCATTCACTGTCTCTCTATTCAAGTCCTGAGGCTCATTCACTGTCTCTCTATTCAAAGCCTTAGGCTCATTCACTGTCTCTCTATTCAAAGCCTTAGGTTCTACTTGATTCAAGACGCCAACGGTTCCAGTCTTGATTTAGGCATGTAGTAGAAAAAATAAATTTTAAAAAAACATTGAAGAAGAAATAAGAACATATACAAAAAAGAATATTAAATCGACCTTCACCTAGCTGACGAGAACTCTCCTGGTTTACAATATGTATGGGTGCATTTATTAGGACAGATTTTTTTTGGTAAAACTAATAAGATTGAAATTTTCTCTTAATTGTATTTAAAGTAATATTTTACTAAATTATATTGAAAGTAATTTTCTATCAAAATATACTAAAATTAAGTCCATTTATTTCGGTATTACAATTATATACTATTTAATAAAGATTGCGCCCTTATGAGCAAAAGGCAAAACTCTCTATACATTTCTCTTGTATCAGAAGTTAGCAAAAAAGTACACTCGGTAAGTTGTGAGATAGACGAACCAGATAACTTCCAAAAATTCCTTCTAGCAGGGTAAATGAACTGATCTAATAGAATTGTCTACCTAATTACGTACATAGACCCAGACGATAGTCTGTAGGGAAAGATGGAACCTCACTTTGAGATTCTGGCGTACACAAGAACTAGACTATGTCCATATTTGTACATGTCCTAAGAAACTGGTATAAAAAGCGTCAATCCGCTGACACGCCAGTTCATTCGTCAGAGACTAAAAGAGGCTTGTATCGTTACAGGTAAGATTATCGTCTATGTACAATTTTTTTATATAGTATATATGTATGTATGTATGTATGTATGTATGTATGTATGTATGTATGTATGTATGTATGTATGTATGTATGTATGTATGCGTCCCTGTCTCCAAATACTTGTTCTTAACCATCTTCGTCCTCATCCTTATCATCATCCAATTATTAGTAGAACACTGCATGTCACTATTCTCCTGTACCTTACTTTTTTCCATGGTCTAAAAACCTCTTAATACGATGAGCTTGGAGGAAATGTACATGTAGAACCTGATGGACACCGGGGTAGGGGTTTACAATGGAGTGTGTGTGTGTGTGTGTGTGTGTGATTTGGATTTTTAAAGTAGCTATAACAGTTTTAGTCGTACCGCTACGATATCAGCACTGTGACAGTTTATAATGATGTCTAGCACTGTGGCATCATGCCGCAGACATGTAGCATGATGTCCCACCCAGTCACGCTATCCTGATACCAGACCGACTAGTCCTAATACTAACTTCTTAATGATGAGCGCCAAACGAGACAGAATCAAGTACCATTTTTTTTTGGTTCGAACCCGTGACCTCCCGCATCCGAGGCGGACGCTTCAACCACTCGGTAACTTGTGAGATAGACGAACTAGATAACTTCCAAAAATTCCTTCTAGCAGGGTAAATGAGCTGATCTAGCAGAATTGTCTACCTAATTACGTACATAGACCCAGACGATAGTCTGTAGGGAAAGATGGAACCTCACTTTGAGATTCTGGCGTACACAAGAACTAGACTATGTCCATATTTGTACATGTCCTAAGAAACTGGTATAAAAAGCGTCAATCCGCTGACACGCCAGTTCATTCGTCAGAGACTAAAAGAGGCTTGTATCGTTACAGGTAAGATTATCGTCTATGTACAATTTTTTTTATATAGTATAATGATTTTTAGTGTTAAGATTTAATTCAGCAAAATATATTTCTACTAAATGAATGTGGTATTAGTCTGAAATACTGAAATTTAGATTCTTTAGCTACGTTGCAGCATTGGATTATTTTAATATTTCTTTACTATTCTTTAATATAATGAATTGGAAAGTTTAATTGTTTAAAGAACTTATATTTACTTGTAATTATATTATTGATTATAGTAAAAAGCAACGTTCACTATCAATTTCATACTCAGTAATAGTTCATTTCTAAATAAAATACTAATTTATAAATAAAATACTCTTTAAATAATAGAGTTTAATATGTTGACATTTTAGAATTAATTCAGCAAAATATATTTCTACTAAATGAATGCGGTATTAGTCTCAAACACTGAAATTTAGATTCTTTAGCAATCGTGAATTTATTCGATATTTAATTATCTGTATTATATTCTAAAAGGTAGAAACTATAAAAATGTAATCAGTAATTTAAGTTTATGTAGATTGATACTGGAATGTAATTTTATATGTTGAGTATTTCAATAAATAGTTCATTCGTTACAGCATCCCGAAGTACCTCCCGCATCGCCATATTCGCCAGATGTAACCATATCTTGTCAAAGTGACACCTCTTTCAAGAGAGCTTGAACTTCTTCTTTCTTTCTCTCTCTCTCTCTCTTTCTCTATCGGGTCATGGAAAGAGCTTGACTAAGAGTTTACTAGACGAACATTCTCGTAAAACATATCGTAATATTGTGTAAAGTTTTGAAGATGGAAAACCTAAAAACCTATCTAATAGGGAATTTCCCTGTCAAACATTTGTTTTGTTGTTTCTGGCTTAAGATGATTAGTTTTTATATGCCATAGATGGCATATCAGCCCAATGTATTATTGTTTTGGAACGCTGGCGAAAAACTATTCAAAGGGAAATTTATGTTGCTCTTGGAAATATTAAAAATCAGAACTATACAAATTAATGGACAGTGTCTTAATACGTTTTTGTTTTGCAATAAATCAGAGAACAAATACTTTTTCAAGCTATCTGAGATCAGGAATTTTTTTCCTGAAAAGACAAATGTCACAATCCCTCACCCTCTGGAAAATTAAATGGTTAATTCCTTTGCCTTGTCTTCTCTGTTAATGTTTACGAAGCTGTACAAAGGGATTTACAAATTTATATAGGTATAGTTATCTAATAATATATATTTAGGTAATGTTTTTTTTCTCTAATTTCATGGTGTTTGTTTTTGTAATATTATTATATGTTTTTTTTATATCTTATATGTGTTGTCTAATGTTGTAAAGCGCTTAGAGCTTCTAAAGATTAGGCGCTATACAAAGTCCTCATTATTATTATTATTATTAGATATAGTTATGTAGATTACAAAGCGTTAGAATGTAGTTAAAGTTGGGAGAGCGAAAGCAGGTATATACATGTATATAGATAGATAAAGAAATAGGTGGAAAAGATTTTGGAAATAGCTACAGCTTTGAGAGACTGAGAGAGAGAAATAAAGCATGGCTGTTGTTAATTATTTATTTATGCTCAAAACTTAAGAATTTGTGAACACTTACTTTATCCAATTACTCAACAATTTTCATGTAGTCATCTTGAAATCGGCGAGATGCATACAAATATTTGAGAATGTTTTTATACCATTTATTTTTGCCATTTAATTTGCTTGCCAAGCACTATGTATATTAGTCTCGTGTAATTAATACGTAAACAACACATCATAAACCCCGCTTGTGACTGTAACGTTTTCCGAATATTAATCATGCTTCGAACGAAATGCTCCTGGTAGTTAATCGTTAGGGACAAGCACCTGTTATTTCCAAACACACACCTGTGAATGAAATCTCAAGAGTGTTGTTTTTCGTAATTAATACCAACTCGTCTTAAAATCGGCAACAATCTTCAAAACAATCTTAGAAAAACCGATTGTTATGAGTCGGCAATCGCTGATAATCACAAATATTACGATTACAATGTGACTGATAAGTTAGAATATAAATATTTATTCCATATTTGTCAAACCTTACCTTTAATAGTAAATATTCACAGTATCACGTCTGCGCAAGAAAATGCGAGACTGGTGTTGGCATTGAATACAAGATGGAAATCAACATGCAAGACGAAAGAAACTGCTGTCAGATATGCAGAAGAATAACGCGCTACATATAAACATATGAAGTATGTATATGTATTATGTCGAGATCGCAGGTTCGAAAACTGGCACTGACCCATTTCCGGTGAATAAGCTCACACAGAGTTATTGTATTTTACCTACACCGCCATCGTTTAATAAAATGTATTGTATCTTGTATCCAGCTTTCATTTTTTAAGACTTTTCCGCGGGGTTGTTAATTTGTAAATTTGAGCTTGCCCGAACCGAACTTGAGCTTGTCCCGAGAGTCTGGCAAGTGGATTTGTAAATTCGTGCTAAAATTTATTCTAAACATGTTTCGGGCTCTACTTAACCTTGAAAAGCAGTATAATTTAGTATATCACATCGCACTTGCTTTCATGAATGAATTCATATTTTAGAGGGACAAAGTCATGACGGGAGTGATCGGGTGGAGGTAGAAGGGTAGATATAATAATTCTTGTTCATTTAACGATTTAATAAACAAGATCATCCTCTTTTCTGTGATACAGCCTGTATCTTCGAGAATGGCCAATTAACGATATAATGTGTGTGTGTGTGTGTGCGTGTGTGTGTGTGTGTGAGAGAGAGAGAGAGAGAGAGATTTGGAATTATAAAATAGCTTCAAAAATTCCAGTCATATCGCTACTATGTCTGCAGACCGCTCTGGTGGCCTAGTGGTTAGAGCGTCCGCCTCGGATGCGGGAGGTCGTGGGTTCGAACCTCGGCCGAGTCATACCAAAGACTTATAAAAATTGTACTAACAGCTGCCTCGCTAGGCGCTCATCTTTAAGAGGTTAGTGTTAACACTGGTCGGCCTGGTGTCAGGATAATGTGACTGGGTGGGATGATGCCCCAGTGCTAGACATCACTATAAACTGTCACACTGCAGACATCGTAGAGATATGACTGCAAAACTGTTAAAGCTACGTTAAAAAACCCTAATCACACATACACGATCTCTGCAAAGTGACAGTTTAAAGTGATGTCTAGTCCTGAGGCATCATGCCACAAGCATATAGCAACATGTCCCACTCAGTCGCATTATCCTGACACCAGACCTCCCAATCATAACACTAACGTCTTAATGCTGAGCGCCAAGCGAGGAAGCTGCAAGTACCATTTTTGTGTCTTTGGTATGGCTCAGTCGCGGTTCGTACCCGCGACCTCCCTCATCCGACGCGGATGCTCTAACCACTGGGCCACCGGAGCGGTCCCAGAAATAAGAACCAATGCATATTACAGATGAATAATAATAATAATAATAATAATAATAATAATAATAATAATAATAATAACAATGTTGATGATGACGTTTCATTCTTACTTACTTACAGAAAAATATATGCTTATGTAATGCATGTCCTAAATATTTTGAAGGAGAAGGAAAACTCCGATTCCAAACCTCTGCTGTCTTGTGGCTATACCCACTCATGGGAAAGGCTAAGGGAGTAAACCCCGACAGAAAATCCAGAGAGGGAGTCCCTAAGCGGTCTGACATTGACTTTAACGTCATTCCGGCAACTCCTGCGACGCCGTTGGTGCCAAGCTGTATCGGCATTCGTCGTTCCCTTGGGCACACCAGCTGCGTTGAGAGGGGTATCTGCTGCATTGACAACAGCTGATTCTCCTTACCACCATGCCCAGGCTTCATAGCTCCACTGGAGAGGACACTCCAGCGTCGTCGTACGGCGTCGGCACAACACGAGAAGTAGCAATTTACCGGTTCTAAGTCAAAGCTCGAATGGCGTAGAGCTTGGCGCCAGGGGTTACTTCTGACGGTGGGAGAGATCACCAGGTCTCACTGGACAGCTACCGCCCGCCTCAAGCTGGGCAGCCCCCAGTCAGTAAGGTGCTGCCCGCCATGGCCTGCCTGCTTCACTGGGTGCATGGAGCTTAGAGAACCATCTCGACAAGTGGGCCACAAAACTCCGCACCAGGAAAGACTAAAAGAAGAAATAAGAAGACTCCAACTCTTCGTTTTGCAACCTGGAACATCAGGACCATGTGTCCTGGATTGACCGCTGACCTACAGCAGATCGACGATGTACGGAAGACTGCCGTCATTGACAGAGAACTCTCCTGACTGAACATTGACATTGCCTGCCTCCAGGAGACCCGACTGGCTGACAGCGGCACCATCAGGGAAGCCAATTACACGTTCTTTTGGCAGGGGAAGCCCTCAGATGAACCTAGGCAGCATGGTGTAGGCTTTGCCGTAAAGAACACGCTAATCGCCTTCATTGAACCTCCATCATCAGGTACTGAGAGAATCCTTGCCCTCCGGCTGTCAACATCCTTAGGCCCGGTCAACATCTTCAGCGTGTACGCCCCAACCCTCTGTTCCACCTACGAGGAGAAAGACAAGTTTTATGAGGCTCTGGATCAGGCAATATCCAGTATCCCCAACAATGAAAGCCTTTACTTACTAGGAGACGTCAATGCTAGAGTGGGAGTTGACCACGAGGCTTGGTCCACCTGTCTCGGCTTTTACGGAAGAGGCAAGATCAACGAGAATGGTCAGCGACTGCTGGAGATGTGCTGCTCCTACAGCCTATGTGTGACCAACACTTTCTTCAAATGCAAGGAGATCCACCAGGTGTCATGGAGACACCCACGTTCACGCCACTGGCACCAGCTAGACCTCGTCATCACCAGGCGTGCAGAACTGGCCAGTGTCCTCCTCACCCGCAGCTACCACAGTGCCGATTGTGACACGGACCATTCCCTTGTGGCCAGCAAGGTGCGAATATTACCCAAGAAGCTGCACCACGCCAAGAAGAAGGGTCACCCACGCATCAACACCTGCTGTGCAAGCAACCCAGAGAAAACACAGCAGTTCATCAGCAAACTGAAGGAAGCCCTCACCAAAGTGACACCTGAAGACACCATTGATTCCAAGTGGTCCCATATCCGTGACTCTGTTTACAATGCAGCCATCACAGCTTACGGGAAGAAGGAGCGAAAGAATGTCGACTGGTATGAGGCAAACTGGGAGGAGATGGAGCCCGTGACTGAGGCAAAGAGGAAAGCCCTCCTGGCATACAAGGCTGCACCTAGCCCCAGAACACTACAAGTCCTCAGGATTGCAAGGAACAACGCCCAGAAGACTGCCCGCCGCTGTGCCAACACCTACTGGCTGAACCTTTGCAACAGTATACAGACAGCTGCTGACACCGGGGATGCAAGAGGAATGTATGAGGGTATGAAAAAGGCGACAGGCCCCCCCCCCCCCCGCTACAAGATCGCCTCCTTCAAGTCCAAGACGGGCGAAGTCATCACAGATCAGGGGAAACAACTGCAGCGATGGGTTGAGCACTATCTTGAGCTATATGCAACCCAAAACAATGTCACTGGAACTGCCCTGGACGCCATTCCAGACCTGCCTGTCATGGAGGAGCTAGACACAGAGCCCATCCTGGAAGAGCTCGGAAAAGCCATCGATTGCCTTTCCTGTGGGAAGGCTCCTGGAAGCGACGGCATTCCGCCTGAAGTCCTCAAGAGCGGAAAACCAGCACTGCTCCATCCCCTACACACACTCCTCTGCCTTTGCTGGGAACAGGGATACATCCCACAGGACATGCGTGACGCCAACATCGTCACTTTGTACAAAAACAAAGGAGACCGTATCGACTGCAACAACTATCGGGGCATCTCCCTCCTCAGCATCGTTGGAAAGGCTTTCGCCCGTGTTGCCTTGGTGCGCTTTCAGATCCTAGCCTCCCGCGTCTACCCAGAGTCCCAGTGTGGATTTCGAGCCGGCAGGTCAACTGTAGACATGATCTTCTCACTACGTCAGCTGCAGGAGAAGTGTCGCGAGCAGCAGATGCCCCTCTACATTGCCTTCATAGACCTGACGAAGGCGTTTGACCTGGTTAGTCGGAGTGGACTCTTCAGACTCCTGCAGAAGATTGGCTGCCCCCCACGTCTGCTTGCTGTCATCATGTCGTTCCACGAGAACATGCACAGTACAGTGTGCTTCAATGGCGCAACATCTGAAGCATTCCCAGTCATCAGCGGAGTCAAACAAGGCTGTGTCCTTGCGTCGACGCTCTTTGCCATCTTCTTCTCCATGCTTCTCCAGTACGCATTCAAGGACTTCAGCGAGGGAGTGTACATCCATACCAGGGCTGACGGCAAGCTGTTCAACATCGCCCGTCTCCGTGCTAAGACTAAAGTCACAGAGGTACTAATCCGTGAATTGCTCTTCGCCGACGATGCAACCTTGACATCACACACGGAAGATGGACTGCAGCAGCTGGTATGCCGCCTCTCCCATGCTTGTAAGGAATTTGGACTGACCATCAGTTTGAAGAAAACGAACGTCATGGCGCAGGACGCAGACTCCCCTCCCTCTGTCACCATCGATGGGTACAACTTGGAAGTTGTCGAGAACTTCACATATCTCGGGTCGAACATCTCCAGCTCACTCTCCATTGATTCTGAGGTGAATGGCAGGATTGCCAAGGCAGCAGCAGTGATGGCCAGACTTAGCCAGAGAGTCTGGAACAACCCCAACCTCACAGAGATGACCAAACTGCGTGTCTACCAAGCCTGCATACTCAGCTCACTTCTGTACAGCAGCGAAACATGGACCACCTATGCAAGACACGAGAGGAAACTCAACAGCTTCCACCTGAGATGTCTGCGGCGCATTCTGCACATCCAGTGGCAGGACAAAGTACCCAGCACAGAGGTTCTAGAGCGCGCCAACATGAACAGCATGTTTTCCATTCTCAGCGAGAGGCGCCTTCGCTGGCTTGGCCATGTCAAAAGAATGGACCCAGGTCGCATTCCCTAGGACCTGTTATATAGGGAGTTAGCAGAAGGTGCACGACCAACTGGACGACCACATCTGCGCTACAAAGATGTTTGCAAGAAGGATATGAAGACGGCAAACGTCAGTGTCAACGACTGGGAGAGCTGTGCAAACAACCGTTCCAGCTGGCGCCTAGCTGTCAGGCAGGGAGTTCAAAACGCAGAGGAAGAGAGAAGAATAAAACAAGCTGAAAAGAGAGCTAGAAAGAAGGATAGACAAAAGCTTACTTTGGAGCTACGCCATCGTCTCTCGTAGACGGACGGACTCCAAGAGAAGAAATATTTTGAATTTGTTTTCTTCTAAATTTAGCTTAAATATGTTGGAGCAAGCTATCCTACCTTTTAGGTAAATTCTGTATTAAATGCCTGAAACAATACAACAAATTGCACTATTTATAACTGAACAGTTGTCTCTCTCTCTCACACAAACACACACACACACACACACACACACAGACAATGACATGTACGCACACCATAGCCAAAGATATTCTATAAATAATTAAGTATATGATCTGGTTATGTAGACAGCATGCAGTCATGCACTCAGTTAAAGGATCAAAACGAAAAGAATAGAAAATACCTCCAGTCACCCTCACATCCCGTCAAAAGATAGAAAATAAAAATAATGAGTGACAACCAGCAGGCGCATTTCCGGGAGTGTATTTTCCATTGGATTTAGACTATTAGAAATATGCCGTGCAAATACGTAACAGGCGGGAGCTTTCCGGCAGCATAGCCACACGGCCACCGTCAGATTTTTGCCCCAGAGTGTAAGAATGGGTGTTTGAGACCGATGTCCACGACTAGGATAACACATCTTCTATCCCCCATGACAATGACATTGCTGAAAACGCCCATTAACGTTGCTGCAAACACGCATGGGTTTAAATTGTTGTTGCAAGTCACGAGCACGTAGCCGTGTCATGCGAAATTTGATTATCATATCTCATAACGACCATAACTAGCACGCGGTTCCCGTGTTTGTATAGGTGGAGCAATCATCGTACGTTTATGGGAGTGTACAGCTAGGCCGAAGTCATGGGGGATCGAATACGTTTGTTATCCTAGTCGGGGACTGCGGTCTCAAACTCTTCTGCACACACTACTATCCCACGGACCCCTATCCAAACTTATTTATTCTCCCACACACCACCTGATGCCATATGTTTTTACTGTAGGTAGCTCACGTTACCCGTTACCGTAGGACCGTACCTTTAAGTATCGCCCCAGATAACGAACTAATTTTACTTAGCGTACCAGATAACGAAACCAATTTTCTTCGGTATCTCACAATCTTACTGGGTCGTACATTTGCATATAAAAAGATAATTATTTTTTATTAAAAGAAAATTAGATTACCAAATAACACTTGCGCAAGATCAGGTTAAACAAATTAAACAGTATACAATAAAAGAAAAGCCTTCTAAGCGGCCGCGAAACAGAGAAAACAATGTCGAGGTCAACCATTACGGACAACATATTTTCATCATTAGAGTAAACCGATTCTATTAGGATTTACGTACGTATTTGTTTATCCGAAGGAGCTCGGTCATATACACTTGGATTGCGATCATCTATTAATACATGCGTGGAACGAAAAGAAAAACGAACTAATGAATATTTGCGTTTTAAATAAGTACATCCAATTTTGCCATTCTCTAGATCGAATCAATCCGTCATTATATTAAAGAAACAAAATTAAATTAAATTATCTCTATTTGTGTTTTAAGTAAATGCATCATATTCTCTCTCTCTCTCTCTCTCTCTCTCTCTCTCTATTAGATTTCTAATGCATTTAACAATTTATTTACAAAGAGCAAACGATGAGACACAGACAAACTCTGGTAATGAAAAAAAGATATATTTGGATGCAAGGCAAACAAATTATGGGACAAACTTCAGTTAACGTTTCTAAACACCAAGTACAGTCTCCGACAATAACTGCATTTTGTTTGATAATAGCAGTAAGACCCATCGGAGTTACGCAACGTAGTCCACACTAGTATAGCAAGAGTCAAACTAGCATTGGGCTTTGAAGCCCCAAAACCTTAGATTAGGTACTCAAATTTCCATCTTCACTGAAACGTGGGCCTTTGTGCCCACTATAGATAGTATATTGTTACAGGATATGTATGAAAAGATCATCCTCCACGATCATCTTGTTTCCTACGGTTTCCCAGTAATATGTGACTGCTTTTTCCTCCTACACAATAAAACAAATAGATGGTTAACTTCCTTTTGCTTTCACTGGAAAAAGTCCTCAAGGGCATTTTTTTTTTTTTCATTCGCTTTTCAGAACAACGGAATGGAAATAGTGTTCCATGATACATACCCTCGGGACATTTTCCAACCAAATATTTTTTTCTTTTTTCCTTTTAACCACTGGTACCTGTTCTTTCACCATTCTTTCCATACAGTTATCTCCAGACATTTCTTCCACTGAATACTCTAACTAAATACGCGTTTCGTGGTCTAGACAAATTACTAAGGTGTGTTACAATGTTTTCCTTCCGATCAGTTCTGTTTGGAACTTTGATCTGAACAAACCTTTTCAAATAATTCCTCCAATTTTCCTTTTTATTTCACATTTTAGAATAAACTGTAATCAGTTATTTTATTGTCCCTAGTCAGGCCGTAATGACTTATTACATCCAGGTTTCCACTTAAGTCATTATTTTTGTCAATTCTAGTTCCGAATTTACTAATTTAGTCTTTATCGGGTTATCAGCATGGTATGTACTAAATAGGAATCTCTGGACTCTACAAAGACTTTTATGTGGCCAGACTCTTTCAGCAGTACAATATCGACTCTCATATCAATGCATATTTCGGTCGCCCAGGTTCTTGAATTTCTTCATGATTTTGCAATTACTGTCCTCCTCCAGTTCTCTATTTGAAGAAATACACTTCATCACTACACTTTATCCAATAGTTAAAATATCTTCCAGTATCTCAGAAGCCTCTGAAGCTGTGCCGATCAATAATTCTGCAGGGTTTTTAAATTATTACTTTCGTTGTTTGTATTATTGTGTTGGTTATAACTGCACTCTAGTCTCTAAACACATAATCAGCTATAGCATACCGAGGAAATTAAAGTTAATTGCCTTCCCCAACGACACACCGAAGCAGCCAACCCCGGTTGATCCGGCGGGTACCCAACCCGTGAGCTTTGCATTATGAGTCATATTTTCCACCAACGATCTTCTATACCTGATCCGATAATTGCTTAACTCGTGAAATCTACAATATGGACCATCTTGAAGATAATATAACAGGTACGTTTCTGTGCAGCTGAGAACAATATAAAACCATTTTATGACCACCAATTCCATCCAGATTGTCCAGTTCAGTTTTTATAGTTTGGTAAGCCATGCGCGGCTGACCCTCTCCCCCCCCCCCAATATAGTATTAATAAAACTTTTGTGACGTGAAGATTTTGAAAATGAGACCTTTTCCATGTTAAATGATTAGATGGTTGAGACAGAACAGATCGGAGGTCGACTAAATTCATCTGATAGACATTGAGACAAGTTGAACATGTGCATTGCACTGCACTTGGTTTTGCCGCCCTCGAGTTAATTATCGGTGGACTGTATAAAGTTGCATAGGCCAGGTTGGTCGTTTTGCTGGTGTATTTACTCGATCATGAAGAACACGTACTGGTCACCACCACAGCTGTTTATAACGTAATGTCGTCTGCCTTACGGGTTTCGGGACCTCCTGGATTTAACTGTTTTCTGTACCTTGCTATACTTCATCAGGAGACGCATATACTCATGGCATTCCTTTTTCTCAATGAAATATTTTTGGCGAAAAGATGCAGCTTTAATTATTGTCGAAAGCAAACCAATATCTGTAATTTGATTGTGCTTTTTTTTAAAGTATATTTGGAAACATTCTTTCCTGAGCTCGAGTCTTCGATCGGCCAATGTTGGTACGTGAGAAAGCTTCCCACTAGCTTCATGTGGGTGTGTGGTTCTTCCCGGAGTTTTTCCGAGTTCTTCCTCCACCAGTTATACTGGCCGCCAAATATATCGTGTGCTGAAAAATGGCGTTAAACTCCACAACAACAACAACTTTTCTGAGCCAACATTCGATCTGAATCATGTCAACGTAGTAGATAAGTTCATCACAATGTTTAAAGCAGAACTAAGCGTAACTCAGGACCACAAAGTAAAGTTACTCATTCTATCCGCTGCACATAAGACACAAACTGGAAACGAAACTAATAACTTCAAATCAAACAGTGGACTTTGCATTCAGTCCAAGATTAAGCACACATCAGAATATGACGTCGAACTTGTAGATTGTGATAAGTAATTGCTCATGTTAACTCATTTACTGATCACGATCAGTTATAGTAATTGAACCAAAATGTGTTTATACAGTGACCTTGCGATAATCATTGGCTTACAAGGTTACTAGTATATGCATAAGTAAATTAATATTTCTAAATATCTACATGGTGTTAATGCAGCTTGATTGATACAGAAATGTTCGTTGCCCACAGCTTTAAAATGTTAATATTGGTTTTTTATTTAGTCCGCAGCCACAATGTCTTATGTATGCAAGTTTTGTTTTCTAATTGCTGGACTTTTCTAGTATTCTAAATGGCAAACAAGCATAATGTTTATATTACTTTTGGTTTTGGATTTGAATTTTTTTTAAAAAATCTTCAGTTGTTACAGGCTGAAAGTTCGGAAGAAAATCGTCTGATACTGACTTCAATCATGTATTGTATCTTTCTCAGTCTTCGTGTTTTTCTGACTTGTACACCTCTACGTGATCGGTATCGTATAATATGTCTGATGAGATCTCCCGCATGTCGTAAGAAGTAATCTTTCTGCAGTGATATGCGTCCTTATGCGATGCTCCAACAGAGATGACTATGATTATTATGAGAGGAGTTACTATGAAGAATGATTTTTGTATACCTTTTGTTCGCCTTTACCATAACTGTTATGCATTTTTATTACTTAAAAGCAACTTGTATTTGATGTATATACAATAATGATACAAGGAAACCCATCGATTCCATACTCCGACGTCCCAAGAAAAGAAATTAACGCGAAATAGCTTAAATGTTTTTAGTTTTAATGACAGATGTTTAAAAGTATGCCATGAAAACGCTTAAAGTGCAGGAGCTACCGATGTTGACTCCTTCTGGGCCACAGAAGAGATTCCGTCCTGCAGAGCCATCATCTTCTTCTTTACACCCCCATTATAAGGATATTTCTAGATCTATGGTACGCCCAATTGTTCAAAATGGACGAGCTGGAGAGATGACAGACTGAGCTGGACAGACCATAGGGTGAACTGAAGATGTTGTTGGGCGAGTTTGACAAGATCGTAGGGGTGAACTGGGAGTACGAGCTGGAGAGGGTGAGCAGGAGAGGAGAAACTGGATTAAGCATATTTAGTTGTCTAGGTGAATGAACTGACGTAGTAACATAAAAGCACGAAACTGTAAATCAAGGTAGGTCTAAAAAAAATAATACAAAGTTGTCCTCTCTGAACCTGGGTAAAATTCACTGACTTTACTATGTCATACATGTGCATTTAGAAATCACACAGGGGTGACCCAAACCGGTTGCAAACGGGAAAATTGAAGTAAATAAATCAAGGTAACAATACTTATATAGGTTATGTCTATATGTAATTTGTCAGTGTCTTTCATGTTTACAATTCAAACTCGGCATCTCTCACGGCCGATAATGTGCACAATTTGATCGTCATGTATCATAACGACCATAAAAGCAATGTTTGTTCTCGTTCTAACGTACGTGCGCGCGTCACAGATGCCAGAGTTGCGACATCCGGGTTCACAATACACGTGAAAATTCACTCCCTGACATGGTGACAGAGCAACCTCTGCGTTGCAACATTGTCTTACATGACTCAGTATTATTATTACTCGTGTTACTTACTGCTTGCGTGTGTGTTGTGCATATAATAATAGCAATAACAAAAGCAATAATAATAATAATAATAATAATAATAATAATAATAATAATAATAATAATAAGTCAGTAGTTTGTTATAACTCTCTTGTCTTGAACTAAGTAACAGAAAAAAGCGAAAACCAACACGTTTTGTGAACTTCAAGAAATAATTTGTTTCCCTGGAATACGAAGTGAACATTTAAAAAGAACTTACAGCACAATGATTTAATCCAAAAAAGGTCTCTAAATTAATTCAAAATAATTCCAAATAGTGGTCTCGTCCTAAATCAATGAACACTCGGTAATTCTAGTGAATAATTTAAATAAATAGATATTCTCAAATATTAACTGAAACACAACTTAAATTGATTCCACTAAGACCGGTGTTAAGATATGAACTGAGAATTTCTAATATAATCAACCTTACTATAAAAACCCAAGACACTGTTTGAGGATCAAGCTGAGGCAATCTTAATGTATATATCCATCAAACTGAAAATAAAATGCGTTTCTTGAAGATTCAAAGGTCAGAATCAAGGCTGTATCCAGAACTGAAACCTCGTAAACATGTTTACCTTACTTGACATCAGGCATGATGGCCCAAACTCCTACCCTCAACAATGGATAAAGGTCAACATCACTATATATATATATATATATATATATATATATATATATATATATATATATATATATATATATATATATATATATACATACATATAACGAGTCATTTACAAACACCAAGTGTGCTTGCACACGTATTCATGCAGATTCAGAATAAATTAATATGTGTAATTCTAGTGATCAGCAGATGCATATATGATTAGTATACTATGCTCAGATATACACATATCATGTGTTAAATGTTGTATACACATAAATCGAATAAAACATGCACATCTTATTTCTGGGCACATTAATAACAGTCTCAATTTGAAGGCTTTAACATATTATTCCGATTGGTCAAGGAGCAATTTCATTAATGAGGTTTTAAACGAAACAAGGAAATTTTAATTTCGTATCCGCGGGGGCGAGGGATTCCAAAATGTAGGTGCTAATACGGAAAAGACCTTTCAAAAAGGTTCGTTTTCGTTCACAAAATATAGAGTTCGTTGTAACTTGTTAATTGGAGATTACGCTCAGTATTTGATGATCTTAGTTCAGTTAGGTCAGTGATAAAATCTGGAGAAATAGAGTTTAGAGACGTATGTATCCTTTAAAATAAAGACTACTTTTTGTATATATAACCATTATACACATGAAAACAAAACATGCCAGAGTGTCGTAATAGAAAGTTTCCGAATTATTTGAGCGGTCATTTTCTGGAGCTAGTCAATTCTGGATAAATTTTAATTTTATGTTTATCCCCATATGTTACAGCCGAAGTCTGTCAGTGATAGTATAAGTTTCAAAAATTAAGTTCAAGAGACTGGGGAGTTAGAAATTTCGACAGTAATTTTACTAGAGTTTTTGTTTTCACTGCCACTGCACATATGTGATCTAAATGTGTATTCCAGCTGAGATATTGGTAAATATTGTTACACGCACAGGGGTATTTACTTGACCGAGCGGTTGTCAAACCCTGGCGCGATTCTCGCTAGAAGTCATAAGTAAGACCACATATAAAACAAACTGCCAAATATATATATATATATATATATATATATATATATATATATATATATATATATATATATATATATATATATCAACCGCACATCTGCATGGTTTATCTTCATCAAGTTTCCATACCGCCAATCGTTCACGCCTTAGAAAATATACGAGTATCCCCTAACACTGGGAACTATTTTAACTCCGCCACCTTAAGCCAGTCAATGTATGCCTTCCAGGCACATTTTGCCAATATAACTGCACCACATTTGCCCCCATGGCTACATAAACGGTATCTGCCAAATCCCTTCTTATTTATTCCCTTGTGTAATTTACAGGTTTCCTAACGTAAATACTGCCACTATATAGTATTTATAAAATTTGATTGTATGCATATCGATACAATTTTTAGAAACAAATGTATGGATATCGAGACTATTCTAAAACAAATGTATGGATATCGAGACTATTCTAAAAAAATGTATGGATATCGAGACTATTCTAAAAAAATGTATGGATATCGAGACTATTCTAAAAAATGTATGGATATCGAGACAATTCTAAATGTATGGATATCGAGACTATTCTAAAAAATGTATGGATATCGAGACTATTCTAAAACAAATGTATGGATATCGAGACTATTCTAAAAAATGTATGGATATCGAGACTATTCTAAAAAAATGTATGGATATCGAGACTATTCTAAAAAATGTATGGATATCGAGACTATTCTAAATGTATGGATAGCGAGACTATTCTAAAAAATGTATGGATATCGAGACTATTCTAAAAAAATGTATGGATATCGAGACTATTCTAAAAAATGTATGGATTTCGAGACTATTCTAAAAAAATGTATGGATATCGAGACTATTTCTTAAAATGTATGGATACGAGACTATTTAAAAAAAATGCATGGATATCGAGGCTATTCTTTAGTATTATATCTGTTACACATGATCTAACAAGAAAGAGGAAACAAAACATATTCTAGGATGGATCTTATTTACCATTCGTAATACTTAACTTTCTGAAAAAATAGGATGAGTCGTCAATAGTTAATGGTTGACGGCAAGAGAAAATCACCATGATGTTATTTAGCACGTAGTGACATTGATTTCTCCATTTGTGGCTTCTGGTGACACTGGATGTAGTTTATCATATCGAAATACTTGCTCACTGCATTGAGCGATTAACAATACACATAAGTCATAGAAGTTACAAGATGTCATTCACGATTTATTTTCATACGAGAAATTGCTGCTACTCGATACACACAGTAAACAAGACAACGTCTGAAGCACGCTCATATTCCAAAAATTATAATAAACAAACTTGCAAAGGAAAGGGAATGAATCGAATAAGGGCGACTATAATATAAAAGCGCTGCACATTCTGTATTCATGTTAGGTCTCAAATCTTACTGTAATCACGCACAAAATTGATGTAAAAAGATATCTGGTTTTAGGCATGGGAAAATGAAAATGACAGAAGAAAAGGAAATTCATCGACATTTTTTTTATATTCAAAATTTCGGAGCTTTATAAGATCGGAACAAAGAATCCGAACTACAAGTTCTCATTATATAAACAGAAAAACGTTTTACATACGAATTTCCTGTAAGATATCTGACTTAAAATCGAAGCCACTTATTTAAAAGTACATAATTTGCCCACATTATATTGTTAACTGACATGTTGAGTCATTGTAGGAAATAGAAATTTATGAAACTAACTATTTGAAATAATGCAGAAACACCCAAAATATTTGTAATTGCAGCTATATTTATGTGCTTAAAACTGAATATGTATATTGGTCAAGAGAATAATTCTCTTTCTCGGTCATCCTTACAAAATAAGTATGAGAAAATATTTAATAAATCTGACCTGAATTTGTATCTTCTTTTGGATATTGCTTTGTTTACTATCCCAAGTAGTTGGGTCAGTCGAACCCCTTATAGCTTCAAGATCGGAAAAATGTAAATTCCTGAGCAATTTTCACGACCTATGAGGTTACAGTATTGCTATGTATATTTAATTAATAGTATTTGTTGACCTTTCTTCATGATTATATGTAATATACATCCGTATTCTGAACTTGACCTTGTCCAAAATCAAGTTAATGGTGTATTTGACAAGTGACATTTGTTTCTTGTAAACAACATAATACATAGCCAATATTTCTCTAAGACCAAAGATTAAATATTCAGATCATTATTAATGGAAGTCAACATGTTTATTTGAATCTTAGTCTAGGACATCAGTTTTCCTTCCGGAAATTTCTAAACTTGTTGACAGCTTTGATTGTTTTAGAGAGGATACTGACCAAGATTCTGGTTCTATTAGTGTGTCTTACCTTTTTATATAATGTTGTTTACTTGAGAAATGACTTATTCTTGTCTTAACATCTGCAGCTGAATCAGTGTGACGAGCCCCCATTTTGTGGTGTTGGGGGTTGGATGGTGTAGTTGGTGGATTGTACCTTCTTACAAGGTGTCCGCTTTTCTGGTTATCGTTATCTAGAGGGTGATCGCCCTCTATGTTTGCCCTGATCGAGTAAATATTAATATAAAGTGTGAAAGTTATAGATGCAACAAATAGAGATCTGAGCAGATATGTAGAACAGAATGACACGAGCCCCCGTACATGAGATACAATTTAATCAATTACATAAACAACTGTGATAATACGCTACATTAGGAAGATACACTTCTCTTTTGAAATAAACCATTCACTGAATTTCAAACACAAATATACATATATAAATAGCCGATCTGTCTTGAATGATAGAATTAGTTCGTCACAGAATCCAGTGAACAATCAAAGTTATTGTCTTGTACAACTTCATAACCTGCTTATTTCCTGTTCAATCCAAGCGTGGCTGTTCTTCTTGGTCCTTTCGCATTTTTCTTCTCCAAACTATCTATTGTCTCGCAACTTTCGGCCCTCAAATTTTCTGTGGGTAGGTGGATACGTTAAGTACGTAGATACGTATATACTTGGATACGTAGCTACGTGGATACGTCAGTGGAGCTAGTTCCTCTTTCAAAATAAACAGAGAAGCAACCTAAATCTTCTGTCAGATATCCTACTCGGAATAGTTCATTATTCCCCTCTCCTCATGTCAGATATAGTCCTATCGGAATTCAAACAGATACCAAAGGCTATCTGGTCAAACCTAGTTTCATAAGGTTAATGTACTCCCTAACGGCTCTTTCATCACTAACTCGCATTAACATCACACGAAGCATAACAGTTCCATTCTCGTCTCACTTACACAAATGAATAAATAAACTTCATTAGATGACGTAACTACGTTATTTTCAGCAAATACACACATTCAAATCTTTAGCATACATGAAATCTCACTTCATGGCATGACAACGTTAATTTCAGTCAATACGCACTCAAGTCTTTATCATACGTGAAAAGACTTTTTAAAATGACATTAACAGTTGCCTATATTAAGAGGTTAGTATTAGGACTGGCAGTCTATCATGCAACATATCTGCGGCATGATGCCCCAGTGCTAGACGTCATTATAAACTGCAATACTGCAAAGATCCTAGCGATATGACTGAAAAATCGTTAAAGCAACGTTAAAAATCCAATTCACACACACACACACACACACACACAGTTTTTAATTTAGGTGGATATATTTATTCGAATTATTAATCACCGGAATTGCAAAGTGCTCAATAATATTTTTGGACTAAAACATTAATTTCGAATTGTAGTGAATTCAGACAAAAGCATTTTGGACTATATTAGTGCGATACATCGCCACACTCCAGGTCATTTGAACATTAGGACCATCAGTATCGGAATTCATTTGGAATAATGCAAGAATTCAATTGGAATTTCATTGAACTTGTGATCGAACTTTTAGGATTAGTTGGGATTTAATTCACAATAATTTATGTTATTTTAAAATTGTCACTTGCATTCTAAGGAAAGAAATTATTTGTTGAATTTTACAAAACGTGTTGATTTTTGCTCTTTACTGTTACTAGTTTAGCACCATGGAGTCATATTAGTGTCTATATTTTACTTTGTCTTTTAATACCCGAGTAATTGTCCTGGAAATATTTAAATAAGAATCTTTAATTTTCTTGGATGCGGTGGTGATAGTGATGATAATTATGTATTGTTCACGATGGCGGTCAGTAGATATTTTAAACGTGCAAACTTTTTCATTTACATCTTTCATAATAATAGTGTTCATAGAACACTTTTTTTGTTGTTACCCTTTATTGATCTCTCCGTTTACAACATACGTTTTGCTTATCATTTTCAAGTATGAACTGAGCTGTAAATAAAATGTTGTTATCTGGAGTAGGATTTCAGAAGTAGTATTTCAGTTTTCTTAATACCCACACGAATTCCTTAGTCAATAATTTGATAGATTCATGGATAGTGGAAACATTTCAAAAGTCCTTGGATTGGCATTACTTGGTACAAACCATTGACGTTTTGTTGGCGAAAAAAATATAATCGCCTTACAACTTAAATACCTCCGTTTTTCTTTTCAAATTGCAAAGTACTTGTTTGCTTGCTTGGAACATCCTTTTGACTTCAGTGTTACGCGACAAAAATTAAACTGTCTTCATTCGTATTGTCCATTGCAGTTGTTTCATTGTTTCAGCATTATAGAACTTACACGATGCTGACAATCAATTGCACTTAGTTCACCTAGTATAGCCCGTCTAATACGGTAATCTTCTGGATTTAGAATAACCTAGATCACTGTATTATATTCACCATCGCGGGCAAACCAATTTGTACGACGGTACTGATTTGTACTTGTTGTAACCACTGTCTTAAAGGTTCGCCTAGTGCTTTGCCAAAATAACAAAGATGTAATATTAACACCATCTTTGCTAAGCCAAACAAAACCACAAACGACCACTCTAATTTGTATCAGTACTATCTTAACAAAGATCTGCTGGTGTTTATTGCCAGGTTCAGGTTTATTGTAGTGTACCATCTTCCACGCTGCATTTTCTTTATCCATCTTAGTGCGTCAGAGCCACATCATTTAGAAATGTATGCGGCTGAAGTGCAATAATAGAAAAAGCGACCCCCCCAAAAAAATCAAGCCCGCATTATATATTTTATTATTATATCCATACTGCCAGGAACCTGATAGTCACTTGACAAATAGAGAGTACGGCCTGAGATATACTTTTGTCACCATGCAAATACGATGAAGGCCATATAAACTCGATGAAGGCCTTATAAATATGACGAAGACCGTATAAACTCGATGAAGGCCGTATAAACTCAATGGAAGCCCTATAAACACGATGAATACCGTATAAATACGATGGAAACTTTATAAATATGATGAAGACCGTATAACTCGATGAAGGCCGTATAAACGTGACGAAAGCCCTATAAACACGACGAAAACCCTATAAACACGATGAAAACCATACAAACACGATGAAAGTCATCTAATCGCGACGAAAACCCTATAAACACAATTAAAACCCCATCAACACGATGAATGCCGTATAAATAAGTTGAAATCCCTATAAACGTGACGAAAGCCCTATAAACACGACGAAAACCCAATAAACACGACGAAAGCCCCTATAAACACGAAGAAAGCTCTATAAACACGATGAAAGCCCTATAAGCACGATGAAAGCCCTATAAACATGATGAAGGCACTATAAACACGAATAAAACCATCTACACACGATGAAAGCCCTATAAACATGATGAAGGCCCTATAAACCGGATGAAAACCCTCTGAACACCATGAAAGCCCTAGGACGAAAGCCCTATAAACATGATGAAAGCCTTATAAGCACGATGAAAGCCCTCTATACACGATGAAAGCCGCCCTTCAAACACGATGAAGGCCGCCCTACAAACACGATGAAGGCCCTATAAACAGGATGAAAGACATATCGACACGATGAAAGTCCTACAAACACAATGAAAGCACTATTACAAGACTGTCCATAGATAACTACGTTGCTGCTACTGTTGTTACTATTGATTTTACTATTGTTGTTACTATTGTATTTATTGTTTTTCGGCCTTTGGGGTCGTTCTCATATGTCATATGGGAGGGGGTAAAAATTTTGAGACGAAGTATGAAGAGGGGGAAGGGGGTTGAAGAAATGTGATGTCATAATAAATATGAGTGTGCCACGCTTCTTTCAAAAATAATGTCAGAACAAAACAAAAAATGTGACCTGCCTCCTCAGTCCATTTTTTATCCGCAATAGATAACAACTCTCTCGTGAACTACTTATATTAATATTGTTATCTCAGATGAAATATTTGGTATTTGTTATAACCTTTAACTGGGGGCCCCGAGTGGCCGAGTGGTCTAAAGCGCTCGGGTTCGGCCAATGTGGGTATGTGAGAAAGCTTGCCAGTAGCTTCTCGTGGGTCGGTGGTTCTTTCCGGGGTTTTACCGGGTTCTTCCTCCACCATTAATACTGGCCGCCATGTATAGCCTATCGTGCTGAAAAATGGCGTTAAACCCCACAACAACAACACAACAACAACTTATATTAATATTGTTATCTCAGATGAAATATTTGGTATTTGTTATAACCTTTAACTGGGGGCCCCGAGTGGCCGAGTGGTCTAAAGCGCTCGGGTTCGGCCAATGTGGGTATGTGAGAAAGCTTGCCAGTAGCTTCTCGTGGGTCGGTGGTTCTTTCTGGGGTTTTACCGGGTTATTCCTCCACCATTAATATTGGCCGCCATGTATAGCCAGCCTATCACGTGCTGAAAAATAGCGTAAAACCCAACAACAACAACCTTTTAACCGGTTTAAACTGTTTTTTCTTTAAATATAATTATGTGATTCTTTTTTAAATATAATGTCATATACACTTTAAAAACAAAATGTAGACTAAATAAACTACAGGCCTACTGGTGATTAAACTTAGATTTTAGAAAGTAAAACGATAGGCTAACAAGTTATTACCATCCTGACAACAGTCCGACGAGATCAAAGACACGAGTTTGGCAAGCTGAAAGACGGTAATCGGTCCGCAGTGAATGTTTAATCTTTTAATATTTGTTATGTGAGAAAAAACAAAAACAAATATAATTAGTTGGGTAGCACCAAGGTTGGGCCCTGTGTCCTGCTCGGACTCCGTACATTAACGGGAATAAATATATTAAATATTAGCTTTTCTTTCTTTTACTGAAAACGTTTTGTTGACACCACTAAAGTGCTAGATTATAAACGGTCCTACTAGTACAAAGAGTCTCTGAAGCTTGATGACATTTAAATAGCAGTCTTAGAAAGACAGGATGAGGGGAGAGAAGAACTCTGAGGATTGAGACAGCGTGTGGCACTAGTAAAATTTACTCTATTGAAATCATACAACATAAGGTGTCCAGTGTCACATTAATTTTAATTTTCATGACTTTTCGGCCGCCCACAGCAATGGAAAAAATAAAATTATATTAGTCTTTACTTAACTCTTATGTGCTAGCATATCTTTCAAAAACAAACAAAAAATTTTGTGCCAAGATGAACGTATTATAAAGCGAAATAGTATCAAGAATAACACATATTTGACTGAAAAAAGTTAACCATATGTTGCAAGAGTTCGAGGCGATCTCCGTTACGAAAAGGAATAACTTCTTAACTTTTGGACAAAACAAGCACCAACAGTGTCAAAAAAAATTCTACTCAGGAGTCCAATGAACAACCGATTGATATCTTGAATATCATTACTTCTGAAACATTGCTTCTACAAGCCATTTGGCTGCTCTCAGAAATGATACTGTTCAATTACATCTGAAGTCCCAAATTGATGTCATAAATTCTGACCTCATTGGTTTGTATAATCGGCAAAAACAAGGACTACTTTCAAATAAGCAGAACTTAAGAATTGAAAGATAAACAAAAAAAGAGAAAAGTTGGAAAAGAAACTAAGGGAAGATTGTTGATCAAAGAAGATAGAAGATCTCAGAAAGCAATGGTCATATGACACGTGTTTAAGCTCGAATAAACAGTAACACAAGAAAGAGTGAAAACAACAAGATTTTAAAAATACAATAATAATTTGTTTTCCTGGAAAAATTCTGTAAATATCAGAAAAATATGAACTTACGGTTTTAAGATTAAATACAAAAATAATCCAAGAGCAATCCACGAATAAAATTTTGAAGTCCTAATAAAAAATGTAAAATGTTCTAATAATTTGAAGTTCGAGTCCCGACGAAGATTCCAAGATGGAAGACGATGACGTATGATGTAATCTGGAGTATTGAACTCTACAGTTCCTTGTAGAAACAATAATTATCACTCCGGTTTTGGATAGCTGAATAAATTTTTATAAAAGTTGTCTTTATTCAACAATTTCGAATAAGCACACGTATTTTCCAGAAAAATAACAGAATTAATCCTTTTGAATCCAAGTAATTTGAAATAACTCCAAACAGCGCAACATACAACTTCCAGTGTAAAAGAAAGCCCAGCTGCAACCGAGAATAATTCTCCAAAGCAAAGGTTATATAATCTTCTAAAACGTAAACAGGGGTCAAGTGATCATGTTCTGGAAAATCGTAGAAATTAGGTACTTGTTAATAATCACGTCCACCTAGTGTGGCCCTGACGAAAACCAATCATTTTACTTTAAGAAATAAAAAGAAAATTGTTTTCATCTTAAACACATAGTTCCATCATGACCTGGACAACAACCAATCATTTTAAAATAAAAATAGAACTTATTTACGTGGTTGCTATTAATTTTGAATCAAGGTCAGGATCTAGATCAACACCTGATTGTTTACAAAACGAGCAGTCAAGGTCAAACTATTTTCTGAACAAAAGTATCATCTCAAATGAATAAATTTATATTACAATAGCATGTAATAAAAAACTGTCAAACAATTAAATTGAAATAAATATATATTATGCCAGATATAATTAAATCAAATATACATAACAATGGATTGGATAAAATCAAACCTGAATGCTTTATTGGAAGATAATCCTGAACGGCACACAAAACTGATTATCAGGGCCAGATGTGTTCAACCAAAAATCGAAGAGGAACAACCATTGCTTTTGCAACTCTATTGGATATCGCAATGCATGGTTCAGCTTCTCATGGAAAAGGACAGTTCGAAGTCTACAGAAGATTAAAAACCTTTGATCAATTAACAGAGCATCTAAAAAAAGATGGCTTCAATATAAGTCGAAGTGGACGATACCTTCGTCTACTTCCTAAGCGTAGTTCGTCGTCAGAAGGTAAGCGTCATGTAACCACTGTCGCAAGATAGTTAATTTGAGCGCAAAATCATTATTACACTAAACATATTGATGGCCAGTTTTGCACAGCTACAATAAGACATTTATAAGACCTGTCTTCCATGCTTATACCAGATGAGGTTTGTTTTATCAGCCAGGACGATAAATGTCGCGTCCCAGTTGGTCTGGTCGCTGCCAATAAGCATAGTCCATTGCTAATGTACGTGGAGTATAAAGTAAGCCTTTCTGACCATGACTGGGTTATTGCTGCCCGGCACAAGCTTATACCCCCGGTGTATGCCGGCATTGACATCCATCGCAACGGTCTTGGAAAGAGAGACGCTGTTGGCTTTTCTGGCCCAAGGTTTATACCCATCCGATCTGGAAGCACCTCGCACCAATAGCACTCAGCCATGGATTTGACTTTGAAAAATTGTTGTGTCTGACAGAGTTCGATACCATAAACCAGGACTGGTATTGATAAATTGGCCAAGCCGATTCTCGTGTTTACTGTTGATGGTGGGCCGGATGAAAACCCAAGGTATCAAAAAGTCATTACGGTTGCCATCCACCATTTCTTGAAACTTGATCTCGACTCTGCCTTCGTTGCAAAAAAAAAAAAAATGCTCCGGGACGAAGTGGTTTTAACAGAGTGGAGAGAAAGATGGCGCCACTGAGTATGGAACTGAGTGGATTAATATTCCCTCATAACAACTATGGCAGCCATTTAGACGAACGAGTTAAAACAATTGACATTGAGCTGGAGAAGAAAAACTCTGAATTTGCCGGAAAAACGTTGGGCGAAATATGGTCACAGTTGACTGTAGACAATTACCCAACCATTGCTGAGTACACGGATCCATTACATTCAGGCCTTTTCTCTCTCTTGCGAAAACTAGCTTAAAAAGAAGACGTAATGCAGACTAGAAAATGTTCGTTATATATTATTTAAGGTGCATATTCCTTACCACGCACCGCTCCGGTGGTCTAGTGGTTAGAGCGTCCGCCTCGGATGCGGGAGGTCGTGGGTTCGATCCCCGACCGAGTTATACCAGAGACTTCCAAAAATGGTACTAACAGCTGCCTCGTTTGGCGTTCATCATTATGAGGTTAGTGTTAGGACTGGTCAGCCTGGTGTCAGGATAATGTGACTGGGTGGGACATCATGCTACATGTCTGCGGCATGATGCCCCAGTACTAGACATCACTATAAATTTCCACACTGCAGACATCGTAGCGATATCACTGAAAAATTGTTAAAGCTACATCAAAAATCAAAATCACACATTACACATCCTTACCACGCACAGGACCAACTATGGATTTCACCTAGATGAGTGGGGCCCCGAATGGCCGAGTGGTCTAACGCTTTCCGTCACGGATCACTGCCATCTCACCTCTGTCTGCGTGGGTTCGAGTCTCGGATTCAGCCAATGTGGATATGTGAGAAAGCTTGCCAGTAGCTTCTCGTGGGTCGGTGGTTCTTTCTGGGGTTTTCCCGGGTTCTTCCTCCACCATTAATACTGGCCGCCATGTATAGCCTATCTTGGGCTGAAAAATTGCGTTAAACCCTATAACAACAACAACCTAGATAAGTAAGAATTGGCGTTTATTTATAGCTGCGAGGAACAGGATGTTTGTTTTACCCAAGGCCACTCGTATTACTCGACCTTCTACTTAGAAGCTAGACATTGTTTTTGCCACTGTGTCTGGTAACTAGTGAATTTGTTTTGTTGATGTATTTTCAAAATTATCTTGAGCTTTTCTGTGATTCACTCATGTATTTATGCGTACATGACCGTATTCTTCAACAACCGAATCGGTGTCCATCAAACTGTCAATAATTCATTGATCGAAATAGTGCCAATATGCGAATGTGCAAATAGTAATTACAGCCTAAGTCTATTGATTTACCAAAGCAGTTGTTGTTTCTGCTGCTAATTAGTATTGTCACATCGCGCCTAGTACTAGTAGTAGCAGTAATAGTAGGGTGGTGATGGTTGCCTGCGTGATATTGCCGTAACTAGTATTGCCACATCGCACCTAGTAGTAGCACAGGTGCTCGACGCGAGCTTGATGTTAAGAAAAAATAATAATCTAAAGGAAAAAAAATCATACAGAGTGACAAAAATACCTTGATTACCCCATGACCCGTTCTGACATAGGACCCTCTCTATCATAATATATAAGAGAGAAGGTACGGAACTTCCAAATACTTCGCTCCACCCATGACCCTCGATTTCCTTCTGCTATTTCCGTCTTTAAAGGCACGCGACCATACTATATGGCTTGTTTTACTTCTGAGATATTTTTCTATCTATCAAGCCATCATTGACTTTTCTGCGTTGTACCAAACTGAAGTTACGGGCTCCGAAACGTGCGATTTTCGCGAAGTTTTCCTTTGTGGACACTTCCGTGTCATCTCATCTGAAAACCGGTGACAAGAGCGATATGGACAATGTTTTCAACTCTATGGTGCATCCCTTCTTGAATTACAGAACAGCGGTAGATGCAAAAGTAAGTTTTTTACTTACCATTAACTCGATTCAACTTTAGGAATCCTGTTCCATGCAAGTATTATACATTGTCTTCTTCACTGCACAACACATCGTATACATTCATCTCTATTTTCAAAATAGGCGGCACTAACGTCAACGCCGAAATATGATTGGCTCAGAAGGTTATTCTTATTATCATAGGAGCACGGAAGTGTCCACAAAGGAAAACTTCGCGAAAATCGCTCGTTTCGGAGCCCGTAACTTCAGTTTGGTACAACGCAGAAAAGTCAATGATGGCTTGATGGATAGAAAAATATCTCAGAAGTAAAACAAGCCATATAGTACGGTCGCGTGCCTTTAAAGACGGAAATAGCAGAAGGAAATCGAGGGTCATGGGTGGAGCGAAGAATTTGGAAGTTCCGTACCTTCTCTCTTATATATTATGATAGAGAGGGTCCTGTGTCAGAACGGGTCATGGGGGTAATCTAAGGTATTTTTGTCACTCTGTATGATTTTTTTCCCTTAGATTATTATTTTTTTCTTAACATCAAGCTCGCGTCGAGCACCTGTGAGTAGTAGTAGTTGTAGGATGCTGGTGGCCTGCGTGGTATCGCCGTATCGGACTCTCAGCCGTCTCACCAACCCTAAATGTACAGCTGGTATCAAAAATAACAGCATACACGTGGAAAAAGATCCCACCATGCTCATACTAGTGATGAAAGTTGTATTTAGAAAACAGAATTAAGCATCCTGGTCACATCAGAAATTATGTACGTATTATATCCAATAACATCAGTTCGACTGTATGATACATGTCGTGTAAAATGCAGACTCAAATTTCACCTTAACTCTACAGAGACGACGGGTTTTCTACAACATTAATAACAGTGCTCTGTTCCTATATTTATCAGTGACCTTGCAATTTTGTCCAGCATTGGGGTTTCCTGCTTGTTTATATCTGCTAAACTAGAGCAAGGTCATGCTTCGGTATGTATACCATATAATAAACAAACATGTGAGCAAATAACATGGCAAACAATTACGTAATATCATTTATCAAATTTGTAATATTTGCATATTTGATTATTTTTTTAGTGCCGGTGAAACTGTAGTAACTGCATATTCGTCATCAGAGCCTTATAATTGTGTACATTACAATAATACACCCTTGTGGTAACACAAAACCGTTAAGGGCATCGTGGGCGTGGACGGATATGTACAGTAGAGAAAGTGGTAATATATATTTGACATTTTAATATGAATGATATTTCACTGAGTAATATGAAGTCCTTCGGTGCCGCAAATCGATTCGAAAGGACCCAAGCTGGCATTGGAACATTTACCTGGCACGGTTTTTCCTTTCAGACTGTAGCTATATTTAAGGCTTAAATGCCTCTTTTTAATACTGACAATTTGTATACCACCAACCCAACACCGACCCCAAAAAATTATTATCTGGCTTTGAAGGAAATGATTTTAACAACTTTATCAATTGATCATCTGCTAATTTTAATATAAATACAATGTGTATTCTGATCCATCAAGTAGCCTGTTCTTACGTAAACAAGAAAACATAGCTCTCAGAAAAGACAAATATCGCCTTCATGCAAGTCCTTCGAAAATAATGTTTGTCAACACACCAATATCAACGGCGACAACAGCAACAAGGGGGTCAAAAACAAATCACGGGAAAGGTTACGTGCCGTATTAAACGAAGTCAAATAAAGCGTTAGCAAATGTTAGAACAAAGAATTTTCAATTTACTGTCAGGTGAGGACCCCTAGATCTTTTCGAAAGTTTCGTGATTTCAAGGTTATTGCATGGCAGCTTCAATAAGGCTTGGAAAAGTTGCCGTCCAATACCATCCTAAGTTACTGTACGCCTCTTTTTGAATAGAACATGTACACACCTCATTAAAATATGCTAGAATGACTATAGGGCAGATGTTAATAATAGCAACTTTGAAGTGCAATCCAGGTCAAGCGCATAGTCACGTTACTAATTTTGGGCTGATGCAAAGGTATGTGTTATAAAATACAAATCGTTTGGTTTTTTAATTTTTAAGCGGAAATAGCAACACATAAAACTAGTACTGGTTGCCATTTGTCTTTTGATAGAATCGAGTGCTCTGAACAAAACACAATAACAATGACACCATATAAAAAAGAACAATGCCTCATTAAAGATAATTTTGACTTAGATGAAATTCAAACGGTAGTTAATTACTGATGCAACGTGTTCACATGAGACAGCACTAAGGTTGCGTGTTCGAAAGGACGACGGTCAATAAATACCTGCATGATGATATGCAGTCTACACTGATATAAAATAGTAGGTTATGACAGTCATACGATGATCAACTAGCTAACATTTTTTGTAGTATACGAACAAATTTACTATGTTATGTTCTGTTGGTCTGTCTGTTACACCAATTAAACTCCACCTTTCAAAAAGCTGAAAGTGGAAAACGATATTCGCAACACACAATCATAGTGATCTCGACCTTTTCTGCCCAGACAAAAAAATATATAATTTTTTTAAGGCGGATTGATATACAATTTTGGTGGTAAAACCCAAAACCAAAGAGAATAAAATTATTGCGCAACAAAATAGTGAATGTAATGGACTACATAAAAAGTCAGCGAAACATATCCTTGATAAGAATTATAATAATAACTGAAAGTAGCTATTTAATATTCTTTAAAAGAATGAATATTATAATCTTCATATATACAGTGTTATAGTATTTAGTCTTATGATCCCGTTTGTTCAATTTGAATGAATGAGATTCAAAATGGCATCTTCTGTGACACGGCTGATTTTTTAAAATATATTTTTTTATTGAAATTGCCGAGAATGCTCTGATCGTAACATAACGAACTAAAGAAAACTATCGCGAGAACAAGATTCAAGGCTTGATCTGATAGACTTTGGTACGTCCTTGGGCAAAGTACTTTACTCCAATTACCTAGGCACTAAGTAACCTACTTGTGTTGATGTGCTGTTCAGAACCAAACGAAACTAAATATAAGTTAACCGTGAATTCAGTGCAGATAAGTTCTCTGTTACGTCTACGATTTAGACCTTAATGAGATGGAAGATGGGAAAAAATATACATGGGAAGGGCAATACTCTGTGTGTGTGTGTGTGTGTGTGTGTGTGTGTGTGTGTGATTTGATTTTTAACGTAGCTTTAACAATGTTTCAGTCACATCGCTACGATGTCTGCAGTGTGGCAGTTTATAGTGATGTCTAGCACGGGGGCATCATGCCGCAGACATGTAGCATGATGTCCCACCCAGTCAAATTTATCCTGACACCAGGCCGACCAGTCCTAACACTAACCTCTTAATGCTGAGCGCCAAGCGAGGCAGCTGTTAGTACCATTTTTGTAAGTCTTTGGTATGACTCGGCCGGGGATCGAACCCACGACCTCCCGCATTCGATGCGGACGCTCTAACCACTAGACCACTGGGAAATAATTTGTACCAACATGTATTTTCACATAACTTTCCACATTAAGCACGTAGATAATTAACTGAATTTATTATGATCACTGTTCATCATCTCGATGCTTCTTAAAAAAATAACGGTTTCGTCGAAATGAAAAATCGATTTATTCTACACTATGTACTTCTGAGTATTAGATACTTGTCGTACGTTCAGGAAGTAAGAGAGAACAGATGTTAAAATTAACTACTAGATCCTGTTCACTGAGATCTTTATTCTCAGAACTGGGGTTTAGTGCACAGGCTGTGGAAACGTTCGTATAAACGCATACTTAAAAAAATAATAGGTCTATTAATAAAGGACGAGAGCAGGGATGAAGGAGTTTATAATGCTCCATACTAATGTATATATAGGAGTTAGGGCAGTGGAGCATCTGAGCAGACGAAGGAAATGCAGATAATTAGCTATCAAACGCAGTAGCATAACCTTCCGTTCACATAATCATTTCGACATTTATGTATAGTATGGCAAAGTGTCTATGCGCGTGCGCGTGTTTGTGTGCGTGTGTGTGTGTGAGAGAGAGAGAGAGAGAGAGAGAGAGAATTTATATAAAACTAATCGTTATCTGAAGATCATTATTCAAGAATATCTAATGATAAGAAAAGAAATATTCAACAAAAAGTGAAAGAAGAAAGGAAATATTTACATAGAAAAGTATTTGAATAACTTCATGTATTGAATGTCTCAAACATATATCCTGATTTATTAATGTAAAAGGGAATATTTACGGAATATTTCTGGGGGAATATGTAGGCATCTGTATGGAAAGTTTTCTTATACATATATCAAACAAACATTCTTATTCTTGTGTCCAGTTTTAGATGTGGGGGAATTAACTTATTCAAATCATTATTCACTGGAAATACAAAATGCTCATGACTAATAATATTGGACAGGAAAAGTAATTTGGAATGACAGTGAATTCATACAAGAACATTCTGGATAATATTAGTGTGATGTGTCAAAAGACTGTCAGTACATCGCAACACTCCAGGCGACTAGCTCATTTGATACTAGAGGCACATCAGCACATTCAAAATTGGAATATATTTAGAATACCACTGGAATTAAACTAGAACCTTATACATTTGGAATTGTGATAGACCTTTATGTTCTATTTGGGATTTGATTCACAATACTGTATGTTCTTTTATATTTTTCACTTTCAATTCTTGGGAATAAATTATTTGCTGAATTTTATAAAAGTTGTTGGGTCATGCACTTCCCTGTTACTTAGTTTAAGACCATATAAGACCAGATGGTTGGAATTATATACCTAGTGTGCTGCTGTCAGAGAGGACGTTGGACGTAAGAAGATTAAGGCTGTTTATTGGTGACGAACCAGGGCTTCTGGAACAACAGGTTTGTAGAGAACAAAAGATTGTACTGATCGTTATATATATCTATAGTATGTGTGTTAATGTTCATATTCTAGTTTGTAAGGGTCATTTAGTAACACACAGTAAACACTGATTTTATTTAAAAGATTGATCGTGGATCTTTGTTGGACGGAAGAACTTATTTTTAATTACAATTTCAAAGAAAACCCCGTACAAAAACGGAAAAAAGCAGCAAAACAAAACAAAGTTCATGTTATCATTCTTTCATCAGTAACACACATATGTACATCCCTCAAGTCCTGAATCTAAACTCTGTTTAACACCAGACGCCCCCACTTCCGTTAGAGCCTCAGCTGTCACACAGTACTTCTTTGGGAATATGCTCACATATGCAATCACTTGTCTAAGTCTTGGCGACTTAAAAAAAAACAACCGTTTCTGCATTGTTTTTGACTTTATGACATGTATGAAAATTATGAAATAATCGGATGGTGTGTGTGTGTGTGTGTGTGTGTGTGATATACCGGAAAGCACGTACACGAACAAACGAATTAGCACGAAAAATGGTCAAACTAATTTTTGCGTTTCGGTCAAGTCTTATGTAGAATATAAGCTCTTCCATACATAAAATATGTGTTTGTTTTTTCTCCCAAAACGCCCACCTAAAACAATGCCGAAAACGAGATTGTCAACAATACACAAATTCAGTGGCGTCACTACGGGGTGAGGACTGTACAGGTGACACCATCGGAGCGGGTGACACTAAAATGACTGTCTATAAAATTGTTGAAGTCTTGTGCAGAAAGGAGGTCCATGGGGGTGACACCATGAGTTACCGCATTGTGTGACACCAACCCTAGTAACGCCACTGCACAAATTAAGCGAACAAAAGAACAAACTGTCCGCTTAAACTACCATTTTCACACTGCATGCAGGGACCAACCATTTTAATTTTCTGCGTGCTTCCTGGAATTTCTTTCGAACCAATATGATTTGTTTTCTTGTACCTTTTACGCGGAATATTTTTATTAACAAGTTCCAACTCGCCTTTTTCCGAGAAGACTGAATGATCATCCCCAAGCTTGTCATATTATTAAACGATCATAATCGATAATTATATTATCGTTAAGTCCAGTCTATCATGTATAAGAATAGATTTGGCGACAACCGCTATTAAACAGTAAAAAGGTCCGATCAAGATAAATATGGAAATTTAGCATGAGTTCAGTCCTTTATAGGATATAGGATTAAACTCTATGAAATCTGCTTTCATCTCCAAAACGGAAAATTGCTGCACATAATTACTGAGAATACGAGCTTGATATTGAAAATTGGCATGCAATACGGGAGAGAGGTATACGCACACTAACGCGATGTTTTTCCTGGTTCTAACTAATTTTTTAAATATCTGTATGTGTGTGTGTGTGTGATATGGACTTTTAACGTAGTTTTAACAATTTTTCAATTATATCGCTACTATGTCTGCAATGTGGCAGTTTATAGTGATGTCTAGCACTGGGGCATCATGCCGCAGACATGTAGCATTATGTCCCACCCAGTCACATTATCCTGACACCAGGCCGACCAGTCCTAACACTAACCTCTTAATGCTGAGCGCCAAGCGAGGCAGCTATTATTACCATTTTTGTAAGTCTTTGGTATGACTCGTCGAGGATCGAACCCACGACCTCCCGCATCCGAGGCGGACGCTCTAACCACTAGGCCACCGGAGCGGTCTTTTAAATATCTAGTTCTTAACTTATATTCTTCGTACTATACATATGCTGAAAGGACGTGGAGTTGACACAAATAATACAATGAAAAGTGAGACACAAGTGTAATCACTTTAACGCGAGGAGTTCCGCTATTGTTTGGGTTTTTGTTTTTTTTGGGAGGGGGGTGTTTTTTTATAATTATTTTTTGGTGTAATTTTTTCAAGCTCATATTCTTCGCATTACACACTTGCTGCAAGTTTCCATTAATGAGAGCAAACACTAATTTTGCTGTTGTTTAGAACACGGTCTTAATAAAAATCACGACCTCTGTGATTTAACAGGCCCTAGTAAAAATATATGTTTTGCTGACCATTCGAATTCCTGTCCACTTTGTTTTAGTAGCCAATCAGATTGTTAGGGAGTGAATTATATGATCCCCCACCTGTTATGGTGTTTTGGTTATCGTTATCTAGGAGATATTATCTAGGTTCTATTTCAACTTATGAAGTTTAACACTTGGACATGTTTGACTTGCTAAAGGGTTGTTGTTGTTGTTATAGGGTCTAACACCACTTTTCAGCACACGATAGACTATACATATCAGCCAGTATTAATGGTGGAGGAAGAACCTGGGAAAACCCCCGGAGTGAACCACGACAAACGAGAAGCTACTGGCAAGCTTTCTCACATACCCACATTGGCCAAATCTGAGACTCGAATCCACACAGATAGAGGTGAGATGGCAGTGATCCGTAACGGAGAGCGCTTTAGACCACTCAGCCACTATATATTAATGTAAGTATACATGTATTATTATGCACGTATCAGATAAAACACATTTTGATTGGTAAAACAATTTAAGTAGCAAGATTCATCACAAGAGATTTCAAGACCCAAGGAGTCATCACAAGTTTACCAAAGGAAGAAAATGACAGAAGATTCTTTAACAATTGGAGACCTATATCACTTTTAAATACTGACTACAAGATTGCTTCAGGAGTCATTGCAACAAGGATCAAAATGGTTCTGCCATCAATAATAAGTGATACTCAAAAGGATTTATGAAGGCTAGATTCATTGGAGGAACTTCTAAATGATTTAGTAGACGATCATGGTAATCTGATGCCGATTGAAATGATTTAAAAAAAAACAACGAGCTGTAATGATTTCTTTAAACACTTCTCCGTTATATCCAAAATTCCAAAATCATGGAAAGATACTCTCAAAAACTATTTAGTACATAATAATTTTGATAAGCAGGAGGATAAAATAATGAGCTTACAAAACAAAATTTACTCAAGTTTGTTTATAAATATCTTTTAAAAAAAGTAAAAAAAGCCACACGTTTGATTATGAGGTGACCTTGGGTGGTTCCCAGTGGTCAACCTATTATGGAGATATTTTTTAAAAAAATGATTCATCACAAGTGACTACTGAGAATTTACATAATAACTGCAGATTTATAGCAATTTGTTTTCTTTTTACTTTTGTAAAATTTCGTCAGCCATATACTCATCAAAAAAAGTCTAAAGTTTTGGCAAGAATTTGTCTACCCCTTCTTGATTCAGTTCGAATCTCTGGCAATGAAAACTTCCAGACTCTGGATGAGGCAAGGCCAAATCACAATACTTTGCAAATGACCTACATACATACAGTTGCAAATGAATTTGGTGATACCAAGCATTAATAGGTTTTAACGCAAAAACTTGGACTGAAGTTCTATGTTGGCTTATTGTTACTGATTTTAATGGGTACCCATGTTCTTTAGCACTGTCACCAACATTTATGTGGCTCCATTTTACTGCTACTTTGCATTCCACAATACCAACAAGAGAGTTATATTCTTCAACTCCACCATCAGGCAATGCTGCTATGAACCCATGATCCTTATTTATCATTAAACCCAACTTTGTAATAGAAATGTTTGAACCCCCTTTAACATTCATAGCAACATACCGATTGATAACTCCATATCTAATCCATATTTAACATTCATAGCAACAAACCGATTGATAACTCCATATCTAATCCATATTTCATTGCTGCTGAGGAAAAAGTAGATGGCTCTAATATTGCACTACTTATTGTGTTGGGATTGGACTTTATGTACAAAAAGAAGTTACAAATACGGCTAACAATAGAACATGTTATTCTCAATTGTCTCAAAGTAAACCAATCAGACAATCTGCTTTGTAGAAGAGTATTTTCTTGAATAAGTAGTTGTTCATCTTGGGTGACTTTTAAACAATTCTTTAACTCTGTTTTTTTTGGTGATACTATCTGAATGAGATAAATCTGTGATATTTTTTTAAATACTTTTTCCACATAATCATATAATGGATTTACAGAGATCATTGTTTCAACTGGATCATGTTGACTTGCAACTGTATTTATTAAGAGCTGTTTACTGGGGTTGGATTCTTTACTCCATTGCTCTAATTCACAGAGGAATGATTCTGCAAAAGCTCTTTCAGTGTCGCAAACTTTATTAAACTTATAAGCCTCCTGTTGTTCTCCTTTTAATGTTCGGTTCTTTTTTTCTTTTTCCCCATGCTGTTTTCTTGTAAAGTCTATATCATAGATTGGAACTGCTGGAAGTTTAACTAGCCCTGGCTTATTCCAGGCCTCAAGTTTATCTAAAAAGAAATGGAAAATTTTAGGTAACAGGCTAAAGAAAATGAAATGTTTTCTGCTACCATTGATGTTATTTTTATTTAATGTCTTTGTAAATTAGAGTACAAATATTTATAGTAGTATGTCTCAACTTGAAGATATACATACCAGTACATGATGGAATGTCTTCATGAAGCACAAACACCTTGACAAAATCTTTCAGTGCATAACACAGTACAGCGGTATGTTTGCACGTACAGTTAGTTAAGGACCAGACCCAGTTGGGTACGAGCAGCTAGCAAGTATGATGTCACCCAATGAGTTCAGCAGAAACAATGGGTTTTTTTTGTTGCAATTTCATCTTGCTTCACTCCAATGTGCTGTAACAAAAGAACACACATTTAAATGTTTCTGTGGATGACAATAAACATACAATGATGTTGATTACGAGGGACAAAAATACAATTTTCATGTTTCAGGTTATTTCCCCCACATAAAAAATGTTTTGTTATTGGGTAAGCTCCCACCCACAAAACAATTTAAAACACAATAAATGTGATAGTTTCAAAGTTAAGCACAACCCAATACTTAGATGCAACACATTGCCAACATTTGTATACCTGTATTTACAATGTAAATAAGGGAGGGGGGCAACATGAAACAAGCTTATATTCTAATTTCCTAGACATATCTATTATATACAAAAATCTATTTAAATCCAATTAACTATACATACTTCACATAAAATGTGTTACATATATTAGAATTGCGACTTGAGAAATAGTTTTGTACTTGTCCGTCAACGTCATACAGATCGAATACCGGTGAAGCCGATAGCCGGCTTTTTCCAAATCCAGCAAATAGAGCTAATTAAATGATTGAAATTTACATGTATATTATCCACAGACTTTCAAAAACAAATGGGATAAACTCATATGAAACGCATTTTATTATAATGACTTTCGGATGCATAGAAATATTTTGAACAACTTGCTCTTTGATTGTCAGGATTAAATTTGTTTACTTCGACACCGTTTCTTTACTTACATGCACATGTCCAGATGTAAACAGTTCAAAGCTACTTTCTCGTATGGCTTTGAAATCCGCCCTGGTTTCCAGAATATAAGACAGGATGGTTCCAATACTAAATTTCGTCGATATCTGCGGCAGCATCGCTGTTGAATAGGCATTTTTCAACTCGTTAAGCGATGTTGAAGAAATTAGAGAAGTTGATGCTGATACTGAAGCGTCCGCCATATTTTGCCCACGGCCTATCGAGTGGCTATTACGGTCAGCTGACCACCCACCATGTGATCAATATTCCTAGCAAATTACGAAGTTCGCAGAAGTCTGCATGAAACTGGCTTTTAGCAACATGATGTGCTGCAAGGATGGCCTTGCTGGCATGTGATGTAAGCTGCATCAGTAACGTACGTGAGAGGAAAGCATCTATGCAATAGAGGGAAGAATGGTTTTTGTTAGAAATACACAAATAGATTTTATGTATGTTGGAGACTTACGATCCTAACAATTCAGGTTAAACCATACTATTTGGTTCAATGTATTAAAAGCAACAAATACTAAATAACTCTAGAACTACATCAGTTACTGAGCAACACTCCAAAAGAAATCCTAAGCTAGAAAACCCTTTGGATCCTATATAAAAAAAAAGTTATTGATATGAAAAAAAACGTGAAATTAAGAGGAAGCAAAACCTTTTACCTACCATGATTGTGGTCAGATTGCATCTACAGACTTCATCATCTTTGGATCACAAACTCTTGTTGCCATTGGGATGGTTCAGGTCAGTAACAATCATGCAGGTCTGGGTAGCGTTAATGTTAAGTTTCCTTTTGAATCTTAAATACTGGGCTAATTTCTCGGCATTTGTAACCTGTGAAAATAGAAGGTAGTTGAGCATAAAATATGTATGTCTCATTGTAAAGGTCTCGTAGACTAACTTCGGTTGGGGTGGGGTGCTCCCAGTAGTATCTTTAATTATTACAGAAGACCCACCATGGCTCATTTTTGTTAGAAATTGAAGTAGTGATAGAGATGCAAAGCTTCGAGCTCCCAGTCAGCGATGCCGACAGTTAAATTACTGAATACACAAAAGGTGGAATTCAAATAAACAACAACCTTAATGCCCCTTCAATAACAGATAGTCCTTCCTCAAATGAAATTCAATATTCAAAACCCTATCACTCGTCTTTCACTCGACCAAGTGACGGCCTATTACATCATCTGACTTAGTGTGATAGATTTTCCTCCTGTCCTGTGTTTATACTCATCTGTAGTATTTCTTGACTGGTACCCATTACCCCTTCAGTCCAACAACCACGTCCTTAACCCTTCCACTTCCTCCACTTCCGTTCTCTCCTTTTCGTGTCTCCCAGAGACTCGGGACCAACTGTACCAGGGTATTTCCCTTCTCTGTCTCCTACAGCTCCTCCGGTCCCTAAAAGCTTCCTGTTCGAAGCTCTTTTGTAATTCCCAGAATAACAATGTTTCCCGCCAATTTCGAATGACGTCGGAGTAGCTTATAACTTCCTTATGTAATTCCCGCAAGATGGTTCAGCGACTACTGACGTTTAGTTTCAAGACACTAGATTTAAACTTGCGATTCCAATGGTGGCCACGCCTTGCTCAATTCCGAGTGGATGTCGATTCACCCATGGTCTACATAATTAGCAGACACTGTCCCCTCCCCGGCATTCTGTCAAGGGTGGATTTACGACCCCCACTTGATGTTCCTTTGAGCCCAACACCGACAATTCATGCCACTTACCTGTGAATCGCACGCAGCCAAATAAGGCGCCAGTAACAAGTTCCGATGGCCATGTTATATACAACTGGCTTCCCACCCGTCCTTTTGATGTTGGCTTACACTATCGTAACATAAGCCGGCCGGCCAGCTGGGCACACATCGCTTTGACACTCATTGTTCGCAAGGCTGACATTCGCAACATTTATAATGTGAATAATCAGCCTCTGGGTCTAGCATATACATGTTGCAATCTGGCTATTGTACCTTACTTATAACGTGACACTCTTTGAAGTCAGAACTATTTAAAATATCTTGTCGATGGATAGGAAACCCTTTCTACCGATACCTTACGGGAAAAAAGAATGAAACTGGCAACCTTTAATCAATTTACCGGCGACTCTTATGATTTATACAATAAAACATATATTTCTAGGCATCGTTTAGCAATAATGAATGTACTCATCAACATTTCCTGGTATTAATATCGGAATAAGGACATTATTCCGAGGTGTTTTAAGTGTGGCAGCTTATTGTGAAACATGTCTGACAATAAAATAAACATTTACCTTTATCTGCAACAGTAAACAGCTCAACAGTGAAAATACCTCTCGATACACAAAAGAAAAATGTTAGGGGCCGTCCATTTGGTACGTATGCGTGTTTTTTTAAATATTATTTTAACCCAAATGAATACGCTTGCGTATTGAGGGTCTACTGATAATGTACGTACGCATAGGAAATGGGGGGGGGGGGGGCCTCGATAATAATTTGTCTAATACGTTACCTGTACGACTGTGGTTCAGCAGCGTTTATATTTTAGCGGACACTAGACAAACTTTTTTGAAGTTACGCAGCTTATTTCTTTGATTCAGCCAGATATTCAACGTCAGAGGACTATCTGTTTTATTAAACACGTTAATATTCTGAATCATCTGTGTGCGTGTGTGTGAGTGTATGTGTGTGTGTGTGTGTGTGTGTGTGTGCATCTCTCCTCCTCTAATAACCGTTAATTCATGTTGAAGGCCTGCACTGCTTGACCTGCTTGATATTGGCCTCTACTTGAGAAACGAATCAGAAATGCTTCTAGAATATGTGGGAAACGTTCACCCCTAGAGAAAATTACACTGCTGGTTATTTGCAATCGGCTTGCGAGATCTTTTAGAAGTAAAGTTTACACGAGTTTTTATGTCATGTATACATGACTAGCATGTAGAAGTGCCTATATAGAGTGTTTATCAATCTGATGTAATTAACACAGTCAAAACTGCAAGTTTCATTTTGTTAAAATTCAGACAAAACGGAAACTTATAAACGTACCTTGCCTCATCTTCTGTAGTGTGTCATCGAAGTCAGGTAACAAAATTTCGGTGAGAACATCCACAGTGTAAAAAGAACACGTGTTAAATAAGAGTGTTGTCTGCTATGCTCGCTTAGTCTGGTTCCCTGCTTAGTATGCTCCCTGCCTCGCACTCCGCTATACTAAGGTCTCACTGGATAGTTTCGTATTTCCCCCCCCCCCCCCCAAAAAAAAAAAAAAAAAAAATTGAGGTAGAAGGCATGAACTTAATTATCACAAGCCTAGCATTTATAAATTCGCACATAAGCTAAATCTGTAATGTGGTTTAGATTTACTTTGAGTTAGGCTTGGAAATAGGTTGGCTTGTTGGTGACTGCCTGTGACAGTTAGATGAGCATCGGAGATCAAATGCGTAACTTGGGCTGCAAATGAGCAACCGACGTGGCTTACGCATTTACGTGTGTCTGCTACAGAGGTAAATATCTAAAATTCTAGATGGTTGAGGGGTGATAAAAAATATGCTAATTTGTTATAGTACTAGTGCACTTTATTCATGCATAAGGCACATGCTGATTCTTTTAGCTGCCTTGTCACAGGAAAATATTCAAAATAGCTATTTCATGTCAAAAATGAATGTAAAATTTAGGGGTTGGTGGCAGTGTTGGTTCAGTATAAAAACCACCAGTTGTATCAGGAATTAACCTGATTGCTGCAGTCAAAATCTCACATGTATGCTTTCTACAAAAAATCATTAGTTTGTTTTTATTTGTATCTTCAGTGTAAAATTATTCTCATTTTTCTGCAATAGGTCATTGTTGGACGAAAATTCGCCAGAAAAACTGTCCAGTGAGACCTAAGTAAAGCAAGGAGCATACTAAGCAGGGAACCAGACTACTGCACGCTAAACTATGATTCATTTCAGGAATAAGAAAGTATGAGGCGCCGTAACGGACAAAAGCTGGTCCAATGAGAAAGTTGCAGTTGCAATTTTGATGTCTTATATCGAGAAATAAAATTTCACGTGTTCGATCAAACTGCATATCCTTAAATACAACGATATTCTTTACGCGATATTCTTGTTCTGTAATCCGATTATCTGCACACAAATGCAAGGTGATTAACCTGACCCAATTCATGGCTGCAAGTTTATTTTAGGCTTGATAGTTGAATAACACCTGCACTAACATAATGCGCATTATGACACAATTTGAAGACTCCAGAGCAATTGAGAACAGCTTTCTAGATATTTTCTGTCGATCAATAAATGTCACACCATCCGACCAACGATTTCGTCTTTAACTCGTTTCAGCATCAGTTCAAAATGTATTAGTATTCAACCTGGAAACAAAAGGTGTTTGTGACATTGTGTAATAGGTTAACAAACACCCCCCCAACAACAACACCCCCCCCCCCAAAAAAAAAAACTAAACTAGAACGATAATTACAAAAAATTAATTTACCATTAAGGCAGAGTTTGAACGTTTTTATGCCATGCTATTTGTGGTGAATTCTGGTGAATAATGTATCTATTGATTCTTAGTTTAGACCTATATCCAATAATAAAAAATTAAAAAAAACTTTGTCAATGAAAATGTATACAAATATGCATGCACGAACATAATCGCAAGCACAAATGTACTTTCATAATTAGAAACTTAGCCCAAAATAATTAAAAGGAGTTCAGACTAATGATGATTGATAGGAAACTGGCGATTCCTAATTTTGCAAAATCACCAAGTCAAACTAAGGCTTTGTGGTTAGATCAGTGCATTATTTATGTTTTTTGCTGGGCTTTTTTTTTTCTTTCACAATTTTATCACACTGGGTCTAATCGCAAATGCTACAGTGCTAACTCAAAAGAAGGTTCAACACACACCCTTTCAGGACATTTAAGTGTGTGTGTGTGTGTGTGTGATTTGAATTTGTAACGCAGCAAGAACATCTTTTCAGTCATATAGCCATGATGTGGCAGTTATAGTGACGTCTAGCACTGGAGCATCATGCCGCAGACATGTAGCATCATGTCCCACCCAGTCACATTGTCCTGACACCAGGCCGACCAATCTTAGCATTACCTTTTAATGCGAGGCAGCTGCTAGTACCAGTTGTATAAGTCTTTGGTATGACTCGGCGCTGTTTCGAACCCTCGACCATCAGCATTCGAGGCAGACGCTCTAACCACTTAGACGACAGGACCGGTATTCATGTTAAAGTTATGCCTTGAAAATGCGAAACATATTTAAAATGATTAAACTACTCTGTTACTTCAAAAGAAAACAAGAGTTTCGAACATACAGAGAATGGTTGCTTATACCTATTAAGAGGATGTGATGTGTCAGTCCTGTGTTTCCTTATAAGGACTTGGTGTCTTTTCTTATTATGGACTATGGTGATCGTAGGTCGTACCTGATTATTGTATGCCGTTATTATAGACAATGGGGAGGGTAGGTCGTACCTGAATATTGTATGCCGTTATTATGGACAATGAGGAGGCTAGGTCTTACCTGACTATTGTATGCCGTTATTATGGACAATGTGGAGGCTAGGTCGTACCTGACTATTGTATGCCGTTATTATGGACTATGGGGAGAGTATGTCGTACCTGACTATTGTATGACGTTACTGTGAACACTTGAGAGGCAAGGTCGTACCTGATTACTACTATGGACACTTGAAAGGCATGGTTGTGCCTTACTATTGTATGCTGTTATTATAGACATTTGAGAGGCTAGGTCGTACCTGACTATTGTTATAAGCATTAAAAAGACTGTGTCTGTGTGTTGGATTTTTTACGTAGCTTTAACTGTGTTTCAGTCATATCGCTACGATGTCTGAAGTGTGACAGCTTATAGTGATGTCTAGCACTAAGGCATCATGCCGTAGACATGTAGCATGATGTCCCACCCAGTCACATTATCCTGATACCAGGCCAACCAGTCCTAACACTAACCTCTTAATGATGAGCACCAAGCGGGGCAGCTTTTAGTACTATTTTTATGAGTCTTTGGTATGACTCAGCCGGGTTTCGAACCCGCGACCTCCCGTATCCAAGGCGGATGATCTAACCAGTAGCCCAACGTAGCCGTCCACTAAAGAGACAAGGACGTACCTGATTGCATAATGACGTATCTAGTTTTTGTTTCAGTAACAAAAAGAAAAAAAATCAGAGACAACATAACAAATGTAACCATTATTGAAAAAAGTGATATAAAAATGCATATTTTTAAAGAGATATCACCACCACTCCTACAACTACTTATGGAGATGGTGATGATGATGTCACGGTTGTTGCATCATCTGACAAATTGGCTGCCTCTAAACGGGTCAAATAATCCACCTATTCTAAATGCTCGTACGTCGTACAATGCTAAATTGTTTCACTGAGTGCATCTGATGTACCGTGATTAGCCAGATGACTTACCGATCGTAGAACAACTAAACTCATTACCCATCAAAATTCGGTCACAAAAGCAGGTCATCTGATATACTTTGCTAGTCCAAAGGTAGTATCATATGATAGTTTACATTAGTATGCCAGCGAGTGCCAATCATTTCTCGTTCAAATCATCTGAAGTTGGCATTACCGTGATTCCCACTTTTGCCGTGCAACATAATGACTGAATTTTTTTAACCCACTACTCTAGTATCAATCCCAAAATGAGCACTTGTTTTCGAATATTAACAATTATTAAACTTAAATTTGTCACGCGGCCGGGGTTCGAACCCACGAGTGTTATTTTGACTTATGAACCATTTGCATTAGCGAACTTTGTATCATGGACTGTGCGTTATATAAATTTCATACGATGAACACGAGAGTTTATCCGAAGCAAAGCAAAGTATGTTGATGTAGGTATGGACCTTGTTTTCTTCTTTGTTTTTTTTTTTTTTTTTGGGGGGGGGAGGGGGGTGGGGTTGGGTTGGGGTGGATATTTATTTTACCAGGCAAATCACATATGACCGACTCATATGATTGTAGATTGGGAGGAATGATTTTAATCTTTAAAAAATGTCATGTCTGATGTAATATTAAATAGTTTCTTAATTCATCTAATTTGCATTCGTTTCTGAGAGAATAGAAATAGCGGAATATTTGAGGGAAGTAAAATACCAGAACGGGAAGCACGATCAGGTCTGAATGGTAACTGGGTCGGAACAAACGCTTTTTATCACTGAATTAATTTGCATACTGTCTGATGAAATACCAACTTATATTGCGTATTAAATAGTTCGGTACCAACCTTTAACACGTCATGTGACAATAAATATGAACCTGCGTATCGGGGTCTCGGGTGGCCGAGTGGTCTTAAACGCTAGCCTTTACCGATCACTGGCTTCTCACATCTGTCCGCGTGGGATCGAGTCTCTAGTTCCACCAATATGGGTATGCGAGAAAGCTTGGCAGTAGCTTCCCGTGGGTCAGTGGTTGTTATCTGTATATTCCCTGATTCATCCTCCACACTGGCCGCCACGTGTAGTCTATCTTGCGTTGATAAATTGCAATCGGCAGTTTGTCAATCGGCAGTTTCGCTCCGATGACTAGGGACAGGGCCGACAAGGGGGGGGGGGAGGCAACGGGGGGGGGGGGGGGAGGCAACCGGGGATATACCCCAGGTCCCGGGCCCGTATGGAACCCGGGCTGAAACAACACCTTTTAATTTTATAAAAGAAAAATTTTGATTAAAAAATAAATAGGAGAGGCCCGGGTGTATGTATGTATGTATGTATGTATGTATGTATGTATGCATGTATGTATATATGTATGTATGATACATATATATGTATGTATGTATGCATGTATGTACGTACGTACGTTTGTATGTATGTATGTATGTTGTATGTATGTATGTATGTATGTATGTATGTATGTATGTATGTATGTATGTATGTATGTATGACTGACTGGCTGACTGGCTGACTTTCTTTATTTCCTCTTCAGAAGAGATTTAATTCAGTTAATTTTTCGTTAATACAGAAAAGATAGGAACATAGCTTGACATTAATGGACTTACAGTACACTATATATACATATATATACATATACATATATTCATACATATATACATACACACATATATATACATACACACACATATGCATACACACATATACATAAATATAAACACATATATATATATATATATATATATATATATATATAAAGAAACGTAAAGAAAACGCAATATCTAAACACATGAGTGAGAGAACTCATTGCAAACGAGATATATATGCAACGCAGATTAAGAGAGGAAAATAAAGAAATTGGAATTATTTACATTCGACTGTAACGATTTAGATGGATTATTATGTTCTCTCTCACTTAGAACACATGTAGATAATTTATAAGATCAAAATGAAATGTGGTCCATTTTCCTAATTTACTGAACAAGCATAGTATCATATATCGTTTTCAAGTTCATTTGTTCTTCTGTACATTGTGTATATTCCATCAGCCACCACACACATGAATGCCTGCCATGATTGATCATCCATAGAATCAAAGATGACCACTCTCTTGCCCAAAAGGATATGAAGTAATGAGTCATTGTATTGACCAAAAAGCCAGTGCGAGTGTAGAATGTCCATTGCATCTATTAGTTTTTCAAACGTAGTATTCCGTTCGTCGTTTAGGGTTTGGCAGTAGAGTAACATATGCTTGGCTCTGTCTGTAGTTAATCTTTTGCAGAGTTTACATTTATATTCATTTTCTGTTGAAATTGAAAACATAGTTAAATAGGCAATATTAGCGAAAGACCAAGTTTCATTAGGAAAACATTTACAAAGCTTCCAGACAGCGAGTGGTTGAAGACAAGTATGGACACTTGCATAATGTAAAAGTTTGCGTTCATAAATTGCAGTCGGCAGTTTGTCAATCGGCAGTTTCGCTCCGATGACTAGGGACAGGGCCGACAATGGGGGGGGGGGAGGCAACCGGGGATATACCCCAGGTCCCGGGCCCGTAAGGAAGCCCGGGCTGAAACAAAATCTTTTAATTTTATAAAAGAAAAATTTTGATTAAAAAATAAATAGGAGAGGCCCGGGTGTATGTATGTATGTATGTATGTATGTATGTATGTATGTATGTATGTATGATACGTATGTACATATGTATGATACGTATGTATGTATGTATGTATGTATGTATGAATGGATGGATGTATGGATGGATGGATGGATGGATGTGTGTGTGTGTGTGTATATGTATGTATGTATGTATGTACGTACATACGTATGTATGTATGTATGTATGTATGTATGTATGTATAGGTTGCAGATGAGCCTTAGGTATCTTTTGATTGGGGTTTCCTACCATTTGACAAGTACGCCAAGATCTACAGTATTTACAAACATGACTTTTAATTTTTGACCAATAAAATTGGTTCAAGATCTTTTGAGACGACTTCATCATCATTATCATCATCATCATCATCAGTCTCTTGACCTAGTATGGTCGTCGAGGCGCTGTGCTGCTGAACATCTGACCAGTTCCCTCCACTTGTCTCGATCATGTGCCAATGCCTGTGTCTCCGCAAAACTTTTCCTGGTCCATTCTGTGATGTTGTCAATCCACTTTTTTCTCTGTCTACCTCTCCTTCTGCCACCCTGGACGCTGCCCTGCAGGACCGTTGTGGATAGACTGTTGGCTCTAGTGACATGGCCATACCATTTCAGCTTTCTCTTTTTGACGCTGGTGAGGAGGTCTTCATATTGGATTACTTTGCGCCTGATGCTGTTACGCACTTCTTCATTTGTGATGTGGTCCGTGTAAGAGATGCCAAGGATGGTTCTGTAGCATCTCATTTTAAGTGCCTGGATTCTTCGTTGTAATTCTACTCTCAGGGTCCAGGTCTCACATGAGTACAAAAAGACTGAGATGACGATTGCTCGCAATAGATTTCATAGATTTAATACGACTTATTGGTCCCTAAATGACCAGTTAAAGCAGTTTCATGGCCAAACTAAGAATTTCCTGTCCGTATGTTTTTGGAACTACAATTTGATGCTTCTCAGAACACTCGTCATCAGCAGGTACCTCAGGTTGTCTCCATTGTTTCATAAGGACCCCATTTTTAACAAAATAACAGACATATTTATGTTGATTCAGTTTTTCTAATAGCCCTCTGGATCAAACATGAGATTTCATGATCTTTTTCTTGTTCGACGGCAAGTGATTGTTGTTTGTCACCCTGACTGGAATAAAGAGATTGAGTAGCTAAAAGAGGATCACTGCGATCAATAACATTAGCTTGACCCAAACGCGGAGTAAAAGTGACCTCATCAAAAGCCTGACCAATACACGTGTCAGTTAAAGGAATGATTTCCTGCTGAACATCGTCCTCAAGACCTTTCTTTGCCACAGCTCTTGTGACTGCACAGACTGGGTGTAAATCAGGGATATTTTTATTCAAAAGGATCGACTTTCTGATCTAAACAAAGTTTGTCAGTTATAAATGGACTAACCACAACCTTATATATAGCTATGTCATTCCTAGTAATAAATTAATAGCCTCAATGGATAATGAAATACTATTCCAACTGTCACGGGTTCTGAGACTAAGTCTTATGACAACTTTACACAGTGGAGAGGAACATGAATGGTTCATAATTCCCCATAATAATATCAGACTGGGGTTTGTTTGAACCAGTACATGTATTGCTTTCAATACGTGACCGTAACCTTGACCTCTTAGAAATAAATGCAATTGGAATAGGTCTATCTTTATTTTTCTGCTTATTTTTCAATTTGTAGCACGTGGAGACCATATCTTCTTGCAATAGGTACAGGTCGGACGATATAAGGACGTCTAATCAGTCTTATCAGGAACTTGATTTCTAAACGTTGTACCAGTTGAAATTTGGAAGTGCTCGAATTAGCCTGAAAAAGTTGTTTAATCAGAAGACTGCTGAGTGGAAGATCTAGTGACAAAAGAAAGCTTAGGAGCTAAGGAATACTATTCACCTGTACGAACAGCATTTTCTAAAGTTTCGACCTTATGCTCATCAAGGTAAGCCTTAACGTCTGTAATAAGATAACCGGGTGGGATTTCGGATTTACACCAGAACGATTTTGATGGTGATACAAATACAACGTTAAATGATGAATGAGGAAAGAATTATGGTTAATACGTGCGTATAATATCCAAATATTGGATCAAAATTAACACAATCCGCACGAACTAAATAATACAAATACAAATAAATGACTTTACACAGTACACGCACAAGGGTTGAATGATCCACCGTGATTTTACAACGAAAGAATGGTGTATTTTGCCCAAAAATGTATTCACTCAAATAGTGAAAACGATGAAAACAAAGGGACAGATGTACAAATATCGTAACAATCCCAAAATCACACTGGGTATTACAAACCCCACAGATTAGCCCACGGCTAAAAGATTACATGCATGGAGTTACACACTCCGACATCAGCACACTTGGCTACCAATCACACTGGTCAATCAAGCAGACAGTATTCCAGGTTGGTCAATCAAGCAATCAGCGCTCACCAGTCTCGGTCAGCAACGCACGATCACCTGCTACTCGACCAGCAACACTTTACTCAGCTCTACGGCTGCTATGGTTCAGCTTCACATCTGCTACGGTCAACAATTCCTATGGTTAGCTGTACAGTTCGTACCACGACGAATCCGATGGTTCTGGTCAGTCCGACCACTCCGATCACTCTGGTCAGTCAGACCACTCCGATCAATCTGGACAGCTGAAAATACATCAAGAATGTCATTATATTAGATGAAACGAACTCACTATTTCGAAATCTATGCACAAAATACATAAATCACACTCGCGTATCGTTGTATCAATAAACGAAACCCGAGTACATGTATTTAATAAATAAAAGGATTTATACAATTCCCTGACAACGTCACTATGGCCGCAGTTCTTGAACTCTTCAACTAATATAACTTGTCTGAGATTTTCATAATCTTGACCATCTTTTCTTGGGAACACGCATCAACCAACTGCTCATTTTCTCCCAAATTTGACATGGATTTGTCCAGTTTATTTTTTATAGTTCCTAAACATTATTCGATAAGCCTTAGGTACCAACTCATAATATTCCATAACCAGATCATAATCAGCACTTGTGTCATACAGAGAGAGCAGCCTAGGTGTCATGAGCTTTGCCAGATAGTGCGCTTGGTAATAACAAAATAATATGCTCCCTTGGTCATTTAAAGTTTTCAGCAATTTTTTGGACCGCTCCGGAGGCCTAAGTGGTTAGATCGTCCACCTCGGGTGTGGGAGGTCGCAGGTTCGAACCCCGGCTGTGTTATACCAAACATGGTAAAAATGGTTCTAACATCTGCCTCGCTTGGCGCTTAGGATTAAGAGGTTAGTATTAGGACTGGTCGGCCTGATGTCAGGATAATATTTTAATGGGTGGGATATGATGCTACATGTCTGCAGCATGATGCTCCAGTGCTAGACATCACTATAAACTATAGACACAGACCCAGATAAATATATTTATTTCTATTAATAATGATCCTGATATTCAACCCGTACACAGAGAGAATAATTTAGCTAAGTATTAGTTGTTTACAGAGTAAAATAAACAACATCAATAATTCATGTCAAGCAGAAAATAAGCTTGATTTATATATGAGTTAATGTGTAGTTTGTTTACCTTTTGCCACAAATGAAGGTTTACTTAATGCTGATTAGTCAATCGTTCGGTTGGATATGTTGTTGTTGTAGGGTTTAACGCTATTTTGCAGCACACGATAGATTATAGATGGCGGCCACTATTAATGGTGGAGGAAGAACCCGGGAAAACGGCAGAAAGAACCACCGACCCACGAGAAGCTACTGGCAAGCTTTCTCACATACCCACATTGGCCGAATCCGAGACTCGAACCCACGCAGTTCAAGTGGGCCATACAATTTCGTACATCAGCAACGGGAAGGAGAGTAGAGCGGGGATCTTCACCACCGGACACACACTGAGCTCTCTCACATCGTCCATCCTAGGGAACACCACAGGGTGTGGGCCTTCAATTCTCGGTTCACATTGGCGAGCTACCTCAAAAGGTATCAATCAGTATGCCTTTCTTTCCATGACTGCTCACAATGCCGCATGAATTGTGTCAAGCCGATACAAATAAAATTAAAACCAAAATGTGTTAATCATTTTGTCATGGTAAAATAGGACTATCTACTTGATGATAACCTATATAATGCAAGGGTGCAATATTGAATTATGACGTCGCAGTTAAAAACAAATTCAAATAAAAATGGAAAAAACACTAGGAAATAAAATACTACGAAGGACTTCTTACCAAACAAATCCGCATTTAATAAGATATTCTTACAATGATTGCTGCAGACGACAGACAGTAATGAATACACACTATAGACAGGGCCGTCTTAACAACATTGTAGGCTTTGGGCAAAGCAATGCACTGGGGCCCCCTACCGGCCTTACCCACCCACAGGAAGTCCGCTAGATGTCACTAGTTTTTAAAATTGAGAAACGTGCTTCCCACTGTACTTTTAACGCAAATTAAATTGCCAAAAGATCTTTCAATATGCATTAACAATATGAGCAGCATGATGCCCCTAGAAGCGTGAGGCCCTGGGCAACTGCCCAGTGTGTCCATGCCTTAAGACGACACTGAATAGACGCTGTCATAATGTTTGCATGATGAATACACGCGATAGACCTTGTGACAGTGAATGTAAGAGAGAAACTAGATTTAGCCGCATAATCACGGGAGCGAGTTCCAACAGTGAACTGGACCTCATTACGTCAGATTAAAAATCATAATTATATTATGTCTAGGTCATCCAAAGTTCATGAAGATTTACATACACGCAAGACGTTCCTGAAATTCTTATCGATCTGGTTTCAAGCGGTGCAAACGTACTCAAAGATGTTTTCACAGTATCGGAAACCGTGTGCATGGATTCTCTTATTCCGGTAAATCTGTATGACCTTTTCAATTATTAAGAACAACCTGTAGGAAAAGAAATTACAAGAAGTTGTATAAAGTCAACAGAAGTACGCGAAATCGGCTTTACAGATTACTAGAATACTACACAGCTTCCGATACTGTATAATTTATTAACTGAAAGGTTTCACCTCTGAAACTGAGTAAAAATGTTGTGAATAGGGCCATTTTATTCTTACGGGGTCTAAATGGTGTGAGGGGTTTCTTGATTTATCACCAAGTAGATGTTAGCCTGATGGTTCTAAACTTTAAACAGAGAACGAAAAGACATGCTATATACAATTATGTGAAATACATTTCCATTACAGTCATTCAAGTTTTTCATAAATTTCACTGTTTCTCCATCTAACTAAAGTTTGGAGGGAATGAAATGATTCGTAAAAAAAAATATCTGCCATTAACCGTTCTTCGAAATGATAACGATCTTCGGTTTAAACGACGTTCAAATATTCAGTTTAGAATATGTAGTGTATGGATGCTTACATGGTAGGAATTTCAGCAGTTTCCAAGTTATGGACCCCTAGGTTAAAGTCTGTTGCGTGTAGAAATTCGTCTTTGTCATGCACAGTATAGGCATGTTTGTCATTAGGGTTGGAATCTCAATAATTTCAATGCTATGACTATATGGCGATTCTCAAATATGTGCAACTTACGAGGTATTTTAAATTTATCTAAAATTACCTCTATCCCCACCAATCTCCTCAGCCCCATCCCCAAATGCGTGATAAGATTTCCAAAGGTGCTGGTGGACTCTGCACCAATCGCAACTGTCATTACCCAGTTTCAAGTGTCTAGATTTAATTGTATAGAATCGGTTCAAAGACACTACGCACAAACTACCTCACCGACTTACCTAGGTACGGATGGACGGAAGGACGCGATGTCTTAAAATATCCTCACGCTTTCGAAGTCCCTAGAATTAATAACAAGCTGTCTTCATTTCTCTCGATTAAACTACTTTTTGCTCATAAACGCGTTTCCTAGAAAAACAACGCACATTTATTGTTTGACTGAAGCTTCCTACGCTTTAAATAAACACAGCAATCAGATATGTACATGTCATTGCTGAGTAGATGGCCTGTCTTTAAGGATAGCAGCTGGTAGGATATTCAGCAGAACAAACAGCATATAAGTACCCCGGTCTTCAGATGCATTATGCTTTGGCAGATCAGGATCATTGTTGTTTGTAGTTTTTGACGCAGGTACATGCGTTACTCATCACTACTAGGTAAATTTGCACGTCTTAACCTTCTACGTTCGTGACAAAATTGCAAGACAATAATGATGTTGCATACAAATGCATTGCGTCAGCTCACTATTATATACTCGGCAAGTCCCAAGGTAATTTGAAGTCTGACAATTATTCTTAGATACGCTAATGTTGAAACCAATGCACCTTCTTTTCTTTGTTCTGTATTGATACTAGCGTGTATGAGTCATTTCACGTGCCACTTAACATTATCAGGTCGTGATAAATTTAATTTTGTTTTCATTTTCTTTGTTTAATAGTTTGCATCAGCAATATGTTTGGTGCAAAATCGATGTCTGAGGTAATCTTTATTCAGCTTTGTTGCTTTTCTTTGCCATACCTATGTAAAAATAGCCCATGATCTTTATGTGTCTTGACTTTAATGAGCTGTCACATCTTACTTTTAATCTGTTTTGTATTTTAAGTCCGCAGTTGTTCTTTTGTATTTGCTGGGGTTGGGTGGGGGCGTCCTTTACTTTATGGCTTGTATACTTTACGAACTTAATCGTATTAAGTAAACAAAACTATGCCTGAAACTGGCATTATCAGATATTAAAATCTCAATAATATATCACTGTTTTCAATTGGTTAAAAACACCGCTCCGGTCGCCTGGTGGTTAGAGCGTTTGCCTCGGATGCTGGAGGTCGTGGGTTCGATCCCCGGCCGAGTCATACCAAAAGACTTACAAAATTGGTACTAACAGCTGCCTCGCTTGGCGCTCAGGATCACGAGGTTAGTGTTAGGACTGGTCGGCCTGGTGTCAGGATAATGTGACTGGGTGGGACATCATGCTACATGTCTGCGGCATGATGCCCCAGTGCTAGACATCACTATAAAGTGTCATACTGCAGACATCGTAGCGATATGACAGAATTTCTTTTAAAGCTACGTTAAAAATCCAAATCACACACACACACACACAGACTCAACTGGATAAACAATTGACTTCAGGCTGCATCTCAGATATGGTAGAAGATAATAACCTGAGTCTGACCCCAACGTGTTAATTAGAACCATGGAACAACTGAAAATCGGGTGTATATTGTAACATCAGAATTTCAACACAACATAAGACCGTGAAAAGTTATTTTTATGTCTAGTGCAATCATGCTTTATATTGATCTAATATGGATCTATTTAACTTAAATGCAAAATTGTTATTGAAAATTCAAGATAAAGGAAGGAAACTATAATAAAGCCGTTAAGAAATGATTCAAACGCCAGATACGTTCAGATATCCCTACTCTTCTGATTCAGCGTCTTGATCGACGACCACGTTATATTTGTTGTAGGTACTCTATGAGCATGCACATGCTTACAAGAATAAGCAAGGCAATTGAAATATAAAGGTCGAGGCATGAGTACATTGTATTTGTATTGCATAGTCATGGTTAGATATTTCTTAAAATAATCATGCTCGAAATACACGAATCCGACATTTATTGTCTTGGGTGATTGCATATAGTATCTGGGTGACATAAATTCAGTTTCTATGGTGATATCGTACAGTATTTGGGTCACCTACATATTTTTCTTCCTGCAAAAGGATCTGAACATTCCTGGAAAACGGAAGGCTTTCTCCAAAATATTTCCTATAAATAGTGGATTCAGTTTTCTTCATATGACTCCATAAACTTTGCTGACCTGTGTCCTACATTTTTATAAGGGTTTCTAAGCACTTATTGCTGGTTTATCTATAATGAAGGGTAAATTCATTACCGACCCAATACTTCTAAAAGAATTATTGGCCTTCATAGCTAGACACTAATTTGTCTTTGCGGAGAAATCTAGAAATTTTAGCTAACAGTGGAAAAGAACACGTGTGGCTCATATTCAACTGAGTGTGTTTGACAATATTGTTCTATCTACAAATTTTGCTTATCACCACCTCATCCCACTCCACCCACCCATCCTCTCCTCAGAGACTGTAGGCAATATTTTAGGTCGGGGCTTCTTAGTAAAACGTATATAAGAAAGACAAGAAGAATTTTATGAGAATATGTGCTTAAAAGGGTGGACACATTAACCAGTGAAAGGTATTTAACAAAATAAGGTCAGTCAAGATGTAAAAACTGCGATAAAATCAGGGCTTTAGTTCAGTTAAAATGTATATAAAAAAACAGCCATAAAATCAGTGTTTACGGTGGCAATAATTTTCTAATCTTCAGGTCTGGTAATTGTACACTGTATGAACGGCCACTTGAAAAATGAAATAAATCACACACACACACACACACACACACACACACACACACACACACACATATATATATATATATATATATATATATATATATATATATATATATATATATATATATATATATATATACCGCTCCGGTGGCCTAGTGGTTAGAGCGTCCGCCTTGGATGCGGGAGGTCAGAGGCGTAGCTATGATATTTTGCGCCCGGGGACGAACTATAAAATTGGCGCCCCAGCCCCCTCCCCGTTTAATCACATTTTTGAATATTACCCTTGTTTACTTATTATAATGTAACGTTGTAAGCCTCATTTTGGCGCCCCTGTACCTTGGCGCCCGGGGACATATGTACCCCCCTGCCCCCCCCCCAGCTACGCCTCTGCTTGTATACTTTACGAACTTAATCGTATTAAGTAAACAAAACTATGCCTGAAACTGGCATTATCAGATATTAAAATCTCAATAATATATCACTGTTTTCAATTGGTTAAAAACACCGCTCCGGTCGCCTGGTGGTTAGAGCGTTTGCCTCGGATGCTGGAGGTCGTGGGTTCGATCCCCGGCCGAGTCATACCAAAGACTTACATAAATGGTACTAAGAGCTGCCTCGCTTGGCGTTCAGCATTTAAGAGGTTAGTGTTAGGACTGGTCGGCCTGGTGTCAAGATAATGTGACTGGGTAGGACATCATGCTACATGTCTGCGGCATGATGCCCCAGTGCTAGACATAACTATGAACTGCCACTCTGCAGTCATCGTAGCGATATGACTGAAAAATTGTTAAAGCTACATTAAAAATCCAAATCACACACACACACACACACACACACACACACACACACACACAAATATATATAGGTAGGTATGACTAGTTCTAAGTATCATTCTATTGTTCAAATGGAGGTGTTCTTGAGTCATTGGCACCTCATAATTTCATCAAATAGTATGATCTTATAAGCTCCGATATTGAAATCGATCCATACCCAATCAGTACGAGTATACTGGTGTTATAATAATAGTCATTGCGCGACATCGCGCTACATTTCAATCTAATTTGTTTTATCTTTCAGATATTTGTTTCAAATGAGATTCCCAATGCGTAAACCATATTATATGTTTAAAGAAACTCATGCATTAAAAGCAATCTATCTAAAGTTTGGATGTTTAAGTTTTTAATTTCTTTTGATGAAGCATAAAGTACGGTTTGTTGAATGTGTATTCTATGAGATATTGTCTGAAAGAGTAACATGTAAATATTTACTATTATTAGAACCTTACAAAACTTGTCCATGCAGAAAGTAGGTACAGGTTTTCTTCCTGCAGTAATCTAGAGAACACGATATTTTTCCAGACTAAATTTCAAGTACTATTTCATATCCCACCCCAGAAACATATCCAGATCACGACATTTTTCCAGACTAAATTTCAAGTACCATTTCATATCCCACACCAGAAATATATCCAGATCACGTTAGAGAGTGCAACAAACTGATTAATTATTTATGGTTAAATATACATCATTATAGTCTCACCTGTGAAATAATATTGGGCTGAGCATAAATGAAGATTAAGAATGATCTAAGAGCAAGGACTGACCCGTGTAGAGTTCCAGTTGTCTGAGGTAATGTCACTAACTAATTTCCATCAACCTTTCCGAGAACTATTAATTAAGACAACTTTAATCTACCCGAAAATGTTGTTTCTAAATTCACAAAAGTGGAGCTTGTGAAGAAGAAAAACAATCAGGTTTATTTTGTCGAAGGATTTGCTCACATCAAGGAGAATCTAAGGGTTGCTTGCTTTTGACAGCTGTCCATGCATGCAATGTTTTCCACCAACAACCACCATGGTAAGTTGTATTTCGAAAGAGCTCTTGCTTTTTTGCTCTTATCAAATCGATGTTTAAGCTAATAAATTATTTAACTGTTGTATAAATATTTTGTAATATTCGATGTTATAATGTGCTCCACCATAACTTTACCTAAGCTAAAAGTTAGAGAAATCGGTCGGTAATTTGTTTATTATTCACCAGCTTTTGTGGGGGAAAAACGGAAGATATGCGCTGTTAGCCATTAATTGTAATTGTTCCTACTGTGAGAAACAGTTTATATATTACGTGTATGAGTGGTGCTCTTTCCTCCATTAAGAGGACAACTTAAAGTCTACTCTTGTCTGAACACGCTGCTTAATTTGAAATTAATCATATTTTTTTAAGGATTTGAATATTTTTTGCTGAGATAAGAACATTTGACATACATGGATAGGGACTGCTAAAGTGACCAGGTGTTAAATTTGGATGTGGGAGATTATTAATTGATTTGTTTGTGCTTGTATATATTTGGGGGATGTCAGACAAATTAGTTAAAGGGAAACTGATTCTGAGGTGAAAACACTTGGTTATTCTAGCAGAATACTGAGTCATTGTTTCACTTTGTTAAATACAAATTGACAATTTCTTGGTATGTGTATTCTCTTTGTTTCCATTATTAGTACAGAAGCTTTATCATTTGTTCAATACTTCGTGACTACAATTTCTGACTTTTTTCAAAATCTGAGTGCGAGAGATACAGAAGAAACTACGTGTTTTTCCATAAAATCGTTAGAATGTCCCACTAACTTAGTCTCTTCTCTGGAAAGTCTGCTAAATCCATTAAAAGTTCTGAAATGTTAAAGAAGTTTTAATACAGACACCTTTTGCGAGCTTGTGTATATAATGTTTCCAATTTTGTGTTTGTCAACTTAATTACTTTTTTTTAAGTTGGATATGTAGAATTTTAAACATTTATGTTAGCACATGTCTTGCGCAGATTTATGCACTGAATATGGTTGGGGTGGATGTAATGCAGAAACATTATCGAGGACTTCAAAGGGTTACATCTTTTAAAGTTTTTAATGATTGCCAGTTTACTTAGAGCAGTTATATGGGTGGGGTGATGTTTATTTTTGCATTCATCAGTTAATTTTATATGGCATTGGCAAGATTGCAGTCTCGTGCGGCAAAAGATGCTGCATCCAAATTTCGGATTTTCAATTAATTTCGGATTGTAGTCAACGCCCATCCGAGTCCGATTTTTCCACCGTTTTCAAACATGATTATAATTGTGATTAGAGTTAAAATCGCTGCTTATTCACTTAAACTACTATATATAATCGATCTAGTTTCCTAAAAATGTGTTTCTTTTGTTAAGGAGTGCGACCAGGTATACGATACTGTATGGGTGACACATAATATATTACAACAATAGGTCGTGTATGTTCAGTAGATGATAACTTGCATGATTCACGTGGAAAGCTAATAAGAAATAAGTTAATATTTGAAGTCAACCTTTTGTTGCGTGGAGTTCTGTATTTGGCATTTCCTGAAGGCGACTCCATATTAATTACATTAATGTATACTAGAATGTATACAGTCTTGATATATTTTATGATGAGTTCATCCTCATGGGGAGCAATTGGAAGGGAGGGAAGATAGAAGAAGTTAAGTTAATTACGTCTACATATGAAAATACCGGTTGGAAAATATACATAAGGGCAGGTATATTTCCTACATGGGACAAGAAGGTAGTTTTAAAATTGATACAGACACTGTGCTAATAGAGGTGAAAACTGTGGCGATATAATTTTTCTTCCGCTGATATATTGCAATACCTCGTTATGAAATATATAATAAGCCTATTTCCAAATATCCCTTAAAATAGTATATATGAATGCGTATAAAAAAGAAAAAGAGACGAGTTATTTTCACACTTTATAGGCTAATATAAAACATGTATACAGTAACATTGTGGGCTTCATCAACTGCTTGTGTTCTAAGCTTTGCAATAAACAGGCATGGAGTTACCAGAGTATATGGGATTGTAAATGGATTAAAGTCACCATGAAATCTACGTATCGGAATAATCGGAATGGAGGAATGTTTACGGCTCCATGTAGTTTCAAGAAATGCTATATATATATATATATATATATATATATATATATATATATATATATATATATATTTTAAAAACATTTGCCAAGAATTGTTTGTCTTCTGTTTACTGAGAAGGATATTCTGTATATATTTTTGCAAAATTTAATCCATTTGCATCTTTTCCCTATAAAAATGCATTCAGCGATTTTGCACAGTACAATGGAATGTTTGAATGATACACGATTTAGCCACCGCATGTTCTCGGCAGCTGTGTCTCAAGCTGTACAAGGACAGTCACTTTTAAAAACGGAAAATGGAGATCACTGAATTAGTCCACTGAAACAAAAGGAGCTCAAACATTCATAGAACAAAACACTGTCACAGATGTATCCAAATAACTTGTTATGACGTATATATAGATGTCGCATACACTCATTGTAGGGTAACATTCACTGCAGGCTATGCTGTTTTCATGTAATAACTAAGATTTGGGATGTAGAGTCATATAAGCTGAACCGATACCACAAGATGATGTCAAATCTTGAAATAAATCATGCCATCGACATGCGCTGGTCCTTGTGACTTCTTTGGCATGTGAAGCGTGTCTCTGATCAGGATCTTTGTTTCGGGTGAAATCGCTTTCTTTACAGAACTTTATCTTTAGCTCAGTAATCGTGATATATGTTCCTGATAACTGGCCAAGATTGCTCTCCATTGCGATCGTCATCATGTTTAGCCACAAGAATGCCCTTGCTGGCATGTGATGCAAGCTGCATCAGTAAGGTACGCGAGATGAAGGCATCTCTGCAAAAGAAGGAAGAATGGTTTTTGTTAGAAATATAAAAATAGATTTTATGTATGTTGGAGACTTACGATCTCAACAATTCAGGTTAAACCATACTAGTAGGGTTCAATGTATTAAAAGCAACAGATGCTAAACAACTCTAGAACTACATCAGTTACTGAGCAACACTCCAAAAGAAATCCGTAGCTAGAAATCCCTTGGGCTCCAATATAAAAAATATAGCTATTAACATGAAAACTGTGAAATTAAGAAGAAGCAAAACCTTTTACCTACCATGATTGTGGTCAGATTACATCTACAGACTTCCTCATCTCTGAAAACCATCTTTAGATCCCAAACTCACGTTGCCATGGGAATGGTTCGTGTCAGTAACAATCATGCAGGTCTGGGTAGCGTTAATGTTAAGTTTCCTTTTGAATCTTAAATACTGGGCTAGTTTCTCGGCATTTGTAACCTGTGAAAAAAGAAAGTATTTGAGCATAAAATATGTATGTCTCATTGAAGTCGGAACTATTTAAAATATCTTGTCAATGGATAGGAAACCCTTTCTACCGACACCTTAAGGGAAAAAAGAATGAAGCTGGCAACATTTAATCAATTCTCCGGCGACTCGTACGATTTATACAATAAAACATATTTCTATGAATCGTTTAGCAATACTGAATGTTCTCATGAAAACTTCCTGGTATTAATATCGGAATAAGGACATTAATCGGGGGTGTTTTAAGTGTGTTTGCTTACTGTGAAACATGTCTGACAATAAAATAAACATTTAGCTTCATCTGCAGCTGTAAACAGCTCAGTACTGAAAACATGACTCCCGATACACGAAAGGAAAATGTTACCTTTATGATCGATATCTCATTCTCCCAGCAGTAGGCCTCTATTAGCTTATGTTGGATGTGTACGGAGATGTTTGAAGTATTAGCAACTGGCAAAAGACACATCTTCACACAATCTGGAGCGCTGGAAGAAAAAATATAGAAAAGACAATGAGTATCCCACAATGAAAATTATAGTGAAAAAGTTCCTGAAATTACAAAATTTATTGTCCTACTAACAATAAATGAAGCTGTTCACGACGACAAATTCTTGCAAAATATCGGGCTTTTTTTTATGAAAGGTCCTAAATATGGCGCACAAAACATTGAATGAAAATATTTGAAACATGGAACTTCTATGTTCTTTGTGGAAAGACCTTTGACATATAAAAATATCCATTCATTTCTGGACTTAATTATACATTTAAATACTCGACAAATATGTGCTTTATGGCAAAACTTCGTTAAACATCATTGACTGGAAGAAGCAAACAAATCTAAAATGTCGCTTACTTTTCAAGGATGTTCGCGCATTCGTAAACACCCAAAGTGAGTTGCTTTTCATCAGTGGCTTGGATTAACATTTCCATCAACATTGTAACGTCACTTCCCAGTAACGTCCTGAAACAAAAAGGAAGAATACATTAGGTTCCAGGAACAAGCGTGGGTTGGGTTACGCCGAACTTATCTGTAGTACAGCATAACAGATGATTAGTATATGGATTCAACACTGAATTGTGTATTACTGAGCTTCTACATTTGTCCTGATGTTTACTTTATTTCTTTTTAAAATAAATAAATTAACTAATGTATGAGTGTGTGTGTGTGTAATTCTCTTGTTACAGTCCTAATATAACTGTTTATTCATAATGAAGGCCTGCACTGTTTGACCTTATATTACTTGTATAATTGCGCCTTCTTGAATAAGCATTCAGAAATGCCGTTAGAAAAAGTTCACCCCTAATGAAGATTCTACCGCAGCTTATATGTAATCGGCTAAAAAGATCTTTTTTATGTAAAGTTTACAATAGTTTGTATGGCATGCATAAATGACAAGCACGTTGAAGTGCCTAACATGGTTAGTAATCCGATGAATTTAATATAATTTGGCATTGCACGCTTAATTTTACAAATGTTCGGACAAAATGGAAACTTAAAAACTGACCTTGTCTCCTCTGCATTAGCGTTGTCGTCGAAGTCAGGGAATGAAATTTCGGTGATAAAATCCATTGTGTAAGAAGAACACGGATTTAACAACAGTGTCGTCTGCTATCTGCTTTGTCTCCTGAAACGTGTGCTCTCTCTACTCGCTATAGTACGATTAACTTGCGAAGTGCGCAACAGTAGTCTTTATGCGATATTTTTGCTCTGTAATCCGATTGGCTGAACGATCAGTGTAACGTGACTCACCTTTCCTGGTTATGTTTGCAAGGTCGTTTTAAACTTGTTTGTATGATAACAAGTGCGCTAACACGTACGTATTTTGACACAATTTGAGGACTCGAGAGCAATCAAGAACAGAGCTTTCTAGTTATGCTCGGCTAATATCGCACCAACCAGCCAGCGATTTTGTCTTTAACTATTTTCAAAACTCGTCCAGAATATATTTGCATTCAACTTGTTACATTTTCTAATACCTTTAACACGGCTCCAATAACAAAATCTTGAGTGATCTGTGGAAGAAATAAAAGGTTTCCAATAACATCACGGCAGGGTTTATATATTTATAAGCGATGCAATAGTGGAGAATTCTCGTGATTAAATGTATTTATTGATTCTAATTTTAGACCTATATCCAGTACAAAATTGAATTCATCAATGCAAACATATACATATGTAAGTTCACGAACATAATCGCACGCACAAGTGTATTCATTCTCATAGTAATAAACCGAGGCAGTCCTAAACGATTTAAACAGATTAGATTGATAGGAAAAAGACGGTTCCAAATATTACAAAATGACCAGTCAGACTAAGACTTTGTGGTTAAGATCAGTGCATTATTTAATATTCTTCAAAAAATTGCCACCCTGGGTCTAATCATAACTGCAGGGGGGTCTACTTCAAGTGAGGTTCACCCCCACTCCACCTACAGGAGTTCGATGGAGAGTCACAGCGACCAAAAATAAAGTCCCTTATTCCAATACTCTGTTATGTACCTGGTCAACTTTACCTCCCTGAGAGCAGTTTTCTTGCTATACAGTCTTGCAAGTGAACTTGAAAAGGGTAACGTATACCTATTGAATCTATAAGTATGCGATAACACTTCATACTGGTACTTACTGTTTGATGTTTAGCCAAGCTATGGGGGCCCTGGTCGTAAAATAGACTGCCTGTTTGGAATTAAATTTGGATGACTGCCATTCTCACCGGAATTAGGTGAGATAATGGACATGTCATTGCCAGTTTTGCTTCCTCCAGCATGTGTTTTAGTGGAGTTTGAAAGGAAATTTTCCTTCAAAATGATATTGTCATTAGTGATATTTCTTAATGACGACTTGCTTATGGGTCTTGAACATCGCATTCTATTCTTGCTCATTGTTAAAAACGAAAAAGGATAATGATCAAGAAAGAAATGGTCAGTGTCTAGAAAGACGAAAGACTATAATTCTTTTATTGTCTTCTAAGGTCCAACATCAACTTGCCCTTGTAATCCACATACAATATTGGGATTTCCTTCTGAATGTTACGTTTATCTATTTCAGAGTGACAAATAAGACCCATTTATGGCAATTATGCACAAGTCCACCAAAAACCATAATGTTTCTTCTATTTGCATATATTATTGATTTATCATATCATATATTCAATAAAAAAGGTTATTAGATCTGCGTTTTTTAAAAATGTTTTTGAAAGAAAAACAGACACCTAACAGTAATGATTATATGCAATTATAAACATTTACACTTACAACATAAATAATATATATATATATATATATATATATATATATATATATATATATATATATATATATATATATATATATATATATATATATATATATATATACTTTATTTATCCTCGTACAGTCTAGTTTCAAACGCGTCCACAACGTCATAAGGCAATATTCAGCATTTATCAGGTACAGGATCAGACAAGATCTTTATAGTATCGCTAATTATATGGATGGCCGAGTGCAACAATCTTTAAAGAGAACCAAAAGATTTAGTTATTGATTGGAAGTAATATCCACTTACTATATGCCTTGCATGCAATATGCACATGCATTTTAAACAAGGTATTTAGTAGCAAGAGGGTGGTATAATAGAAATGTGGCAGACGACACCGGCTGAGTAACGCAAACTTTTCTGCATCATTTACCCGTCTGACCATGAAAAATCAATGCAAAGTACACATAAAACGTTTACTTCAAATAAGAAACACAGTTATTTTTGAACTATTGCCGTCTAATAATTATGACAAACAATTTAATTTAATACTGACACTTTAAAATTACTTCCGGAAAATTCCACATATATTAAAATGATTAAGTTTCTCTGTCGTGACTTAATTTAAAAACAAAAACAAAAATGGGTTTCGAGCATATAGAGATTGGTTGTTTATGCCTAACATAAGGACGATATGAGTCGCACCTGTGTTTTTTTTTTAAAATGCTTTGGTGTCATTTGGTATTATGGACAAGGGGGAGGCAGGATCGTACCTGACTGTTGTATGCCGTTGTTACAGATACTTGCTAGGCATGGTCTTGCCTGATTGCTACTGTAATGGTGCAAAATGTTTATGATTAATCTGTCTGTAGTATAATTTCAAAGTGCATTGTTAGTGGTCAGCTTGACACGTAAACATTGAGGTTGACGTATGAGTAGCCAGCCGATAGCTTGGTTGCTAGCGAGAAATAATATCTTCTGCTTCGGGCGTGAATTGAATTTTAATTAGGAATCGATCGGTTAATAGTTAAAAACAGACAAGAGTGCAATGTTAACGCGAGTTCATAGCAGTTAAATGTTCAGAGTTGATGTGAAAGAGAAAGTTTTAGGACATTTTAGTCCATTTGGAAAAGGTGTGATAGAAAGATATTTTCCAGGATAGTTATTAATAAAGGCGGACTGGGGATATTTATTCTAACTTCGATGGGAGTGATAAAGATTTTTGGCGGTTAAAGTAGTAATCCTGATTGCCTAAGCGAAACTAGGTGGTGTGAGTTCCCAGACGTAATTCAGAGTTTCAAAATACTTCCCCAAGAAACATTAATCAGCACGTATCTTTTATTGTTAAATAAATCGTTCTAAAAACGAGTGTCGGAAAGTTGAGGACGCAGAAAGAGAGAGATTTATCTTCAGTGGGAGGTGGGAATCTCGAATAAAGCACAAGGTTAGTCTCGATTGCATGCAACGTATAGTCATTGATGTAAGTCTGTAATTATTGTTGAATTCATTCGTTTTAAATGTATACATCAATATGTAATTGAGTTCAGAAATAATCGTGCACGTTATATGGTCATACAATGTCTTGTTATAAGAATGAGCTCGGATTCAATTGTTTTGTATGTAATATAAGTCATGTAGTTTAAGATTTCACGTATTTCTTCTTACACAATGATTTGTATCATAAAGATTTCATGCTTTTTGTATAAGGTATATTGAGAATTGGTTTTTCCTATATGTCTGGAAATGAATATCAATGAATCGCTAATATGCAAAGTAACCTGGTTATGACAAGGTATAGAGGCCATTAATTCGAGCGTAATTAAGTTGTGAATTCTCTTTAAATGAGAATCAAATGACGAATGCCGATTGGCCTAGTTCAGCTGGTAAAATTTATAGCCAGAGCGGGGTGTGATGGTTTATCTAAAGAGGTATTATTATGTCGTGTCTTCGGTAGGAATACGAGGGCGCTACAAAAGACATAAATTCGTGATTACAGTACTAAGATCATGGAAAGTTCCAGCTGCAAAGAGCTCTTCGAGATTACTAACAAGCTAATGTCAAGGAACAAATCTACACCACTTCCAACTACCTTATCTCCAGTCGACCTTCCGGACATGTTTGCAGATTTCTTCCGTGACAAAGTACAAACCATCAGAGATAAGCTTGACACCACAATTTCAATTGACTCATCGTCACCATACAGTTGGGATACAGAATTTGAGCGGCAACCATTAGCAGCATTTGAACCTGTCTCTATGGATTTAGTACGTACAATCCTGATGAAAAAAGTGCACCAAATTCATGTGAACTTGATCCAATTCCAATATTACTGCTGCTTGAGTGCTTAGATCCAATATTGCCTTCACTAACTGATGTTATTAATACCTCTCTCTCATCCGGGGAATTCCTATCATTTTTCAAAACTGCCATTGTAAAGCCTCTGCTGAAGAAACCAACAGTAGACCATAATGATGTAAAGAACTACCGCCCAGTTTCTAATCTCCCATTCATATAAAAAAATCTTAGAAAAGGTTGTTCTATCCCAGCTTGTATCTTATCTGAATTCAAACAGTCTTTTTAGCAATGTACAATCTGCATATCGCCCTTGCCACAGTACTGAAATTACTCTTCTAAAAGTAGTTAATGACATTCTCTCTGCTTTGGATAGCGGAAAGATTACAGTCCTCACCCTCCTTGATTTGTCTGCAGCATTTGACACAATAGACCATGATATAATACTTCACCGTCTCCAGCATGCATTTGGAATTCATGATACGCCTTAACTGTGGTTCAAGTCCTACTTGGTCAACAGGATACAAATTGTGTCTGCAAATGAATACACTCCAGCCCAGTTAATCTATATTGTGGTGTTCCACAGAGGTCTGTTCATGGACCTGTTCTCTTCATTCTATACACTCCGCCGCTCTCAAGTGTCATAGATCATCATCCAGTGTCTCGCCAATTCCAGTTGTACTCTGATGACACCCAAATATACAAATCTAGGCACTCAGCTGAAGTTGATGCTACCATCCAAGGTGTAGAGAGGTGAATTTCTTATGTGAAATCATGGATGACATGTAACAAACTGCAGATGAATGATGATAAAACTGAGGCCATTCTGATCACAACACAAAGACTTTCTCATTCACATCCTTTACCTCAAACAATAAATATCAGCAACACCAACATTAAATTCGCACATTCAGTACGAAACCTAGGTGTTACTCTGGACAGTACTCTCACAGTGCACCAACATGTCATGAACACATACAAGGCTGCATATCTTGAGCTGAGACGCATCAGCTCCATTCGCAAATATCTTTCAACTGATGCCACTAAAACACTTGTGAGTTCATTAGTACTTTCAAGACTGGAATATTGTAACTCAATTCTGTCTGGTTTATCTCAATATCTACTCCAGAAACTTCAAAAAGTTCAAAACACAGCTGCTCTGATCATACTTAGAGTACCACGATCAGAGCACACCTCCACGCTGCTCTGCACCCAGCACTGGCTATCCATTCGATCCAGAATCGAACACAAAATTTGTTCTCTGTGCTACGTTTCACTGACGGACTCTAGTCCAACATACCTATCCGACCTCACCCATGTGTACACACCAGGAAGACACTTACGCCCCTCTTCTGACGATCGTATACTAATTATTCACACTATGAAAACGAAGTCATATGGACAACCTTCTTTTGCATACCAGGGCACAGCAATGTGGAATAAACTGACCACTGAACTTAGACACAAAGGCACAGTGATCCAGTTCAAGAGTGCTCTTAAAACTCACTTATGGTATAACGGTACCAATTGCGCAAGTCCAGGTGGGCGGAGCTTAAGGTGTATGGAACATTGTATTCAGAATTAAAGAACAACACTAGCTGTGATTGGTGCATTATGTAAGAGTTGTACTTTCTGTTTGGCTTAAAAAAATGTTGAGCCTCTTGGCAACATGTGAGTTTGTGTTAATTTCTATCTAGATCATATTTTGTATTTTTTATGATTTTTTTAAAATATGGTACACATGGCTGAAAATGTGCTTGTTGTGACTAGATAACTCTTACCCCTGTCTAGTTCCAGTAGAGTTATCTCTCTTAAATGCAATGGAGTACCTGGTTATGTCATTGTCAAATTGACAATCTAGCATTGTTCTATATGACAGTGTGTGACATGCATGCCCAAGTAGGACAGAAAGTATATTTATTTCACAAAACATTAGCATTGAGGTATATGGAAAAACAATTGGTACCGTGATACCTAAAGGAAAGAATAGCCTCACAGTGTATCCATAGAAACGCATACATGTGGGCGGCATTTATGAACTATACTAGTTTGATGTAGGAAAACAAATGTGTACTGAACAGTTTTGGCCAAATATTGAAAGTTCTTTAAGAATAAAATGTATGAAATCTTCAGAAAATAGCACAAGTTGGCTTTGGATGGGGACTTTTAATAACTATAGCTATGATAGATATAGGCTTGTGTTACCTGATGCCTTTATGTATGTGCTGTTATCTCCTAGATTGGAATGCATGCAACAAAATAAGTTATGTAAACATAATATAATTGATTTTGGCCAAATATTGGCTATTTTACCTGCAAAAGATGAAAAATCATGTGTACAAAAACAGCTATCTTGTTCTTGTAAGGCATGCCATAAACCAGGATAGAGAACACTCTAAGTACACTTGTAGATAGATCACTTGTACCATGTGGGATGTTCTGGCATGAGTAATTTTTAGGTAATTTATTAAGGATATGGTATTTCTTCCCACTTTGATTTGAATTGTCCTGCTCTAATTGTCCTTTTTTTTACACTTTCCTGCTTTGAAATTGTTCATGTAGTTAGTTCAGTTCTCTTGTATTCCCTTTTGTTGAAGTAGCAGTGAATATCAACAAACAAGAACAGTTTCCTTAAGTCAGCATTTGCCATTGGCACTTGTATAAGCCCAATTATAATCTACTATTGACTTTCAATTAATCCTATTTCTTTGTGTCAAGCTGCTCTTGTGGAATTTCCATGTTTGGTCCAACATTACAGAATGATAACCATTTTAGTCACACAGTGCGTATTCATTCCATTCAAATCCACACTGTTCTTGAAACTTTGCATCTCATCGCAAGAATCCAAATTGGCATAAGATGATATCTGCATGGTTATGGAAGGCTGCACTCTACATGCTGGCATTGTAGAAAATATGAACTATGTGATATGAAAGAGCTGCGTCATCTTAGAAATTAAAATTACATGACTCTTGAGGTCTCCACTAAATATAGGAGTCTAAATGTTAGGTTCTCACTTTATCAGTAATGTGTTTTGAGATAATTTAATTGCAATGAAGTTAATACAGGTTGTTGATGAACTCATCTATATTACATGGATACTGTATTAGAGGTTACCACACCTTATGTATATCATTCAGTTATCTCCCTTACACCAGTCATAACATTTTAAGGAAATAAAATCTCACATTTTCAGTAACTGGTTATGAAAATAAAGAGAAGATTTGTGAAGTATTATATTAGCCCTCTATCTTGATGCAAATGTAAGTAGAAGCAATTTAATAATTTCTCACAGTAAAGTTTACAAGTTTGAAAACTGATAAGGTATCTTCTGTTTGGATCTGAGATAAGTTTCTCTCTATCTTATGCCAATTATTATTAAATTCTTATATGTATCTATATTATCTAAATTATTCACCCTTTCATATTAGATGGAAATGAACACAACTTCACTTGAAATTTGGGTACCTGTAAGGGATGTTATAGCACAGTTGCCATTGGGCTGTCCTTGGACCTGTTGGGCCCTGCCCCATATATTTGTCCAAGGTAAGGTCATCAAACTTTCACTTCTCATTTTCAGCATTGCTGATTTTGCCTCCTTTAATTCCTTTATCATAAGCTACCTCTCCCTTTTAGATAAACACTTTCCTCCTGTTTTTAACTCCATTTGATGTGCTATACTTAGTGTTTATATTTGGCATTTTTCTGTATTTTATTCCCCTAAGTTCACCCCCCCAATCCAACATAACCACTTAGAGGCTGTGATTTACTATATTTGGTGACTGATTGGCTTATTGAAACAATTTTGTTCACATTACAAAGGAGGAAAGCTTACTATTTGTGTTACAAAGAGGATGGGTAGGTGGACCTTTGTGTGAGGACTGGTGGTTAGTGACTTCTTGTATCTGCAGATAGTGTAATGTGGTCAAAGCTTATACTTTATAATAAGATTGGGTCATGTCCACCTGTCTCTGATGTTAAGTTCTGCACCTACCAAACAAATATAAATTCCTTTCTTTTAGGTGAATTGTACATTTTGAAATAGGACAGGTACATACTATTTGGTACATTGACCTTTGACCTAGTTATTACATAATATGACATAATGTGATTTATCCCATATCACCTATGTGAAGTTCAATAAGTGCTGATAGGAATAAGATGCAAGTCATAGTTGAAAGAATTCATTTTATTTCAAAAGATGATTTTGATGGTGAAGCAAAAGTATGAAAACAATAGTTCAAACAGCTCAATGACATTTCTATACACATTCATATAAGACATAGGCTAGTACCTCATCAAATTGTTTTTCACAAGTGAGACTAAGTATATTTGTTACTTATACAGTCCCGAACTATTTCACAGATTATTGGAAAAATTAAGGTTTGCTATAGGTATAACGGTACCAATTGCGCAAGTCCAGGTGGGCGGAGCTTAAGGTGTATGGAACATTGTATTCAGAATTAAAGAACAACACTAGCTGTGATTGGTGCATTATGTAAGAGCTGTACTTTCTGTTTGGCTTAAAAAAATGTTGAGCCTCTTGGCAACATGTGAGTTTGTGTTAATTTCTATCTAGATCATATTTTGTATTTTTTATGATTTTTTTAAAATATGGTACACATGGCTGAAAATGTGCTTGTTGTGACTAGATAACTCTTACCCCTGTCTAGTTCCAGTAGAGTTATCTCTCTTAAATGCAATGGAGTACCTGGTTATGTCATTGTCAAATTGACAATCTAGCATTGTTCTATATGACAGTGTGTGACATGCATGCCCAAGTAGGACAGAAAGTATATTTATTTCACAAAACATTAGCATTGAGGTATATGGAAAAACAATTGGTACCGTGATACCTTATTTCGATGCAAGAACAAACTTAAAGACCTAATAATGTTTCATACCTGAAATATTTTCAGCATGTGTTTTATGTTTTCTAATTTCATGGTGTTTGTGTTTTGTAATCATATCATAATATATCTTTTTTATGTTATAGGTGTTGTCTTATGTTGTAAAGCGCTTAGAGCTTCTGAAGATTAGGCGCTATACAAAGTCCTCATTATTATTATTATTATTATTATTATCAATAGGATTGTGTATCAATATTAGGTTGCGAATGACCATAGCTAGTTCTGTTGAATTTCGATGGACGATATGTGACGGAAGAGAGTGGGAATATTGGTTGATCCCAGGAGAAGGAAAAACCTGACATGTATTTAGGTTCGATACTTCGTTTTATTTTGAAGGAAAGATAATAGCTCTACAGAGACATGTATTGCACATTGGGGAAAAGAGCACAATATGCAACAAAGATGTTAATGACCCGAAAAGGCGAGAGAGAGAGAGAGAGAGAGAGAGAGAGAGATGGGGGAAGGAAGGGGACGGCAACGTCGACCTATCACCAACTGTGGAATAGAAAAGACCGGAAGCACCGAGTGATGCTGTCAAGCCGGCCATTTGAATTCGTTCTGTCACTCTATCATATAATGACATTTGCTCTATCAGTATAACAGAACGGCTCATTAAGTTTTGCATAATTATACAATTCCAATTTTTATGAATGAAACGGATCGATACATTCTGGGACTACATTCGGTTTGCAATATCAATAAAAATTGCAGACATGTCATTGTGAAACGATTGTTTCATCTTTTAAATGTTTAATTCATCAAACAAATATAACTTATACCCTTTTTATACATTTTCCAATATTCTTTGATTGAAATTTATAGTTGACTATACAATTTAGCGTTCGTCTGCTACATAGCCGAGTAAAATGGCCGATTACGGTGATTTTTCACTGCAATTGTCTGCGGAGTTTTTTGAACAACTAGATGACAAGGAATTAAAAGAAATAATAGCAGCGATTAAAGGAGATGGAGATGGATTTGATGATATTGCGATGGATGTTACAAGCGCTGAAATGAAACAGAACAGAGATTGACAAATTCCCTCAGAGAGCACCTCATGACTTCCGTCATACTAGCCACGCTCAACAACAACAATAATAGCGTGGGAACTGGGACAGTCGATTTTGAGGCAGCTGAGGCAAATAAACCAAGATTCAAAGAAATTATCTGAGGAGGACTTAAAAGCACAAGCAATACTCGGAGGCTACTAAACGAAACACAACATGTGGCTTTAGCGTTTTTAATGGTAATTTTTTAATTTTCTTAATGTTTTTGTTTGCTCATTTTCAAACGTGTGTGGGTGTTGGTGGCATGGTGTGAATATGACCACTTATACAAAAATAACAAATATTTATGCGACCATTATTCAAAGACTGAATAAAGTTTATACATTTTAAAACTACAAGAAGATAATCAGATTATTTACATGAAATATCTTTGATGGGTAGATTTTGAACATATATAATAACAAATATATCGCATAGTTTGTTGAGATGACAATGTTATGATGATATCTCCAACAATGTGACTAAACACCATTGAAAATTGTATATTATAATTCATAAAGTGATTATTTTGCTAAGTTAAATTATTTTGGATGTGTAGTCATTAATTTCAATGAAAAAGAAATTACATAAATTTTTGCGTTGCTCTTCTTTTTCTCGAGAAATAAATCTTCTGTATAAATTTGAAAGACTTTAAATGTTGAAGGATAAAATTACTAATGTCACATATTACATACATAAATGCCAACCATAAGTAGACAAAATACGTACAAATTGCAGGGCATGTTGTCTTTATGTGTATTTAAAAATGATCTTTCCAAGTGTAAGAATTGTATTGCTATGAATATTTTTATGTTTACTTACAGCTTGGTGTATTGCAATTAATTGATACAAACTTGACTTCAACACAATCAGACCAGACGAACTGAGTGAGTGGCCACTTAAAAAGATTCTACGCTGAGGCCCAACCAAAATTTGTATCACCCATGGTCACAAAAATGCCAGCCAATCAGGCGCAAGAATATCACAAGAATTCCTTCGGATTTTTTTTACTTTGTGAGTGATTAGGTAAAATTTACACATCGATAAATACCCAACAGTGATCATTTAATCCTATAATAATAACAATCAGAGACGACCTTGCCTCTCAAGTGTCTATAAAAACAATCAGGTACTACCTTGCCTCTCAAGTGTCTATAATAACAATCAGGTACTACCTTGCCTCTCAAGTGTCTATAATAACAATCAGGTACTACCTTGCCTCTCAAGTGTCTATAATAACAATCAGATACGATCTTGCCTCTAAAGCGTCTATAATAACAATCAGATACGACCTTGCCTTCGGACTTTATTTACTTTGTGAGTTATTAGGTAAAATTTACACATCGATAAATACCCAACCATGATCATTTAATCCTTATAATTCCAATTTACTTCCTTTCGAACATCAGATCAGCAGATTTAACCAACAAAACATTCACTTTTATATACATCAAAGTTTTCTTTCATTGGCCTCTTAACTGCGATAGAATACATAGCCCTATCTTCGCTAACCAAGATTCATCGATTCTTTTCATACGGGGTAGAATGTCATAGCGGGTCATGCCATTGATATACTGTTATGATCATTATTTTAATATATAAAAAATGGTTGTTGCGGTTAAACTAGGAATATTCCTTTTTTAAATTACAATTGCGTATGGCATGTGTTGCGATAGCAACGTCGTTGTTACTTTCTACGCATTTCGATCTTTCAAAGGCAAAATCGTGCCCATTGTTAGTGACATCCTTGGTTGACATATGACCCTGACCTTTAATAATTGCTGCTGTAAGATGTTGTCGAGGTGAAATGCAATAATTTCCGAAGATTGGCTTCTAAAGCCGGTCATATGCCTTCTTCGGCAAAAGGGGTGAGTGTTGAAGTGCAGGAAGGTCTGTACAATTACATTGTTTTAACTTCTAATGGTCGATTTTAACCTGTGGCTTGTCATTTTTGATCGGAAATCACAGGAGTGGGTAGGTGGAAGCTTGTTGTTATTATTATTAGAGTGTAAGGCGTTGATATAGATAAAACTTAACATCAAATGATCTGGTAACAGGGAACCAAAAGTAGTCTGCAGAATTCATCGATGTGTAAAAATTTTTTTAGATCAGTATCACGTGATCGAATACACCCAATCAAAGCGTAGAAAACGCAGTCAATTTATAAAAATTGGAATTATAGACACTTCAGAGGCAAGGTCGTACCTGATTGTTATTAGAGACACTCCAGAAGCAAGGTCGTACCTGATTTGTATCATAGACACTTGAAAGGCAAGATCGTATCTGATCGTTGTTATAGACACTCCACCGCCCCATGACAGTAACTATAAACACATAAGAGGCAAGGTTGTACCTGATTGTTATCATATACACTCCAGAGACAAGGTCTTCACCACCCCATGACAGTAACTATGGACACTTAAGAGTTTAGGTCATACCTCATTGTTTTCATATTCACTCCAGAGGTAAGGTCTTCACCACCCCATGACAGTAACTATGGACACTTAAGAGGTTAGGTCGTACCTGAATGTATAATGCTGTATCTAGGATTGCATGTATCCTTAACAAGACAAAAACAAAAAAATCAGACAGGGACAACATAAACATTAAACAATGACTGAAAAGAAGCGATATAACGATGCGTATTTTAAATTTATACCACCACCACTACCACTACAATTACTTAAGGAGATGATGATGTTGTCACCGTTGTGCATCACCTGGCACCTTCGCTGCCTCTAAATGGGTAAAATAATTCACCTGTTGTAAAATGCTCGTACGTTGTAGAATGCTAAATTGTTTCCGTCAGTGCATCTGTGATATACAAATGAGTAGTCGGGTGAATGACCGATCGCAGAACAAGTAAGTTCATTACCCATCAAAATTGGGTCACAAAAGCAGGTCACCTGGCATACTTTTCGAGTCCAATGTCAGTATCAGCTCACTGTTTCTATAATTTTGCCAACAAGTGTCAATCATTTCTCGTTCACATTATCTTGAGTCCGCGTTAGGGGCCATCCGTAGTACGTACGCAAAAATCTGGCAGACCTTGACCCCTCCCCCTCCCTGTACACATGCGTACTGCTTTACACCCCCCACCTGCGTACGTACGCTTGACACACCCCCACCCCCCGATTTCTATAGAACGGCCTATATTTAATCTACGCAGCTAGTCCACCGACGTTAAATGTCTGGCTACATGAAAGGAATAAGCTGCGAAACTTTAAACAGTTTGTCTAGTGTTCGCTAAAATTCAAACGTCGACCGAACCCAGTCGAACAGGTTACGTATTAGACACATTATTATCAAGGTTTCACCCCACCCACGTTTCCTATGCGTACGTACATTATCAGTAGACCCACCTACCCCACCCCATACGCAAGTGTATGCATTTGGGTTTTATAAAAAGAACTCCATGCGTACGTACTAAATGGACGGCCCCTTACTGTGATTCGCGCTGCTGCTTTACAAAATAATGCAAAACATAAAGTCACCTACTACAATCTTTAGTCTCGACCCCAAAATGGGCACTTGTTTTCAGATGTTAAAATTATTAACATTAAATCAGTGTGCGCGGTTGATAATTATGTAAACTTGTGCGCGGTTGTTGTGTATGTAGACTTGTGCGCGGTTGATAGGTATTTTGACTTGTGAACCATTCGAATTAACGAACTATGTTATCTAGGACTCCGGGTTACATACATTTCATATGACTGACACGAGAATGTATCCCAAGCAAAACAGAGTATGACGATGTACTACTGTATTTGATGGGAAAAACACAGCAAACAGAACAAAACAGAATCACATAAAAAAAATGGACTTTTCAAAAATGCGTCCAAACAGCACTTCTTTCAATGTAGGTATCAGCGATTTTCTTTGTAAATTTATTTTGGTCAGGCAAAGCATATGCGACTAATTCATAAATGATCGTACGTTTCAGAGGTATGATTTTACTCTTAACAGTAATTGAATACCATGGTGCAATATTAAATTGTTAAATTCTGCTTCCTCTATTCTGTATGCATTTCTGGGAGAATGGAAATAGCGAGATATGTGACGGAAATACCAGAATGGGAAACAGGATCAAGCCTGGTCTGAATGGTAAAATCTCTGTCTCTCTCTCTCTCTCTCTCTCTCTCTCTCTCTCCTTTGGAGGGTTTGACTAAACTTTATCATCACTCATAGGTCCAGAGTCAGCTTCGTATGACACGAGCGAAAATCCCCAACGCCCGTATTTTCATGAATTTTCGCCCATATCTAGCAACGATAATCCAGAGAGAGAGTGAGAGAGAGAGGAAGAGGGGGGACGGGGGCGACCATTTATACATTTTTATATTTAATAATTAATAATCGATTTTTAGAACATTATAATAGGTTTAAGAATCACAACAACAAAGCATTAAATACACTACATTATGTGTCTCGTAAGCTGGTAACCGACAAATTTAACATGTAGGCCTAGTGTCGATTGGCTTTTGCAACTATGTATCATTGATATTATGAACACTGTAGAGAAATCTCAAGGAAAGCGTAAACATACCGTTGCGACGAACCAGATTACTGTAGGTTACTTGGTACAAGTTCAGTTTTAATGTTTTCGTCCAGCGCCATGTTTTTCTCTCTCACGACAGATTTTCTTTTTTGTCCCGTACGCACGAGAGTGGAGAGGGGAATGAAAAAAAAGGATTCCGATGAAATTGGGTACCATTTTAATTTCATTTAGAAAACAGGGACTATTAATACATTTTATGGTTATTAAAAATATGTCATTTATGAATAATAGCAGTGACAGTAGCTGCTAAAGGAAAGTAACATTTCCATTGGTCAGAATGTTACCACGTGATCAAAATGACGCGCTTATTTCTGTATGAACAGTAAGGAGAACTACTTTTCTAAGAATACCCACTTCTATAAATAGAGTCACGTGTACAGCATAAGATAAATACTGCCAGTGAAGGCAGACACGAAGTAAGCATTAAAGGAAAAAAACATTCTAACAATTTAAAAAAAATGATAATTGAATAAATTTGACTTCCATTAGTTGAAGGACTGGTATTATGATGACCTTATTACGATCAAGCAGGACAATCCCAAGTGCTATAAATAGCTACGTAACAGAAAACCCCAAACATGTATTACTACGCTCAATTAAGATTTCTGTTTTTTAATGATGCAAACAAAATATCATAACGAATGATTGAAATTTTATTTATAAGAGTTTAACGTTGTTTTTCTGAGTTTATCGTGGTATAAACTCAGTTGCCGACTCACACAGCTTACATAACGTCCTTCGGGCGTTATTTGCTGTGTGAGTCGGCAACTGACAGTTTATAACACGATAAACTCAGAAAAAACGTTAAACTCGTAAGTAATGAATGGATAGGAATTCATCATATAAGAGTTTAACGTTGTTTTTTTTTCTGAGTTTATCGTGGTATAAACTGTCAGTTGCCGACTCACACAGCAAATAACGCCCCGAAGGGCTTTATGTAAGCTGTGTGAGTCGGTAACTGACAGTTTATACCACGATAAACTCAGAAAAAACAACGTTAAACTCTTATAATTTAAATTGTAATTATTTGTTATGTTATTTTGTTTGTATCATTAAAAAAATAGAAATCTTAATTGAGCGTAGTAATACATGTTTGTGGTTTTTCTATTACGTAGCTATTTATAGCACTTGGGATGTCCAGCTTGATCGCAATAAGGTCATCATAATACCAGTCCTTCAACCAATGGAAGAGAAAAATTTTCAGTTATTTTGTTTGTTTGTTAGAATGTTGTTTTTCTTTAATGTTAACTTCGTGTCTGCCTTAACTAGCAGTGTTTATCTTATTGCTGTACACGTGACTCTATTTATAGAAGTGGGTATTCTTAGAAAAGTAGTTCTCCTTACAGTTCATACAGAAATGAGCGCCATTCATTTTGATCACGTGGTAACATTCTGTCCAATGGAAATGTTACTTTCCTTTACCAGCTACTGGCATTGCAATTATAGATCTAAAGGCCTGCAGTTGAAAGAATGTTTATATATCCGTATTGTTGCGCCATGGGCGGATCACAATTTGATATACCAGTAGTAATTTGCTTCATACCAGCACTTTAAAAGACATGTCATTTTTAATGTATGTGGCATATATATATATATATATATATATATATATATATATATATATATATATATATATATATACACATACACACAATTCTGTCGGGCATTTCTGCGTACATAAGGTTTCCGTCTCCGATATTGGAGCAAAACGCATACCGAATTCGACCGATTGACGAAAATAAAATACTGTAATGCTCACCATTTGAAAAGAGGCAATTGTCACCAAAATATTCTGTTCAAAATAACATTAATTTTGGACACATGGGATCCACCCCCGTGTTTTTATGACTCGCGATATGTCGGCCTATTCTGCGCACAGCTTTGAAAATATTTAACGTTCATCCATCGAGCTATAGAAATAAAATACATTACTTTGGACTGTTTATGTCAGCAGTTCAGTCGAGTAATTAGGTCAGGTTTATAACTAGTTTTACAAAATTCAATGTAACAATGCCAATAAATGGCAAGAGATATTAAGCAAACTAAACCGATCTTGTAAAACATAAGTAAAGTTCAACATGTTATATAAAAAAAAATAAGCTATTATGTGGAAGAGAAACAACAATGAATAGGATGTAATGTGTTTGCAACGTATTGTTTATGGTGGAAAATTACTACAGAATTTAGAAACAGACACTACGCTGAGGAATTCCTTGAGAATCCCGTTCTAGCTGCAAGTTGACACGTTGGGTAGCTTAGGATTTTGTACGTGTGGGACAACTTCTTGCAAAATGGGAAACTTGGATTAAGATGCATAATTATGTTAAGGTATACATTTCCATCTTTAAATAATGTATTTATTGTATGATTCTAAAAGATACATAAATAAATAGGATTTTCTGGGTTACAGGTTCAAGAAGATCACGGAATGTTGATATTTACAAATCACATTTTCATATGCATTTCGAATTGAAATGTGGGATATTTTTGTACATTTTATGAATATCACTTTTCTTAATTAAAGTATGATCGTTCTTTCTTGATACACAATAGAATTTTTACCCAAAACAACACGTGATCCAATGTTTACAGAAATGACGTATCGTTGCTCAGAATTACCCGACGCGCAGAATTCGCCAAAATGTGGTATATATATATATATATATATATATATATATATATATATATATATATATATATATATAGTTCCTGAAGGGCTTCATTAGGGTCCATATTCGTGTTCTGCTGGCAGACTAACCATTGAGTTTATTTGGTGTTTGGAAGATCTCAAGAAGATACTGTTACAACACATACATACATTAATAGAACCAATTCAGGCTTTCTGTTTGAATCTATCTCTGTAATTTATAAACTAAATTTGCTTCAGTGTGTCATGCTGAAAATGGTCAATTTTGGTGGCCGCGTATAACAGAAACTGCTTGGCTGCCCATCATCTAGGTAAGGTAAAATGGGCAGAATATCATCTGCCCTACTAGTGACTTTATCGGAACACACACACACACACACACACACACACACACACACATAGTTTACAAGGACTCCTCAGTTTCTTTAATTGGATTTCTAGTGGTTTTGTACTCAGTGACAGAACATCAGCGTTATATCTTTCATATTTCATTTACTAGAGTGCTGTGCAATCGGTTGATGTAGTTTCAAATTTTACTTTTGTCTCCGAGTTAATGTGTCTTGTATCCTTTAATGATAAAATCCATAAATATGAGCGTATAATGACACGTATAGGCTCGTACTTGTAGTCCTCCCTGAAGTATGAATACCAACATTAGTACTAATCAGACACTCAAAGTTTAAGGCGAGTGATGTAATTCTTTGAAGTATTTGCAATGGCGATATCCCTCTTAACTAAATATCGTATTGAAAATCCATCATCCTAGCAATTGTGTATTCCTTTCATTCAGCTAATATTTCCTGTTTCATATGATGATGAGATTTGCACTATCGCTAGGTTCCATTCCCATGGTTATTCTGTACTTAATCGAAATAGTTTAAATTTTAAAATATGATTTGTTTATTTTCCACTTTTGCGTTAGAACAAAAATTATAAATACTGTTTTGTCACTAATGTTTGCATTAGATCCGAGCTAGACAACGAGAGACTATTTATAAATTGTATGTAGAAGAAAATTTGTGAAATTGCAAGTTGGGTTCACAATTTGTTCAATGAAATCGTCGATGTGCATAAAGAGTACGAAAGAAATGTTGCCATTGCTTTACAGGTAATGAATATTACGACTCATGAGTCATAATACAAAGATAAATGAGTTAACCAAATTAATATGGACCCCACTGTTTTAAATATTATTATTTTTCTTGTCTTATTGCAAATATCAGCAAATAAGTTATAGCTACACTACAATACAATGGACGAGTTTGAGTATTTAAACCAGGACATATTAATGCACACCTTTGAAATGAATTAAATGACATTGTATCAATATAGCCTACCGACCACCGGCAGTTACATGCGCTCTCTCTCTCTCTCTCTCTCCTCCTTTCCGGAACAGCTATAAAAGTTTGTTGTCACGATGTTCGCAGATACGGTACGTAGACATGATAACCTAGTTCGCTATACTCGTTTGGTCAACCTGGTCACATGCCAGATAAGGCCAGGTCTTCGAGTACCAGTGGCTCAGCCAATAATTATTACTGACATTCAAACTTAAAACTTTCCCTTGTAAATTTGAATGAGTGGCCTTTACCCTTGTCGTTAATGGATACCTAGTGAGGATTTGAGCAGTCATGGAGGGCACCTGCATCTACACACACAAAAAATCAAATGCCACCCAAAGTATTATTCAGACCTCAGGCTAGTTGAAGGTGTTAACAGTATGCGTTGGCAACAGTTAATTAGCGTATGAAGGGATGGCAACAAAGACAAGCATGTGACATTTAATAACCATTACCGGTACGTCACAATCCATAACCTGTAAATGTTTCAACGTAAAATTGTAGATAATACTTCTGTAATAAACCAGATGCCACGTGGTATTTTCCTGGACTCTGGAATATTGTTGTTGTTGTTGTGGGGTTTAACGCCATTTTTCAGCACACGATAGGCTATACGTGGCTGCCAGTATTAATGGTGGAGGAAGAACCAGGGGAAACCCCCGGATAGAACCACCGATCCACGAGAAGCTACTGGCAAGCTTTCCCACATAAACACATTGGCTGAATCTGAGACTCGAACCGGCGCAGACAGAGGTGAGATGGCAGTGATCCGTAGCGGAGAGCGCTTTAGACCACTCGGCCACCCGGACTCTGGTATATAAAACAAATACATGATTTTACTAAAAATGCCTTAAAAACCTAATGTTTGAGTGGGTTTTCTCTTATGATTCAAAATATACGTTAACAGCAGAAGAAAATTACGCATTAAATGGTCCTGTAAGGTATGCAAGAAAATTGTGAAAAACGGCTAAATTCTAATTATGCTTTTCACCATATTAACACATTTATGCAATGCGAGCTGAAATTTATTTCCAAAGAAGATTAGAATTACGTAATTTCGTTACATTCAACACGGGATTGTTAAAAATCTGTTATGTACTAGGGCGATTGAATATGCGCATTTTCACTGACAGGGACATAGGTTACACGCATGATGAAGTTAAAAATGTATAAAACCAGGTTTAAGGTAATGGCGATTTTGGCGGTGTTGACTTCTGAGTATGACAGGGTTTATTTAAGTCCTGCGTTTCAAACTGTCCGTTTATTTTCTAAAAAGTACAAAAATACTTTTTATCCATTAAGACACTTCAGCAAGAACTGATTTTCTGTCGTCATAATAATCCATTTTTGCATAGATTCGTCTTCCATATGTACGCCGTCTTTCAGAAATTATTGATCAAATACATGCATTACAAAACAAAGAGAAGTGGTATAAAACTGAGGAAGCGATGGAAGGGAATATGCATTATGTATAGAGCGTCGTTTCTTCTATGACTAATGGGTATCTTATTTCATTTATCCTCTCATTAAAACCTGGACAAATTACATGTCCATGAATCTTTCATAGGGACGGCAAAGATCAATCAAGCTGACAAAACAAACATTCTTCATTCAACACGTATGAAATGTATAAGTGCTTCAGTTGCTGGAAAACAATAATTGAAGAAAAATAAAACAAAAATATGTCTCTGTTTATGACCCAGTGTATGTAATCCAAATAAATAGCGCTGTAAGGTAATCTAAAAATATCCTTCAGTACCATACGCAAGGCTGACGTAACATCCTCATGTTAGAATGTTTATACGCAATAAAGGAAAGCAGCAAAAGACGTAATTACAGTTGTAAATTTAGTACACCAATACAATAGGAAAACTCGTTCTCTGTTTCGAGTAAATAAAGAAATGAACATAGTGAGCATATGACATTGAATTAGGACAGAGGATCGTATACAGCTGAAGTGCAAGGTGAGCTAGAACAAGGACTGTGACCTTGGTAATAGCAGACAACTGCATACCAAACACTTTTTAAAAAAAGTAATTCGATAAAGAAGTTCAATTTTATTTTTTTTAATTATTTTTTTTTGTATACCGCAATTCCTTTCCCATATCGATATCCTGACGAAGAAAGAAGAAAGAAACAACAACTTACTTGCACAAAATATGAAATTGGCAAAATGCATTGATTTCCCGTCGAAGTAAATTTGTTTACTGTGCATAACACGCATTTATATAGTATGGGAGATAACGCGTGCAACTTTTAATGCTAGCAGATCTGTGACTGAAGTTTTAAGGAGTTTTTAAATTTATTTTTAGCATTTAAAGTCAAAACCGTGTTATACCATATTTTCACCTCATATTGATGACTCTCCAATGCATATGATCATGTTGATGTTGACATAAATGATCGAAATAGTGTGCTTGTTGTTGTGTTGACACTACGGTCGAAAGACTGCAACAACAACAACAACAACAAAGGTAATAAAAGAACTTTGTTTTCTTTTTGTTTGCTTATGACGTCCGTAATGCTACGCTTCGCTCTGTACTGTATAAAATTTTTAAGCAGTCTCGTCCATCCTTACATTATATTGACTTTAAAAACGTGTTAAACATCATTCAGTATGAAACATTTTCCAAAATAATGCTAAGTTGTGCACCTAATGGCCTCGTCAATAAAGCACACACACACACACACACACACACACGGGATTTTTCTATCCCACTGGAGAAAGATATGTATGGGTCTTTTTTCCTCTCTCTTAACCATGTGTCGGTCAACTTGAAATGATTGTCACCATTGCACAGAACCTAAAGGACCGCATGACTCTCTTCATGCAAAATGGTTATGAAGCAAGATCAGAGGAAATAAAGGAAACTTGATAGTTGGGGTGGTGACAGTTTTATATGCAATTCCACATTTTCAGAACTTCTCGCCAATGATCCTTTGGCTTCAAACTGATTCTCTCTTTCGGCTGAGGCAGGAGAAAGAAAAATAAGAACAGAGTGTAAACTTTCGAATTAATTATATAAGCATTGAAATGTGAGAATTCCACCTTGTATTTAATACATTTCTAGGTGACTAGTTTAATTTCAGGTGTTTCATTCTTGCTCGCTTTTGAAGTGTTGATCGCATGTCGACTATACACCAATGCGATCACTGAACGTTCTATTTCATTTTATCGTGCTGCCTCGCTTGGCGTTCAGCATTAAGAGGTTAGTGTTAGGACAGGTCGGCCTGGTGTCAGGATAATGTGACTAGGTGGGACATCATGCTACATGTCTGCGGCATGATGCCCCAGTGCTAGACATCACTATAAACTGCCACACTGCAGACATCGTAGCGATATGACTGAAAAATTGTTAAGGCTACGTTAAAAATCAAAATCACATCACATCACATCACACATCATTTTATCGTGCATAGTTCATTATTACGAAAAGTTCTATGGTATTTGGCGTATTTACATGAAGGGACTTTTGCACAGGGTTTTAATTTATATGCAATATTGTAAAAAAAAGTATGCTGGAGAGAGGGATGGTAGTTGGGTGAGTAGGTGTTTATATTCAGAAATGCGAGTTTCATTTTTACTACTGATAAATGTGTGACAAGGTTCCCTGCTTGACCCAATATGATCAATACAGAAATCAATTAACGGGGGTGTTGTTTGTGGATTTAAAAAAATATTTTCACTGACATTACTGAAAGATGAATCAAGTGATTAAAAACTAAATACTGTCCTGTCGTTTCTTTCCAAGTTGAAAAAGTGTTTAATTATTGTTGATCTGTTTTTGTATCCATATATGTATTTAAGTCTCTCTTCCAAAGAGAATGCACTCTGTTTGCTGTTGATCTCTCTCTCTCTCTCTCTCTCTCATTAAATTAATGAACTAGGGATTTAACTGATCCAAGAAATTGCAAGATGATCATGATGCAATTTCTTGGATCATAAAAGTTCATATTTCAAATTACAGAAGAAAACGAAGTCGGTGGTGGGGTTGCGTTTTCAAAACCTTTTTCCATATATTTTTGCCGTTTTTTTTCTTCACAATTTTGTTTTATTTTCGTAAAATACCATTTTGTTATTATCTTTGTTAAACAGCTTCTATTAACAATCATCCGAATATTTTCTCAACAATTTATTTTCTATGTGAGAAAAAAAAGCTCTTATCCACAAATACCCAAGTTATGCATAATTTTCAAGCCATTGATGCAAACCCAATTCAGTCATTCCCCACCCGCAAATGTTACCTCAGTACTAATATTGATGTGTGTTGAAGGACGACGATACATTGACAAGAGATTGATACATGTAGTCACCGACACACAAATGCATGGACGGGCCGTGTATCAGTATTTCTTTCAAGGGTAAACATATGTTGTTCTGGGCTAAGGCAGGGTTTAGTTGGGCATACTCAAGTAGTCTGTAAGTGTACATTCTTGCCAAGCTTGACATAGGAAGCATGCTCCTTCAGACCGTTTTTAAGATCTTTTTTATATGCCGTGTTGAAACATCAGACATACCGTAGTTATGCTACTGATATGCAAGATACATTTGTGTTTGTATCAGGGACGTCACTGGGGGCGAGGGTGTGCATGTGCATGTAAAACTGATGCAGCCTACATACGAAAATTAACAAGCCCGTCAAGATTTGCCCCAAAAAGGTTGAAATTGCGTCCCTGGTATGTATGTGTTAGCTCTGAGTGTGTGTGTGTGTGTGTGTGTGTGTGTGAGAGAGAGAGAGAGAGAGAGAGAGAGAGAGCGAGAATTGCAGATTAAAACTGAACAATGTGTGTGTGTGTGTGTGAGAGAGAGAGAGAGAGAGAGAGAGAGAGAATTGCAGATTAAAACTGAACAATGTGTGTGTGTGTGTGTGTGTGAGAGAGAGAGAGAGAGAGAATAACTGCAAATTAACACAGAACAATGTAATGCGAGCCTCACTATAAGGAAGATTTAAATATTATCATCAATAATTTTCCGAAAATGTACCTTAGCCTGGGAAAGAGAAGGTATTATATATGGACTTCAATCCTGCTCGCAGGGAATAGAAAAACTGATCAAACTTTGCACTTCTTCAGAACATCGCCCAATCACATGTCCAGCAAGTCAAACCAGGGTTGAACATATATATATATATATATATATATATATATATATATATATATATATATATATATATATCGTTACTGAATTTTGTACAGCTATTAATAGAACAAGAACTATGTAACACTTCCTTTTGAAGTCGATAAACATATACATGGATGTATATAGTTCTTACATTCACTCTGATTGTGGTAATATATCGATGAAGTTATAGACGGGGCATTACTAGTCGTTATTTTGCACTCCTATTTTCGGGATGGTGGTGTTTTCTGTACAAATTATAAGGCATGAAAATGAGAGGATATCGAAAGTTGTTTTTCTCTGAAGCTTATAGTTAACAGTTGTATGGAAAATAAATTGAATTGATCAACTTAAGGTACAATAAGAGACGACAGCAATGACATCTACAACCTCTACGACGACTACTATGCTGGTGATGATGAGAGTGATTTTGTTATATATTCAGCTATCATGCTAATACATGATCTATGAACTTCCTCAGTTTCCAATGCATTACGGTAGCATGCTGGTCTCAAAATATAGTCACATGAACACAAATTTAGTTTCGAGTTTCAGTAAGATGATTGTCGGAAGGAAAAGTTAATCCGTCTGTTTCATAAGTCAAAGATACAGTGATCTACCCATTATTTCGTGCCTTGATTGTGTGTAAAATGCTCCAATAGATGACGTGGTATCACTATTACTGCAATTGTGAATAATGTACGTGGTTCCTATTAACTGGGTAACCTGAATTCACAATAATAATAATAATGATAATAATAAGAAGAAGAAGAAGAAGAAGAAGAAGAATAAAAAGAAGAAGAAGAGAAAGTAAATTATACATGTAAAGGCTCTTTCTTTTCAAGTGGAAGACCTGTTACCTAAACATAACGACAACACCGCAGAAACTGGATTCATAAGCTCTGTGTATAATAAAGAATCCGATTAGTATTGATCACAAACTATGACTGAAAATAACATAGAATTTAAGTTACGGGTTTTCTTTTCAAAACAGTTTTGCGAATTTTATTCAAGACTATCCTTTAACGAGTCCGTTTTATTAGAAACATAGACTTACACCCAAAATAATTTTCTTTTTTTTTTCTTTATATTTTTAGATGAGAAAATTTCAGATTCCCATAACGCCATGCGACGCTTGATTGTGTGTGCCTACAAAAGTTATACCCGCTAGAACAAATAAATAGAAACTGCCAATCATTCCAGACATCGAAATAAATCTTTGATAAACAAATTTGACTAGACACCGTTTGCATCTCTCTCAAGTTATTTCTCCTTACTTTCTTGGCAACAACGACAAGCCCACCGTGATGCATTGCTGAATTGGGTTTTGCACTGCTTTCAGATAGGGTCGAAAATTTTACAAAATGACATAACTGCAACAAATTAGGTTAACCAAACCTACCGCATTCCTAAGTCACGTATATTTATATAATCAGGCTATGAAAATGAGGGGAATTTAGGAAAGGGGGTGGGGGTGAGCATTTTGTGCCGGAGACTGAGTTTAATCTTCTAAGCTTCCATTTTGAACAGGTGCAATATGTAATAAAAAAGAAAATGTTTTTTCTAATTTATTACCGGAGATATTTCATTTTATGATACCAAAATCTATACACTTTAACTCGTGTCTTCGCCACTCGTTAAAATATCATGTGTTTGGTACCACACAAAGAAATATATACGGTATTGTTTATGTGTGTGTGTTTGTCTGTGTGTGATTTAGATTTTTAACGTAGCTTTACAAAATTTTAGTCATATTGCTACGATATTTGCAGTGTGGCAGTTTATTGTGATGTCTAGCACTGGGGCAGAATCCGGTAATAACGTTGGAAAGAAAATATCCTCGATATATGCAAGAAAGAGAGGCGAAATCATGTATCTCCCATGGTGTTAAAACTGGGGGTCAGACTGAATAAAAGACAAACTTTGGTATCAAAACTGGGGGTCAGATTAAAAATGTGGGGGTCTCTGAAGCTCAGATGAGGGTACAACGAAACACTGCGAAATCTATTGCATATATCGTGTTTTGAAGCAATTAGATTAAAAATTGCAAAATTGTATTGGATATTTTTGAACGATTCTGTAAATCTTCAGACAGCTAATATTATTATAGAGGCGTTTGATCGGTATTTTTAGAGTGATAAGTAACCCTTTAGACTAATATTTTATATCATATGATGATACTGTATACTTCATTGTAAAATACGTACAAGACCAGGTAAAATTTGTTTACTATATGAATTATATAATGATATTTCAATGTCCGAAATTAATAAGACTCTGCAGCAATCATAATTTGGTCAGAATAATTGTTCGCATTTATTTACCAAGGATTTTATCATTATCGTAAAGATTTCGTATATGAAAATATCACTTACCTCATTGATTAGTGTTTTTAAATTGAGGCAGTTTATTGAGATTGTATCTAATTGGTTATTCCTTTGCATATTAAAGGTGGCTTAAATTAGGTTAGCAATTACAGAGGAATCGCTTTACCAAGCTGTATTGATAAGTTCTTCACTCCGGTAAAAAATAATAGAATAAATGACTGGGCAGAAAGCTCACTCATACTAGTTGAAGCGCGGGCAGAATTTATAAACAAAAACGCGAGTATTGTTAATAAAGTTTATTTTACATGAACTTATTTTACATACACATACTTCATTTTGTGTTTGTATATAATTTATTGCAGCTTTTGTTTATGTAGGAAGAAAAACATTTTGGATATTACTAAATCTGTTTATGATAGTTTAATCCAGAGAGATTGATATTAATATGATTGCTAAAAAGTTTTTTAAGTATGCCTTGGAACAAGACAAGGTGAGTGTCCGTCACCTTTGTTATTGTCAACGGTTGTAAATGATCAGAGGAATGTAATCTTCATGGCATAGTGGATGCTAAAAATGATATTTGCATTGGTGTTATGCAGTTTTTTTATTTTGCTTTACACTAATCATTTTGTTCTATTTTCGAGTTCTCGTACGGATCTTATAAAGGCTTGCACTTTCTGAATTAACATTGCAGTATACCGGAACTTAAAGATTATCCATGATAGGTTTTCAGACTTTGAATGTACTTACACATCAGTTTTTGTTTTCACGTACTTTTTAAGTTTACACGTAGTTTAGTACATACTGGAAAAGCTAAAAAAAAAATTATATTCACGTTCAATATCATGGTTGTCACAACATACATGTGTCAGTTCTATCTATTTTATTGTTTCCGTATCTCTCAATTTTAGTTCTCAAATTATGAGAAGACACTCGAATTGTTTGTACAAGTCAATCGATGCTTATGTTAAGACAATAATTTGAAACAATCCTCGAGGCCGAATTCAGTTTTCATGTGTTGATATAGAGTTTGCTAGAATTTTGTAGGTTATTGTTCCAGTCTAATAGAAGTGCATCTATACCCCATTGTTCAAAAACTGGAATAAACTTTGAGGCGGACACTCTAACCATTTAGGCCACCGGTGGGGTATCAACTTAAGTTGTGCTTCAGTTAATATTTGAGAGGTTTTATTTTTTTAAAGTATTCATTGGAATTACAACAAAAAATGTGCTCGTCATGTCTTTTGGACTTAATCACTATTTTGGGGATTATTGTGAATTCAGTTAATGACATTTTAGATTATATCTTTGTGATAATCAAGATTATAGCACATCAGCACTATTCCAGGCTATTTGCATATTCAAAAAAAGAATTAATTCGGAACACCGCTCGAATTCATTTTCGGAATTCTTTATAGTTTTGGACTTGTGATAGAACTTTTAGGACTATTTGAGATTTAATTCACAATATTGTAGGTTATTTTTAAAATTGTAATTATAGCTTATAAGGAAATAATTATTTATTGAATTTTAAAAACGTGTTGGTTTAGTCCCTTTTCTTTACTTAGTTTAAGACCATAGAGTCATAACATAAAATCATAGGCTCGTCCGGGATGCAAATTGTAAAATATATTTTGGAAAACTACAATTTGTTTTTTAAATTTAAATTTACTTTGTTTAGAATTTTTTTTTAATTGCAGATATTTCAATTTCACATATTTGAGAATTGTTTTAAGAACTCTTGTTCTGCCCATATTCATATATTTTTTTCAGCATTTCCAAATCATATAGATTTGTTGGTAGCAAATATTTAAGCTGAACTAAATCGTACCTTATTAAGTTTGTATGAGGTGGTAAAGTAGACAGAAGTAAACGTGGTATACTAGTATCCCCGTATAATGAGGGGAGATTAAATATGATTAATTCATTCATTGGGTATATTAAGACATGTTGGGTTTAGTGATTACTGGAACACGAGGATGGAGTTGGCAGAACCTAGTCAATACAACTATATTCAGAAATATAAGAAAGGATATTTGGAATTTAGGTAGGAGGAAATTAGCAGACTTTTTGTAAGCTCATTAAAAACAGTTTCTGGAGAGATGTAATGTTGGCATATTAGCATTGTAGAGAAGAACTGCAAAGTCCAAATAAGTATTTATCCCCAAGGTTTTTAAAAAAAAAAACAAAAAAAAACCTTGTTCCACCTAGAATGTTCTATTAATACCAATCATGGAAAGAATCCGGCTTTGAAGTTCTTAACGACTTAGATGATGATCACATTAATTTAATACCTTTTCAAATGATAAGCGAAAAACTGGATTCTACTATTTTAATAAATACTTTTCCTTAATATCCGAATTTCCAAAATCATGGAAAGATGAAATAAAAAGAACATTTAGTCCACAAAACTTGTTAAACAGGGTGATACAATAATAAACATGCAGAAACAAACTCATAGACGTTTGTTGGCAAATATATTTTGAGACAGGCAATAATGCAACACACTGCCAAGTAAGAAACTTGGATACAAGTGTTAAAGAAAAATATAAGTAATTGGAATCGTCAGAGATTACAGCCGAGCGAAACTTTGTACTAAGAATACAAAGTTGATCTCTTTTAATTTTAAATTAATTCATTGAATAATTGTAATTACTAATTTTTGGAAAATAATTAATATGTTAGACGACGACAAATGCGCTTTCTGTAAGAATGAGAACGAAATTATTGAACGTCTGTTCTATGATTGTAATATTATTTCTAAGTTTTTGTACTGTTTTACTTTATGTTTTGCACCTTGTTGTCCAAATATTGTATATTTGTCTAAAAAAGAAATATTTTTAGGAGGTGAACAATTGCACACTTTGTGCAATATCTTGCTTATTTTGGCTAAATATTATATTTACACATATATATTTAATATACACAATCCTTCCATTTATGCTTTCAAGTAAACGGGTGAAATGCATAAGTACATTTAAAAATACACTTCTAAGTTAGATAAAAAAGGACGAATGTATTTAAAAATTGGACCTCAATCATGAATATGTAACTTGTGCAATTCGATAACAAGAACAACTACTGTATTATCGCAAAGTTTATGACACATGGACTCTGTATGTGCAGTGTTTCCTTTTTCTTGTTCTGTGCAATACATTTGATTTTCATAGCTTATCTGATAAGCAGCAGTGTTTAATTAAAAAGTGACCATGGGATGGTGTTCAATGGTAGTCAACCTATTACGGGTATAAATTTTAAAAAAAACAACATCTTTACAAGAAGAATCCTCTAAAGCAGGAATGATTGAAAAAAGAAATTCAACATCTGCTGCAGAAAGATTTCATAGAACCAAGTCAATGTAACTACGCATTCTAGCGCAGAAATCTCATGTGTACCGACCTTAGAAAAATGAACAGTTTCACCAAAACAGATTAATTTCCGATGACAAAATTCAATGAATGCATTGATAAAATTGGAAAGAGCAGAGGAAATTTCGGCATTCGTAACTCCAAATTAACTTTATTGTTTTTAGGTATCACGGTACCAATTGTTTTTCAATATACCTCAATGCTAATGTTTTGTGAAATAAATATACTTTCTGTCCTACTTGGGCATGCATGTCACACACTGTCATATAGAACAATGCTAGATTGTCAATTTGACAATGACATAACCAGGTACCCCATTGCATTTAAGAGAGATAACTCTACTGGAACTAGACAGGGGTAAGAGTTATCTAGTCACAACAAGCACATTTTCAGCCATGTGTACCATATTTTAAAAAAATCATAAAAAATACAAAATATGATCTAGATAGAAATTAACACAAACTCACATGTTGCCAAGAGGCTCAACATTTTTTTAAGCCAAACAGAAAGTACAACTCTTACATAATGCACCAATCACAGCTAGTGTTGTTCTTTAATTCTGAATACAATGTTCCATACACCTTAAGCTCCGCCCACCTGGACTTGCGCAATTGGTACCGTTATACCTATATCAAACCTTAATTTTTCCAATAATCTGTGAAATAGTTCGGGACTGTATAAGTAACAAATATACTTAGTCTCACTTGTGAAAAACAATTTGATGAGGTACTAACCTATGTCTTATATGAATGTGTATAGAAATGTCATTGAGCTGTTTGAACTATTGTTTTCATACTTTTGCTTCACCATCAAAATCATCTTTTGAAATAAAATGAATTCTTTCAACTATGACTTGTATCTTATTCATATCAGCACTTATTGAACTTCACATAGGTGATATGGGATAAATCACATTATGTCATATTATGTAATAACTAGGTCAAAGGTCAATGTACCAAATAGTATGTACCTGTCCTATTTCAAAATGTACAATTCACCTAAAAGAAAGGAATTTATATTTGTTTGGTAGGTGCAGAACTTAACATCAGAGACAGGTGGACATGACCCAATCTTATTATAAAGTATAAGCTTTGACCACTTTACACTATCTGCAGATACAAGAGGTCACTAACCACCAGTCCTCACACAAAGGTCCACCTACCCATCCTCTTTGTAACACAAATAGTAAGCTTTCCTCCTTTGTAATGTGAATAAAATTGTTTCAATAAGCCAATCAGTCACCAAATATAGTAAATCACAGCTTCTAAGTGGTTATGTTGGATTGGGGGGTGAACTTAGGGGAATAAAATACAGAAAAATGCCAAATATAAACACTAAGTATAGCACATCAAATGGAGTTAAAAACAGGAGGAAAGTGTTTATCTAAAAGGGAGAGGTAGCTTATGATAAAGGAATTAAAGGAGGCAAAATCAGCAATGCTGAAAATGAGAAGTGAAAGTTTGATGACCTTACCTTGGACAAATATATGGGGCAGGGCCCAACAGGTCCAAGGACAGCCCAATGACAACTGTGCTATAACATCCCTTACAGGTACCCAAATTTCAAGTGAAGTTGTGTTCATTTCCATCTAATATGAAAGGGTGAATAATTTAGATAATATAGATACATATAAAGTATATATCTTCTACATAAGAATTTAATAATAATTGGCATAAGATAGAGAGAAACTTATCTCAGATCCAAACAGAACATACCTTATCAGTTTTCAAACTTGTAAACTTTACTGTAAGAAATTATTAAATTGCTTCTACTTACATTTGCATCAAGATAGAGGGCTAATATAATACTTCACAAATCTTCTCTTTATTTTCATAACCAGTCACTGAAAATGTGAGATTTTATTTCCTTGAAATGTTATGACTGGTGTAAGGGAGATAACTGAATGATATACATAAGGTGTGGTAACCTCTAATACAGTATCCCTGTAATATAGATGAGTTCATCAACAACCTGTATTAACTTCATTGCAATTTAATTATCTCAAAATACATTACTGATAAAGTGAGGACCTAACATTTAAACTCCTATATTTAGTGGAGACCTCAAGAGTCATGTAATTTTAATTTCTAAGATGACGCAGCTCTTTCATATCACATAGTTCATATTTTCTACAATGCCAGCCATGTAGAGTGCAGCCTTCCATAACCATGCAGATATCATCTCATGCCAATTTGGATTCTTGCGATGAGATGCAAAGTTTCAAGAACAGTGTGGATTTGAATGGAATGAATACGCACTGTGTGACTAAAATGGTTATCATTCTGTAAAGTTGGACTAAACATGGAAATTCCACAAGAGCAGCTTGACACAAAGAAATAGGATTAATTGAAAGTCAATAGTAGATTATAATTGGGCTTATACAAGTGCCAATGGGAAATGCTGACTTAAGGAAACTGTTTTTGTTTGTTGGTATTCACTGCTACTTCAACAAAAGGGAATGCAAGAGAACTGGACTAACTACATGAACAATTTCAAAGCAGGAAAGTGTAAAAAAAAAAAGGACAATTAGAGCAGGACAATTCAAATCAAAGTGGGAAGAAATACCATATCCTTAATAAATTACCTAAAAATTACTCATGCCAGAACATCCCACATGGTACAAGTGATCTATCTACAAGTGTGCTTAGAGTGTTCTCTATCCTGGTTTATGGCATGCCTTGCAAGAACAAGATAGCTGTTTTTGTACACATGATTTTTCATCTTTTGCAGGTAAAATAGCCAATATTTGGCCAAAATCAATTATATTATGTTTACATAACTTATTTTGTTGCATGCATTCCAATCTAGGAGGTAACAGCACATACATAAAGGCATCAGGTAACACAAGCCTATATCTATCATAGCTATAGTTATCAAAAGTCCCCATCCAAAGCCAACTTGTGCTATTTTCCGAAGATTTCATACATTTTATTCTTAAAGAACTTTCAATATTTGACCAAAACTGTTCAGTACACATTTGTTTTCCTACATCAAACTAGTATAGTTCATAAATGCCGCCCACATGTATGCGTTTCTATGGATACACTGTGAAGCTATTCTTTCCTTTAGGTATCACGGTACCAATTGTTTTTCCATATACCTCAATGCTAATGTTTTGTGAAATAAATATACTTTCTGTCCTACTTGGGCATGCATGTCACACACTGTCATATAGAACAATGCTAGATTGTCAATTTGACAATGACATAACCAGGTACCCCATTGCATTTAAGAGAGATAACTCTACTGGAACTAGACAGGGGTAAGAGTTATCTAGTCACAACAAGCACATTTTCAGCCATGTGTACCATATTTTAAAAAAATCATAAAAAATACAAAATATGATCTAGATAGAAATTAACACAAACTCACATGTTGCCAAGAGGTTCAACATTTTTTTAAGCCAAACAGAAAGTACAACTCTTACATAATGCACCAATCACAGCTAGTGTTGTTCTTTAATTCTGAATACAATGTTCCATACACCTTAAGCTCCGCCCACCTGGACTTGCGCAATTGGTACCGTTATACCATAAAGTGATGTCATTTGGTATGAAAGGTTCTCCTTCAACGTTCGAGCGTTTAATGAACACGATTACATCTGAGCTGTATAATGTTGAAGCGTGCATTGATTACATCTTCATCTACAACGACACATGGAAACTCATTTGGAAAACATTCGAAAATTCTTTAATCGACTCATTGATGCAAGGTTGACAATTTAATTTAGGTAAAAGTTAGGTTTCTTTTGCCGTGCTTGTGTTACACGTTAGGACATATCGTGGGACGCGGTCAAGTTAAACCTTAAAAAGCTAAGACCAAGGTTATCCCTGGATATCCTGCTCCTATCTGTAAAAGGCCGATGATGCGATTTTTGGATATGGCTGGATATTATAGGAAATTTTGCTCCAATTATTCCGTAATTGCGGAATCTCTGACCAATTTGTTGAGTAAGAAAACCAAGTTTCATTGATATGCAAATGTCAGGCGTTTTTTTTTTTCTTCTATAATTTAAAGACCACACTGAACAGTACACCAGTTCTTTCGGCTTCAGATTTGAATTTAATCATTTAAAATGTCTGTTGATGTAATTGATGCTGAGGTTGGTGGAGTGTTGATTGGTAATGATCATCAAATGTGCTATTTTTCTATTTAAAAATTAAAGAAGTACCAAAAATTATTCCACATTTGGGTTTTCTCATATTGGCTTCACAACACTTCTCGAATTATTGTATTCAGTGATCACAGCCTCTAACTTTATTAACAAAATGACAAGCGAAAATCAGAGATTGTGAAGTTGGAATTTGATGTTGCAGGAATACGATTTGGACAACAGATACATCAGAAAGGTTAAAACATTCATCAATAAGATTATTTTGAATTACATATATGCACATTTATTGATTTCAATTCTTTATCAGCCAATGTTTGTTGAGATTTAGAGAAATTTTCTATGCTCTAGAAAACAATATCGAAGTAATTAAAATTTCCAACCACATTAATATTATTTCTGGTTACATTTTATGTTTCGTCTTGTCTTAAAGTACCATCTTTTCTAAAGACCCTAAGATTATTTTTATCAAGGTTAATATTTAGATTCCATATATTACAGTTATCGTACAAATTATCCACGAGATAATGGAAACCCTCAATGTTTTCTACTTAATAATTTAACTCGTCAATAGAGAATGAACACAGCTCTTTGGAAATATATCCCGGAGATTGCAATATTTCCAGATCTTTAATAAATACGAGAATAGTACCGCTGATTAAATTTCCCCCTGTATGAAACCAACTCCATATTTAAAAAGCAGTATTAATTTTCCAACGTGAAACATCTTGTAGCTACACTGTACGTAGAACAAAGAACACATTGTCTGAAAATCATCAACCACAAACCATTTCTGTTTATAAACACGATCAAATGCTTTTAAAACTCAACACAATCTGAAAAACTATTTTGACTTTGATACTTATTAATACTTTGATACTTATTAATCAAGCAACGTAAAACAAAAATGGCATCAAAAGTTCACAAGAAATTCTTGAAAGCAAATTGAGCATTCGAATATGCTGTAACATATTTTTTAGCCCAATTGAGACTTCTTTAATTTAAAATAGTAAATAATTTTGAAAAGCAACTTTATAGAGTAATACTTCTTTCATATTCTGAATTACAAACCTAACAAGATTAAAATATAGGTAAAATTACCCTTTCGTACACTGCGTTGAAAAATGACTACTTTGAAATATTGCATTCAATATTACGATATTTTTATATCTAAATAACTGATGGTAGTGGTGGTGGTGGAACTGGTGACCGCAACGTCGAAAATGGTTGCGGCATCGATGATAATTGCCGTTATTATTATTATTATTATTATTATTGTTGTTGTTGTTTATATTTTAATTCTTGGTTTCCAGATGAATTGAATGGGTGGGTGAGTGAATACAATCTTTCCTTAAAAATCATTTCGACTCTTTTCATACAATTACGACTTTTGCTTCCGAAGTTTTTCATCACTCACAGTGTATGTCATTGTAACCATGTTTACTTACTACAGTATCTGCTACATAGATACCGAGTTTGTATTGTCACAGTCCAGTTGGACTAATGGAAATAAATAAATCTTTGTATCATCACAGTCCAATTGGACTAATGGAAATAAATAAATCTTTGTATCATCACAGTCCAATTGGACTAATGGAAATAAATAAATCTTTGTATCATCACAGTCCAATTGGACTAATGGAAATAAATAAATCTTTGTATCATCACAGTTCAATTGGACTAATGGAAATAAATAAATCTTTGTATCATAACAGTCCAATTGGACTAATGGAAATAAATAAATCTTTGTATCATCACAGTCCAATTGGACTAATGGAAATAAATAAATCTTTGTATCATAACAGTCCAATTGGACTAATGGAAATAAATAAATCTTTGTATCATCACAGTCCAATTGGACTAATGGAAATAAATAAATCTTTGTATCATCACAGTCCAATTGGACTAATGGAAATAAATAAATCTTTGTATCATAACAGTCCAATTGGACTAATGGAAATAAATAAATCTTTGTATCATCACAGTCCAATTGGACTAATGGAAATAAATAAATCTTTGTATCATCACAGTCCAATTGGACTAATGGAAATAAATAAATCTTTGTATCATCACAGTCCAATTAGGCTAATGAAAGTAAATTAGACCTTGTGTCGCCACAGTCCAGTCGAGGGAATGAAAGTAATTAAGTACTTGCATCGCCACAGTCCAGTTGGGCTAATGGACGTTAATAAATCTTTCAATATATTATATACCTGGGCCGAGTACTAAAAATCCAGTTCACACACACTTGACACTAATCTTTTTCAGAAATCAGCTCAATAATAAATGTTATTTATCTGTTAAATAAAACTTTTGTACGTATATAAAAGCACGGCATTTAGGTATTTGAAATGGATACATCCACATGTTGAAAAGAACAAAAAAGCACGACCAGTCACTTATGTTAATGCTGAAAAGCCTGTACAAGATAGCCTCCTCTGGCAAAAAAATGACCGCCTTACAGAGGGGAGTGTTATATCAGGTTAATTTTATGGGAAATTTATTACCTGTAATGTGTCTTTCAGATATGCCTATTTTAGTGGATGGCATTGACAATGAATTGTACACTACAATTGTAAAATTCAGCACACGATGAGGTGCTGAAAATTTTACCCAGGTTACTTAGAAGTATTCGGCCACTAATTATCTGTGTTATCTGCCAATGGTTAAGTACTGGAAAATAGTGTGTTTGACAGATTATGTATATATGTGTGCACTCGCGTATAAATGTGTACGTGTGTGTATGTGTGCGTACTAAATCGTTAGTAGTGGTACGAGAGTATTTGGGGTCTTACAAATTAGCATTACGTCGTAGGTTAACATGATGGGACGCCATACGGGAAATCCTATATTAAATTTATCCACAGTTGTAACATTGGATTGCATTATAGCTTCAGGCGTGTATGGTAATGTTAATATATTATCTACAGTCCAACAAATACCTTTAATATTCAATACAAGTTTTTAATTACTATCCAAACACCCCCTCGACAATCCAGCGCCCGCTTTTTGAATATTATCCAAACATACACCGCATATACAATACTGCAAACTCTTTTTGGTTACTATCCAAACACACACCCCTACCATCCTATGAAAAATGTTGACACACATACTTTCATACAAACATTTAAACATAGTATCACACACAAGAAAGGCTAAGGAATTATTTACAGACACACAACTATATCCTTACATACAACAACACGCTATCACAACAGAATGAGTAAACGGGGACTTTCGGTTGTCAGCAAACACAAAACAAAACTCTTTTTCCCAAAATGAGTAGTATCTCTTTTTCCTAGTGATCCGAGTGGCCCTGAAAAGGACCGTTAAATGTAATGTTAAAATGGTCAAGGGAAAAGGGTTGACAGTTTTTAGGGACAGGGAAATGTAATATTAAAATGGTGAAGGGATAAAGAGTCTACAGTTAATGGGGATAATTGAAAATGTAATGGTAAAATTTTAGGTAAAATCCAAACACACCGTATACACAATCCAAGGAACATTTTGACTACTATCCAACACCCACGTTTTGATTACTATCCGACACACCCGCTTGTACTATCCCTTTATACTATTATACACACTGTCGTCTGTGTTGATGACATAGCCTTGAATGTCTTTAGATTCGCGATGGAGAAGTTCATCTTTAGCGCACATCCCGAAATTCAACAAAGCTTTGTAGAAACTGCAAGACAGAAGGTAATTACGTTTCCAAGTATGCATTCCTTTATGTTTTCGCAGGTAATGATATATCATCAATACGCGCGTGACATTTTTTTTGATAAGTTCTGTCAAGCAAGTTGATGAACCACATTTAGTCTCCGTACTCTGTTGCAAGACAGCTTCCATGTGTTTGGTCCCAAGAGAAGTCAATGGAGGGATTGGATGGTCACGCAAACTTTAACACCACTTTCTCAAAATAAAAAAATGCATGGAATTTTTTATTTGAACTGCTCTGGCATCTTTCCATGGATTGTTGATGTCATCTATGAGATCTTTGACTTTCAGGTACAGTTATTTCAAACCGAGGTAGTCTTGCAATTTGATATTAACTTCAGTATCGGCTGCGTTAATCAAAGACGACACAGGATGATATTCTAACTATTGGGATTCTTACATTTTCAATTCTTTCCCAATGTATTCCCCGTTTGTTTTTTATTATTATAGTAATCTCACCTCTTATATCGTTATTTGTATTGTCGTTACAAAGGACTGTTGAATTAAGCTTGTCTTCTAAGAATATTTTTAGTTCCATTGCGATCCCATTGTGTGCTTCCTGTAACATAATAACCTCAAAGTACGTTTCTTTGGCTAACAATTCTACTTTCGTTTTATTTATCCCATTACTGTTTATCGTCGCAATTCGGAAGTTTGTTCCTTCCATTTTTCCTGCACTACACCAGGTGCCGCATCACTTAGCTCTTTACTTCCTATTTATATTTGTAAATGAAATATGTGGGGGCTTATATTATTTATTTTATCTTAATAGGGTTCTGGACTGTCACCAGAGCCTCTTTTGATTTTTGCATTTCTTCCTCAGTTTTTTCTTCAATTTCTGTGTCTGTGTCCTTTTCTAAATCTGTTACGTCCTTTCTGTCTTTAATTTCTTCGCTTTCCTTGTCATTTTCGTCCTCCGTTTCCATTTCTGAATCTGAGTCATTGTCCTTGTCGTTGTCTTTTATCTTAGTCTCAGTGTCGTCAGTCTGTCTGTTTTCATTTTTGTTGTTGATTTTTTTTCTGGTTAAATTCATAGCCATAACCGGCGGGATTATTGTTTATTTTGTCTTATTTGCTTCTCTTTCTTATAAGCTCAACTCACCATCCTGGGAGGAGCTTTGTGGGAAAGGTGTGTGTTTTCTTTAATGGTGGGCCGGTGTTGATGTTAAGGGTTTTGTCCCGATCAGGTCCACCGGTCCCACTTCTGTTTGGATTACTATCTCTTCGTTTTCTGATGGGGCCTCATCTTTACCCATGTGTGTGGGATAGAAAGGATTTGAACTTAGAATGTCAACCCCGTTATCACTAGGTCCGGGCTTGCACGTTTTTTTGGGGGTGGGGTGGGGTGGGTGTGGCAAAGTCTAAGTTGGTTGATGATTAGCCTGTCAAATTTTGGATGGGGATTGGGTTTTACTAGTAATACATATTGTATTAAGAACACCATTTGATAGTAGGATATACTTGCACAAGAGAATGTGGGCAGTATGTTTTTACTGACAGGAACACGTTTCACATTTTCAGCTTGTGAATCTTTTTGTATACAAAAAGAACAATTGCATCCTTTACGACATAGAGATTTTAAATAATGGTACCTGAGTGCTATATAGAAAGCTGATTAGTTTGAAAACGCTAAAATGGACGGAAGACATTCCTGTAAATGGACAGTTTAGAGAAGCCAAGTGAAAATCCACCTCCTAAGCTGAGAGAACGCTTTTACAACTACTTTGTAAAGATTCAAGCGAAATTCAAAGAATACTTTACATCTGAAATGGATGATATTTTTTAATCATTGGTACATAAATGTTATAAGAAGACAGATTACTTTGAAAATAATCAAATGGTCAGACATTGATCGACTGAGAAGACATTATAAGGAGTTCCATGACACTAATTCTTCTGTCTCCAGTGTTTCACCAAATTATTTGGAAGAAAACCAATGACACTGTTGAAGAAGCATTTCATTTTCAAGTGCACGTACTTTTAAATGAACTGTGATTATACGAGATGATAATTTTGTACGCCATGTCGTTTATGTTAGCATTTGTTTACCAACATATTCTGTGTGGCAAATTTATGAACAGTACATTCGAAGATATGACATGTATTAATATATACTAAGGTGATAATTGTATCCTTTCTAGTAACATAAATGCAAGTCACATCATCTTGTTCTCTCCTTCGCTTTCTCTCTTTCTTCCTGAATTAAGAGGCGATGTAATGTCATGCTGTCTGCACGTGTCGTCATGTGACCTATTGTCATGCGTTGTTTGCCAGCTTTAGAGTCCGTCACCAGCATAGATACAATCGACATCGTTCCCTGTAGTTTAGTCTACTCGGTAACTAACCTTTATCGTCCACAAATAGGTTGCATCATGCCTTGGGGTTCATAATATGTTGGTTTATAGAAGAACGAAAATGTAACGCGTACTTGTGACCGAGTAACCGACATCCAAGAAACTAGTGCAAACTAGAACAAGGGAGAGAGGGGGGGAAGAAAGGTGGTGTTGCGAGAAATATGTGTACCTTTTTAAATGTTTGTGCTATTTGTTTTGCATTCACACTATCCCGTATTGAAATTGACTACTTTCTCACTAAGATAAGTATATAGTATCGCGATTTTGATTGCCTGACCAGGTCGAGTTGCCAGCATTAGAAAATCTGGATTATTGCGAGACGCAAAGCGTCCAGTTGATGCTGACAACGATATTGATCTAGCAATCAAAAGTCGCATTACTGTGATGATTACGTTTTTGTTAAATGCCCATCACTTTTGAGACAATTGTTATATTTATAATTTCAAATTCATTTTAATGAAAGCTCACCAGTGTTACCAATTATACGCTTCCGTAAATGGGTTGTAAAGCGCTCTCCGTTACGGATCACTGCCATCTCACCTCTGTCTGGGTGGGTTCGAGTCTAGGATTCGGCCAATGTGGGTATGTGATAAAGCTTGCCAGTAGCTTCTCGTGTGTTGGTGGTTCTTCCCGGGGTTTTCCCAGGTTCTTCCTCCACCATTAATACTGGCCGCCATGCATAGCCTATCGTGTGCTGAAAAATGGCGTTAAACCGCACAACAACAACAACTTGACAGTAATGTTTTTGGTACGCGGTTTCCGAACGTGATCTTCTTTGAGGCGGACCTCTTGGCTCTATTATCTACTTTAAAAAAATGAATAACTGTTTTTAACCTTTGAGTTGACAAAATCGTGAATTGGCCCGTTCGTATATTTTACATATAACGCATGTTTTTTAACCGAGGTTGCTGTGAGAGATTTGTTTGCTGCTAGTGTTGGCATTCCATCGCTAGGTACACTGCTTTTGAATCCAGGAAACCTCGAGGATAAAGTAGCTCCAGCCTTGTTTGAGAGTACAGTGTATGATAATACAGAACAAGAAGACGACAGTGTCGTTTTACTACATTTAGTTTTTGTTGTCACGAGTTGAAGGTGTCATTTAGTTTTTGTTGTCTTAGGTGAAATTATTAAATACATGATACGATTTACGTGACGACCAACTGGTGGAGGAAGAACCCGGGATAACTCCGGAAAGTTCTACCGACCCACGGGCAGCTAATGGCAAGCTGACTGACATGACCACGTTTGGACTAGACTCGAAACCACCTGGACAAAGGTGAGATGTCAATTATCTGTTAAAACGAGCGTCTCGGACCACTCGGCACCAGCCCCCCTTCCCGCTAGTCGGAAGTGACGATAAAATTCTGGCTCTTTCTAAAGTAGAATATTGGAGAAAAAAATTCAAGTTCATGTCACCACGTGCAATTAACCACGTAGATAAAGACCAAGTTTCTCCCATTAGTAACAAAGTCTACCGGCAGAAAAGAATGTACAAGAAGTCAGTATAAGACCATTTCTTAATTATAAGTGCTGAGTGTTGAAACCATCTCATCTAATGATATTTTCCAGCCATAGCAACAGTTTCAAATTAGCTGCTGTGGTGGATCTACTGTATTTCAGATTTGGCACCAATTTTTTTTGTAAAACCAGCAAGATTTCATTTAAGACCAACAAGAAGAAATCGCAAGAAATCTTCTGGTGAAACAACATGTTGATACGACTTTCCATTTTGGAAGAGCAACGGTACATTTTTAAGATGGCTGTCATGGTGACTATATTCAAGCAAAAAGGCTTGTTTGTTATAAGAAGTCCTCAGTATCTTCTTTTAAATGTATAGTGTATCTGACTCAGAGTAACCAATCTCGCTAATGTACAGTAAAATACTTTGCAAATAAAACAATGAGAGAGGCCATGTCAGGCAATGCAGAAGAGAGATCACAACTGCAGACGTAACAGTGAGTTCTCCCGTGAAAACAGACATGTCTTTGTGCGTATAACGACTGACAAAAGTATCCTACGACTCAAATTGATTACATAGATAACTAATATAGTGAGCTAACCATTTCATCACTTTTCATTATAGCTATTTTCGTTTTTTGAAAGATACATACTGTGGTGCTCTATATGAGAGATTAGTAAACTTAAATCTGACTATAAAAGTGTGTCTTCCTTTACTACCATTTCCACATCACATCACCACCATCCAGGTATGAGTACTACATACAAGTTGTTAGAACCTGTACAGCAGCCTTTAAACACATACATTTCTAATTTGAAAGGTCACATATCTACCGTGATGTGCATGTGATATAATTGACTTTGTAAGACAAGGTCATGCTCAGAATTGTCAATACTGACCCAAATGGATTACATAGTCTGGAACGCGTCACAAATTTGGCAGAATACTGACACGAATGGGATTACATAGCCTGGAACGCGTCACAAATTTGGCAGATTACTCATCCAATGGGCTTAATTAGTCTGAAACCCGCTCTAAATTTTTGTCATTCCTCGTATTTCTCCAGTGGAATGAACGGAATGAAAGTCTACTAAACCCAAAGCAAAAATACACATGCTTTTAGTCTTTAAAAAGAAGTGTCAAGAGTAGACGCAAGATATTTTAAGATTGTCGGGTTTTCCTACTGTAAAGCAAATCATAATTTTATTTTGGAAACTAATTATACAAACCTTAAATCTGAGCAATTTTCAACATCATTATCGCACTGAGAGATCGTATCCATAATTAGAATCAGCCCATTCTGCGAAATAATTAGGGTAATAAAACGAAAACATTCCATGGACTCCAGCACATAATGATGGCTAGTTCAGACTCTTATAGTCTGGTTCCCTGACATCTCTCCACTCCGTTACTCTTCGAAATAACGGAGTGGAGAGAGGTCAGGGAACCAGACAAAGATAGTTACATGGGTTGTCCCAGTAGATGGCAAGGCCAAGAACAGATCATAGCGTAAATCGTTTGCATTAAAACATCTATGCACTAACATTTATGCGATCGATCATCACTGTTTAACTCGTCGACCATACACAAAAACAGGAAGTGAAATGATACCAAGCCTAGCTTTTCGAATTTATTTATTTGCAAGTAGATTGAAACGTGATGCTTTTCAGGTATGTCATGTTTATTGCAAACAAAAACATATTTTTTTAAAAATAGTTCATATAACTAAGTATAGCTGAAACAAAGTTAATGGTTACAGGCATCTATAGCCTGCGGTATGCATAGATGCTGTACAAAGCCTTTACAATCGACTGGAAAGTTTGTATTTGCCTTTGAAGGGTATGCATTACACTTGAACCAATCGTATTATTCATTTCAGCAAAACGATGACGTAATTTTGGGCGACAATGCACTGACTCCAAAAAGCCAGGCACAGCATAACGAAACAACACTGCTATAGAACTGTGGTACTAACGTATTAACGATCGATCTTAGCTAAGCAGAGAAAGCGGAGCTCGATGTTAGCTGAAATTCGTAGAGACCGATCCAAATGAATGAAACTTTCATGCCTGCATGTGTATGTGCATTTTGTATGCATGATGGTGCACATACGTGTACGTACGAATGTATGTACTTATGTGTGCGTGCATATATGTATGTATATATGTATGTATCTGTCTATGCATGTATGTATGTATGAATGTATGTTTATATATATGTATGTGTGTGCGTGCGTGCGTGTATGTATGTATGTGAAGCACATTAACATATAGAACAAAAGATCTTAGATGCACAAGAAGAAAAAAAAGATATGCGATTCTTGTGTTGAGTATCTTTTGGACTGATACACGAGTGGAGGAGAAAATATGCGATCATAAGGTGATACTGCAAATCAGTTTCATGTGTAACTTAACAATTTGCATAAATATTTATTTTGCACAATAATAAGAATGTAATGCATGTATTCATTGGTCATTTATTCAAGATATATTTGCTAACAAGATACAAAAATACATGTAAACAACAACAGTAATTCAATTTATGATAAATATGAAATGTTGCCATCAACATAACTATATACATTAACTGATAAACGTTTTAGTACAAGGTATCAACCCATCAAGGTCAAAGCCTGCAGCTAAATACTTGCATACTTAACTCGGCGACAAAATGGTTGCAATACTTGCAAGTTGTCAGCAACTTTGGATTACATATCACACGTGAAGACTTTTAGCTCCGATTAAAATAAATCATCACAAATTAAGACTGATATGTCTGAGCCATTTTCACATGATCGTGTCAGATATATTTGCTTCAAGAAGGTCACGCATACCACCTTGACTGTAGCTGTATATGTCTATCCATATCAAGTGGCATGTGTCCTGAATTTTACCCATTAAATAACATAACTGACACGATAAGTTATCTCCCTTGCTTTAGATTGTTGAAAATGTTCGTGTCTACGTGACATCGGAGTTTTCTTGTTCGATGAAGCACTGCGTTGACTTGGTCGCATCTCCCTTGTGATGAGGATGATTTAACCTCAATATACAGGCAGAAACTCTAATGCAGATATTTTTTGGTATTTTGGTTCAACCTGTAAACATGAGAGAAAAATATGGTAAAAATAGTTGACACAAGCGAAGGCCAGAAATTTTATTTATTTATTTACACTTTATTTAACGAGGCGATGCAGTTTGCAATAGGTCAGTCTTCCCTTTAGGACACGAAATATTTACATAAAATATAGAGAACAGTAAACAAGTAGTATCAGGCAAAATGAAAGGTAAATAATGCATACCTTTAAGTTCTTTCTCTTGCACGTTTTTTTTCCCTTAACAATATCAATATTCATTTTGACAAAAGCCGTCTCTGTTATTTTGAAAATAGAACATCAGCTCAGTAACTAATGATTTGCAGGCACCTTTATATTTAATAAGTACCTTTAATGAATCAACTCTTGTAGCTTAGTTGTCAGTCTGGTGGAAGTTCAATCACTCGTTGAGGCCAAATGTCTTCAAGGAATGCATAGCTCGTATCGTCTTTATTCCGTTCATCTTTCGGTGGATATGTCACCAGTAAACAGCTGCAGTCCACACTGGCTCTTGTCACTGGCGTGGCTTTTTTGCTTTTCTGATGCCTTTTCTTTTCCCCAAAATGCAACATGGCCGCCAGTTTTTCAGCGCTGCCAACCTGCAAACACAAATACATTTTAATGAGTTTCTTTCGTAATCACGGGTATTTCGGTGGAGAGGGCAAGTGATATAAGAGGAGTTCTCTGCAGGGAAGTAGTGGCTCCACTAAAAAAAAGTAGTTCCCTGGCGTTTCACACCCTCGCGCAGCCACTGAATGTTGATAGAATCATTATATATATATATATATATATATATATATATATATATATATATATATATATATATATATATATATATATTCTTCTGAACAGCTAAATAGCTACATTAACATATATAATTATAGAATCTAGTGATCCCATTTCATGATAATATGTGAGAACTATTTTCCTTTCACATAACAACAGCGGGTGTAAATAAAACAAAGTTCTTACCTTCAGTAGCTGTATCTCATTTTCCCAACAGTAGGCTTCGATCAGCTTATGCTGAATGTGGACAGACACGTCCGTAGATGCTGACAATGGCAAAATACACAGTCTCACTTTGTCAGGATTCCTGAAAACCACACAGAATCTCAATCAGACAATGAAAAATGGCCAGGAAGAAAAGAAATGAACGTTAAGGAAGTAATGAACCGCTCCGGTGGCCTATTGGTACAAACAGCTGCCTCGCTTGGCGTTCAGCATTAAAAGGTTAGTGTTAGGACTAGTCGGCCTGGTGTCAGGATAATGTGACTGGGTGGGACATCATGCTACATGTCTGCGGCATGATGCCCCAGTGCTAGACATCACTATAAACTGCCACATTGCTGACATCGTAGCGATATGACTGAAAACCTTTTAAAGCTACGTTAAAAATCAAAATCACATCACATCACATAAGGATGCAATGTACTTATTATATTACTGAAGTAGATACAGATACGACTTCGTTATGAATTATAAATAATTTAAGGCACATAATGGTTGTTCTTTGGAAAAGTCAACAATGAAACACGAGTACGAAGGGGAAATGGGTCATTAAAACTGTAGCATCCTGCTCTCCACATACATCACCTGCAGCTACCTTTCCATGAAAAATGTTTATACTGATTTACTGCCCCACCCACCCTACCCCGAGATATTTTCGGATATTCTAGAATTCGTTACAGTATCAAGCCAATTACTATCTCAAATGCATGCTTTTCCCGCGGTTGTTATCAGTACATTTTCAAATAATCTAGTATTTAATTTCAAATAAAATTATTTAATATAATGTAAAATGTTACTTCAACTACTTACATTCGGAAAACATTTGCACATTCAAATATTCCACTGGTTAGCCTTCCCTCGGACATTGCTTTCAGCAATACCGTCTGCAGAAACTCCGCAGTTTTTACGTTCGTTGTATCTCTGTAATGAAAACCGAGTAGTATCGATTAAGAACAATTAATCACATCGTAACTGCATCAAATTAAACACGTGCGCTCTTGCTTGCTGAAAGGCATTTCATAGTACACATTTTCTTGTGAACACAAAATGTGCCATAGAAAGACGCAGCCACATGACAATATAGCTCCCATGCGCACGTTTGTCATCACGTGACCCGGTCACATTTTTTTTGAAAACCGCAAAGGAAGGCAAATGTGGAGTTTTTTATATGTAGATTTGACAACTGTCGATATTTTAAATCATGCATTGTTTTATGAGACATAAGTGTCGTTCACTGCTGGTTCAGTCCTGTCTCACAATGGTCATCTTATTGCAGAAGCAAGTTTTATATTTTCTCAGAGATAGTGTCAAATTCTTCGTTCACGATACGTCTTGTAATTTAATTTTTTTTTAGAGTCGTTCTTTATCAGTTCACTCAGAAAGAATCTTCTTTACCTTTTAATAAAAAAAAAAACATGTTAATTTATCTAACTGCTACAGCATTGAATATATTGGGAAGAGCAGACGAGTTACAAAGAACTTAATATACAGAATCTAAATCATTATTTGATCAGTAATTCATGCCATAGAAACCTCTTTAGTACTGAAAATCACACTTACAAATCGGTTTTCAGCACAGTTTCCTCCACATCGTCTGGTAACGTCATTTTATTGGTAATTAATCCCTTTGTGAAAGAGTAATCCGTCAAAGTGATAATCAGAACAGTAGTTATGCGGCGTTAGGCGTTAGGTGTGGTGTAATCTACTCGCTCAGGCAATGGAATGCCGACTACCAAGGGGATCTATAAAACTGTTATCCGGTCGAGGGCTTTTCCCAGAACACCTCCAATGATTGGCTATCAGCTTAGGGTATGGCTCTTTCTTAATAGCGCATAGTAACAAATAAATTATGCAACATTTCTCTATTTCCTTACCTCGATTTGTATAAAAATATATTAACTAAACTACAAAAGACGATGGGCATGCAAAATTATGCAGGGCCAATTCAATGATAATTGCAAAATTATGTGACCTATTTATGACGAAAAACTCAATTCTCCTTACCGTTCTCTTTATCTCGTGGTGTCATGTGATACGAGCGGAATCCCCGTCCAAACGTGTAGTACAGTAAACTGTTCTTGGTATTGCACAATCCTTTGCTGAGTCAGGCGGTGCAGTTTTGTATCCGTTAAAACCAACACATCAGTCTTGGAGTCCATGGCAAAGAAAATTCTGAACATGATTTATTTTGCTTGCCATTGGTGAAAGCTAGTTCAGTTATTCTTTTTTAGTTTTCGTCAGCAGTTTGTAGTATAAATAATACAAATAATATGCCCTTTCAGACTTTAAATTGGAAGCAAACATTTAAAATAGCGGAATCAAATTATTTAAAGAGTATAGGGGAAAGTGATCTTATAGTTTTACAAGTTCCACTTGTTTTATTTTGAAATTGCTGGATATAAGTTGAAATTTGCTAACATGATGGTTCGCGCCATGTATCTATAAATAGCCATGACCACCCCCAACCATCTTACATTGTGACCTGTACAACGTGTTCCATTTAGTTTGAGTAACTTCATGTTGTACGAAGAAGGGTCCATGAGGAAGAATCTGTGATTAGATGTTCCGGTGAAACAGTTACAATATTGAATCTCTTTGCACGACTTTTGTTTATGTTGTCGTCGTCGTTCTCGTGAAAATTATGGTGTATGAGAAGAAAGAATGATGGTGCAACTGTCGATAAAAAAGACAACTATTTAAACCCCCAATGCCGCCGTTTATCATAAATTTTACCATTCTTCCAATCTAACTAAAGTTTGGAAGGAAGGAAATAACCGTTCTTTGAAGTAATCAAGATGTTAGGTTTAAGTATTTACTTTAGAAATAAGAGGCGCCACCCCTTCATTGAGTCACCGAAGTCGGTCGTAACTTCAATCTTTTTAGGGAGTGCTTCAAACTATTGATGTGATTCATTCGATAAATTCCGCTAGTGCCTAATCTAATCACAAGAACAATTTGACTCAATGATGCACTAGACCAATATCTTTCAAGATTCAGTATTATTCAGATGGTTTGGCGCATACAACTTTTTGCACGAAACTGCGGCTATGGGGCTTTATTAAAAGATCTCTTGGAATGATTTGAAGATCTTACTTTTGGGGGATTCTAGAGAGAGAGAGGGAGAGAGAGAGAGAAAGTATCCAATGTGGCAGTTTATAGTGCTAACACTGGAGCGTCATGCTTCAGGCATAGGTCATCATGTCCCACCCATTAGGTCAGCCAATCCTAACACTAACCACTTAATGCAAGTGAGGCAGCTGCTAGTACTATTTCTTTTTTTATAAGTCTTTGGTATGTCTCGACCGGGACTCGAACCCGCGACCTCCTGCATCCGAGGCGGACGATCTAATCATTTAAACCACTGGAGCGATCCTCCAAAGAGAGAAAATCACCATTAGTTTCGAACTGAACGAGGATGTGCAATATTTCTTTGAGCACTATATATTCTTTCCGGACCACTGATAAAATGCCTCCTAAGACTGTATTGATCCCGCATTCAAAAATACAAAAAGAAACACAAAATTATTACTGATATTTGAATATCCAGAATCATAGAATTAATGTTTGTAATTTAGTTAAACAAAACTGCCTATCATCGAGATTTGTTTTTTCTTGTTTTGGGGGAGGTTGTGACGGAAAACTTTATTAACGTAAATGTTGGCAGAAGCATTAGTTCACTGTATTACTTTACTATAAGATATATTTGGCAACAAAAGGAAGACGACGTTATAGTATATACAGCTGTATCCATTGCAATAGTTTTACAGGCCTATCAGCCACTGGAACTAAACGCTATTGCCAGGAAACCTTTTACGTTCCTTACTGCAACGTTATTATCTTCCCTAGCCAATAGTCGTTCTTTCCACATCGACATCCTAGGTTAACGAAGATGAATCACTAATGGCAATAATGTTATTTTTAATGATGAGTCGTCAAGTAACACTACAAAAATGACAACGATGGTGATGTGTCGATAGCAAACGTAGATTATGATTATGACGACGAGAACTTTAAAACTGATTTACAATCAAAAGTTGCAGTAGCATTTCACGATTTGTGTCCTGTCAGAAAATATATATCTTTTTGCATGACAACAGCGATATCTCCCTAACAACAACAACAACAACAACAACAATGATAATAATAATAATACTAGGAACAACAACAACAAGAGCAACTGCAATGGGTCGTCATAGCAAATCCCGATGCATATTCCAACTCTTCAATTCCTACTTACCCCAACCACTTACAATATCTTCCTGCAATCTTTGCATGCATAAAGTCCGGTTGAAAAATATTTGAAAGTGTCAATGTAATTGCATTTTTCTTTGTATATTTGACCTCTACCTGTCCACTCACTGAGATCCTAGAGACCGTAGCCAAGGAAGACTGATGGTCACCAAGAGGGCAACATACCTACACAATTTTGTGAAATTCCATTCAGCGGTCTATGACATGATTATGAAAACGACATGTAGATAGACTGATGGTACAGTAGTATTCCTTGCGCGTTATAAAGCGTGATGATAACAAGACAATGACATTGACAATAACAATGATAATAATGATAATTGGTATTGTTATTCTCATCCTCATCCTCCTCTTCCTTCTTCTTCTTCTTCTTCTTCTTCTTCTTATTATTATTATTATTATTATTATTGAGACATGTTCAACAAATGTTGCTGCTATTGTCTCCAAAACATCTCCCGTTGCCTAATGGTGAAAGCCTCCGCCTCGGATGCGGGAGGTCGCGGATTCGAACCCCGGCTGAGTCATACCAAAGACTTATTAGAAATGGTACTAACAGCTGCCTCGCAAGGCGCTCAGCATTGAGAGGGTAATGTTAGGACTGGTCGGCTTAGTGTAAGGATAATGTGACTGCTGGTACATTATGTTACATGCTAGACATCACTATAAACTGACACACTGCAGACATCGTAGCGAATTGACTGAATATTTTTTTTAAAGCTACGTTAAAAATTAAAATCACACACACACACACAGATACACACACAGAGAGATACACACACATTATATCCCAATGTTTGCTCTTTGTAATTTTCTGAAGTGAAATTAGAGTCCAAAGATTGGTTTACAGATAGGGAAATATTTACATTTAAAATGAACAGTAAATATAAAATTCGTAACAGTTATTTAGTTTTGCTGCATTATCACAGTTGCAACTGTCTAATAAGACCGTTGAATTTACTTCCCTTATAATATTTCCTTACACTGCACGCATGCTTGTAGGACTCGTGGTACTAATTCAACTATATTAAACCAATGTAAACACAATGATTTTTAAAATTTATAACTTTTAATTTCTGAATGCACACGATCAAATCTTTATTTATCAGTGTAGACACTTCCTTGATGACAGCTTCTGTGTAGAGAAAACCATATGAGCCGCGGCATTTTCTGGATCTATATGTGTTTGAAGACTCAAGTCTGTAAAAGAACTGACATTCCATCAATTAAACATTGTCTCTATTTTTTTAAATATAATTTGAGACTAAGATAAACTCGAAACAATTTCTTTTCACTAAGATTTTGTTTTCATTATCAATACGTCTTGGCCAGACAAACCCATACATGCGTCATTATATATGCTCACCCATTTCTAGACTGGTTCCCATTTTTCAGTATCATTAGTACCTTTATGCACAACGCTATTGCAGTAATGGTTCTTCCCTCTAGAACAAGCCTAAAAACGAAATAATCGTCAAGTACAGATAAAGCAATGATAAAAGAAAAAAATATTTAATTTCAGTCTTTGTAGGGCAAATATGTTTATGTCTATGTCATTGTGAGGAAGTACCTGCCATATTTGATGGACATTTTAGTATGATGATAATATTGATGGTCTTTTTCACATTTAGAACACTCGCCCAAAATGCTAGCAACATAGGGGCAGATCAAGATCTATAATGTTCTGTATGATTACACTGGACAACAAATTTTTACAAAAGTCATGTTACTGAAATAAAATTAGTCAATTCTTATCAATTTTTATGTGCTGAACACGAATATGACAGTCAAATTGCAAAATTGGCTCTAGTTTTTTTTTGTAATCTGCAAGAAATTAATGTTTACATAACGAAATGCATTCCAATAGTAAAAGGTCAACTGTAATAGCCTACCTATAAAAAATCAAGTCATTGACTACATCTTAGATTTCTTCGCCTGTCTCTTGTACAGCTGTTCGGGAGCATCTCTGAGGAGTGTCCAGCAGTAGTCAGCCAGCATTGTAGTGGACCATTTTCCCTGGTATCTTTGTTCCATTGTTGCGATATCTTGATGAAAACGTTCGCCGTGTTCATCACTAACAATACCACAGTTGCTAGGAAAGAAATCCAAATGGGAATGAAGGAAGTGAATCTTTAGAGACATATTGCAGCCAAGTTTCTTATACTTCATCAACATGTCTTCTACTAGTTCCTTATAGTTTTCTGCCCTAACATTTCCGAGGAAGTTTGTAGAAACTAGGCGAAAAGCATTCCATGCTTGTTTCGCGTCACCTTCCAGCAAGTTGTTGAACCGGTCATCTTTGAAAAGCTCTCGAATCTGAGGACCCACAAAAACTCCCTCTTTAATCTTTGCTTCGCTGAGTCGAGGGAATTTTTCATGCAGGTATCGGAATGCTGGCAAAGTCCGGTCAATGGCTTTCACGAAGTTCTTCATCAAACCTAGTTTGATGTGAAGGGGTGGTAGCAAGATTTTCTGAGCCTCAACCAGAGCTGGGTGTTGGATATTCTTCTCTCCAATGGCTACATTCTGCCTGTGAGTCCATTCCTTCCTCATGTAGTGCATTTCCCTTGCTCGGCTATCCCACTCCATAAGAAACACATGTATTTTGTATATCCTTGCTGCAGTCCCATTAAAAGGGCAACTACCTTCAAATCACCACAGAGGTGCCAGCTGTACTTGTTATACTCAATGGAATTCAGTAGCTGCCTTAAGTTATCGTATGTCTCTTTCATGTGGACAGCATACGCTACTGGAATAGATGGAAGAATGTTTCCATTGTGCAAAAGCACAGCCTTGAGACTCAGTTTCGAAGAGTCCACAAATAGTCTCCATTCTTGTGGGTCATGAGTGATTTTTAAAGCATTCATGAGGCCCTCAATATCGGAACAGAATATCAGATTACTTTCCTTTCTGAAGAAAGGCTCCAATTGCTGGTGGCGCTTTCGATATGCAGTAATTGTGACATCTTCTTCTAGAAGATTCCATTGTTGGAGTCTTGATCCTAGCAATTCTGCCTTGTTCTTTGATAAGTCCAAATCACGAATCAGGTCATTTAGTTCTTCCTGTGTTATTCTGTGTGGGGTTGATGATGCACCACAGTGAAAATCTGGATCACTGCATGCTGATGGACCAGGAGAAGAACAGGTCGACTCACCTTTGTCTTCGTCAGATGAATCAAGAGAATATTCTGCTGGAGGTTCTGGAATAGGAAGTCCCTCACCATGTGGAACTGGTCTCAATGCAGACGGAATGTTTGGGTAGACTATTCTCGACTTCTTTCGCTTCGTTATTCCGCCGGAAAGAGGAGGAACCAAGCAGAAGTAACAGTCATTTAGGTGGTTGCTTGGCTCTCTCCACACCACTGGGACTGCAAACGGCATTGATGACCTTTTGCAATTCAACCACTGTGAAAGCTGTGTTGTACATGTAGCACAGCATATATGCGGAGCCCAAGGCTTGTCTTGGTCACCAACCTTGCATCCGAAGTAAAGATGATATGCCTTCTTCACTTGAGAATTGATACTTTTCTTCTGGTTGGCAAATGTCACTTCCCCACAAATATAGCAAAAATTGTCTGCGGTATTAACACACTTTCGAGGCATTACTGTTCTTTATTGTACGTAAATGGATAAAATAATAAGTTTTATGTAACAGTAGCTTGAACTGTCTCGCACAACGTCTAAAATATTTTAAATGCTGAACCTATCTGATTGGGCTTTATATAGTACACTGCTTACGTCAGCTTCAGCAGCCGCCTGGCATTAGTATAATAGGCCTACACATGTATAGTACACTGCTGACGTCAACTTACTTCAGCAGCCGCATGGCATTAGTATTGCATTGCATCAGAAAATGATGCAATCAACTGTGGATGATGTGAGCATGATGCTATTATGCAATGTTACATCATTATTCCGGATGTTGCTGCAGTCCTACTGGAGAAATTTACACAGTGAAACATAGAAAATGAGGTATATGAATATCTTCAAAACGAGAGCCAATACAAATTTTTCACGGTTATATTCGTGTTCGGCACACCAAAATACTACAGATTAGGGCCTTTTCAAGTCAGTAATGATTTCACTGTTGACCAGTGTTACTCAAGAAAGGGTTATACATTGAAAACTGCCTGTACCATACTACGGCACGGCAGGCTCCGTATACAGTATTTAATACGATTTTTAATGGCTTCTCTCTCTCTCTCTCTCTCTCTCTCTCTCAAAGTGATAGTAGACAGAGTCACAGGGTCCTATAGGCCCTGTACAAATTGCCATAAAATGCCCCGTACAGTGTAAAGTCTGCCTGCCCAATCGTAGTAGCTTGTCAGTTTATTGTACAATTCATATAATGCTTGAATTACTTAGTAGATACAACTTTAAAAAAAATGCGTTTTGTAACAGTGAAGTTGAGATACAAACATGTCATCAATTGGATATTTTTCCCCGTGTCTTTACTTGTTTCATTTACAATATATATAATCTCTTAAACCATAGCATAGTCATTCTTCATTCATTTCTCTTACAGATCAAAAAGTAATTAAAATAATTACATAAAATAGGGATGATGCCGTCGACACAGGATGCGGAGTTGATTGTGTTGACACAGAAAGGAACAATGAAAACTGATTATATTTCGCAGTAAATACCAGTGTTTTTCCGCGATATGACGTGTTCTTCATCTTGCAACCTCCTGGTACAACCCCTGCAACTCTCTGAGCTGGCCATCATTTTTTTTAATCCCAGAAACCATGGATAATCTTACTGCAAAGAATTAATTTATTCGAATTACGGGTAAGATCTCTCACAGCTGTTATTATATTTGAAACACCCTGCCATTTAAGGTTTGTGCAATATATATCTATACTGGAATTATAATCTTGATATTAGACAACTCCTGTGACCTAGTAGTTGGATTGCCCGACTCGGATGCGGGAGGTCGCGGGTTCGAACCCCGGCTGAGTCATACCAAAAGACTTATTAAAAAAATGATACTAACAGCTGCCTCACTAGGTGCTCAGCATTAAGATGTTAGTGTTAGGACTGGTCGGCCAGGTGTCAAGATCATGTGACTGGATGGGACATCATACTACATGTCTGTGGCATGATACCCCAGTGCTAGACGTCCCTATAAACTGCCACACTGCAGACATCGTAGCGATATGATTGAACAATTGTTAAAGATACGTTAAAAAACCAAATCACACACACATACACACACACACACACACGCACGTGCACGCACGCACATACACACACATGACCTTCATATTAGAAATATAAAGAAAGCTGGTGGTTAGCGATATGACTGAATTTTTTAAAAGCTACGTTAAAAATCCAAATCACACACACACACACACACACACACACACACACACACACACGTGACCTTCATATTAGAAATAGAAAGAAAGCTGGTGTTGGCTTATCTTGCGAGAACTATAATAAAAAACAAAAATCAATGTTAATGGATATCGGTCAGTCTCACGGGTCATCGTTTAGTATTCATATATCAACGGTAGTTCATATTATGTTATTAAATGTGAGCTTTCTTACTGGCCTGGTTATATGTCTAAGGTAAAGAATATTGGCTCAGCCAATATATGTAACCTTGGACCGTTAACTACGTTTACTTGTTAGCTCCCATTGACAAAAGAATAGTAAAAAAACCAAGTATATACCCATATCTATATTCGCATTATACGACAACAGAGCTGTGTCTCTCCTGTTCTCTTTTGATTGTGCATTTCATCACGAGTTTTACCTTATATGCACATTATCTTCCAAATGTTCAGAATGCAGAATACCTTTGTTCCTGATAAAGTTCTTTGACCAAACTTTGCGGATGCCTTAAACTTGGGGCAAGACACACATCTACAGGCTATGAGGTGTAAAGGTCAGAGGTCATGGTCATGGAAAGACCCATAAGAAATTATTGGTTACTGTATAGTAAGTTTGACCAAAGGTCGAGGTTATTGAGACCCATTGATTGATAATCTCTATAGTAAGATATGCCTACATAGAGAACTATTTAAAACTGGACGGTCATGTGTATATATATATATATATATATATATATATATATATATATATATATATATATATATATATATATATATGTACCTTTATGATATTCTCGTTTTACATACTGATGCATGTGAAAGTTCAAAACCTATCCCTATACTGACCTATGATAAATGATAAGTTGCACTTTAACAATGTCTGTACCGTTGACATGCTTTTGACGAGTACAGATAAATGGGTCTCATTTCAGTCAATATGGCATTGGATTTAACATCAGTTACTATTTCTTATCACTGTGTATGTCATTTATTGTCATTATTATTGTCATTGTCATTATTATCGAAAACTTATGCAACCAATCGAATAAATCTTTGGCAGACATCAGAGGGTATGCTTCTGGGAAGTACTTGACTGTGAAACTCTGTCTAGTCCCATTTCCTGCATTCAAATTTGTGCATGTTTAATTCAAATTTATGACGTGTGATTAATCAGTGACATGGTGTTTGCTAGGCAGACATACCAAAACGTCTGGCCATAAACTTCTTGCTTTCTTTTACTTAAATATTATAATGAAAATCCATCATCGCAGCAATTATAAATGAATTTCATTCAACTTGATCTCGTGCTTCATCAGACGAAGATATTTAAACTGTTGCCCAGTTTCAGTCCCATTTTTCCTTATTTGCTATTTTGTTCTTTTGCTGTTGTTGCAGTGGGGTTTTTCATTTTTGATCCTTAATTATAAACAATAAATATAAGGAATTGCATATTTTTAGATTTGTTTATTTTCTTTTCGTTCTGCATTGTTGTTTGCATCAGCTATGAACTTGGCAAAGCTGTTTAAAAATATTATATAGTTGTTGTTGTTGTAGGGTTTAACTGAGCAGTGTTTCCCTTCCCTTTATGCACATTTGTGCGTCAGGGACGCACACTGGAGAAAACTGACGCACACATTTTGTTGCCGTGCTTTTTTTTGACGCAAAAGGATTTTGATAATATTATCAGGATTTATTTAATACCCAATGGACGATGTATGGCATCGTATATGGACATAGTACACAATTAATTTTACTATATGTTCTCTACATTTGTTTCGCAGTACTGACCTTTCCACTGTGTGATAATCAATGCAAATCATATGTTAATCTAAAATACCTTCAAAGATGACTTCACGGTGAAGTTCTTGTCAAAGGTTGACCTGCTCTTTTTTTAGATGATTGACTGTCAACATCACAGCATGTAAACAGAACACATATTTCACTTCCGGATCATCACCAAGGCCTTATCACTCACTGTGCACTGTCGCCAAAATACATACAGACAACAACACCCTGAGCTCATATTATCAAGAATAAACAGTTACCTTTAAATTCCTACCAAAAATGCATAAATAAAACTCTTCTATCACCACCAAAATGAGAGAGGAAAAAATGTTCTAAAAATAGACTAGAACTACATTGTGGGTACTGAACTGGAAGTATTAATTGTGACGTGATTCCATATACTTCGAGTATAGACATTGACTGGTTCCCCGCTTTGCGCTCCTCTATTCGTATAGCAAAGTGCAACGCAGGGAACATATAAAACAATGAACCAGACTAGCATAGGCAATGTTATGCCAGAGTAGCTTACCCTAATCTCGCGAGCTTCTCACGATTTCCATCGAGCTCAGCAAGCTGTCATCTAGATGTTTAACCTCAAGGCTTGTTGCACTAGAATGTGATCTCCAGATTAAAACGTCATGCACTAAAAAGCATTAGCGAAGAAAGTGAAAGAAGCAGAACACAACAAAGAAATCAGTAAACTAGACAAATGCGTTATTTGGATTACAAAGTCAGCGGGTCATTGCAAATTTTGTTGGTTTTTAATATTGCTGCAATAAAAGAAAGATCTTAAAGTTCAAGTGTAACTTATTAGAAAGAAGATGAATCATTATCCTCCTTGATATTTGGATAAATGTGTTCTAGGACGAAGTACAATGAAACCTATGATAGTATACATTTTATGAAAGGCAATAAATTAACTCTCATGTGGTTAAAATGGTTTATTTGGCTATTTGTATTGGCTTATATGTAATGTGTTGGGTTATAATATTGCATGAGGAGACTGTTAAAAGTACGACTTTAAAAGAAAAATGAACTAATAAAATTATTCTTTGAATGGACAATGCATTTGTTTGTTAATTGTGAAGGTTGGTGTATTTGTATGTTTAGAGAGAGAGAGAGAGAGAGAGAGAGAGAGTATGTTGTGCAAGTTGCAACATCCTATTTCAAGCTGAAAAAGTACGAGTCGTATAAAAATTTGTCAGTACATTTTTGACCTCCACATTTTTTATTTGACCCCCAGTTTTGACACCAAGGTTTTTTTTGTACCCTCAATTTTACACCCCTGGGGGATACACTGTCAGTTTAACGCCATTTTTCAGCACACGATAGGCTATGCATGGCGGCCAGTATTAATGGTGGAGGAAGAACCCGGGAAAACCCTGGGAAGAACCACCGACCCACGAGAAGCTACTGGCAAGCTTTCTCACATACCCACATTGGCCGAATCCTAGACTCGAGCCCACGCAGGCAGAGGTGAGATGGCAGTGAACCGTAACGGAGAGCGCTTTAGACCATTCGGCCACCCCCCACCCCCACCCCCCAAAAAAAATATTATATAGAGATTAGTGTAAAGGCAGAATTTCTTCCCAGTTTTTTCGATGAAATCATTGAAGTACATGAACGTACAGAATAAATTCTGCCATTGCTTTAAAATCAATTGATACTAGACTTATGATGCCAAATACTAATATAAGTAAATGGTAAATATTTCCAGCGAGTCAGTCAAAAGTATCTGTACCAAACTGCTTGAAATACATTTCATTATGATTCTTCTGGTTTAATTTACAATGTCACCTTTCAAAAGGTTACAAATATCAGCAATTTAATTTACAATATCACTTTTCTAAGCTTGCAAATATCAGCAAATGAGACACATTTCAAAGGGGGGAAATTGGACGAGTTTGACTATTCATACCAGGATATATAATTAATAATACAGATCCAGAGAATTAATCGATTTACATAACCATTTTAAACAGAATCAGTTGTATAGATGTTACTCAGCGAACGCCAGCAGTTAATGGGATCGGACCACTAATTGGTTTCCCATAGAACCTACTGCAAACATATTAATGCGTACAAATAATTTGTACATTAGACTGACATGCAAACTACACATGCATTAGAGACTGAGAAATCTGTGTTCAGCCTTGAAAAACAGGTGTTCCTCAGCAGTTAGTTTTATAAATGTAAACCTCGTGATGTTAAACAGGTGGCTCTGATTGTTGGAACTTAATAATACGACATCTCTTCACGAGTTCATTGGATATTTTGCCAATAGGAAATTAAACACAACATATTAAAATAAAAGCAAATATTTTTGTCAACTATAGTACATAGATTAAAGTCTTTGAAATTTATAATGGAAAAATAAATCTTTTTATTAACAGATGGGTGCAATTTATTCACCCACCACTGGCTGCAAAATAATTCGTTAGTGGCCCGACACCGAAGTCGCAGAAATCAGGAGATCTTCCTAAATATGAGACACATACACACACAGCTCCACGCACTCCTCTCTCTCTCTCTCTCTCAATTGTATTATATTTTTTTGCATTGTAATCGTGCATTATACTCGGTCGTTACAGTTAAGATTTTAAACCGGGTACTATAGTACAGACGATCACTAAGTCAGTCCTAAGTCTCATAAAGTCTTAGTCCGAGTTTCCTCTGACCCTTGTCACCCTATTTTTGATATTTGGATATTTATGTTGGGGTGTAGGGTCAGAGTTCATTCCCTATCGAAAAGTTGAAATTCGTTGACACATGGGGTAGCCGCTTACTAGCCAGCCCAGCAAACTTGACCTTTCATCGAGATATACCTGTATGAAATCGATAGGAATGTGATTTTTTTCTCTCTCAAAAATTGTGAGCATAGCGTTCGTCGTGTCTTTAATCCGCTGACATAGGATACGAAAGTACTTCGTTGCTGAAATTTGACCTGTTCTGGCCATTTGCATTCCGAGTCACATGACTATACAAATCTCGCAACCTACATGTCAATGACCTCAGAGGTCATTTAATCACGTGATATCGACAACAAACAAATTTCCCAAGTTGTTCTACATAGAATCTAGACATATTAAATAGAAGTCACTTAATGTTTGTAAATAAATATAACGCACACTTAATTCACAACATATTTATTTTGAGAAGAACGACCAGAAACCTGTCGGTATTGCGGAAGGGTGGAGAAAACCATTTTCAAGAAGTACCGAGCACGTGTCAGCGATGTCTTTGTTGGTGTCAAGTGACTACCACATTGACATGTGCTCTCTGCGTAGTGAATCTGGTTTTCTTCAAATTGCTGCATCATTTACAGATTTTCGGTCGTTGTTTTCACTATAAATATTTTGAGTCTTTTTCTCTCATTTTTCTATAAAAATTAAGTGACTTTCGTTTGTATGTTTGATTTGTTTTTCTGCAGCAACACTAGAAATGGTGTATTGTTGATATTACGTGACTGTATGACCTCTGATGTCATTGACATGTAAGTTGCAAGAGTTGCGTAGTCACGTGTCTAGGATTGCAAATGACCAGATCCAGGTCAAATTTCAGCAACGACGTATGTTCGTCTCGTCTGTCAGCGGATTAGAGACATAATGAATGCTATGATCGCAATTTCTGAGACAATAAATCATATTACTATCGATTTCATGCATGTATATTTTGATGAAAGGTCATTCAGGTTTGCTGGGCCGTCTAGTAAGCGGCTACCCCATGCCGACACCGGCGAATTCCAACTTTTCGATATAGAAGGGACTCTGACCCTACACACCAACATAAATGTCCAAATATCAAACATGGGGTGGCAAGGGTCAGAGGAAACTCGGACTAATAAACACTGGGCCACTGGTACCTGTGACGTAAGTTATCAAACAAAAGAACCGTTATAAACGTCAGTTGACAGCTTCGTCGAAAGGTATGCATAGTCGCAAACCCGTGACAACGCGAGTTTGATGTTGACAAGAAAAAAAAAACAATAATCTAAAGGAAAAAATCATACAGAGTGACAAAAATACCTAGATTACCCCCATGACCCGTTCTGACATAGGACCCTCTCTATCATAATATATAAGTTTGATGTTGACAAGAAGAAAAAAGCAGTAATCTAAAGGAAAAAATCATACAGAGTGACAAAAATACCTTAGATTACCCCCATGACCCGTTCTGGCATAGGACCCTCTCTATCATAATATATAAGTTTGATGTGAACAGTGAAACCAAGATGGCCGTTATCGCTTAACCGGCTGGAAGCAGCTGTTCCGTTTTTTAGTGCCGATTTCATGATATTTGTGCTTGTTGCCTGTTTTCATCTTCGTTATTGTGTTCATTATGTATTGGCTGTTAAATTCGTATGTGTTTCTTCATCTCCTTGTTTTGGAAACGAGAATAATTAGACTTTTTCTCAGCTGTCTTGCTCCACTGTTTTTGAACAAACCGCCATCACGTGATACTCGCCAGTCAGCCCGTTTATGCTACGATGGACCCTCATTAATTGCTTTAAATGTTCACTCCTTGGCTCTCCACACTACATTGTGCTCTAGACTAAACGAACTGGGACTACATTCATCATTACCTAAATGTAAACAGAAGCGATAAAAGAAAAGTTGTTTCAAAGCTGGCTGGCGTGGAACAGGAAGAAGAATTCCAGTTATCTCCCTTATTTCGGCACAACCATTTAAAAAAATTCAGACCGTTAATTTAGATAACCTAATTCAAATCCCAATTAACTGGTCAACCTTTGTGTCAACTATCCAAGAAATACCTCTGCGTATTGCATTGTTCAATGCCCAGTCAGTAGGACCGCCGGAAAAGCGCACAGAAATAGTTAATTTTATCAACGACCAAAATGTTGACATATTTTTCGTGACAGAAACATGGCTAAAAACATCAGGCGATGAGCCCAATTGTGCGGATTCAACACCCACTGGTTACTCCATCAAGTCGTTCCCCCGTAATTCTCGCGGAGGTGGAATAGCTGTCATCACAAAGAACTCCATGATAAAACATCTTAACTATACCACAACATTTAATTTCGACCACACATCGTTTGAACTAGTCCAAACCAAACTCACACTGGAGCAAAGGTCAGTCCATTTTTTCTGCCTATACCGCCCTCCTCCTAGTAGAATAAACAAGCTGGCTAACTCTCTCTTTTTGGAACAGTTTCCGAATCTCCTGGACTATGGAAATTCGATAGGTGGCAACCTGATTATTCTTGGAGATTTCAACTTTCACTTTGACTGTCCCGGAAACTCCAATACATCAAAATTCATAGATTCTATTAATATTTTCAACCTCAAACAGTCAGTTAACCAACCCACCCATAAACATGGTCACATTTTAGACTGGATTCTTCATAGACCTGATGATAACATTCTACGGTCCTCCCTGGTATCCCATGACCTTGCATCAGATCACCTCTGCATTATATGCCATCTTGACGTATCAGTCCCTAACCCGCCACCTTTATCTGCTACTAAGAGAAACCTACGTATGATAAATAGAACCAAACTAATGCACGACATCCAAGCTAACCTAACAACTTGCTTACCTCCTACCGCAGAACAACTCGATAACTGTCTGCGTTCATTACTTGACAAACATGCCCCAACTACCAAGTGCAGAGTATCAGTTCAAAAGTGTTCTCCATGGTATAGCAGTGTTAGGGACCAGCTTCGCACTGCTAAAAGAGACAAGCCGTAAAGCTGAGAGGCTCTGGCTTTCCTCCAGACTCACTATTAATAAGCAAATCTATGAAGTCGCTAAGAAGAATGTCACAAATATAGTCGATGCAGCTAAATCAGCCCACTACACTACTAAGATCATGGAAAGTTCCAGCTGCAAAGAGCTCTTCGAGATTACTAACAAGCTAATGTCAAGGAACAAATCAACACCACTTCCAACTACCTTCTCTCCAGTCGACCTTCCGGACATGTTTGCAAATTTCTTCTGTGACAAAGTACAAACCATTAGAGATAAGCTTGACACCACAATTTCAATTGACTCGTCGTCACCATACAGTTGGGATACAGAATTTGAGCGGCAGCCATTAGCAGCATTTGAACCGGTCTCGATGGATTTCCTACGTACAATCGTGATGAAGAGTGCACCAAAGTCATGTGAACTTGATCCAATTCCAACATCACTGCTGCTTGAGTGTTTCGATCCAGTATTGCCGTCACTAACTGATGTTATTAATACCTCTCTTTCATCTGGGGAATTCCCATCATTTTTCAAAACTGCCATTGTAAAGCCTCTGCTGAAGAAACCAACACTAGACCATAACGATTTAAAGAACTACCGCCCAGTTTCTAATCTCTCATTCATTTCAAAAATCTTAGAAAAGGTTGTTCTATCCCAGCTTGTATCTCATCTTAATTCAAATAGTCTTTTTAGCAATGTACAATCTGCATATCACCCTTACCACAGTACTGAAACTACTCTTCTAAAAGTAGTTAATGACATTCTCTCTGCGTTGGATAGCGGAAAGATTACAGTCCTCACCCATCTTGATTTGTCTGCAGCATTTGACACAATAGACCATGATATATTACTTCACCGTGTCCAGCATGTATTTGGCATTCATGATACAGCCTTACTGTGGTTCAAGTCCTACGTGGTCAACAGGACACAAATTGTGTCTGCAAATGGAATGCACTCCAGCCCAGTTAATCTATGTTGTGGTGTTCCACAGGGGTCTGTTCTTGGACATGTTCTCTTCATTCTATACACTCAGCTGCTCTCAAGTGTCATATATCATCATCCAGTGTCTCACCAATTGCACGCTGACGAGACCCAAATATACAAATCTAGCCACCCAACTGAAAGGTATAGACAGGTGCATTTCTGATGTGAAATCATGGATGACGTGTAACAAGCTGCAGATGAATGATGATAAAACTGGGGCCATCCTGATCACAAGACAAAGACTTTCTCATTCACATCCTTGACTTCAAACAATAAATATCAGCAACACCAACATAAATTAACACAGTCAGTACGAAACCTAGGTGTTACTCGGGATAGTACTTTCACATTGCACCAACATGTCATGAACATATGCAAGGCTTCATATCTTGAGCTGAGACACATCAGCTCCATTCGCAAATATCTTTCAGTTGATGCCACTAAAACACTTGTGTGTTCATTAGTACTTTCAAGACTGGACTATTGTAACTCATTTCTGTCTGGTTCATCTCAATATCTACTCCAGAAACTTCAAAAAGTTCAAAACACAGCTGCTCGGATCATACTTAGAGTACCACGATCAGAGCACACCTCCCCGCTGATCTGTACCCTACACTGGCGGTCCATTCGATCCAGAATCAAACACAAAATCTTTTCTCTGTGCTACGTTTCACTAACGGACTTCAGCCCAACATACCTATCCGACCTCACCCATGTATGCACACCAGCAAGATACATAAGCTGCTGTTCTGACAATCGTATTCTCATTATTCCCACTATGAAAACGAAGTCATAGGGACAACGTTCTTTTGCATACCATGGCCCAGCAACGTGTAATGAATTGCCCACTGAACTTAGACACAAAGGCACAGTGATCCCATTCAAGAGTGCTCTCAAAACTCACTTATTTCGACTGCAAGAACAAACGTAAAGACCTAATATTGTTTCCGACCTTAAATATTTTCGGCATGCTTTTATGTTTTCTAATTTCATGTTGTCTGTGTTTTGCAATCATATCATAATATATCTTTTTTATGTTGTAGGTGTTGTCTAATGTTGTAAAGCGCTTAGAACTTCTAAAGATTAGGCGCTATACAAAGTCATCAATATTATTATTATTATTATTAGGGCCTTATTAACAACAGGGGAAAATTAAACTCAAGTTTCTAATTTACGGAAAAAATTGAGGAAGAATATCGATAAAAATTACCGGCGTCGTCGTGTGTTTTCTAGGTACTTGCAGACCCAGCCATACCCGGCGTGTGACAGGTAAATTCAACGAGTGTTATGAACGAGGTTTTCCTGTACATGTGAATGGTTTACCACAATGAAGAGCTTGCAACAAAGATTGATACTTACTTGTGTATCGGGTCATTTGCTTTATAAGTATAGTATTATATCATACAGGTGCCAGTGACTCATTTTGTGTAAGATCTAGGACTAATTCTTTATATGTGTCATACCGCTCGGATTCGAAACACAGCTGTAACGATTGCATATAACCCACAGAGTATACAAAGAAATTAAGTGGATGAAATTGACAGAGAGGGAGACAAATGAAAGGTGCGTGAGGAGTTTAGCATGTTTAGGAAGTATTTCGTTATGCCTGTCATTTAGTTATCGGGCCACTAATTTTCTTTTACGGCTAGGGAACCAGACTATTGTACGGCCAGGGAACCAGACTATTGGTAGGTGAATAGATAATAGTTTACTATACGTTTTGAGGTGCACCGGTTACTGATAAATGCGTTTATGTTTCCGTTGTAAATTTCGCAATCTTCAATCTATGTACTATATATTTTCTTTTTTATTTTGATATCCTTATTTAATTTCTGATTGAATTCTCTTCGGGTAATAGTAAAACTGACTGAAATCTTTTCGGGTAATAGTAAAATTGATTGAATTCTCTTCGGGTGATAGTAAAACTGATTGAATTCTCTTCGGGTAATAGTACAACTGATTGAATTCTCTTCGGGTAAACTGAGTAAATTCTCTTCGAGTAATAGTGAAACTGACTGAATTCTCTTCGGGTAATAGTAAAACTGATTGAATTCTCTTCGGGTAATAGTACAACTGATTGAATTCTCTTCGGGTAAACTGATTAAATTCTCTTCGAGTAATAGTGAAACTGATTGAATTATCTTCGGGTAATAGTAAAACTGACTGAATTCTCTTCGGGTAAACTGATTACATTCTCTTCGGGTAATAGTAAAACTTATTGAATTCTCTTCTGGTAATAGTAAAACTGATTGAATTCTCTTCGGGTACTAGTAAAACTGATTGATTCTCTTCGGGTAATAGTAAAACTGATTCAATTCTCTTCGGGTACTAGTAAAACTGATTGAATTCTCTTCGGGTACTAGTATAACTGATTGAATTCTCTTCGGATAAAACTGATTGAATTCTCTTCGGGTAATAGTAAAACTGATTGAATTCTCTTCGGGTAAAAGTGATTGAATTCTCTTCGGCTAAAAGTAAAACTGATTGAATTCTCTTCGGGTGATAGTAAAACTGACTGATTTCTCTTCGTGTACTAGTAAAACTGATTGATTCTCTTCGGGTAATAGTAAAACTGATTGAATTCTCTTCGGGTGATAGTAAAACTGATTAAATTCTCTTCGGGTAAAACTGATTAAATTCTCTTCGGGTAATAGTAAAACTGATTCAATTCTCTTCGGGTAAAACTGATTGAATTCTCTTCGGGTAAAAGTGATTGAATTCTCTTCGGGTGATAGTAAAACTGATTGAATTCTCTTCGGGTGATAGTAAAACTGACTGATTTCTCTTCGGGTACTAGTAAAACTGATTGATTCTCTTCGGGTGATAGTAAAACTGATTGAATTCTCTGCGGGTACTAGTATAACTGATTGAATTCTCTTCGGGTAATAGTAAAACTGATTGAATTCTCTTCGGGTACTAGTAAAACTGATTGAATTCTCTTCGGGTAAAACTGATTGAATTCTCTTCGGGTAAAAGTGATTGAATTCTCTTCGGGTAAAAGTAAAACTGATTGAATTCTCTTCGGGTGATAGTAAAACTGACTGATATCTCTTCGGGTACTAGTAAAACTGATTGATTCTCTTCGGGTGATAGTAAAACTGATTGAATTCTCTTCGGGTACTAGTATAACTGATTGAATTCTCTTCGGGTACTAGTATAACTGATTGAATTCTCTTCGGGTAAAACTGATTGAATTCTCTTCGGGTAATAGTAAAACTAATTGAATTCTCTTCGGGTAATAGTATAACTGATTGAATTCTCTTCGGGTACTAGTATAACTGATTGAATTCTCTTCGGGTAAAACTGATTGAATTCTCTTCGGATGATAGTAAAACTGATTGAATTCTCTTCGGGTAAAAGTGATTGAATTCTCTTCGGGTAAAAGTAAAACTGATTGAATTCTCTTCGGGTGATAGTAAAACTGACTGATATCTCTTCGGGTTCTAGTAAAACTGATTGATTCTCTTCGGGTGATAGTAAAACTGATTGAATTCTCTTCGGGTACTAGTATAACTGATTGAATTCTCTTCGGGTAAAACTGATTGAATTCTCTTCGGGTAATAGTAAAACTAATTGAATTCTCTTCGGGTAATAGTACAACTGATTGAATTCTCTTCGGGTACTAGTAAAACTGATTGAATTCTCTTCGGGTACTAGTAAAACTGATTGAATTCTCTTCGGGTAATAGTAAAACTGACCGAATTCTCTTCGGGTAAACTGATTACATTCTCTTCGGGTAATAGTAAAACTTATTGAATTCTCTTCGGGTAATAGTAAAACTGATTGAATTCTCTTCGGGTACTAGTAAAACTGATTGATTCTCTTCGGGTAATAGTAAAACTGATTCAATTCTCTTCGGGTACTAGTAAAACTGATTGAATTCTCTTCGGGTATTAGTATAACTGATTGAATTCTCTTCGGATAAAACTGATTGAATTCTCTTCGGGTAATAGTAAAACTGATTGAATTCTCTTCGGGTAAAAGTGATTGAATTCTCTTCGGCTAAAAGTAAAACTGATTGAATTCTCTTCGGGTGATAGTAAAACTGATTGATTCTCTTCGGGTAATAGTAAAACTGATTGAATTCTCTTCGGGTGATAGTAAAACTGATTGAATTCTCTTCGGGTAAAACTGATTAAATTCTCTTCGGGTAATAGTAAAACTGATTAAATTCTCTTCGGGTAATAGTAAAACTGACTGAATTCTTTTCGGGTGATAGTAAAACTGACTGATTTCTCTTCGGGTACTAGTAAAACTGATTGATTCTCTTCGGGTGATAGTAAAACTGATTGAATTTTCTTCGGGTACTAGTATAACTGATTGAATTCTCTTCGGGTAATAGTAAAACTGATTGAATTCTCTTCGGGTACTAGTAAAACTGATTGAATTCTCTTCGGGTAAAAGTAAAACTGATTGAATTCTCTTCGGGTGATAGTAAAACTGACTGATTTCTCTTCGGGTACTAGTAAAACTGATTGATTCTCTTCGGGTGATAGTAAAACTGATTGAATTCTCTTCGGGTACTAGTATAACTGATTGAATTCTCTTCGGGTAAAACTGATTGAATTCTCTTCGGGTAATAGTAAAACTAATTGAATTCTCTTCGGGTAATAGTAAAACTAATTGAATTCTCTTCGGGTAATAGTATAACTGATTGAATTCTCTTCAAGCAAAACTGATTGAATTCTCTTCGGGTATAATAGTAAAACTGATTGAATTCTCTTCGGGTAATAGTAAAACTAATTGAATTCTCTTCGGGTAATAGTAAAACTAATTGAATTCTCTTCGGGTGATAGTGACAGGATTTACAACTAGAAAACGCATGACAAATCGTCAGGCAACGTAACAATAACTCTGTCGGTGACAGGATTTAAATCTAGAAAACGCATGACAAATCGTCAGGCAGCGTAATAATAAATGTCGGTGACAGGCTTTACAGCTAGACAACGAATGACAAATCGTCAGGCAGCGTAAAAGGCTGTGTAATAATAACTCGGTGACAGGCTTTACAGCTAGACAACGCATGAAATATCGCCAGGCAACGTAATAATAATTCTGTCGGTGACAGGCTTTACAAGTGGCAAACAACCCATGACAACAACGACAGGTACCATATAGATAATAAATAATTCGGTGATGGCACTACAGGTTGCAGACAAATCTTGATAAAACTTCAGGCAGATTGCAAGAACAGTAAAGAGGGGCGGGAATGAAATATAGAACAATGCATGAATTCAAACTAAAAATGAAACATATTTTCATCTTTCAAGCTTATAATTGGATACAGATTTGAACGTCTGTGCTAAGAATGAACATGTTGAATGATGTCCTTGTCTGTGTCGCCCGTATAGCACATACTCAAAATTCTTGCAACAGACAGTATAGCAAGCATAGGTTATTTCAACCACCATTAAGTTTGCATGGGTGTTAACATAAGTGACGAATCGGAATGCAGACATCAAACTGCATGCCCATACATACAACAGTTGCATGACAATACATACAACAGTTGCATGCCCATACATACAACAGTTGCATGCCCATACATACAACAGTTGCATGACTATACATACAACAGTTGCATGCCCATACATACAACAGTTGCATGCCCATACATACATCAAACTGCATGCCCATACATACAACAGTTGCATGACTATACATACAACAGTTGCATGCCCATACATACAACAGTTGCATGCCCATACATACAACAGTTGCATGCCCATACATACAACAGTTGCATGACTATACATACAACATACATACAACAGTTGCATGACTATACATACAACAGTTGCATGCCCATACATACAACAGTTGCATGCCCATACATACAACAGTTGCATGACTATACATACAACAGTTGCATGCCCATACATACAACAGTTGCATGCCCATACATACATCAAACTGCATGCCCATACATACAACAGTTGCATGACTATACATACAACAGTTGCATGCCCATACATACAACAGTTGCATGCCCATACATACAACAGTTGCATGCCCATACATACAACAGTTGCATGACTATACATACAACAGTTGCATGCCCATACATACAACAGTTGCATGCCCATACATACAACAGTTGCATGCCCCAGAGGCGTAGCTATGATATTTTGCGCCCGGGGACGAACTATAAAATTGGCGCCCCAGCCCCCTCCCCGTTTAATCACATTTTTGAATATTACCCTTGTTTACTTATTATAATGTAACGCTGTAAGCCTCATTTTGGCGCCCCTGTACCTTGGCGCCCGGGGACATATGTACCCCCTGCCCCCCCCCCCCCCAGCTACGCCTCTGGCATGCCCATACATACAACAGTTGCATGACTATACATACAACAGTTGCATGACCATACGTGCAACTTTGTCTTGGAACATGAGCTTCAAGCGATAAAGAGTGACATACTTTGCAGCTTTGATCGCTGTATATATCCAGCTAATGTGTGTGTGTGTGTGTGTGTGAGAGAGAGAGAGAGAGAGAGAGAGAGAAGGGGGAATGTATATCATAACGTAAGCGTTCACTTGGAAACATGGAATGATCACCTCGATCCCAATACACAGTATATGACTTGCTTTATCTGTTCCTTCAAATACTGCTTACCAAAATGGCATTACTCCTTGGAGAATACAGTACTGTACATCATAACGATTTCATCCCATAAGCGACAACAATAGTCTTCTATTATCAAAGAAATTAACGATCGGTTATCTACCCACTATTCGCGCCTCAGACTAACCAGTTAGGCGTCACGTGACCGTCTTAAATCGGGGAATGGTCTATTTTTAGCTGGGAATAACCCAACCTACAGCAAAACACCCCCTTTTACCTTCTTTCAACGCAATTTTCGACCTTGACCTACAAAACAGTCTTAATTTCACGATTTTTTTACATTTTGAATCTGAGAGTTAAAAGAAGACAAAACACAAGTTCAAAGAAAATGTATGAACATTTTTTTTTTTAAAAGGTGCTCTTTGAAGTGTCGCCGCAAATTTTAACTGCTCACATTAACAATGAAAATTCGTAGAAATCTATTTTGAGCCTGCCCTATAAAGTGTCTGATGTAATTGCGCAGACACTATAACATCCAAGTCTGACCGAAAAAGGATGTTGGTGGTCAATCCGCAAGCCCGGCCCTGGGATGTGCAGAGCCCAAGGCAGCATGCAATGAGTGGGGCCCCAAGTAAAAAGATGGCATTGCGGAGTTGACTTCCGTCAGCAGCGCGGGGCACCTGAAAGCGCGGGGTCCAAGGTTGTTACCTCGTTCGCCTTGCCCCAGGGCCGGGTCTGTCAATCCGAGGGACAGAAATAATCGAGTTGGCCCGAATGCCTACTCTTTAACCAAGCACAGAAAACGGAAAAGGGCCATGACATCATCAAAAATAAATCTGATATTTAATTTTACTAAGTTAGGGACCGGTACTCTTTTCTGATATTTCAAATTAACTAAGCGTGAAGGTGAAAAAGCTAGTTCGATGTTGTCGGGCACAACAAACTATTTACATTGTACAACACCATTTTGGTGTTGATGTTTACATTTCTTCATGAAAGTGTGACGTCAGTCCAATAACGAAGCACTCATTTACTTTAGAAATAAAAACAGGCCCAAAACATCCGTATGCAAATAACCAATCTACTATAGATAATGCTGTCATGAGTATACAGCAGTGACAAACTCTAAAGCTGGCAAACAACGCATGACAATAGGTCATATGACGGCACGTGCAGTCAAAACAGAGTCTGGCTAAAAGCAGGGACGTCATTGGGGGGTGGGGGCAGGGGGCATTCGCCCCCCCCCCCCCGAACTTGCATGCGCTGTAAAATTGCTGTAGCCTATATACGAAAAGTAACAAGCCCGTCAAGTTTTGCCCCCCCCCCATCAAGTTTTGCCCCTCCAATCAAGTTTTGCCCCCCCAATCAAGTTTTGCCCCCCCCCCCAAAAAAAGTTGAAATGGAGATAGATTAACTGAGAAACAAATATGTAGATATTAGTGTCAAGATTGTGATATTTGTCGTGAATTACACTCGACTTCGTATTTTTTAAGCTGACTTCAGTGTCACTAAGAGGACATATTCCTTCATGGATATTATTGGATGCGAATGAATGTTGTCGGTGCCGAGCATTAAAGGGGAAGGGCGCATGATATATATTTACATATATCCCGTTTTATCAGGTTAAAAGATTTATCCATAATAAGGAATAATGCTGATGACTTCAACTTCCGCATCATAGTTGTAAATGGATTAAGGTGATACAGAGGACATGAATATGTATAAACCTTGCCCTCCCACCCACCTAATCCTCCGCCACCCCCACCCCCCACTCTTCCTGAATTATGGAAGCATTGGCACCTTTACATTTTTGGCCGGCTGTGAAAATTTATCCAAGAGGCTATCTAATTTAATCTGAATCAGGATATCGCACAAATCAATACAGAAATTTAGATTTTTAATCGATTTACAACTATTGGATGAAGTTCCATGTATCATAGTATTATGTTGTCCCCGTGTTGCCGTAATATTTATTAATTCCTAACATTTCCCTCCAAGTTATTGCATAAATATTAATTATCCTTTAGCAGGGCTGAGAAGGGGGGGGGGACAACTGGGAACATATCCCCGGGGCCCGAGCCCGTAAGGTGGTCCAGGCCGATCGACACGTTTTAATTTTATTAAGAAATTTTTTGTTTGAACAAGAATTAGGAGAGGCCCGGCTGTTTTTTACCCCAGGCCCGTGATCGCTCTCTACGGTCCCCGTCCTTAAGTCAAGAAGTCTTCAAGTAAATCGTATTTTATATCTAAAAGACTTTAAACGGTCACATTTGGTAAGGTTAGAAATAAATTCTGCATAGTTCACACTTTTAATCCTGGTTATCGGGCTGACCCATAAGACTTGGGTCTATTTGTCATCACTGTAAAGGCAAGAATTTCTACTATTAATGAAACTCTGACTTATTCTTTATTCCATAGTTTTGATAAACTATCGCCCTGTTGTAAAAATACCAATATGTCCTGTGTGCTAGCAGTCGTCTTAAGCCCTAGCTTGGGTGAACATGAACGAATTCTAAAGCTATACTAATTATTTCACTGTGTGGTTTTAAAGAGATCCTGTAACGCTTGGTGGCAGCGTTTGGATCCCTAACATGAAGAAGATAAGGGCGGGAAAAAAGAAACTTGGATAAGTTTCAAGGGATAGGACCATAATGACATTGTAGCGAATTTGCTGGATTCCGTGAAAGTACTTCAAGTCTAGTTTAAAACTTTATATTCAGTTTTTTATAATGAGCCGTGGATAAAGTGAAATTATTCAAGGTCTGTTGAAACTTTGGACTCAGTTTTGAAATGAAAACTTTTTTCGCCGTGGATTTTGGTGGATCTGTGGTCCAGTTTTAAAACTGGATTCAGTTTTGATAATGGCCCTTCCTAAAGAAGATAAATAAGAACACAGACCGGAAGCGCAAGGAGAATGACAGAAAAGGAGAACATTTATATTAAAAGCCAAAATAATTAGGATTGTTAAAGTTTGCCTACTCATGTATTTCTTGTTTAGATCACTTTATTATATAATTATTTTAATTTACATCAGTGGAGGATCAGAGTAAATTCAGTACTTTCGTAATGCTGATCAGTTTGTTTTTAAGTGGATCTAAAGCGTTTGTGCTGGATGTTGTGCAAAATGTTGCATTTGGAATTTAGAAATATTTAGCGAATCAATGAGTGCTTCCACATTATACTATTTGACAGAACCCTAACTACCAGAGCTATGCTAGAACTATAAAATTTCATCAGCTAAGATAATTGCATAGAAATGTACACAATAGATGGAAACAGGGACTCTTCAATTTTATTTATCCAGCCTTTTTAATTTTGTTCGAAAACTTTGTTATTGCACTGTGCGGTTTCAAAGAACTCCGTAACACCCTGTAATGAACTTTGTTAAATAGAAAAAAAACCCCAATGCTATCTCAAATCAAAACTGGTTAATTTAGGCCCAGCCAACAAATCCATTGTATGTATTCAAAGCTAACTTTATCGCGTATAATTTCGACGCCAATCATGTTTAGTCTTTAGCAGTTATTCATTATTTGCGCCGAAGGTACATTCTTCCGTGACTGGCACATGTTCTCAGTTGCACGAATGATTCTATAAATAAGACATGTATTGTTAGTTTTCCACGTTAAAGAACTGCGAATACCATTCGGCAATATTAATGGTCTTTCCACTGCGCAATATGGAGAATAACATAACATAACATATTTAATAAAGTTAGTCATGTTTATTTACTAGGATCATCAACATCATGCAATGTGTTAGTACAGCGCTATATATTGTGTACATGCAAGCATTAGTAAATTACATTCAGGTAAAATATCAGTGGACAAAATATTTAGTTGAAAACACTTGTTTATACATGACTTATTCATAGAACCAAAATCAACTGATATGTCAAGGTTAAACGAACAATTGTATTAATCGACCTTACTGTCCTTCGGGAATTAATTATAGATGTGGAGAGGTGAGATGCGCAAAGTGGGTATTAATTGGGGCAGTGGGGAGGTGAGATGCGCAAAATCAAATTAAGTTCTCCGCATTTTTACCCCCCACCCCACCCAAAAAAATAACGCATTTCAACAAGTTTAAATTAAGCTGTAGGTGAAAACCACGTATCTCTTATTAGTAATAAAGTGTGACAAACAAATCACATGGGTAAATCTGATGATGTCACTCATCGTGACGTGCTGAAGATCACGCGATTAGACAAGCAGGACGGCCAGATATCGACGGGGTCTTATTTATGTAATTGTCTCTGACTCGAAGGCCACCACTTGTTTTCAACACAACGCAGCACATTGCGATATTAAAACTGAAGACAGACATATCTGATTTTGCATGTTAAGACTGACAAATATATCCTACTACTTAGAATGAATATAAAAATGAGTAAAAAGAAGACGGAATAAAAAAATGGAAGAGGAAAACTTAAGAAAAACTAAGAGACATGATTACATGTGAGTCGAACATTTACTCACTTTCCCTACGTATATATATATATATATATATATATATATATATATATATATATATATATATATATATATATATATATATATATAAAGAGATGTACATCATGGCGCCATGCATAGGAGTGATTGTTGTCTTTAAGTTGACCATCTAAGTTGGGTTGTTTAATCAGGTGTGAATCTCCATTTTCTTTCACCTTCAGGCCCAGATTAAACCACCACAATTACGTCAGTTTTATAAGTTAGAAATGTCACAAATCAAGCGTCACGCGCAAGTGATTTACCAAAAGAGCTGAAATTGAATTTCCCATTTTGTAAGACGAGGCCAAAGGTGATAATGTTCAGAACATTAAAACTTAAAAGGCTAGCATTTATGACTCAGTGAGATTCGACCAGGGCATTGTTACGCTGTGCTCAGAAAGTAAACATTTGAGCTACCAACCATAACCACTTGATAGGAACCCATGTCAAATTATCATTTTCAAAGGGAAATTGATATTCACCGTAAGCTGTCTAAGATCTGACGAAAAAAAATGATTATCTTGGGAAAAATTTAGGAACCGCTGCTTACGATTGGGCAGAGTAAATCAAGGCGTATACTTTGAAAGTAATGTGAATTTAAAGTGACGACATTGGTCGAAATTCTTTAGTCTCAAATTTCGTGGAAGATGAGTAGTTCGACGCAGAGGAAGCCTAAAAAGGATAGTGCTTTCCTCCTTAAACAAGAAAATTGGACCAGGTGGCTGTCTTGTAAGAAAAGACAAGCTTTAGTGCTAGGACGCACAATTTCTGAAAGAGAATAGCATTAAGGTACGCAATTTTATTTTCCACATAACTTTCTATTTTTTATTGTTTGTTTTATGCAAATGTGTTTGATATGACTATGATCCATATTATTATCGTTATTTCAATTTCATGGAAATATGTTGATGCTAGAGTTGTTATAAAATTTATCTCTTTAATTTTACAGTTACTAGTTCATTGATAGAACTGACGATTGCAAGCTATCCAATTTTTCATATGTGTATGATTTCATAGTGTTATATGAAATAAATTTCTTTGTCTGTTAGGACGATGCTGATTATCGTGAGTTAACGATAATCGGATATTTTTATCTGATTTTGAATGTTTAAATAATCTTGTAAGTTAGGGATTGCTGTGAGCTCTAATTTTGTGAATTTCATGCAATAGTTGTTGTTGTTGTTGTTGTGGGGTTTAACGCCATTTTTCAACACATGATGGGCTATGCATGGCGGCCAGTATTAATGGTGGAGGAAGAACCCAGGAAAACCCCGGGAAGAACCACCGACCCACGAGAAGCTACTGGCAAGCTTTCTCACATACCCACATTAGCCGAATCCTAGACTCGAACCCACGCAGATAGAGGTGAGATGGCAGTGATCCGTAACGGAGAGCGCTTTAGACAACTCGGCCACTCGGGGCCCCATGCAATAGTAATCGAGCATGTGGTAGCGTAGGTAAGATATACGGTAACGTTAGATATACCGCTAACGTGTTAATTATGGCCTGTCGCTGTGAAGCAAGGGTGATGTTCCATCGGATTAATTCAGAATTTATGTAGTGTGGATAGCTAGTATGCTTCTGAGTAACGTAAGTGTGGGAATTTTATAAACATGAAGAAAGTGGTACATACAGAGAATTATGGGGTAATTTTGTCCTTTAAGGAACAGCTTTCTGGGGAGAGACGGGACAGTTCGAGGACAGAAGTCCGAAAAAAGGAGTGACGAATTCAGAATAAAGGACTAGGAAGTCCAAGAATTGGTGAAGCATAGAGAATAGGAAGGCTCGAGGAAACAGGAAGACGTTGATACACGGAAAAGGGAGGAAGGTGATGCAATCAGTCGTGGACATTGCGCTCCTTTCACCACTCGTTATTATGATGAAATAAATCCAAATTAGACATTGCTATTAAATTATCTTGACATAAGTTAGACTGACTTGGAATTGCCGCTATTAATTTGTTTTGATTTTTAAAAAAAAATTGTCCAAGGGGGCTCGTATTGCACTATTTCTTCCCAATATACTTAATCAGTTCTCGGTTGAAAGTCTATCATCCACTCCCACCGGGCTATAATATCGAGGTAGGTCATCCTCTAGATAACGCCAGCCAAATCCGATTAACCACCCCTCTTACTAAGAGGTCGACATTAGAAGATATATATATATATATATATATATATATATATATATATATATATATATATATATATATATATATATCTGTGTGGGTTTATACGAAACCGTGATACGAAAAAGTATGTACTAAATGGTCTAAGATGGACATGAAAAGAATACTTAAGCTTCTTATGTTGATTATCCAGTGGATAGATGCACAAGAAAAGAAATATTCGTGTTCATTATTGTATACATAAATTCTTGCTGCTATTCATGAATAATATTTTGCACAATAATAAAATATCAACATATTTGATTTATCCATATCAGTTTATTCAAGACACACTTATAGGCAAGATGTTATAAAATACCCCAAGAAATATTCTATTAACATCAATATATATATATATATATATATATATATATATATATATATATATATATATATATATATATATATATATATATATATATATATATTCAGCAGATAAGTATTGATAAGTACTGTTAGTACAAAGGAACATAGCAACTGATCTAGGTCACAACATGTAGCTAAATACTTGCTTATCCGATTCTGTGACAAAATGGTTCTTATAATTGCAAGTTGTGACCATCTTGGATTTACATGTCATATGAGAAAACTTTTAAATTAACTCGTTACATGTTAACACTTATGTCTGACAACATTTCATACTTGTTATGGATCAAATGCACATAATAGAAGGGGGTGGATGCCACCTTTACTTTACATGTCTATTCCTATCGAGTGTCTTGTGCACTTATTGAATATGCCCTTTTGAGCACCAAACTCGGCCCGCAGTAGACAGAGTTATCTCTCTTCCTTTAGATACTTGGAAACAGTCAATGTGATATCAGGAATCCTTGTATGACACCCGATGAAGCTCTATGTTGACTTTGTCCAATCGTCCTCGTGATGAGTCATATCCCTTGTGATGAGGGTGATTTAACCTCGATGCAGAGGCAAGAACTGTACAGCAAATATTTTTGGTATTTTTTCAACCTGAAAAGATGAGAACAAAATTGTCAAAACAGTTGACACAAGCAAGTGCCAGCTTATTTATTTATTTTTTTCCGTTACACTTTACTTAACGAGGTGATGCATTTGGCAATAGACCAGTCTTCCCCGAAAAACTCAACGTATGTACATAAAATAACTTGAGAGCAGTAAACACGTGGTATCAGAGAAAAATAAGGGTAAGTAAGGTATACATTTTTTTTTTTAATTCTTGTCCATGATTCCCTCTGTTTAGCTGAAAATGTCTTCTTTGCTTTGACATTATAACATGCAGCTCTGCTAAAGGTCATTTGCAGGAGAATCTAGACTTAAAATGTACCTCTAATCAATCCACTGTTGTAACGTAGCTGTCAGTCGGGTGGAAGTTCAATCACGTGATGAGTCGAAATGTGCTCCATGAATGCGTAGCTCTCCTCGTCTTTATCCCGTTCATCTTTCGGTGGATATGTCACCAGGACACAACTGCAATCCACGCTGGCTGTTGTCACTGGCATGGCATTTTTGCTTTTCTGGTGCATTTTCTTTTCCCCAAAATTCAATATGGTTGACAATTTTTCAACGCTGTCTACCTGCAATCAAGAAATCGTTTGAATGAGAATCTTTGTAATCACGTGTTTTTGAAACATAAGAATTTTTATATGTAGTAAATAACGTGATGACTTGGAGAGCAGATACACCTTGGCTTTACAGTGCTGTTCTTGCATGATAAACAAAACAGCAATGTGATGTAAAGAATTTATTTTTTAATGGTTTGTTTATTTCTGGTCAGAGCTTGATTATTCTTTATTTTTCATATAAAATAGAAGAATGCTAATGGTATCTTTTCTCTAGATGTCATTTCTTCTTAACATCTGAATTACTAATTAACATGTATAATTATAGGCTTTAGTGATCCCATATCATCACATGATTAGTTAGTTCTCGTCTCATAGCAGCAGCGTGTGTAAATATATCAAGGCCATTACCTTCAACAGATGTATCTCGTTCTCCCAGCAGTAGGCTTCAATCAGCTTATGTTGAATGTGGACAGACACGTCCGTAGATGCTGACACTGGCAAAATACACAGTCTTACTTTGTCCGGATCCCTGAAAAACACATACAATCTCGATCAGTCAATGAGATATTGCTAAGAAGAAAAAACTGAATATGTTATGGATACTTAAACATTACGATACTGAGAAGAATGCAGAATAAAACTTAATTATGAATTATAAATAACACTGGTCAACAGTGAAATCATTACTGACTTGAAAAGGCCCTAATCTGTAGTATTTTGGTGTGCCGAACACGAATATAACCGTGAAAAATTTGTATTGGCTCTCGTTTTGAAGATATTCATATACCTCATTTTCTATGTTTCACTGTGTAAATTTCTCCAGTAGGACTGCAGCAACATCCGGAATAATGATGTAACATTGCATAATAGCATCATGCTCACATCATCCACAGTTGATTGCATCATTTTCTGATGCAATGCAATACTAATGCCATGCAGCTGCTGAAGTAAGTTGACGTCAGCAGTGTACTATACATGTGTAGGCCTATTATACTAATGCCAGGCGGCTGCTGAAGCTGACGTAAGCAGTGTACTATATAAAGCCCAATCAGATAGGTTCAGCATTTAAAATATTTTAGACGTTGTGCGAGACAGTTCAAGCTACTGTTACATAAAACTTATTATTTTATCCATTTACGTACAATAAAGAACAGTAATGCCTCGAAAGTGTGTTAATACCGCGGACAATTTTTGCTATATTTGTGGGGAAGTGACATTTGCCAACCAGAAGAAAAGTATCAATTCTCAAGTGAAGAAGGCATATCATCTTTACTTCGGATGCAAGGTTGGTGACCAAGACAAGCCTTGGGCTCCGCATATATGCTGTGCTACATGTACAACACAGCTTTCACAGTGGTTGAATTGCAAAAGGTCATCAATGCCGTTTGCAGTCCCAATGGTGTGGAGAGAGCCAAGCAACCACCTAAATGACTGTTACTTCTGCTTGGTTCCTCCTCTTTCCGGCGGAATAACGAAGCGAAAGAAGTCGAGAATAGTCTACCCAAACATTCCGTCTGCATTGAGACCAGTTCCACATGGTGAGGGACTTCCTATTCCAGAACCTCCAGCAGAATATTCTCTTGATTCATCTGACGAAGACAAAGGTGAGTCAACCTGTTCTTCTCCTGGTCCATCAGCATGCAGTGATCCAGATTTTCACTGTGGTGCATCATCAACCCCACACAGAATAACACAGGAAGAACTAAATGACCTGATTCGTGATTTGGACTTATCAAAGAACAAGGCAGAATTGCTAGGATCAAGACTCCAACAATGGAATCTTCTAGAAGAAGATGTCATAATTACTGCATATCGAAAGCGCCACCAGCAATTGGAGCCTTTCTTCAGAAAGGAAAGTAATCTGATATTCTGTTCCGATATTGAGGGCCTCGTGAATGCTTTAAAAATCACTCATGACCCACAAGAATGGAGACTATTTGTGGACTCTTCGAAACTGAGTCTCAAGGCTGTGCTTTTGCACAATGGAAACATTCTTCCATCTATTCCAGTAGCGTATGCTGTCCACATGAAAGAGACATACGATAACTTAAGGCAGCTACTGAATTCCATTGAGTATAACAAGTACAGCTGGCACCTCTGTGGTGATTTGAAGGTAGTTGCCCTTTTAATGGGACTGCAGCAAGGATATACAAAATACATGTGTTTCTTATGCGAGTGGGATAGCCGAGCAAGGGAAATGCACTACATGAGGAAGGAATGGACTCACAGGCAGAATGTAGCCATTGGAGAGAAGAATATCCAACACCCAGCTCTGGTTGAGGCTCAGAAAATCTTGCTACCACCCCTTCACATCAAACTAGGTTTGATGAAGAACTTCGTGAAAGCCATTGACCGGACTTTGCCAGCATTCCGATACCTGCATGAAAAATTCCCTCGACTCAGCGAAGCAAAGATTAAAGAGGGAGTTTTTGTGGGTCCTCAGATTCGAGAGCTTTTCAAAGATGACCGGTTCAACAACTTGCTGGAAGGTGACGCGAAACAAGCATGGAATGCTTTTCGCCTAGTTTCTACAAACTTCCTCGGAAATGTTAGGGCAGAAAACAATAAGGAACTAGCAGAAGACATGTTGATGAAGTATAAGAAACTTGGCTGCAATATGTCTCTAAAGATTCACTTCCTTCATTCCCATTTGGATTTCTTTCCTAGCAACTGTGGTATTGTTAGTGATGAACACGGCGAACGTTTTCATCAAGATATCGCAACAATGGAACAAAGATACCAGGGAAAATGGTCCACTACAATGCTGGCTGACTACTGCTGGACACTCCTCAGAGATGCTCCCGAACAGCTGTACAAGAGACAGGCGAAGAAATCTAAGATGTAGTCAATGACTTGATTTTTTATAGGTAGGCTATTACAGTTGACCTTTTACTATTGGAATGCATTTCGTTATGTAAACATTAATTTCTTGCAGATTACAAAAAAACTAGAGCCAATTTTGCAATTTGACTGTCATATTCGTGTTCAGCACATAAAAATTGATAAGAATTGACTAATTTTATTTCAGTAACATGACTTTTGTAAAAATTTGTTGTCCAGTGTAATCTGAGACAGAAAATATTCGTTCTTTTGTAAGGTCAAAAACGAAACAAAGGAAAATATTGGGAAATAGGTTATCAGTCCTGTAGTATCATGTTCTCCACTCACACCAACTGCAGCTATCGTTTCGTCAGAAAGGGTTATACTGACTTCATATCGATACCGCCCTTTCCCGCCCAATTAGTTGGGATGTTTCTTATAGTATTAATCTCAAAAAATTTCCTGCGATTTTTATCAGTATATTTCCAAAGAGTCACGTATTTATTTTGAAAACCGCCCACTATTTAATATAGTCTGAAAAGTTATTGACATACTTACATTCGGAAAACATTTGCACATTCAAATATTCCACTGGTTAGCCTTCCCTCGGACATTGCCTTCAGCAGTACCATCTGCAGAAACTCCGCAGTTTTCACGTTCGTTGTATCTCTGTAATGAAAAACCAAGTAGTAGTAGTGATTAAGAAGAATGAATCACATTGTAATTACATCAAATTAAACAAGTACTCTTACTTGCTAAAAAGCATTTGATAGTACACATTTTCTTCTTAATACAAAAGGTGTTATAAAAAGCAGGGACGTCATGGGGGGGAGGGGCAGGTTGTGCCCCCTCCCCGAAAAAAGTTGAAATGACGTCCCTGATAAAAAGGCATTTCATAGTACACATTTTCTTCTGAATACAAAATTTTTTTAAAAAAAAGGGCTCAGCCACATGTCAAGATTTCCATCACGTTACTCTGTCGAAATATTCCTAAAAACGCACAGGAAGGTAAATGTTGATATTTTAAATCACGCATAGATTTATTCGACTTGAGTCGCATGTGTTGCTTATTCATTCCTGTCTCGCAATAATCATCTTATTAGCATAGGTCTATTAAAAAAGTAAGTTTTTGATAGATCACTCAGGTAGAACCTTTTTCACTTTTTAATAAAATGATTTTACATTAACTTTTACGACAAAATATCGGGCACTGAAGACGACCTACATAAAACTGAATAGGCCTATAAAGAATACAAATCAATATTTTATCAATAGTCCATACCATAGTAACCTAAAGTTAAAGTGTTAAAGTCACACTTACAGATCGGTTTTCTGTTCAGTTTCCTCCACAACGTCTGGGAATGTCATTTCACTGGTAATTAATTCCTGTTTGAAAGAATAATCCAACAGAGGAATAATCAGTACAATAGTTATGAGGTGTCAGGTGTAATCCGTTCGATCTCAAGCAATGGAAAGCCAGCAAGAATGACGATCGACAATTTTGATTACCATCAGAGGACTTTTCCCGGAACACCTCAAGTGATTGGCTATAAGCCGGGCAACACCTCAACTGATTGGCTATGAGCCGATGCTATGGCTCTTCCTTAAGAATGCATAGTAACAATTAAATCATGCAACTTTTCATTAATTTCTTACCATGCTTTATATAAAAAATAGCTAAAATAACTACAATAGACGATGACCATGCAAAATTGTGAAGGTTAGTTTCATAATATTTGCTGAATTATGTGACCGATTTGTGATGGAAGACTCAATTCTCCTTACTAACAGTAGTTACGTCATATCACGTGATACTAGTAAAATCTCCGTCCAAACGTGAAGCAAACGAATTCTGATATTGCATAATCCTTTGCTGAGTCAGCCGGTGCAGTTTCATCCACGTCTAAACTATATATATATATATATATATATATATATATATATATATATATATATATATATATATATATATATATATATATACGGGTTTTTTTCTACTTTGAAACGTATTATCGGCAGAGTACTGGAAATGTTGCTGGGCAGAAGTTGAATTGTGCATTCATATTTGTTCCGTGTGTCTATAAATAGCTGTGACCCTTGGATTCCTGGCCTTCCCGACTTGTTCCGTTTTGTTTTATTAAGATTATATTACAATTCACACAGAAGCTAAATTTGTAATGTGGTTTTTATATTTACTTTGAGTTAGGCTTGGAAATGGGTTGGCCTTTCGGTGAATGGCTCTCACAGGTAGACAGGATTGGAGATAAAATGCATAACGTGGGCTGCAAATGAACAGCCAACGTGACTTACGTATTTACATGTGTCTGCTAAAGAGGTAAATATCTAAAAATCTAGATGGTTGAGGGGTGAAAGTATGATAATTTGTTATAGTACTAGTGAACTTTATTCATGCATAATGCACATACTGATTCTTTTAGCTGCCTTGTCACAGGAAAATATTCAAAATAGCTCCTTGCTGTCAGAAATGAATGTAAAAAAGAGGGGTTGGTCAACAATGTGACACAATTGGAAATATCATCATTTTACTTGTGTAGCCTTGAAAATTTCAATATCGTTATAATCAGGTACATTAAAAGCAATCGCTGACAAGTCTGATGGATGATCTGTGTACAATAAAGGCAATCGATGACAAGCCTAGTGGATGATCTGTGTGCATTAAAGGCAATGGCTAACAAGTCTGGTGGATGATCTGTATTCATTAAAGATAATGGCTAAAAAGTCTGGTGGATGAGCGGTTTACATTAAAGGCAGTCGATGACAAGTCTGGTGGATGATCTCTGTACATTAAAGGTAATGGCTAACAAGTCTGGTGGATAATCTGTGTACATTAAAGGCAATGGCTAACAAACCTGGTGGATGATCTGTGTTCATTAAAGATAATGGCTAACAATCTGGTGGATGATCTGTGTCCACTGAAGGCAATGGCTAACAAGTCTGGTGGATAATCTGTGTTCATTAAAGATAATGGCTAACAAGTCTGGTAAATGGTCTGTGTATATTAAAGGCAACGGCTAAAAAGTCTGGTGGACGAGCGGTTTACATTAAAGGCAGTCGATGACAAGTCTGGTGCATGATATGTGTACATTAAAGGCAATGGCTAACAAGTCTGATGGATGATCTGTGTACATTAAAGATAATGGCTAACAAGTCTGGTGGATGATCTGTGTATATTAAAGGCAATGGCTAAAAAGTCTGGTGGACGAGCGGTTTACATTAAAGGCAATCTATGACAAATCTGGTGGATGATATGTGTACATTAAAGTCAATGGCTAACAAGTCTGGTGGATGATCAGTGTTCATTAAAGATAATGGCTAACAAGTCTGGTAAATGATCTGTGTATATTAAAGGCAATGGCTAAAAAGTCTGGTGGACGAGCGGTTTACATTAAAGGCAGTCGATGACAAGTCTGGTGGACGATATGTGTACATTAAAGGCAATGGCTAACAAATCTGGTGGATGATCTGGGTATCTTGAAGGCAATGGCTAACAAGTCTGGTGGATGATCTGTGTTCATTAAAGGTAACGGATAACAAGTCTGGTGGATGATCTGTGGACGTTTATGTAGTTAATACTTTGGTCTTGGCAACTTTTCCCACCGACGTTCAAAAATTAGGTACATCTTGCACATCACTTTTTAAAGTAACTTTCACTAACATTTCTATTCTTCATGTATATATTGTTGCTCACCTATACTGTTAACTTCTTGGACTTTATCAATATTTCTTGCTATTTGAATTTACATACTGTTGTGAAGATTATGCTGATGTTATGTTTACGAAAAAAACAACATATATATATATATATATATATATATATATATATATATATATATATATATATATATATAACAGATCTGCATACATAAAATAAATATATTGGATAAAAGTGTATATAATATTTCTGCATGTATACAAATATCAGAAGTATCTTCATTCTAATCTAACTAAAGTCACTAATTCTTACTGAAACAAATTTAATTTCTCTCTCTCTCTCTCTCTCTCTCTCTCTCTCTCTCTCTATATATATATATATATATATATATATATATATATATATATATATATATATGTGTGTGTGTGTGTGTGTGTGTGTGTGTGTGTGTGTGTTTCATGACACATGTTACATAATTCCGAAAACATATTTAGGTTCTGCTTAATTTTATCAGTTATTCTCCTTTCGTTTGCTCCGTTTATTCTTCTCTGATAATGTCCATAAATCATGCGTTTTGAACAAACCTTTTACTGCGTGGGTTCGAGTCTCGGGCTCGGCCAATGTAAATATGTGAGAAAGCTTGCGGGAAACTTCTCGTGCGTCGTTGGTTCTTTCCGGGGTTTTCCCGGGTTCTTCCTCCACCATTAATACTGGCCGCCATGTATAGCCTATCCTGTGCTGAAAAATGGCGTTAAACCCTACAACAACAACAAACCTTTTATGTCTTACATTTCCTCATAATGTTTAACTTGCATATTAGTGTTCTCCTGAAGATCGTCCAAACAAATTAGCAGCATATCAATTTTATAATTTCTCTTTATTAATATTCAGTATAGGATATTGCACACTTTGTCATTTTCCTTTTCAACGTTGGTTTACTGACTGAACAACGTACGAACTGGATTTATATAATCTTTCTGGTAAATCTTATTTCTCGTTATCAGTTTTGCATATGAATAGTCTTGAGTGAAAAGGTCAACTTTAGAACTAAAACAACGTGTCCTTGTCAAACTGAATAACTGGAATGGTTACAATCTAATATTTTTGTCCAAAAAACATTCACATTAAAATCTAGATCACTGTATCAATACAGCTGATGGATATTAAAGTCATCAGTGAAAAGGTGGCGCACGGTTTACATAAGATTCTACAATTATTATTGTAACAGTGTGTTACTATTATATCTGAATGTTACCTGACTGATAGAATTACCTCCCATCCCTATTCGCTTGCGCTTTATGCGTGTAGCGTTATGGTAAAATAAAACTGTTGACCTCATTCTTTCCGCTGAGAAAAGTTTTTTATTTTTTAATTCCTAAAGTTCAAATAAAGACAGAAGAGAGCAATTTGCTTCATTTTCTGTACTGCACATCTGTGTATATCCAAAACAGTACATGAATACGTGCCGACCGCTCCGGTGGCCTAGTAGTTAGAGCGTCCTCCTCGAATGCGGGAGGTCGTGTGTTCGATCCCCCGCCGAATCATACCAAAGACTTACAAAAATGGTACAAACAGCTACCTCGCTTGGCACTCAACATTAAGAGGTTAGTGTTAGGACTGGGTGGGACATCATGCTACATGTCTGCGGCATGATTCCCCAGTGCTAGACATCACTATAAACTGTCACACTGCAGACATCGTAGCGATATGACTTTAAAAAAAGTGCTAAAAAAGCTACGTTAAAAATCCAAACACACACACACACACACACACACACACACACACACACACACAGATTTTACAAATAGTTAAGTACGATAGTGAAAATAGGGAAATCTTGTGTTGCATATTTACGGTCTTTGTCACGTTTAGAACATTAGGTCTAGTTCAAATGCCAAAATGAAAAGGTTATGATCAATGCCGATATCTTCAGGTAAGACCGTAAGAGGGTTATGACCATTGCAAATATATCCAGGGAACAAGGTAAGAGGGCTATGACCACATATATACAATAACTACCATACCCATCTCAAAAGTCTTTTGTCTGATTGGAGAAGGTCAAATCAATGGCGAATTACGAGGTATAAATTTGAGTTGAGTCTGAGGATGGATGGATGGATGGATGGATTTCCGAACAATAGGTAGTACAAATGGCATATTCTTGCCAAAATTTCCAGGGATGCAAACAAAGTGTAATCAAAGGTACATATTCATCATACGACAATATATACCATGCTACGATTTGCACAAAACCACACAAAGTGCATGCAAACCAAAGCTAAGGTTAAAATAGGGTAATATACGTACAAAATAAGGTCAGATGTATTTCTGTATAATCAACAAAAATTGTTTTAAAAAAAAGAAAAAAGAAAATTCAAGACCTCAGTTGGACACAATCACAGAGTTATCGCACAGACCTCTATTAGTGCCCTCTTCCACCACGCAAGAGGGCGCATCTGTTTTATACTATGAGGCGTCGTAGCGGACAAAAGCTTGTCCAATCAGAACGTTGCCGTTGAAATTTGAATGTCATATGTCCAGATTCCAATTTCACGTGTAGCATCAAAAATGCTTGTCAGTAAAGTTCCATTTTCCAGGTCAAGATTTTAGATTGTATCTGTTGAATTAAACTGTAGTGGTTGAAAGTTATATTTTTATGTCAAGGTTTTAGATTGTGTCGTTTGAATTACACGGCGGTGGTTGAAATTTCAACAAAGAGGCTGCTTCTCGTTACAATGAAATTCAACAGATGAAATATAAATACTCGCCATATTAAATGGAATTTTCATCACAAACAGCTGCATACAACGTGTTAATTAGGGATTCTCGACATATGATATTTAAATTTTAACCAATTTAAAAGTTCAATTAATCTTGTGCCTGATATATGGCCGATTCGAATGCCCCAGAGAGCAGTCACGAGATGTGGATTATGTGACTGTGAGATGGGGGACGGGTGGGAACGAGTGAGCGGAGAGTTGTTTCTTTTTTAGAATTAAGCATGTACAAATTAGATTCAAAGAAATTTCCAAACAGACTGTGATAGACAAGCCATCTCAGATGCATATTCCCTGGTGGTTCGTAAGGTACATCGAATACTCTGAATATATTTGTTTAGAGAAATAATTGCATAAAAGTGATAGGAGAAATAAATTGGTGTTAAAGGCAATGCCTTATTTAATCCAAAGAGACCAATTTATTTGAACTTATCATCATAAGCATTGACAATAATAAAGGTGTAAAGGGCGATTTTACCATTTATCGTATCTCATATTAGGACATTTCACGTGTTCGTGGATGGGAAACAAGAGTACCGTGAACAGCACATGAAATTTGTGACGTTCGATTCGGCACAGAGTTGATTTTCCCTGACTCTGGAGAGTTTTCATTGTAGACTATAGTCCTACCAAATGATGTTAGAAAGGTATGTTGCATTTATTACTCATATATATATATATATATATATATATATATATATATATATATATATATATATATATATATATGTAAGTATGTAATTACGTCTGAAAAACACTGATGTTAGACTAAATACTTAATACTATAATCGATTTACATCTTCGTACTCTTTAGTCTGTGTCGATATCACTTTTTCTCATTTTCAAAATTCATTTTGCATGACCTGTAAGAAAAACGAATGGAGTAAGAATATCGATGAACATTATACATATGTGTATGTGTGTGTTTATCTTTGTGGACATGCATATTCATGCGCAGTTTAGGGTTTTGTCTGAAATAAAACAGCTTTTGCAAATGGAGCAAGTAATTCGTGTGAATAGAAGATTAACCAGCAAAATATCCAATTAATTAAAATTTTATATATGAAGTTTTGTACACAATTATATATCTGTGTGTGTGTGTGTGTGTGTGTGTGTGTGTGTGTTATCAAAAATCATATCAGGCCATGTATATAGAGCCTGTGTTGTCATAATATGCACAGGCAGTATTACACTTCGTCGATAAATAATATTGAACATCCGAGATCTTGATTTGCCGGCGAGATGGTAGATCTGCCCCTGCATTTTTCGCATTTGGGCTAGTGTTCTAAATGTGCAAAGGCCGTAAATTGATATACAATATAAAGATTTCCATATTTTCACTATAATACTAAACTAACTTTTAAATATGGCAGGTACTTTCTCACGACCTCATGGACATATATCCAACAGGAAAAGAAGTCGATTGTTTCATGCTCAGTTTTCTATTTATCTGTACGTTAAGATTATTTCATTTTCATTTTTTAAACTCAGTTTTTGCTTGTTTCAATATTTGTTTCAGCGGAAAGAACCATATCAACAGTTTTATTTTGACTAAAGACTAAGGCATATTGTAGAGACAGAGGCGTAGCGGGGGGGGGGGGGGCAGGGGGGTACATATGTCCCCGGGCGCCAAGGTACAGGGGCGCCAAAATGAGGCTTACAACGTTACATTATAATAAGTAAACAAGGGTAATATTCAAAAATGTGATTAAACGGGGAGGGGGCTGGGGCGCCAATTTTATAGTTCGTCCCCGGGCGCAAAATATCATAGCTACGCCTCTGACAAGCGAATAAAGAAGAGAGGTAAATCTAGCGGTCTTTTTAGACACACCATACCTGCGATAGATTCTGAATAGAGCGAAAACAAATATATGTTATGTATGTCATATTTTATTACTTTTTTCTCACAGGAGATGTTTACAATGGACATAGCCATCTTACCTGGAGATATTAGCAATGGATGTTACCCTCTTGCCTTCTAACCTGGAATTATTTGCAATGGACATGGCCATCTTACCTGGAGATATTAGCAATGGCTATAACCCTCTTGCCTTCTAACCTAGAAATATTTACAGTGAACATAGCCATCTTACCTGGAGATATCAGCAATGGCTATAACCCCCTTGCCTTCTAACCTGGAAATATTTACAACGGTCATAGACATCATACCTTCTTACCTGGAGATAGTAGCAATGGTTATAACCCTCTTACCTTGTTACCTGAATATATTTGTACTGGCTATAGTCCTCTTACCTTCTTATATTCAAATATTTTAATGAACATTCGTCATCTTAGCAAGTATGTATGACATTCAACTATATTTCATATTTCAGGACGCGTAGAGGTTTAAACTTTCACCCAGTTATCAAAGTTTTCTTGTTTGTTTGGTTTATTTGTTGCTTTCTTTTCTCTCTTTTTCTGTAAGTATGAAATTAAACAAAGTAATTACATGTATTTTCCATTTATTTATTTTCTGCTCTTTCGTTCGTACAGAATGATCACGGTATTTTTGTCTGCACTGTTTGTTTTCATTAGCTCTGTAGTTGGAAACAAGCATATTGAGACATTGCATATAAAATGAACTTTGTGCAATAGCAGAGTTTCTTCTCAATTTCTTCAGTTAAATCCTTTATGTGCATAAACCATACAAATAAATTATGCCATCGCTTTAAAGCAAATGATGTTATAGTTTATGATGCCAAATAGTAAGGTATCTAAATGGTAAGAATTTCTATCTAGTCCGTCAAAAATGTTATCTGTACCAAACTGCTTGAAATATTATGAATTTTATTGCTTACCTGTAAATATCACCTTTCCAAGCTTCAAAATTATCAGCAAATATGACAATATTTCACTGGTAAAAATTAGAATAAACTAGTTTGACTCTTTAACCCTGGATAGGCATTGCTGATACAGATCCAGCTAATTAATCAATTTGCATAATTGATCAATTTACATAATTAATCAATTTACATAATAAATCAATTTACATAATCATTTTCATGAGAATCAGGTCCACAGATGTTACCAATTGAGCACAAGATTTGAATGGGATCTGAGCACTAATTAATTTCCCATAAAACTTTATATTAATATATTAAACATTAATGTCATTTGTGCATTAGATCGGCATGCAAACCACGAATGGTTGTAAAGCATGTATCTTCTTCATTTTTTTGAATGTCTTGCTGTTAAACAGGTGAACCTAATGGGTGAACACACATCCTTGCTCCACGAGTCATACATTTTGTCAAAAAGAAATGTAATATAGAATATCTAATTAAAATGCAAATAGCGTGTTATCAACTATAGTACATATATTTAAGACATTTCTAATGGAAAAAATCCGTTTATTAGCAACGGGTGCATCTCAGAACCTCTTGTAAGATATTATCTATTTACCTACCAGCTGACTGCCTGTAAAATAATTATTGTTCCGATACCTAAATGCCAGGCATCACGGGATGCTTCCTAAATATGCTAAACCCCCTCTGCTTTATCGGTCTACCTGTCTGTCTGTGTATCAACTGCATTCTCTTCTATACTTTGCAGACTCTTTGAGTAATCTTAAGTTATATTCAATTGTTGCATCTGGGTTTCGAACCCGAGCACTATGGTACAGAAAAGTCCGTCATGGGTTTCATAAAATCTGGGTCACTGGTACCTGTAAAGTATGATACCCTGCTATCAAGCAAAAGAGTTGTTACGCAAGTCAGTTTCCACCTTTTGTCAGATCGTCTTCATGGTCGCAAACCCACCACACGCATAGTAAAACCTCGTTCATAACGCTTGCTCCGTTTACCCACTCACATTAATTTTCAACATGCACGTAGGCCAGATTTCCAGTATAAAAATGCCACCAAAAAGGTATTGTTTATGTCCATAGCTTTTGGAATATTGTATAGTGTGCATTTATAATCCTTGATTTACTTGTGAAAGGATGTCAAAATAGACAAAATAGCGTCACTTTATTACCATTTTAAACATTACATTTACGTCATTATCCATAGAAAAAAACTAGTTCCACAACCTGTAAATGTTGGGGTGTAAAGTTATAATGCCATATCGGAAAGTAAATCTACACTAATTTGATGTCATGTGGTATTCTTTAGTTAATCAAACGACAATACAGATTCAGGTAAGGACATGATTTTTACAAAACATTTACATTTATCATTTGAATATTGAATTGTATTAAAGTTATTCCTTTGAATTTCACCTGTGTGTTCTCAATAATTTAACTGTCAGCATTGCTGGCTGGAGGCTCGGAGCTTTACCTCTCTCTATCACTAATTTCACTTCCTGCAAAATCGAGCCCGGGTGGGACTTCCATAGTAATTTAAATAATATATTGGGAGCACCCCACCCCAACCCTACCAAACGCCACATTATGTTGGCCCAAAGTTTTGCCGATTGTCAGCACATAGTGACAAACGTAGGACCTACTATAGTAAAAGTCATACAGGTCATGCATGTTTTTCAACAACGAGTATTGCAGTAATTGGTCCTTCCATTAAATAGCAATTATTCGCTTTATTTGGATCTTGATACATCTATATCGGTTTGAAGGTCATTATTTACCCGACCCGAGAAGTATATACGGCAAAAAGCAATGCTGAAGTAGGTTGACATTTTGCTTGTTAGGAACCTATCTCCACTTATCATATTTTCAAAGGGAAATTGTCACGCACTGTCGTACACAGATTCTGAGCTGTCTAAATCTGATGAAAGGAATTATTTCTTTGGGAAAGATTAGGGACCACCGCCTACGATTGAGTAGAATAAATTAGGGCGTACACTTTAATTTGTTTCTAATAGAAACAAAACGCTGTAATGCGGGGACACTTGGTGTATAATTATTTTGGAATACAATTCAAGGCTACAAGTATATAATGTCACAGTCTAATCCTCCAAACAATACCAATATTGTACAATCGTGCAAATGGAAAATGTTTGCGAAACTATTAACAGCATGCAGCTATACACATCAGCCGGCTCATGTCATCCATATGCTCTCTCTCTCTCTCTCTCTCTCTCTCTCATTTGTACTTCTCTAAGACAAGATAATACGAACTCCAAAACGTGAGGCGACCTATATATGGGACGAGAAATTAGGTATCTAACGGAAACGAAACTAAAGCCAACGTAAAAGGTAATAAGTCTGTCGGTGACAAGCTTTGCAGCTAGCAAACAACGCACGACGACAACAAGCAACGTAATAGATACTTTGCAGGTTTGATCGCCGTATAAATCCAACTAATGTGTGTGTGTGTGTGTGTGTGTGTGTGTGTGAGAGAGAGAGAGAGAGAGAGAGTTGCTTTAAATATTGATTCAGATTCTGCTGATCAAAATTGCATTACTCCTTGGAAAATACATCACAGTGGAACACAACAATTTCATCCCAAATACGACAGCAGTAAATCGTTGTCTTATTATCAAAGAAATTAACTTTAGATCATATACCAAACATTCGTGTCTCAGGCTAGTCTGGTTCCCTGACCTCTCTCCACTCCGTTACTCTTTGTTATGAGGGACCCTCATAACGAAGAGTAACGGACTGGAGAGATATCAGGGAACCAGACTAGTCGCAGGCTACACATTGAGGTGTCATCTAACTATACGTACTCGTTGGCATAGTCTATTTTTGGCATGGTCTATTTTTAGCTGGTGATAACCCAACCGTCAACTAAACCTCACCTTTCACCTTCTTTCAACGTAATTTTCGGCACATTAAACAGTCTTAATTTCACGATTTTTCAACATTTTCAATCGGACAGTAAAATAACAAAGGTTACAGAAAGAATGCATACAAATGTATTTTGATAATGGTGCTCCTTGAAGTTCACACCAGATTATAACTGCAAACAATAATGAAAATCTATTTTTAGCCTACCGCATGAAGTGTCAAATGTAATTGCGCAGACTCTAGAAAATCCAGGTCTGACCGAAGAAGGATGTCGATGATCAATCCGAGGGACAGAAATAGTCGAAGTGGTCCGAATGCCTACTCCTTATACATGCACAGAAAGCGAAAAAGAGACATGATATCATTAAAATAAATTTGATGCTTATTTACTAAGTAAGGGACCGATAGTCTATCCTGCTATTTCAACTTAGTCAAGCATTAAGGTGCGAAAGAGGGTTCAATATTATCGGGCACACCATACATCGTATATGCATTGTACACCGTTCTAGTGTTAAAATTTACCTTTCTTCATGAAGGTGTAAAAGAGGGCCCAGTAATGAAGTACTCATTTACTTAGAAATAAAAACAGACCCAAAATATCCGTTTGTAAAAAAAAAAAAAAAACACAGCTACTATAGATAACGCTGTCACGAGTATACAGCAGTGACAAGCTCTAAGTTTGACAAACAACGCATGACAAGAGGTCATATGACGGCACGTGCAGTCAAAACAGTCCGACTAAAAAGCACTTGATATGTACAACAAACTGTTAAGACAGAGAGACAGAGACAGAGAGAGAGAGAGAGAGAGATTTTATTGTCGCTTAATTGAGGGTGGGGGGCCATATTCATTGTCGGTTAATTGAAGTGGAGACCTTGGTGGGTGAATAAATGAGAGAAATACGTGGAGATTAGCGTCAAACTTGTGATCTTTGTCGCGCAATACCTCGATACGTATTACTGAAAATGACTTCAATGTCACTAAGAGGACATATTCCGGCGTGAATATTAACGGATGCTAATGAATGTTGAATTGCCAGACAATAAAAGGGGGGGGGGGCATAATATATATGTACATATGCCCCGTTTTATCAGGTTAAAAGATTTATCCGTAATAAGGGGTAAAAAGCATATGGTTCCAGCCGTCTTTAATAGAATCATAGCTGGAAATGGATTAAGGTGATATTGAGGATATTTAGGGTAGCTTATCGACACGAATAAACATTGCCCACCACTGTCTCCACCCCCACTCTTCGTAAAATATGCAAGTATTTGGCTCCTTTAGATTTCTTGGCCGAAAATTTTATCTGATTTCATCCGAGTCAGGATATCCGGATAAATCAATACAGAATTTGAACTGTTTAACCTATTAAGAACTAATGTATGAAATTTCAGGTACCATGTTATTTTATTGTCGCTGTACCATGTTATTTTATTGTCCCCGTAAGTAACTTCCTTAATACGAAATAACTAATGTTATCTCAAATCAACACTGGTTATTTTTAGGCCATGTTGAGAAATCAATCAGTCAGTTAATCTATATGTATTTAATGCAACGATGATCTTGTATAATTTCTAGGCCAATCTTGGGTTTTTACATTTATTATTATTATTATTATTTTGCAGTTATTCAGTATTTGAGTGGTATGTACATTTCCCTGTGCTTGTCACATGTTCTCATTTGTACGAATTAGTTCTATAAATAGTATTGAGTTTTCCACTCGCTAAATCACTGTGAATAGCGTTCGGCAATATTAATAGCGTCTTTCCATTTCGAAAAATGGAGAAGAGCATAAAAGAAAATATTTCATAGAGTTAGTCCTATTTATTTACCAATCTGATTAAAATCAGATCTCTGCTCTTATACATGAAGATCTGACATCAACCCCTTATGAGTCATGTCTGGTAACTTACGATATTACTATAATCACTAATTTTATCAACCAGTCAGACTAAGTCTTATATCTACGCGCTTGGAGACAGAACACTATGGATGAAGAGCATGAAAGCGTACCGATCGATTTGATTCAATTTCAGATTTTTGAAAGCTGCATTTCCATTGGTCAATTCAAAGGTCACCAGAACATGATCCTTAAGCGGTCGTCATCAGATCTTCACGTAGTAAGGCGGAGAGCTGATAATCCGATTGATTTATTTACTAGGATCGTCATCATGCAACTTGTTAGTATAGCGCTATATGTTGTGTACTTGCAAGCGTTAAATTTATGATAAGTATAAATTCAGGTAAAAATAATACCTCTTCAAAAAATATTCAATTGCTAAATTTGTTTATGCACAATTTATCCATAGAACCAAAATCGTCTGATATCTCAAAGTTAATCGAAGAATTATATTATTCGGCCTTTCGAAATTATTTGGGGAAATGGTGAGGGAAGTTGCAAAAATGCACATATATATATATATATATATATATATATATATATATATATATATATATATATATATATATCTGTTTGGGTTTATACGAAACCGTGATACGAAAAAGTATGTACTAAATGGTCTAAGACGGACATGAAAAGAATACTTAAGCTTCTTGTGTTGATTATCCAGTGGATAGATGCACAAGAAAAGAAATATTCGTGTTCATTATTGCATACATAAATTCTTGCTGCTATTCATGAATAATATTTTGCACAATAATAAAACATCAACATATTTGATTTATCCATATCAGTTTATTCTATTAACCAATATATATATATATATATATATATATATATATATATATATATATATATATATATATATATATATTCAGCAGATAATTATTGATAAGTAATGTTAGTTCAAAGGAACATAGCACTCATCTAGGTCACTACATGTAGCTAAATACTTGCTTATCCGATTCTGTGACAAAATGGTTCTTATAATTGCAAGTTGTGACCATCTTGGATTTACATGTCATATGAGAAAACTTTTAAATTAACTCGTTACATGTTAACACTGATGTCTGACAACATTTCATACTTGTTATGGATCAAATGCACATAATTAAAGGGGGTGGATGCCACCTTTACTTTACATGTCTATTCCTATCGAGTGTCTTGTGCACTTCTTGAATATGCCCTTTTGAACACCAAACTCGGCCCGCAGTAGACAGAGTTATCTCTCTTCCTTTAGATACTTGGAAACAGTCAGTGTGATATCAGGAATCCTTGTATGATACCCGATGAAGCTCTATGTTGACTTTGTCCAATCGTCCTAGTGATGAGTCATATCCCTTGTGATGAGGGTGATTTAACCTCGGTGCAGAGGTAAGAACTGTACAGCAAATATTTTTGGTATTTTTTCAACCTGAAAAGATGAGAACAAAATTGTCAAAATAGTTGACACAAGCAAGTGCCAGCTTATTAATTTATTTTTTTCACGGCGTTACACTTTACTTAACGAGGTGATGCATTTGGCAATAGGCCAGTCTTCCCCGTAGAACTCAACGTATGTACATAAAATAACTTGAGAGCAGTAAACAGGTGGTATCAGAGAAAAATAAGGGTAAGTAAGGTATATTTTTTTTAAAATTCTTGACCATGATTCCCTCTGTTTAGCTGAAAATGTCTTCTTCGCTTTGACATTATAACATGCAGCTCTGCTAAAGTTAATTTGCAGGAGAATCTAAACTTAAAATGTACCTTTAATGAATCCACTGTTGTAACGTAGCTGTCAGTCCGGTGGAAGTTCAATCACGTGATGAGGTGAAATGTGCTCCATGAATGCGTAGCTCTCCTCCTCTTTATCCCGTTCATCTTTCGGTGGATATGTCACCAAGACACAACTGCAATCCACACTGGCTGTTGTCACTGGCATGGCATTTTTGCTTTTCTGATGCATTTTCTTTTCCCCAGAATTCAATATGGCGGACAATTTTTCAACGCTGTCTACCTGCAATCATGAAATCGTTTGAATGAGAATCTTTGTAATCACGTGTTTTTGAAACATAAGAATTTTTATATGTAGTAAATAACGTGATGACTTGGAGAGCAGATACACCTTGGCTTTACAGTGCTGTTCAATTGTTGCTCTTGCATGATAAACAAAACAGCAATGTGATGTAATGAATTTATTTTTTATTAATTAACATATATAATTTAACATATATAATTATAGGCTTTAGTGATTCCATTTCTTCACATGATTAATTAGTTCTCGTCTCATAGCAGCAGCGTGTGTAAATATATCAAGGCCCTTACCTTCAACATATGTATCTCGTTCTCCCAGCAGTAGGCTTCAATCAGCTTATGTTGAATGTGGACAGACACGTCCGTAGATGCTGACACTGGCAAAATACACAGTCTTACTTTGTCCGGATCCCTGAAAAACACATAAAATCACGATTCATCAATGAAATAATGCTAACAAGAAAAAACTGAATATGTTATGGATGCAATGTACTTTAACATTACGATACTGAAAAGAATGCAGAATAAAACCTCATTATGAATTATAAATAATTTAATCGTTCTTTTGTAAGGTCAAAAACGAAACAATGGAAAATATTGGGAAATAGGTTATCAATCCTGTGTATCATGTTCTCCCCTAACACCAACTGCAGCTATCGTTTCGTCAGAAAGGGTTATACTGACTTCATATCGATACCGCCCTTTCCCGCCCAATTAGTTGGGATGTTTCTTATAGTATTAATCTCAAAAAAATTCCTGCGATTTTTATCAGTATATTTCCAAAGAGTCACGTATTTATTTTGAAAACCGCCCACTATTTAATATAGTCTGAAAAGTTATTGACATACTTACATTCGGAAAACATTTGCACATTCAAATATTCCACTGGTTAGCCTTCCCTCGGACATTGCCTTCAGCAGTACCATCTGCAGAACCTCCGCAGTTTTCACGTTCGTTGTATCTCTGTAATGAAAACCAAGTAGTA